>JAPVLO010000233.1:0-1221752 GCA_027257055.1 Cephalopachus bancanus
TCAAATCTGGGAAAATTTCTACAGCCTATGACTCATGCAGCTTTACCTGGATATCCAGGTCACCTATAAAATTCTACCCAAATATGAAAACCCCAGTCAAACTCTCCAAGGTCAAAGACAAAGAGATGACCCTGAATGAAGCAAGGAGAAAGCAGCAAATAACACATAATGAAAGTGCAACACACCTCCTAGGAGACTTCTCAGCAGAAACACTACAGGCGGGAGTGTAGTGCAGGAGACTGCGGGTGGTATATTCAGCATGCCAAAGGATGGAAAATCAGAAGCATGAGAGACAAAAGAGATGTGACCCTCACCACTGGACAGCATGGATTTGTGTCATGCAAGTAAGCCAGAAGTCACTGGAAAACAAAAAGATATGACCAAGAACATTGTCAGAAAGAAATGTATCAGTATCTGCTAAACTCAGGAAAAAAAGAGAGAAAATAAAAATGAAAACATGGAAAATGACTTCTCTAAACACACTAAACATAGACCAATTTGGGCATAAATGTTGACCTTGAGTTTTGAGCCCTGGGGCACAGACACCAGTAGATTTCAAACATTCAAGGTTGTATCAGCTCTTGAATAGTGTGAGCAGAAATCCCAAAACTCTCAGTCTAGTGCCTTGTGTTTTCGAGAGGGACACAGGCACATCTTTGGCCGTGAACCAGAGTCAGAACACTGGGAATTCCCTCCCTGTAATCCCTGGAACTTCTTACCTGCAAGCAGGACAGGTGATTCTGAGGTTACCACATCTGGGAAAGGGCTGGGGGCATCAGGGAAGTAGAATGGGGAGGGGGTCAGTAATTGAGTCGCCACTCAGAGTTTATCTAAGAGAGAAAGAGAACCTTCTTGAGATCCTGTTAACCTGCTGCCTATCAGGATTTGGTTATGGCTCTTTTTAACTTATTTAACTTATTTTTATTTCTAATTTCCTAAAGTCAAGCCTGTGAAGTCAAGTCATCATCCAACTCTTGACTGGCAACAAGGTTACTGCTACTTGGCCCTACGTCACTTTTGATCCCAATTTCCTGAGGATAGATGGACTCTTGGAGGTCCCCGGGAGGGAAGAGAAATGTTCATTAGCGATCCCTGCCAGGTGGGCACAGGCAAGCTTTCTTATCTATAGGTACTCCTATGACGTGCATCCAGATCTATGCCCCTGCTCCCAGCCCACTCTCACCCTTGCCATTCCTCTAAATCTTTGCATTTTTGTCATTCTCTTGGTGAGGATGAGAAGGCAATAAGAGCCTACAGAGAAGAGAGAGGTTGGGATGGGACTCCTTTGCTCAGAAACCTCCACCACTACATATTTAACTGGCAGTCAAAACAACTCAGAACCAGAAAGAATTCCATGGCCATGGCAATCCCAAAGAAAAGATGCTGGTTGCTCTGGCCACAGAATGCCCATTAAAGAGTAGGGAAAAGAATGCAGTTGGTCCAAGACCACAGAGGCTTAGAAACAGTCACTATTCTCCTTAGAAATGAGAGAGTAGGCCATTGCCTGGCTGAGCGAGGGTGTGGCCATGTACTCTTGGATTGAAAGAGGAACATTGATATGAAAAGAGAGAGTAGATACACTCCTCACAACACCAAGTGCGTAAAGTTCAGTGCCTCCAGGTCTCAGCTAACTCTTCAGAACACCATAGCATGAAGAGATCTTCTTTAGCTTTTCACAAAATCCAAGCTTGTTTCTCTCTTACTCCTCATTAAACTTCTCTTGTGCATAGGATCCTAAATGGAATTAATGAGTTAATAATACTTTTTTATTTTTCTTTCTGTCTTTTTTTTTTCTTTTTGGTGGGGAGGACAGTGTCTTACTCTATCATCCAGGCTGGAGTATAGTGACACTACCACGGCTCACTATATCCTTGAACCCAAGTGCTCAAATGATCCTCCTACCATTTGATTAATTAGCCCAGTGTGTGGTGTGTGCCTTCCAAGTAGCTACTAAAGGCACACACCACACACTGGGCTAATTAATTTATTTTTTTTTTATAGAGACAGGGTTCTTGATAAGTTGCCCAGGCTGGTCTCCAACTCCTGAGCTCAAGTGATCCTCCTGCCTTGACCTCCCTAAGTGCTAAAATTAGGGGCATGAGACACCATAACTGGCCTCTTTGACTTTTTTACTGTAGTTACAAAATGCAACTACAAAGGTTGCATTTCCTTTCTTGATGCCAGCATTACTTTCCAACTTTTAACTGAACAAACCATTAATGGAAGTCACTCATCAGCAGGGCACAGGCAACAGTGTAACAACTTCAAGATTAGGAAACCAAAACATATCTTCTCTACTGGCATGTTTATCAAATCTCTAATATAATAAAGAGATTCCCAAGAAAGACAAACTTATGGACTTCACAGCAACTTGGATGGATTTAAAGTCGATCCTACTCAGTGATCTACCACAGAAAAAAAGAACAGAGTACCATATATTCTCACTCATAAGAGGACCTTGAACAATTATAATACTATAAGAAAGGGATTGGCAGTTGAGGGAAACTACCAGGAGAGGGAGGGGCACACCTCACTAACAAGGGTACCTACATAGTCAACACTTGTATGCCTAACCCTGAATTGTATCCCACATCTTTAAAATTAAAAAAAGGAAAAAATAACAAACTAATAAATAGACACAGAGATTCCCAAAACCATGACCCCTTTTCCAGTTTTGCAAGGAAGAACAAATGAGAAAAACCTGTTTATTCAAGAAATGTCTTTCATCAAACAAAAAAGGACAAACAAAAACAAGCAGTCCTGGGAGAGCCTCCTGCTCACATCATGCATCTGATGCCATGACAGAACCACTATGACCATAGAAGGCCTGCAACTCCACCACTCGATGAGAGGGAGGAGTAACAGAGACCCAGCCCTAGGACCACCCATTTCTAGGAAGAATCCACCCCCAAAACCCACTCCTCAGTACCCCTAAAATAACATACACGACTCAACAGTAGTGAGGGGCAGAACAGTAGATTTCCTAAACTGTCTCTGCCTGCCTCCCTCTCTCTGAACGTGTGCCTTTCTTTGCTTATAAAGCTGCTGGCTGATCCAGCTTTTCCGGCTGTCTGTTTGCAAATTTGTTCCAAACGTGAACACAAGAACCCAATGTGAACCCTCTCATGCCGGGAGCGGTACCCCTTTTCCCAATAACAGATTTCTGGTGACCACGAAGGGACATGACAATTGGGATTTCTCCAGCTACCAGTGAATTTGGATGCTCACCTGCTAGGCTGGAGCATTTTGCCTCGTTCTGTCACTGTCAAGCTCTCTGTCGACTTCTCTCCCTGCTTGCTTACCATGTCTCAGCTGCTGCTGGTCTCATACTTCCCTTTCTGTACCAATGAAGCTGTAGTTGGGGGGATTTGAGAATCTACTGCACTGTGGGTGGCTGATAGGGGCAGGGTGGTTCCTCTGCTTCTTTCCCTGTTCCTGGGTCTCCTCACAAACATTCTGGAGCATCTAAGCTCAACTCCTCTCAGCTTCACACTCGCCACTCCTTCCCGCTAAAACTTTGCTTCGTCTCACCTTGACAGGTGGCTTGTAGAGGTTGTGGGGCTTCTAGCCCCTTACCGAGTAGAACTGGGTTTTTGGAGTGCACCCTGACAGGAGACTTGTGGGAGTGGCCACAGCTTGCCCCTGCACAGCGTACTGCCTGGAGGTCTCAGGAGGATGGGACACTTGCTCTGAGTGTATCTAATCTAACCATCTCTCACCTTTTGTCAAATTTCCCTCTCAACTTTCTGTCTTTCAGCACCTCTATCCTCCATGCCATGACTGTCACACTGGCCACTGCTGTCTCTGTGTGTCCACCCATGCACAGAGACCCTGCTTGTGCAGTCCTCAGATTTACACATACTAACATCCCACTCATATGGGTCAGACAAGGTCACTAATCTACTTTCTTCACCACAGTCTTCAGCAGCACAGGAGGCCTGGTCAGCTCCTCACTTGATACTATTATACTTTCTCTATCTCTCTTCTCTGGCTGACACCTCTTTCCTCCAACTGACCGTGGGTACTTGGCTCCTCAAGACTGGGGTCCACAGTTTCCAACTCCGCGTCCTCTCCCACCAAGTTCCCATCAACTTGGCAACATATTCACGGCATTGAGATAAGAGTCGCTATTTCATCCAGGCAATCTTAATGGATTCTCCTAGCCCACAGCAAGTTTTAGACTTTATTTCTCTGGCTGAACACTGCTGCCCTGAGGGGACTTACTGCTGTCTCTGCAGAGAGGGTGATTGGCAGGATTAATTCCAAGTCCCCATGTTTCCTGATCTCTTCCCTTGTGCTGACCCTCGCCACCTTCTCTGTGTCCTTAAACAATGACTTTGAACACTCTCACAACATCAGGACAAAATATTCCATTCTAAGGTACAAGGTACTATCTTCCTATACCCTGGTTACCATATTTACTCAGTGTCTAGGAGCTCAACCTGATCAGCTCTGTCTCAGGTAGTCCTCCCAACCTTCTTCTAAGCTAGATCCCTTCCCTGTTTCATCTTGTTGGGTTTCTCTTATGAGTTGGTAAGACATCTGGGTGATGGGTTTTATGGCAGATGGAGTAACCACAGGCAGGTAAGGTTTCACAGGACCTTGGTGTATACTCAACTGGGACTCTCCAGGGTAGTCAGAAATGCATGAGCTGCATGTGTACCCTTCCAGTTAACGTAGAAATTTATCCCGGTGTCTTCCATGGACACAAGAAGGTTCAGTCCTTGGGGCTGCAGATGCCAAGACTGAACACGGGGCTGAGGATGCCAAGCCTGTCAGGTTGGACAACAAGTCAATGCTGGGAACAGCCCAGGTGACTCCTGCTCTTTTTGTGTGCCCTAGACACAAGAGGATGAATCCTACTTCTCTCTCTCTCTCTCTCTCTCTCTCTCTCTTCTCTAAAATAGGGAAACTGGTTGCACTCAAGTGACTCTTGCAGGAAAGACATCAGCCAGGGGCTTTGTATAATAGACCTCTCTCCATTCTTCTTTCTTTCTCTAGATATGATTGCCAGCTCATCCAGTCTCATGGATACTCCACTAGGTCATATATTAGAACATTGAGACACTCTGTTACTAACAGCCTTAGAGGAAAAAGATAATCTTTTGCAATACAGTCTGGCCTCAGATAGAGGATGAAGAATCTGGAAGATAGAGAAACTTGGAAAATTAATTAGAGTTTACACTGTAATATCATCCTTTAATTAGATCTCTTTTGCCAGTGAGCTGGAAAGTGGAGTGAGATTCCATATGTCTCAGCCTTCATGGCCTTATACAAAATCCAGACCTTGGATTTCACCTGCCTTGTCACCTATGTGTTGTCAAGCCTAAGCAAAAGACTGAACTTGACATTCTAGATGACCTGTTCTTTATGCCCCTGCACAGGTGCTTATCTGGTCATTTCAGCTTTCTTGGGGAGATATCCAAATGTTATTCTCCACATGTTGCACTCAGAAAAAAACAGAATTGTATCATCCAAGTTTTTGCAGATAAGGTGGTGGCCCAGAGTCAAGGCCACACCATATTCTGAACAGGAGATTAAGTAATCCCTGAACAGGGTCCCCGATGGGATGATGCAATAGCTTGAACATAGGAGAAACCACATGATAACCTATATAAGAGAGGGGATAAAGAGATATAGGGGAAGCCCATCAATTATAGCAGAGTCAAGGAAATTACCCAGAGGAAAAATAAAAACCTGACTCTGTCCCAAGCCAGATGAATGGAAGCCCTAAAGAAATATACAAACGTGGACTGTGATTCCAAGATGGGCAGATAGTTCTGAACACTCATTTCATTAGCCAATCTGCCCCAGACACCCAAAGAATACTTCAGAAACTAGACATAGGACTAAAAATGCAGTTATTAAGCACAACCTTCTCGGTTTTAAACAGTTAAGATCAAGTCAGGGATGTGCAGCAATAGAAAAGGAAAAGAAAAAGGTCAGACTTTTAGCTGCAATAACATGAGGGCAGCCACTTTAGGAGAAACCCATTGGTGACCCCAAGTCAAAGGGTGCTTGTCCTATTTGTGGAAGACCAGGTCACTGGAAGGACAGATACCCAGAGAGACCTCTGCATAATCAGACATGCCCCAGATGTAGCTAAAAAGACCATTTGAAATTGGCTTGCAGGATGAACCAAAACCCAAGATTTTAGCAATGTCTGACTGAGAGTTCCTGAGGTGCTTGTCAACTCCCTGGCAGGCCATTGTATAGCAGGGGGAGAACAATGGGCGATTCTGGAAGTGGTAGGTTAGCTTACCACCCACTTAATCAATAGGAGGGCTACCTTTTTAGTTTTGCTTTCCTGCCCTGGACCTTATCTATCAAAACCTATTTAGTGACTGGAGTTGACCAGAAGCCTCAGGTACATCACTTCTCTTAGCCTCTTACTTGTATTTTGGTAAATTATCTCATAAGTCATAGATTCTTGATTATACCAGAATACACAATCTCTTTGTTGGAAAGGAACTATCTTGAGGTGCTTGGTGCCACCTTGGTCTTGTTGGAACAGAAGGTAATCTTTTTGGTAATGCCTACCAGCTCAGATATTCTAGGTTCTATTACTCCTGAGATTGCAGAAAAGGTAAATACTGAAGTATGAAATCATGGAGTTCCAGGTCAAGTCGTGACTATAAGCCCTATAAGTGTCACTCTTAAGAAAGGGTCACAACTTCCCCAAAGAAGCAAAATCCAATCAAAAGGGAAGCCCAAGAAGTCCTGCAGCCCATAATAGACAAGTTTCTAGAACACTGTCTCCTTGTCCCTTGCTAGTTTCCCTGTAATACCTCTATCCTTCCAGTAAGAAAACCAAATGGGAGTTATCAGCTGGTACAGGGCTTAAGAGCCATTAACAATGCTGTAGTGCCATTACACCCAACAGTCCCTAACTCACAGACTCTCCTGGCTCAGAGTACTGCAACACGTATCACAGTCCTAGACCTGAAGGACACATTCTGTATCGCACCCTGACTCTCAATTTCTATTTGCTTTTAGGTAGAACAGCCCACATATCTGGTATTCTCAGCAAGATACCTGCACTGTTCTTCCTCCAGGCTTCAGGGACTTTGCACGACATCAGAGAGACCAAACAAAAGTCAGCAGTGGTAACCATCTGGCTGACACTGCTGCCAGGCAGGCAGCTCTAAAAAAGACACCAGTAACTATTCTGCCCTTGTTCCCTTCCTCTCCCACTAGCTCTCCAGTCCCCAAATACATTAAATCAGAAGAATGGGCATCTAACAAAGGGCTCAGAAAGGATGATGGGAATGAATGTAAAAAATCCTTGCTCCCAAAAATCACAATGCCCCCTTGTAAAGGGAGTACCTGATTCTTGTCACCTGGGAAGTGATGCCATGGCCTCCCTACTTAACAGGCTGTTAAGTAGGAGAAGGATTAAGTGCTATCATCTCCCAAGACTGCATCCTGCTCTTTAGTTCCAGAAAAAACCCACAGAAGTATCTCAAACCTACACCTTTAAGACAGCCAGTTCAAAGGTGAGGTACCTATTTTGGGGAAGACTGGCAAATGGACGTCACCCAAATGCCTCCCTCAAAAGGTCTTTGTGGATACTTTGAATGTCTAGGTTGGAGACTTCTTCACCAGGACTGAAAAAACAATAGAGGTAACAAAATGTCTCCTCAAGAAAATAACTTTTAGGTTCAGTCTCTCACAGGCCTTACAGAGTAACAGTGGACACTCTTTTGTCCAAAGACACACAGAGGGTGTCTCATGCTTTGGACATCACCTATCATCTTCACTCTGCTTGGAGACCTCAATCCTCAGGAAAAGTAGAAAGAGCTAACAAAAACCTCCAAAGAGTTTCAGCCAAGGCCCGTCAGGAAACTGCACACTCTAGGACTCAAGTGTTACTTACCTATTGACTTGCTTCAGGTTAGAATGGCTCCAAAAATTGAGCTGCAACTTAGCCCTTTGGAACTGACAAATGAAAGGGCACTTCGAATGAATGATCTAATCACAGACCCAGAAATCCCGAGCCTCTTGGCATACATCATTAATGTGGGTTGAGTAAAAGAGACAATCAGGGAGCATGGTAATCAAGGCCTCCTAAAACCCTCCAGTGCTCCACACACCCCAAAAGTAAGACCTGGAGAACAAGTTCTTCTTATAACTTAGAAGGAGAAAACTCCTCATAATTAGTGACTTCCCAAATGGGAGGGGTCCTACCCAGTACTTCTTAGTACCCTCATGGCAGTTAAGCTCCAGGGAGTTAACGCTTGGGTACACATATCCAGGATAAAATCTCTTTCTGACTCTTTGCAGAATGACTAAAAAGACAACTTTCAAGATCCCCAACCTGCAACTTCAGACTAGGAATACAGTGTGAACCTGACGAGGACCTGAATTTCTTCAAAAGAAAATCCCCCAAAACTGCTAAAAGGAAGTAAATGTGGTGACCTTTGCCTTGTCACCAGGTTGCTTCTATTATTGGGCTTCCGGACATGCTTGTGCTTTTCATTTGGAAATTATTGACAATTACTTGCTACCCTCCAGGAACTCATAGAAGTAATTGCCTGACTGCTGAAAATGAACCCAACATTTCTTTGTTTTCTATGGTTGGTGAGGTTGGCAATTCCTCACTCCCTGGGAGACTGGAATAGTAACACCTACTTCCCATTTTCGCAATGGATCTCCCAGGGATCCAATCTGAGAAAGTGTTGGGTAGCTACAAACCGCTATTAACTGCATATCCGTTAGAGTTCCTGTCTCCGCCCTTAACTTTACTCAGATGCCCAACCCCTAATACCTCTCATTAAATGAGTTTATTCAATTTCACCAATATAACATGATTAGTCCAGGTCCGTAACTCTAAGACATTACTCATTTCAGATTGTGGAACTCCCAATCCAACTAGGATACAAAAATGCCAGCCCTGTACTGGGACTGTCCCTTGGGCACATACTTGGCTAAAGAGAGTTTCCATATTTGGTACAGCAAGAAATAGAGGGCACGCTATGAGTACCAGCTGTAAATAGGATTGGAGTTCTGATGCTCCAATTTGGTGTCTGAGCACCTTGAGAACCCAGAGAGGTACCCAACAACATACAGGAAAAGTACCCACCTTCAGTCAGCCTATACTAACTCCATATTTCTCCCACATGAACTGGGCTCACATTGCCAGTGGCAAGCTGGTGCTCAGTCATAGCCTATTGACAATGACCCCCAATTCTCTAAAATTATTAACATCCTTAAACAGAATCAACCCACCCATATCTGTGCACCTGGTAGTTATGTTTTCATGTATGGCCATCATAGAGGGCCTCAAACCAAAAGACCACTAGCCCTCGCTTTCCTCAAAAGCACCTGGCATTCAGGGGAATACACTGTTGGTAAACTGACCTGTCCCCACCCCCCAAGCATACAAATAATCACTGTCGTCTCTGTCCTGAATACCAGAAGCAAAAGGAACTTTTAAGTCAGTGCCATCATTCTCAGAACTGTAGCCACTGTTGGGATGACTCCCCTTAGGTAGGATATGGCTTTTATGAGAATACCCTTAGTAACATCACTAGAACTCTCAAAATAATTGTCTGTGAACATGGAACAACTGATAAGCTTACAATTTCTCTAAATTCGTTGACTAATCAGCTAGGCAAAAGAGACTAGTCTTGGACTATATTTTAGTTTCTGAAGGAGGAATTTGTGCAGTGGTCAATACCACTTATGACTTTTGGATAAGTGTTACCAGGGAAGTAGAAACTAGCCTACAAAAAGTGCACAGTCAGGCCTCCTGGCTACATAAGTATAATGAGGGAGCCAACTCACAAAGATCTGGGATTTGATTAAGAACATGATGCCTGCCATTTCCTGGTTCCTTCTTCTGCTGGGACTATTCTGCTACTTTTAATTTTCAGGCCTCATCTTTTTAACCTATTGGTCAAATCTGTGTCCTCTAGACTCCAAAGTTTCCACCTCCACCTGCAGGCCTGACCAGGCACCTGAGGAACTCCATACCTACAGCCCCTAATGAAGAAAAGCAAGAAGGTATAAACCCGATATGGTAGGATCAACACCTGCTTTCAGCATGAAGCACCTAAAGACTTGACCTCCATCCCTTAATGTCCATAAAATATTTTAGGATCCAGACTTCCTGAGAGGGGATTGACAGAGTAGATAGGTAAGACTAGGAAAACTTGAGGACTGCAGGAGGATTCCAAGCTCATTGATGCCTGCAGCAGCTGGTGCACAACCACGCATATAAGCCTAGTGATAGGAAACTTCACACCTACCTAACCCTTAAGCTCTTATCAGATACTCCTGCAGCACTGTAATCCACTTATCCAGGATGCCTGTGGTTGAGAGCCAACCACCAAAGCAGGAATAGTTAGAGACCCCCTGGAGCATGTTCATCAATAGCCAAGGTTGACCTAAAATAATCATGACCTACTTTTACCTTCATTGTAATACTAGTAACATAAAATTACCTTAGGGGACCCTCCCACTCCCATCAAACACCTGATGCCGTGACAGTACTGGTGTGACCCTATAAGGACTGAAATTTCTCCACCCAATGTGAGAAAGGAGTAACAGAAACCCAGCCCTAAGACCACCCATTGCTAGAAAATCGCACTCCAAAACCCACTCCTCATTACACCTAAAAATAAAAGTTATATAGCTCATCTAGTTGGGGTAGAAGCAGCAGCTTTCCGTAGGCCATTTCTGCCTGTTCTACTCTCTTGAGATTGTACTAGTCTTTGTTTAATAAAGCTATCTGATTGTCCCACTTTGCTGTGTGTCTGTTTGAGAATTCCCTCCAAAAGTGAACACAAGAATCCGCCATTGACCCTATGACACCAGAAGCAGAACCTCTTCTGCCAGTAAAGATACCTAAGGGTCTGTAGGCTGCACACTTTGGTACCAGATGACTATTTTTTAATTATAAGAAAGCCTGAGTACTCCACATTAGACAATAACTCTTGCCAGGGTTTTAACTTTGTTTTATTTTCAAAACCAGTTCCAAAGAGCTTTCTGAACAGCTGCTGCAGCTACAGAAAAACCAGCTTCCTTCAGAGAGCAGCTCTTTTGATGGGAGAAGGAAATCCCTTTGTAATTTTCTGTGTAAGTATAGAGAAGCCATCATCTCAGATGGCAGCTTTTAGAAAAATTCTTTTCTGTCCACATCATGATTACTTTAACAACATATTTCTAGCACTCCCAGGTAGGCCGAGGAGTCCTACAGAAAAATCTTAGGTAGAACTACTAGAGGTCTGGCTGGTGTTTACAGAAGGGAGAGCAGAGCTGGCATGGCCAGTCATAAAGAAAACTGTCTTGGCTGGTGTGGTACAGAGAAGCCAGCTTGCTTACATGCTTATTCCGTGACTGCTTGCCTCAAGCAAAAGTACCTTTCAGGATCTATTTTTGGAGGTTTATTTGTATGTCTGGTTCTCAATTCCAAGAGATCAATGAAGATCTAAATAAAATGCTAGGTTCTACCTTAAAAATGCAAATTTCTAGAGTTTTCTATAGAAAATAATATTTTATACTAATTATATTATGTAACAAGAAGCCTAACATTTCTGACATTAAAGTTTCCATTCCACTTATTAATCCAAACAAATGAAAAAAGGCTATCAACAATTAAAATAGAATGGTGATGCCATAACACTATGAAGTCTAAAATTTTGGGCCGGGCGCAGTGGTTCATGACTAATCCCAGCACTTTGGGAGGCTGAGGCAGGAGGATCACTTGATGCCAGAAGTTCAAGGCCATCCTGGGCAACATAGTGAGGCTCTGTCTCTAAAAAAAAAAAAAAAAAAAATGAATGTTGATTACATTTCACCCCAACTTCCTTAGATGTTTCCAACTTCTAGCCAATCTTGCCATAATGGTAAATAAATCTCTTCTAATTGAAAATGCATCTATAAAATTCAATGACAGTGTTTAACTGATGATAACATGGGTATCATAAAAAACAATATAGAAATATTGTTTTCCATTTGATTGAGAAAAAGGCAAAAACATTTCTAGAAAACATCCAGGAAAATACATAATATTCCATTACCAGTTTCAAGCATCTATGTTATGCAGGCAAAAATCTCTGAAGTCTTCCAATGTTTTTGCTTTACGTAGTTTCTGTAGGTAAACTTACACCTCATTAATGAAGTGGTTTTATGACTAAAGAACATATTAAGAGTTAAAATATTCTCCAGAGTTGAGGTATACTTCCATACTCAGTATTTAATGTATTAAAAGATTCACCATGTAATATCCTTCTTGGCACTAGAAAACTGCTATCATTTGCAGTTCTCAGTCCTTTTATGTTACAGAAATTCATGATGCATCTTTGTCATGTACTTTTACATCTTCATTTTCCTTATCAAATATCTAGAACTAATAGAAATTCAAACAATCTTTTTTAAAAAAGACATTGCCAGATTACTTTTAGGACACCACAAAGATATCTGCACAGTGTTCAGAAATTATGTTATCTGGGCTCTAGATTTTAACAACTGGCAGAAATCTTCTCCATCAATTAATGTTATAAGTCTCTGAAATTAGCACTTGGCTGCCCCATTGTTAGTTGGGAACTCCCAAGTATTTCTTTTTTCCACTAGATCATCTCTTCAAACCCACTCAAAGGGTTGTTCGTTTACTGTAACTAACTGCTTAGTAAATTCCACATCTACCGTGAAGGTGATATGCTAGTATAATAAAAACATTTTTTAAAAAGAACAAATCAATATGCATATCCTCTTTTTAAAAATGTTATAACCAATTCTGAATTGATTTTTTTTGCATACCATCACACTTATAATCAGACAGCATATAATAAAAGGTAACTCACTGCAAGATAAATCTGGAACAAAAATGTTATATAAAGACAATAACTACAATAATGACAAATTTAACTTTTACTACTGTGCCAGGTAATCATTGCTCCCTATACTGGAAAGGAAAAAAATAAATTTTTAATTTATTTATTGGTGCATTTTTGAATGTGAATATTTTAAAAACAATATATGACTTTCATTTTCTAGTCTAGCCTGTTTCTTTTTAGTATGTCAAAATGCATTACTAATGTACTACTGTTAAAGACCAAAGAAATAAACAATTAACAATGATAAATCTACTAATGGATACTGAGCATTTCCTCTGTGTGCAGATGCTTTTTATGTAATAGTTCATTTAATCCTTATACTCATCCAATGAGTAAGTTATTAATCAAGCTGACTTACTGCCATCAACACGTTACATGTTTCAATCATTTATTTACTTTTGAAATCTAAGACATCTTTTGAGACTGAGTCATATTCCCACCAGTTAATGCTGTTGAAATGTAAACTGGTACAACCACCTTGGAAAACAGTTTAACAGTTTCTTAAATAATGAAAAATAAACCTTTTATTCAACCCAGCCATTTCATTCCTGGATATTTGCACAAGAATAAAGACAATACACATGCACACAAAGATTAGTACAGGACAGTTCATGGCAACTTTCTTTGTAATGGTCAAATTTGAATTGTAATTTGAGAAAAACCCAAATGTACATAAAAAGGCGAATGAATTTTTAAAATGTGATATATCCATACAATTATAGACCACTTAGATAACTGGATAATTAATATAGTTTTATTTAAAATGTTTTACTGGTACATGCAACAGAGTGGATAAGTCCTAAATCATTTTATTAAGTGAAAGAAGCTAGACACAAAAGAGTACATGCTGTGTGATTTAAGTTACATGAAATTCTAAGAGATTAATGTACTAGGACAGCAAGCAGATCAACGGTGGCCTAAAGACTGTGTGAATGTATTACAAAGGGACAGAAGAAAGCTTTTGAGAGTGATGAAAATAATCAGTATCTTAATTGACAGTTACATGGGTGTATATATTTGTCAAAACTTGTCAAATTATATACTTTAAATATGTGCAGTCTGTTACATATAAATTATACCTTAATAAAAAGTTATTTTTAAAAAGTCATTATCTATCCTTTAGCTACCTTTTGCGTTAAATTTTTCATCTATAGCTATTTTTCCAAACTTTTTGGACCGTTCTTATTTATTTTGTTGTGTGATTTTGCTTTCTAAAATTAATTAGGGGCTGGGCATGGTGAGTAATGCCTGTAATGCCAGCACTTTGGGAGCAGAGACAAAAGGATTGCTTGAACCCAGGTGTTCAAGACCAGCCTGGGCAATGTGGCAAGAGCTCTACAAAAAATAAAAAATAATTAGCTGGGCATGGTGGCACATGCCTGCAGTTCCAGCTACTTGGAAGGCTGAGGTGGAAGGATCACCTGAGACCAGCAGTAGCCGTGAGCATGCCACTGCACTCCAGCCTGGGTAACAGAGAGAGACTCTGAATTTAAAAAAGAGAATAAAATAAAATAAATTATAATACCATACTTTGGAAACCTGATTTTTTTCTCTTATTGTTTTCCATTTGATTGAGGAAACGGAATATAAGTATCTCAATTAATTCTCTATTGTTAAATAGTTTTACTATTTACATATTTTCTTTTTTAAACTTTGCAGTGACGAATGTCCTCCTAGCTACACCTTTGTGCATATCTGGATTTTCTTAAAATAAATTCCTAGGAACAAAATTTCTGGATTAAAGGCAGAGATCATTCACAATTTATTCTCCAGCCTATTTCTTACCTGCTTCACCAAGCCTACAGAGCATCCCAACAAATACCTCATTTATTCATCTACCTAAATAAGTTTTATTTTATCCGTGTTGCTTTTTCTGAATCTGTTTCCATGTGCCTTTATGTGTAGAAATGTACCTAACCACACACTGACTGATAGACATTTAAGTATGTTGGCCTAGATCATCTGATATGCAGAAATGATAATAGCAGTTAGACCTTATTAGTCATATTTACAGTGCAATCATAACAGTAAGGAGACTTAATTATCTCAGTTAATTTTTTATTTATTTGGTGGACACATTGACCTGTGTCTTCTCCATCATCATCACCATTAGCATCATCTTATTATTGTTATCATTATACATGCTCATAGTTGCAAGCATTTATTAAATGTCTGCTGTGTTCCAGACACTGTGCCTAACAATTTTCCCTGATTACCACCATTATTCCTTGCAATGTATACTAGTCCTCATTGCACACATGGGCAAAGGGAAACTCAGAGGGGCTAGCATGGCAGAACTTGAATGTGAGTCCAGACTCCCCAACACCAACACCCGTTCCATTAAGCTAGACTGCCTGATGACTCGGCATTCTGCCAGGATAACCAGCCGGGCCTATGACCATATCCCTGGCAGCAGTCGTAAGAACTTCATGAAGAACAAGACGTGGGAATCATGAAACAGAAGAACTCATTCATTCAGTCAATAATTACTAAAGGCCAACTATATTTCAGACATTATTTTAGGTAGGAAAACAACAGTGAAGAATAGGTATTTTTTTTCTTTTTTTATAATATTTTATTTTAAAGATGTAGTGTAAAGTTCAGGGTTAGGTATACAAATGTTCATAATGCAGGTACCCTTGCTTATGAGATGGGCTCGCCGCTCTCCTGGCAGTTCACCACTACTGACAATCCCATCCCCTCTCCCCTGGCAGTTTCCCACTACTGCCAATCCCTTTCCCATAGTATTATAATAATTGTTCAAGGTCCAAAGCTTATGAGTGAGAACATGTGGTACTCAGTTTTCTGTTTCTGTGATAAATCATGGAGTATGTTAGACTCTAAATCCAACCAAGTTGCTGCAAAGTCCATATGATTGTCCTTTTTTTTTGGATTGTCCTTTATGGCTGCATAATATTCCATCGTGTACATGTACCACATTTTTTTTATCTAGTCCAGTTTCAGTGGACAGCATTGAATAGCATTTGCTATTGTGAATAGTGCTGTAATAAACATGCACGTGCATTTATCTTTTTATTTATTTATTTTGAGTTGGAGTCTCACTCTGTCGCCCAGACTGGAGTGCAGTGGTCGCTCCCGGCCACCGCAGCCTCGACCTGCTGGGCTCCAGTGATCCTTCTGCCTCAGCCTTCCAAGTAACCGGAATTACAGGCACGCGCTACCATGCCCGGCTGATTTTTTGATTTATTGTAGAGATGAGGTCTCACTGCCCAGGCGGGTCTCGAACCCGCGGGCTCAGGCAATCCACTCACCTCAGCCTCCCAAAGGCGTGGGATTATAGGCTGAGCCACCGAGCCCGGCTCATTTATCTTTTTAATACAATGATTTGAGTTCTTCTGGGTATATTCTCAGTAGGAGGATAGCTGGGTCATATGGAAGGTCAATATCTGCTTTCAAAAATCGCCATACTATCTTCCAAAGAGTTTGCACTAGTTTGCATTCCCACCAGCAGTGTAAAAGCATTCCTTTTTATCCACAACCTCACCAATATCTGCTGTTGTTTGTTTCATTAATGATGGCCATTCTTACTGGGGTTAGGTGGTACCTCAATGTGGTTTTGATTGCATTTCTCTGATGATGAATAAGGCTGAGCAATTTTTCATGTGTCTGGTGGCTGCCCATATGTCTTCTTTTGAGAAGTGTCTATTCACATCTTCTGCCCACTTTTTAAGGGGCTGTTTGTTTTTTTCTTTCAGTACATTTGAGTTCCTTGTGGATCCTAGATGTTAGGTCTTTCTCAGATATACAGTTGGCAAATATTTTTTCCCATTCTGTGGGCTGTGTCCCCACTCCCTTGATGATTTATTTTGCTTTGCAGAAACTTTTCAGTTTGATGAGATTCCACTTGTCTATCTTATCTCTTATGGCATGGGCATGTGGGGTTTTGATCAGGAACTGGTTGCCAGTTCCAATTTCCATAAGGGTATTTCCTGCATTTTGTAAGGTTCCTATAGTTTGAGGATTTACATTTAGATCTTTGATCCATTTAGAGTTTATTTTTGTGTATGGTGATCGGTAGGGATCCTGTTTCAATCTTCTGCATGTGATCAGCCAGCTTTCCCAGCACCATTTACTGAATAGGTTCTCCTCTCCCCACTGGTTGCTGTTGGAGACTTTGTCAAAGAGGAGTTGGTTGAGAAATTGAGGTTTTGTTTCAGAATCTCTTTTTTTTTCATTTTTTTGTAAAGACAAAGTCTCCTTATGTTGCCCAGGTTGGTCTTGAACTTCTGGCTTCAAGCGATCTTCCCACACTGGCCTCCCAAAGTGCTCAGATTGCAGGTGAATAATTAATATTTTCTT
Source organism: Cephalopachus bancanus (assembly GCA_027257055.1). Taxonomy (NCBI): domain Eukaryota; kingdom Metazoa; phylum Chordata; class Mammalia; order Primates; family Tarsiidae; genus Cephalopachus; species Cephalopachus bancanus. The sequence goes on from JAPVLO010000233.1 coordinate 17,160, forward strand.
GTATTCTTGATAATCAACTGCTTTATGTATCAAATCACATACTTACATGAGTAAATTTGTTGCAGATTAAAGTCTAGTTTATAAACTGGAGGGTTAGTGTTTTAAAAAATGATGTCTAATTCTTCTGTTATGGACCAAATTCCTTTTTTTCTAGTAAATAAAACTGACCGGGAAAAAAAAATACAAATACCATATGAAAGTTAAATAAAGTGATTTGAAATCCTATAAACTTTGCTGTAGCTGGTTCCCAAGTATTTGTAAACTAATACTTTTAAGCTCCAGAAATATCCTCAGTGCTTTGCATTTTTCTTCAGTCACGGGTCAGGTAAACCGGATGATGGAGTAAAGCAACTAAGGAAAAAGAGGGGGGTGCCTTGGTAAAATGTGAAATGTTAAAAGAATGTGCCACAAAGAAAGGGGATGTATATTTGCTGAATGCCTACCATGTGTCAGATACTTTGTACGTCTTTCTTTTCTATTACTCAAGAAGGCTATTGAAGCTAGGTTTCACTATCAGCAGCTTATAGATGGACAATCTATAAGATTGAAGGAGGAGACCTTCACAGGTGTTCCTGTCCCAGAATTAGTCAGTGGCAGTGTCAGGATCCTAAGGCAGGCCACCATGACTGTTTCCCCCGGAAGGAATTGGTCCAGGCCTCGACTGTCTCAGGCTATCCCTAATTCTGCCCAAGTCAAGGAAGGGTGAGCAATGTGGGGTCTCACCATTGCTTCCCCTTACTCCCCTCTCATTGGCTTTTCAACACATACACATTCTGCACAGGCACAGAAACCCCTCTCCTACTTTCTTAGCATCTCCTTGGTATTTTCTAATTTTATTTCCCGCTAATATCTTTAAACATAGAATCACACTATGATATACCATTCTGATGTAACTGTGCAGAATCATGTCAGAAGGGGCCAATTCAGTCAAGTACTCTTGAGGATTAACTGGTTCAGTTAAATACTCTTAAGTAAGACTCCAAGTGTACTTTCTACCTTATTCAGTAATAAGTCATTCAAATCACATTCTAGAGTCACCATAACCTCCTGAACTTCCTGTGTTAGCTGCTGGCCACTTTTTCCATCTTCATGTACAAATTCCATCTTCCTGTAATTGGACACCAGGAAGGAGTAAACTCAAGTTCCTGCTTTTACTTAACACAAATTCATGGAATACTCAACGTATCGAAAATACTCCAACTGTGGACGCATCCTGCTATAAAGACAAGTAGGTTTTTGCCAGGCCATGCCAAATATCTGGTTCCTCTTTCCCAACTATCACTGTCAGGGTTTATAAAAGTGAAAATGTGGCCGGACTCTGTGGCTCAGCCTGTAATCATGCACTTTGGGAGGTCAAGGTGAGTGGATTGCCTGAGCCTGAGGGTTCGAGACCCACCTGAGCAACTTGGTGAGACCTCGTCTCTACAATAAATAAAAAATTCGCCGGGCGTGGTAGCGCGCACCTGTAGTTCCAGCTACTCGGAAGGCTGAGGTGGAAGGATCGCTGGAGCCCAGCAGGTCGAGGCTGCGGTGGTGGAGAGCAACCACTGCTCTCCAGTCTGGGAGACAGAGTGAGACTCCAACTCAAAAAAAATAAATAAAATAAAATAAAAGAGCAAAAATGTAAGGCATTAAGGCACGGTCCAGCACCTTTAAGAAATGTAAATTAGCAAATTCAAAGGGCCACAAATAATCTACCACTTTCAGGTATTATATAAACTTTTTGTACTTTTGCCTTTCTTTCCTTCTGTTCTTTTTGTCGATAGTGGGTTATTTCTCTGAAGTATGATAAAAATGAACATATAGAGAGATATAAAGGGTATATGAATATACAGTGTTAGGCACGGATATTCAGAATAAAAATAATACTTCTCACAAAACACTCATTTGTTTAGAATGCAGTCAGCATCACTTATCACTTATTCTCCATCAGGGAATCCCTATTCATCATGGATAGATGTGAGGCAGGACCCATTTGGATTTAGGGTATGGAAAAATGTAAGACTGCTACATCCTGAACATCATTCTGTCTCTAGGATACAGTATACAATAATAAGAACACAGATATAAAAACATTCATAACGCTTTGAGACCATCAGCAATAATCTGCACAAGCAATAAAATAAATCTACAGTTAATGTAAAAAACAAATCACACAGACAAACCCAATAGATTCCAGAGTCCGATACCTTTTTCTAAGATCAACAATCTTCTCCTGGCAAGGACAACTGTCATATTTTTTGTCAAACTGAATCTCATATCTAGTCTTGTAGTAACTCTCCTGGTAGCAGATCTGGCAACTTTCATGTCTGATATTATGTAACTGAAACTGAAGTAATAAAATGGTTAAGTGAATTCAAAATTTTAGCTACAGAACAGTAATCAACTTTATGAAACAGGAGATTGATATTATTTAATTCTTATTTTAATTTTTTGAACTAATTACACAGTATAGCACATAAAGTCGTTTAAATAAAAGGTCACAGATCAACATTCACAGATCATTAAGATTTTTATTTACATCTATCTTTTAAAAATGGTCTTCAGAAATATTCATTCAAACATGCATTTTTTATTTTTTAATTTTTATTACTGAAAAAAAGTTTCATTTCTTTATTTAGCTTTCTGACTCTGCTTGTGCCCTCAACACTTTCACAACGATTTTCTGCTCCTCAATAAGGAAAGCAAACTTGATCCTGTCACAAACACATTTTGCACACGTGGACCCATCATAGGCCCTACTGACATTTTTTGTTTGCTTATTTTGGACAACCTAATAAGAACTTTAGGTCTCACAGCATAAACCCCTTGAAGTCTGCCTGGCCATACACCACATGCAGACTTTTATGCTTTGCCAACCTTCTTGGTATATAGGTAACCAATCCTGTTTCCAGGGGTTTGGGACAGCCTAATTTTGTTAGAGGCTGTATTGTAGGAAAGCCTATGACAATATGTCAAATACTGGATGTCCGGACCATCCGGGGTTATCGGGGTACCTGAAAGAGGGAGTGGAGACTAAAAGGAATACAAGACTCCTTTAGCTGCAAAGGGAGGGCACCGGGGCTAGTCCCCGAGTGACCCCATTTCTCTTTATTCCAAAGTTTATATACAAGCACAATACAATCAGGCATTCAAACTTCCCCAATCTTCAACATTAAACTTCCCCTCTATCAAAAAGTGTCTGTACCCAGACTCAGACTATTCTGCCAACATTTCATATTAGTTTTGTCCTTGGCCCGCACTTTCTGTACTTTGAAAGACACATACTATTCTTACCTGGACTCTGCTTTTCTAGGTAGACAGTTTCATGCTTTAACTATTTAGTCCCCGACAACTGGATTATTCTGAGTGCCTTTATACAGCATCCCTGGAAGAGGAAAAAGGAAGTCCTTGTGAGTTTAAAAGTCAAATTTGACTGCCCATTCAAAACATTTTTTTAAAAATGTCTGTTGGGCACAGTGGCTCACGTCTATAATCCCGCTACTTCGGGAGGCTAAGGCATAAGAATCACTTGAGGCCAGGAGTTTGAAAATAAATTTGGTTAACATAGTGATAACCCATCTCAATTCAAAGAAAAATGTTAAACACCACTTATGAAAAACTATCAATCACAGAAGCTGATAAGAAAGCACAATCAATGTCTGCATACCCACCACATGCATTCAATGATTAAACTTGAGATTTTGCCACACTGATTTATTGCCTTGCATTTGTTCAAACACAACTGAGTCATTCAACTGACAGTGCAGACATCTACATTTTTCTGTTAGTTTCCTGACATAAATCTAGTACACAGGCACACTGAAAATGACTGAGTTAGATGGCTCTCCGAAATTAAGCAGTGCCACCACTTACAGTGAGCAGCGACTGGCATAACCTGGGATAAAGTAATGAAAGATACAAAGGGTGAGTGGAGAGATGGCTCAAGCATAGGAGGAAGCAGAGAAGGAAACACATCTGAAAATGAGTGTACTGTTCATTAAACCAGAACACTATTTAGCTGAAAAATAATTTTCCCAGTGAAATTATCTCAATAAATAAATATCTTTATTTATTTTTAATAACATTCCTGAATTAATCATTTCTTTTTTATGAGCCAGAAACTGAGTAACTTCCTAAAAGCAAACTTTAACTATACAATTCATCTTTTAAAAACTACAAACCTAGTATATAAGTTTGAAAAATAATCAAACTGCTAAAAATCCATTTATGAGGTTTCTTTTGTATAAATGTATACATTCTGTGTATCACTCACTAGCCACAAGCAAATGGTCTGATTTGTGATAGAAACGTTACTGACATAACTGTCTGATTCCCTCACCTAATTTTGGGTCTCTCTGCATCTTTCTTGTCCCGGAGTCTTCCTCACGGTACTGGAGGGGACTGAGAAGCTCCCACTTGGTCGTCTGCTTGTCAAAAGGGATAGAAACTGCAATAGCACCTGCAGCTGCCACCAACTCGGGACAGGGGCTCATTTCTGAAAAGGAAAATGAAAAACAAATGAGAAAGAAGAAAGAGGGATTGCTTATCACGCCATTAGGGTAGTTAAGTGAAATGTTTTGGGGGGGACACTTTAGTCATTCAAAAAAATATCCTTCAGTTCCATTTCTGACAAAAGCAAGAAGTCTCACATATTAGATGGTGGTTTCACATAGACTTTGAAATGTTAAAGGTCGAAGTTAATAGACACTTGCCGAAGCACAATACTCACTCAGAACAATCTACTAAGATGAAGGGGTGAGGGATCCGCCCCCCCAAAAATAAATTAGTGTATTTTTACTTAGATGCAATTTTTCTTTTCCTTTTTTTTTTTTTTGGAATTTGTGTCTCATTCTGTCACCCAGACTGGAGTTCAGTCACATGCTCATGGCCACCTCAGCCTTGCCTGCTGGGCTCAGGTGATCCCTCCACCTCAGCCTTCCAAGTAGCTGGGACTACAGGCACACACCACCAGGCCCGGCTAGTTTTTCTATTTATTGTCAAGATGAGGTCTCGCCAAGTTGCCCAGGCTGGCCTCAAACTTTTGGTATCAGGAAATTCTCTGTCATCATGCCCAGCTTTAGATGCAATTTTGTTTCAAAAGCAATATATATCACAAGCAAATACAGAAGTTCCTTAACCCATTCATGGAAGTTTACTCAGAACAGCCCCAAACTGGAACCAACTCAAAGGTCTATCATCACAATGGATAAACAGATCGTGACATAACCACACGATGGAATAATACTCAGCTCATGCCAACCACATACGTGAATCTCATGGACATCAGGCCAAATGAAAGAGGCTGGACACAAGTACATTCTGTAGGATTCCATTCAAAACAAGTGACAGAACAGGCAAAACTAATCTGAGATTAGAAAAAAAATTGAAAAGAATCAGAACAGTTGCCTCAGGACCCAAGGCTACTGACTTGGAAGATGAAAATGGAAAACATTCTGTCCTGGTAAGTGTGTGGGTTACCTGGGCTTATCTGTCAAATTCTACAGTTAAGAATGTTTGGATACTTCAATGTATGTAAATTTTACCTGGAAAACAAAAAGAGCCATAAACCATCATCATCGAGCAGGAAATGGAAAGTGAGTTAAAGCTCAGATAGAGTAAGAATGGCCATGGATATTCTGATCACTGTTGAAGCTGGGTGACAAGCACAAAGGGGTTCACGATAGGATTTTGTGTTCTTTGCCTATGTTTCACATTTTCCATAAGAAATAGCTTTTCTAGGGAGGCCCAGACTTGTATACCTAACCCTGAATTGCACTCCTCATCTTTCGAATAATTTTTTTTTTAATTTTAAAAATAAAAAAAAAAGTGACTCACATGCGACAAATACAAAGAAATTACTTGCAACACGTCCTTATTTTTAGCAACACATCTCTTTCTGCGGCCTGGGCCGGAGTGCAGGGGCGATCAGCGCCCACCGCAGCCTCCCAGCCATCCTCATGCCTCGGCCTCCTGAGGACCTGGAGCCGGCACCAGCGGGAAGTCCTCGGGTTCCAGCCCCGCAGTCCAAAGCACTGGGCAGCGGCCGGATCCGGGCATCGCACCTACGGGGGCATATAGCCAGGGCAGACAGACGGGAGGGGAGACCACGCCCACATGAGGGCGAGGGGCGAGGAGGGCTGGTCCCGAAGGAGGTGGGGTCGGGCCTCCAGCCCCAGGACGCAGGGAGGGAGGCTGGAGGGGCAGAGGCGGGGACCAGAGGTCGGCCAGAGGCGCACGCCCCTGCTGACGAGGCGCAGAAGGACGGACCTGCGGCGGGTGGCGCCACTGCAGCGACTACACCGTGGAGCCACTAACCAGAGCCACCACAGCCTACAGCGGCGAGATCGCCATTGACTGACAGCCCACGCGGCCAATGGACGCGGTGGTGCCGCCAAGAGGACCCAATAAGCGCGCACCACCGCCCTTGGGAACCAATGGGCGCGCGGCACTGCTAGAGGAACCAATGGGGAGCGGCTTGCGCAGCGTTTTTTCACCCGCAGAGAGCTGTGGGGATAGTGAGGGGCTGCTTTTTTCCCTCCTTTCTTTTGGGGGAATCTGTGTTACTTTCTCGCGAGTCCAGAGGGCTCTGTGAGCCTCTTGCCCTCTCTGGACGGCCAGGAGGCAAACTATGGAGGAGGCAGCGACGACGACGCAGCGTTTCCTGACTGAAGGGTAAAGCCGGAGATGCAGGAAGCCGTTTGGGCAGTCGGGGTGGCTCGGAGCATCCTACTCGGGTGCCCCCTGTGGCTCCCCCCTGCCCCCCCCCCGCGACGTCTCTGCCGAGTGAGCTGGCATCCGAGGGTTTTGGTTTGCTTGGTGGGTTGGGTTTTTGACTTTGGAAAAGAGAGTTCATGTAGAAAGGAAATTAAAGACAGAGAGAGAGCAAGAAAGAGAGGAGAGTCTCATCCCCCCTCCTCGCCAAGGCAGGGGAGGGGCCCGAGGTGCATCCATGGGTGTTGACTTGGCCAATGGGTTTGTCCTCACTGCGCCTGGCCCTCCTCGGGCCCTGTCCACCCCCCACCCCGGGAGCCCCTCACCGCAGCACCCAGTGCCCACCTGTCTGCACCGAGAGCTGAGCTCCTGGTCCCTCCAGCCAACGACGCTTGCCCAGCAGCCACCAGGCGAGTCCACGCCAACCTTGCCCCGAGGGGCTTGAGTCAAGGAATAGGGGCTCGAGCCCGGGCAGGACTCTCCTGTTTCACGGTTTGCAGATCCGAGGGTGCCCCCACCTCATGCCCTCCTTGGGAAACTCTTCCCCACGGGGAACCTCACCCGGGTCCCCTGAGTCCAGGAGCCACCGCCAAGGAAGGGGTCAGAAGAGAGCAGAGAGCGAGAGTCGGTCACCTTATTGCTCACCCCTGGTGAAATTTAACTGTTTGCTTATTTCTTTATCTAGATGAAAGGAGGTGTGGAGCAAAATCACAAGAAGGTACAGGACCGCAGCCTTGGGGGGCAGCTCTGCCCTGCCCCAAGTTTCTTCAGGTGACTTGCTGTGTGCCCAGGTCAGCCCCATCCCCATCCAGCTTTCCTCTTCTGGGCTCAGGTCCAGGATGTCCTGTTGTCCTATGGGGAATCCGTGCAAGCAAGGGTTGGAAGACAATGGCCCTTATGTCTCAGGGAACAGGAGAAACCGTTTTTATGCTTTGTTTTGTTTTGCTTTTGCTTTTCTGAGCAAGAATATAAAAGGCATTTCCTTTTGGAAGAATGGGATCACTAGAACAGAAGATAAACAGGAGGGTTTTTAATATGTTGTCAAAAATTACAACTTCTGCTCCTTCCCTGGGAAGAAAGTGCTGGGAGAGACTGGCTAAGTGGGGGCTTGTGAGCAAGTGGCCAGGCCCCTGGTGCAACAGCTGGTGCTGCAGCTTCTCTGCTTGTCCCTGGCTCTTCCCAGGTGGCAAAAGCCAAGAGCCATTATTTTATTTAAAAACAGCAGGAAGAAACCATTGCCCCAGGCACTCCCTCACCATTGCAGCAGGAGAGAGACTGCCGGCTCCTGGCTTTGCCTCACCACTTCAGCACCTGGCAGGGCACTGGTAGCAGGGGCTGTGAAGGGAGTCCAAAGGCAAAGTTTCATGGAAGAGAACCAGAGAGGCACCCCACCACCATCTTGAAGCCAGGGCAGGAAAGTGCTCCAGCTTGCCCACCCCAAAGAAACACACCCAATCTCTGTGACTGGCAGATAAAATAATCAGGGATTGATCGTGACCCAGAGGGATTTTCTTGAAAGCACAAACTTCAGAGGGAACTGACGAGTTCTGAGTTCCAGGCGCTCCACCCCCTACCCTGATCCAGCTTGGGACAAAGGATGTGGCCAGAAAAGGACGAGGAAGAACTCCAAACAACTCAGTACTAAGTCTGAGGCTGACCCAAATCCCCTTCTCCCCAGCAATCCTCTGAATGTCAGACCCACACAGCTGGGCCACAACTGAGAGGGACAATCCAGGCAGAGCCTGAAGGTCAGTGGTAATATGAGAACTCCATTTCAGGATAGCACTGGCTGGGGCACCCCCTGCAAGTACATACCTGGGGAAGAGACAATCCCGTACCTCACCACCAAAAGAAATTTCCCTGACCATATGAAAGTGGGAGGTAAGGACTACAGCTCCAACCACCTCCACTGCCCCTCCTCCTTCCCTGCTCCAGATACTGAGGAAAGATGTGACTCTGCAGGAGAGACCTGATTAGAGGAACAATTGCACAGCCAGTCACAAGTGAGCAGACTTTTTTTAAATTTTTTAATTTTTTTAAATTTTAACTATATTTTTTGACTGTTAGTTCATCTAGTTTTTAAATATTTTCCTTTGTACATGAATGTGTATGTGAGGGTTTGATCTGTATCACCCCGAAATATTTTTCTTTACTTTTTCTGTTTCTTTTTTCTTTTATTTGTTATTTTCTGTTTATTGGTGTATGTGAATGATTGAATGTTCATCTTTTAATTTTGTTGTAGTTGGGGTTTTTTGCACATTTGTTCTTCTGGGTTCTTTATTTTCATTTCTTATAGTTTAAGGTGTGTGTCAATATAAATGTGAGGGTTTGACCTGAATTCTCCCCCCCTCCACCTCCAGTCTTTCTGTTTTCTCTTGTCACTTTGTGTAAGGCATATGTGTGTATGTTTAGTTTTCTTGGTTTTGGGGGGAGTTTTTTGTGCTTGTTGTTTGTTTTGTTCCACTTTGTTATTCCAGTTAGTTTTGGGGTGTGTGTGTGTGTGTGTGTGTGTGTGTGTGTGTGTGTGTGTGTGTGTTTTAAATAGTTTTTTGCATTGGTTTCTCTTTTGCATCATCATATAGAGTGGTGGTTGGGAGTGGGTCTCACGGAACACATACCACAATAAGTGAACATTGTAATTTGCAAGTATTTCTGAATACTAGTGCCCCATTCCCTACTTTATTTGAACTTAAAAAACTACAAGAGAAAGTAAAGGTTTCCATCCACTGTCCTATTTCAAAATAGAGCAGATCAAGAGCCCAGGTCAGGGAAGAATAGAAGACAGAGCAAACATCAGAAGGGAAACACTCTCCCACTGCCACTGAGTAACAGAACTAAAGAGAAAAATAAGAGGTCTGTCACAAATGAGGAAAAACCAGTGGAAGATCTCAAGAAATTTCAAGTCTACCAAAGACAAAACTCCTGAAAAATCAGACCTCGGTCCCCAAACAAAGGAATTCACCAACAGCTGGCCCCAGAATATGACAGGGCTTAGGGAATGGATGGAAAGAGTAAATCAGACTCAAGAAAGACAAGATGCAAACTGAAAGAAATTGTAACCAATTTTGACAATAAAAATTTCATTCAGGAAATAAATAACAAGATGACAAGCATGGTAAGCAGAATTAATCTAGCTGAAGAAAGAATCTCAGAACTTGAAGAACAGAAAACGGAATTAACTCAATCTGTAAAAAACATAGAAGACACAGAAAGAAAGAACAAAGCCTATAAGGGATGTGCGATTATATCAAGAGGCCAAATCTACTCCTGATTGGTATCCCAGAAGAAGAAAGGGAAATGGAAAACAACTTGGAGTAAGTATTCCAGGAGGTAATCCAAGAAAACTTTCCCCATCTCACTAGAGATGTGACCAGCCAAGCACGAGAGTTGTAGAGAACTCCTACAAGACATCAAATGAGAAGACCAACCCCTAGACACATAATAATTAACCTACACAGGGTAGGCACAAAAGAAAAGTCCAAAAGACAGCAAGATAGAAAGGTCAAACTACCTACCTTCTGGGGGAAACCAATCAGACTTATCGGCAGAAGCACTACAACCAAGAAGGGACAGAGCCCTATATTCAAAGTCCTCAAAGATAAATAATTTCAACCAAGAATTTGTTATCCAGGTAAGCTCAGCTTAATCAGTGATGGAGAATTAAAATCCTTCCCAGAATCCAATCCCTAAGAGATTATGCAGCTTCCAGACCAGCACTATAAGAGACACTTAAAAAGGTATTAAGCACAGAAGAAAGAAAATAAAAGAATTACCACACACTTCCCAAGAGAACAGCAGAGCACAAAATCAACAGAGAATGCAGCACAACAAGAAACCTGAAAGCACACACATACATCAACCGCAAAGCCAAAAGAAAGCAAGTAAAAAAAAATTTTTATAAGAACTTCATGACGGTGATATACAATCACATTTCAATAATCAGCCTGAATGTGAATGGATTAAATACACCACTGAAAAGACACAGAATGGCAAACTGGAAAAGAAACCATGACTCAATGATTTGTTGCATCCAGGAGACTCAACTCACTACAAAGGACACATATAACCTCAAAGTTAAAGTTCCAGGCAAATGAATCACAAAGGAAGACAGGAGTTGTGATCTTAATATCAGACAATACAACCTTTAAGCTATCAAAAATTTAAAAGAATGCAGAAGGACACTACATAATGATAAAAAGGTCAATCCATGAACAAGAAATAGCCATCCTAAACATATATGCACCCAACAAGGAGCACCAGCAATATAAAGCAACTACTAAGTAAACTAAAATTAGGTATTGACTCACACTATTATGGCAGGGGACTTGAATACCACACTAACAGCCCTTGATAGATTATTAAGGCAAAAAATCAACAAGAAGATTCAGAATCTAAACTTGATACTTGATACTCGACCACATGGACTTAATAGATACCTACAGATTATTCCACCCAACAACCACAGAATATACATTCTACTCATCACCACATGGAATGCACTCCATGAGCAATCACATCCTTGGCCATAAATCAAGCTTAAACAAATTCCATAAGGTTGAAATCCAGTCATTCACCTTATCAGATCACAGTGGATAAAAATAAATATCAACACCAACAACATTTCCCAAAAGCCAACAAAGATATGGACATTAAACAGCATGATGCTGAACAACTACTGGGTCAACACTGAAATCAAAGCAGAAAATAAAAGAGACCTGGGGAAAAAATGAAAATGAAGAAACATTTTACCAAAACCTGTGGGATGCCATGATCAGTTCTAAGAGGGGAATTTATATCTCTACAAGCACACATAAAATGGAAAGATCACAAGTGGAGAGCCTAATAAATCACCTAAGGAAGCTGGAAAGAGAAGACCACCAAAACCCCAACTTTAGCAGAAGAATCCAAATCACCAAAATTAGAGCCCAAATATGGGACATAAAAGACAAAAATATCATACAAAATATCAACAAAACAATAAACTGGTTCTTTGAAAGAGTTAACAAGATTGATGGACCCCTAGCCACAATGACCAAGAAAAAGAGAGAAAAAAGTCCAAATAAACACAATCAGAAATACAAAAGATCAAATCACAACTGACCCCAAAGAAATACAAAAGATTATCAGAGATTACTATGCACACCTATATGGAAACAGACTTGACAACCTAAATGAAATGGAGGACTTTCTGACATCACACAACCTCCCCAGGCTGAAACAAGAAGACATTGAGATGCTAAATAGACTGATAACAACCAAGAAAATTAACTCTGTCATACAAAAACTACCTACAAAAAAAAGCTCTGGGCCAGATGGTTTTCCAACAAAATTCTAAAAATATACGAGGAGCTGAAACCATTCCTTGAAAGTGTTCCAGGCAATTAGGAAAGATGGAATTCCCCCCCCAATCATCTTACGAAGCTAATATCACACTGATACCCAAACTGTGTAAAGATCCAACCAAAAAAGAGAACTACAGGCCAGTAGCCCTTATGAACATAGATGCAAAAATCCTCAACAAGATTCTAGCAAATTGGATCAGAAAACACATCTCAAAAATCATCTACCATGACCAAGTAGGCTTCATCCCCAGGAAGCAGGGCTGGCTCAACATTCACAAGACCACAAGTAATTATATACACCAACAGATGTAAAAACAAGAACCACATGATTATCTTATTAGATGCAGAAAAAAGCTTTTGATAAAATTCAGCATCCCTTCTTGATAAAAACCCTCAAACACCTAGGTATAGAAGGAACATACCTCAAAATAGTAAGTCCCATCTATGATAAACCCACAGTTAACATATTGCTAAATGAACAGAAACTGGAAATATTTCCCCTGAAAACTGGAATGAGTCAAGGCTGCCCCTCTCACCCCTCTTGTTCAACATTGTGTTGGAAGTCCTAGCTAGGGCAATTATACAAGAGAAGGAGATGAGGGGTATTCAAATAGGAAAAGAGGAAATCAAGTTATCCCTCTTTGCAGATGATATGATACTATATCTTGAAAATCCAAGAGAATCTGTCAAAATCCTGCTTGCACTGATGAAGGACTTTAGCAAAGTCTCAGGGTACAAAATAAATGTGCAAAAGATAGTTGCATTCTTATACACCAACAACAAATTAAAAGCACAATCCCATTCACAATAGCCACCAAGAAAATGAAATACCTTGGTATCTTCCTAACCAGAGAAATGAAAGAACTTTACAATGAGAACTACAAAACACTGCTCAAAGAAATCCAAGAAGACACAAACAAATGGGAGAATATTCAATACTCATGGTTACGAAGAATCAACATTGTTAAAATGTCCATCCTATCAAAGGCAATCTACAGATTCAACATAATACCCATTAAGTTACCAACATCATTCTTCTCAGACCTGGAAATGGCAATACAGAAATTCATATGGAAACATAAATGACCACAAATAGCCAAAACAATCCTTAGCAAAAGAAACAAGGCAAGAGGTGTCACACTTCCAGACTTCAAACTTTACTATAAGGCCACAGTAATCAAAACAGCCTGGTATTGGTACAAAGAAGGCATATAGATCAAAGGAACAGGATAGAGATTCCAGAAGTAAAGCCTCGATCTCTCAACCAACTCACCTTTGACAAAGACTCCAACAACAACCACTGGGAAGAGGAGAACCTAGTCAGTAAATGGTGCTGGGAGAACTGGCTGACCACATGCAGAAGGTTGAAACAGGACCCCTACTTATCACCATACATAAAAATTAACTCTAAATGGATCAAAGACCTAAACGTACAACCACAAACTATAAGAATCTTAGAAAATGCAGGAGACAACCTTATGAAAATTGGAACTGGCAACCAATTCCTATTCAGAATTCTAAATGCCAATACCTTAAGAAATAAGATAGACAAGTGAGACCTCATCAAACTAAGGAGCTTCTGCAAAGCAAAATAACCCATCAAGAGAGCAGGGAGACAACTCACAGAATGGGAAAAAATATTTGCCAATTGTGTATCTGACAAAGGCCTAACATCTAGGATCTACAGGGAACTCAAACACACCGAAAGAAAAAAAAATCCTATTAAAAAGTGGACAAAATCATGAATAGACACTTCTCAAAAGGTGATATATTGGCAGCCAACAGACACATGAAAAAGTGCTCAGCGTCACTCATCATCAGAGAAATGCAAGTCAAAATCACACTGAGATACTACCTAATCCCTGTATGAATGGCCATCATTAAGAAAACAAACAATAACAGATGCTGATGAGGATGCAGAGGAAAAGGAACACTTCTACACTGCTGGTGGGAATGCAAACTACTGCAACCTCTTTGGAAGACAGTGTGGTGATTTCTGAAAGAAATAGAAATTAACCTTCCATATGACCCAGCAATTCCCCTATTGGGAATATACCCGGAGGAACTCAAGTCATTCTACAAAAAAGATACCTGCACATATATGTTTGTTGCGGCTCTATTCACAATAGCAAAAACATGGAACCAACCATGTTGCCAATTGAATCTGGACTGGATTTTTAAAATGTGGTACATATGCACAATGGAATATTATGCAGTCATAAAGAAAAACAAATATATGGACTTCACAGCAACTTGGATGGATTTAGAGTCGATCATGCTCAGTGATCTATCACAGAAACAAAGAACAGAGTATCATATGTTCTCACTCATAAGCAGACATTGAACAATTATAATACTATAAGAAAGCGATTGGCAGTAGTGGGTAACTGTCAGGGGAAGGGGTTTGGATTGGCAGTTGAGGGAAACTCCTAGGGGATGGAGGGGCATACCTCATCCACAAGGGTACCTGCATAATCAATGTCTGTATACCTAACTCTGAATTGTGCCCCACATCTTTATAATAAAAAAGTTTTAAATTACAACTTCCAATCCTTCTCTTAAAATAAAACCCTTTTCTCCTTTTTGCTTCCATCCTTCATTTTTTTCTTTCTTTCTTGTAAATAATTATTTAAATGTAAAAGTGACATCTAAAGAACATGCAGCCTCTTTTATAAAAGTGAAAAAGATGTAGATAGTTGTCTTCCTTTATATTCTCACTATCATCTGTCCAGTCTAGGCTCCCATTCTTCATAATCCTTATTTTGTAACAGCTTCCTACTGATATTGAGGGTGGATTGGGGAGAGAGATTGGGTCCCACTCCCCTCCTCTAATGGTCTCTTCAATTCTAACTTCTACTGTGGAGACATTCTCATCTTTCAAAACTACCCACCAAAAGAGTGTCCTGTTTTGAATCGTAAAATTTAAAGAATTCCCAGCAATTTTCTTTTATTTTTAATACTCATACCCACTCCCAAAGACAGTAAATGCATCTGTCTTTTCTATGACAACAAGGTAAAACTGTACAAAAAGATCTTAATAGAATCAAAGATTACATATATGTTGGTGCATATGCAAATGATTGAGTTCATCAGCAGTACTATCGTGAGAATTTTTAAGTTTTTTGGCAAGCATAATGGTGACATTACAAACAAGCTTATACTATTGTAAGGTAAGAAGTAGATTTCTTTAAAACCAATCTCTGCTTCAAAACTCTTCTCAGCATATAACAAATGCCATCTTTAGAAGAAGGATTCTATATTTGATTATCACACTTTATTAGCATACAGATTTTTTGTTTCTATTCTGATACCATGCTTGCTTATTTTAGATGGGAAATGTCTTAGAATCTGATCATTCTTGGACTCTTCTGATGTAAACCACTGCATATCTTCTAGTAGCATGCCCGTTCATTCCTTAAAATATTATAACATGTTGCTACATAGGAAAGAACATGTTTAGGTACTTTGTTTGTGTTTTTGTTTTGAGTCAGACTCTCATTCTGTCACCCAGGCTGGAGTGTGGTGGTATGCTCAAGGCTACTGCATTTTTGATTTGCTGAGCTCAGGCAATCCTTCCTCCCCAGCCTTCCAGATAGCTGGAACTATTGGTGCTACTTCCTGCCAAGATCATACCTGGTCTAATTTTTTGATCTATTGTAGAGATGAGGTCTCATTAACTTGCCCAGGCTGCTCTTCAATCCCTGGGCTCAGACAGTCCTCTCGCCTCTGCCACCAAAAGTGCTGGAATTATAGGTGTCAGCCACTGCACTGGCCAATATGTTTAATTTCTAAAGCATGGTCAAATGACCACCTGTGAACCTACCGTCCAACTTGAGAAATAAAGGATAGCACTATTGAAGCCCTGTGTGTCCTCAAAGAGATCACCTATCTCCTCCACTTTTCTGAAATACCATGTTGTGTTGATCACTCCCATGCTATTCTTAATCATGCCAGAGTTGTAACTAAGGAAGTATATTCAAATTTTCATTTTTGGCTGTTATAAGACAGTATCACATTTTTGTACATTTTGCTGCAACTTACTTTTTTCCCAGAGCATGGTTTGTGAAACTCGTTACATTAAAAGTGTATAGTTCTATTTTAATCATTTTCACTTCCATATAGTGTTTCATTACATGGTTTTCTCCAAGTCCTGAGCATGTGTTCCCCTGATTTGTACTCTCTTAAACATTTCTGGACTTGCCTCCCCACACTTATTTACAAGGGTTTTTTTGAGTATGTACTCCAGGAGCAGAAGTGATTGTGTAATTTGCACATATAAATATATATAATGTAGGCTGGGCGTGATGGCTTAAGCCTGTAATCCCAGCACTTTGGGGAGCTGAGGTGAGAGGATTGCCTGAGCCCACAAGGTGGCAAACAGCCTGGGCAACACGGAGAGACCTCGTCTCTACAATAAATTTTAAAAAATTAGCCGGATGTGGTAATGCAGGCCTGTAGCTCTGGCTACTTGGAAGGCTGAGGTGGAAGTATCGCCTGAGCCCAGTAGGTTGCTGCTGGGGTAGCCGTGAGTGTGCCACTGCACTCCAGCCTGTGGGACAGAGATTCCAGCTCCAAATATATATATATTTATATATATACACACACACATATATATAAAATATACACACAAGTACGTATGTAGTCATCTATACATTTGTGTTACATATAAATATAACATAAAATATATATATTTTATATATAATTGCTATGCATTTATATAAAATATGTTATAAACATAATTATGTAATTCCAAAAAGTGGTTGGCAATTTACCCTCCCACCAACAGTGTAAAGGTGATATTGTCTAACTTTTAATTTTTCCACCATCTAAAGGGTATACAAATGTTATCTCATAGTTTTATCTCCCTGAGCATCCTTTTATGTTCTATTAGCAATTTATGTTTTTTCTTCTATGAAATGCTGTCTATTGCCCATTATAGTTTTTTGCATTGCTTGTCTTCTACTTGATTTTTAGGAGTTCTTACATATTCTGTATACTTATCATTTGGTGGTTTTATGTGAACACTTATCTTTTCTTTCCTTTTTTTTTTTTTTTTTTGAGTTGGAGTCTCACTCAGTCGCCCAGACTGGAATGCAGTGGCCGCTCTTGGCCACCACAGCACACCTGCTGAGCTCTGGTGATCCTTCTGCCTTAGTCTTCCGAGTAGCCGGAATTACAGGCATGCACTACCACGCCTGGCTGATTTTTTTGATTTATTGTAGAGATGAGGTCTCGCTGCCCAGGCGGGTCTCGAACCCGTGGGCTCAGGCAATCCACTCACCTCAGCCTCCCAAAGGCGCGGGATTACAGGCTGAGCCACCGAGCCTGGCTCACTTATCTTTTCTATGCTTGATGCTTGTCTTTTCTTTCTGGGTTTTTGTCTTTTTGACTAAAAGAAGTTCTAAAATTTCATATAACCAGATTTATAAATTTTTCCTTAGAGACTGTGTTTTGATATCTAAAAATCTTGTCTGCACTAGAACCATGAAGATATTCTCCATTGTTTAGTTTCAAACATTTTAAATTGTGTCTTTCTCAGTTTAACTGAACCAGAATTTTTGTATGAATAGTGTGAAGCAGATCATTTTTTTTACCTCCATTTGGATAACCAATTGTCTGAGCACCATTTATTGAATATCTACTCTTTTCCCAGTGATCTACAATGCTGACCATCTTAGTCTGTTTTCTATTACTTATAACAAAATATCCGAAACTGAGTAACTTATAAAGAAAAGGAATGTATTTGTTATAGAGGATGAGAAGTCCAAGTTCAAGGGACCATATCTAGTAAGAGACTTCTTGCTGCTGGGAATTCTACAGAATTCCTGGGTGGCTGAGTGTTCTCACGTGCTACACCCAAGCCTCTCCCTCTTCTTATAAAGCCACTAATTCCTCTCCCATTACTACCCATTAATCCATTCATTTTTAAAACCATTAATCCATGATTAATCCATTCATGAGGGCAGGCCCCTTCAGGTCACTGGGATCCAGTCATCTTTTAAAGGCCCTTCTCAATAGTGCCACACGGGGGATTGAGTTTTAACATGAGTTTTGGGGCAGACATTCAAACCATAGCACTGATTCTGTCATATGTCAAATTTCCATGCAATAACGTTCTGTGGTCTCCATTGTGTTCCATCAGTGTATTTCACCACTTTGCTCCATTGACAAAACTGAAGAACAAACAGAACTGACGACGCTTCCGTCCTTGCTGGGTGGTGTCCGAGGAAGTGTACCAGCACCTAAGCATGGAGGGCAGCGGTGGTGGCAGCAGTGGTGGCTGGGGAGGAGAAGACAGCAGGGAGATGGCTGGAGCCAGCTCTGTGGTTTACCGAAGGTAGGGGACCCAGGCCTCTGGGACTCAGGATCCCATGAGATGAAGTGTGCTCCTAGGGCAGGGTGTGTATGGTGGAGATTCCATCTGGCTAGAAGCTTGCTTTTGGCCATCTTGGTGTTGGCCTTGACAAACTTAGTCCCAGACCCTGGGGTTCTCAGGATCAAAGCCAACACCAGCGAGTGCGTTTTTGGCTGCTTTAGCCTTTCCTGACTGTCACAGATCACAAAACCACCAGGCCCTCTCCAGGGTAGTTTGATCAGGGACCCTCCGTGGCCCTTGAAAGGCTAGAAGAGCAGTGGAGTTCTCTGGACTTCATGTCCACGAGGAAACTGCTGATGGACAGCGTTTGGACCTGCCCCTCCGGGCTGCCAGAGCCCATGCAGTAGCCTGGCGCAATGGTGCAGTGCTCGCCATCCTGCCGCAGGTTGCCCACGTGCAGTGGGTGGCGGTTCAGGAGGGAGTGCCAAGGGGAGTGGGCCGCCAGGGCGGGATGCAGGGACCCTTGCGTGCTGGGATGCTGGACTGGGTCAGGTGATGGGACCCGTGGGACAGTAACGGGGTGGCAGCAGCTTAGGGCCGCGGTCTGGTCAAAGTTGGCGGCTGCAAAGTGGAGTGTGGGTACCTGGGGAGGGCGCGACCCCAGAGCCCAGCCCTCGTGACTGCGGCCTCTGCTTTTTCTGCCTTGAAGCGAGTTTTGGGGGCTGTCCCCTCTGTTTCTGTGCTTTGGAATAATGTATATACGATTGGAATTGTTTTCTTCCTGAATGTTCACTAGAACTCTCCTGGAAACGTGTCTGGGCTTAGTGTGTGTTATCAATCTAATTTATTTCATGGTTATCCAGTTTTAGGGTTTTTTTTTTATTATTTTGATACCATAGTTTTGAGTAATTTGCCCATACGTTTCCAAAATTGATGCTACAAAATAATTCGTAATAGCCTTTTGAAAAATATTTTAATTTTTCTGGCATCAATGGCTAGTCCCACTTTAAAGCTCTTTTTCTCTTTTGAAAATAAATCCAGACAGAAATTTGTATTTCTCTTTCTTTAAAGAACCAGGGTTTGACTTTATAGATCATCTCTCCTATACTATTTCTATCAATTTCTGCTTTTTTCTTAGATCTTTCATTGTATTTCCTTTTAAGACTTAAGCGTCTCCCCTTTTATTTTTATTTACTTATTTATTTTGTTTTTTTAAGGCCTCCCAAGTGCTGGGATTACAGGTATGTACTACCATGCCTAGCCCTCATTCTTTCCTAATACTTTAAGATTGTAAGCCTACCTCATTACTTTCTTGTCTTTCTTCTTTTTAGCATGTTATTTTCCTCTACTATTTTAGCTGCAACCCACTGTACTTTAGTTCTTGGTTCAGTTTTAAATATTTATTAGCCCATGAGTAAGTTAGAAATGTTTTAAAATCTCCGAACATAGAGGTTTTTTCTAGTTAGCTTTCAGTTACTGACTTCTAACTTCATTTTAATATAATTAGAAAACACAGTCTGCTCTATTAAAATTTGTTCAAATGTGCTTTATGGTCAAGTTTATGAACAGTTTTTTTTTTTTATGAATGTATAACTTGAAATGAATGTAATTACAGCTATTTTGATCATTATATAATCTCAGGGCAAGACAACTAGGTATAACAAAGCTTCTGTTTGCTTGAGACATCAATCATTATGTTAAAATATGACATATCATAATGTTAGATATGTCTACTTCTTTGTATTTCTGTTTCTGTTTATTTTGAGTCCTTATATTAAGTCCAGTTTGGACTTTCCTGATAAATACAATTTTTAAAATCTCTTATAATGACTTTTAGACTACTCTTTCTGATATTAATATAGATACACTGACATTCTTTTTGGGATTTATCTGGTATAGTTTTCTCTTTTCCTTTCAATGGTTTCTACATTCTTATTTTAGATGTACCTCTAGTAAAATAGCATATCACTTGACATTTAAAAACATTTACTCAGCTGGGCTCGGTGGCTCAGCCTGTAATCCCGCGCCTTTGGGAGGCTGAGGTGAGTGGATTGCCTGAGCCCGCGGGTTTGAGACCCGCCTGGGCAGCTAGACCTCATCTCTACAATAAATCAAAAAATCAGCCGGGCGTGGTAGCGCATGCCTGTAATTCCGGCTACTCGGAAGGCGGAGGCGGAAGGATCGCCGGAGCCCAGCAGGCGAGGCTGTGGTGGCTGGGAGCGGCCACTGCACTCCAGTCTGGGCGACCGAGTGAGACTCCAACTCAAAAAAAACATTTACTCTCACTATTCATTCTATGGTTGTCACATATTTTACTGAATCCCACAATTATTGCTTTATTATTGTTTAGCGTTCACTTATATAATCCTTACTTTCTGCATCCACCATTTCTTCTTATACCTTAACTTGGGATCCCTTCTGTCTGCTTTAGGAGTCTTTGATGAGGGTCTGCTGATAGCCAACTGCCTTTGTTTTTCTGACAAATGTATTTACTCTCACTTTTGAAAGACATGCAAAACATATCACTAACTGTGATAAATACAAATGAACTAAATACTCATACTAAAATAGAGCATTTTAGGTGTTCCATGTGTACTGAAAAAAGATGTATTCAGTATTTTTCTGTCTAACACATATTTTATATCCTGAATCTGATAAGCCCAATATTCAGAGGCAGCACATGTTTGAGTCTGTCATCTTGGTTCTGTTGGGACATATTTAAGGTGCTTTGTTTCCTTGTGTCTTATAATTTGAAGTCTGAGCATATGGTGGATTCCTTCACATGATTCTTGTTCACTTTGGGCAAGGGACCTATCCTGGGGCCACTGTAGATAATTTTTTTCAGTTTTTTTTTAATTTAAGAGGTCTCCATCCTTTGAGTTGTATGAAAGTTCAGTCACATTGCTCAATACAATAATGAAAATTAAATGGTTGTAACTTTGGCATGAAGATCTAAAGTACTAGAAGTGATCAGAATAAGATGTTTATTTCTACAAGATTACTTTTTTATTTTGACCCATAATTAGGTGAGGGTAGGTAGCTTACTGTGCAATATATTTATATGTAATTAAATAAAAATACATGTGCTTATGTAAACACATATATTCTGTGCATATAAATCTGTCTGTAAATCATCTCAACTGTTATGAAACAGTACTCTGATATCATTAGATATATGGCTAATAATTATATTGTATTTCAAAGAAGTATCCTCACTGAATGAAGAAAAAAATTTATGGGGAGTTTTTTAAAAGCAATTACTAATTCTCAAATACTCTTTTGAACCTATGAACACTGATTCTTTTGTGCAAGAATATTTTTAAGTCACTGTTATATTTTTAAATACATTAACATTTATACCGGGTAAATCAAATGCAATACTCAGCATAATAAATAAAAACTTCAATAAAATTATTTTATTTAATTATAATATCCATCTCTATCAGTCTGAAATAAAAATTTCTATGATCTTAATTGAATTGGATGTTACTTTCTTTTAGAATGTCCCTTTTACATTAAAGTAATTTTTAAACCATTCTGTGTGTTTGACCTTCTGGTGAACACTTAGATATGGATTTTTGAAAGGCCACAAGTCACCAGAACCATGAAGTGGCAAGTTGGTCCTTGTTTTGGAAAAACTCCAGGTATTTATTCAGAAATATATGTTCATGAAATTTTAAACAAGCAATGTCAAAACCTATAAAAGGAGACAAAATATAATATAATTCAAAAAATTAAAATCTGCATCACAAAATTAGCATTAATGAAGTAATATAATACTACAAATAAAGGCATGAACTTTAGAGTTACAGCTAGGTTTGCCCATCAATTTAACAATTGTGACTTTGAACAAGTCAATGAATTTCTCTGAGCATCAGGTTTCCTCAGGCATAACACAAGGATTAAAATGGAACTTTGGTGTTTGTAAAGATTAAATAGACACAAAGCATATAATGCTTTTTTACAATCCCTAGCACACTATAAATGTCCAAAATGTAGCTGCAATTACTGCCAATGATTGCTTTAATAAATACAACAAACACTAAGATGACTATACAAACTACATTTTAAAATACACAAATAAAACGAGATGTGATCATGAAAAATTTCAAGTATGCCGCGGCCCACTCAGCTGACTTGAGGATCCCCAGAGAGAGCAGTGAGAGATTAAGAGAGAAACAGACACAAAGACATAAAGAAAAGCTGGGGCCAGGTGGGCCACTTCCCTCTGATGGAGAAGTGGCCCCGAACTAGCTCAGCATGTTTATTTTATAATCAAAGCACAAAGGAAGTTGGGAGAAATTTAAGGTCTATGAGGGAGCTATAATGGAATATTGTTGCTACCTAAATGGCAAGCTGTTCCGTGGTTACCTTGTTGTTGCTAAGGCTTTATCTGTACTATTTGCACCTAGGTGTGTGGGCTCTGAGATGTCATTCCATGTAGCAGGCTGCATCCCTTGCTCTTTGGCTAGGGTGCAGAGCAACCAAGCAGGACCTTGCCTTCGCCTGGGGCCTTGCCTTTGCCCAAGGTCTGCTAAATGGACAGTGCTCATCCTCTTCCCACATCTTCCTCTTTCTATTTTCTAAATGTAGGTGATGGATGGCTAGTGTGGTGGCTCTGAACTGGCATTGGAGGACTCCGTATCCAACTGGCAAAAACAGAGGAGGATTCGAGCAAATATGAAAAAACTCAGAATATACCAGGCAGAATGTTTTAACATATTTAAGGGGTTGAATCCCTTGAAATCATTAAGAAGATTTTGTGTTATTTGGGTGGGTTGTACAATAGGATCTTGGCTATTTTGGATGTCTAGAATATTGTGGTGGAACTTAAGCAGGTCTATGTTGATGATACTGTAACTCCATATGCCTTGGAGGTGTTTTTTAACTAAGTCCCAATTCCAAAGGCCACTATTATAAGAAACACAAGTAACACAAACCCAACTGTCTGCCGCATGGCATCGTAGTCGTTGTTTCATTTTAATGCTATTTATCTGGTTTCCCAATCCAATGACTACAGCCTCCAAGGCATTCAATTTTGTTTCTAGCTTTAAATCTATGGATTCTTGCTGTTGTCGAAACTTGGAGGTATTTTGAGCCAGAGTGTTGATGAACTCGACATTTTGGATAGATTGAGACAGTGCGGTCGTGGCAGTCACTGTAGAGAAGCAATGACTGAAATTAAGATCACCAATTCAAAAATTATCAATCCAATGGCCCTACAAGGCCAGAAAGCAAGTTAGTGGTGTAATTCCTGAAGTACCTACAGTCCTGCATCATCATACCAAGGGCCTGATATGCTAGGAATCATAATAAAAGGAGACTGGTGTAAAACCAGGATGTCTTGTCCCGCATTATGGCAGGTGACACAATTTGTAACATTACAAGTGTAACATTGCAAGACATAATGGTTATCTACTGGGGTGACATTAACAAAGCCTGTTAAAAGGACATAAGGGGGTTGGACACAAGCCCAGACCCTGTAGCAGGGGGAGGTTGTATCACAGCTTCCTGCCAAATCGACCAGTGACCCATTAGTAAAGTTAACAAAATCAAGGGAGGTGGCGAGCTCCTTTTGGATGTTACCTTGGGAAGTAGTAAGGATGTGGCCAACAAAGCCCCAGGGGAAATGAATTCATGGTTAGGATGAGAGGAGTCCAGGCTGTGAGACCAATCATAGATTAAGAGGGGGATTCCTGTAAGGTTTTGGACCGTGGACACAGGAGTGTCACATTCTATCCAACTGGGGAATTTTCCAAGCTCTATCCCTGTGCTATTAGGGCAGCATGGGATATTGGGGTGAGCCTGGAAGCATTATAAGTAAAACTAGGGAATCCCCACTTAGATATAGTTTGTAGATATTTTATTATGTCCCAGGGGCCCGAAATGTTCGCTATTTGTGTAACCCCATAGAAAGTTTTATTTTCTTGACTCATCTTAAGACAACCCAACTTAGGGGTGTTAGAAAGGCAAATAGGAGGGCTATTACTAGCCCCTGTGAAGTTAAAAATTTGTACTATGGTCATCAGTAATATGTTTATCAGACTGTCTCCCCGATATATGGGTATCATTGGTAAAGACAGGGACCAACCTACTCCCAAGTGGCAGGTTGGAGAATGGGAGGTTCTGGGAAATAAGTCCAGTAAGGATTTCCCCTTGTTCCATCAGCCTGACAGGCAACAATGGCTAGCATGGCCATGAACAAGGCTTGGGGGGAACTTGGCCCCCTATTCTCCTCAACCATCTGTTGAACTTTTTGAGTCAGGCATTTTAACTGGCCACATGTGGGTAGAGATGTTCTTTTGGTAGTGGTCACAGGGTGTCGAAGCTTCCATCTTGTCTTTGGGGCACTCTCTGTTTCCTTTTGACTGGACAGCTGTACTGGGACTGGTGGGGAGATCCTCAGTTTCTTGAATCTGTGTTCCAGTCCTTCTGTCGAGTCCGTCAACATGTCGGATGACTCCTTCCGGAAGCCAAATAGGTTTATCAGCTCCATCTGGAAAAATACAAGCAAATCCTCTGCCCCATATTAGCACAGGATCGGGTCCCCTCCATTGGTTACTTTGGATGTTCTTCCATTTGACCAGACCCATAGGATATCCAGGATTTGAGGCCTGATGCCTATCTGTAGGTGTCTGGCCATGTTCATCACAGTTCAAAAATTAATGATAACTAATGCATGGTTTAATTGGTCATGAGGGGAATGATAATACCCATCTCCCCCTTTTTGTTTTGATATTTGTCTCTTTAAAGTTTGGTTGACACATTCAATAATGGCTTGTCCTTGAGCATTATAAGGGATTCCTGTAATATGAGTGACAGAATAAGATTGGCAGAATCGTGTAAAGGCAGCACTAGTGTAAGCCAGGCCATTTCCAGTTTGAATATTAGTGGGCTTACTGAGGAAAGTAATGGCTGCCAAACAATGAGAGATTATCTGTTTAGTATTTTTTCCCATGTGGGCAGTGACAAAAACAAAATGAGAAAAGGTGTCTATAGTTACATGAACCCATTGTAATTTACCAAAGCTTGGGACATGGGTAATGTCCATTTGCCATAACACATTGGGTCTCAGTCCTTGGGGGTTAACCCCCGTGGACTGCACAGGGAAATAAATAACACAGTTGGGACATTGGTGAATGACTTAATGGGCTTGTTCTCTGGTAAGGTGAGATTCTTTTTGAAGACTTGAGGCATTTTGGTGATGCATGGCATAAGAGGCTTGTGCAGCAGCTTAAGAAGTTATAGGCTGTGTGGTTGCTATCAAATTATCTATAACTTGATTACCTAAAGCTAAGGTACCTAAAGGGCACGGATATGGCCCACAAAACAAGGAAATTGGTGAGCCCAAATTACCTGTTGTAAAATCCAGAACAGGTGAAAAATTGTCTCAGAGTTGGTGTGGCCAACTGTAGCTGTCTCAATCACCTGAGCAATGCCCACTGTATAAGTGCTGTCACTATAAACACTTAGTGGCCTATCAACAAAATGTGTCAAGTCTAAATGAATGCCTGGATTTCCGCTCTCTGGGCAGACGTGTAAGAGATCTGTTGGACAAAGGAGCTCATCTTACTGTAATATCCTGTCTTGTCATTGTTAGAGCCATCTGTGAAAATGGTTAATGCTTCAGGGATGGGGGATGTCTTGATCATGTTGGGAAAAATGAAGGACATGGTGGCAATAAACTGCACCAATCTATGTTGAGGGTAATGGTTATCAAGGAGGCCAGGGAAATTAGCAAGGGAAAGTTGCCAGGTGTTAGAGTTTTGCTACAGCCAGTATTGCTGGAAGGTCATGTATGGAAAGACAATGACTTGAGGTTTTGAGCCCATTAACTGTCATAAATGGAAAGGACCTTTAATGACTTGAACCACTAAGTCATGAAAGGGAGATAACAATTTAGAAGGGGTATGGCCCAAATGTAACCACTCCAAAACTCCATTTTGTTGCCATAATACTCCCGTGGGTGTAAGAGAGGTAGGAAGGACTAAAAGTTGAATGGGCAAGTCAGGATCGACCCGGGGAAGTTGAACCGAGTGAATAGTTAGTTGCTTCTACCTCTTGGAGGGCCATAGTGGCCACGAGCATAAGTTGGCGTGGGGAGTTTGGTGAGGAGCCCCCACGGAGAATATCAAATAGTGGTCCAAGCTTTTTAGTGCTGAACCTAAGGAAACTACAGAGGCAATTAATATAGCCTAGAAGCTCTTGGAAGTCATGCAGGGTGCACAGAAAATCTGTTCTGATTTGAAGTTTTTGAGGGCATATTTTATGCCCCTCTATGATATGCCCCAAATATGAAAAGAGGGCAACCTTTTGGGTCTTTTCTGGTGCCACTATCAGGCCATTACTGAAAAGGAATCTTGTAGGCAGGCAAATACTATAAGTAATTCTTTCTGGTTTTCATGGGCCACAATAATATTGTCCATATAATGGATGATATAAGCTGTAGGATAGGTCTCTCTAATAGGTTCAATGACTCTTGTTACATATTTTTGGCACCTAGTAGAGCTATTAGCCATACCCTGGGGCAGAACCTGCCAGCAATATAGCTGCATGGGAGCTTGGTGGCTAAGTGAAGGAACACTAAAGGCAAAATGATGGCAATTGTCTGGATGGAGAGGAATAGTATAGAAACAGTCATTCAAGTCTAATACTAGTAGATGGTAATTCCATGGGATAACAGTAGGGGAAGGAAGCCCTGGCTGTAGGAGTCCCATAGATTCCATAGTTTGGTTAACTGTCCAAAGATCTTACAGTAGCCTCCATCTTTCAGAGGATTTTTTTATTACAAAAATAGGACTATTCCAAGCACTGAGAGTAGGTTTTATGTGCCCCACTGTAAGCTGTTTCTAAACAAGGGCATTAATGGCTTGGAGTTCTTTTCTGGTTAGGGGCCATTGATCAACCCAAATAGGATTATTATTAAGCCAAGTAATTCTGGCAGCAGTCTGGGTCAGAGAAGGGATCAAGGCCCCCATTGAAAAGGCTGTTGAGAGGAATAACCTAGGCCTTGTCGCTTTGGCTGGGGGTGCCTTGGGTGGGGGTGGACATTCCTTGTTGATACTTTTCCAGGCCCATTGTGGGGTTAAACCCCCGATTTAACATTTGAAGAGTGACAGTTGACCCAGGGCTAAGAAGAAAAAGACCCATATTTGTCAGAATGTCACGATCCCACAGATTCACAGGAAGGTCGGAAAGGACATATGGCTGGAAAAATTCTGATGTACCTTCCCCATCCTCCCATTTTAAAATTTTAGCACTTTGATTAGAGGAATGGATTTGACCAATACACAACAGGTCAGTGGATGCCCTATTAAGGGGCCAGGCTCTTGGCCAATGGTTTGTGGCAATGACAGAAACATCTGTCCCAGTGTCTATGATGTCCTTGAAGGGTTTGCCATTCATTTTCATGCTAAGTTCAGGGTGTCTCTGTTCTACCAATTGAGACCAATAAACGTGATCAGTAGACCCAAACCCTCTTTGCCCCGAGGGTGGTGACTGAACACATGCCCCCTCTTATTAACTGGAAGGAGCACTAATTGAGCAATTCTTGTTTCAGGAAGTATTTGTATAATGGCATTAGTAATTTGAGCCATTACTTTAATTTGCCCCGTTTAGTCCTTATCTATAATTCCTGGGAGTACTTGGAACCCCTTTAAGGTGAGGCTGCTAAGTCCCAAAATTAACGCAACCTTGCCCACAGGCATAGGCCTGTACACTCCAGTGGGAATGGCCTGAGGTCCCATTTCTGGTGTCAGTACATATCAGGAGTTGGTAGAGAGGTCCAGTCCTGCACTTTCTGTGGTGGCTTGGAAGAGGTCCCCAGTGGTGCACTTGCACTCTGATTTAAGGGGGAGGATCATGGGAGAGTCAAGGAGAGGGCCCCAATGTTTGACGGGACGGGGGTGGACCCTGTCATCCTTTTTCCTGTTGTGGAGGAAGCATTTGACCATTTACATCTGTTTGGGATTGACACTCATTAGCCCAATGTTTGCCCCTTTTACATCCGGGGCAAATCCCAGGCTGACATGGGATTGAGGTTCCCCATGGGAGATGAGCATTTTGAACAGGTGAGGGGTGAGAACACTGTCTAGCAAAGTGTCATGGTTGGCCACAGGCAAAACATGCTTTTTTAGATTTTGAATTGGCTTTTTTGGGGACAAAGCACCTCTTTGAGGGCTGCAGCCAGGGCTGCTTCTTGAATGTAGGAGGACCCTATGTCTGCACATGAGCGGATAAAGTCAATAACAGTCCCCTTGGCCCTATATGGCTAGATTGCTTGTTGGCATATCTCGTTAGCATTCTCAAAAGCAAGCTGTTTAGCTATGACAGTCCCTGCTTTATGGTCCCCGATGACTCTGCTGGCCACCTGGTATAGGTGCACCACACAGTCAGCGTAGGGCTCCTTGGGCCCCTAATTTTGCTAAGGTCTTGGGATCTTTTTCCCTTAGTAGGAAGTTTTTGCCAAGCTTGTGTAGCACAGATATTGATCTGCTGACAGGCTTGTAGAACATAATTTAATTGTTGTTGAATGCCATTATAGGCACCTTGCCCCACCAACATATTGAACGGAATGACAACATTATGAGCCCGGTTCCTCTCTGCCTGTTCATGGCTTCTATCATACCAATCAGATTTCCATAATAAATAATCTCCGGGACTCAAACAAGCCTTGATTAAAGTCTGCCAATCTTGAGGGGGAATAGTATAACAACAATATTATCAAGCAAGCTAGAAATAAAAGGGGAAGTGGGCCCATAGATACAGCACCCTTTAAATCTTTCAGAACTTTAAAAGAAAATGTCTGATATGCTCAAATTCCCTGTCCTGGGTTGTTTGGATCAGGCTGCTCAACTACCAGGTATAAATGAAAGCCAGTTATATCCTCCCCCCTTCACGAACTTTTTGTAGACGGTGTTGCAGTGGAGACACAGCAGGCTATGGCAGGGCTGCCTTTAGCCTTGGCCCGGCACCCAAGGTTAAATTGACAAATTCTTTAAGATCCAAGTAATCACTGGAGTCATGGACTCCTTGGTCTGTTTCAGACCCTACATTTGGCTCATGCCCATTTTTTAGGGGAGCCTTAGGTGGTGATGGTAAATCAAGTGGATGTGATGGTGGTGCAGACAGAGGCAGCTTATTTGCCATGGTGTCTAATAGTACCTGAGAGTCCTCCCGCTGTGGGTCAAGGCAATCCCGGATCAAAGACCACAGAGTGAACATAGGATGGGAACTTTACCAGGGCTTTCTGCTGTGTAACACTCCCTAAGCTGTTTATAGACCTTATTCCAAGTATCCAAATTAACTGTCGCTTGAGTGGGGAACCAGGGGCATGTTTCCTATACAAAGTTTAAAAATTCGTCTAGCTGAGAACCTTTAACTGGGCAGCCTCTTGCCCGAAGCATAGATTTTAACACTTGGGCATACAGACTCCTCTCTTGAGAGCCAGAATTACCCATGTTTTACACCCAGCTGAACTAAATCCACTCCTGCCTTCCCTTATCTTAGGTGCACCTCTCTCAGAGTATCTCTTCACCTGAGATTAGGTGTTCTCTTGTGCTCAGGTCCCTGTTTGGTCACCAGATGCCATGACCCACACGGCTGCCTTGAGGGTTCCGAGAGAGTAGGAAAAGATTAAGAAAGACACAGACACAAAGACATAATGAAAAGCTGGGACCAGATGAGATACTTTCCTCTGACGGAGAAGTGGTCCCGAACTAGCTCAGCATGTTTATGTTATAATCAAGCACAAAGGAAGTTGGGAGAGATTTAAGGTCTATGAGGGAGCTATAACAGAATTTGGTTGCTACCTAAATGGCAAGCTGTTCTGCGGTTATCTTGTTGTTGCTAAGGCTTTATCTGTACTATTTGCACCCGGATGTGTGGGCTCTAAGATGCGTTCCATGTAGCAGGCTGCATCCCTTGCTCTTTGGTCATCCACTCCCCACACAAGCAGATCCCAGGGAACCAAGAAAATATAATCAGAGAAGAAAAATATAAAGAACAGAAAACAAATAATAAAATGGACTTAAATTTAAATACTAACAAATCAACAATTTATTTAAATATAAATGGTCTAATATGGCAATCAAAAGACAGAGATTGACACAGTAGCTATAAAAAAAGAAATGTGGTCCAGTTATATGCTGTTTATAAGAAATTCACTTCATATACAACATAGGTAGACTGAAAGTTTAAAAGATGGAAAAAGATTTATCCTGGTAGCATTAACTTTGTAAAAACACATTATTGGTTACAAGAATAACAGATAAAGTAGATCAATGGTCTTTTAACTTAGAATGAACCAGGGAAGCAATATGTGTAGATCTTTTCTACACATGGACAAAATCGACAAATGAATGACAGTCAAGTTGTACTGGCATGTATAAGGCAAAGGAAAAAAAAAGAGTGATGAAGAGTGTACACTTTATACAAAAATAGGTTCTATATAGATTAAACAGAAAAAGGTGAACAAATCTAACTATGTATAAATGAAATAGCTGTTCACTAAAGACATTCTAAACAGAGTCAAAAGATAAGTAGCAAGGACTTCTAGTTAAACTGTGGCAAACTGGATCCATTCTTAAGTCTCTGCTCTCTCATGAGATCTGCTAAATGGCAGTAAAATAATGAAAAGTAAAAAAGCACGAAGACAAAGAGAGAGGGAAGAGAAGAAACGATAACAGGAGATAGCAGCAAAATTTTAGAAGCTGGGAAGTGCACACATAAATAGTAGCTGAGGAGTGAGTGGTACTGAAGTTACTACAGTCTGTTAATAAAATCCTATAAAAGGGGAAGATAATAAGAAGTAAACAGGCTTCTGGAATTATAGGCACCTGGTACCACTTAATTTAGGAGTCAGGATGATGGACAAAAACCAAGAGGGTTAATTGAAAATTGGTTTAGGGACTAGTTAGATCTCCCATGTCACATCTCCCAGCTTTACCTTCAAAAGACTACACTCTTCTATTTCCAAATAAAATAAGCAGTTTACTTTTTGGAGAAATGAAAGTGGAAAGAAGAAATAAATTCTTGGAGTGATAAGAAGAGAATTAAGTGAAACTCTGCATGCTGAATGATGAAACACCCCTCAGGCCCAATCCTTTCCACCTCCCAGTTTTCATGACACAAAGTCTATGAACTCAAGTCAGTTGGTTGGAAGATTGTCACTGGAGAAACTCCATGAGAAGAATTCTAAATATGGAGTTTTGGAAGTCCCAAATGAAGACTCTCCTTCCCAATTCCTCTGAAATGAAGCCACCAACAGACAAGCCCCACCTATTCATATACATGTAATAAACAGTTTTTCATCATCTTCCTCTTAAGTATAAACAAACATCCAAAGAATGCAGATATTTTAAGAAAGTCTCTAACATAAGTGACAGACACCTTGACAGAAATTGATATCATCTATCAAAATTCATTTTTTCTTTTTATTGTGGTAAAATAATTTTTAAAAATCTATGCAAGGCTCTTCAGGTACATTATGCTTTCCAGTCCCCTTTGGGTTACACATGGCCATATTATTAAATTTTCATCAATGGAATCTGAACAGATGTGACATTTTCAGCCCAGAGCCTTTAATACAGTGAAATTGCCTACACCGTGCTGTCTTCCTCCTTTCTGTAAGCCTCAGCACAATGTGTCTGTGAGCCATCTTTAATCATGCAGATGAGAAAAATGCCCTACCAAGGGAAGAGAAACAAGATGGAAGAAATTTGGATCCTTGAATAATTGTGTGTACATATTTCCAGTTGCTTACTGACCTGGAACTTGAACTATTATATCAAATAAATTTCTCTCCTGTTTGAACCATTGCATTTATGGGATCTCAATGAAACACCAGCTTGTGTTAACCTAATATAACCTCCAAAATAAAAGGACACTCTGAGGAAATGAGTAGAGAGAGCTTCTGAGAGTATATAAAAAAGAAAACAATTGGGAGACCAAAATTATCAAATAACTAATCAAAGAAAATGCCCCTAGAACTGAGAAAGAAAGTTCCCAGATGAAAAGGAGTCAAGGGTGCCAAGAACAATAATTTTAAACACATAAAATCTCTTACCAAGAATCATGATCCTGAAATTTAGGAATATCATGAAGAGAAGATGCTGAAAATTACCCCAGAAAATAAACAAGACCACATACAATGAATCTGAGATAAGAATGGAAGAACAGCAAAAGCATTCTGGGCAACTTAAGATGGTGGAGTAGCAGCTTAAAGATCTTAAAATAAGTTTATTTTTAATCTCGAATTTTATAACCAGCTAAACTATTCAGTAAATTCTAGAACAGAATAAAGATGTTTTTATATATGAGGGCTCTCGATATCTTTTAAGAACACAACATTTTATTATTTAAAAATTTGTATAAAAGCATTACAGATCAAAAGCTGTATTGATATTTATTGATTTTAAATCCAATTATGCATCAAGCACTGATTGGTCACAGGAACATGTATTATACACATAAAAACACTTAATTCCACCTCACCAAACAATCTGATTAATGCAAAAGATGGGGAGTACTGACACAGGAGACTGGCCCATAATCTAAATTAGCTAGATGTCAAACTATTAAACTGTTGAAAGTCACCCATCTCCAGAAAGGTATTTCTCATTGTTATAAAAGTGCTTAAAAGCTAACCCTAATCCCATGCCTAGCTTATAATTTCTTCAAGAAACTGCAAAAAACCATTGTCTAGTTATTTTTTGTTTGTGTTGGGTTTTGGGGGGATAACAGGGGCCATGCTGTTTCTGATCAAAAACTGCTGGATATGTCTAGTTGTTAATTTCAAGTCTCCCTACAAAATAGTCAAACATTTATTTAAAATACCTCACATATGATCTAAAATGAACTTGGCAAACTACAACTATACACAAGCTTTATACCACAAATTCAAATCAGCCTACTCTGAAATTTCCCAGGATGGCTTTTCTACACTAATTTTAAGTATTGCATGGCCCACCAACATTTGGGTCATGATTGTGTAAGCCAGATGCACTGCTTAGCTTCAGGGTAGAAGTCATTAGCAGCAACAAGTCTCCGGTGACTCCTGTGTTATAAGTACATTTCAAGGAATACTCTCATGAGAGGCACCTGAACTAACACACTCCACTTTGCAACAATTACCCAATCCAAAGGATTTTTAAGACATCTGTGCCTTTATTCTGTTAAAAGTGTCAACTAGTATAAACACTGAACCATACCCATTGTGTGTACACAAGTTAGAGGGCTGTTCTCTGAAATTCAAAAGATCTAGTTAGTTAATTCTACTGCTATGTTTCTATGTGCTTGGGTTTTATAAGTGGATTCCAGGGCTGTCTCAACACCAACTAAATCAAATATACTTTCAAAATGTCATTTTAAAAATATTCAGAAACTGAACAGTGGGAGAGGACTATTGGAAATAGAGAGGAATGCTATGAGGTGGGGGCTGGGAGAAGCAGAGGCAAAACTGCACAAGGGCAAAGTCTCATTAGGAATATCTCTTCCCTGATGCTCCAGAAACATGAGTGTCCTGTGAGATTCACTTGGAGTTTCCTATGTAAGAGACGCATCACCAAGATTCTTACCTCAGGTTTCAATCAACAACAAAATGGAAAGTTTAATATGAGAGATTTGAAAGTGGAAGGCAGGCAGTGACTCTTTCAGTTACTATGCTTGCATTTCAAATCCCTGCTTCAGACTTTTCAAGGAAGCGTGCACATTCCCAAAGCCAAGATATTGTACTAGAAACACAAGGACCCAATCGCCTACCACCCATCTGGCTGCCAGCAGAAAAATTACAGTTGCAGATTCCTCGGTAAGGTGGGCAGTGCCAGTTCAGATCCAGTAGGCATCCTTGACCACTTCACCACAATGGGCTGGAAGGCATGGGCTGCCGTATGTCCCAGCCGTCTAGGTTTCTGCAGTTTATTTTGGTATCAACCGTTTTCTGGCATTGATGATGACCAGAGCCCGGTGAATGTTTATGCATCTTCTCTGGAGAGTTGCTGCAGATGGTTTCTAACTCTTCCTCTGTAAGTCCTTCCACTGAGTGAATCATATGCCAAAGGGTCAAGAACGTTGTGTCTGATGCGACCAGTTCTGGGCACATAATCCTTGTTCATGGTCTTCCTTTTTCTCACTATGTACTTATCCTCTTTCACCTCCTCCTAGGTCTAAGGCAGCTGTGGATTCAGATCCTCAACCTGGGAAGAGGAAGAGTCTCCTTTTATAGTTTCTCCTGGAAGCAACACCTGGGAACATATACCTTGGGGTCTCTGATGGTGAGCAGAGGCCTGGAAGGGATTGTCTTCAGGGAATGGACCAGTGAAGTTTTCTAACTACCTGACATGAGTTTTGCAACCATTGCTTTGCTTTATATTTAAAGCCCCTTTCTCCAAAAACTTTGTGCAATTTTCATCTTCTGAATCAGAGTTAGAATTGGTCACAAAATAGCTGAAGGTTGGGGGACTTTGCTTTTTTGTGGCCTGCCCACCCTGGCATTTCGTGCTAGACACCTCATGACTACCCTGAGAGGTACAGATTGTCTGCACTTGGCTACGGGTTCCACAGCCTTCCTGGCCTGACTGCAGTCTCATGGTGGCAAAATTATCAGAAGCAAAACTGTTACAAACATCATCAGAAGAGAACGAGGTTTCCATGGAAATCAACTTCACATATCTGAATTTCTTGAACTTCTTTACCTTGCAATTCTTCTGCAGCATGTGAGCTGGTGCTCAGAACAGCAAGAGCTGAGGAGGGCGAGGCTGTCCTACCTGGGAAGGTAGTCACTGGGGGAGGCGTGGGGGGTGCTGTGCAACATCTCCAGTCCCTTCTTGTTTGTAGTGTTTCTGCTGATAGGTCTGCTGCTATTCTGATTGGTTTTCCCTGGTAGGTAGTCTGACCTCTCTCCCTTGCTACCTTTAGGGTTTTCTTTTGTGCCTATTTTGTGTAGGAAAGTTACTATGTGTCTAGGGACTGGTCTTCTCATTTGATGTCTTGTGGGGGTTCTTTGTATCTCTTGTGCTTGGCTGGTCACATCTCTGGTGAGATGGGGAAAGTTTTCTTAGATTACCTCCTGGAATACTTGCTCCAAGTTGTTCTCCATTTCCCTTTCTTCTCCTGGGATACCAATCAGGCATAGGTTCAACCTCTTGATATAATCTAACATCTCTTGTAGACTTTGTTCTTTCTTTCTGAGTCTTCTTTCTATGTTTTTTCTAGATTGGGTTAATTCCATGTGCTGGTCTTCAAGTTCTGAGATTCTATCTTCAGTTAGATTAATTTTGCTTTCCATGCTTTCCACTTTTTATTTATTTCCTGGATGAAATTTTTTTTTTTTTTTTTTGAGTTGGAGTCTCACTCTGTCTCCCAGACTGGAGTGCAGTGGCTGCTCCCAGCCACTGCAGCCTTGACCTGCTGGGTTCCGGCAATCCTTCCACCTCAGCCTTCCAAGTAGCTGGAACTACAGGCGTGCACTACCACGCCCGGCTAATTTTTTGATTTATTGTAGAGATGAGGTCTCACCAATTTGCCCAGGCGGGTCTCGAACCCGCAGACTCAGGCAATCCACTCACCTCAGTCTCCCAAGGTGCAGGATTACAGGCTGAGCCACTGAGCCCGACTGGATGAAATTTTTTATTCCCCAAATCTTGGTTACAAGTTCTTTCAGTGTTGCATCTTGTCTTTCTTGAGTCTTATTCACTCTTTCCATCCATTCTCTAATCCCTGTCATATTCTGGGACCAGATGTGGATGATTTCCATTCTTTGGGGACCAAGGTCTGATTTTTCAGGAGTTTTGTCTTTGGTACACTTGAAATTGTCTGTGGTCTTCCTTTGATTTTTCCTCATTTGTGACAGATATCTTGCTTTTCTCTTTAGTTCTGTTATTCAGTGGCAGTGGGAGAGTGTTTCCCTTCTGATGTTTGCTCAATCCTCTATTCTTTCCTGATCTAGGCTCTGAATTTGTTCTATTTTGAAATAGGATGGTGGTTGGAAAGCTTTGCTGTCTCTTGTATTTTTTGAAATCTGAATAAAGTAGGGGATGGGGCACTAGGATTCAGAAATTACTTGCAAATTACAAAGTTCACTTATTGTGGTATGTGTTCCTTGAGACCCACACCCCACCACCACTCTATATGACAATGTAAAGCAGAAACCAATACAAAAAACAATTGAACACACACACACACACACACACACCAAAACAAACTGGAATAACAAAAAAGTGTAACAAAAAAAAAACAAGAAAAATAAACACACACACACACATGCCTAGCACAAAGTGAATAGAGGAGAAAAACAGAAAGATGGGGGGGGGAAGAATACAGATCAAACCCTCACACTTACATTGACACACAGCTTAACTTATATACAATGAAAATGAAAAATCCCAGAAAAACAAAAGAGCAAAAACAAACCAACAACAAAATTGAAAGATGAACACTCAATCATTCACATACACACATAAACAGAAAACAACAAATAAAGAAGAAAGAAACAGAAAAAGAAAAAAAAATTGGGGGAATGCAGATCAAATCCTCACATACACATTCATACACAAAGGAAAAATATTTTTTAAAAGATGAACTAACAAACAGACAAAGAATTAAAAAAAAAATTTTAATTAAAAATTGTAAAAGAAGAAAAACACCTGTCCCCTGGTGGCAGGCTCTGTAATTGTTCCTCTAATCAGGTCTCTCCTGCAGAGCCACCTCTCTCAGTCTCTCCTCAGTGTCTGGAGCAGGGAAGGAGGAGGGGCAGTGGGTGGGGCTGCAGTCCTCCCCTCCCACCCTTGTATGGTCAGGGAGATCTCCTCCTGTGGGGAGATGTGGGATTGTCTCTTCCCAGGTATGTATTCACAGGGGGTGCCCCAGCCAGGCTGATCCTGGAATGGAGTTCTCCTCTTGCAACTGACGTTCGGGCTCCACCTGGATTTGTCCCTCTCAGTCGCAGCCCAGCTATGTGGGTCTGATGTTCAGAGGATTGCTGGGGAGGAGGAGGTTTGTGTCAGCCCAGACTCACCACTGATCTCTTTAGAGTACTTCCTTGTCCTTTTCTGGCCACACCCTTTGACCTATGACTGGATCCAGAATAGGGAGTGGGACACCTGGACCTCAGCACTCATCAGGTCCCTCTGAAGTTTGTGCTTTCAGGTTATTCCCTCTGGGTCATGATCAATCCCTGAGTAGTTGATCCTCCAGTCACAGAGATTGGGTCTGTTGCTCTGTGGTGAGTAAGTGGGAGCACATTCCTGTCCTACCTTCAAGATGGTGGTGGGGTACCTCTCTTGTCCTCTTCCATGGGACTCTGCCTCTAGACTCCCTCCACAGCCCCTGCTGCCAGTGCCCTGCCAGTTGCTGAAGTGGTGAGGCAAGGCCTGGAGCCAGCAGTCTTTCCTGCTGCAATGGTGAGGGAGAGCCTGGGGCAATAGTCTCTCCCCCCTGATTTTCACAGGCAAACTTTTATCTGTTTAAAAAAAATGATGTTTGGCTTCTGCAACCTGGGAAGAGCCAGGGACCAAGCAGAGAAGCTGCAGCACCAGTTATTGCACCAGGGGCCTGGCCACTTGCTCTCAAGCCCCACTTAGACGTCTCTCCCAGTATTTTCTTCCCAGGAAAGGTTTTAATGATTTTTTAAAAAGAAAAAGAAAATGGTGCTTGGCTTCTGCATCCCAGGAATTTCTAGTGTCCTAGCCCAGCAGCTGTGGCACCAACCACTGCACCAAGAGAG
Organism: Cephalopachus bancanus; assembly: GCA_027257055.1. Classification (NCBI taxonomy): domain Eukaryota; kingdom Metazoa; phylum Chordata; class Mammalia; order Primates; family Tarsiidae; genus Cephalopachus; species Cephalopachus bancanus. The sequence goes on from JAPVLO010000233.1 coordinate 55,231, forward strand.
CCCTGGCCATTAGCATCCTAGCCCTCACTCAGTCAGCTACTCACATGCCCACTTGCTCACCTGCATGTACACAAAATTTTCTATACACTCACTGACCTACACCAGGACTTGCATAGTCCGACTGACTCGGCTGCCATCTTCCCTACCTCTCTTGCCATTTTTTTCAACATGCCTGAACCTTTTATTTTTGTCCTACGCTTTTTTTTTAATAACTAGCCATTTTACTATAGGAGAGAAATATACCATGAAAATTTTTTTTAATAAAATGATGATGTAAAGAAAAAGCTTTAATTCTTTTAAAGCTTAGTTTTCCAAGTAATTAAAAACCTTTCAAGTCATAACAGCAGTTAAGACTGGAGAAAAAGTTATAACCAACTTAATTATATACCAAGATTTCTTCATAAATTTCCCTTCATGAATCTTATCCTGACTTCCACATACCATTGATGACATGCTTGGACTTTTTGTTTTGTCCTATATTTTCCTTTTCCTAAATAACCAGTTGTTTTACTTTGGTACAAAATCTTATTATACAAAATTCCTTTATATACAAAATTATTCTTTTTTCCAAAAATACATCTTTATATTCATAACTTTTTTATATCTCACTCTCTCCTACTTATTGATTTTCAAAAAAATAAATAATTTCATAAATAATCTCCAGATTACATAAAATAAACTAAAATTTTAATGAAAACCTAGAAAACAAGAAATTCTGAACTATATGTTAGATATTAGCATTTTATAGATGTGACCCTTCATATAATGTTAGAATTATTTTTTCCATATTATAACTTTTTCTTAATTGAAAGTAAACCAGACATTTAATGAGCTTTTAAAACAATCTTAAGATTTTTAAATTACATGAAGAGCTTATTCATAAGCATTATTTTATTCATATTTAGCTACCTTATTTATTTCTAGCAGTTTGATTACTTACTTATGAAAACTGAGCCTTTAGGCAAGGCCAGTTATATACTTTTTAAATTTTCATTATAAAGATGTGCGGTACAATTCAGGGTTAGGTATATAAACATTGACCATGCAGGTACCCTTGTTGATGAGGTATGCCCCTCCCTCCTCTAGCAGTTTCCCTCAACTGCCAACCCCGCCTCCCCTCCCCCAGAGTTTCCCACTACTGCCAATCACTTTCTTTTAGTATTATAATTGTTCAAGGTCCTCTTATGAGTAAGAACGTATGGAACTCTGTTCTTTGTTTCTTGATAAATCACTGAATATGATCAATTCCAAACCCATCCAGGTTGCTGCAAAGTCCATATATTTGTCCTTCTTTATGGCTGCATAATATTCCATTGTGTATATGTACCACATTTTTTAAATCCAGTCCAGTTTCTATGGGCAACATGGTTAGTTCCATGTTTTTGCTATTGTGAATAGAGCTGCAACAAACATACATGTGCAGGTATCTTTTTATAGAATAATTTGAGTTCCTCTGGTTATATTCCCAGTAGGGGAATTGCTGGATCATATGGAAGGTCAATTTCCAGTTCCTTCAGAAATCGCCACACTGTCTTCCAAAGAGGATGCACAAATTTGCATTCCCACCAGCAGTGTAGAAGCGTTCCTTTTTCTTCACATCCTTGCCAGTGTCTGTTATTATTTGTTTTATTAAAGATGGCCATTCTTACAGGGGTTAGGTGGTACCTCAATTTGATTTTGATTTGCATTTCTCTGATGATGAGTGAGGCTGAGCACTTTTTCATGTGTCTGTTGGCTGCCCATATATCTTTTTTTGAGAAGTATCTATTTGTGTCTTTTGCCCACTTTTTAAGGAAGCTGTTTGTTTTTTTCCCTTTGGTGCATTTGAGTTCCTTGTAGATCCTAGATGTTAGGCCTTTGTCAGATATACAGTTGGCAAATATTTTTTCCGATTCTGCAGGCTGTCTCCCTGCTCTCTTGATGGTCATTTATAATTTTTAGTCTCCTGGCTAATTATTTTTAAAGACTGTGAACATCAGGTGTTACCTAAGTAAGAACCTTAAAGTTAAATACGTGAATGTTTTATTGATAATTCAGAAGATTAGCTGGGTTTTTTGGGGGGTTGTTTTTGGTTTTGGTTTTATTGGGAACCAACAATTTTAAATTAGTTACACTTGTAACAAAAATATTTATACAAATAAAGGCTGTTCTGGTTTGGGTTAGGTTTATAGTTTTATAATTTTTATGTCAAATCTTGATACTTAAAATATCTAGCAGAGACAAATGCGAAACTTAATTAGTAGACCCAGACAAAAAAACTTTTTTTTAACCTTTTTTTTTCAGTTTTAAATAAGTTTTCAATGTTTACATTTTAGGTAAAACCGGTTGAACTGTTTAAGAACAACAAAAATTTTTTATTTAACCTTGAAACAGTGAGCTTATCTCAACACCAGTAACTTAGTTGCTAGCAGATTCAAAGCAGGCAGAAAAGAGAGAAATAGAGTTTAGAAGTCTCTATTTAACCCTGTAGTTGCAGGTTTACTGTTTAGACTCTGAAATTTATAATTCTAACATGGATGGCCAGGACCAAATGGCTGGCACCTGTGTCAATTACAAAATTAATTTGGGTTCCAGCGTCCTAATATTCGCCTGGGGTGTTGTCATGTTCATTCTTACCAGATCTCTGATGGACCGTTGGAGTTTTTTTCCTTCCCTTGTGGAGCCTTAAAAGCCTTAGAGACATCCTGAGACCTAAGGGCTGATTCTCTGATTTCCTTTATTATTAACTCCCTCAGACCCTGCACTTTTGTTGTAGTCTCTTGATTATTATAGTCCCACCCAGTATCCACATTTGGGTACTTTTGCTCAGCGGGCTGAATGCCCAGCCCTGAAGGGTGTTCCTGTTTTCATATGGACATTACAGCCTTCCTGATCATTCCCCTTACTCTTAGTGGACTATTCAGGGTAATGTTAGAGGGAGAATTTTTATTTCACCCTTTTTCTGGAATCATTTGCCCCAAAGAACCATCTGGGAGAATTTTAAAGGAGGTTTTCTGACCTCCCTTCCTAGGCCTAGACTGTTTTTTACCCATTCTCAGTTACCAGGTAAACTGTGCAATTTCAGAGTTTCCCAAAAGTGTACTTAACTTGCATTACTGGAAGTTTCTCACAGTTCTTAAGATTCCGGGTGTTTCCCAACGTGCTCAACCCTCCTTATTGAAGGTTTCTTGAAAACTTCAGGATCCGATTTCCCTCGTGGAACAATGAAAACACAGATCGAACTCCACAATCTCTTCATATTTTGAGATAAGTCTCAGTCACTCACACACACACACACACACACACACACACACACACACACACACACACACACACACACACACACATTCAGCCTCCAAGAATGCCCCAACCACCAAGGCAATACTTATAGTCCAGTTTTTCCAACCTTGGCTCATGCATGAGGTTGCCTGGTTACCATGGTGTCTGCTTTCTTTTTTCTTCTTTTTTCTGTGTCACTTTGCTGCCTCCAGAACAATAGTCTCGGGCTTATCTGCGGTCCTGCAAGCAGTCAAGATGCCCAAGCAGAATAGGCCACCCAAAATCGGGTGGGATGTGTCTCCCCCTCTGCTGGGGTTCCCCTCCTGCAGATGCAGAGTATCCTGGATAAGCCCCCAAATTGTGAGAAATGAACTTACCTGTTCAAAACTAAAGGATGGACACAGAGACATGGAGTGAAGTAGAAGTGAGATTTTAATGGCGGTCTTGCAAGATCAGGGGTCTGGTGGGCAGGCACACCAAAGCAGGAAGAATCAGCACTTTTATTTCTAAAATGCGTGTCCCTCTCCTGGGTCCTTATTGGAAGAATACTTACAGGAGTTACACACTTCGCCGTAGAATCCCTACATGTTACATGTTGATTGGTTTTACAGAATTATTTCATTTACATGTCCTATGTGCCGATTGGCTTACAGGATTACTATTCTGATTGGATTGTGCCAAAAGTTTAAACATATAGCACACCAAAGGAAAAAGCCCGTGAAAAGGAAGCACAAAGAAGCAGGAAGTGACTCAGCAAAGGCATTTAAACATGGCTCAGTTTTCATTTTAAAAATAAATCATTCTATCTTTTACACTAACCACTATACTTCACAGTCTCTCCTGGGTGCAGTCATATGTTAATATACCCTCAATACTGGGTTTTTAAATTATGTTTTTAACCATGAGGACTTGGAACACCCAAGTTCCAACAAATAATAAGATCCAAAAAGTTCTGAGGTTAAATAAAATCTTGTCTTAATATCAGAGATTATATTTTGTTAGTTTTTTTAGCTCCTCAAATAATTCTATGACCCTATGGGGGGGGAGGAGTTAACATTTATTCATATGTATTGAATGCCAGCTGTGCTAAACAACTCAGTAACTTTATCTTCTTTGTTTTCACATTCTTCCACTGAGGTATATTTAATTCTACAGATGAGGAAACTGAGGCCCAGGAGGTTACATAATTTCCTCAAAGGCAAATGGCTAATAACTGGCAGAACTGAGGTCTGTGCTCAGGTTTGCACAGACAAAAAGTCTTGGGCCTTTTTACCTTATCCTGATACCGTCCATAAGAGAAAACCATAATACTGTACCTTAAGCTATATACATGTTCTATGACATATAATACAGAGTATGCTGTATTACGGCATATATAACATGAATAAGAATTTGCTAAAGAATTGCAAGTTTCCACAGCTTTCCTATAGAAAGTAATACTTGCTTAATTTTCCTTTTATTTCTTGTGCATTTTCTTTCTCCTGCAGGTGCCAAACAACGATCCTAACAGATACTTACACAGTGACTTTAAGGCTTATTTTTTGTTTCTTTATAAAACATTGGTTTAGGGCTGAAAGACATATGTCCCTTCCAAGTGCTACTTGAACATTTTATAGCTTTTATATGTCATCTAAAATTTAAAGATTTTGGTGATATAAGACATACTTTGAAAACATATTTGAGAAATACTTTTTAAAATGATATTTCTTTTTTGTTTTTATAAAGAGTCATCATACTTGAGAGATGTCATTTATTTTCCACTTGTTTTCACTGTGTTTTGTATGTAAATTGCAGTGCCAGGAGGAAAACAAAGATGGAATACTATGCAACCATTAAAAAGAACAAAATCATGAACTTCGCAGCAACCTGGATGGAACTAGAGTTTATAATACTGAGTAATCTCTCACAGAAACAAAGAACTGAGTATCACATGTTCTCACTCATAAGTGGACCTTGAAAAACTATCTTAATATTATAAGAAAAGGATTGACAGTGGCGGGAAACTATGGGGGGGCAGGGAAGGGAAGGGAGTTGGGATTAATGGTAGTCAATATCTGTCTGGGGACAGGGGGACACCCTCATCAACAAGGGTGACTGAACAATGCATATTTGTATACCTAACCCTTAACTGTACCCCACAATTTTAAAATAACAAATATGTTTTTTAAAAAAAGTGTTTGTCAAGATGTATGCATTGAGATGCTCCTCTGGCATCTTCTCCTCCTATCTTCTACTGTAACCTGGGAGGACTACCTGACAACTCACATTTGCCCGTCCTCAAAAGAATGCATTCTGACTCTATGCACTAGTTCTAGTTGAAACAAAGATCTTTTTTTATATACCTATATTTGATAAGAGTGGTGGGTATTCTCCCACGACATCAGAATTTGATAAAATTATTACCAGTGAGTCTTGATAATCCAGGATGGAGAGCAGAACGGTAAGACAACTGAAATGTATTGCATCCCCAAACAATTTTTGATCATGCAACTTCCTCACTTGCCAATTTAATGGGCCCTGGAAGAAAAGAATTTATAGCCAATGGTCATCTTCATTGACCTTGAAAGTAGACAAGAGACAGGAGAAGAGGTAAGAAGCTGTCTAATTTATTTTGTGAACAATCAATCCTGAGTCTGTGCAGAGCAATTTTCTGGTAGAGGTGTTCAAGCTTGTATTATTTACCTAATGTAAACATGTTAAATGTTCACAAATTCTCTCTGTCAGCATGGATTCTCATCCAAATACTGATGTCACCTCTGGCAATAACTAAATGCCCTGAGTCCTTACACTTATCTTGTAATTTATAAAGACAGAGAGGGATTACTTTATCCTTTGTAATATTATCACCGTGGCCCTTCTCAAGGCTTGGTGATCTCCTGCATCATACCGTCCTCACTAACTGAAATGCCTATCCCTCAAATACAACCAGTGCTTTGCTGACTAAGAAATGACATTAAAAGTTTTGGAACTCTTTAACAGCTTTCTAACTAGTCTAGCCTATGCAAATGACTTTCAAATGTTTAAGCAGGCTCCAGGAAGTAGCGTACAAGAATCTACACTTAATTAATGATTCAGTTTAGTGCCAGGTAGTCACAAGAAACATTTTGTTTCCAATCAACCTCTTCTCACTCTCAAAGCATTAGGTGTTGGTTAATTTGCATTTAAAATTTTGACTTTTGTTAGTTAAAAGTAATTATAAAATGTCTCTTTTATGAATCTTTACAATAGGAGAGTCTTTCAGATCTGAGAGTCAAACTTAGTTTTGGCAAGTAACTCAATTTATGAAAACTCCAACCAAGAAACTAGTTATAAGTTAGAACCACTGAGGTCACTTCCCTCCTTAAACTATTCTTTCACTCAAACTGAAAATCTGACTTGCACCAATTGACTCTCATTACACTGAAAACATTTACTCCTTTGAGAAAGGCAGCCTGCTCCCTCCCAAAGCCCTACTAGGTTCTCACTGGAAGCTGCCAATGGTCTCCAATTCCGGACAGGTAGTCCTTACTTTGCACACTCTCTTATATCCTTATTCTGGTAAGTAATTTTTTAAATTAAATTACACTTACATTTTTAAAAAAATTAGAACAAGAACTACCCTAATAAAATAGTTACACATCTGATTTGACAATTAGAACTCTTTTTTTAAAAAAACCTCTAAATCTTAAAAAGTTTAACTTATTTATCTAGTTTTAAAAATATATTCTGATGAAGCAAAACTAAAAGTATCCCAAAACACTGCCTTTATCTTTAAAGAAAGGTGCTCCAAGTTGAAGTAGGTTGAATCCATTTCCAAGGATATGAAAGAATAGTGTTAATACACTGTCCTTTGAATGCCAAAAAAAAAAAAAAAAAGATTTTGAAAAGTGCGAATGCTTTATAATAGCTAAAGTAGGATTGATAGATGAGCAAGTCAGTCAAGTCAACATTAAATTCAAAAGTTGAGGAAAATTTGACATATAATCCTGATTTTGTGATTAAAAGAGTATATATAGAGCTTAAAGTCAGGAGACACTTTACCTTATTGAAACACCTGGTACAACTGCACTAAAGCTTAGTAATGAGGTTATAAGTGATACTTTTGCTCCAAAACACACTTTGAAAAAAAATAAGATGAACTCCAGCTCCTTCTCCGGGACCTTCAATATGCTATGAACAACTCAACCTTTTTGACACACAGAACCACAGGGATAACAGTGTAAGTAAACAGAAAAGAATGGTGCAAGTACACTGTACTTTCAGTGCCCCCCAAAAAGGATTTTTAATGGCAAATGCTTTATAATAGCTGAAGTAGGATTAAAAATGAACAAGTAAATCCAGCACTTAAATTCAAATGTTAAGTAAAACAAGACTTGACAGACAATCCCAATTTTGTGACCTAAAAGAATATATGCAGAATTTAAAGAGATACTTTAACTTTTTGGAAAAAAAAAACAAAAACTACATGAAATGCCTAGTCATGAGGTTATAAGTGATACCTTGACCCCAAAACACACTTTGGGAAAAATAAAATGAATCCTGACTCCTTCTTCAGGAGCTTCAAGATGATGTGAACAACTCAACCTTTCTGACACACAGAACCACAGGGATAACAGTGTGAGTAAAGACCCTTGGTGTAGCAACTGCGCAGCCAAGACCAGTGTGGATTACACTGTGCTGTCAAGATGAGGGGCAGGAAAAGTGGCCCAACTAGAGAGCTTCTGCAGCAACCCTCCACCTGTGACTGGGAGAAACTGTCAGCACAGGAGGCCACAGGGTGACCTGACTCTACCCCCGGTGAGCCTCCCAGAGCCCGTCCTCCTCAGCGGCCTGGGCCTTCTCCCTGGAGTCAGGATGTGCCCACCTGTCGGAGACCTGCTCCAGTGGGATCGGGCCCAAAAGGGAGGTGAGAGAAGCAGCGATAGACAGAGACCACACACCTTCAATGAGGATGGCAATCACTGCAAAACTTTATTGCTCATGAGGCTATATTTATAATGCTCTTTTTGGCATAATCTTAACATTACACGTATATTTTTCCAACTAGTTACAATTTAAAACAACATGTGATATCCAAAACCCCTTCAGTTGGGCCACTTTTCCTGCCCCTCATCTTGACAGCACAGTGTAATCCACACTGGTCTTGGCTGCGCAGTTGCTACACCAAGGGTCTTTACTCACACTGTTATCCCTGTGGTTCTGTGTGTCAGAAAGGTTGAGTTGTTCACATCATCTTGAAGCTCCTGAAGAAGGAGTCAGGATTCATTTTTAATCTTTAATGGTCTAAACAAAAATGTCTATTATTTATGTTAACCTTTAACTTTATATTGCTTATGCATCTATTTAATATTTTACAACTATAGCAGCAAATATTAGCTTATGCCCCTAAGGTGTGAAACCTGCTGACGTAAGGCAAGTCTTTTTTACTCCTTTAAGGAATGTTTCTTAACTTCTCTATTCCATCTTAACTTCTCTATTCTATCTTATAAATCTTATTCTGTACTGTAACTGTTTAAATTTTTATATCTATAATTTTTTCTATTTCTATTATTTATCTTACTTATACTTTATATCATCTATGATTTATATACTATTAACCAACACCATATCTTGTGTCCCGCTTCACACATACTTTCTTTTTCTGTTCCCACAGGATTTTAGCCTTTTCAGACATAATCAGAGGTTCACTACACTTTATCTGCTCCCAGGTGGAAACCTCACTGGCTGTGATCCTGCGTCCATTTATCCAAAACCATCTAACAAAATTCTTATCATAAACACCAGTATATGGTAAAAATGGGTCAAACCAATCTAAATTCTGCATACTACTTTTCCCTCTAAGCGCCCACCATATTCTATCATTAATTTTATATCCAACATAATTATCGATTTTCACTATAAACATAACTTGTCTATTTGATTTAATATCTCTAGTGCGTCTATGAAGAAAAAGTGGAATAGTGAAACTATTCCTACAAAATAATTAAACTGTTTACTGTTTCTCTAGAATGGCCTGTCCTGCTGTGTTCAATTCTGGGAAAGATTTCTTTATGTTCTCATACAAGGGTGAAACAAGTATTGTCTCAGCTGGGCGGGGGGAGAGAAGCAGAAATCTGCCTTATTATGGTTAGAGGATTGTTTAAAAGAAGATCATTAACTAATGACCTTTGGACATCATGTCTAGTTTCGGTTGATCCGTAGAATTGGGTTTCATTCAAAACAGAGAGTTTAATAGATAAAATTTTAACAAACATCGAGGATAAACATGTCATGAAACTTAATGCCATGAGGAGCATACATTGTTGTTTTTTCCAGGGCCGTCTGAAGTCCCTCTGCCTTCCCTTCCATGGGGCTCTGCCAATTCCATGGTTTTCACCAGTGGCTCTGCCTGCCTGATGAAGTGGGTATGCTTCAGGCAGCTTCAGAACTGGCACCTGTAAGATTATGGCTCCCAACACCCATCTCCACCCAGAGTCTCTCTCCAAGGCTACCCATCTTCAACACTCCATCATGGCAGGAAGTCCCTGGCCATCTGCTCATGGCCCACCTCCACTGGACTCCCCCAAAACACTCTTCACAAAGCTCCCAGCCTTGCCCCTCATCTGCACCTCTGTGTTCCATAACACCAAAGTGGCAGGAGAAGGAGCACACATCCCCAGCCCCTGGTCACCCAGGGCAGCCTCTGTGTTTCTCTTTAAAAGTCTCCTACCAGGGGCAAGACCAAGTTCAGGGGCTCTTCCCTGCATGGAAAAGTGTTGACCCAGCAAGCAGCCAAATGCACTGACCAGTTAAAGCACCCACTTCCTCCTCCTGGGCCCTCCCTGGAAGTCACCAACTCCCGCCCCTGCCCAGGGTCATCCTTGAACTTTAGCTCTGACATCCACTTCTTGAAGTCCACTTCCTGGCCTACAGTCTTCACTCTTGAGTTCTCCAACCTGTCCCATCCCCATCCCCCTGGGCCTCTCACTTGCATCCATGAGCACACACCTATCACCATCCCAACCTGTCCAGGCAAACCCTCAACCACGACTGTCACCTTCGCCTGCTCCTCCCCACACACGCTGCCCTCATGCCCTGCACTGCCAGGCCAAGCGAGCCCACCCAGCCGCCGCCCTCACCAGCCCCACAGTGCCACCACAATCCTGCAGGCGCCTTGAGGCTGCCTGCCTTTCAGCTGGCTGGCCATGCTATTGCTGTCACCTTCATCCTCAAAGGAGGACACTCCCTTGACCATGCACTGGCAGAGAGAGATACAAGCGTTGTACCCGAATCCTGAATCCGAAAGACCACCAAAGAGCCAGCTGCGATGCAAATCACATGAGGGTCTTTATTCAGGCTTGAGTCTGGGCTCACGTCTGTAACAAGTGTGGCAGTACAGGAACGAGAGCCCTGACCTAGTACAGCAAGTGGTTTATATACACAGTTGCGAGGGAAGGGCTGGGCGTGACTGGTTTTTCCTAGGCTTGAGACATTGTTCAATTAGAAGAGAGCATGACGTAGAAAACAAAGTCCACGGACCTTGCATAATTAGTTCTCAATTCGGTCCGCAGTGATGTCGGGGGACAGGAGTGCTTGAGATTGGTGGGTTCGCTTTTGACTTGCGCGGGCGTGGGCTTGGTTGCCCGTGATTGATTACTAATGGCTACACGGGCAGAGTGGAGTTAGTTAAGCCACCTGGAATGTTAGACAAGCTGCAGTTTACACAGTCACTGTGACTGTGCATAAATCAGCTCGGGCATACAAGCAGGTTTGAAATAACACAGAGCCCACCAGAAGAGTGGCTGGCACCACAGAGCCCACCATAATTCAAGCAAAGGAATGTCCGGGAGGGGCGTATTGCTTAACATTCACACACTGCCAGCAGTGGTTGCAGAAGCAGAAGAAGCCGGTTATTTCATTTAACATGGTTATTATGGGACAAACAAAAACTTAACAAAGTTCTAAGTACAAACACTGCAAATATTTTGTAACTTTACGGTCACAGTTACTACCAGGCGCCTTACATATGCCTAGTCTTACAGGGTTTGAGGTAGGGATTTAAAAAATACAGCAAACGTGAGGTAGGGGTTTATAAAATACAGTAAGCGTGAGGTAGAAATTCATATAGTAAACGTTTCTTTCATAGCAAGTATAGTTCTTTTGACTCTTTCACAAGCATTTTCAGATTCTCTCCCACCCTAACAGCCTTGGTGGGAATATAATTCACACCCATGACATCCTTCTCAGCACAATGGTAATTTAATACAATGGGATAAGTCTTTGTATAATTCTGACTTAATTTTGTTTCTTCTCCACACTGCCAACTCATAAGGGTTGTGAGCACCTGGCTTAATCACCAATGTAACCTAATATTTGCCATGGCATACTCTACGTGGTGTATCATAGGTAGCTAGTAAAATACTCATCACATAAAAAAATAAGTGCACAAATAAACCATTGTCAAAGAACAGTAAGATTAGCTGTCGCAAGTGACTGCTGACCACTGCAGCTCCCCCCTCCCGCCAGCTGACACCATTGACTTGGTGGTTCTGGCCATTCCTGTGCCCCATGCAAGTCATGAGTACCCTGCAGATGTCTGGTTGGGAGCTGCAGATGCATCTAGGGCTCACACGGCTACTTTTATCAGGGTCTATAGGTGTAATGTGGATTCATAAAAATCATTTTTACCTCCAACCAGAGAGGTAGTTCTGGCACAAACATACAGAGAGAGCCAGAGAAACTCAAGTTCTCATGTAACACATTGGCTTTGCATGGACCTTGTGTGCCAAACTGTGCACTCCCTGTGAAAAGTCCTCTTCCATTTGCAAAGTGTATTAACTACGTGTCTCTGATTCTTTAACCCTCGGGCCTTGCTGACCCAAGGGAGGCTAATCAGCTCCTAGAAGAGGCAAATGCTTCGCATGTGAGTGTGCCTTTCACATGCAAACCAACCACTCCAGATTCCTGATCACATGTCCTGATCACCCCAGGGCCAAACACCAGACAAGTGGGGACAGCTGCCCCAAGCCTGTTTACCATTACTTCCCAGAGACATCACACTAGACCTTTGGGCCATGTTTTCCCTTGCTCCCTTTGCCTCCTGGCCAGCGCTGATGCTTCTGCTTGGACCTTCCATGGTGTGGCGTGCTTCCTTCTCTTGGCATCTGAGAGCATAACCTGCCATGTTTTCTTTGTTTTTTCTTTTAGAGCCATGGGATATACATAAGGATTTGTTCTGCACCCACCCCGCCCCTGCAGTGAGCGCTGCACCCAGTGGGTGGTTTTGTGTCCCTTATCTTTCCTTCCCCCTGCCCTTTTAGCAGTGCCCAGTGTCTGTTGTTTCATGCTTGTGCCCGTGTGTGCCCAGTGCTTAGTGCCCCCTTATAAGTGAGAGCGTGTGCCATTCACTGTCTTACTTCTGTGACAGTCACTTAGAATGATAGATAGCCTCCAGTTGCATCCATGTGGCTGGGATGGACACGATTTGGTTCTTCTTTAATGTCCCATGTTTTCATGGCAATTATCTTTTAACCTATGGACATCACTTTACCTGGATAATAATATAATAAAACCTGTATTTAAAAACACCAAGTTGGTTGGGCTCAGTGGCGCAGTCTGTAATCCCAGCACTTTGGAAGGCCGAGGCGTGTGGATTGCCTGAGCCTGCGGGTTCAAGATCCGCCCAGGCAACTTGGTGAGACCTCGTCTCTACAATAAATAAAAAACTAGTCAGGCGTGGTAGCACGCACCTGTGGTTCCAGCTACTTGGAAGGCTGAGGCGGAAGGATCGCCAGAGCCCAGCAGGTCGAGGCTGCGGTGGCCGGGAGCATCCACTGCACTCCAGTCTGGGTGACAGAGTGAGACTTCTACTCAAAAAAAAAAAAAAAAAAACACACACTAAGTCATAAGCCTGGGGTCTTCATCTCCACAGAGGGCCTACTTTTCTCTACACAGGGCAGACACCTGTTTTAATGTACACAAAGTGCCCACAGAAGTAAAACACTATCTGGATCATACCAATAAAAAATTATAAACCGCCGGGCTTGGTGGCTCAGCCTGCAATCCTGTGCCTTTGGGAGGCTGAGGTGAGTGGATTGCCTGAGCCCGTGGGTTTGAGACCCGCCTGGGCAGCGAGACCTCATCTCTACAATAAATCAAAAAATCAGCCGGGCATGGTAGCGCATGCCTGTAATTCCGGATACTTGGAAGGCTGAGGCGGAAGGATCGCCGGAGCCCAGCATGTCGAGGCTGCGGTGGCCAGGAGTGGCCACTGCACTCCAGTCTGGGCGACAGAGTGAGACTCCAACTCAAAAAAAAAAAAAAATTATAAACAGAGCTTTAAAAAAAAGTTTATTCAGGCCATTAACTTGAAGTTTTCTATGACCCTAAGAAATTACCAGTGTCTCCCAGTTGAGTGGTTTCTTTTTAATTTAAACCAAGTGGTGGTGGTTATACAGAAGGACCTGGAGCCCTGTCCTCATCAAACATAGTTGAATCACATCAGACGATAGCTGTGGCATGTTCTTATGCAGCCTAGATGTTGTGTTTCTAACTCATTGTCTTTTGAATGGTTTCAATCCTGAGGAAAGCCTGAAAGAATATTTCCACTTTTTTTGCATATAGACTCTTCAAATATTCTGCCCCTGCTAACTACCCTGGATGCATTTGACCTGCCCTAATTTCCTTTGGAATTACTCTTGCACTGTTCAAACCTTCTCTACCACCTGTTGCCACTTTTATATTAGCCGCATCCTAATTCCTAGGAGGCCATCTTAGCATCCTGAAATGCTCTTTGGGCTGCTGGGAATAAAGTCTTCAAAGACTATGATCAAGCTTTTTTTGGAGATAATTTATTGGCTTGGTTGAAGGGTAGGGAGGAATCAATACAGTATAGTCTCAGATTGTTCTGGCTCTTTAATATTTTTTGCTAGTCAAGTCTACTTTGACAAAGTCTGGTTTGGCAGGTTTCCTCTAAAATTAGGTGCCTCTAAAAGTGATTGTAACTTTAAGGCAGAGAGACTTTATCTCCCACTGTCAATTTCCTGGTAGGGGCAGATCATGACTATTTTCTTCTCTGGTTTCCTTCCTCAGACTTATGGCAGGTCAGGTTTTCTCCCTAGGAGCTGGAAATTTTCTACTTTACAGACTAGTTTGTGGTAGAGAGGGGCTAAAAAAAGTTAAAATTATTCCTTTTAATGATCAAACTGCAAGCTCCAAAACTTGCTAGACATGGGGCTTGAGAAAACCAAATAGCCAAAGGTCGCTTTCCTGGAAATGCAAAATAGTAATCCATTCACAACCTTACCCCCACATCCTCTCTTTGTGAGGTTATCAGTTTACAACCCTTGCTTGTCATGTGTACGCTGGAGACAATTTGTTCTTTGAAAATCTGCTTTTGCTAAGTACCACCTTGTAAATTACAAAGAAAAACATATAGCCATGCAACCCTTCCCCCTCCCTTACCTAAACTAACAGATAAAACCCCTCTCCTCTTTGGGTTGCTCAGCCTTGGAGCATTAGCCCACTGAGTCACACAGGTGCTAATAAACTGCTACTTCCTAAGACAGCTGTGGTGTTACAGTCTTTCTGTTTTCCTGCAACAAGTTGTCTTGCTTTTTTGTTTTGTTTTTTCTCCCCCTATGGTGAAAATTGGTTGAGCTGCACATTTCTGTTCTTGGTCACAAACTTTCTGCTACAACACTGCCATTTCTCCCCAGATTTGGAAATGTTGGAAGAGCTTTAACATGGGAGTACTTATTCTTCCACCTCATCTTCTTTTCATATTTTGTCATTTTCTTGGGATTATCCTTCAATATCTAAAAAGGGCTGTCTTGGCATTTCCTTTTGGTATTAAATAGAGTGACCTCATATTAGACATCTGAGCTTACAATAAATCAAGTTATCCTTGACTTAGGTGATGTGTGCACAAGGGTGACCTGACCAGACCAGCTGATTCATTCCCATCAGTGCAACTTGGCAGGGTACCCTAACTACTGCAAGGTCTGCCCATCCTGCTCTCTGAGACAAAGAATTGATTAGTCTCAATCTGTTGTTTCCTCTAAGTATGCAGTGTCTCTGGCACGCCCATGGCTATATCTACACTCTTTACAACTGGTGGGCAGGCACAGGGAACCTGAGGGTCAATCCTGCTATGAGGCAGCAGGTTTTACCATCAGTCTCAGAGTGATATTGGGAGCTCGCAAGCAACATGGACTTGCCAAAAAATCATGGTGGAAATGATGACAACCAGGGACTAAGTGACTTCACTTTTTGACACCCGGAAGCTTGGGATTCTTAACTGATCCTATAGAAGAAAGGGAGAGGACCTCCAATAAAGGTGTGATTAAGTTTTCCACCAGCCCAAATATGTGAGTCTCAAAG
Source organism: Cephalopachus bancanus (assembly GCA_027257055.1). Lineage (NCBI taxonomy): Eukaryota > Metazoa > Chordata > Mammalia > Primates > Tarsiidae > Cephalopachus > Cephalopachus bancanus. The sequence continues at coordinate 70,828 of JAPVLO010000233.1, forward strand.
CATATTCCATCTGATTTAAAGAAATAGGCGCAACATGGAAAGTCAGTGCTCACCAAATATGTCATGGGCTGCCCCTCTGTTCCCTAGACCTTCTCACAGCTAGGTTGGGGCCATGTGAGCTGTTAGTTCTGGGAATGGACTGGGAGTAGACATTGGCTTATCCTCCTCCCTCCCTCTCTTCCCAGCACAACAGCCATGGTGTTATTTGCTCCAGATGCAGTTGCTACAACAGGGTGGAAGGTCCCCTGGCCCAAATCAAGCCTCACAAGGGCAAGACATAAAGCTTTCTTGCATTGAGTCACTGAGATGATGCATTTGTACTAATGCACCAGTTAGCATTATTGCCCTCACTAGTACAGAAGTAAAGCAGATACATCACACGCCTCAGTTTGTAAAACGCATGCTAAGTAAATGCAGCCATTCTCCACTCAGGGTAGTGCTATGTAACAGACGAGCTGCTCTGAAGGAAGATACAAAGTCCAATCACTAAAAGTGGGAAACGTATGTCTGGAGTTTAAAAGAAATAAAGAATAGTGAATCTTATGCATAGAAGGTAATGAAATCATGGAAATTCTTGACATCTCCTACAGAGAGTAAAAATAGGAGATAGCCAATGAGCAGTGACTCATGACTGTAATCCCAGCACTTTGGGAGTCCAAGGTGAGAAAATTGCCTGAGCCCAGGAATCCAAGGCTAGCCTAGGCAACATAGCAAGGCCCCGTTCTCACAAAAAAATCAAAAAATTAGCTGGGCGTGTTAGTGCATACCTATAAACCCAGCTACTCAGGAGGTTAAGGCAGGAGGATCACCTGAGCCCAGAAAGTCAAGCCCGCAGTGAACTGTGATCATACCACTGCACTCCAGCCTGAACGACAGAGTGAGACCTCCAACTCAAAAAATACACATATATGTATATATCTGTCCTACTCAATCCCCTTGGTACACCCAAAAGATCACTTGCAGGTATTGCCCATAAGTGCCAAAGGATTCCCAGGTCCCTGCCTGGGGCCTTCTTTGGTTGTATGTATGTATCTATGCCCTAGGGGTTCTACCCTTGTTAAAGGATAACCCTTCCTAAAGAGCAAAATGACTTTTGTACAAAAATGTAATTGATGCCAAAAACTTACCTAACTCAATAATTGATGGGAGTGTTAACAATACATATATATGGCATGGAAGGAAAGAAAGACATGTGACTTCCAAAGTAAACCCAGGCATAGAAATCTGAGTCTTGGAAAAGAACATGGAAGTGGGAAACCTTTTACGTGCTGATGTGGGTCCCTGAAAGATTATATGGAAGAAAGCCACTATTCTGAGCCCCTCCATGCAGGACTGTTTTATGGAAAAGAAATAAACTTATTTTGTGTTACGCCACTAAAATTCATTTTCCGCTGCAGCCTGTCCTACTAGTCTGACAGAGTTGTGGCTAATGCATCTTCTGGCTATGGCAATATAATGCCTGAGCTTCTCTCCAGGGATCCAGAAGAGACAACCAAAATGACAGGATGAACGACACTGTGCCTGCTAGATTAGATCACCGCTACCAAAATGGACATGTCACATGCTGCTATGTCTCCTTCACCAATTGCAGTCAGTTCCAAACTGAGGCCGCACACCTTGGGCATCTCACTGGATGTGTCTAATAAGCATCTGGAGGGCATCTGGGCAATGTGTTTTTTTTTTTTTTTTTGAGTTGGAGTCTCGCTCTGTCACCCAGACTGGAGTGCAGTGGCCACTCCTGGCCACCCCAGCCTCGACCTGCTGGGCTCTGGCAATCCTTCCATCTCAGCCTTCCAAGTAGCTGGAACTACAGGCGTGCGCTACCACACCCGGCTCATTTTTGATTTATTGTAGATATGAGGTCTTGCCAAGTTGCCCAGGTGGGTCTCGAACCTGCGAGCTCAGGCAATCCACTCACCTCAGCCTCCCAAAGGCTCAGGATTACAGGCTGAGCCACCGAGCCCGGCTGGCAATGTGCTTTTAACTCTGGCACATCAGAGGTTGGGTGAGCTGGAGTTTTCTAGGGAGACCAGGCAATTCGCACAGAACTGTTCTGTTCTCATGTGATTAGGAGATACCATGTTAGAAGTCATAGAATACCCAGAGAAGGGGTCTGCTAGACTCTTTCCTTTCCATTAGTGATGACCGTGAAGCTGTCTATCTTAACCATCCAGTGCCTATTATGAAACCCACCAAATGTTCAAAGAATATTCAGCGGCCTGTAATTTTACTGCCAGAAGACTATGTGTGATAGAGAAAATTTATTAAAATGGAATTTTATTACATTCCAATTCAAAAAATACACATATATATGTGTGTGTGTGTATATATATATATATATATATATATATATATATATATGAATATAGGTCCTACCCCTTGGCACACCCAAAAGATCACTTGCAAGTATGACCCATAAATGCCAAAGGATTCCCATGCTCCTGCCTGGGGCCTTCTCTGGCTGTACTATCTGCCAGGGTATCTATGCTCTAGTGGCTCTACCTTGTTAAAGTGTGGCAGGATGCGGCAAATGCTCAAATATATTTCTTGTATGATCGAGTGAATAAACACAAAAATGCATATAGCTGCTTCAGGCTCAGCAGTTGGCCTCAAGGCAATCACCGGGGATGACTTCCACTAGCCCAGTGGCAGGAAGGGGTTAATAGCAGTTAAAGGTATTTCCTTTTGAAAGGCAAGTTGCAACTTTAAAGACCTGCCAGGCAGGTGCCCCAGGCAGGTTTTGTTTAAGAAAGGCCAAATGGCCCAGAGACTGGCCATTTCATGGAAATGGAAAAGAGTCTTATCTAAAACCCCCCTTCCTGCAGTTCCTGGAAACCACTTGTTCTTTGAAAAATCTGATTTTGCTGAGTACAACCTTGTAAGATTCCAAAGGAAATATGTAATCACTCAACACAACCCCACTCCCTTACCTAAACAAGGGTATAAGACGCCACTTTTCCTGCTCTGGGGTGCTCGATTTGGACGCATTAAATTCTTGGGCCTGCTGGAATGGCCAGTGTAATAAAGTGCCACTTCCTATAATAGTCTCAGTGTCACGATCTCTCTATTTTTCCTACTAAAAAGGATGACCCTTCCTACAAGGTAAAATGATGACTTTCATACAAAAATATAACCGATGCCAAAAACTTACTTAACTCAATAATTGATAGGGGAACTAACAACTGTCTCAAAAAAGAATTCAAAGTCTCACATATATATGCATCTCTGGACCCTATGGGAGGCTGAAGTGGGAGGACTGCTTGGGTCCAGAAGTTTAAGATTAGCCTGAGTAACATAGCAAGACCTTGTCTCCTCAAAAAATGAAAAAAATTAGCTAGGCATGGTGGCGCGTGCCTATAGTCCCAGCTACTCAGGAGGCTGAGGAGGAAAGATTGCCTGAGCCCAGGAGGTTGAGGCTGCAGTGAGCTGTAATCGTGTCACTGCACTCCAGCCTGGACAAAAGAGTAAGATTCCAACTTAAAATAAAATAAACCTCAATGGGTTCTCAGTGGGTTAAAAATGAGAGCTGGAGTCATCGAATCATTGAACTCTACTACAAGACATTTAGGCCTTCCTGGGCCTTGCCCAGCCTCTGACAAAGGTGCTGAGAGGCTGAGAATTGGCCAACACTCCCAGCAAGACAAGCAGCAAGAGAGCCAGGCTGTAAGCTGAGTTCAGTTTGCCCTGTGGGGTTGGGGACATGTCTGAGGCTGAAAGCCTCCATACCTCTTTGTCCTAAACATGAAAATCAGTCATATTTTTCAGCATTGTGGGGCTGGGTACAACTACTGAAGACTTAACAAGTAACTGTTTGGGAATTATAGAGCAAATATGTAGTATTTATAATGAGGCCTGTTTCTCTACAACTTACCTAGAGTGTTTCTTAAAACAATTAAAAAGTAATTTTGAAATCTTAGTCACAGTCACCCAATGCTTTCCTCTCCCTCTGCAAGAAAGTTCCTACTATAAAGTCAGAGACAACCATTAATTTTATCAAAATACTGCAAAGTTGATTATATTCTTAAATATGGAAGTAGTCAACCAGGGAACAGTGGCTCAAGCCTATAATCCCAGCACTTTGGGAGGCCAAGGCAAGAGGATTGCCTGAGTCCGGGGGTTCAAGACTAACCTGGCAACATGGTAAGATCTTATCTCCAAAACAAATGGGCATGGCCGCACATGCCTGTAGTCCCAGCTACTTGAAAGTCTGAGGAGGAAGGATCGCCTGAACCCAGCTAGCAAGTTGATGCTGGGGTGGCCGTGAACGTACCACTGCACTCCAGCCTGGGCAACAGAGTGAGACTCCGATTCAAAAAAAAAAAAGGAAAAGATGGAAGTAGTCTACCATCTTTGTTTTTGCCTTTGTTTTCCTTCTGTGGCCTCTGTAGTAGCTTTTCCCTGCTAATGCTAATCCAGCTGTGCAGTTACTATTGTGTGAATAGTGTTGGAATTCTCATCGCTTCCAACTGCTGGCTTCTCCATAGGCATAGACCTGGCTCTCTAAGCTACTGGTGGCTACCTCAAAAGGCCTTCAGGCTCTACTAGGAAGCTTCTTGTGGGCATCACAGCTGATACCACCAATGTCCTCCAGTATATTCATGGGCAGAGGAAACACAACGTGGAATTCTTCTCGGTGGCCATAGTGGTTAGGGTCTGCAGGTAATGCAGCTGAAGGGCTATGGGGGACTTGGCACCAGGGAAGCTGACTTCAGAGATGTGGAAGCCCTCATCTCTCCTTCTGCTGCAAGAATCTGGAAAGACAAATTAAAGAGTTCAGAAATAAAGTGCACCACTGCGACCTGTGCCTTCTTTTTCTGGGTCCTTACTGATACTTCTCTCTGAAGCCCCAAGTTGCCACAAGTTTCATCTATTTACATCTTTAGTAAGGATAAGAGAGAGTCACATCTTAATGGGATTAAAACAGTTCAAGGAAGTGGCAGGAAGTGGAAGAGAGAAAAGTATCGCTCAAATTACAGATCCCTGGATTTCATTTCCAAACAAAAATAAAAGCGCTACCTTTAATGCAAATGAATATTTAGCACCTACCTTACTAACGCCCTTGAAGCACTTTGGAGTCCCACTACTCAACTGCATTTGTTTTTAGAAAAGTCTGAGACTTCAGGCCTTTAGCTGGCTTTTTTGTAGTTGTTTTTATGCATCACAGGAGATGTTTTTATCTCCTTATGTTGCCAACCCAGTCTCATCTCTCAAAGCTAGGACTGTTTCCAGTTCTTGGAGCTCTTGAAGTGGTAGCAAGCAGCAGCCTTGTAACACTCGTTGGAAATCTCTCAGTGCTTCCCTCTCTTTCTAGTTCTCCAGCTGCCCAAGAATGGCCTGTGTGTGAACGTGATCCCTCACCTGTCACCACCAAGTTCCTGCTTGGAAGCTGCTAGAACTTAGCAGATGACCCAGATGTGTGTAAAGAACTAGCGCAAAGAAGCACCTTCATCAGCTCACAAGTAAGATTCCAAGGAGGGTACGTGCAGATGTCTAATCTGAGCCAGTTTCTGACACTTCAAGAAGCTTACCCACACAGGCATGAAGGCTATAGATAAACAAACTTATGGACACTTGGAAAGAGGGTGAGCTTACATTTTGTAATACTAACGTGGATGGAGCTTAATCGTTCCTTTTAATCCAGTGACATTATACTAGCACAAAGATGCTCGAAAGTCTGGCTCCAAGCTGGCCACATCCAAATCAACAGCTTTGAAAAACGAAGATTCCTGCGCCTACCAAGCCTGCCTCACTGGGTCAGACGAGAGGTCTGGGAGTTGCTATTTTGTTTTGTTCTGCTTTGTCAAATGCTCTCTAGGAAACACTGATATGTAGATTCAGTTGGAATCCACTTTGCTAAGTTGATTCTGACCCAAGACCTGTGACTGAGCTTTCTCTGGTACAGTGAGCTGCCTGTTACCTTTTAATTCAGGGAAAATTCTCAGTAAAGCTGTGAAAGGAACCCCTTTTCTTTCTTTTATTATAACTTTTATTTTTTGAGTCGGGGCCTCACTCTGCCACCCAGGCTGGAGTGCAGTGACACGACCACAGCTCACCGCAGCCTCGATCTGCTGGGCTCAGGCTGTCCATCTGCCTCAGCCTCCAGAATAGCTGGGACTACAGGCCTTTATTTCTGTAGAGAGGAGGTCTTGCTATGTTACCTAGGCTGACCTCCAGCTCCTGGTCTCAAGCGATTCTCTCACCTCAGACTCCCAAAGTGCTGGGATTACTGACGTGAGCCTTTGAGCCTGACCAGAAAGCCTTTTCTTTAAAAAAAAAAAAAAATTGGGGGACCCTGATCTTCCATTTAAACTCTAGCCTTGTGGAACCCATCACCAGGTGGCTGACCCTCCATGTGTACACCGCACAACCCTTACCCTGGTTCTGGCTTCCCTGGTGGCCTTAGCCTCCATTGCTATACATCTCTGCAGCTGTGTGGAGATCCAGACATCTTTGATGTCCACGCAGGCCACCTGGGTCCCCCACAGCTCGGTGGCATCGTCAAGTAATGTCTGCTTTCAAATAAAAAGACTGGTCAGAAGTCAGGAGTTATGTGGCATAAGTTTCTGATACATTTCATACTCACAAAATAAATATTTCTCTCTTTCTTTATTTCTTTATTTTTCGAATAGGGGATCTCACCCTGTTGCTCAGGCTGGAGTGCAGTGGCATGATCACAGCTTACCACAGACTAGACCTCCTGGGCTCAAGCAATTCTTCTGCCTCAGTCTCCCCGGTAGCTGCTATGATCTGCTGATATCTGATAACCACTGTGCCCAGCTCATTTTTTTTTTTTTTTAGAGACAAGGTCGGTCTTACTATGCCGCCCAGGTTAGGCTTGAACTCCTAGGCCCAAGCAATCCATTCACCTAGGTCTCCCAAAGTGCTGGGGCTATAGGCATGAGCCAGCCTTTTTTTCTTTCTTTCTCTGTCTCTCTCTCTCTCTCTCTTTTTTTTTTTTTTTTTGGCATTTGGAGTAAGACAGTTTGAAAAGGAAATAGTTCATTCCTATCAATCACTTTCTAGAATGTAAAGTGAATCCCTTGAGTAATTCAGGAACAAAACCTGACAGATCTCTTAATGGGCATCTACCAGCAGGAATCACCCCTAAACAATCCCTATGGAAGTTTACAATGACAACTTGGATTTGAACAAGTACCCAAATTTGCTTGTCACTAATTTCAGGCAGGAAGTAATGCACAGGCTTCTCAGACAGACTTGGAGTTTGTCCCGGCTCTGCCATTTATTTGCAGCTGTTAGTCATTGGGCCAGTTCTGAACTTCTCTGTTTCCTTACCTACACAAATTTTTCTTTCAGGATTGTCATGAGATTTAGAGATAATGCATATATCTCTCAGAGCTCATCAATGACTCAATGAATATTATTTTGAGATATTATGTGTCTGTTTAATCTCTGTCCTAGGGCCAGCTTTAAATAAGTAACAAGACTTTTTTTTTTTTTTTTAGCAGAAGCAACCTAAAGTCAAAATGGAAACAACAGACAATGGGGGGACTAAAATGGGGAGGAAGGAGAATGAGGAGTTCAGAAGCTGTTTATTCGGTACAACGTTCACTATCTGGGAAATGGGGTCACCTGAAGCTCAATCCCCACCAGTACGCATATGCCCATGTAACAAACATGCACTTGTATCCCCTGAGCCTAAGATAAAAATTAAAATGTAAACAAAGAAGTAACAAAAAATATTCTTGTCCTTTGTTAAAGCTTAAAACCATTGAAGACATCGTGCTGGCTGCTGGTTATCCTGCAGAGGAAGAATGCCTTGAGAAATTGTGACATCCGAAGGGTAGTTCTCCCAAAAAGGATGGGGCAGAGAGCTCTGCTACCAAATAGCCAGTGATGCACTGTCTTTGTATGATCCCTGCAGAACCCCAAGAGATGGCAAGCCCTCACAAGCAGTCAGTGATCTGGCTATGGACTGGAAACGTTTGAGCTGTCAAACTCATGGGGCTCTTACAAATGATATGGGGAGTTATCATGCAGAACTGACTCTATCTCGTGCAAATTGGGTGACTTTGCCCTATATTAGGGACTAGAGGAAGGGCCAAAAAGAGCTAAAGCTGAATTTCTTCCTAACTTAGAGAAAGACATTCAGAATCAAAATGTAATTTGAGACCGGGCACAGTGGCTTACGCCTGTAATCTCAGCGCTTTGGGAGGCTGAGGCAGGAGGACTGCTTGAGCCCAGGAGTTTGAGACCAGACCAGGCAATACAGCCAGATCTCATCTGAATAAAAAAACGAAATAATTAGCTGGGCGTGATGGTATGCACCTGTAGTCCCAAGTACTCGGAGGCTGAGGCAGGAGGGCTGCTTGAGCCCAGAAGTATGAGGCTGTGATGAGCCAGGATTGTGCCACTGCACTCAGCCTGGACAACAGAATGAGACATCAACTCAAAAAAAATTAAATTAAAAATATAATTCATTCTACAAAAATACAGAAGTGTGATTGTCTATAAACTAGGGTGTACAAGAGATAAGATCGTTACCTGCCACATACTCATCGCTGCTGTTATAATTGTTATTACTTTTAATATTATCAGTGATATTGGGGGCATGATGTAAGAATTTCCAGAGATGGCAGGCCTATGCTGTCCAAAGGAAATCTCCCCCTAACCTTCACACTCTGACTAAACATAGGACTATCTGAGAAATGGCTGAATTCTGGAGTAATCTGAACTACAAATAAATCTTAGCTCCAACCTCTACAGGAAAGGCTAATGTGTACAATGTTAATTCATAATTTTGAGCTCATTTTGAGAAAATGAGCAAAAGGCAGAATTTTGGCAACTCCCTTCACCTATCCAGGTATTTAAATCTATTTCTCATGGTGACAGATACATGCACTCACACAAGGTCGCTTGCCTCTGAGGGCAGTTGCCTGAGTGTATGAGTGTGCAAACATGCACACAGAGGGTGCTTTGATCTGCTGATATTTGATAACCACTGCTAGTTAAAATGAATGAATTAAAGACACAGGCTATTATTAGTTTTTAGTGCCTTTACCTGGAAACTATAGGCAATCTCGTCTCGTCTCATCCAGCTAAGATCTGGGACACAATCTGTGTCCCTAAAACATTTCTCAGAGTGGTCAAAGCCAGTAGAAATGTGGCTTGATGGATGTCATTGACATTAGCCACTGCCGAGACAGCGCTGTAAATTCTGTAATAGATGACTCCATCCACCTGAGTGGTCAGAGTCTCTGGTGAGGATCTGTAGAGCAAGAACAGGAAAAAAACATGTTTATGACTTCCCAGCTGTTGACAAAGTGACAGCCAGCCCAAGAGCTGTCCTCCACAGGGCAGCAGCAATGACAACTCCTGCTGAGGTCACTGGAGTAGAATATCTTCCTAGCTGACATAAAATTCCTCTATAGCTGTGGTCATACCTACCCCTATAACTTTACCTTAGAGAAGTCTTACATCCCACAGGAGGAAGTCCTTGGTTTGCCATGGTGAGAACAGATACTTCCATTGTAAAATGTAGCAGTAGAGTCCTTCTGGGTTCTACTGTCTTCTATTTTCTACGCAGAGAGAGACCACATGTTTCCCTGACCCCTGTATTCTTTTGGGTCAGTTTTTTATCAGACTTGATATAGCAATGCCTCCAAGAAAACCTAGATGGTGCCAGAGACCATGTTTCACTTCCAAGTAAAGAAAACTCAGTTTAGCTTTAGAGAGGCTCAGAGTCCATTGTTCTGAATCTAACAAGGTGTTTGAGAGAAAATGAGATTTCTAGGCGTACTACAGGAGCAGAACCTAGAACTGCCTATTACAGGGTCATAAAACCCCACTCGAGGTCACTAAGCATTCCGAACTCTCCTGTCACTGAAACTGAATTCTAAAGTAAATTTGCTGCAGTTCTGACAGTGGCATGGAGACATCATGTTGGGTCTTGATCGAGTTTCCTGAACCAGAGAGAAAATTTGACATGTATTTGCAACTGTTGGGGCTCTGCCTTCTCATCACCTCTGCCCTCCCCATCCTAGGTCTTACTCACATTTCCTTTCCTCTTGCTGGATCACTTTGGTTTTAAGAGGATGAGACAATGGTTAGTAACTTTGTTCCTCTTCCCTATTGCCTTGTTACTGTTCGAGTCATTTATTTGTAGTACTCCAATAATGAAAAAGCGCTAAAGTCCAAACACACAGCCAGGTGCAGTGGCTCACACCTGTACTCCCAGCACTTTGGGAGGCCAAGGTGGGAGGATTGCTTGAACCCAGGAGTTCAACACCAACCTGGGCAACATAGTGAGACCTCATCTCTACAAAAAAACTAAAAAATTAGCCAGGCATGGTGGTGCATGCCTGTAGTTCCAGCTTCTCAGGAGACAAGGCAGGAGAATCACCTGAACCCAGGAGGTTGACACTAGGGTGAGCCATGATTGTGCCACTGCACTCCAGCATGGGTGACAGAGTGAGACCCTAAGTCAAAAATAAGTAAAATAAGGAGAGCCCTGTGCATCCTCTGTTCTGGCCTTGTACCTGCTCCCACTCTGGATAGGGCACCTGGAGAGAAATGATTTACGAATTCACTCTACGTTTCCTCCCTGAGAGAGAGAAGATTCTACCCTCCTTCCCTTCAAAATTAGAATCAAGATGGAGTTGAAGGATGAAGATGCTTTACATAATATATCTACTTACAGAATGAAAAGACCGAAGACGAGCTATAATTTTGAACTTCACAGACTCAACATTAATAGTAGCAAAAAAAAAAAAAACCAAAAACACCCACACTGGCCAGTTCCATATTATTTCCTAGTTGGTTCTATTTTCACCTGGCTTCACTAAAAATCATGCAAGTATGAGATCCTGGTGTGTTTGAAAGCTATTTTCTCCACATGGAAGGAGATATTTAATATAACCTCACAGTAGTAGGCTTTTCAGTCTTTTTTTGTTTAACTGTCTCCCATCCCCGAGAATAGTCTGCTACTATAGGCATAAACATACCAGAAGAATTCCTTTATTTCTTCAATATTGTTATTTCTAAAATGGCGAAGTTTTCACAGATCTGGTTCTGTTCATTTCAATATGCCACAATGCCATCTTTACTGCATAAAAACCTTTAGGTTCACCATGAGCTAGTCATACTCGCTCCAAGTACTCTGAGTACAAGCAGTCATGGTGGCCCTGCCTGGCATCAATTTTGGGTTTGGACTATCCAAATGTAACCTACTCTGGATCCACTGAAATCTCTCATAATAATCCGCATTCTTGTACTTGAGTTAGTGGCTAACAATATACTACAATAAGAAAGCTAGCAGGAATATCTACTATTTCGCTAATGCAATATTATAACTGAAATTTAAAGTTTGAAGCATCTTTCTAAATTGATATAATTTTCCCTCACAATTGCCTTTTAAGTGTATTTTGAGGCTGCCAACTTCAATTCAGAAGTTCTCATTTTTCAAAAAAACAAGAATTATGTTCAACAGGAATCTTTCTTTGTTTAAATTGCTCTGCTACCAGAACTCTGGGCATGAAACCTCATTTTAAAGAACAGATCAAGCAAAAAAGTTAGATATTTTATAAATTCTAAGTATTCACGTTAAATCAATTACATAATCTGTTCTGTGTATTACCAAGTTATGTGTATCAGTTTTAAAATCCAATGCATTACACCGGTATTTAGTTCATCCCATGGGTACCCATATTTACACAAATGCATTCCTGAGAAGCTGCATTTTAAAAAGTTAAGTATAATACTATTTCCATAATTTCTTATCTTGCAAAAACAAAGACACAATTTGATATCTAAAAATGTGGTCTAAAACAATATGATTTTCCTAAAATAAGTCAAGTCCCTCCTACCTATGCTTTTCAAAAACTGTGTATTTCTTATATCACTCAGAGAAACTGATGCCTCCTGCTTTCATGCTTTTATGAATAACAGTTCATCTTCCCAAAAATAAATTTAAAACATAAGATGGACAGGAAGACGGATGTGCACTTAAGTGAGTGATACAGTAAGTATAATAAAATAGTAGTAGTAGAAACCAGGTGGTGAGTATATGAGTGGTCAATGTAGCTAGAATACTTCAACTTTGTTGATCATTTGAAAATTCTCATGGTAAAAACTTAAGGGAAAACCTCCCATGTTTAAGGCCAGCTCAGAGGCCAAGAACTTCATCTTTATCTACAACATCTAACCCTTCATATCCTGTGTCATTGTTATTTACATGTAACATCCAGTCTCCCTACATTTCGAGTCATTTATATCACCCAAAAGCACCTACCACATCTCATACACAGTAATCATTCAACAAATAAATAAGAAAAAATAATACTCTGACAATCTACTGAAAATAAAATCTGTGTTCTTTGGTAAACTACTTAAGTTATACTCAGATGATGCAGACTGTGATACTTTTTTTTATTACACCAAATATTTCTGTACAAGAGTGTGATACTCTTAACACACAGGAAGCTGAATACAAAAGATCCACGTGTCAAGGAAGAATTTTTTTCCTAACAATATATTTACAATATAACAGAGAAGCCAAGAAATGCAGACATTAAAGTTAAATTATAACACACAGCAGTATGAATTAAGAGATTGTCAGACATTCACTCAGAGAAGGCATAAATTCTTCTGGGCAGGAGCCAAGACTGGAGGTTGGTGAACTGACTTGAGCGGAGTTCCCAGGAGCGGCACGAGATCATCCAAGCTCTGAGGACAGGATGGTCTGGGCCTGAAATAGTAAGGCCAAACCGGGATGGCTGGATCTGGGAACTGAAAGTCTCAAGAGACCCTGAAAGATGAGCCAACTTGAAAAGTGTACTGAAGAGGACGTCATGTTTGCAAACCAGGGCCAGGGTTAACTGGACCGTTAACCCAACTAGGGACCTCAAGATGAGAACCTCATCTGAGAGTAGGGGAAATAGCATGCTTGGTTTTAGACATGTTGAATTTGAGGCAAAAGTAGGACATGCATAGCCTTTTGGTAACTGGAGATAGAGGAGCACATTATCAAGGAAATGACCAGAGAAGTCCACAACTAGTCCACAGGTATGTTGGCAACTGGGGACAGAAGGAAAAATGATGAGCGAACCACATGGAGGAGGACCAGGACGACACAATGTAACAGAGTCCAAGATAAGAAAGGATTTCTCAGAGCAAAGTTGAGAAAAAGGAAGCCTTAGACACAATCTTCCCCACGCCCCTCCTCAGCACTAGTGACTGGGGACCAGCAAGACGATACAGCTTCAGTAACCATCAGAACAAAAACCAGAATCAGGACTACACAGGCAAATCACCAAGCACAGCTCTATCTTGATTGTTCTTCTATATAGTGAATGTGACCTGAAATAACGGACACATGTTGAATTTATTTCCTTATTTGAGTAATGCATTAAGGTAAAAATTCACTGAACAATATGCTATAGCCCCAAAGCCATAGCACACACAGATCAAAAAAGAAAAAAAAAATCTGGGTAAATTCTTATGATGCCAGGGGAACTGGGTAGTTTCAAAGGCCAGAGTGTTCTAGGAAAATGCAAATCCTTCAGGTTCTCCCCAAGAAATTCCAGGCAAATACAGACAGCTGCTCTCTAGAAAGTCTAATACAAAATTGCAGTTCAGGACCTTGTAGTGGGAAAATAGAGAGGCTGTGACACCAAGACTATTATAGGAAGTGGCAACTTTATTACGCCAGCAGGCTCGACAGGCAAATGCTTCCAGCTCGAGCCCCCCAGAACGGGAGAAGCAGTGTCTTATACCTTTGTTTAGGTAAGGGAGGGGGGTCGTGTTGAGCGAGTACACATCTTCTTTGGAATTTACAAAGTTGTACTCAGCAAAATCAGATTTCCAAAGAACAAATGGTTTCCAGGAAATGCAGGGCTCCAAAGAACAAATGGTTTCCAGGAAATGCAGGGCAAGTAGGTTTGTAAACTGTCGACCTCAAAAGAGGGGTTTTGGGTAAGTCTGTGAATTAGTTACTCTTTTGTATTTCCATGAAAGCCACCAGTCCTTGGCTATTTGGCTTTTTTAAACAAAACCAGCCTGGTGGGTCTTTAGAGCTTGCCACTTGACTTTCAAAAGGAAGTACCTTTAACTGCTACCAGCTCCTTCCTGCTCCATCTCCCCCCTTTGATGTTTGATCTTTTATGGATCTAAAGCATCATTATTTTTAATCTGGTGTATTAACATTATATGGGCCGTTTTTTGTTTAACAACTGTTTTTACAAACTTAGAAATGGCATTTAAAATTATTGGGGCTTTAGTAAGGGAGGATAAGACAGGAGCCTACCAATAGGACTATAGATCTAATAATATATTTAAATTTTGTCAGACCCATGAGCATGTTTTTAAATCAACTGTCGATTTTTATGTCTTGTTATTTTTGTATAGGGACATGGACAAGCTTTATAACATTGGTGGCTATATCAGTTATAACTATTTTTATCTATTTGTAAACAACAGTCAGAGCTATTAAATTTACCACGCCCCCCCCCAGCAGGTAGTTTAAAGCTAAGCGGTTTTGATAAATATCTGCACGCATTTGGGCTTGCTGCTGAGCAACAAGCTCAAAAGCCGTGGCTGTTTGATTAGTTATAACTTCCAAGACAGTTTGTAACCTGATAGTGTGATTTAGCATATATATATATAGGCATGTGGCATTTTAGACTCTCATCTTGTGCCCATGTGGCTGGGCAATAAGTATTTATAACTTTGGGAAGTGGCCATTTGTTATATTTCTAAACCTGGGTCCTTCTTATATTAGGATGCCCAATACCAAACAGGCCTTGTTGGCCACCAGAACAAACTTCTGGCTGGGATGAATAACAGTGGAAAACTCTTACGTCTGGCAAGATAGTTTTTATGTACGTACATGCTGGGTGTGTGAGGGAAGCGATAAACACCTGAATTAGGCAGAAATACATAAAAGCACAAGAACATTTTCTATTATAACAAAGAATGGAAATGCTAGTGAAACCCTTTTTTAACATGCTCAATGGGGACAACTCTGTTAATTTTACAGCAAATAAAGATAGTTTTGCCGGGCTCGGTGGCTCAGCCTGTAATCCCGTGCCTTTGGGAGGCTGAGGTGAGTGGATTGCCTGAGCCCACGGGTTCGAGACCCGCCTGGGCAGCGAGACCTCATCTCTACAATAAATAAATAAAAAAATCAGCCGGGTGTGGTAGCACATGCCTGTAATTCTGGCTACTCGGAAGGCTGAGGCGGAAGGATCACCGGAGCCCAGCAGGCGAGGCTGCGGTGGCCGGAAGCGGCCACTGCACTCCAGCCTGGGCGACAGAGTGAGACTCCAACTCAAAAAAAAATAAATAAAAATAAAAAAAATAAAGATAGTTTTATAGCAATTAAAATAACAGTTTAGCAAATACAAAGGTTGACCAAGCAAAACGATGGCTTATCAGTAATGTCCGCTGAGTTTTTAAGCTGAATTCTTCATCTTTTGCTGTGTGTCAATCAGTCAGCCTCCGGTGTGTGACTAAAGCAGGGCCTGAAATATTTTCAGGCTTTTAGAGCAGGGCCTCTGTTGGGTTCAGTGACTTTCCAGAGGGTCAGCTTAAGGGGTGCGGCCGAATCTGCGGTGTACTCCCAGTCCTGGAAGGCCGGCTTAATTTTGTTATATAAAAGAACAGTAAATGGTCCCCTCCAGAGGGACTTTAGAGGTTGTACATTCCATTGTTTTACCCATACCATATCACCTGGCTTAAAAGAATGGGCATTGCTAGTTAAACTAATTAGCAATCGTTTTCTGACTTGACAATAGATAGCATTTAGGACTGAACCTAAGGCTTGCATTTGCTGTTTTAGGGCAAGATTTACTAATTCCTTTAAGTCTTCCTGTATGCCCTTAACGGGAGGGGGTGGCTGCCCATAAAGAATTTTAAGCCAGGCTCGATGGCTTAGCCTGTAATCCCATGCCTTGGGAGGCTGAGGTGAGTGGATTGCCTGAGCCCGCGGGTTCGAGACCCACCTGGGTAACTTGGTGAGACCTCATGTCTACAATAAATCAAAAAAATTAGCCGGGTGTAGTAGCATGTACCTGTATTTCCAGCTACTTGGAAGGCTGAGGCGGAAGGACTGCCAGAGCCCCAGCAGGTCGAGGCTGCGGTGGCCGGGAGCGGCCACTGCACTCCAGTCTGGGTGACAGAGTGAGACTCCAACTCAAAAAAAAAAAAAAAAATTTAAAGGGTGAGAAGCCTGTTTAATTCATTTAAAGGCCTGTTTCTGGGCCTTTTCCCATAGCAGGGGCTCTTGTTCAGCCCCCTTTGAGGTTTTATAGAGGAGTTTTATCATGATAGAGAAGTTAGGTATTTAAATTCTATAGACTGGTATAGGAACAGGTCTACCCTTAGGGTCCTATTTTTTTTTTTTTTTTTAACATTTGTTGGTTGGGTCCTTTCTTTCTTCAATTTTTAGCAGCACTTACTTCTCTGGGATGTTTGAGTTTTTCATGGTCCAGGAAGTGTCTAGGAAAATAAGCTTATAAATTGTGATTAAAATTTGCCCCAAATGGACAACACATTTTCTTATGAGCATTTATGTTTGTGGCCCCCTTTCCTTCAGAGGTGTAGGAAAAAGACCTACTGTTAAACAATTTCAAAGGTTTAACAAATTCCATTTCAGGGACTTGGATCCTAAGTTATGCCATACCAAATACCTATGTTTAGTTTACTTGTGTCTCCAAAGGATTTCTAGTGATTATTATGCTAAATTGCAAATTGAAAGATTGTACTGTCTTAGTTCTACATCTGATGGAGTTTTCCCTGGATTTGCCAACGGGTGGGATAGGTTGCCGCTACACCTGCAGTAGAAACATTTGAATGCCTTCTAATGTTTTAGAAGGCCTCTGCTAGCTACCCTGCCTCAATTATTTATTTTTTAGAGTTTTTTTGATCCCATAACCATTTGGGGTGCTGAGGGGTGAAGGTCTGCCTTTTGTAATTTTTTTAGAGCTAATAGTGGGCGCAGTCCTGTCTAGCCAGAGATAGAAAATTTTTTCTTGTCTGACTTGAGGCGTCCAGATTTGTTTTAGCAATGGCATTGTTTGTAGGCACTGACTGGAACTTTTGCATGACCATCATGAGGGCATGAAATTACTGGATTATGGCTTAATAAAAGGAATAAAGTCAGGCATATATTTTGACAACTTTAGGTAGTGGCTGATTATCTTCTGTACAAAAGCTACAAGGCCTGAAGTTATTAACATAACTTAAATGATAAACTTTAATTTTTGTGGCTTTATTACAAGTACCAGCCTTTGGAGTTTTTAATGTATTTTTGGACTATTAATGGTCGCCTGACAGATTGTTTTAGACTACAATTTGAACTAGGCACTCAAGTAAATTTTATATAAAATTTGAAGAGAAATCTGAAAATGTTTGGAGACTTGTATCTAGAAAAGACTTTATGTCTAGATTGTTTATAGAATTTTTTTGTATATTTTTAAAATAATTTTTTAATATTATTTTTGGCATGCTTATGCTTTTTTTATCTTTTAAAAAAATTTTTAGATAACTATTTTATTATAGGACAGAAATTTATCATATAAGATTCTTTTTAGATAAAAATATCTTTTTTATTTTTTTATTAAAACCCTATTTGTACACCAACAACCTTATTTTGTTGCTTTTTATTTATTTATTTATAGATAACCTTTTACAGTTATAATTTGAATTTATCTTTTAGTAACTGTTAGGTGAAATATTTAACTTTGGAACACTCTTAACTCTCACTACAGAGCAGGTTTTAGGAGAAAGAAGTTTAGTAGCAGCACAAGGGCTAAAGACTTAGCCTCAGTAGTAATTAAGATTAATTTGGATCTCAGCCACATTGATATAGACCCAAGGATTTTGGGGGGTGATGGCAAACATAGCGCTGGGCTGGGCCGTGCCCCTCTCCCTTTAATCAATGGCCACTATCACCGAGCCAGGTGTTTGCTCCCCCCTTCAGGAGAGGCCACACTATCTTTTTTAGTGGCTTTTTAGTCCAGATGTTGGACAAGGTCCCAGGGGCTTAGGCCATTAAAACAATTGTGTTTTACGTGTCCAGACTGACCACATTTATAGCAGCTGATACCATCTCTCTTAGCAGGTTTATCTTTATCAGGCCTCTTTTGGGTGGCTGGAGCTTTGTCTTTAGTGGCAACTGTCAATAGTTTTGTTTATCTTTTTTCTGGCTAGTGCTCATTTTGGAGTTTGTTTTTTTAAGAACTTTAGAAGCTTTTCATAATTGGGAGTTTGGTATTTATAGTCTTGAGTCAAGTCTCTGGAGTTGGGTATTTAATATTTTATAGGATATAATCTTGTTTGCAAAGTAGTGAAATGCATTTTTTAAATGTCTCTGTGTATAGAACTTCTTGACCATTTTTTTAGGTCTACAAAGTGAATTTAATTGCCAGATAGTTTTGTTTTGTTTTTTAATCTTATTATCTGTTAACTTGTAGTGAATTTAAATTTGATTTTAATAATGTACTTTTTTTTTAAACCACATAATTTTAACTTGTTTTAATTATTTAAAATCTGTCCCATTGGGGTATCTGAGGGTGCAGATTATTACACATTTTTTTGGTCACATTTTTTGAAAACCCAGAATTTGTTTTGAACATTTGTAATTTATTTCTTAAAGGAGAATTTTAAAATAAATAACTAAATAAAGCCATAACAGCAATGTCAGGTATCCCTGGGACCCTGATGGCTTTTTTCAAACTGAGTGTTTTTAGCCCTCTTTGAAGCCCCTTTTTTTTGTTTTATGACTTTTTAATGATGCCTACAAAATGGCCTGGTACAAAACGTTTTAGAGTGAACAGACCACATAGATGTAAAATGATCTGTTTTTGTTTATTTTTAATTATGAACAGGCAAAATTGTCAAAAATCCTCATGAATTACTAAACAGTAGCCTTAGTTGTAAGACGTGGATAATTAAATAAGAGTGATTAGATCTCACTCTATTTTCCACAGAGTGTGCCTAGTACTTGACCTGTCTCTTAGGTGAAGTACCAAGCTTATAAGGTGACTTAATCAGGTGGGAATGGCCAGTTTTTATGCCTTATTAAGTCCTGTAAAGTATTTAGCATTTAAAGCTTTACCAGTCTTGTAAGGGCTGTGTTAGTCAGACATAGTCAAAAAAACAAGCAGTAGTGTTATCTAGCATTATAATTTAAAGTAGGGACTTAGCATATATTACACGACTCTAAGAGACTTTTCAACAGTTTTACAGGGACAAGCAGTTGATTATGATCTTAGGCAAGGCCTAAACCTTTAGAAACAGACTTATTTTTAACTAACCTGGCTTTTAGCATTTGAAAACAAGAACAGTCTATTTAGTCCCTTAGTTGCCAGAGAAAGATTACAAAATTATTTTTTTCAAGGCTAGTATTAACTTGCACTGAGTTAGCAAAAGGCTAAGTAGCATATAAGAGACATTTTTATGTTTTTTTTACAGGTGGATTAGAATGAGCTCCTTCAGAATTTATGAAGGAGAACACAGGGTAAGGAAGGGAGGGGGTGTGGTCCCAGGAAAGAATTTAAGATAACTGGTAGCACTTTACATACACAGCAGGAAATTTTTTTATAACCTTAACAACAAAAGGCAGGAATTTTAATACTGCCAGCAGGTTGGGAGAAACACCTCACAAATAAAGGGAGGTAAACATAAAATGACATAAAGAAACATGTGCCAATCAAGTTTTTAAAAGACGACATGTCCCATCAAACAAAGTATGATAACCTAACCAGTTTTTTTAGCAGATTTAAAACGACAGACACACACAAATAAGAGAATGAGGGGTATGGGAAACATCTGCTTCGTGCCCCTCCAGCCATACTCCTTGCGAAGATATCTCAGATGCCTCTTAACAATTGGCAGGTTGGTACACCCCCAACGCATACTAACTTTATGCGGAGCCCTCCCACCATCTGTTTCATTTATACATAATCACACAGTACATTTTTTAACCCTCTGCCCTAATCCTAGGAGTCTACAGGTTTATCTTTAGACAGTGTTTTCTTTTACTGCCTTTTAGCCCTTTTCTTTAGGCTGGAGATTATTAGCGAACTCCGGGAGGTGATTAAGCTCCCCTTTTGTCATTTATTGGCAGGTCTATGTAAAGGTCCTTATTTTTATCCTTTTCGTCTGGTGGTCTTTTTGTCTTTTTTGTCAGGTGGTCGTCTTTATGCCAGTTTTTCGCCTCCTGGGTCCCTATTGTTTTTGTGGTCCAAGCCTCAGTATGCGGGGAGGGGTCTCCCTCTTATGGATCAAAAGGTCCATTGTGTGCTGGGCGAGATTGCCTTTCCTGTTGCCCTGGAGGTCGTACCCCGATGACAAAGGAGGTGGAACACACCGGCTCTGAACTCTCCTTTCCCAGTCAATGCACCAGAATAATGTAGTGGGGAAAATAGAGAGGTCGTGACACCGAGACTATTATAGGAAGTGGCAACTTTATTACACCGGCGGGCTCTACGGGCTAATGCTTCCAGGTTGAGCCCCCAGAACGGGAGAAGCAGTGTCTTATACCTTTGTTTAGGTAAGGGATGGGGGTCGTGTTGAGCGATTACACATCTTCTTTGGAATTTACAAAGTTGTACTCAGCAAAATCAGATTTCCAAAGAACAAATGGTTTCCAGGAAATGCAGGGCGAGTAGGATTGTAAACTGTCAACTTCAAAAGAGGGGCTTTGGATAAGTCTGTGAATTAGTTACTCTTTTGTATTTCCATGAAAGCCACCAGTCCTGGCTATTAGGCTTTTTTAAACAAAACCAGCCTGGCAGGTCTTTAGAGCTTGCCACTTGACTTTCAAAAGGAAATACCTTTAACTGCTACCAGCTCCCTTCCTGCTCCAACCTTAGAGGAAGAGATTAGAAGCACAAGACAGGCAAGATGTTCACAGCCCACCAGGGAGTCTAAGGTACCACTAAGGATTCTCCCCCATCCCCATTTCATGTGGCCACTGAGAAGATTCCCTGGGCAGAACATGACATCCAGAAATAGATGGGTCTACTGCCCACATGATTCCTCTTTAGCGATTTGGGGGTCTTGAAGAACTTTTATTTATCTATTTTTATCTTTTTGAGTTGGAGTCTCAGTCCGTCGCCCATGCTGGAATGCGGTAGCACACTCATGGCCACCCCAGCATCCACCTGCTGGGCTCTGGCAATCCTTCCGCCTCAGTCTTCCAAGTAGCCAGAACTACAGGGCTCACTGCCACACCCAGCTAATTTTTTGATTTATTGTAGAGATGAGGTCTCGCCAAGTTGCCCAGGCTGGTCTCTAACCCATGGGCTCAGGCAATCCACTCGCCTTGGATTCCCAAAGTGCTGGGATTACAGGCTGAGCCACAGAGCTCAGCCTTGAAGAACTTTTAAAAAGGTAGAGCTAACACGAGAATTAAAATACTGGCTTTTCAGGACTCAAATGCTTGCCACTTAAAAAAAATAAGCTGAGTGGCATTCAAAAACAGAGCCACCCTTCCTATCACCCCCGACAACCAAAGATTTGCCACAAACCCATAGGTTGAAAAATAAAAATAAAGTTCTTTCGAATCTCAAATAAAGTATTCAGATTTGGCATCTATTTTGGAATTTCAGAACAAAATGTTTCAGCTGTCAAGACATCTGCACATAACTTCAGCCTTTAATAAGTTCTCACATTTAGCTGCATAATCCCCTCGTCCATTTTTAACTTTCTTTGCTCATTTTGCTCCCCCAAATATATATACAGTATCAGAATTCCTATGGGACTATAAAAAGGGTTTTCTCTAAGGCAATTTCAGTAACAAACAAACCAGAAGTAGGAAAGACGCCTCAGGTCCACAAAGTCTCACCAGGATTCTTTAAGTCAGCTGTGACAGTGCAACAAGAAAGCGGTCATCTTTGTCATGAGGCCTCTGCAGCTAAATTACTGGCCTACAGATTAAAAGCCCAAATTGTAAAATAGACAGAAATTTTAAAATCAAAGAAAATCCATTTTCAGTTCACAGGCAAATTAAAGAAACTTCATTCCAAACTAAAGAATATCTAAGCTACCCCGCAATAAAACAACATAAACATTTCTTTAATGTATTTAAGTGTTATAATCAGTCATTCTTTTAACCTAAAGTTTTCCAATTAATATCAAAACAGAGTCAGCCCAAAACCATCATTAAAAAAAGAAAAATATCAGAGCTCAAAATACTACTTCCCAAACTTTAGAAGGCTTTGTGTGTGACAAAACGGGTCATGGGAATGAAGGTTCACTATTTATAAATACTGTACTAGGTTTAAAAGCTCCCAGGTTTTCCAGAAGTCTTAGGTTCCACTTTGTGTATAACCTTATGGCAGTTCTAGCCAATATTAAAACATGTGTAAGGCAGATTTAACATGCCATCCCCATGAACATGGAATGCACAGCCTTCAAACATAACCAGAGAGGAACTGTGTAAGTTCTAGAGCTCTTTCACAGCTTTCCAACTAGCCAGTCCTATGTGCATGACTTTCAAGTGTTCAGACAGGCCCCAGGAAGTAATGCCCAAGAAACCAAATGTAATGAAAAATTCAGTCTAATTCCCAGCAGTAAAACAGAAGAAATATTTTGTTCCAAAGCAACCTCTCCTCAGTCTTAAAACAGTCAAGTTTGGGTTGATTTGCACTTAAGAACCAGATTTTTTTAAAGTTAAAAGTCATAGTAAAATTTATCTTTTATGAATCTTTAGGAGAGTCTTTCCGATCTGAGAGTGAAACTTGGTTTTAACAAGTAACTCATCTTATGAAAATTCAAACCAGACTAGTTATGAGCTCTGTTCAGATTGTTTCTTTTCTTTTTTTTTTTGAGTTGGAGTCTCACTCTGTCACCCAGACTGGAGTGCAGTGGCCGCTCCCAGCCACCGCAGCCTCGACCTGCTGGGCTCCAGCGATCCTTCCACCTCAGCCTTCCAAGTAGCTGGAATTATAGGTGCACGCTACCACACCCGGCTAATTTTTTGATTTATTGTAAAGATGAGGTCTCGCCAAGTTGCCCAGGCAGATCTCGAACCCACGGACTCAGGAAATTCACTCACCTCAGCCTCCCAAAGCGCGGGATTACAGGTTGAGCCACCGAACCCAGCTCTTTTCTTCTTAAAATACCCTTTTACTCAGATGTCACAGCAACTTGGATGGACTTACAGTCTATAATACTCTGTAATCTATCACAGAAACATGTTCTCACTCACAAGCAGACGCTGAATATTTACCATAATCCTATAAGACAGGGATTGGCAGTAGCCGGAAACTGCCAGGGGAGGTGAGGGGCACACAACATCTATAAGGGTACCTGACCTCAAATCAGGTGAAGTGGGGACCAAAGGGAGGTCCAAACTTTACCTGTATGATAACTACTTGTATACCTAATCCTGAATTGTACCCCACACCTTTAAAATAAAAAATTAAATTAAATTAAGCACCAGAGTTGTCTACTTTCTTCCCAAGTACTACCAGTCACCTGCTGGCTTTCTTACTCTTGTGAACAGTGGTTTTCAGGCAAAAAACAAACAAACAAAAAAACCCTGTTACTCAAACTGAAAATGCACTTGCTGTAACCTGACTTGCACCAACCAACTCTCAAGACACCTGAAACATTTACTAATTTGAGAAAAGCAATCTGTGAGTCCCCAACTCCAGACAGACAGTCTTTATGACACTTAATGTGTCTCTGGTTCTGGTAAGAAAATTTTTTTAATAAATTACACTTGCATTTTAAAAAAAGAAGAAGAAGAACAAGAAAGAATCTAATAAAATAGTTATCAAGGTGATTTGACATTAGAATCTATTAAGAAAAAGAAATACATCTTAAAGAGTTTAACTTATATTTCTAGTTTTAGAATGATTCCCTTGGTAATGCCATTTGAGAGGCAAAACTAAAAATATCCCAAAACACTGCCTTTCTCTATCTTTAAGAAAGGCACTCCAAGTTGAAAGGCTGTATCCATTTCCAAGGACATAAAAGAATGATGTAAGTACACACTGTACTTTCAATGCCAAAAAAAAAAGGATTTATAATGGAAAATGCTTTATAAAAGCTGAAGTAGCATTAATAAATGAGCAAGTAAATCAAGCGCTTAAATTCAAATGTTAAGTAAAACACGATTTGACAGACAATCCCGATTTTGTGACCTAAAAGAATATATGCAGAACTTAAAGTAAGGAGTCACTTTAACTTTTTGAAACACTTGGTAAAACTGCATGAAATGCCTAGTCATGAGGTTATAAATGATACCTTGACTCCAAAACACACTGGAAAAAATAAAATGAATCCCGGTTCCTTCTGCAGGAGCTTCGATATGACGTGAACAACTCAACCTTTCTGATACTACAGGAACAACAGTGTAAGAAAAGACCCTTGGTGTAAAAACTGAACAGCCAAGACCAGTTTACGCTGGTGCTGTCAAGATGAGGGGCGAGAAAAGTGGCCCAATTAGAGACCTTCTGAGGCAACCATCCACCTGTGACAGAAAGTTATCAGCCAGGGAAGGCCGCCAGGGAAGGCCGCAAGGCGACCAGACTCCACCCCCGGTGAGGCCCCCAGAGTCGGGTCTTACTCAGGGGCCTTCTCCATGGAGTCGGGATGTGCCTGCCGGAGTCTCTCCAGGCCTCGCTGTAAAGGCAAGAGGCCCAGATGCCTCTAACCCTCCATCATGGCAGGAAGTCCCTGGCGATTCGCTCGCGCGCACCTCCACTGGACTCCCCCAAAACACTCTTCACGAAGCCCTCAGCCTTGCCCCTCATCTGCACCCCTGTGCTCCATAAAATCAAGGCGGCGGGAGAAGGAGCACACGTCCCCAGGCCCTGGTCACCCAGGGCAGCCTGTATTTATCTTTGAAAGCCTCCGACCAGGTGCAGCCTGGTAAAAATAAAGTTCCCTCCCTGCGTGGAAAACTGCTGGCCCTTTAAAGCACTGGCTCCCTGCGCCCGGACCCCTGCCGCCAACTCCCTCCCACCCCCCGCTGCCCCCCAGGGTCACACTTGAACTTTAGTTCGCCCCACACGCGCCCAGCGCCCAGGAGCGGCGCTTCACAGGCAGAGGCCGCCCCTTCGCACGTGTCGGAGGCGCTACCTCTGGCTCGGGACGCATGACCCCCGCACTCAAGGCCACTCTGGATAAACAGAGCGAAATGCGCACGGGCCCCGCACCAGCCCCAGTGGGTCGCGCCCCGCCCGCGTCCTCCACCTGTACCAGGCCGGCGCGGCCAAGGCTGGAGGCACGCGTGTCCCAGGGGCGCGGGACGAGCAGCCCTTAGCGCGCAGAGGTCTCGGAGGGGAAAGGGACAGCCAAGGAGTTCGCGCGGGTGACACTCCAGGCAGCCCTTTTCTCCTTTTACTGGCAAACTTCGCCCGCTCCGACTCCCACTTCTCGGTCTCCTGTCCTTGCCTGGAGTTCCCCAACTGGCCCCCTCCCCGGGCGCCGGGACTTTCACTTGTTTTTTTGTTTTTTGTTTCAGGTTGGAGACTCACTCCGTCGCCCAGACTGGAGTGCAGTGGCCGCTCCCGGCCACCGCAGCCTCGACCTGCTAGGCTCCGGCGATCCTTCCGCCTCCGCCTTCCGAGTAGCCGGAATTACAGGCATGCGCTACCACGCCCGGCTGATTTTTTTTTGTTATTGTAGCGATGAGGTCTCGCTGCCCAGGCGGGTCTCGAACCCGCGGGCTCAGGCAATCCACTCACCTCAGCCTCCCAAAGGCGCGGGATTGCAGGCTGAGCCACCGAGCCCGGCTGGGACTCTCACTTGTACCCGCGCACACACCCGTGGCCATCCCGACTCGTCTGGGCAAGCCCCCCGCCACGACGGTCACCTTCGCCCGCTCCTCCCCGCAGGCGCCGCCCTCGTGACCTGCACTGCGAGCCCGCACGGCCGCTCCCTGCCTGCCCCACGGCGCCCCCAAGATCCCGCCGCGCGCGCCCCGAGGCCGCTCCTCTTCCAGCCCGCCGAGCGCTTGCTGTCACCCTGATCCTTGAAGCAGGGCACGCTCTTGACCGTCCACGCGCAGACCTGCGACGGCGGGAGGCGCTCCTCCGCGGAGCTCTCCGTGGCCTTGGTGAAGAGGTCAGAGTGAGACAGGCTGGGGACACCAGCGGGTGCTGCTGCAGCAGCCCGGGCAGCGGGGGCTGCGGGGACGCCGGGTGCAGGTATCCCGCCTCCGGGCCCTGGAAGTCCTCGCCCAGCCCCCCGGGCCCGCCCCGGAGCCGGGCGCCTGCAGGAAGTCCTCGCCCTCCTCCCGCAGACTCAGGTTGCTCCTGAAGCTGACGCTGACAGCGGCCGCCAGGGGTGCGCTCGGGGTGCGCGGCCGCGCCGCGTGACGGCGCCAGCCTGGAGGCGCCGAGCGGGACCGGCCCGGCTCCGGCCTGCACAGCCGCCACGTGCACGAGCGCGGCCCGGGCGGCGGCTGGTAGTCGGGGCCGATCTCCACCCCACGGGGCGCCCGGGCTAAGGCGACCCCGCCCCTTTCCGGGGGTGGGGGGACCGGAAGGCCGGCCCGAGATCCAGGGGGCGAAATCGGCGCCGCGGCGGTCGGAAACGGCAAGGGAGGCGGCGGCGCGCAAGCGCGAGTTCAAACCCGGACTTCAAGGCACCGCCCGCAAGGGGCAACCATAGGTGGGCGCGGGAACCGGACGGCGGGCGCAGGCGCCTGCGGACCGGACCGCGGACGGAAGGACGGGCGCCGCGGGTAGCTCGCTGTACCCGGCCGCGCTGCTGCCTGTTGAATGCGGCGGGGGCGGCGGCGGCGGCGGCGGGTTGGTGGGGGCGGTGGGGTGCCTTCTTCTGCACCCTTTTTTTTTTTTTGCATCTGTTATTATTTTCTGATAATTCTCGAGGTTTCGCCGAGTCTCTCGCCCTCTCAGTGCTTGGATGGCTAGGAGACGAGCGGAGACGGCGCGACACCTTGGCGCGACACCTTACCGCGAAGGAGCCAAGCGGAGGGCTCGCGAGTCCCGAGTGGAGCGAGTGGCTCGCGTACCCCGAGCGGGCGGGGCGGGGCCGGGACGCGGGCGCTCGGGCGCGGCGGGTGGAGGCTGGGGGTGGCGGATGGCTGCGGATCCCACACGGTCGTCCCCGCCTGGCTCCCCCCACGGTGTCTTTGCAGAGCCACGCGGGGCGTGGCGGTTTTTGCTTTGGTTGAGTGCCTTGTTTCCCTGCGATCTGCCAAGTCCTGGGGCGTTGCTGGGGTGCCGCCCCTCCCTTCCGCCCTTCCCCCACTTGGCGCCGCAGCCCCTGCAGTTATCCCTAGATGGATTATTCTTGGCAGCTGTACTGTACATGCACGCGTCAACTTGTGTGTGTGTATATACATACCACGATTCTATTAAAAGAGGGCATAAATGCCACCTCGTTTTCACATCCTGATTAAAATACACAACAAATTTCATCACTAATAAACGAAAATTGTTGAGAATCATGGAAATGTCTTAAATTAGAAACCAGGAGGAAGGCCTGAAATTTAACAACAAAAGAAGTTGCTAAAATTATACAAAGTTTCAGGGTATGAAATAAATGTGCAAAAGACAGTCGGGAGGGGAAAAATTATACAGTCAAGGTAGAAATTTGTTTTGAAAATGTTGCCAAAAACCTTTTGTTTACGAGGACCTTCTTAGCACTACCTTTGATTATAAATTCTTAAAACATCATAATGGAAAATTAGTTTTAAATGGGTGGTGAAAGCTGGGCACAGTGGCTTACGCCTCTAATCCCAGAATTTGGGGAGGCCAAGGCAGGAGAGTCGAGGAGTTCAAGATCAGCCTAGGCAACATAGCCTGTTCCCTCCAAAAAAGTAAAAAAATTAGCTGGGCATGGTGGCATGAGCCTGTAGTCCCAATCCATTCTGGAGGCTGAGATGGGAGGATCACATGAGCCCAGGAGGTTGAGGCTACAATGAGCTGTGATCATGCCACGACACTCCCCCCTGAGCAACAAGAGTATGACCCTGACTCAAAAAAAAAAAAAAGTGGTTATAGAGAAATTATTAAAGTAGTCTTAATGAATAAATACTCCCTTTTGTTTCCCAGAGAGATTCATGGGTCTTTCTTGAGTTGAATCAGGGTGGACACGCACCTCCCTTCTAGCTGAGAAAAAGAACAAGAGAGAGAAGTCAGGGAGAAACTGTAAAATCATGACTTCCTACTCAGCGTAAAAGCCCACATATGCTTCAGTATGAGTTCCAATATTCACCAGTGACCACACTGTTCCCAAGTCCTCAACTCCTTCCTTTCAGTAATGTCTGCCATTCTTTAAATGAAGTTAGCACATCTAATTTTTTTTGCTTAGAGAACCTGACTGTTATACCCTAAACTGTGTCTTCCCTCGCCAAATTCTTGTGTCAAAGTTCAAAACCCTAGTAGCTCCGAATGTGACTATATTTGGAGACAGGGCCATTACAGAGGTGACTAAGTTAAAATGAAACCCTTAGGTGAGCCCCAATCCAATCTGACTGGTGTGCTTATAAGAGGAAACTTGGGCTGGGTGTAATGGCACATGCCTGTAATCCCAGCAAATCCCGGCACTTTGGGAGGCTGAGGTGGGATGATCACTTGAGCCCAGGTGTTCAAGACCAGCCTGGGCAATATAGCAAGACCCTGTTTCTATTAAAACAAAACAAAATAAAATAAAGAAGAGGAAACTTGGATACACAGACATCAGGGATGCTGCTGCGGAGAGGGGAGACCACATGAGGACACAAGGAGAAAGTGGCCATCTGCAAGCCAAGGAGAGAGGCAGCAGGAGAAGCCAACCCTGCTGACATCTTGTTCTTGGACTCCAGACTGTGAGAAAATAAATATCTGTTGTTTAAACTACCCAGTCTGTGGTATTTTGTTAGGGCTGCCCTAACAAACAAGTACACTGACTAAAGGATCAGTTACGTTTCTCAAAGATCAGGTTGGATTTTTAACAGTCAATTGAGGAACTTAAGGACAGTAATCCAGAAAAGTGATTAAGCAAATAAAGCACTTATTTGAAAGCCAGCGAATTAACCAAACTCACTCAGCTGAGGCAGGGCATCTTATCAAGTCAGCATAGGGGAAAACAGGTACCTAGTACTTACTGAATGCCAGGTGTTCTTGTAGGCAGTACTGTGTAAACTGGTTTAGTCTTCACAAACCCTACTGGTCAGGTATTACAGATGAGGAAACTGAGGCACAGGGAGGCTGGGATACAAGCCCAGGCAGTCTAAGGTGGCGGCACAGTGCTTCTAGTAATCCAAGCTGCTGGAGTTTTTTTGCTTGTTTGTTTTTGTTTTTTTGAGTTGGGGGTCTCACTCTGTCACCCAGACTGGAGCACAGTGGTGTGAGCACGGCTCACCACAGCCTCAGATGCCCGGAAGGATCCACCTTCCTCAGCCTCCTGAATAACCGGGACTAGGGACTAGGTGTGTGCTACCTCACCCAGCTAATTTTTTAATTTTTTGTAGAGAAGGGGTTCTCACTATGTTGCCCATGTTCCAAGCTGCTTTTTAAGTTACTAGATCTAAGCTTACCACCTCCCCACCCCCAACCAAGCACTCCTCAGGACCAGTGTTGAGAAACATGTCCAACCAGGAGTTTAGAGACCAAAATTCAGATTGAAGCTCCACCCCTTATCCTTCCAGGAGTGTGCTTACCTGAGGCCTTGCCTGACAATGTGTACCGGCTGTGGGGGTCAACTGCGATAAAGATACAAAGGTAATGCAGGTGGGATCAGCCCTAGGCACTGCAGGTCTTTGGGCAGGTCCTCTTCATCCCAAGTCAGGTCTCACTCTGTCACCCAGGCTGGAGTCCAGCAGCACCATCATGGCTCACTGCGGTTTGACCTCTGGGCTCAGGTCATCCTTCCTCCTTGGCCTCCCCAGTAGCTGGAACTACAGGTGCGTGCCACCACAGCCAGTCAATTTTTTGTTTTTTTGTAAAGATGAGGTCTCACTAGGTTGCCCAAGTTGGTCTGAAACCCCTGGGTTCAGGCACTCCTCTCCCCTCCGCTCCCGAAGTGCTGGGATTACAGGTGTGAGCCACTGTGTCCGGCCTGAAGCTCCTTTTCACGACATTCAGGACTCTGCTGAGCAGGAAAACCCCCAACTTAGGTTCCATCAAGGGCTTACATATTCTTCCATCTCCTCTTGTAATCGGCAGTGATGATCCTGCCACACCCCCATACAGGCCCATTAGTACCTAGCAGACCAGGCTGAGGATAGGCAGGCAGGAATGGGCGGGAAGCCAGGCGCAGTGGCTCATGCCTGTACTCCCAGCACTCTGGAAGGCCGAGGCAAGAGGATCGCCTGAGCCCAGGGGTTCGAGACCAGCCTGGGCATCTTGGCAAGGCCTCATCTCACAATAAATCAAAAAATTAGCCAGGCGTGGTGGCACTCACCTATAGTCCTGGTACTTAGAAGGCTGAGGTGGAAGGGATCACCTGAGCCCAACAGGTTGAGGCTGCAGTAGTGATTGCATCATTGCATTTCAGCCTGGGGGACAGAGTGAGACTCTGACTCAAAAGGGGGGGGGAGGTCCCAGCTAACCCTGCCTTGCCCCTGTAGCCCTTTCTTGGGTTTCTGGAGAGCCCTGGGAAGCTCCAAGTCTAAAAGAAGTAGAGTCTTTGGATGGAAAGCATGTGAGGGGAGGGCTCTTGGGAAGGGAAGGCCAGCCAATCGCATTTAAGCATAAACCAGATCCAGTGGCTGTCCAGGGGCCTGCAGAGCCACACGACCCTCCTTTCCACACCCAGTTACCCAAAGTGCAGCTCAAGCTCTGAAGACCCTGTGGTCCCTGTAAGGCATCCTAATGCCAGACCAACCTTCCCTGGAGCTGGCCCTGGATGGGTGAGTCCACCCAGATTGTAAGCACTGGCCCTCCGGATAGCCTCTGGCTCCCTCCAGCTTCCCTCCACGGGGCCTCCTGGAATCGGGGTGATTGTCAGCCAGTCACCCCAACCTCTGAGAGTTCATCTCAGCTCACTCGTGCCTTTGTCATGCACTTGTTCCAGCTGATGATGATATTGAATGAATCCCCTTCCGAAACTTAAAAAAATAAAAACACACACTTTTTAAATAGAGTCTTCCTGTGTTGCTCAGACTAGTCAAGGACTCCTGGGCTCGAGTGATCCTCCTACCTCAGCCTCCCAAAGTGCTGGGATTATAGGTGTGAGTAACCACAACCGGCCAGCATCCTCCCACCCCCACCCCCCATTCTGAGTCTTGGTAACAGCATAGAACAAAGAGTGTTCTTGAAACACCCTTTCAAGAACCTGCTTTTAACATTGGCATTCCCTAGTACAACTCCTTTCGGCTCACATTGCAGCCGCTCTGACGTCTACATCTAAAATGTCTCATCTTGTGTTCAGCACAGTGGATCACCTTAAGGAGAGAGCTTTCAACATCTTGGCAGGGACAGAGGGCTAAGCCTACCGCACTGAGTCAGGCTGGGATGCTCCCTGTGTTGATGGAAACCTATCATACTCAGAGCTACAGGGCCTGTATTTCCCCCACCTGTGCTTTTTCTTTTTCTTTTTTTTTTTTGAGTTGGTGTCTCACTCTGTCACCCAGACTGGAGTGCAGTGACCGCTCCCGGCCCAGCCACCGCAGCCTCGACCTGCTGGGCTCCAGCAATCCTTCCGCCTCAGCCTTCCAAGTAGCTGGAACTACAGGTGTGCGCTACCACACCCGGCTAATTTTTGATTTATTGTGGAGACGAGGTCTCACTATGTTGCCCAGGCTGGTCTCAAATTCCTGGGCTCAGGCAATCCTCTCACCTTGGCCTTCCAAAATTCTGGGATTACTACAGGCATGATCCTTCTTTAAGAAAAATTATTTTTATCGTAGTAAAACATATATAACATGAACTTTACCTTTTTTTATTTTTGAGTTGGAGTCTCACTCTGTCGCCCAGACTGGAGTGCAGTGGCCGCTCCCGGCCTCCGCAGCCTCGACCTGCTGGGCTCTGGTGACCCTTCCGCCTCAGCCTTCTGAGTAGCCGGAATTACAGGCGCGCACTACCACGCCCGGCTAATTTTTTATTTATTGTAGAGATGAGGTCTCACCAAGTTGCCCAGGCGGGTCTCGAACCTGCGGGCTCAGGCAATCCACTCACCTCAGCCTCCCAAGGCACGGGATTACAGGCTGAGCCACTGAGACGGCTGCTTTCTTTTTCTACTACTAAAATTTGTAAAACAAAACACCACAGGCCAAGTTCAATTCAGGGGATACTCTCTAGTGAGCTGCATGACCAAAGGCAAATGCATGGGCTTGCTGCTTCCTTCCGTGTAATGGAGCAAAACAATCCAAGAAACAGAGCGTTCTCTTTTTCAGGACTGGATTCGCCCCTGGAGTTGGTTGTTCTGCTGGTAAATGAGCAAGGCCTCCAGAAATCCAGCCTGTCGGGTCAATGCACTGGCACTGGCACTCAGATATCCCAGAACGCCATGTACCACCATGCACTTCCGCACCAAATATTCTTGCCACACTACAGGAGGAGAGCTGAAAGTTCATTCCCTGACTGTGATCTCTCTGGAAGCTATTACAGTCTAGATTGTAAAAGTTACATATTCTAGACCATGGAAATGTATTCCAGAGTATGTGCAATTGAGGTCTGCCATTTGTTTCAGCTTGAAAGGGTTTCCATACATCATTGCCCACAATCGTTAAGGGGTGTCAGAGAGCTAGCATGAAGTTCTGACTCCATGAGACAAGCACCATGGCTGTCACCCTGTTTTGTTTTTTGTTTTTTTGTTTCATTTTGTTTTACAAAAAATGATTCTCTCCTCTGCAAATGTAGGTGATGGTAACTTGTTAATTTTTATCTTCTTATTGAATTATACTTCTCTTCCTTGTTGGTGTCTTCAATCATTTTCTTTTGCACAGGAGCAAAAGAAGTTATCCAAACCCTTTTCCACTCTTTAGTTTGTAAATAACCTTTAAAAGCAATGTGTGTGACATCGGTAGCCATTTGGGAAAAAGGTTGACAAGTCACAAAAGAGGGGTCATTTCTGTGTCTTTAAAATGTGTTTCATTTTATAATATCATAGATACTTTATGATTTTCACCATTGCTCATTATATAGGCATATTTTAGCATTAGACATCTGGCTTGTCTACATCTTTTATTCTAATATTTAGTTTTACTGGGGAAAAAAACTTTATCAGTTGCATTTGAGGAAACTTTCCAAGGATACATTTTTTTGTCAGAGTCTCACTCTGTCACCCAGTCTGGAGTGCAGTGGCACATTCATGGCCACCACAGCCTCAACCTGCTGGGCTCAGGCAATCTTTCCACCTCAGCCTTCCACGTAACTGGAACCACAGGTGTGTACCACCATGCCCGGCTAATTTTTTAGATTTATTGTAGAGACGGGGTCTCACCAAGTTGCCCAGGCTGGTTTCAAATTCCCGGGTTCAAGCAATTCTCTTGCCTCCACCTCCCAAAGTTCTGGGGTTATAAATGTGAGCCACTGTTCCCCGGCCCTACAATTACCTTAAGTATTTATTTATTTATTTATTTGTTCATTCATTCATTCGTTCATTTATTATTTATTTGTTTGTTTTGGTAGAGACAGGGTCTCATTCTGTTGCCCAGGCTGGTCTTAAACTCCCGACTTCAACAATCCTCACACCTCAGCCTCCCACTGGCCTAGAGATACTTTTTTAAGAGAGAATTTCCTGAGATCTTCACATTCAGAAAGATCTGAAGCATCTTTCTTATTATTTTAAAACTAAAATCTTCATTTCACTGTAGATAAATGGAAGAAGTAGACATTGGGAATGGATCAATCTTTTAAGAAATGTATGCCTCGGATTTTCCTGAACAATTACAATAATTATGAAAGTTGACTGATGAACAGCCATTATAATAAAACCCAAAATTCCCATAAAGATAATAGACAAACATGTCATGCTACTTGAGACTGAATTTATGATCAATACCTCTTATGTATTTCTGGGTTAGGGAAACTTGATATAGGATATAAATGTCATATTTATTTTGTTTCTATCTATCTACCTTCTGGCT
This sequence comes from Cephalopachus bancanus, assembly GCA_027257055.1. Lineage (NCBI taxonomy): Eukaryota > Metazoa > Chordata > Mammalia > Primates > Tarsiidae > Cephalopachus > Cephalopachus bancanus. The sequence continues at coordinate 104,783 of JAPVLO010000233.1, forward strand.
TTGTGCATGAAGTTAAATGAGATAGTAATTCTTAAAATCTTTAACTCATGTTAGAAGTGTTTTAAGTGAGTTTCCTTTCCTCTAGGGATATATTAACATGAAGGGGTTAAAAGCTCTTAATTTCTTGTGTCAATTTATTTTAAGTCTCATAAAACTTTGTCTGGCATCTACTTGTGTATCTTCAACTTTGTGGTTTTATATCCACCTCTAAAGCAGTAAACAAAATTGTTCTAATTTCCCTTCCGTATGATAATGGATAGTAAGGCTGTAGAAATTTAATAACGAAAATTGTAGAGGCAAAAGTAAGCCCTTCTGAATTGTTTCCCATTTTATTTCATTGCTAGGAATTTAATAATGCAAGAAGAATAATATTTTGAAAATATTGAACTAATGTCTATTTTATTCCTTTTTCTTCCTGTTGTTTTAACTATGAATGGGTGGTATAGGCACAAGGGACTCTGGCCCTTCAATGATAACATATGGGTCATTCTACCTGTCAAGAATCCTGGACCAGTGCAAGTGTTCACCAATGGTGAAGATAATTTCAAATGGACAGTCGAGGAGGGAAATGATAGACATCAGTCAAGGCCTAAGAATCAATTGCAGCAGTGGAGACTATAGTTCATGTCACTAACTCTCTTATTGCAGGTTTTTCTCTAGAAACTATGGGCAACTACCATCTTGAAGAAACCGCGACATGATGATGAGACGCAAGTCCATTGAGTGGGCAGGGGTGGACAACAGGCTGCTGTGGGTTACTGACATAATATTCAACTTTGCTGCATGAGCGCAATCCATATTGTTATGAACCAGCTTTAAAAACAAAATCTTCATGGTTAACTTTTGAAGACAATGTATCATGATAACTTTTAAATGAGATAATGAATCAAAATCTATAGGTTTATAAAGCTGAACAATAAATCAAATAAATATCAGTTTGGTTCAGGTTCCATACGTTATTTGGAATAAATTGTTGTTAGAAAATATTCAAACTTGTTTGCAGTTAAAATGAGTCCCTTAATGAGTCTTTATATATTCAACAAGTCATTAGCTTGTTGAAGGAATTAAAAATTTTAAATTACATCCTTTAGTTTCTTTTAGACAGTAGCTCTGAAAAACTCATGTGACTCCATTAAAGTTACTCCCAAAATACACACATTTCATTCTCATTAACAGATGTAAGTATTCTTTCAGCAGATATTTTACTAGGCTTATAATATGTTGTAAATTTAATCTTGGCTTGAGCTTCTAGAAGGTAATCAGAAAGAGAAAAGGGATATAAACCACAGACTAGATCAGGAGCCCACAAATAGCTGAGAGGTAATGTTTGCAAGATTCATGTCTCCAAAGTTAGAAACTGTCAAAATTAGAAGAACACATAGAATTATCTCTGAAAAGTCAGGAAAGTGCTTTTAAGGTTTGACTTTTTTTTACTCTGAATATGTTTTCTTAGTAAAGAAAGCAAGTGTTATGACTTAAGATATACTTTAGCTATCACCCAGCTTGAGATGGTATTATAATTGCCTGTATGGGTCATCTGGAATAGGATATTCTGAACGTGTTTAAATCATTTTCTGTTTTCTTTCAAGTTGCTAATTAAGTCTGAGAAAATTTTAGTATTTTGCATTAATTGATTTCAAAAACATCCTTAAAAGTGCCTCAGTAGCTGTATTAAAATATTACAATCTTTTTAAAAAACGTAGTATTTCCTTGAGGAAATTACTATTTTTCAGCAAGACACAGAGACATTAATATTGTTTACTTTTTAGTCATTTTCCTCTTAAATAAGATCACAATGACAGAACCATTCAAATAAGGCTAAAAAAAAGCCAAGAGAAACAACTGAACGAATGCACGTGCCAGATAATCCAAGCTAGTGGATCATTTCTGCCAAGGAGACTGAGAGTCATGAAGTATCTCTTTTACACATTTCCTGTTCTCTCTTTTTGTATCAGTATGTTTAACCTAACTTATAACAACCCACAACCACTCATGAACAGTTGAATATGGATTTGTAGACCTAGAAGGGTTTTAGAAAAGATCCAGCCCTATCTGCATCTCCCCTTATTGGTGATGAGAAGGAGACTGGGGAGGTTGAATTCTTCATCTGAAACCATACAGGTAGAAACCATATGACTTAGCCCAGTGTTCTCCCCACCCCCAACACACATGCTACATGATAAACATGCACCAGATACCCTTTCGTCTGTCAGACTTGCGTTTACCTGACGTTAGATGATTCATTTTGTCCAGTATGCCAGAGAGAAGATGGAGGTGCACAAGTTGCCTCTCTCTGTACCTTTTTTCTCAAATGCTTAGAGCTACCCACTTACCTTCAGCCCTACCTGACCCTACCTGGCATCAGGAATAAGAAAATGACAAAGTATTGGGAGCTCTTCTCTAACCTTTTGTAAATTTTTTTTTTTTTTTTTTTGAGTTGGAGTCTCACTCTGTCGCCCAGACTGGAGTGCAGTGGCCACTCCTGGCCACCACAGCCTCGAACTGCTGGGCTTGGGCGATCCTTCCGCCTCAGCCTTCCGAGAAGCCGGAATTACAGGCATGTGCTACCATGCCTGGCTGATTTTTTTTTTTGTTAATGTAGCGATGAGGTCTCGCTGCCCAGGCGGGTCTCGAACCCGCAGGCTCAGGCAATCCACTCACCTCAGCCTCCCAAAGGCGCGGGATTACAGGCTGAGCCACCGAGCCCGGCACCTTTTGTAAATTAACACTTCCTTGTGAATGACATGGGGACTGGAATTTCTTTCAACACAACTCTAAAAGACTTTATACCCCTGCAGCCTGCCGTCTTTCCTCCTCACCAGAAGGGGAAACAAATTTATATTGACATTCTCCTCTGCGGGGGTCCTCTCCCGCCGGGTGTGGGATTTCCTGAAGGAGAGACAAATAGGCGAAAGAAGGAACTTAGGACGAAATAATATACTTGGACACCTGCTTGCAGACCAGGTGACATTCTTTATTAGTTAACAGAAAGATTTTATACTATTCGTAAAGGGGCAAGACAAAGAAAATTCCTTCACGTACATATCCTTTAAAAGTTACCACCATCTAGCAGTCTTAGAAGAAACGAACAAGCCAAGAACACTATCTACTTTCAGTTAATGAGTCTTAAGTTTAAAATGAGTTTTACTTAAACTAAGCATAATGCATACAAGGTTTACTTTGATTTCTGTTTCACATCACTTGTCTAATTAAAAAAGCCTTAAAATCACCAAAACCAAACTATAGATTGTACCTAGTGATAGTAGGAATATGAAGCCCATTAACTTGACCAAAAAACAGTGACTAACATTTAAAGAATAACTATGAAAATGACTTACTGTGAAAATACATGCACTAATCTTTACTCTGATTAAACATATAAAGTGAACTAAACAATGAAATAAAACTAACACAACTAAAATTATTATGTTTGTATAATTGTTAATGAGCTTTTCAGTTTAGGATAAAGGTGATTTGGCTGTTTTCCCTTATGCTTGGCAACCTTCTGGAAAATATCTTTGTCTTAAGATAGGCACTTGAGCAATTATTATTATCTTTAAGGCACCAATTTTATCATTATGTGAACTTAAACTTATGAACCTAAAATAATCTTCAAAGTAATTATGAAACACTAAACTACAGCATTAAAACTTAATTAATGACTCAAAGTAAAAACCTTGTTAAACATAACCAGAGCCTAATAATTTTTGTCAACCCTCATATACATGTATTGATTATATAAACTTGCATGATATTACATTTACCAATTATGTTTAATACATAGATAAAACAATTCTCATGTCTAGAATAGCACTACCAGCAACTCTTTTCAAAACAGTCCCAAATTACAGTCCTTGAAATGTTTCAAGAAAGTTTTCAGGTGCACAGTTCTCCATGTAGCAGGAGTTTTCTCTCTGGGGCTTTTATGACCTTCAAAGCTTCGTAATCGTCTTTCTTGTCCAGGTGTCTTTGTTATTCTTTTCTTATCCTGCAGTGTTTATTTCTAAAGAAAACTCAAAAGAAGCTTTTAGTGATGTTTCCCAGACCCCCAAAGTTGATCTCTATATTTAGTTAATTTATCATAAAATATCCAATTAGTATATTGTGAATTCAGTGAAAACCCACTCTATAAATGTTAACTTAGAATTTTAACTATTGAATTAAGTAAAAACCTTAATGATTAATCTTCATCCTAAGTCTGTGAAAACAGTGTTATAAACCACCTACATAACTCCTAGATAAGTGTTAGAACTTATAATGAATTCATAATGAACTTACTATAAACTTGTGCATCTAAAAAGCCTTATGTCTAAACACTAAACTATATAATTCTAAATCAAATAAGGAGTGAATATACTTATTTATTACTCAAGCAATATCTAGTAACTTATAACCAAGTGAAAGAAAGCATTCTTGATGTGCTTCAGAGTTTAACCCATGCATATGTTAGAAAAGGCCAAATGTTTTATGTAGTTTTGATAAGATTATCATCAGGTGGGAAATGGAAAAATGAACCATGACATTCCCAGGTTAGCTGTGAGTACTTCACATAAACATGCCATTTTCTTCTTCCATGACTACACAGAGTTCTTCAGCCGTACCAACAGTAAAGGTGGAAGACAGAAGGGCCTCAACTTCCCGGGCTCGCCCTGCGCCCCAGGGTCTTTGGCCCACCAGGACCCTGTCAATCAGGTGGGCCTCCAAGGCCGGCTCCCAACACTCCTCTTCTAGTTCTCTGCATTCGCCTGTTCCACTGCAGTTCTTCTGCATTCCCTGATTTTAAGAGAAGTGGGGGAAGGGTCTCTGATTTTATGTTTGTTTGTTTGTTTGTTTTTCTCCTTGAGTAGGACTTGATATTTTCAATCTGGGCAGGACTAAAAGATAAATAAACTGTGGAGTTTTTTGGTTGCTTAAAAAAAAAAAGAATGAGCCAGGCTCGGTGGCTCAGCCTCTAATCCCACACCTTTGGGAGACTGAGGTGAGTGGATTGCCTGAGCCTGCGGGTTCGAGACCCACCTGGGCAGCGAGACCTCATCTCTACAATAAAACAAAAAATTAGCCGGGCGTGGTAGCACACGCCTATAGTTCCTGCTACTTGGAAGGCTGAGGTGGAAGGATCGCCGGAGCCCAGCAGGTCGAGGCTGCAGTGGCCAGGAGCGGCCACTACACTCCAGTCTGGGTGACAGAGTAAGACTCCAACGCAAAAAAAAAAAAAAAAAAGAATGGAAAATAGTTGAAGAGGTTGCCTGTGGCAGCAGGAGAGAGGTGGAGATGGAGGTGCAGAGGGTAGAAGGGACTTTAAGGGAGACAGAAATGTGCTGAATCTTAGTTGTGTTGGTGGTCTCTCTGGTATATATAACTGGAAGCACACACTTTAAATGGTATCAGTTTTTATACGTAAATAATTTTCCAATAAAGTTGAGTTTAAGAAGACTGTTAGAAATATGATATGGAAATCTGATGATAAAAACTTCTAAATTATTATTTCTCTTGACATCAAATGAAAGAGTTGCACTCTATTATTGTTTTATGTAGTTTTGATAAGATTATCATCAGGTAGTTTCAAGAAAGCAAAATCACCTACCTATATGAGATATAGGTATATTATGATTACCAGTACATTTTAAAATATAAGACAGTGTAAAAAAAGGTGAATTTCATTCAAGACCTACCAGTAAAGGGCTGGAAACTGATCTTTGCGAATGTGAGAAGAAAGAAGCCTTATCTTTTTACCTCTTGGCTGACCAGAGTGTCTTCCTCAGTCCACAGGCCAAAAAGAAATACGTTTTTAAAAGCCTATACTTTTTTTTTGGCGTTGGAGTCTCGCTCTGTCGCCCAGACTGGAGTGAAGTGGCCGCTCCCAGCCACCGCAACCTCGACCTGCTGGGCTCCGGCGATCCTTCTGCCTCAGCCTTCCAAGTAGCCGGAATTACAGGCATGCGCTACCATGCCCGGCTGATTTTTTGATTTATTGTAGAGATGAGGTCCCGCTGCCCAGGCGGGTCTCGAACCTGCGGGCTCAGGCAATCCACTCACCTCAGCCTCCTAAAGGCGCGGGATTACAGGCTGAGCCACCGAGCCCGGCTCAAAAGCCTGTACTTTTTTCTACTTACTTTCCATTTGACCTCATATCTAAAAATATACAGCTATGCAATCGTCTCACTATCTCTAGCACAGCAGATAATTAATCTACAGTTCTGGTCACATCTTAAGTCCACCAGTTAACTTCTGTCTTTAAACATGCCATTTCAAATTGCTCCTCCCCGAGTCTTTAGGGAGAACGTCTAAATACAGTGCCCCACTTTCATGCAACCTAACACACTTAAACCTGATACTATCTCTTGTACCTTGAGTTAGGCTTAATGTGGGAGACACAGAGCTAAAGCAGCAAAAAAAAGACCTAAATGCTTTTTATACGGTGCCACAGAAAGAGTATCTTGTTATTGGTGTATGATGATTCTCTATTTCTGTGACACGAAATGAAAGACTTACAGGCTTAATAGATGACATAGGTGGAATGTTACCTAGCAAGTAGTAAGTAAGATCAAGTATGTATTTTGCCAATGCTGTTGGGTCTTTAAAGAACAGGAAGAATTTCTCTGGAGAAGGTACTGTCTGCATGCAGTAATAGCTCCAAGAATGGCAAGGAAGAGGGTCTTGCTACCTGGCCCACACATGCCCAAGGTATGCATCCCTTGTGCCCTGGCCTCTTCAGCTCACCTGCTAGCCTAAGACGTCTTTCTTTCTGTCTTTCCTGGCCTCTTTTCTTCTTTAGAAGCGCTCCAGTTTACAAGTGTGACTCAGAAGAATTCAAGACGACAAGTAATTTAATGATCAGAAATTAGAACAAGTTAGATCTTTCTCTCTCTAAAGCTCTTCCCCTAGGGTTATCATGGATTCTTTGTATAATTTTCCCCCTTCGATTTGAGATATTTCTATAAAATGAGGCAATGTTTCTGCATTTTTTCCCTAAATGTACATATTTCACCTATGTGCATAAAGAATGAAAATAAGTAGAGATGTGCCTGAGGGTGGAATGGAGATGAGAAAATAGGCAAACATCATGGCAAATGTCTGACACTGGCAGTTTTTTTGTTTTTTGTTTTTTCCATGCTGGTGTTTAAGAGAGGCAGCATGATGATGAGGAAAGTACATGGATGCTGAATTGGATTTACGGAGATGTGGATCAGATTCTGATACCTACCTGTTGGGTGACCTTGGCTTGACTAGCACTGTTTCTTCATTGTGCAGAAGAATGGTAGCTACCTTGCAAAGTTATTGAAATAATATAACGCATGTAAAGCTCATAATAAGCAATGAAGTAAAAGTATCATTAACAGGAAAATCACTGGGTTGACATTCCAAAACATGACTTCTGGAATTCCATGATTTTGCTGGCTTGAATAAGAGTTTCTTCCTTTATTATAGGAATCAATATATCATATTGTGAACAGGAGCAAGTGCCCCTTGAGGGGCTTTACTAAGTATTACGCAGGAAAATCAGCCGGGCGTGGTAGCACATGCCTGTAATTCCGGCTACTTGGAAGGCTGAGGTGGAAGGATCACCGGAGCCCAGCAGGTTGAGGCTGCGGTGGCTGGGAGCGGCCACTGCACTCCAGTCTGGGCGACAGAGTGAGACTCCAACTCAAAAAAAAAAAAAAGTATTACGCAGGGAAGGTGCTGCAACCTGAGGAGATTGCGCAGACTTAGAGGCAAAAGACCTGGCTGTGGCAAGAGGCCTCACCGTGATAGCAGTATGACCCTGGAACAAAAGGTTTTGTTTTGTTTTAAATAATAAAATTATGTTTGTCTTTGAGAAAGAAAGAAAGAAAGAAGGAGGGAAGGAAGGGCAGGGAAGGGCAGGGCAGGGCAGGGCAGGGCAGGGCAGGGCAGGGCAGGGCAGGGCAAGGCAGGGCAAGGCAAGGCAAGGCAAGGCAAGGCAAGGCAAGGCAAGGCGGGGCGGGGCGGGGCGGGGCGAGGCGGAAGGAAGGAAGTTTTAATGTAAAGATTTGGTTTTAGCTGGGCTTGGTGGCTCAGCCTGTAATCCCAGCACTTTGGGAGGCTGAGGTGAGTGGATTGCCTGAGACCCACCTGGGTAACTTGGCGAGACCTCATCTCTACAATAAATCAAAAACTAGCCAGGCATGGTAGCATGCGCCTGTAGTTCCGGCTACTTGGAAGGCTGAGGCGGAAGGATCGTCGGAGCCCAGCAGGTCGAGGCTGCACTCCAGTCTGGGCAACAGAGTGAGACTCCAACTCAAAAAAAAAAAAAAAAAACTTTTAAAGAAATCAATGAAAGGTAAAATTCAGTTTCTCAGTCACACTGGCCACATTTCAAATGTCCAACAGCCACAGGTGACTAGTGGCTAACATATGGTTAGGAGCAGATAGGGAACTTTTCCATCACTGCGGAAGGTTCTAGTGAGCAGGCTTATTCCAGATCCTTCTGGACTCACGTATGTTTTAAAACATTCCTTGAAGCTCCAATTAGCTGTGATTACTCCCCCCTTGAAATTCTGGTGATTATTTGTTTTGTTTTTGGTTTTTTTTGAGTTGGAGTCTCACTCTGTCGCCCAGACTGGAGTGCAGTGGCCGCTCCCGGCCACCGCAGCCTCGACCTGCTGGACTCCGGCGATCCTTCCGAGTAGCCAGAATTACAGGCATGCGCTACCACGCCTGGCTGATTTTTTGATTTATTATAGAGATGAGGTCTCGCTGCCCAGGCGGGTCTCGAACCCGTGGGCTCAGGCAATCCACTCACTTCAGCCTTCCAAAGGTGCGGGATTACAGGCTGAGCCACAGAGCCTGGCTAAGATTTGGTTTTAAGAAACCACAAATGCTGAACTAAGCAAGAACAGCTACTTGTCATCTATGACATCTCAATTGACAACAAACTAGATGCTCACACCTGAAAGTTTAGAGGGATAAAAATACCATGGGTGGGGATTGGAGGGGGACGTCAGAAATTTAAACTAGATAAGAAGTGGGACAATGTTCATCACTGACAAAGAAAAGTGACTGTGCATGACGCAGCTGTTTATAATAAAAGTTTGGGTTAAGTAGACAAGGATTAATCAGAGGAGGAAAAAAAAAAAGGTGTGTGGTTGATACCAGACAATAGAGGCCTGGGTAGCCGGTCTGGAGACACAACTGGTGAAACTGACTAATGGGAGACTTTTTTCTTATTCACACGAAAACATTTAGCCAATTGGCTGAAAGTTTGGAATTTAACATTTTTGCTTTACAATTGAAAAACGAACATCAACAATACTTTTCATGCTTGCCAATCGTCCCAGAGGACACAAAACAAAGGAACAAGGAAGAGACCCACTTGGCAGAAAGACTCAGAAAACAGCCACCGGGGCTAAGGAGCAAAGTTTTCTTCCTTGAGCTTGTTGTGCTTAGGGTTGTAGTTTTATATTAACTACAAATTATATAGTCATGTTTTTGTTATGCTTAGGGTTGTAATTTTATATTAACTACATATTTTATAGTCTGGTAACAGGCATGATGGTAATTAGCATTGATTCAACACTTGTTAGGGCAAAGGAAAAACTCCATTTAATCCTCATGATAACCCAAAGATACGGGTTCAAGTTTCATTCTCACTTGAGAAAAGACTATGTTGAGCTACAGAGTGTTCAATAACACACCCCAAATGACACAACTAGAAGATGCTCGGGAGTCGAGCTTATTGCCAAAACAGCAATTGATAATGCCAGTCTTTTCTAACTCGCGGGGTTTTTTGGGAGAATCAAACAGGAAATAAGTGAAAAAGTACTGTAAAACACAAGCTACCAATGAGTACCACCAACTGACTAGGTGCTAGTTATATGCTAGCTGAAAACAGTTCTAAACCTTTTAGAGATTTGACAATATTCACATTTAAAATATTAACTAAACTATTTTAATATATTTTATGGGCCCAATTTAATAGTTAAAGTGTGGACATTTGCCATTGTGGATGGATCTCAAAAAACATACTGTTGAGAGGGAAAAAAAGCAAGTTGTGGAATGCTGTGTACTATTTTTTGCCATGTATTCAAATACTTGAAATACGAAGCAGTACTATATATTATATATGGATAAATACACATATATTAAAATTATGAGACCATGGAGCATGTTGACATTTATATAACACCAGCTATTCTGGCAGATAAGCCCTGACCTTTTAATAGCTTTAACACAATTAATGTTTATCTACTCTTATGTGCATCACAGCCCAGTGTGATGTTTCTGGCTCCGTGAGGAAATCCAAGGACCATGGCTGGGCTCATCATTAGATCCTTTTCCTCCCGCTTCAGCTGTCAGATGTGGAGAAGGACAAGGAAAAGGCGTGTGTCCTCTTAGTCACTGCTTGGGCAAAGAAGCGACATCATCACTGCCTCCCAGGCTCCCAGGGCCAAATGCAGGGACATGGCCACACCAGACTGCATAGAAGAGTGGGTGCTGTGAGGCCCGCTGAGAAAAGGTGAACTGCCAAATGGGAAGGGTGCAGAGGAACCCCTGGTCAGTGACTGTGTGCAGTTCAGAGACGAGGAAAGCTCAAGTAAATGTGCAAAAGTTAATATTTCTTGAAGCTGGATGAAGGGTCCATGGATATTATGTTATTCTCTATACTCTTCTTTGTATTTAAATGTTTTCATTTGACAAAGACCAAAAGGGTGGAAATAGGAAGTTTTCTTAGTGTTAGCCTGGCCGAGGTACAACTGGGCTGGCAAACTACGGGCTTTTACATCTTTAAAGAATTGTAAAAATAAACAAATAAATAGAAATGGGAATAATATATGACAAAGACTGTATAAAGCCTACAAAGTCTAAAATATTTGTTATCTAGCCCCTCTGTAGAAAAAGTTTATCAACTCCTTGCCAGAACAAAAGAAAATATGATTTACTGTCTTAAAAAAAGTCAAAACTCACTCCATGCACTGAACTTATATATGATTTTTTTTAAATCCTTACAACTGCACTGTAAAATAGGTAAAATTGAAGCACAGAGTGGTTAAGTAACCTGCACAAGATCACACAGTTATTCAAATCCTAGCAATCTGATTCCAGAGCTCATGTTCTTCGCTACTATATTACTCTTTCTTCCTAATTTACTTTTTGATTTTTCTGTATTGAAAAATATTTTCTGAATAAAAGAGTATTTTCTGAATCAAACAAATGAACTAGAGAATTATAATTTACTTTCAAGTTATATTTGATATTTACATATGCATACAGACATTTAGACACACATGTATATTCATATTTTTCAGCAGATGAGAACTTGTAGAAGACAAAAATATTGTCTATACAGTTCACTTCAGGGTAGTAAAGGGAGTCTTATGAAATACCTGCTGCTAAGAAGGTGAATTATTGTGAAAGATAAGGTAAATTGAGGAGATGTCATAGATTTGTGGAGATTAAGGAACAATAATATCTAAAGGCAATATGAGGTTCTGGGACAGAGGAAAGATATTGGTAGAAAAATTGGTAAACATTGAAGAAGCTCTGTCGTTGAGTTAATAATATTGTACCACTGTAAATTTCCTAATCTTGATCATTATACTGAGGTTATGAAATATGCTAATGTTAGGAGAAGTGGTATGAGAAATACAAGGGAATTCTTTGCACTTTTCTTGCAACTTTTCTTTCCATCTAAAATTTTTTTTCCTTTTTTTTTTTGAGTTGGAGTCTTACTCTGTTGCCCAGGCTGAAGGACAGTGGCACACTCCCGGCCACCGCAGCCTCAACCTGCTGGGCTCAGGTGATCCTTTCACTTCAGCCTTCCAAGTAGCTGGAACTACAGGTGTGTACTACCACAACTGGCTAATTTTCTTTTTTTAATTGTAGAGACGAGGTCTCACCAAGTGCCCAGCCCAGGCTGGTATCGAACCTGTGGGCTCAGGCAATCCTCTCACCTCAGCCTCCCAAAGTGCTGGGATTATAGGCGTGAGCCACTGCGCCTGGCAATTTTTTTTTTTTCAGAATAACGTTTTGTTTTGCTTTTTTTCATTCAACCACTATTTTATTGAGCAGCCACTATGGGCCAAGCAGACTGCTAGACTCTGGGGATGCAATAAGTGAGACAGATGTGACCCCTTTATTACCAAGCTTGTGGATTAGCAATAAAAGCAGAAGATAAAATAAGTGACAGATAAAAATGTGTCAGATGCCATGATGGTGGAGTCTGCTTGTGTTTAGGGAAAATAAAGCAAGTGATCCCAAGTCAGTTTGGAGAGCTCAGGAAAGACTTCTGGAAGGAAAAAAGACAAGAACTTAGCAGGTGGTAAGGAGGAAGAAGAAAGAGTAGGCAAGTCCTCAAAGGGAGAGAATGTGCATTTGTAAAAACTGACACAAGTTCCATGAGGCCACATTACATGTTATAAGGATGTGTTTCCTAATCCTGTAAATTTGGTAAGTGTTGCCGTCCGTTGCAGCCTCTTGAAGGGTCTCCATTATCTTAGTAGAAGTTCTGAGAAGTCCTGAGAAACTGTCGTCCTATTTTATTGAGCATTTATAAAATCCACTTAACCATGCCATTCTCTCTTCTCAATCTCTGCTTAGCTTCAGGCAAAACTAGTGTTCCCTAGAACACACATTGAGAAACCATGATCTAGATATTTCCGTTGTGTCCAGTAGAAAGAAATTGTATTGGAGACAGATCTTGCCATCCAATCAACTTTTCTCTAGGCTTGAAAAATGCATATGAACTTTTCTGCCCGAATGCATCTTGGCACACCTAGATCCAGGTACCTCAGTCTGTGCGGTTAGCAAAGGCCTCGATTTCCACGTGGAGCACCTCCCTTGAGGGTCCACTCACAGCCTGAATGAACTTCCCTTTTCCTGACGCTGTTTGTCTAGTGCCCAGAAGTACAGAAACTCAGTTTCCCTTTCCAGTTGTCCAAGTGTCTGAAAATTCCCTTCCCGCCACATCTTTCAAGGCCTTCTTTCCTTCAGGGAGCCGTAAGAACATTAGCCGTCCTGGCTATGCTCTTGTCCTCAGTTTATGCTCCTCATGTTTTCATGTGGGTGCATCTTGTCTACTCAACTGGGCCCTGGGCTTTGGAGTTGCTCAGCTTCTGCCTTTGACCAGGGAGCAATTGTAAACAAGCAACTTCATTTCTCTGTGCCTCCATTTTCTTTCCTATTTATTTTTTCCTGAGGTGGCAAGACTTTTTAATATACAAGTTCATGAATTAAAAGGGATATTATCATTTCTGTGACTTTTTGATTCCTGGTTTGGGAACCATCTTGATGGAGTTTTCTTTTTTTCTTTTTATTTATTTATTTATTTTAAAGAGGTGGAGTACAATTCAGGGTTAGGTAAACAAAGGTTGATTATGCAGGTGCCCTTGCTGATGAGGTATGCCCCTCCCTCCCCTAGCAGTTTCCCTCAACTGCCAACCCCCCCCCACCCCCGGCAGTTTTCCACTACTGCCAATTCCTTTCTTATAGCATTATGATAATTGTTCAAGGTCCACTTATGAGTGAAAACATATGGTATTCTATTCTTTGTTTCTGTGATAGATTACTGAGTATGATCAACTCTAAATCCATCCAAGTTACTGCGAAGCCCATATGTTTGTCCTTCTTTATGGCTGTGTAATATTCCATTGTGTGTATGTACCACATTTTTTTTTATCCAGTCCAGCTTCAATGGGCAGCATGGTTGGTTCCATGTTTTGGCTATTGTAAATAGAGCTGCAACAAATATACATGTGCAGGTATCTTTTTTGTAGAAAGATTTGAGTTCTTCTGGGTATATTCCCAATAGGGGAATCTTGGGTTATATGCTCCAGCATCTGTTGTTGTTTGTTTTATTAATGATGGCCATTCTTACTAGAGTTAGGTGGTATCTCAATGTGGTTTTGATTTGCATTTCTCTGATGATTAGTGAGGCTGAGCACTTTTTCATGTGTCTGATGGCTGCACATGTATCTTCTTTTGAGAAGTGTCTATTCATATCTTTTGCCCACTTTTTAATGGGGCTGTTTGTTTTTTTCTCTTTGGCACATTTGAGTTCCTTGTAGATCCTAGATGTTAGGCCTTTGTCAGACATACAATTGGAAAATATTTCTTCTCATTCTGTGGGCTGTCTCCCTGCTCTCTTGATGGTTTGACTTTGCAGAAGCTCGTCAGTTTGATGAGGTCCCACTTGTCTATCTTATTTTTTATGTTATGGGCATTTAGGGTTCCGATCAGGAATTGATTGCCAGTTCCAATTTCCATAAAGATGTCTTCTGTGTTTTCTAAGATTCTTATAGTTTGAGGTTTTATGTTTAGGTCTTTGATCCATTTGGAGTTAGTTTTTGTGTATGATGATAGATAGGGGGTCCTGTTACAAACTTCTGCATGTGATCACCAGTTTTCCCAGCACCATTTACTGAATAGGTTCTCCTCTCCTCAGTGGTTGATGATGGAGGCTTCATCAAAGATGAGTTGGTTGAGAAATTGAGGTTTGCTTTCAGAATCTCTATTCTGTTCCATTGGTCAATATGCCTGTTCTTGTACCAATACCAGACTGTTTTGATTACTATAGTCTTATAGTAAAGTTTGAAGTCCGGAAGTGTGATATCTCCTACTTTGTTTCTTTTGCTAAGGATTGTTTCGGCTATTCATGGTTGTTTAGCTTTCCATATGAATTTCTGTATTGTCATTTCCAGGCGTGAGAATGATGTTGGTAATTTAATGGTTATTGTGTTGAATATATATATTGCCTTTGGTAGGATGGACATTTTAATAGTGTTGAATCTTCCTATCCATGAGCATGGAATACTTTTCCATTTGTTCTGTCTTCTTGGATTTCTTTGAGCAGTGTTTTGTAGTTCTCATTGTAAAGATCTTTCACTACTCTGGTTAGGAAGATACTGAGGTATTTCATTTTTTGTGTGTGGGTATTGTGAATGGAATTGTGCTTTTTATTTGGGTCTCTGCTTGCTGTTGGTGTATAAGAATGCAACTGTTTTTTGCACATTTATTTTATACCCTGAGACTTTGCCAAAGTCCATTGTCAGTGCAAGCAGGTTTTTGACAGATTCTCTTGGATTTTCAAGGTATAGAATCATATCATCAGCAAAGAGGGATAACTTGACTTCCTCTTCTCCTGTTTGGATACCCCTGATTTCCTTCTCTTATCTAATTGCCCTAGCTAGGACTTCCAACACAATGTTGAACAAGAGGGGTGAGAGTGGACGGTCTTATCTTGTTCCAGTTTTCAGAGGAAATGTTTCCACTTTATGTCCATTTAGCAATATGTTAGCTGTGGGTTTATCGTAAATGGCACTTACTATTTTGAGGTATGTTCCTTCTATACCTAGGTATTTGAGGGTCTTTATTAAGAAGGAATGCTGGATTTTATCAAAAGCTTTTTCTGCATCTAATGATATAATCATGTGGTTCTCGTTTTTACATCTGTTGATGTATTTAATTACATTTATGGTCTTGCGAATGTTGAACCAGCCCGCATCCTGGAGATGAGGCTTACTTGGTCATGGTGGATAGTTTTTGTTTTCTGTTTTTAAAAATTATTTATTTAAAATTGTTGAGCATGATTCAGGGCTAGATATACAAATATTCACCTTGCAGATACCCTTATCGATGAGGTGTGCCCCCCTTCCCCAGGCAGATATCAACTACTGTCAATCTCACCTCCCCACCCCCCCACCCGATAATTTTTCAGATGTGTTTTTGGATTCAATTTGCTAGAATCTTGTTGAGGATTTTGGCAACTAGGTTCATAAGGAATATTGGCCTGTAGTTCTCTTTTTTGGCTGGATCTTTACCCGGTTTGGGTATCAGTGTGATGTTAGCTTCATAAAATGATTTGCAGAGAATTTCATCCTTCTCAATTGCTTGGAATACTCTCAGTAGGATTGGTATCAGCTCCTCCTTGTATGTTTTGTAGAATTCTGCTGGAAAGCCATTCAATCCAGGGCTTTTTTTTTTTTTTTTTTGGTAGGTAGTTTTTGTATGACAGAGTCAATTTCCTGGGTTGTTATTGGTCTATTTTTTGTCTCAATGTTTTCTTGTTTCAACCTGTGGAGGTTGTGTGCTGTCAGAAAGTCCTCCATTTCACCTAGATTATCAAGTTTGTTTCCATGTAGGTGTATATAGTAATCTCTGATAAATCTTTTGTATTTCTTTAGGGTCAGTTGTGATTTGATCTTTTGTATTTCTGATTGTGCTTCTTTGGGCTTTTTCTCTCTTTTTCTTGGTCATTCTGGCTAGGGGTTCATCAATCTTGTTATGCTTTCAAAGAACCAGCTTTTTGTTTTGTTGATATTTTCTATGATATTTTTGTCTTCTGTGTCTCATATTTGGCTCTTATTTTGGTGACTTGGATTCTGCTACTAAAGTTGGGGTTTTGGTGGTCTTCTCTTTCCAGCTTTCTTAGGTGATTTGTTAGGCTTTCAACTTGTGATCTTTCTGTTTTCTTGATGTGTGCTCAGAGAGATATAAATTCCTCTCTTAGAACTGATTTCATGGCATCCCAGAGATTTTGATATGATGTTTCTTCATTTTCAATTGTTTCAGAAATCTTTTAATTTCTGCTTTGATTTCAGTGTTGACCCCGTAGTTGTTATCATGCTGTTTAGTGTCCAGTATTTGTGGGCTTTGGGGAAATTTTGTTGGTGTTGATATTTATTTTTATTCCACTGTGGTCTGAGAAGGTGCATGGCAATATTTCAACCCTATGAAATTTGTTTATGTTTGGTTTATGATCAAGGAGGTGATCAATCTTGAAGTACAATCCATGTGGTGATGGGTGGAATGTATATCTGTGGTTGTTGGGTGGAATAATCTGTAGGTATCTATTAAGTCCATTTGGTTGAGTTCAAGTTTAGGTTCTGGATCTCCTTGTTGTTTTTTGCCTTTTTGATCTATATAAACCTGTTAGTGGGGTATTCAAGTCCCCTCCTATAATAATGTTAGAGTCAATATCTTTTTTTAGTTATTTAGTAGTAGCTTTATAAATGTTGATGCTCCTGTGTTGCGTGCATATATGTTTAGGATGGCTATTTCTTGTTGATGGATTGAACCTTTTATCATTATTTGGTGTCCTTTTGTATCTTTTTAAATTTTTGATAGCTTAAAGGTTGTTTTTCTGATTGTGACTCCTGCCTTCTTTTGTGATCCATTTGCCTGGAAACTTGTTTTCCATCCTTTAACTTTGAGTCTGTGTGCATCCCTTGTGGTATGATGAGTTTCCTGGTTGCAGCAAATAATTGGGTCATGGTTTCTTATCCAGTTTGCCATTCTGTGTCTTTTCATTGATGCATTTAGTTCATTCACGTTCAGACTGATTATTGAAATGTGATTGTTTATTCCTGTCATGGAGTACTTATAAAGTTTTTTCTTTTGTTTGATTGTTTTCTTTTGGCTTTGGGGTTGATGTATGTATGTGTTTCCAAGTTTGTTGTTGTGCTATATTCTCTGTTGATTCTGTGCTTGGTTGTCCTCTTGGGAGTTGTGTGGTCATTTCTTTCTTTCTTTCTTCTGTGCTTAATACCTTTTTAAGTGTCTCTGTGGAGCTGATCTGGAAGCTGCATAATCTCTTAGGGATTGGATGTCTGGGAAGGATTTTAATTCTCCACCTGATGAAGCTGAGCCTGACGGGGTAGGAAGTTGTTACTTGAAATTATCTATCTTTGCTGACTTTGAATATTGGACTCCAGTCCTTTCTTTCTTGTAGTGTTTCTGCCAATAGGTCTGCTCCTATTTTGTTTCGTTTTCCACAGTAGGTAGTCTGACCTTTCTCTCTTGTTGCCTTTAGGGTTTTTTCTTTTGTGCCTACTTAGTATAGGTGAATTACTTTGTGTCTAAGTGTTGATCTTCTCCTTTGATGTTTTGTGGGGTTCTCTGTATCTCTTGTGCTTGGCTGGTCACATCTCTGGTGAGATGGGGAAAGTTTTCTTGGATTACCTCCTGGAATGCTTGCTCCAAGTTGTTCTCCATTTCCCCATTTCCCTTTCTTCTTCTGGGATACCAATCAGGTATATGTTCAGGCTCCTGATATAATTGCACATCTCTTATAGGCTTTGTTCTTTCTTCCTGAGTCTTTTTCTATGTTTTTTACAGGTTGGGTAAATTCCATATTCCGGTCTTCAAGTTCTGAGATTCTTTTTTCAGCTAGATTAATTCTGCTTTCCATGCTTGTCATCTTGTTATTTATTTCCTGGATGAAATTTTTTTTATTGCCAAAACCTTTGTTACAAGTTCTTTCAGTGTTGCATCTTGTCTTTCTTGAGTCTTAGTCACTCTTTCCATCCATTACCTAATCCCTATCATATTCTGGGGCTAGTCTTTGGTGACTTCCATTGTTTGGTCTCCAAGGTTTTATTTTTCAGGATTTTTTTCTTCATTATACCTGATCTTCCTTTAGTTTTTCCTCCTTTGTGACAGATCCTTATTTTTCTCTTTAGTTCTGTTATCCAGTGTCAGTGGGAGAGACTTCCTCTTCTGTTGTTTGCTTAGCCCCTCTAGTCTTCCCTGATCCATGCTCTGGATTTGTTCTGTTTTGAAATAGGACTGTGAGTGGAAAGCTTTGCTGTCTCTTGTAGTTTTTGAAAGTCAAATACAGTAGGTGATATGATGCTAGGATTCAGAAACTACTTGCAAATTACAATGTCCACTTATTGTGGTATGTGTTCTCTGACACCCACTCCCCACCACCACTCTATATGATGATGCAAAGCAGAAACCAATGCAAAAAACAATTGAACACACACACCCCAACACAAACTGATAAAACAACAATGTGAAACATAACAAACAGCAACAACAAAAACACAAGAAAACTGAACACACCTACCCATGCCTAGCACAAAGTGAATGGAGAAGAGAAACTGAAAGACTGGGGAAGAAAAAGAATTCAGATTGAACCCTCACACATATTAACACTCACATTAAACTATAAAAAAAACATTAACAAAAGAGCTAAAACAAACCAACAACAACAAAATTGAAAGATGAACACTCAATCATTCACATACACACTAAAAAGAAAACAATCAAAAGAAGAAAGAAGCAGAAAAAGAAAAGAAAAGAAATTTGATGGATGCAGATCAAACCCTCACATACACATTGAGGCATGGAGGAAAAATATTTTTAAAAAAAGGGGAACTAACCAACAGGCAAAATTTTTTTTTTAATTTTTAAAAATTAAAAAATTTGTTTAAACCTGCCCTCTTGTGGTAGGCTCTATAATTGTTCCTCTAGTCAGATCTCTCCTGCAGAGCTTCCAACTCTTTTCACTCTCTCCCCAGTGTCCAGAGCAGGGAAGGAGGAGGGGCGATGGAGGTGGGAGGGCTGTTGTCCTCTCCTCCCACTCTCATATGATCAGGGAGATCTCCTCCAGTGGGAAGGTGAGGAATTGTCTCTTCCCAGGTATATATTCGCGGAAGGTGTCCCCACCAGGCCTATCCTGGAATGGAGTTCTCCTATTGCAACTGATGTCCAGGTTCCACCTGTGTTTGTCCCTCTTAGTTGTGGCCCAGCTGTGTGGGTCTGATGTTCAGAGGATTGCTGGGGAGGAGGGGGTTTGGGTCAGCCCAGGACTCACCACTGATCTCTTTTGGAGTTCTTCCTTACCCTTTTCTAGCCACATACTTTGCCCTGCAGCTCAATCAGGGTAGGGGGTGGGGTGCCTGGGACTCGGCATGCGTGAGGTCTCTCCAAAGTTTGTGCTTTCAGGATATTCCCTCTGGGTCATGATCAATCCCTGAGTAGTTGATCCACCAGTCACAGAGATGGGGTCTGTTGCTCCATGGTGAGCAAGTCAGAGCACTTTCTTGCCCCGCCTTCAAGATGGGAGTGGAGTGCCTCTCTTGTCCTGTTCGGTGGGACTCTGCCTCTGGGCTCTCTCTGCAGCCTCTGCTGCCAGTGCCCAGCCAGGCGCTGAAGTGGTGAGGCAAAGCCTGGAGCTGGCAGTCTCT
The DNA here is from genome assembly GCA_027257055.1 of Cephalopachus bancanus. Lineage (NCBI taxonomy): Eukaryota > Metazoa > Chordata > Mammalia > Primates > Tarsiidae > Cephalopachus > Cephalopachus bancanus. Next base: position 124,708 of record JAPVLO010000233.1, read on the forward strand.
GCTGCTGCAGTGGTGAGGCAGAGCCTGGGGCGGTCGTCTCTCCCCGCTGCTTCTTCACAGGAAAACTTTTGTCTGGTTTTTTTTTCTTCAAAAAAATGGTGCTTGGCTTCTGCAACCTGGGAAGAGCCAGGGACCAAGAGATGCTGCAGCGCCAGCTATTGCATCAGGGTCTGGCCACTTGCTCACGAGCTCCCACTTAGTCTCTCCCAGCATTTTCTTCCCAGGAAGGACTTTGTCAATTTTTTTTAAGTGGCACTCAGCTTCTGCATCCCAGGAATCGCTAGGGTCCAAGCCGAGCAACTGCGGCACCAGCTGCTACATCAGGAGAGTCCTGGCTGCTAGCTCTCTAGCCCTCACTCAGTCATCCATTCACATGTCTACTCACTCACCAATACGTACACAAAATTTTCCATACACTCACTCACTCACACTGGGACTCACATAGTCTGTCTGGCTCAGTTGCCATCTTCCCCAATCACTCTCGTGCCTCCGTTTTTTCATCTACCCAAAATAACACTTTTAAAAAAGAGTCTGGGCACAGTGGCTCACACCTGTAATCCCAGCACTTTGGGAGGTTGAGCCAAGAGGATTACCTGAGCCCAGGAGTTAGAGACCCAGCCTGGGCAATATCACAAGTCCTGCCCCTATAATAAATTTTAAAATGAGCTGGGTGTGGTGGTGCATGCCTGTAGTTCCAGCTACTGGCAAGGCTAGGTGAAAGGATCACCTGATCATGCCACTGCACTCCAGCCTGGGTGACAGAGCGAGACTCTGACTCCAAAAAAAATATGAGTGTTTTGAGATACTTCTAATACAATGCAATGAACATTTCTTGAAAACACACACACACACACACACACACACACAACAGGCATCAGGGCTGATGGCTGATGGCATCTTATCAGCCAAGCATTGCCTGCAGCAACCTCAGACTGAACAGAACCTCCTTTAAATGTCCCACCAAGAGGGCTCTCAACAGCCATGGCAATTCTCTAGAGAAGGTCCCTTGGCAGTTCGTTTGTGAAGCACCTAGGGGTGGGGTACAGTCTGACAAAGCGGTCTGGGAAAGCATCACAGCATTGCAATGAGGTGTGCTGCAGCCCCAACACAGCTAAGGTAGAAACTGGAAGATGGTCATTGGAGTCTCACACACGAGGTCATGCTGAGCTGAGCAAGAGCAGGTCCTGCAGCAGCATAGGAAGGGTACGGCTAGAGGGCTCACTGAGTTAGGCTGAAGAATGCAAGTGCAGAGCACTCTTTTAGCAAACCTGGTCTGAAAATGGAATCTAAAAAATAAAGTATGAGCAAGAGAGACATGTACATAAAAATCTATTCTGCTCTGAACACCTGCTATGTCACAATCTCTTCTGCACGGTTCTTTATCTGCAGGATGCCATGTTTTATACCAGCTCTACCAAAGCTAATTTGATCTGGAATGGGCTATACCTAGTCTATATAAGCAGCCAAAGCTTGGCGAGAGAGGCTTGCTGATGGCACAGTTGGTGACTGGCTGACCAATCTATCTTTTCTCCTTTTAGGGAGCTAGAACATGAAGCTGATTCTGTAGAAGGAGAGATGGGCAGCTGAGTCTGAACTGGGTCCAGAGTTGCCCTTGGGCCATCAGAACTGAGCTAAATCATCAGAGCTCTTCCTGGTCACCCTTGAGCTGCAGCCTTCCAGTTCTCCCCAGCTCATCTAGGACCATTTCTTCTCTCTGTCTTTGAAACCTCGTAGGGCATCCTTGCTCCCAAATAGCCAAAGGGTATCCTCATTTTCTAACCCTCTCAAAGAGCTCAACTCTAGGCAGGTGGTACCAGAGGACAGAGACATTGTATTGTGCCAAACCTAAGATGTCACTAGTTGTAAGGCACACTATGTTTTATGTAGAAGAAGGAAGGAAGGAATAAAAGGAAGGAAGGAAGAAAGAAAGAGGGAAGGAAGGAAGGAAGGAAGGAAGGAAGGAAGGAGGGAAGGAAGGAAGGAAAGGAAAGAAAGACCCATGCAATAGAATGGTAAGGGGCCTTTATTGTAAAAAAAAAAAATCCTGATTCAGAGATGTTGTGTAAAAAATATCTGTCTTAGAATTCAGCAAGTGAGAGTTGGGGATATTTATAGATTGAGTGGCAGATGGAGAAGATACATCAGCAAGGAGAGTAGGATATAGAATGAAGGAATTGGCTCAGGGTCACAGAGGAAAATCTCCATCCTCAAGAATGTCTGAGGGGCCCTGTAGATGTGGCTGGAAATAAATATGCAGCTGAGAGGAGCAATGTTTAGAAAGTTCAGGCCTTAGAGCCTTACTTTTCTTGTCATTAGGCAGAAGTTTAATATATCCTTTTCAAATTATTTCAGGACTTTTTTAATGAGTTCTTTCACAAGCTCAGACTTGTGTTTTTGAGTTTTAACTGCATTTTACCAATGATTCTATGACATGGCTCCGAGTTTATAAGGATGTAGAATTTAGTGTTGAATAAAAGACAAGCCGCCCGGGGATGGTGGTTCAAGCCTGTAATCCCAGCACTTTGTGAGGCCAAGGCAAGAGGATTGCCTGAGCCCGTGGGTTTGAGACCAACCTGGACAACATGGTGAGATCTCATCTCTACAACAAAAAATAAAATAAAAATAAAAATTAGCCGGGCATGGTAGCATGCACCTGTAGTTCCAACTATTTGAAAGGCTGAGGCAGAAGGATCGCCGGAGCCCAGCAGGTCGATGATGGGGTGGCCATGAGTGTGCCACTGCACTCCAGCCTGGGCGACAAGGTGAGACTCCAACTCAAAAAAAAAAGTAAATAAATAAAAGACAAACCAGCTCCAACTCAAGGGTGCTGTGGCTGTGCTCATATGCATTTCAGCGGAATTGCAAACAGTAAATGTCATCCATTAGCCAATGATATTACCTCAGAGGAGGATGTTTAATGAAAACATTGCCAGCTCAAAAGCACATTGCTAGCAAAGCTGGCTTACATGTAGGGTGTTTATCACACCTAGCAAGGGCCTGAAAGTTCAGGTGAACCATCTCGCAGTTTGAAATGAGAAAATGAGGGCGGTAGGTGACAGAATTTGCCCAGAGTCACACAGAGTCTGAGGAACCAGGACTGCAGAGCTTCTCATCCTAGATGCAGGACATTTCCTCTACATGCTCCACCACTTGCATGATAGGTTTTATATTTTCCGTGTTATAATTAAATGTATCGATTCACAGTTTGCTTTCCACCAGGCCATTTTGCTAACATCCAACTCAAGTAGAAGAGAGTCTTGAGGTTGGGACCTTGACATTCAGGGGACCAGTGTCATGTTGGTATGTTATTTTGGCTTATTTTCAGGAGCCATAAGCTCATCAAGAGCAGTGGTTGCAGGGACACTCTACCTAACTCAGGCACATTTACCTCGACTGGACCCTCAAAACCTACTCCCTCACTCATATACACATTCACAGAGATGCACAAACACAGACATGTGCACCAGCACACACAGACCTCACCTTAGTGCTACTTTACAAATGGCAGAGTGTACAGTTGTCCCAGCATCTCAGGGGAAACCAACCTCCACAGCCCTGTTTAAGGACACTGCAACCTAATGACAGTGGAGCTGCCAGCCATATTCCCCACATTCAGGTCATTCTGATTATGTGTTGTTTCCCTCAAACTCCTTTTACATGAACCTCTGTGTCTTTGTTCATGATAACTCCACAGCCTGAAAGCATTTCTACTTGCCCACCTTTTCAGGTGCGCTCCAGCCATGGTACACCCCAGTCCTTAGCAAATGTCCACTGTTCGAAGGTGCTAAGGTGGACAGCCATGGTGCATGAAAAAGACCTGGTGTCTGCTATCATAGGTTTTACAGTCCAGCAAGAGGGAAATATACCAGACACACAAAGACATAGAAATACGCACTTCCTCATAAATAGTGGTAACCTCTATAAAGTCAAATGCCAGAATGCTAAGCTTGAATAAGAGATAACCTCATTTAGATCACTTAGTGGTCTGAGTGAAAGTAAGATTTGGGATGAAATTCGAAAAACATTTAACCTCCAGCAACATCAGCATGTTTCTCATTCCCAGCAAAGAGCATGGTGTTTTCTGCCTGGGTCCTTTTGTTCACCACAGTCCCTTGGTCTAGAACCTTCTTGATTCACCCATGCTGCCCATTCTAGTATTTCCTTCTTTATTTGGTCTATGCCTTCATATACACCGGTGTTCAGCTTAGCTATTGCTTCCTCAGAAAACCTTCCATGAGCCTCCTGTCTCATCAGCTGGGTTTGGCATTGTCTTTTATGAACCCAGACTTCTTATCATAGAACCTATTATGTCATGTTGACTTTCCCTGACCTGTTTGGCCACCATCTCCCCAGTTAAGTTCTTCAAGGATAGGGACTGAATCATCCATGTAGTCCCAGGCTTTAACACAATATATGGGACACAGGAGGCATTTTGTAAATGTTCTTGAAGATCCATAATGTATTTAGCCAATGGGCCTGAAGCATTGGAAAGTTATGGTCTCATTTGTTGAAAAATACAGCTATAGTAGAAATCCATGACCTCACAGAATCTTTTGGTTTCACTGCCTCCAAGATTCAAAACACTAAGAATATAGTTTTTAAAAATCTTTTGGCTTGAATTTTGATAACCATTAGGCAAATAGCCAAGTGACTAAGTCTGGGCTAAACATTTTATGGGAAAATATCAGGGCTGGAAAGGGCCATGCCCTTCCCTTAGATGTTGTTTCTTTTAAAGTTTGTTTTAAGCTATTTAGAAATGTTTCATAATTAGAAAATACTATTTAAATTTAAAAATGAGCAACAGCCAGAGATAACCTAAGGTGAGGGGATTCTACACCGTGTTCCTTGCAGTCCTGGTTCTCTGAAGTTGTCTCAGGGAGGGGCCCTAGGGGCTCTGGGATGTCAGTGACCACATCCAAGTTCCTCCAATCTTCTGTGTGCCCCAAGTACCTCAGATTCCCCACCCGACTAGAATGGTCCCTTCCTTGTCTTAGAGGACTCGTGGTTTGTGTAAGTTTATGCTTTTCCTGGACAGTCCAGTTAAGTTACTCAGAAGCCTGGCTTCTTGAATATTGGTTGCTTACATTCCTTACTACCATCATCTGTGTCCTTCAGATTCTGTCCCTCTCCAGCAGGGACTTTCTGTGACCTCATTTTATGCAAAGAGGGTTCTGCTCCATCGACATTCTGGAGGCTTGGGGAGCCTCTTCCACCATGTTTTGTGAAAGCGCCATACCTGAACTCCTGTCTAAGCTGAGAATGGTCAAGGCATGGTATGGGTATGTCTCCAGTTGGCTCAGTGGTGGGGGGGTGACCCCGCTAAACTACACCCTGCCGAGTGTCCTGTAGGCCACAGAGAGACACACATCACTTTTCAATCAATTAAGTAGGAATTTATTTGTCTAAAATTAAATGCAGTTTGCTTGAGAGTCTTAGTAAATGTTAGATATGTATAACTAATGCCAAATATTGTGCTCAGGGGTTCTCAACAGATCATTTGTGATTAATGAGCTGATTCTAAAGGTTAACCAAGTAAAAGCCTTAGTAGTCACATTTACCTCAACTAGATCCCCAAAACCTGCTCATTCATATGCACACTCACACTCACAGAGACACACAGACACAGACATGTGCACTAACACACACAGAGATGGACACACGTGTACACATTGGCATTTTACAGACTCGGCTCAAAGAGGACAATATTTTCCCAAGTTTGTTATTTCAAATGTTTCGTAAGCTTTCAATTTCTCCATTTCCCATGACCAAATCCCCCATCTCTCCTCCCCTCAAACACCAAATATAAATAGATATGAAAATATGGTTTCAATGTCAAAAGTCACCTTTTCTTATCACTTACATGTTGTCATCAACACACGTCAGAGCTCAGTGTACAACTATCTTCAGCCATGACATACGGTAGTCTTGCCTCATTGAGAGAACCAAATGTACCAATTAGATGCCAATGTTTGGATGGCCCAAATAATAAGATCTATTTTGAGACATCCATTTTTGCTACCCCATGGCCATAATCATAAACTCTGAGTTTATTTTGCTAATGAGTTAGACTCAGAGAGATAAATGACTAAATTGTTCTTTTAACTTTAACTTTCCATGCTGAGGAAAGTTCTGAAAGTCTAAATGAAAGTCCTTTTTAAGAAGTAGCCTCATGGCAAAAAGTAGTGTTTTCAATCTATCAAATAGTTGATATTTACCAAACCTGTGGCCTCTTTGTGAGACTCCAATAAGATAAGAGATACACAAGTACCTCTGTACTATGAAATTGTATACACATGTAAGGGACTGTTTTCATTATTGTGTATTTTTTATTATTGTGGCTAGGAGTTTGTTGTGAGACTATCATCAGCCAGAGAATCTTTTGGAAGAAACAACAGACCACCATTTAGAACTGAATATAAAACATCAACAATTTTCTTAGTGCTTTTCCTAGCTTTTCAAATCTCCCCCCTGCTGGGCAGCACCTTACTTCTCTGAGTTCTCATTCTAATGCTTTGCTTAAATCTGCTGGGGACCAGCTCCAGCCAGGTTCAGGATACCCCAAAGGTGGAGATGGTGTCGGTGATTGGGGGGAAGAAGAGCGAGAGAAAGAAAGAAAGAGACTGGACTCCGGTCTAGTGCAGAAGTGATGATGTGTTATTGGGAATTACAAGGGTCTTTTATACAAAAAGTCAGATGTGGGAGGGGCGTCCCCCACCCACCAGAAACCTTAATCCATGAAAACTTAATCAATGATTGCCTTTAAACCCTTTTCATATGATAATCTTAAAATCCCATAACAAAGGATAACCTAATCTGTGACTGACATATTCTATAAACCTTTTTCATCCTAAGCTGATTGATTTATGCCAAGTTAAACAATTCTATAGAAGCTTAAGTATTTACTTTACAAATGAAAGTGGCCCATCCCAGAATGTTTGGAACGTGGCCCAGTCCAAAGTTCACAGTCAGCTACCTGCAAGTAATCCAGCCACATTCTTTCAATAGAATGGCTGTCTTCTAAAACTATATTCTACACAATTTACACCTTATTCAACTTCAGTGAATCCTGAGATCACAACCCAGAAGCCTGTGACCAATACTAAGGCTCTTAGATGTGACCCAAGTTTGAATTGCAAGTTGTGTGAAAGCCAAAACTGCAGTTTGTGGAAGAATGGGAGCAATGAGCTTCCAAAGTGAGCCTGTGTTCATCTCGGTCTCAGAGTTTTTATGTTTGAGCTTATAGGAGCTTAATCTGGTTAGTGCTGAGTAGAAAGGGGGAGGAAATGGGGTCAATAGCTCCCGAACACATCCTAGTGGTCTCGGGGTCAACGGCCCTTCCTGATCCCTAATGCTCAGTGGGCCTCCGTGGCCGGCTCCCAACATAAACCTTCTTAGGCAGGAAGGCATGCAGCAAATATTGCCCAGAAACTCAAAATTGCTGGGTGACTGACTGCCTGTGTGCTAGGCCCAGATGCGTGTGAACAAAATTCAGACAAAATGTAATCTAGCCGGAATAAGTTATAATCAACACAGATTAAAGCAAGTAAATTAATAGTCTGTTAGAAAGAAAGTGACGTGTAGGTGTGAAAAAAGAAAAACAGAGAACAGGTTGAGGAGGACTGGGAGTGTGAAGAGATAGGCAGTTGTCGTTTTAAACAGGATAACCAGGGTAGGCCTGACTGAGCTGACAACACTGGAGCGAAGACTAGAAGGAGATAGGGGAGCCACACAGAGTCCAGGCAGAGGCATAGCCAGTACAAAGGGCCTGAGGGGAGCAATTGCACAGCCAGCTTGAGAAGCAGCTGCAAGGCCAGTTTGGTTGGAACATAATGAGTGAGCCAGAGCGAACAAAGAGACATAACATCAGAGAGGCTGGTCTGGATGAGAGGAGGGTGGGACCAGATTTTGAGGGCCTGGAAGGCCATCATAAGGACTTGTCCTTTTCTCTTAGTGAATTGGGAAACTTTGGAGCTGTAGGCAGAGAGTGGCATGATCTGGTTTGTCCTTTAGAAGGATCCTGGATCTTCCTGGTCATAGTAATAACAATAAATATGAATGCCTGAGTGCAATTTTGGAAAAGGAGCAACCAGTTAGAAGGGTATTGCAGTAATCTAGGTGAGAAATGACAGTATTTGGACCTGTGTATTTGAATGAAGATGAACAAAAATTAGGAACAATAAGATTGTTTATAAGGTGGCAATTTATAAGATAAATATTGAAGAAAATATTTCTTTATAGAGGAAGTGCTATCTAGAAGTGGCAGGGAGGAGCCAGATAGAGTGTGAAGTTAGAACTACGTGGATCAGCTGGGATTGATGCCTCAGCTTGTAATCCCAGTGCTTTGGGAAGCTGAGGTGAGTTGATTGCCTGAGCCCGTGGGTTTGAAACCTGCCTGGGCAACTTGGCGAGACCTCATCTCTACAATAAATCAAAAAATTAGCCAGGCGTGGTAGTACCTGCCTGTAGTTCTAGCTACTTGGAAGGCTGAGGTGGAAGGATCGTTGGAGTCCAGCAGGTCGAGGATGCAGTGGCCAGGAGCAGCCACTGCACTCCAGTCTGGGCAACGAGTGAGACTCCAACTCCAAAAAAGAAAAAGAAAAAGAAAAAACAGAAGAACTACGTGGATTTCTTTCTGATGGGATGTGGCAAATGAATCAGAGAGGAATCAGGGAATACTCCAAGATGATTTGATGAGCTTCCTGAAAATATGGTTCAATAACATCTTCGGGCTATTTTGTTAAAAGATCCATTAGAAACGGTGTCAATTTACATTCCTACCATCTGTTTTAATTTGTATTTCTTTAATTGGAACAGAGTTGGAACTTCTAAAATATATTTATCGGTCATTTGTTGCTCTTCTTTCTTGTAGAATAAAATTTCTTCCCACCTATATAAACGTCAGCTTGATAAAATACTCACTTTCCATATCTCCTTGGATTACACTTGACTCTTTTATTCTGTTTATTCCCAATCCATGATCACAGCAATGTTTTAGTTATTATAGTTTTATAATAAATTTTAATACCAGGTAGAGCATGTCCCTAGTCGTTGCCTCTTATTTCCAGAAATGTGGTTGTTCTCAGATGCTTATCCATTCAGATAAAATCTGGAATCATTTTGTTCAGTAAAGTTAAAATTATACAGAACAAAACTGGTTGGGAATGATACAGGAATCATATTGAATTTAGAGATTATAGTAGAGAGAATTGACATCTTTTCATTAAATACCTTCTTCCATATTTATCTTATAAACTGACACCTTATAAACTATATTATTGTTCCTATTTTGTTCATCTTCATTTATCTGTCAATCCCAGGTTTTTAATAGGTAAAAGTATGTCACCAGAAAATAACAATAGCCTGCGAAGAAGCAGTGGGGAGAGACTACTGACTCCAGGCTCTGCCTCACCACTGCAGCAGGAGAGATTGCCAGCTCCAGGCTCTGCCTCACCACTGCAGCAGGAGAGATTGCCAGCTCCAGGCTTTGCCTCATCACTGCAGCACCTGGCCGGACACTGGCAGCAAGGGCTGCAGAGGGAGCCCAGAGGCAGAGTCCCACTGGAGAAGGCAAAGAAGCACCCCGCCAACATCTTGAAAACAGGGCAGGAAAGTGCTCTGACTTGCTCACCATGGAGCAGCAGACTCGATCTTTCTGACTGGCAGATCAACTACTCAGAGGTTGATTGTGACCCAGAAGGAATATCCTGAAAGCACAAACTTCAGAAGGACCTGATGAATGCTGACTCCCAGGTGCCCTACCCTCTACAATGATCCAGCCATGGGACAAAGGGTGTGGCCAGAAAAGGACAAGAAAGAACTCCAAAGAGATCAATGGTAAGTCCAGGGCTGACCCAAATTCCCTTCTCCCCAACAATCCTTTGAACATCAGACACACAAAGCTGGGGCACAACTGAGAGGGACAAACCCAGGTGAAGCCTGTTCCTCTATCACATTAGTACTCCATTCCAGGATAGGCCTGACTGGGGCATCCTTGTGAGTAGTGATGACATACCTGGAGAAGAGACAATCCCACACCTCCCCACCAGAGGAGATCTCCCTGACCATACAAGAGTGTGAAGGAGGATGGCAGTCCCACCCACCCCCATTACCCCTCCTCCTTCCTTGCTCCAGACACTGGGGAGAGAGTGAAAGAGGTGGAAGCTCTGCAAGAGATAGCAGAGCAGATGAGAGGAACAATTATAGAGCCTACCACAAGAGGCCAGGGTTTTTAAAAAAAATTTTTTTTAAATTTTTTGCCTGTTTGTTTGTCTGCTCATCTATTTAAAAAATATTTTTCCTTTGTGCATGAATGTGTATGTGAGGATTTGATCTGCATTCCCTCCTTTTTTCTTCATTCTTCTTTTGTTTTTTTGTTTCCTGTTTATGTGTGTATGTGAATGATCGAGTCTTCATCTTTCAGTTTTTTTGTTGTTGCTGGTTTGTTTTTTGCTCTTTTGATCTTCTCTTTATTTATTTATTTATTTTTAGTTTAAGGTGTGTGTCAATATATGTGTGAGGGTTCAATCTGAATTCCTTTTTTTTCTTATTTTGTTTGTTGTTGTTGTTGTTATTTTCTGATCTTTCTCTTTTTCTTCTCCATTCTTTTTGTGGTAGGCCTGTGTGTGTGTGTGTGTGTGTGTGTGTGTGTGTGTGTTTAGTTTTCCTGGTCTTTTGCTCTTGTTTGTTTTGTTTCACTTTGTTGTTATTCCAGTTTGTTTTGGGTGTTGTGTGTGTGTGTGTGTGTGTGTGTGTGTGTGTCCAATTGTTTTTTTCTTTGGTTTCTGCTTTCATTGCTCAGTGGTTGGTTTGTTTGTTTTTCTTTTTTTAATTCTTGTCCATCTCACTTCATTCTATTTTTCTCTGTACTCCTAATTGCTGCCGCTGTATCATGGATTCAGAGGATACACACACATACCCATTGCATCATCACATAGAGTGGTAGTGGGAGTGGGTCTCAGCAAACACATACCACAATCAGTGAAACATTGTGATTTCCAAGTAGTTTCTGAATCCTAGCTCTCCATCCCCTACCTTATTCAACTTTCAAAACTACAAGAGCGAGCAAAGCTTTCCATTCACTGTCCTATTTCCAAATAGAACAAATCCAGAGCCCAGATCAAGGAAGAATAGAGGGCCTAAGCAAACACCAGAAAGGAAAGCCTTTCCCAGACACCGAATAATGGAACTAAAGAGAAAAGGAAAAGATCTGTCACAAATGAGGAAAAACCAAAGGAAGACCACAGGTAATTTCAAGTATAACAAAGAGAAAACACCTGAAAAATCAGATCTTGGAGCCCAAACAATGGAAGTCACCAAGGACTGGCCCCAGAATATGACAGGGATTAGGGAATGGATGGAAAGAGTGAATAAGACTCATGAAAGACAAGAAGCAACACTGAAAGAGATTATAACAGAGATTTTGGCAATAAAGAAACCTCACCCAAGGAATAAATAAGATGACAAGCATGGAAGCAGAATTATCTGGCCAAAGAAAGAATCTCAGAATTTGAAGGTCAGAGCATGGAATTAACCCAATCTGTAAAAAACATGGAAAGAAAACTCCAAAAGAAAGAACACAGCCTACAAGACGTGTGTGATTATATCAAGAGACCAAACCTATGCCTGGTTGGCATCCAAGAAGAAGAAAGGGAAATGGAGAATACCTTGGAGCAAATATTCCAGGAGGTAATCCAAGAAAACTTTCCCAATCTCACCAGAGATGTGACCAGGGAACCAGAAGAGATACAGAGAACCCCCACAAGACATCAAATGAGAAGACCAACCCCTAGACACATAGTAATTTCCCTATACAAAGTAAGCACAAAAGAAAAACTCTAAAGGCAACAAGAGAGAAAGGTCAGACTACCTACCAGGAAAAACTAATCAGAATAGCAGCAGACCTATTGGCAGAAACACTACAAGCAAAAAGGCACTGGAGTCCAATATTCATGGACCTCAAAGATAAACAATTTCAACCAAAAATTTCCTACCCAGCCAAGCTCAGCTTCATCAGTGATGGAGAATTAAAATCCTTCTCAGACATCCAATCTCTAAGAGATTCTGCAGCTTCCAGACCAGCTCTATAGGAGACACTTAAAAAAGTATTAAGCATAGAAGAAAGAAAAAAAATAATAACCATAAACTTCCCAAGAGAATGGCAGAACACAGAATCAACAGAGAATACAGTGCAACAAAAAGCTTGAAAACACACACATACATCAAGCCCAAAGCCAAAAGAAAACAGGCAAACAAAGAAAAAACTTTATATGAACCTCATGACAGTGATAAACAATCACATTTCAATAATCATCCTGAATGTGAATGGACTAAATGCACCACTGAAAAGACACAGAATGGCAAACTGGAAAAGAAACCATGACCCAATTATTTGCTACATTTAGGAAACTCATTTCACCACAAGAGAAGCACACGGACTCAAAGTTAAAGGATGGAAAATGGAGGTTGTTTTGTCTGATATTAAGATCACGATTCCTGTCTTCTTTTGTGATCCATTTGCTTGAAAACTCATGTTCCATCCTTTAACTTAAAAAAATACAAAAGAACACTTTATAATAATAAAATGTTCAGTGCATCAAGAAATATTCATCCTAAACATATATGCACCCAACACAGGAGCACTAGATTTATAAAGCAACTCCTGAATAAACTAAAAAAAGATATTGACTCTAACACTATTAGGGCAGGAGACTTGAATACCCCACTAACAGCCCTAGATAGATCATCAAGGCAAAAAATCAACAAGGAGATCCAGACTCTAAACTTGACACTAAACCAAATGAACTTAATAGATACCCACATATTATTCCACCCAACAACCACAGAATATACTTTCTACTCATCACCACATGGAATATATTCCAAGATCAATCACAATCTTGGCTATAAATCAAGCATAAACAAATTCTATAAGGTTAAAATATTTCCATGCACTTTCTCAAACCACAGTGGAATAAAAATAAATATCACCACCAACAAAATTTCCCAAAGGTCACAAAGACATGGACACTAAACAGCATGATGCTGAACAACTACTGGGTCAACACTGAAATCAAAGCAGAAATTAAAAGATTCCTGAAGGCTGGGCTCAGTGGCTCAGTCTGTAATCCCAGCACTTTGGGAGGCCAAGGCGAGTGAATTGCCTGAGCCCATGGGTTTGAGACTCACCTGGGCAACTTGGCGAGACCTCGTCTCTACTATAAAAAGCAAAACAAAAATAGCCAGATGTGATAGCGCACACCTGTAGTTCTGGCTACTTGGAAGGCTGAGGTGGAAGGATCGCTGGAGCCAAGCAGGTCGAGGCTGTGGTGGCCAGGAGTGTGCCACTGCCCTCCAGGAGTGTGCCACTGCCCTCTGTTGCCCTCTGGGCGACAGAGTGAGACTCCAACTCAAAAAAAAAAATTCCTGGAAACAAATGAAAATGAAGACATATCTTACCAAAGTCTCTGGGATGGCATGAAAACAGTTCTAAGAGGGGAACTTATATCGCTATGAGCACATATCAAGAAAATGAAAAGATCACAAGTTGACAGCCTAAGAAATCACCTAAGGGAGCTAGAAAGAGAAGACCACCAAAAGCCTAACTTTAGCAGAAGAATCCAAATCACCAAAATAAAAGCCCAAATACAGGTCACAGAAGACAAAAATATCATTAAAAATTCAGCAAAACAAAAAGCTGGTTTTTTAAAAGCATTAACAAGATTGATGGAAACCTAGCCAGAATGACCAAGAAAAAGAGAGAAAAAGCCCAAATAAACACAATCAGAAATACAAAAGATCAAATCACAACTGACCCAAAGAAATACAAAAGTTTGTCAGAGATTATTATGTACACCTATATGGAAATAAACTTGATAAAATAATAAAATGGAGGACTTTCTGACATCACACAACCTCCCCAAGTTGAAACAAGAAGACATTAAGATGCTAAAAAAAAAAAACCAGTAACAACCCAGGAAATTGACTGTCATACAAAAACTACCCACAAAAAAAAAAAAAATGACTTTCCAGCAGAATTCTACAAAACACAAGGAGGAGCTGATACCAATCCTATTGAAAGTATTCCAGGCATTTGAGAAAGATTGAATTCTCCCCCAAATCATTTTATGAAGCTAACATCACACTGATACCCAAACTGGGTAAAGATCCAACAAAAACAGAGAACTCCAGGCCAATATCCTTTATGATCATAGATGCAAAAATCCTCAACAAGATTCTAGCAAATTGGATCCAAAAGCACATCTCAAAAATCATCCATTATGGCCAAGTAGGCTTCATCTCCAGGATGCAGGGCTGGTTCAGCATTCGCAAGACCATAAATGTAAATTCAATATAACAACAGATGTAAGAACAAGAACCACATGATTATATCATTAGATACAGAAAAAGCTTTTGATAAAATTCAATATCCATTCTTGATAAAAACCCTCAAACTCCTAGGTATAGAAGGAACATACTTCAAAATAGTAAGTGCCATCTAACAAATTGCTAAATGGACAGAAAGTGGAAACATTTCCTCTGAAAACTGGGACAAGACCCACTCTCAACCCTCTTGTTCAACATTGTGTGTTGGAAGTCCTAGCTAGGGCAATTAGACAAGAGAAGGAAATCAGCAGTATCCAAATAGGAAAAGAGGAAATCAAGTTATCCCTCTTTGCTGATGATATGATCCTTGAAAATCCAAGAGAATCTGTCAAAAACTTGCTTGCACTGATAAAGGACTTTGGCACAGTCTTAGAGTACAAAATAAATGTGCAAAAGACAGTTACATTCTTACACACCAACAATAAGCAAGCAGAGAACCAAATAAAAAGCACAATCCCATTCACAATAACCACACAAAAAAATGAAATACCTCGGCATCTTCCTAACCAGAGAAGTGAAAGACCTTTACAATGAGAACTACAAAACACTGCTTAAAGAAATTCAAGAAGAAACAAACAAATGGAAAAATAGTCCATACTCATGGATAGGAAGAATCAACATTGTTAAGATGTCCATCCTACCAAAGGCAATCTGCAGATTCAACACAATACCCAGTAAATTACCAACATCATTCTTGCATTCTGGAAATGACAACACAGAAAATCATATGGAAACATAAATGACCACGAATAACCAAAGCAATCCTTAGCAAAAGGAACAAAGCAGGAGGTATCACACTTCCAGACTTCAAACTTTACAATAAGGCTAAAGTATTCAAAACAGCCTTGTATTGTACAAGAACAGGCATATAGACCAATGGAACAGCATAGAGATTCTGGAAGCAAAGTCTCAATTTCTCAACCAACTCATCTTTGACAAAGCCTCCAACAACAACTACTGGGGAGAGGAGAACCTATTCAGTAAATGGTGTTGAGAAAACTGGTTGAGCACATGCAGAAGATTGAAAAGGACCCCTATCTATTCCTCGTTGAAACAAAACCATATACAAAACTTAACTCAAAGACCTAAACGTAAAACCTCAAACTATAAGAATCTTAGAAAATGCAAGAGACACCCTTATGGAAGTTGGAACTGGCAACCAATTCTTGATCGAAAGCCTAAGTGCCCATACCATAAGAAATAAGATAGATAAGTGGAACCTCATCAAACTGATGAGCTTCTGCAAAGCATAGAAACCATTAAGAGAACAGGGAGACAGCGCACAGAATGGGAAAAATATATGCCAACTATATATCTGACAAAGGCCTAACATTTAGGATCTACAAGGAACCCAAACACGTCAAAAAGAAAAAAAACAGCCCCATTAAAAAGTGGGCAAAAGACATAAATAGACACTTCTCAGAAGAAGATATACCGGCAGCCAAGAGACACATGAAAAAGTACTCAGCCTCACTCATCATCAGAGAAATGCAAATCAAAACCACATTGAGATACCACCTAATCCCAGTAAGAATGGCCATCATTAATAAAACAAACAACACAGATGGCGAGGCTATGGAGAAAAAGGAACGCTTCTACACTGCTGGTGGGAATGCAAACTGGTGCAACCTTTTTGGAAGACAGTGGCGATATCTCAAAGAACTAGACATTGGTCTTCCATATGACCCAGCAATCCTCCTATTGGGAATATACCCAGAGGAACACAAATCATTCTACAAAAAAGATACCTGCACACGCATGTTTGTTGCAGCTCTATTCACAATGGCAAAAACATGGAACCAACCATGCTGCCCATTGAAGCTGAACAGGATTAAAAAAATGTGATACATATACACAATGAAATATTATGCAGCCATAAAGAAGGACAAACATATGGGCTTCACAGCAGTTTGGATGGATTTAGAGTCAATCATACTCAGTGATCTATCACAGAAACAAAGAACAGAGTCCCATATGTTCACACTCACAAGCGAATCTGGAACAATTATCATAATACTATAAGAAAAGGGTTGGCAGTAGTGGGAAACTGCCATTGGAGAGGGGTGGGATTGGCAGTTAAGGGAAACTACCAAGGGAGGAAGGGGTACACCTCATCCACAAGGGTACCTGCATAATGAACATTTGTATCCTAACCCTGAATTGTACTCCACATCTTTAAAGAAAAAAGAAAAAGAAAAACAACTGGGCAGTTTCTTTAAAAAAAAAAACTCAACATAAAAAAAGAAAATAACAACAATGATTTTCTTATTTCCATTATTGATCCTCTGTATTATTTTGTTTAATTACATGTCAGTATATCCAGATTAATGTCAAAAGGAATCGTGCAAAGTGCAACCAAAGTGATTTAACTTTAATTGAAACCTATGTATGTATATTTTTTCTTTTCTTTTTTCTTTTTTTTTTTTTGCAATCTGTTTTGTGTTTCTAAATTATATGTATGTAGGCATACCAATAGCTTTTCAGAAAAGATAAAAATTTAGGAGATGGTTTTTTTGACATTTATTAAAATGATCTTTTTCATTTTTACTAAATTATGTTAATATTTTTATTATATTGAATTTGTCTGCATTCAGGACTTCAGGAATGAATCTCATTTGGTTAATTATGAGATTTAAAAACAAATTAATATATTTGGTTTATGCTATATAGAATAGACACTTATTAAATCATTGTAACAACAGATGCATTTTAGTCTTGATTCCAGGAGCTCCTGTTTATTAAATTAATTATTAAGATGAACTAACCACAGACAAAATGCCATGTAAGGAGATTTATAATATCATGAACTAAGTTTAATTTTACGTTTTGTATAATTCTGAAGACATAAGAAATGATTGGCAGCAAAACCTGAGCATTTCAGCTTTATGACAAAAACTAAGAAATGGATGAAATTTACTTGGAGATTTAGATATAGTCACCAATAATTATAGATTCTTAGTAAGATGACAAAAGCAAAGACATATTCCACTCTAAATACATACTGGAAAAAGCCAGAAACTGGGAGCCATTTGACATATCTTCCTTTTCCAAGGAAGATTCAATTCAATTTAATTGGAAAATTCGGGCAGTAAAACAGTAAGTGGTTTGGCATTATATTGCTTTATCTTTCAAGGTCAGAAGTGAAAAAGCAAAAAACAAAACAAAACAAGCAACCCTCTCAGAGGTATATTTCTGCAGAAAGAAACCAAATTAGATACATACTAATTAATTAATTAATTGACCAATAAATTTGAGCTTAATTAGATCTACTTTAAGACTGCAGTTTTTGATTAAAAAACACACGGCCGGGCTCTGTGACTCAGTCTATAATACTAGCACTTTGGGAGGCCAAGGTGAGTAGATTGCCTAAGCCCGCAGGTTTGAGACCAGCCCGGGTAACTTGGTGAGATCTCATCTCTACAATAAATCAACAAAATTAGCTGGTCATGGTAGCACACGTCTGTAGTACTGACTACTTGGAAGGCTGAGGCAGAAGGATTGTTGGAACCCAGCAGGTTGACACTGGGGTGGCTGTGAGAATGCCACTGCACTCCAGCCTGGGCAACAAAGTAAGACTCCAACTCAAACACACACACACACACACACACACACACACACACACACACACACCCCTCAAACCCCAGCAAGTTGACACTGGGGTGACTGTGAGAATGCCACTGCACTCCAGCCTGGGCAACAAAGTAAGACTCCAACTCAAACACACACACACACACACACACACACACACACACACACACACACACACACACCTCAAACCCAAAGAAAGTTGGTGAAGCATCCATCTCCACTGGTCTCCCCCCAGGCCTGTAGTGTCCTGGTTGGTGGTCCCCATCAATTAAAACGGTCATCCTCACTTTCAGTTTCTTTTGGCCCCATTTCTCCCTAAGTCTCTCAAAGCCGTACACTCAGGTTTTCATCCTCCTTCTGTATGATGATCTAATGTTTAAGCCCTATAAGCACTTCTTCCATAAACTCTCGTACTCTTTTTTGGACTTTCTGGTCTTTATAGAGGAAACCAGGGCAATAGCTTCACACAAAATACACAGACCAGTTGGGGAAGTATGAGGATAAAGGAGACTTGGGTTCTTGGGTATTTAAAAACGGCTTTTCAATATTTATAAGGCCAGAAAATGAATTTAATTTTCCAACCCAGAATCCTAAAAGCTGAGCAAGACAAAGAGGAAAGGCTGCACTCAGCCCCTCAAGGTACCCTGGCTTCATGCACATATGCAGGTCTGCAATTTGGAGCCAGTCTTCGGGGAGAGTGGGCTATCTAGCATATAATCCAAGTGCAATAGCAAACTTAGTTTACCAGACACTAGAAAACCTTTCTCCCCACCCCCCCTGAAAATATGTCATTTCTATCTTCCAATTCTAATTATTCTTTGTGAAGGCTCTTGTCAGAAGATTTCTGTGGCAATTTTCACGTACAGTAAATCACTCCATCTCTCTGTGGCCTGACATTTTCTAACAAGAACTTCCTTTAGGTCTCCAGATGACTCTCACAGTGAGAAATCATGACATGTCTATTCATCTTCTGTCTTTCCAGCATCTCAGGAACATCAGGTTTTTTCAGGAACACCAGGTAAAGAGGTTTGTATCTTGCGCTCTCTGTCTCAACCAAAAGTGACACAATGAGAAGGATTCAGAAATGCCATGAGCACAGTACTAGTCGTTGGATCTCTGTGGGGATTGCACGACGACAGAGGCAAACATCTCCAGGTCCGTGGCCTCAGATGGGGAGTGGTCTTGCAGCAGGCATGTGGATGTGTGAAACTTCTTTTTGCAATATAGAGAAGACACTTGATATGATATCTGAGTGTGGTTGTGATTCCCTAGGCATCATCTCTGGGGACAGATGCTTCTTCCTTCTTTTTTCTGCCCTGCTCTCTCTTTCTCTCCTTCCTTCCCTCATTCCCAGAACCAACCCTCACCTCCCCTCTGCTCTCCTTTCATCCTCCTCTCCCTCCTTCGCTTCATCAAACATTAATGGAGCATTCCACATGTGCCAGGCACGGTGCTAGGCTCTTTGGATGTCATGTGAGTAAACTGAGCACTTCTCCCCTCTCATAGAGTTTCCAGTCTAGTGAGGAATCGAAATTAACCAAATGAAGTATGCAAATAAAAATGTAACTACAACAAAGATAACTGCCGAGAAAAAGATGCAGAGAACTGTACAGGACACAAACTGGGGAATGCAAACAACTGCGATGGTGCTATTTGAAGTAAGATCACAAAAATAGGGAGGAATTAAGTAGATGAAGACAGGAGCAGGGCAGGGCATCCTAGGCTGAGGCTCAGGACGTGTGAAGGACCAAGGTGAACAGAGGTAAGAGCTACGGCAGCTGAGGAGAGCCTGGTGAGGGGGCAGAGCCAGTCATACAGGGCTCTGAGACCACATTAAGCATTTAGGGGCAATACTAAGAGCAATGAGCATCTTTAGGAGTCTTTGATGAGGGCCTGCTGATAGCCAACTGCCCCTGTTTTTCTGACACATTATTTACCCTCACTTTTTAAAGATATACCAAATATATCACTATCTAAGATAAATATAAATAAACTGAATACCGGTTGTTGTCTGGTTGCTATATTTATCTACTTATTTGTTTTCTCTATTGTGTTGGTATTTCATAAGGCTTGTGACCTTTATGGCTTCCAGCATTTTTCTACTGGTGTATTTCAACCCTTTGCTCAAGTCATTCTACCAAAAAGATACCTGCACACGCATGTTTGTGGCAGCTCTATTCACAATCACAAAAAATATGGAACCAACTGTGCTGCCCATCGAAACTGGACTAGATAAAAAAATATGATACACATACACAGTGGAATATTACACAGTCATAAAGAAGGACAAAACATATGAACTTCACAGCAACTTGGATGGATTTAGTCTATCATACTCAGTGATCTATCACAGAAACAAATAACAGAGTACCACATGTTCTCACTCATAAGCGAACCCTGAACATTTACCATAATACTATAAGAAAGGGATTGGCAGTAGCAGTATACAGTCCAGATTGGGGGAGGGGAGGAGACACAACATCAATAAGGGTACCTGATCTCAAACCAGGCAAAGTAGAGATCAAAGGGAAGCCCATACATTGCCTGTATGATGACCACTTGTATACCTAATCCTGAAATGAACCCCACATCTTTAAAATGAAAAAAAAAATTAACAAAATAAAACGTATGGGCAAATCACTCAAAACTATGGTATCAAAATAATTTTTTAAAAAACAAAACTGGATAACCATGAAATAAATTAGACTGCTATTTTAAGGGTTTCCCAGAAAACAAATACTAAGCCCAGACACGTTTCCAGAGTTCTATTGATCATTCAGGAAGAAAACAACTTCAATCCAACAGAAATGATTCCAAAGCATAGAAAAAGAGGGGACACCCCCAATTCACTTCAAGGCGTCAAAGGTGGAGGCGGCGGCAGGGCCAGCTGGATTCCGGGTGCCAGGCCTTTCCTCCCCTATCTCCGCCCTTCTTCCCACCCCTGCCCCCTCATCCACCCCACACCCGCCAACAACTTTGACCTGACGGAAACCCTAAGCAGGTACCCTCCCCACCACCACTCTGCAGGCCCCACCGCCCCGCCCCCATTCCCCAGCATGTGGCTCCAGGCGCTGCCTCAACCTCCCACTCCTCCCCCAATGCCCACTCCTCTCCCCACTCCTCCCCCTTCCTCCCCTCCACTCCTTCCCATGCCCCCACGCCTCCCCCATCCCCTACACCAGCCCGGCTCCCTCAGTGCTCCCTCCCCCACCACCCCCTGCACGTGAGCAACCTTCAAGCAGGACAGCGAGTGCAGCACCTGTGCACCAGGCAGGTACCAATGCCGTCTGGCAGCGGCCTCCCCGTGGACATGAAGCCCAGAGAACAAGGGCCATGGAGTGTCCCTGATCAAACTCCCCTGGAGAAGGCCTGGTGGTTTTGTGATCTGTGACAGCCAGGAAAGGGCTGAAGCAGCCAAAAACTCACTGGTTGGCATTGGCTTTGATCCTGAGAACCACAGAGTCTGGGGCTAAGTTTGCCAAGGCCAACACCAAGATGGCCAACAGCAAGCTTCTAGCCAGATGGAATCCCACCACAGGCACCCTGCCCTAGGAGCACACTTCATCGTATGGGATCCTGGTGATGTGAAGGGGCCTGCCCTGACCCCTGAGTCCCTAGAGGCCTGGGCCCCCAACATTCCGCAAACCACAGAGCTGGCCCAAGCCATCTCCCAGGCTGCCTTCACCTCCCCGGCCACCGCCGCTGCCCTCCATGCTCAGGTACTGGTACCCTTCCTTGGACACCACCCAGCAAGGATGGAAGTGTCACCAGTTCTGTTTGTTCTTTAGTTTTGTCACCAGGGAGCTGGTCCTGGAAACTCTCTGGGGGAGCTGGAATAGGAACCCTGAGCTCCCTCTGCCCCAGGCGGCCTGTGCAGAGCTCCAGCTGCCCTGCAGATTGTGAGTCTGAAGCCCAATTCAGTGGACAGCCTCCTATTGCATACATTTATTACTAAATCACAGGGGAAAGCAAAGAACCAAAATAATCTCGAACAAGAAGACACGGTAAGAGTTGCCCATGACTTGGAAGCTATCAAAACTTATTATAAAACTGTAATAATTTGACAGTATTGCATGCACGAATGGTGAAATACACTGATGGAACACAATGGAGAACACATAAATAGAACACTAATATATGGAAACTTGACACATGACAAAATCATTGCTATGGTTTGAATGTCTCCCCCAAAACTCATGTTGAAACTTAATCCCCAATGTGGCACTATTGAGAAGGGCCTTTAAAAGGTGATTGGACTCTGGCGACCTGAAGGGGCCTACCCTCATGAATGCATCAATCATGGATTAAAGGATTAAAGGGTTAGTGGATTAAGGGATAGTAATGGGAGAGGAACTAATGGCTTTATAAGAAGAGGGAGAGACTTGGACATAGTGAGAACACTCAGCCACTAGGAATTCTGCAGAATCCCCATCAGCAAGAAGTCTCTCACTAGACATGGCCCCTTGAACTGGGACTTCTCATTCTCTATAACAAATACATTCCTTTTCTTTATAAGTTACTCAGTTTCAGATATCTTGTTACAAACAGTAGAAAACAGACTAAGATGGTCGGCATTGTAGATCACTGGGAAAAAGTAGATATTCAATAAATGGTGCTCAGACAATTGGCTATCCAAAAGGAGGCAAAGAAAGGATGATCTGCTTCACATTATTCATACAAGAACTCCAGTTCAGTTCAACCGAGGAAGACACAATTTAAAATGTCTTGAAACAAAACATTGGAGAGTATCTTTATGGTTCTAGTGCAGATGAGATTTTTAGATATCAAAAGCACAATCTTTAAGGAAAAATGCATAAAGCTGGTTATATGAAAATTTAGAACTTCTTTTAGTCAAAAAGACAAAAACCCAGAGAGAAAATACAAGCATCAAACATAGAAAAGATAAATGTTCACATAAAATCACCAAATGATTAGTATACAGAATATGTAAGAACTCCTAAAAATCAAGTAGAAGACAAGCAATGCAAAAAACTATAGTGGGCAATAGACAGCATTTCATAGAAGAAAAAACATAAATGACTAACAAAACATAAAAGGATGCTCAGGGAGATAAAAGTTAAAACTATGAGATAACACATGTATACTCCTTAGATGGTGGAGTTAGACAATATCACCTTTACACTGTTGGTGGGAGGATAAATTGCCAGCCACTTTTTTGAATTATGTAAGTATATTTATAACATATTTTATATAATTGCATAATAATTATATATAAAATATAATTTTTGTTATATTCACATGTAAACATAAATGTATAGATGACTACATACATACTTGTGTGTATGTATTATATATATTTATATATGCAATTACATAATCACTTCTGCTTCTGGAGCACATATGCAAAAAACCCTTGTAGATAAGTGATGGGAGGCAAGTCCAGAAATGTCTAAGAGTACAAATCAGGGGATCACGTGCCCAGGACTTGGAGAACCCATGTAATAAAACACTATATAGAAGTGAAAATGCTTAAAATAGAATGATACACTTTAACATGAATTTCATAAACCATGCTCTGGGAAAAAAAGCAAGTTGCAGGCAAAATGTACACAATATGATACGGCCTTATAAAAGTCAAAAACCAAAATTTGAATATACTTCGTTAGTTACAACTCTGGCACAATGGTAAAGAAGAGCATGGGAGTGATCGACACAACTGCGGGGGTCCAGCTCCATAAGGGTCGTGAGGTTTCCTGAAGGAGAGACGGATAGGCGAAAGACGAAAATATTATACTCAGACACCTGCTTCCTGAACAGATGACAATTTAATGTTAGTTAACACAGAGCTTTTATACCATTCGTAAAGGGGAAAGACAAAGAAAATTCCTTCACGTACATATGCTTTAAAAGTTACCACCATCTAGCGGTCTAGAAGCGACAAACAAGCCAAGAACCCTATAAACATTCAAACAATGAGTCTTATTCATACGGCCAAAAATGATAGTTTTAGTCCAAAGTCCCAAATTACAGTCCTTGAAATGTCTCAAGAAAGTTTCCAAGTGTACATTTCTTCATGTAGCAGTTTTCCTTCTGGAGTTTCTATGACCTTCAGAACTTTGTAATCGCCTCTCTTGTCCAGGTGTCTTCGTTACTTTTCTCTTATCCTGCAGTGTTTATTTCTAAAGAGAACTCAAAATAAGCTTTTAGTAATGTTTCCCAGGCCCCCAAGGCTGCTTTCTGTCTTTAGCTAATTTATCATAAAAGTGTCTGATTAGTATATTTTGAGTTCAGTGAAAACCCACTCTATAAATGTTAACTTAGAATTTTAATTATTGAACTAAGCAAAAACCTTAATGGTTAATCTTCATCCTAAATCTGTGAAAACAGTGTTACAAATCACCTACATGACTCCTAGATAAGTGTGAGAACTTATAATGAATTCATAATGAACTTACTATAAACTTGTGCTTCTAAAAAACCTTATGTCTAAACATTAAACTGCATAATCCTAAATTAAATAAGGAGTGAATATACTTATATCATTTATTACTTAAGCAATATCTAGTAACTTATAACCAAGTGAAAGAAAGCATTCTTGATGTGCTTCAGAGTTTAACCCCTGCATATGTTAGAAAAGGCCAAACGGCATAGTGGGAAATGAAAAAATGAACCATGACATTTCCAGGTTAGCTGTGAGTACTTCACATAAACATGCCATTTTCTTCTTCCACGACTGCACAGAATTCTTCAGTGGTACCAAACAGCAAAGGTGGAAGACAGAAGGGCATCAGCTTCCCGGGCTCGCCCTGTGGCCCAGGGCCTTTGGCCCACCAGGACCCTGTCAATCAAGTGGGCCTCCAAGGTTGGCTCCCAACAGCTCCCCCTTTTTTGTTTTTTAATACAAAGCCGTGAAATTCCATGCTTAGTTGAGAGATGTTATCTTTTAATGATCTGAAGATTACTGGAAGTAAGCATAATAGCAGCAAGGTTATTCCTCCACAAATTCCCACATTGATTAATATAGACAATAATGATTTTTGATTGATGAATGAAGAAACATTGTTAAACATTGACTGTTCCAACTGGAGGACTCAAATTGTTTTTCAGTCGAATCAATGTCCTGTATTTTTTGATGAAGTTTAGAAAGGTTTATACTTAGGTTCAAGTGATTCCAAATCCCAAGGATATGGTTTTTTATTTTGTTTCAAGTATGGACAGATTTAATTATCTGTAAGGGAGTAACACAAATTCATTTAAACTCTGAATGTCATCGTAGAGCCAATTTAATTTTCAAGATTACAAGTTCTTGTCCTATAATCAAGATAGCCTCTTCTAATGCATTAACTTTACTTTCTAATTTTTGGTTAATGATTTCTTGAGCTGCTAAAGCTAATAAGACATTTTTGGATAACTGATCTGTAAATGCAGCAGTATGTACTTTAGTTAAAGCTACGGCTGAAACTGAGACTGAAGTAGCTATAGTTGTTAAAGCTGTAATTTCTAAAATCAAAGTTGTTATAAATCTTTTTGGCCTTGACAACAACGAGTTAACCTCATATCTAAACACTAAACTATATACATCATACCAAAGAGATGTAAGATTTACAGGAACCATCAAATAAGGAGGCTGCTTAAGAATCATAAATTCTCTATATGAATTAGAAAAAGTAAGACAATTAGTTAATTTGCAATTTATGCAAGTAGTTTGGTTTTTTAGGTAAACTAAAACATATTGGAGGAGAACTAGAACAACCTGAAAAGGAAAAATTATGATTAATAACAATTTTGACCCACGATGAAAAAAGAGCAGGGCCTTTTAATAAAGAGGAATGATTAGTAAAAACAGTAATAATCTTAGTATCCCATGTAACAGGCTGGAACACTGGAGGGTTTGGCAAATAAGCCCAATAAGATTTTTTTTGAATAAATACAACCCACCTGGCTTGCTATAATAGCCAGTATAGCAATAAAAATAGTAGAGAGAGAAAGAGTAGTAATTTGAAACCGAACCAAGTACTCTGCATCACGTGTCAGCACCTTCAGCTGTCCCCAAGTTGGTGGTTTGCAGGTTCTTGCACCACTGTGGTGGGGGTGGGAAGCCGGACATTTCTAATGAGGCGATCTGGAACCCAAATAGGTGAAGTAAACTTTAGGCATTCTGATAATGAAGGGCATAGGAAGCGGCAGCTGCCAGTAAAGGAAAAGCAAAAATTACATAGCCTCATTAGTAGGAGCATTGCCTTTAGATAATGGACCAAGAAAGGACAGAATGAGCATGAATAATGAGTAACGTAAACAGGTTTTATGCCAGCACAAATATGCAATTGAATGGTTTATAAAAGAACAATTATGTTAGTGGGGGAGGAGGAAGAGACAGCATGAAGATTTGCAGTTTTTAAATGACACAGTACACCTGTAACATAATGTTAGTGTCGAGATTAAAAAAAAATTTTTTTTTTGTAAAGACCTGACAAGCTGTAAACAGTTTAACTCGTTGAGTGGAATTATAATCTGTTTGAAAACAAGAAGTAACACCATTAATAACAGTAACCGCTGTTTCAGAAGAGGAGCCGCCTGTAAAAACCAAGCTAGCATTTTGTAGAGGTTGAGCACTGGTAACCTGAAGAAAGATAAAAGAATGATTTTTTGCAAAAGTAAGAAGTGAAGGAGGATAGTGGGAGTCCACTTGCCCAGTAAAGTGGGCTACAGTCAACTGTCACACAGGGCACGTTTTACAAAGCCAAGTTATCTGAGGAGTAATGTAAGGTATTACAATTAAAACAGGCTCACAGCCAAAAAGCTTCCTGGTTTTTACATACCATGTTTGACATACTTAAAGTCATTTTTTTATGTTTGAACCTTCTATTTTTGTTTTATACCCTTTTTTCTCTTCCTTTCCCTTTCCTTTTTTTTTAAACAACCAGCCATTCACCATAGAACAAAAATGTACCGCATAAGACTTTTTCCTATACAATTATTTCTCTTTCCTTTATTCTTTCTTACTAAAAACATACCCTATACCAAACATCTTTTTTATAATTTTCTTGACCTCAGAGCTATAACTAAAGCAATAAGTTTATATGTAGTGGAAGGGCTTAGATAGGATCCAACATAGAACTATTAGGGAAATCCAAAGTTAAACAAAAAGCACCCAAAAAGCACAATTGTGAGGGCAAATAATAATATGAGTTTTAATTTTGTATATAATGTCCCTTTCCAATAATGGAGCTGAACATGGCACAACAAGGAAGGAGTGTTGAAACATTTTATATCCCAGAACACATGGAAGCAACAGCACTGTGAGGGGCCTGGATATAATGTCCTGCACCCCCACAACCTAAAGGGGTGAAGGACACAACATGGTATTTCAAGAAACCAGGGGAAATAGGCTGAACCGCTGAGGGACACACAGGGCTTCAACAGTGCCATCCTTCTATTTCTCAAGTTGGACAATAGGTTCACAGGTGGTCATTTGTCATGTTTTAGAAATTAAACATAGGAAAGGCTCGGTGACTCAGCCTATAATCTCAGTGCTTTGGGAGGCCGAGGTGAGTGGATTGCTTGAGCCCGCAGTTTCGAGACCTGCCTGGGCAACTTGGCAAAACCTCATCTCTACAATAAATCAAAAAACTAGCCGGGCGTGGTAGCGCGTGCCTGTATTTCCAGCTACTCAGAAGGATCGCCGGAGCCCAGCAGGTCGAGGCTGCGGTGGCCAGGAGCATGCCACTGCACTCCAGTCTGGGCGACAGAGCGAGACTCCAACTCAAAAAAAAAAAAAAAGAAAGAAATTAAACATATTGGCCAGTGTGGTGGCTCACGCCTGTAATTCCAGCACTTTGGGTGGCAGAGGCGAGAGGACTGTCTGAATCCAGGGGTTCAAGACCAGCCTGGGCAAGTTGGCAAGACCTCATCTCTACAACAGATCAAAAAATTAGACCAGGTATGATCTTGGCAGGGAGTGGCCCCTGTAGTTCCAGCTACCACGAAGGCTGAGGTAGAAGGATCGCCTGAGCTCAGCAGATCGAAAATGCAGTAGCCTTGAGCATGCTACTGCACCCCAGCCTGGATGACAGAGAGAGACTGACTCAAAACAAAAACAAAAACAAAATACCTAAACATATTCTTTCACATGTAACAACATGTTATAATATTTTAAGGAATCAATGGAAATGGGTACACTACTGGAAGATATGCAATGCTTGCCATCAGAAGAGTTCCAGAACTATCAGATTCTAAGACATTTTTCCTCTAAAACAAGCAAGCATGGTATAAGAATGAAAAAAAATCCACATGCTAATAAACTGTGATAATCAAATATAGAATCATTCTTCTAAGGATGCCCTTTGTTATATGCTGAGAAGTGTTTTGAAACAGAGGCTGGTTTTAAAGAAATCTACTTGTCACCTTATCAAAGTATAAGCTTTTTTTGTTTGTTTTTAATTTTTTTTTTTGAGTTGGAGTCTCACTCCCAACACACAGGCTGGAGTGCAGTGGCATGCTCACGGCCACCACAGCCTCCACCTGCTAGGCTTAGGTGATCCTTCCGCCTCAGCCTTCCTAGTAGCTGCAACTACAGATGCATGCCACCAAGCCTGGCTGCTTTTTGTGATTTATTGTAGAGACAAGGTCTCACCAAGTTACCCAGACTGGTCTCAATTCCCCGGGCTCTGGTAATCCTCTCAC
Organism: Cephalopachus bancanus; assembly: GCA_027257055.1. Lineage (NCBI taxonomy): Eukaryota > Metazoa > Chordata > Mammalia > Primates > Tarsiidae > Cephalopachus > Cephalopachus bancanus. The sequence goes on from JAPVLO010000233.1 coordinate 153,322, forward strand.
CTCTGTCTTCCAAAGTGCTGGGATTACAGGCTGAGCACGGTGCCCGGCCATAAATTGTTTTAAATATCACTATTGGCCGGGCTTGGTGGCTCAGCCTGTAATCCCGCACCTTTGGGAGGCTGAGGTGAGTGGATTGCCTGAGCCCGCGGGTTCGAGACCCGCCTGGGTAGCGAGACCTCATCTCTACAATAAATAAAAAAATCAGCCGGGTGTGGTAGTGCATGCCTGTAATTCCGGCTACTTGGAAGGCTGAGGCGGAAGGATCACCGGAGTCCAGCAGGTGAGGCTGCGGTGGCCGGGAGCGGCCACTGCACTCCAGTCTGGGCGACAGAGTGAGACTCCAACTCAAAAAAAAAAAAATCACTATTATCCTTGACAAAAATCGTAAAAATTCTGGCACTAGTGCTGCTGATGAACTCAATCATTTGCGTATGCACCAATCTAAAGGAAACCTTTGATTCAACAAGATCTTTTTGTACAGGTTTGTCTTTTTGTTTTAGAAAAGACAGATGCATTCACTGTCTTTGGAAGTGACCATGAATATTTAAAAAGAAAAGAAAATTGTGGACTGGCTCAGTCTGTAATCACAGCACTTTGGGAGGCCCAGGAGAGTGGACTGCCTGAGCCCACGGGTTTGAGACCAGCCCGGGCAACTTGGTGAGACTTAGTCTCTACAGTAAATCAAAAATTAGCTGGGTGTGGTAGCACGCGCCTGTAGTTCCCGTTACATGGAAAGCTGAGGTGCAAGGATGACCGGAGCCCAGCAGGTCGAGTTTTGCGGTGGCCGGGAGCATCTCCAGTCTGGGTGATGGAGTGAGACTCCAACTCAAAAAAAAGAAGAAAAGAAAATTGCTGGGAATTCTTTAAATTTTATCTTTCAAGACAGGGCACTCTTCTTGGTAGGCAGTTTTGAAAGATGATGATATCTTCAGTTGAAGTTAGAAGTGAAGAGACCTCTGGAGGAATGGGAAGCAAGATCTGTCCCCAGTCCACCCTCAATATCAGTAGGAAGCTGTTATGATATAAAGAGTATGAGGAGATAGGGGCCTGGACTGGACCAATGATAGTGAGAGTGTAAAGGAAGACATAAATAGATCTCTCTCTACATCTTTTTAACTTTTGTAAAAGAGGCTGCGTGTTCTTTAGATACCACTTTTTCATATAAATAATTATTTGCAAGAAAGAAAGAAAAAAAGTAAAGGATAGAAGAAAGGGAAAAAGAAAAAAATATATATATTTAAAAAAAGGATTGGAAGCTGTAACTTTTGACAACATATTAAAAACTCTCCGGTTCATCTTCCGTCCTAAGCGATCCCATTCTTCCAAAAGGAAATGCCTTTTCTATTCTTGCTCAGAGAAGTAAAAGCAAAACAAAACAAAGCATAAAAACTGTTTCTTCTGCTCCCTGAGACACAAGGGCCACTGTACTCTTGCCCTCGGCCCCACGGATTCCCAACAGGACAACAGGACGTCCTGGATCCGAGCCCAGAAGAGGAAAGGTGGAGGGGTATGGGGGTTGACCCAGGCATACAGCAAGTCGCTTGAAGAAACTTGGGGCAGGGCAGAGCTGCCCCCCAAGTCTGCGGTCCCGTCCCTTTTTGCAGGTTTTGCTCCACATTTCCTAACTTTCTTCTAAATAAAGAAAGAAGCAAAGTTAAATTTCACCAGGGTTGAGTAATAAGGCGACTGGTTCCCGCTCTCGCCCTCCTATGACCCCTTCCTTGGCGGCGGCTCCTGGACTCAGGGGACCCGGGTGAGGCTTCCGCGGGGAAGAGTTTCCCACGGAAGGCACGAGGTGGGGGCGCCCTCGTGTCTGTGAGCTGTGAAACAGGAGGATCCTGCCCGCCCCCGAGCCCCTCTTCCTCGTCTCCAGCCTCTCGGGTCAAGGTCGGCGTGGACCCGGCTGGCGGCTGCTGGGCAAGCGTCGGCGGCTGGAGGGACCGGGAGCTCAGCTCTCGGTGCAGACAGGTGGGCGCCGGGTGCTGCGCGCCGAGGGGCTCCCGGGGGGGCGGACTTGACCTCGGCGGGGCGGGCAGGGCCCGAGGACGGCCGGGCGCAGCGAGGACAAACCCGTCCGCCAAGTCAACACCCACGGATGCGCCTCGGGCCCCTCCCCTGCCTTGGGGGGGGGCGACTCTTCTCTTTCTTGCTCTCTCTCTAATTTCCTTTCTACATAAACTCTCTTTTCCAAAGTCAAAAACCCAACCCATGAGACAAACCAAAGCCCGCGGATGCCGCCTGGCTCTGCCAAGACGTCGCGAGCGGAGCCACGGGAGCGACCGAGTAGGCTGCTCCGACCGCCCCCCTCCTCCGCCCCCGCAACAGGCCAGCCACGCCCACCCGCCACGCCCACCGGCTCCGCGCTGGGGCGAGGCTGGGCGGATCCCGCAGGGGGCTCCACACGGCTCCCCGCGTCTCCGGCTTGGTTCTTCGGTCAGGAGACGCTGCCTCGTCGCTGCCTCCTCGATAGTTTGCCTCCTGGCCGCCCAAACACTGAGGGCGAGGGGCTCACAGAAACCTCGAGAATCACCAGAAAATAATAACACAGATTTCCGAAGAGAGCGAGTGAGGAAAGAGAACCCCCTCACTACACCCACAGCCCCCTCCCGCCTGCCGGTTGGAAAAAAGGCTGCGCAGGCCGCTGCCATTGGTTCCTCCGGCGATGCCGCGCGCCCATTGGTTCCTCGGGGCGGTGCCGCGCGCCCATTGGCTTCTTGGGGCGGTGCTACGCGCCGATTGGATCCCTCGGGGCGGTGCCGCATGCCAATTGGCCGGGTGGGCTGTCAGTCAGGGGAGAGCTCGCCGCCGTGTGCTGTGTGGCCCCGGTTAGTGGCTCAGCGGCGTAGTCGCTGTAGCCGCCGGTGTCAGTAGCAGGTCGGTCCTTCGGTAGGCGGCCTTGTCAGCAGGAGCGCGCGCCGGCTCTGCCCCTGCCAGCGCCTCCAGCCGCCCTCCGGTCCCCGCCACCGACCCGGAGGCGCCGCCACGCGGACGGGTGGGGGAAGAGCAGCTGTCGGCTAGCGCCTCCGCCCCACCCGCCTCCTTCCCCGCGTCCTGGGGCTGCAGAGCCCGACCCCACCTCCTACGGGACCAGCTCTCCTCAGCTCCTCGCCCTCTCGCGGGCGTGGTTTCCCCTCCCGGGTCTCCGCCCTGGCTAGACGCCCCCGCCCCGGGGGCGCGATGCTCAGATCCGGCCGCCTCCCCGCGCTGTGGGCAGCGGGGCTCGAACACGAGGACTTCCCGCCCGCGCCGGCTCCAGGTCCTCGGGAGGCCGAGGCGTGAGGATGGCTGGGCGGCTGCGGTGAGCTCTGATGGCCACTGCACTCCGGCCCGGGCCGCAGAGCGAGATGTGTCTCTAAAAAAGAACGTTGTCGCAAGTGATTTCTTTGTCTTTGTTGCATGTGAGTCACTTTTTTTTATTTTTTAAATTTTAAAGAAAATTTATTTTAAAGATAAACAAATATAGATAAATAAAGATATATATATATAAATATATATATAAATATATAAAGATATAAATAAAGATAAATATTAAAAAATTTATATTAAAGATGAGGAGTGCAATTCAGGGTTAGGTATACAAGTCTGGGCCTCCCTTGAAATGCTGTTGCTTACGGAAAATGTAAAACATATGCAAAGAACGCAAAATCCTACTGCGAACCCCTTTGTACTTGTCACCTAGCTTCAACAATGATCAAAACCTGGCCATTCTTACTCCATCTGAATTTTTACCCACTTTCCATTTCCTTCTCGATGATGATGATGGTTTATGGCTCTTTTTGTTTTCCAGGTAAAATTTACATACATTGAAGTATTCAAATCTTAGCTGTAGGATTTTGACAGATAAGCCCAGGTAACTCACACACTTTCCAGGACAGAATGATTTCCATTTTCATCTTCCAAGTCAATAGCCTTGGGTCCTGAGGCAACTGTTCTGATTCTTTTTTTTTTTTTTTTTCCCCTAATCTCAGATTAGTTTTGCCTGTTCTGTCACTTGTTATGAATGGAATCCTACAGAATGTACTTGTGTCCAGCCTCTTTCATTTGGCCTGGTGTCCATGAGATTCACGTTTGTGGTTGGCATGAGCTGAGTATTATTCCATCGTGTGGTTATGTCACGATCTGTTTATCCATTGTGATGATAGACCTTTGAGTTGGTTCCAGTTTGGGGCTATTCTGAGTAAGCTTCCATGAATAAGTTAGAGAACTTTTGTATTTGCTTGCAATATATATTGCTTTTCAAATAAAATTGAGTCTAAGACTGGGCATGATGGCAGAGAATTGCCTGATCCCAGAAGTTTGAGGCCTGGACAACTTGGCGAGACCTCATCTTGACAATAAATTAAAAAATTAGCCGGGCCTGTTGGTGTGTGCCTGTAGTCCCAGCTACTTGGAAGGCTGAGGTGGAGGGATCACCCGAGCCCAGCAGTCAAGTCTGCGGAGGCCATGAGCATGTGACTGAACTCCAGCCTGGATGACAGAATGAGACACAAACTAAAAAAAAAAAAATTAAAAAAAAATAGAAATTGCATCTAAGTAAAAATCCACTATTTTACTATTTTGGGGGCAGATCCCTCACTCCTCCATCTTAGTAGATTGTTCTGAGTGAGTATCATCCTTCGGCAAGAGTCTGTTAACTTCGACCTTTAGCATTTCAAAGTCTATATAAAACCACCACCTAATATGTGAGACTTCGTGCTTTTGTCAGAAATGGAACCGGAGGATACTTTTTTGAATGACTCAAGTGTCCCCCCAAAAACATTTCACTTAACTACCCTAATGGCATAATAAGCAATCCCTCTTTCTTCTTTCTCATTTGTTTTTCATTTTCCTTTTCAGAAATGAGCCCCTGTCCCGAGGTGGTGGCAGCTGCAGGTGCTATTGCAGATTCTCTCCCTTTTGACAAGCGGATGACCAAGTGGGAGCTGCTCAGGCCCCTCCAGTACTGTGAGGAAGACTCTGGGACAAGAAAGATGCAGAGAGACCCAAAATTAAGTGAGGGAATCAGACAGTTATGTCAGTAACGTTTCTGTCACAAATCAGACCATTTGCTTGTGGCTAGTGAGTGATAAACAGAACGTATACATTTATACAAAAGAAACCTCCTAAGTGGATTTTTAGCAGTTTGAGTATTTTTGAAACTTATATGTTAAGTAAGATGTATTGAATAAAGTTCATTTTAGGAAGTTACTCAGTTTCTTGTCATAAAAAAGAAGTGGTAAATTCAGGAATGTTGTTAAAAATAAGGAAACAACAGAATGAGGTTGTTTCTCTGGAAAAAAAATTATTTTTCAGTTAAATAGCATGCTGGTTTAATGCACGGTATGATCATCTTCAGATGTGTTTCCTTCTGTTTTTCCTCATATGCTTGAGCCTACATCTTTCCACTTATCCCTTGTATCTCGTATTACTTTAGCCCAGGTTATATGATGCCCTGCCCACATGTGGAAAGTGGTGGCACTTCTTCATTTTGGAGAGTCATCTAAATCAGTCATTTTCAGTGAGGATGTGTGCAAGGTTTATGTCGAGAAATTAACAGAAAGATGTAGATGTCTGCACTGTCCGTTGAATGACTCATTTGTGTTTGAACAAATGCAAGGCAACAAATAAATATGGCAAAAATCTCAAGTTTAGTTATTGAATGTGTGTGGTAGGTATGCAGATATTGATTGTAGTTTCCTATCGGCTTCTCTGAATGATAATTTTTCATAAGTGGCACTTGACATTTTTCTTTGAATTGGAGATGGGGATCTCACTACATTAGCCAGACTGGTTTCCAACTCCTGGCCTCAAGTGATTCTTATGCTTCAGCCTCCTGAAGTGGTGGGATTATAGATGCAGCCACTGTACCCAAGTGACATTTTTTAAAATGTCTTGAGTGGATATTTCTGAAGAACTTATTTAAAAGACAGAAATAAATAAAAATCTTAACGATTCGTGAATGTTGATCTGTGACTTTTTTTATTTAAATAACTTTATATGTTATACTGTGTAATTAGTTCAAAAACTTAAAGTAAGGATTAAATAATATCAATTTCCTGTTTCATAAAGTTGATTACTGTTCTATAGCTAAGATTTCTAATTCACTTAACTATTTTATTACTTCAGTTTCAGTTACTTAGTATCAGACATGAAAATTGCCAGATCTGCTACCAGAAGAGTTACTACAAGACTGGAATATGAGATTCAGTTTACAAAAGATATGACAGTTGTCCTTGCCAGGAAAAGACTGCTGATCTTAGAAAAAGGTATCAGCCTCCGGAGTCTGTTGGGTTTTGTTTGCGTGGTTTGTTTTTACATTAACTGTATAATTATTTTATAGTTAGTGCAGATTATTGTTGATGGTATCAAAACATTAGAAAATTACATGTGTGTTCTTATTTTTGTGTATCATATTCTAGAGACAGAATGTTGTTCTGGATTTAGCAGTCCTGCATTTTTCTATACCTTAAGTCGAAATGGGTCCTGCCTCACATCTATCCATGATGAATAGGGATTTCTGATGGAGGATAAGTGAAGTTTACTGCATTCCAAACAAATAAACGTTTTGTGAGAAGTAGTATTTTTATCCTATCAGTGCCCGATACTGTATATTCATATACTCATTATATCTCTTTACATGTTCATTTTTCATACTTCAGAGAAGTAACCCCCCACCAACAAAAAGAAAAAGAAAGAAAGGCAAAAGGAAAATAAGTTTATATAATACCTGAAAGTGGTGGATTATTTGTGGTCCTTTGAATTTACTAATTTGCATTTCTTACAGATGCCAAGCCCTGCCTTACATTTCTCTCTTTTAAACCCTGATGGTGATAGTTGGGAGAGAGGATCAGATAGTTGGCATGGTCTGACAAAAACCAACTTGTCTTTATAGCAGGAAGTGCCCAAGTTGGAATATTTTCAATACATTGAGTAGTCCATGGTTTTGTGTTAAGTAAAAGCAAGAACTTGAGTTTACGCCTTCCTGGTATCCAATTACTGATTTGTACAGGAAGATGGAAAATTGACCAGCAGCTAACACAGGGAGTTCAAGAGGTTATGGTGACTCTGGAAGGTGATTTGAATGACTAATTTAAAGTGATTCGATATCTAGAAGTTGATTTTGAATAACTAATCTAAAGTGATTCAATAAGGTAGAAAGTGCACTTGGAATTTTACTTAAGAGTATTTAACTGAACCAGTTACTCCTCAAGAAAACTTAACTGAGTCGGTCCTTTCTGATATGATCTCTGCACAGCTACATCAGAATGGTATATCATCGTTTGGTTCTATTTTTAATGATATTAGCTGGAAATAGAATTAGGAAATAGCAAGGAGATACTAAGAAAGTAGGAGAGGGATTTCTGTGCCTGTGCAGAACATGTGTGTATTGAAAAGCCAATGAGAGGGGACTGAGGGGAAGCAATGGTGAGACGCCACATTGTTCACCCTGCCTTGACTTGGGCGGGATTTGGGTTAGTCTGAGACAGTCCAGGCCTGGACTGATTCCTTATGGGGAAACAGTCACACTGGCCTGCCTTAGGATCTTGGCACTTCCAATGACTGATTCTGGGACAGAAACACCTGTGATGGTCTCCATCAGTCTGATTCCGCATCTATAAGATGCTGATAGTGATACCTAGCTTCAATGGCCTTTTTGTGGAGTAGAAAAAAATATGTGCACAGTATCTGATACATGGTAGGTGTTCAGCAAATGTCCATTCCCTTTCTTTGTGGCACATTCTTCTTTTAAAATTCCACATTTTACCAAGGCACTTCCTTTTTTCTGTGAGTCACTTTAGTCCATCATCCTGTTTATCTGATCAACAGTTGAAGAGGAATGTAAGGCACCGAGGATAGTTCTGGAGCTGAAAAGCCTTGGTTTACAAATTCTTGGTAACCTGCTACAGGAGAGCCTATATGATTTGAGATTGCTTTATTTAATTTTAATATGATATTTGCATTGTTTCCTGTTTTATTTAGTAGAAAAAAAGGAATTTAGTTCATAACAGAAGAATTAGGCATCATTTAAAAAAGCTAACCCTCCAGTTTATAAACTAGACTTTAATTTGCCAGCATATTTACTCATCTAAATATGTGATTTGATATATAAAGCAATTGATTATCAACTATACAAGAAAATACTGCTTATTCATCTGTAATCTGAGCACTTTGGGAGGCCAATGTGGGAAATCACTTGAAGCCAGAAGTTCAAGACCAATCTGGGCAACATAAGGAGATCTTGTCTCTACAAAAAAATGGAAAGAAAAAAAAATCACCTAAGCTTGGTGGTGTGGACCTGTAGTCACAGCTACTCAGGAGGCTAAGGCAAGAGGATTGCTTGAGGCCGGGAGGTTTAGGTTGTAGTGAGCTGATCACACCTCTGCACTGCACTGTAATCTGTGCAATAGAGTGAGACCCTTTCTCCAAAAAAAAAGGAAAAAAGAAAAGGAAGTAAATGTTACCTATTAACTATTTGACATTAAATTCAATAGTTGATTAAAAAGTCATATTAAAAAGTTAATAATTATTTTTAAATTGCTTTCTAAAAGGGGATGTTTTATTATTATAAATTATAATGTATAATGAAGCATTGCAGTTTTTTCTGTCCTAAATACAAATATTGACGTCAACAGGTTTTATTTGTGTTATTTTTATAGCTTTTCACGACATTGAGTTTTCTAAAACCTTAATATGAAAGAAATTAGATAAAATCATGGCAAATTAAGCTAATCTTTTCAATTAAGTATTTTGGAAATTAACTTACTTTAAGTGGTCTGTTGTGTTGTGAAGCAGAAATTCAAGTGCATATGTTCCTGTTTTTAGGTCATCAAACCTAAAAAATGTGGCAATTTAAAATGTCTGATTAGGGTCCGTGGAATTATTTTTAATTTCCATATAGATTATTTCATGTAAAATTTTTTTCACATAATTTTTTGTTGACAGTTGATAATATATTCATTAGGTTTTTTTAGTTTTAGAAAAAAATATATTCAAGAGGAAGAGACTTAATATTTTTAATCTTAAGGCAATTACTGAAGAAGTCCTGAAACAGGTTTGTTTTAAAAAGAATAAAATTATTTCTAGGGTTGAGAAACATTCCATCTTTCAAAGCTGTCCCTATTGTTTTAATGGTATAGTAGCTAGATATTTTAATATTTCATCCTGTCATTGGCCAGTATCCTGTTTATGGATATGGTTGTCAACAGTGCTAGTTGTGGTCAGGTTTCCCCTTGAAATGTTGCATTCTGTGAGACAATGGGAGGTAAGTATTCTCAGTTACATGAATCCACAGGTTTAGATTGGCTACTTATTTGGACTGGAATGCTAATAATCACCTACTGTTTGCAGGGGATCTCTGTATTGTTACATAAAAATTGTTTATGTTTTGGTTCCTGCTGTAGGTAATTGGATGTGTAGAAGAGAAGACTGAATTTATAGAAATAACTTATTGAAGTGATTTAGTGATTGGTTAGGAGATGGAAGAAACATCCATGGGATATATTTATATTTAACAGATGTGTAGTGTTTTTTCCTTTGCGTGTGCTTAAACTCTGTTCTCTTTTCCTTTTCTTATTTGGGTAAGAAGTCACATCTTTCAAATCTGCCGTTTTAAGGCCAAAAGAGAAATTAGAAAGTTCTCTTGCTTGACATTAAATTTGGTTTACTGATGAAAATGAATAAACTCAATGCAAATGGTCTCCAACTCATAAGCGATGAGTGTTTCTGAAGAATAAATGGTGATTTTTTTAGATCTTGGTACAAATCATGTTTTATATGAGTTGGGTTCCCAGGCAGCTTCCTTTGACTCATATAATTGTTCTGCCAGTTACTTATGTAAACCTCTGATGTTCCCACTACTGGATAAACCCCTTGATATTAGGGAGTAAATCTCATTCATATTTTATACCCTGCAGCACCTAGCCATTTGGCTTATAGATAATGGGAATTCGTTATCTTAAATTTAAAATTTTTCTTTGAACAAGCTAAACCTTAAAATATATATTCCTGAGGGAAGGAGTTAATTCAATCTGTGTTTGTTTATTTAACCTGAAGGTGAAGTTCAAAGAACAGCCTCCTTCTTATATTGTGAGAACTGCATCCTGTCATATGTGATGAAAAGGAAATGCAAAATGCATAGACATGGAGAATGAATCATCTCTCCCCTGTTCACAAGGTATTTGTTAACCTGTCTCAGAAGTGAGTTTGTTGTCAGGGCAACTGCTATTGTCCACCCAAAATAAATACTTGGATTCTTGAAGGAACTAGCTTACTTTGAAAAATCAAAAATTTTATTCCTAAAACTGAAGCTCTGGCATGTTATGTATTTTATAAACCAGTATTAAATGATTATATGTATACATACTGTTTTATAAGCAGGATAAAACTGTTTTATAAATAGTATTAAATAATTATATATAAAATGATTACGTATTTTATAACACGGTATTAAATGATTATACTGTAATAAGGAAAGTAGCACGCAAGTGAATGTAATAATTTACTGACAGTATTGTTTTAGTAAGCTATACGTGAATGAGTCTAAAGAATGTCTTTGGTTCCTAATTAAATACAAGAATAGCTAAAATGTGGAAGCTTAAATTTAGCTACTCTTCACTATTGTTTTCCTACCACCTAAAATAATGTCTGAAATATTGTTGGCCTTTAGTAATTATTGACTGAATGAATGAGTTCTTCTGTTTCATTATTCCCACATCTTGTTCCTCATGAAGTTCTTACCACTGCTGCCAGGGATATGGTCATAGGCCCGGCTGGTTATCCTGGCATAATGTAGAGTCATCAGGCAGTGTAGCTTAATGAAAAGGGTGTTGGTGTTGGGAAGTCTGGATTCACATTCAAGTTCTGCCATACTAGCCCCTCTGAGTCTCTCTTTTCCCATGTGTAAAATGAGAACTAGTGCATACATCTGAAGGATTAATGTAGGTAATCCGGGAAAAGTGTCAGGCACAGTGCCTGGAACACAGCAGACGTTTAATAAATGCTGGCAAAGTGCTGTGATTACAGGCATTAGCCACCACATCCAACTCCTAATTTATTTTTTAAAACACACACACACACACACAGCAAAATAAATAAGAAAGATTCAAAAGTTTGGAAAAATAGCTATAGAATAAAAATTTAAGGGAACAGGTAGCTAAAGGATAGATATTGACGTTTTTTACAACTTTTTATTAAGGTATAATTTACATGCAACCGACTGTACATATTTAAAGTATATAATTTGATAAGTTTTCACAAATATATACATGCATGCAACTGTCAATTAAGATACTGATTATTTCCGTCACTCTCAAAAGTTTCCTTTTGTCCCTTTGCAATACACATACACAGTCTTCAGGCCACCATTGATCTGCTTTCTCTCCTAGTAGATTATGTCTTTTCAAATTTCATGTAACTTAAATCACACAGTATGTGCTCTTTTGTGTCTGTCTTCTTTCGCTCAGCAAAATGATTTAAGATTTATCCATTCTGTTGCATGTACCAGTGAAACATTTTTAATAAAATTATATCAATTACCCAGTTATCTAAGTGGTCTGTAATTGTGTGGATGTATCACATTTTTTAAAGCCATTCACCTGTTTATGGACATTTGGGTTTTTTCCAAATTACAACTCAAGTTTGGCAATTACAAAGAAAGCTGCCATAAACTGCCCTGTACAAGTCTTTGTGTAGTCGTGTTGTCTTTTTCTTGGGTAAATATCCGGGAATGAAATGGCTGTGTTGAATAAAAGGTGTATTTTTGATTATTTAAGAAACCATCAAACTGTTTTCCAAGGTGGTTGTACCAGTTTACGTTTTCAACAGCATTAACTGGTGGGAATATTACTCATTCTCAAAAGATGTCTTAGATTTCCAAAGTAAATAAATGATTGAAACATACAATGTGATGATGGCAGTAAGTCAGCTTGATTAATAACTTACTCATTGGATGAGTATAAGGATTAAATGAACTATTACATAAAAAGCATTTGCACACAGAGGAAATGTTCAGTATCCATTGGTAGATTTATCATCATTGTTATTTATTTCTTTGGTTATTAACAGTTGTACATTAGTAATGAATTTTGACACACAAAAAATAAAGATAAGCAGGCTAGACTTAGAAAATGGAAGTCATATATTGTTTTTAAAATATTCACAATCAAAAATATACCAATAAACAAAATTAAAATTTATATTTTTCCTTTCCAATAGAAGAAGCAATGATTACCTGGCATAGTAGTAAAAGCTAAATTTGTCATTACTGTAGTTATTATCTTTATATATCATTTTCGTCCCAGTTTTATCTCTCAGTGATTTATTATATACTGTTTGATTATGAGTGTGATGGTATGAAAAACATATTAATTTAGAGTTGGTTGTAACATTTTTAAAAAGGGGATATGTTTATTGACTTGTTCTTTTTTTTTTTTTTTTTTTTTTTAGTTGGAGTCTCACTCTGTCGCCTAGGCTGGAGAGCAGTGAGTGGCACGCTCACGGCCACTCCAGCGTCGACCTGCGGGGCCCCAGTGATCCTTCCGCCTCAGCCTTCCAAGTAGCCAGAATTGCAGGTGAACAGTCCTTTGAGAATGGGTTTGAAAAGATGATCTAATGGACAAAAGAGAGAAATCCTTGGGAATTCTCAGTTAACAATGAGGCAGGCAAGGGCTAATTTCAGAGATTTATAAAATTCATTGATGGATATGATTTCTACCAGCTGTTTTTGTTCTAGATCCTAGATATTTACATAAATTTCAGAACACTCTGTAGATATATTTGTAGTGTTTTAAAAGTAATCTGGCAGTGTCTTTTTAAAAAAAGATTGTTTGGGCCAGGAGCAATGGCTCAGTCTGTAATCCCAGCACTTAGGAAGGCTGAAGCCTGAGGATTGCCTGAGCCCGGGGGTTTGAGACCAGACTGGGCAACTTGGTGAGACCTTGTCTATACAATAAATCACAAAAACTAGCCAGGCATGGTGGTGTGCGTCTGTAGTTCCAGCTACTTGGAAGGCTGAGGCAGAAGGATCACCTGAGCCCTGCAGTACAAGGCTGCGGTGGCAGTGAGTGTGCCATGGCGCTCCAGCCTGGGCAGCAAAGAGTGAGACTCCAACTCAAAGAAAAAAAAAGATTGTTTGAATTTCTCTTAGTTCTAGATATCTGATAAGGAAAATGAAGACATGACAAAGACACATCACAAATTTCTATAATATAAAAGGGTTGAAAACTGCAAATGCTAGCAGTTTTTTAATGCCAAGAAAGATATTACTTGGTGAATCTTTTAATACATTAAATACTGAATATGGGATTTTACCTCAGCTCTGGAAAATATTTTAACTCTTAATATGTCCTTTAGTCATAAAACCATTGCATTCATGAGGTGTAAGCTTACCTACAAAAGCTACTTAAAGCAAAAACGTTAGGAGGCTCCAGAGATTTTTGCCTGCATAACATGGATGCTTTGAACTGGTAATAGAATACTGTATAGTTTCCTGGGTATTTTCTAGAGATGTTTTTGCCTTTTCCTTAATCAAAAGGAAAACAGTATTTCTATGCTTGTTTTTTATGATACCATGTTATCACCAGTTAAAAACTGTCATTGAATTTTATAGATGCATTTTTCAACTAGAAGAGTTTTATTTATCATTATGGCAAGATCGGCTACAAGTTGGAAACACCTAAGGAAGTTGTGGTGAAATGTAATTAATATTAATTTTTTTTTTTTTGTGGAGTCACAGTCTTGCTATGTTGCCCAGACTGGCCTTGAACTCCTGGCCTCATGTATTCCTCCTGCCTGGGCCTCCAGTAACCAGCTTCTATTTGGACTGACCAGCATTCATGCAATCACTCCCCCAAAGTTGTGCCTTCTGGTTACTGTGCTAGAGAGGGAACCTGTGAGCCCTTTCAGGGCCAGTCATTAACCTGCTAATTGATGGGTCAGTGGGGCACCTGGCTAAGACACTGGGCGGCAGGGTTAGGAGGGGTCTAAGGGCATAATTTGCCATATGGTAAGAAGAATTTTAGTATTTAACAAGCTGGGAGGCCACAAGAGTACTGGCTGAATATGAGCCTATGGCAGATTGTGCGTAAGAAAGTGGTGCAGTTTCTTCAGTTTTCTACTAAATCTTTTCTGGGATAGATCGAGTCCCTGAGAGACAGTGAGAAAAGAATGCCTAGTATTAGGTAAGTAGTGTCTCCCTCACTCCTGCCATTCACTTCCAGTTGGAAGTTAGAGTTTGCACCCTCAACCTTTCTTCCCTGGGTACAGGGAATAGAGTGCAGCCTCTCACTTGTATGTGTTGAATTCGTAGTAGGTGTGTTTCTACATCTTCCAGTTTTAGGGGCGAGTCTGAAAACGTGTGCAGAGGAGATGAAAGCAAAGGGACTTGGTTGAGGTTCTGGCCAGACAGTTTATTGATAGAGCTTAGATCTGGAGACCAGTTAGGATAGGATATTCTGCGCAGCAAAGTCAGGAGTGGGAAAATGCAGAATGGATGTTCAAGCCAACGTCTTTAGAGAACTTGGGAAACTAATTTCATTCACTGGTTTCAAGGATTAGGAGTTTGGTAGTTCTAAAAGGGAATGAAGGGGGAAGGTCCAAAACCATTATAGCAAATAGTACAAAGAAATCTCTGGGGTCTTTTTCAGCCACTTGAAGCTTGGGCATTTTGGATCTGTTTAAAGGTACAGGCTTCAAGCAGACATTGACAAATGTAGAGGTGGTAGTGACAGTCTTTATGTGGTTAAGATTTATGTAGAAAATTAATAGAAATTATATAGAAAGTGAGACAAAGACTGCACCTGGAACCCTGAGGCATGTCCTTAGGAGACAAATTTGAAAGTATCATTGGTTGTTATCTTAATGCTAGAATTGAAAAGGAAAGACAATGTTCTGAAGACTTCAGGCAGTAAAAATTGAGCAGGGTGAGTCTGAGTACATTAGGGAGCAAATTGGCTAATTGGAGGTGAGAAAGGTTAAGCACATTGCTTTTCACATATAACAAAACAGCAACAAAGATAGTGAACAGAATACTGCAGTCATAATCAAGAAATCAGAATCATTGTTCTCACAATGCCACAGTTTTGTGACCTTTTGCAAGTTGCTGTCCTGGTTCATGACTCATATGCATAAAAAGATAATAGCTTTTTTGTTTTCTCCTGTGAATGCTGTGACTGTTAATGAGATGCTTTTTATGGATATTCTGGATTCAGCAAAAAATACTAAACATATTGTTGGTTTCTGTTAGGCAAATTTAACATACTAAAAAATGAGATGTTAGGGCTAAAAGGGACTTGCAGGACATCTTGTTCAATTCTCATATTTTAAAGATGAGGAACGTGAGATCCAGAGAGGTGAAATAACTCACCACCTACAGCCAGTGGAAGGGCTAGGACTAGCACCCCAGGCTCCTGCCTTTCAGTCATTTCTTTCCTATGCCACAAATCTTCCCATGAAGCATTATGCTGAATAACATTAGCATCTCATGCCTAGTAATTCATCAGTAAGCCTGAATCCTTGTCAGTTGCCATATTGGCTATCCAGAGAAATTCCTGGGTAAATTTCCTTCTTAATTTATAAAGTAAATTAAGGGCCAGGCATGGCGGCTCATGCCTGTAATCCCAGCACTTTGTTAGACCAAGGTGGAAGAATTGCTTGAGCCCAGGAGTTCAAGACCAGCCTGGGCAATATAGCAAGCCCTTGTCTCTACAAAAAATAAAAAAACTAAGTCAGGTGTGATGGCACGCACCTGTAGTCCCAGCTATTTGCAAGGCTGAGACGGGAGGATTGCCTCAACCCAGGATGTTGAGGCTGCAGTGAGCTGTGAGCATACCACTGCACTCCAGCCTGGGCGACACAGTGATACTCTGACTCAAAAAAAAAAAATGAAACGTGATTGAACATAGACTGTTTTCATCACTTGTTTTTGTAGCCACATTCAACATTTGAGTATGAAACCTTGACAGAAACTATGCTGTAATTTGGGTATTGAGGGTCCAGGGAAATCATCCAACTTAGTAATACCCAGCATTCTGAGTTCTTCAGATAGTCATAAAGAATCTAGAATTACCTAATATTTTGTTAAATATTTTGTTGAATAAATGTGATATTGGCTAATGATAAAAGACTAAGGAAATCTGCGATCATGTACTAATCTAAGCCATGATGTACTGTACATAGATATGATTTTTTTTTACTTTTACACAACTGAAAGTCAGCACTTAATTCTTCTAGCTGTGCAATTCAGTGATGCATGGATAGATAGAGAAGTGAAAACTGAATCAAAGTCAAGTCTGCAAGCCAGAAAATGGGTATTAACTCTTTAAAAAAGAGAAGTCAGGCCGGGCACAGTGCCTCATGCCTGTAACCCCAACACTTTGGGAGGCAGAAGCAGAAGGATTGCTTGAGCCCAGGAGTTCAAGGCCAACCTGGGCAACATAGCAAGACCTCATATCTAAAAAAAAATCAGAAAACTTAGCCAGGCATGGTGGTGCACACCTGTAGTCCCATCTACTCGGGAGGCTGAGGTGGAAGGATCACCTGAGCCCAGGAGTTTGAAGCTGTGGCAAGCCGTGATTGTGCGACTGCACTCCAGCCTGGGAGGCAGTGTAAGACACACACTCAAAAAAAAAAAAGTCAAAGTCTGCAAAGTATGACATTGTCCAACTTTTATGGCCATAGACTTGGACCCACAATAGGTTGAACCTTTTAGAGAGTTTCCCCTTTGGAACTAAGTATTCATGGGAAATATAAAGCCACTGGTGGGTCCAGGATGCAGCCCCTCATCACAATGCCTATAACCTCTGGCAAGGTGTGTGCTGCCATTTTCACAGGAGGTGAGATGTCATGAATCAAGAAGAGGACAACTGCAAGCAGGACAGGAGAAGCTCTACAGGTGTACTCTGAAGCATGACTTAAAACCGTGGGACTGAGCGGTGGCATGAGGGAGGAAAAAAAAGAGGCAGTTAGTATGCTGAGCAGCTTTTACAGTGGAAAGTGCTTTGAGCATTTCTTGCGACAAAAACGACACAGTCACATGTGACTGACAAGTACCCAGTGAGAACACACATCCCAAGTACACAGGGTGGAAATTATCTATTGTGCTTGCATTGTCATTTTGCACACACACAGATCCAAGTATAAGTTTAACAGTCACCCCTTGGTATCCAAGGGAGAGTGGTTCCAGGACCCCAGTGCATAATAAAATCCACAGATTCTCAAGTCCCCCACATAAGATAAACTTATTTGCATATAACCTATGCATATCCTTCCTTGCCCTTTTTTTTTTTTTTTTTTTTTTTTTTAGCCAGGATCTTACACTAACCCAGGCTGGAGTGCAGCAGCACACTCATGGCCCACCACAGCATCCACCTCCTAGACTCAGACAATCCTTCTGCCTCAGCTACCAGAGTAGCTGGAACTACAGGTGTGTGCCACCACACCTCCTTTTTTTTTTTTTTTTGTAGTGACAAGGTCTTGCTATGTTGCCCAGGGTGATCTCGAACTCCTGGGCTCAAGTGATCCTCCCACCTTGGCTTCCCAAAGTGCTGGGATTACAAATGTCTCCCATATGCTTTAAATCAACTCTAGATTACTTCTAGTACCGAATACAATGTAAAGTCTATGTAATAGTTTATATACTACGTTTTTGTATTATTTTGTGTATTTTGGTTTTCTCCTGATTGTTTTCCATCCATGATTGTTTGAATCATGCCAAACCTGCGGATACAGAGGGCCAACTGTATTAATAATTCAAGAATGATCTAGGCCAGATACAGGTAGCTCACACTTGTAATCTCAGCACTCTGGGAGGCTGAGGCAGGAGGATTGCTTGAGCCAAGGAGTTGGAGACCAGCTTAGACAAATAGCGAGACCTCGTCACTACATAAAATGAAAAAATTAGCTGGGCATGCTCCTGGAGTCCCAGCTACTTAGGAGGAGGAGGCAGAAGGATCTCCTGTTCCCAGCAGTAAGGGCTGCGGTGAGCCATAATCATGCAACTGCACTCCAGCCTGGGCAACAGAGTGAGACCTCAGCGGTAATTTAAATTAATAAATAAAGCATGATCTAAAGCATTATTACAGAAAGGGGTGGAGCAAAATTAAAAAGCCCTTTTTTAATTTCTTACTTTCTTCACAATCTACTTCCTAGACAGGATTAATCATTTGGTGTATATCCTTCAGGCCCCTTTTTTGTCTGTGTGAAAAAAAAAATGCAATATTTACATAGAAAGGGATAGATAAATTGATGTTTTGCTTCCGGGATCTCTCTCCTGTTTCATTGGTCTATATGCCTGATCTTGTAGCAGTATCAGGCTGATTTGATTATTGTAGCTTTATAGTAGAGTTTGAAGTCTGAAAATGTGATACCTCCCACTTTTTTTCTTTTACTGAGGATGGTTTTGGCTATTTGTGGTCTTTTATGTTTCCATATGAGTTTCTATATTGTCATTTCCAGGTCTGAGAATGATGTTGGTAATTGAATAGCTATTGCATTAAATCTGTAAATTGCCTTTGGTAGGATGGGCATCTTAACAATGTTAATTCTTCCAATCCATGAGCATGGAATATTTTTCCATTTGTTTATGTCTTCTTGGATTTCTTTGAGCAGTGTTTTGTAGTTTTCACTATAAAGATCTTTCATTTCTTTGGTAATCATCAAAGAAATGCAGATTAAAACCACACTGAGATACCACCTAACTCGTCAGGATGGCCATCATCAATAACTCAAAAAACAACAGATGCTAGAAAAGATGTGGGGAAAAGGGAAAACTCCTACACCGTTGGTGGGAATATAAACTAGTACAATCTCTATGGAAAACCGTGGCAATTTCTAAAAAATCTGAAAATCGACCTTCTATATGACCCAGCAATCCCCCTTCTGGGAATATACCCGGAGGAGCTCAATCTATAATAAAGATACCTGCACGCACGTATTTATTGCAGCATTATTCACAATAGCAAAAACATGGACCCGTCTGTGCTGCCTGTCAAAAGTGGACTGGATAAAGAAAATGGGGTACATTCACATGATGGAATGTTATGCAGCCATAAAGAAAAACAAAATTATGAACTTTGCATCAACCTGGGTGGAATTAGAGTCTATAATAATCAGTGATTTATCACAGAAACAAAGACCTGAGTACCACATGTACTCATTCATAAGTGGACCCTGAACATTTATCATAATACTATAAGAAAGGGATTGGCAGTAGTGGGACATTGCCAGGGGAGGGGGGCACATAACATCAATAAGGGTACCCACACTTTACCTGTATGATCACCATGTATGTACCTAGCCCGCATTTGTATCCCACAATTTAAAAATAAAATTTTTTAAAGAGATAGATATACATCCAGCTATACATTGAGGATCTATGGATCTGGTGCTAGATGCTCTTTCATGTCAAACACAAATACAGGAACAACTCAGCAGTCACTTCCTTACAGACTGTTTGGAGCATAACTAAAATGTCTAACCTAAGAAAGAGGTCTCGGCCGGGCAAGGTGGCTCAAGCCTATAATCCTAGCTCTTTGGGAGGCCAAGGCGAGAGGATTGCCTGAGCCTAGGGGTTGAAGACCAGCCCAGCCAATTTGGTGAGACCTTGTCTCTACAATAAAAAAAAGAGAAAAAACTAGCTGGGCATGGTAGCATGCCTGTGGTTCCAGCTACTTGGAAGGCTGAGGCAGAAGGGTTGCCTGAGCCCAGCAGGTCGACACTGGGGTGGCCGTGAGTGTGCCACTGCACTCCAGTCTGGGTGACAGAATGAGATTCCAACTCAAAAAAAAAAAAAGTTTCTGATTTACCAAAGTAGATGTCATGTGCTCTGCACACCCAAATCCTTATTCAGTAGCCTTCAATATCCTCTCTCTCTGAGGCAACTTGCATTTTTATGAGGTTAGTTCAACGGTGCCCCGAGTATTTTAGCAGTATCATGCAGTGTTAGTGAAAGTTGGGGCAGTTTCAGAGAAAAGAATAAGAAATTAGATCTGACAGCCTGAAAACATTTGAGACTCACAAAAAACACTATAAAATGCAAGTAGAAAAACTCAAAAAACTCAACTACAAGGAGCTGTTTGAAATAAAGTTAGAAGTAGCTCCTATACATTTGAAGTCACTGAAGGTATGATTCTTTATCACTTAGTACAGTAGTGGTAGCTTGTTTGCAGTGACAATACATGGGAGGCAGAAATTCACATTATTATTAAAAGCTCCCGGGAGTGTTAGTTATTTTTCTTTTTTTTTTTTTTTCATTTGACATTGCAATAAATGCAGTATTAGCTACTTTTCAGTGAGTGAAATTATTGTCTATCAAATGACTTAGTTATATATAATATTTTAAAGTAAGGGCTACAGGCCAGGCATGGTGGCTCACACCTGTAATCCCAACACTTTGGGTGGCAGAGGTAAGAGGATTGCCTGAACCCAGCGGTTCGCGATCAACCTGGGCAACTTGGTGAGACCTTGTCTCTACAATAAATTAAAAAATTAGCTGGATGTAGTGGCACATGCCTGTGGTTCCAGCTACTTAAACAGCTGAGGTGGAAGGATCCCGTGAGCCTAGCAGGTCGAGGCTGCAGTGGCCATGAGTGGGTCACTGCACTCCAACCTGGGTGACAGAGTGAGACTCCAACTTGGAAAAAAAAAGAAAAGAAAAGGAAGGCTACATAACACACACATTTTTCGTTTTTTGCCATCACTTTCTATTTGCATAGATGATGAGCTTAAAAATAAATCCCCTATTTAAATGTACAAAATTTTAAATTTATGCTTTTGAGGCATCCAGTTTTGGAAATGTTTTATTCTTTGAGGGCATGATACTTCTTATTCTCATGTTTGAAAGGATTTAGAAATATAGTTGCTAAATTTATTTTAAAACAGCAGCTGTGACAGTTTTAAATGTGTCAAACATGCTGAGAACTTGAAATGTAGTAAATCAGGCTATTTTGATAGTGCCTGCAACTCATGGGACTTACCAAGAAGTAAGTTTGCCATGTGAAAGGATATTAATATCCTTTTAAAGCATGGGATATGTGAAATTTCATATTAATCATATTAACTTCTGATAAGAAAACAGATGCTAGGCCTGAAGATATTTCCTATGTAGGAAAAGTTGTTTTTAAAAAATTTGCCTTGGTATTCTGGGATATTGAAAACAGCATCGTTTGAAAGTGCTAAACTCAAAAGTAGTAGGGGTGATATAAATGAGATGATGTAAGACATCTTGTATCTTATTTCAGGCTTAAGGCAAGTAAAGGTAAACATTTTTGAACATTTTTTCTTTTCCTATAGTTTTCAGAAAGTTACTGAGTACTTAATTTGTTGCTCTTCAAGTTGTCAGAGTTATGCCTTTTGGGAGGAGATGTGAAAAAATTTTCTTACAAAGTAACGTACCTTTTTTCTGTGTATGCAAATTCCATAACAAATGAGCAGTTTGATTAGGAAAAACTTCTGGTGAGTAAATAACACTTTTTGTAGTTGTTTTGTTATTGTTGTAAACTTCAGATTTTGTTTTGCTTTGTATATTTTTCCCTATTGAGTATTGGCTTAACTACTATGTATTCTGAAGTTTCTTTGGTATGACTGGTCCATGAAAAGGCACTGTTAATAATTTCAGATCACTCGGACTTACTCTACATCTACACATATGGTTTCTCCATTTCTAATTTGGTCTCTGCTTAGCACAACAGGAGCAGGGTGAGTCAGATAATGATAGAATGTTGGAATCTGTGATTCCTTGTAATTCATCATCATGTAATTTATTATGATGAAGGCGATAGCGGTATTACATAGTTTTTAGAAATCCAAAATTAAGGCCGGGCATAGTGGCTCACGCCTGTCATTCCAGCACTTTGGGAGACCAAGGCAAGAGGATTACCTGAGCCCATGGGTTTGAGACCAGCCCAGGCAACCTGGCAAGACCTCATCTCTACAATAAACCAAAAAAATTACCTGGGCATGGTGGCTCATGGCTGTGGTTCCAGCTACTTGGAAGGCTGAGGCGGAAGGATTGCCTGAACCCAGCAGGTCAAGGCTGTGGTGGCTGTGAGTGTGCCACTGTACTCCAGTCTAGGCGACAGAGTAAGACTCTGAGTAAAAAAAAAGAAAAAGAAAAAGAAAGAAAGAAATACAAACTCTAAAGGTAAGACCTGGGAAAATTACTTCAATCTTAGTCTTCTCTGTGTGTAAAGTGGGATTGTTAATAATAACTATCTCATAGGATTGTTGTGACGGTTAATGAGATATATGAAACATGTATGGTCAGCACAATGAAGAACATTGTTTTGACTGATAATTGGGTAAGAAGAATCATTTGAGACCTTCAATAGCAAAAAAGCATCACTTTGTCTCTTTTCCCTAAGTAATCCCAGAACTAGAAATTTTTCTCTGCCCGAGTTCTATTTCACGTTTTCAGGTTCTGAACCACTGTCTTAAGAGTATAAGCTTCTCTTCAACCATGGAGGCATTAGTAGGTCTGAGTTGAGGCTACTGGAAAAATTATTTTCCTGTTTTAAGCAGGGTGAAAATGAGAACTTACTCTAATTACAAAGCTAAGCATTGCATTTTCACCCATTACTGTAAGTCACCAGTTAAACACAGATAAAAGCAACCACTTCCAAATGGTAGTATTCTCTGACTACCATTTACCTGGTAGTAAAGTTCCCAGTCATTCAACAGCACCTTCTGTGGAACAGGTGCTGTCTCAGATCCTGAGGGGCAGCTGGGAACAAAACAGACAAAATTTCTCAAGTGGAAGGAACAAGTAAATCATACACGATATGTTGGAAAGTGATATGTGTTAGGGAGAAAAATAAAGCAGGAGAGGGAGGGAGAGGAGTTCCTGGCCCAGGGTGAGAGCCTGTGTGCTGTGTGGAGAGGGAGGAGTTGGGGAAGTTAGTGACTGCAGTTCTAAGCAAGGGGGTCAAGGTGGGCCTTACCTGACAGAACGACATTTGAGCACTTCCGCTGTCCTAATCTTGGTTTAAACCGTCATTCAGGGAATTCTTGGACAACATAAAATCAAAGCCTAACTTTTGTAGGTTTATCTGTGACCACATAACAATATAAATTATATTTAGCTGTACATTTTTCTAATGAGCAGTTGGTATCTGTGAAGCAATATTGTCAATGTATGATGTCATTTCTCAGCAGTGAAAAACAGAGGGATTGACCACAATTGACCGAATCTTGATGATTGAACTAGATTTGTAATATAAAAGAGGAAACCTTTGGATAGAATTGGAGTTATTGTGTTAGAATATTGAACTAAATTACCTTGTTAATGGTGGTTTATATGCATGCAGTAGTGTGATCTTGTCAAGGGGAAATAAAAAGGATTTTTGTGTATTTGAAATAATTACATTGAAGGTAGTAAGAATTTATTGGAGAAGGTGTTAAAAGATTTGGAAATTAACTAGATCCCTTAGAGAATTTAACTTTCAGGAAATGGGTTTTTTATCTAATATATTTTTTAAATGTGTGCTGCTTTATCTCTTTATACATTTTTAAAAATCTGAATAAGCATAGGCATAACAAAGTTAATATATCTAAGAATAAATTAGATGTTAACTTTGAGGACTTTACAGTTGCTGTTGTCCTTACTGGCAATAATAAGCTTTAAAGCAATATTATCTCAAAATAAAATCTTGAGCGCTCACATGACAGAAACAGAAAACTTCAATATAGTTATTCCTGGGTATAACTGATGAGAATGTTGTGAAGTCACCAAATAATAAAGTCACCAAAAAAACTTTTTTAGAATGAGAGAGTTAGCAATAATTGTTGTCTTATTGGCTTAACTGGATTTGCACACAGTATTTTTTTACAGCATTAGTTTATGTTTACTAATTAAAATTTGTGTTCGATAAGTCCGTAGGTGGATTTACTATTCCAGAGTGGAGCTTAATTTTGAGATATACATTGACTTGTATTTTTTCTTTGCTTTGTCTAGTTTATTTACTGAAGAAAATCTTAGGTGCACATTTATTTATTTATATCTATTACAAAAGTAGTACATGTTCAGTGTAGAAAATTTTTACATAATCACAAAGAAAATCACAGGTAATCACAAAGAAATCGATCCCTATAATTTTGCATTTTGCATATGCGTGTTTTTAAACATATATGTACATATGTTTAAATATGTAAACATACAAGCCTTTGCATATAAAACCTTTGCATATAAAACCTTTGTATATGCACACTTTGCATATGCATACGTTTATTTGAATTGTGAGATTATAATTTGTTATTTAAATTTATAATTTTAATAGCCTAATGGTTCAGTACATAAACTTTGGAGTCGTACTCATTTCGGCAGCACATATACTAAAATTGGAATGATACAGAGAAGATTAGCATGGCCCCTGCACAAGGATGACATGCAAATTCCCGAAGCATTCCATATTTTTAAGCAGACCCTAAACATTCACCATAATACTATAAGAAGGGGATTGACAGTAACAGGATACTGGGGGGAGGGAGGACACATAACATCAAAAAGGGTACCTGATCTCAAACCAAGCAAAGTAGGGACCAAAGGAAGGACCAAACCTTACCTGTACAATGTCCACTTGTATACCTAATCCAGAATTGTACCACACATCTTTAAAATAAAATATTTTTTAAAAAAACAGAACGTTGGCGTCAGAGACTTTCATTTGTCTGCCTCCACACATTTATTAATTATGTACACTGGGCAAGTTTCTGATGCTCAGTTTCTTTATCTGTTTAGATGGGGATAGTGATACTTTCTTCATAGATTGTTGTAGGCTTCAATCAGACTTCAGGTTGGATGTGGTGGTTTAAGCCTATAATCCCAGCACTCTGGGAGACCAAGGCAGGAGGATTGCTTGAGCCCAGTAGTTCAAGACAGCCTGGGCAACATAGTGAGACCTTGCCTATACAAAAAAATTAAAAAATTAGCCAGGTGTGATGGTATGTGCCTGTAGTCTCAACTACTTTGGGAGGCTGAGGTGGAAGGATTGCCTGAGTTCAGGAGGTCGAAGCTGTAGTGAGCCATGATCATGCCTCTGCACTCCAGCCTGAGTGATGGACTGAGACCCCCAACTCAAATAAGTACAAACAAATCAGATATATAATAAATGTCTGCCCATGGCAAGGAAATATGAGCCATGACTGCTGTTTTATATGTCAGGTTTCTTTACTTCAGTATATGTGAGCATTTTTATAAGCTCTAATTTTATTTTTCCTAAATCATGATGCTTGCCATGTTAACTCAAATTTATTTGAATATTTTATCTTTTACTTTTAAATTTATAATTATAGTGACATTCATAAACTTTTGTTATAACTAATAACTACAGATTGCACATAAAGAAGGTTTATGTTCAAACACATCTTTGTCACTGCAAAAGGGGTTCATAATTCAGACATTTTCATGAGTTCCAATTTCTTCACCCATACTTATTATTGTCCATCTTTTTTATTATAATCTTTCTAGTGGGTGTGAAGTGGTATCTCATTGTGATTTTGATTTGTATTTCCTTGTTAGCTAATGATGTTGAACACCTTTGTATGTGCTTATTGGCCATTTGTGTATCTTTGGAGAAAGTTCTATTCTAATTATTTGCCCGTTTTTTAATTGAGTTGCCTTTTTATTATGGCATCGTAAGAGTTGTTTATTCTGAAGCCAGGCACAGTGGCTCATGCCTATAATCCCAGCACTTCGGGAGGCTGAGGTGAGAAGATTGCCTGGGCCCATGGGTTCAAGACCAGCCTGGACAACTTGGCGAGACATCATCTCTGCAATAAGTCAAAAAATTAGCTGGGTATGATGGCCTATGCCTGTAGTTCCAGCTACTTGGAAGGCTGATGTGGAAGGATCGCCTGAGCCCAGCAGGTAGACACTGGGGTGGCCGTGAGCGTGCCACTGCCCTCCAACCTAGGCAACAGAGTGAGACTCTGACTCAAAAAAAACAAAACAAAGAGTTATTTATTCTGAATATATTTGAAAATATCTTCTCTTGTGGGTTGTCTTTTCACTTTCTCAGTATCCTTTGAAGATAAAAATTTTTAATTTTTATTAAGTCCAATTTATCAGTTTATCGTTGTTTTTTTTATTGCTTGTGCTTTTGGTATTATCTAAAAAAATTACCAAATTCAAGGTCATGAAGATTTATATCTGTGTTTTCTTTTTTTTTTTTTTTTTGAGTTGGAGTCTCACTCGGTCACCCAGACTGGAGTGCAGTAGTACGCTCCCAGCCATCGCAGCCTCGACCTGCTGAGCTCCAGCAATCCTTCCACCTCAGCCTTCCAAGTACAGGCAGAAGGATTGTTGGCTACCACACCCAGCTAATTTTTTGATTTATTGTAGAGATGAGGTCTTGCCAAGTTGCCCAGGCAGGTCTTGAACCTGCGGGCTCAGGCAATCCACTCACCTCAACCTCCCAAAGCGTGGGATTACATGCTGAGCCACCAAGCCCGGCTTATATCTGTGTTTTGTAATAAGAGTTTTATGGTATTTGCTTTTATATTTATATTGTTAATCCACTTTGTATTATATTTTATATGTGATATGGGTTAGGATTCAACTTCATTTTTTTGCATGTGTAGATCCAGTTGTTCATCACCATTTGTTGAAAAGGCTGTTCTTTCCTCATTGAATTACTTTTCAAAAATAAATTCTCCACAAATATAAGGGTTTATTTTGGACCCTCGTTATATTCCATTCGTCTGTATGTCTGTCCTTATGCCAGTACCACACTGTATTGACTACTATGGCCTTATAGTAGGTTTTCAAATCAGGAAGTGTGAGTCCTCCAGTTTTGTTCTTTTGTTCTTTTTTTTTGTTCTTTTTTTTTTTTGAGCCAAGGTGTCACTCTGTTGCCCAAGCTGAAGTACATTGGCATGATCACAGCCTCAACTCCTGGGTTCAGGGGATCCTTTGGTCTCAGCCTTCCAAGTAGCTGAGACTACAGAAGCATACCACCACTCTTGGCTAATTTTTAAAAAAATTTTTATAGAGATGAGGTCTTACTGTGTTGCCTAGGATGGTCTCAGAACTCCTGGGCTCAAGCAATCCTCCTTCCTCGGCTACCCAAAGTGCTGAGATTATAGGCCTGAGCCACCATGTCCACTTTTATCCTTTTTAAAGATTGCTGTGGCTATTCTGGGTTCCTTGAATTTTCATATGAATTTTAGAATCCACTTGCCAATTTCTGCAAACAAGAAAGCTAGGATTTTTATAAGAAATTCATGGAATCTAAATCAATTTGAGGAGATGCACAATAGTGCATCTTAACAACAGTGTATCTTTTAATCCATGAACATGGGATACCTTTCCATGTTATTTATTTCTATTTATTCAGGTTTCTTTCATTTCAACAATGCTTTCTAGTCATCAGAGAACAAGTCTTGTACTTCTTGTAATAAATTTTTTCTAAGTATTTTATTCTTTAGTTGTTTTTTTTTAAGTTGGAGTCTCACTCTGTCACCCAGGCTGGAGTGCAGTGGCATGCTCACAGCCACTGTAGCCTCGACCTGCTTGGCTCAGGCGATCTTTCCACCTCAGCCTTCCAAGTAGTTGGAACTACAGGCATGTGCCACCATGCTCGGCTCATAGTTTTTTGATTTATTGTAGAGATGAGGTCTAACCAAGTTGCCTGGACTGGTCTCAAACCCATGAACTCAGGTAATCCTCTCACCTCAGCCTCCCAAATTGCTGGGATTATAGGTGTGAGCCACTGTGCCTGGCCTGTAAGTGGAATTTTTAATTTTTAGATACTTGATTGCTAATGTATCAAAATACAATTGATTTTTGTATATTAATCTCATATCTTAAAACTTTGCTAAAATAGTTTGTTAGTTTTAATAATTTTTTAGTACATTCCTAAGAATTTTTTATTTATAAGGTCATGTTACCTGCAAACAGAGATATTTTACTTCTTTTTTTTCCATTCTGGATTTTAAAATATTTTTCTTGTCTAATTGCTTTGGCTGGAACCCCCAATATAATGTTGAAAGGAATGGTGAGAGCAGATATTCTTGTCTTTTTTGCTGATCTTCAGGGGGAAACATTTATTCTTTCTCCATTGAGTATGACGAATGTGGGTTTTTTGTACATATCCAATATCAGATTAAGAATCTTTTCTTCTTGTTCCTAGTTTCTGTTTCTGGTTTTCTTTCTGTTTCTTGTTTGTTAAGTGTTTATGTAATGAAAGAATGTTAGATTTTGTTATTACTTTTTCTATATCAATTGAGGTGATCGTGTGGTTTTTGTCCTTTATTCTACTAATATGATGTATTATATTGAGTTTTGGATGTTAAACTAACCTTGCATTCCTGTGAAAACCCTGCTTATTCATGGAGTATAATGCTTTTTTTTAATGTTGCTGGATTCAGTCTGCTAGGTTTTTGGTTTTTGTTTGTTTTTTGTGGTCCTGGCATCCATAGTCCTAAGAAATAGTGATTTTTTTTAATGATGCCTTTCTTTTGAAATCGAAGGGATACTGGCCTCATAGTATCAATTGGAAAGTATTCTTTCCTTTTCTATTTTTAGAAAAATTTGTGAAGAATTGGTATTAATTCTTTAAATATTTGATAGAATTCACCATTGACGTCATCTGGGCCTGGGCTTTTCCTTATGGGTTCTGAACATCTTTTAAATTCTAGTCTGCTTTTTCCCCCCAACTGTTGTTAATTTACTTCAGGAACTCCTTTTATTCCTTTTTGTGTAGGTAAAAAAAGGACTTTAATCTATTTGGCAAGAATAATAATCATGTTATACCACCTTCAAAAACAAACAAAACAAAAACAAGAAGGAACAAAGGAAGGCAGAAATTAAGAAAAGAAAGTAAACTACACATTTTTAGTGCAATGTTTTTCTGATTACCCTGTGACTATAATAATCATTTTGTAGCACTACATCAATATGTCAGTTTGCTTTAACATAAACAAGTTTCACAGTCATTTAGAAAACAAACATTTTATAAGTTGAAAATTTTGGGATTTTTAAGTATTCTTTATTGTAGAGAATTATATATTCAGTTTCTCATGTTTTTAATTTTATAGTTAAAGGCTATACATATTGTGGCAATAATTTAGTTATGAGACTATTTAAGTAAAAATGACCCAACATAATCCAACAGTATTTATATACTTATGAATAAAGTAATTTTATATCTTCTAGCTATTTTTAAAAAAAGAATTACTACCTTAGATCATAATACTTTTAACAAATAAAATGACTATTAAGGATGAAAAACCTTTAGTTATATCTTTTCAAGTAAAATGCAGCTTATAGCACTTTAGACTGGTTTTTCTTCAAACTAAGATTTATACAACTCCTAAAAGTGAGCCTGGTAGTATCATTCCCATCTTTTAAATGTATGGTGGAAGATATTAGCCAGAAAAACTGTGTGATAAAATTACTTGATGATTATTATTACTTTAGAAATTAAGTATTTTTTTTAGTAGGGTCTCACACTGTTGCTCAGACTGGAGTGCAGTGGCGTGATCATGACTCACTACAACCTTGACCTCCTGGGCTCAGACGATCCTCCCACCTTAGCCTTCCAAGTTGGGACTACAAGTGTGTGCCACCACACCTGGCTTATTTTTAAAAATTTTTTTGTAGAGATGAGGTCTTGCTAGTTGCCCAGGGCTCAGGCAATCCTCCTACCTCAGCCTCCCAAAGTACTAGAATTATAGGCATGAGACACTGCACCTGGCTAGAAATTAACTTTTTAAAGTAATCATGTAATGCTAGTATCTACTCCTGCTCCACCCTCATACCATAAGTATAAATAAAAGCCGCTGGTGTTTTCCTGGTTTTCATCATGTTGTCAGTCTAGATGCCAAAATGTATCTGAAATTTAGTGATAGGCAACCAACAAAAATAAATTGTATTTTTGCATATTAATTACTCTTGCTGAATAGTTATCAGCAAGAAATATCCTGATTCCAAGTAGCTGGAACCTTGGTAGTTTTAATGAAGAGATTTGTAATAAGAATATAGAGGTTAAAATAGGTTGAAGAAAAATATGCTCCTCATGAAGGGCCACCTGCCTCAAAAAAATTTTTTTTTAATGAGAGGGCACATCTTTGCCCTTATCTATAGCATGTGAACTTGACTTATCTGTAGCATGTGAACTTGATTTGTTTTTCCAGCTGCCCTGATGAATTTGCTTTTCTCATCTACATTCTCCCACTGGACCTGTTTTCAGATGCACATTTGTGAAAGTACCGGTCATGAATATAGCCTCTGGACAAGTATAAGAAGTGTTTTCCAACTGAATATTTGTTTTTGCTAATAAACATTAGTGCTAGACTGAAAGAGAGCTAATGAAACTAAGATAATGACTAGTGCTTCAGACATTAATGTTCAGGTTTATCACATTAGTGAAATAATTTTGCAACAATGCACAAAAGTTGAACAGTAATTGAATTTAGAGTATAGTGATGCTATCATAAGAGTCAAGTGTTAGTTTGTAGTACAAACTAGCAGTAGATAGAGCCAAATACTCTATCAAAATTTGACACAAAGGATAATATTGTTATATCTAATTTTATAATCTCTACTTTTCTCTAAGATTCAGAGTTGAGACACACCCAGTCTTTTTCTCTTCCACCTACAGATAGGAAAACTATATAAAACATGACTATAAGATTAAGAATCTAATTATAGGTAATAAATTTAATTACTTTACAATCGCACTAGGTATGTAAAGCCCTACTAAAATATAATTCATTGTATAAATTCAACTAAAATAAATGTACTTTTTGTTATCTAAGCATAGTGGCAATATGATAAAACAATTAAACCCACTACAAATAAAAGTTCACTTATTCAAAAAATGAATATTAACTACCCTTCATAAATCAGTCATTGAACAGTCCTGCTGATGTTTTATGACTTTTATTGACTTTTTTTTTTGAGTCAGAGTCTCACTATGTCACTCAGGCTGGAGTGCAGTGGTACGCTTATGGCCACCACTGCTTTGACCTGCTGGGCTCAGGCAATCCTTCCACCTCAGCCTTCCAAGTAGCTGGAACCACAGGTGCATGTCACCAGACCCGGCTAATTTTTTGTTGTTGTCTTTTATTGTCAATATGAAGTGTTACCAGTTTATCCAGGCTGGTCTCAAACCCTTGACTCAGGCAACCCTCTTGCCTCCACCTCCCAAAGTTCTGAGATTACAGAATGAACCACTCATGCTGGCTTTTTTTTTTTAACTTGTACTTTTATTTTCATAGACACATGATCTCGCTATGTTGCCCAGTGTGGTCTTGAACTTTTGGGCTCATGCAGTCTTCCTGCCTCAGCCTCCCAAAGTTCTGAGATCAGAGGTGTGAGCCACCATGCCCAGCTATTGACATTTTACTGCAATATTTGAGATACACAAAAAAGATAAGAGCAAGCCAATGTATTGGTACAAGACCGATGGACAAGACCATTGGCATATAGACCAATGGAATAGAACTGAGATTCCAGAAGCAAAACCTCAATTTCTCAACCAACTCATCTTCGACAAAGCCTCCACCACCCACCACTGGGGAGAGAACAATCTATTCAGTAAATGGTGCTGGGAAAACTGGCTGACCACATGGAGAAGATTCAGACAGGAACCCTATCTATCCCCATTCACAAAAATTAACTCTAAATGGATCAGAGACCTAAATGTAAAACCTCAAACCATAAGAACTTTAGAAAATGTAGAACGCACCCTTATGGAAGTTGGAACTGACATCCAATTCCTGAGCAAAAACTGAAATGCCTGGGCCATAAGAGATAAGATAGACAAGCGGGACCTCATTAAACTGACAATCTTCTGCAAAACAAAAGAAACCATCCAGAGAGCAGGGAGACAGCCCACAGACTGGGAAAAAGTTATTCGCCAACTCCATGTCTGACAAAGGCCTAACATATAGGATCTACAAAGAACTCAAACGTGCCGAAAAGAAAAAAAACAAACAACCTCATTACAAAGTAGGCAAAAGACATGAACAGACACTTCTCAAAAGAAGACATACAAGAGGCCAACAGATACATGAAGAAATGTTCAACCTCACTAGTCATCAAGGAAATGCAAATTAAAACTACACTGAAGCCGGGCTCGGTGGCTCAGCCTGTAATACCGTGCCTTTGGGAGGCTGAGGTGAGCAGATTGCCTGAGCCCGCGAGTTCAAGACCTGTCTGGGCAGGTGAGACCTCATCTCTACAATAAATCAAAAAATTAGCTGGGCGTGGTAGCACATGCCTGTAGTTCCAGCTACTTGGAAGGCTGAGGTGGAAGGATCGCTGGAGCCCAGCAGGTCAAGGCTGCGGTGGCTGGGAGTGGCCACTGCACTCCAGTCTGGGTGACAGAGTGAGACTCTAACTCAAAAAATAAAAAAAATTAAAAAAAAAACCTACACTGAGATACCACCTAACTCCAGTCAGAATGGTCATTATTAATAACTCAAAAAATAACAGATGCTGGAGAGGATGTGGTGAAAAGGAAACACTTCTACACTGTTGGTGGGAATGTAAACTAGTGCAGCCTCTGTGGAAATCAGTGTGGCGATTCCTAAAAGCCCTAAAAATCGACCTTCCATATGACCCCACAATCCCCCTACTGGGAATATACCCTGAAGAACCCAAATCACTCTATGAAAAAGATACCTGCACACGTATGTTTATTGCAGCATTGTTCACAATAGCAAGATCATGGAACCAACCATGCTGTCCATCAAAAGAGGACTGGATTTTAAAAATGTGGTACAAATACACGATGGAATACTATGCAGCCATAAAAAAGAACAAAATCATGAATTTCGCAGCAACCTGGATGGAATTAGAGTTTATAATACTGAGTGATCTCTCACAGAAACAAAGAGATGAGTATCACATGTTCTCACTCATAAGTGGACCTTGAACAACTATCATAATACTATAAGAAAAGGATTGCCGGGCTCAGTGGCTCATCCTGTAATCCCAGCGCTTTGGGAGGCCGAGGTGAGTGGATTGCCTGAGTCCACAGGTTCAAGACCCGCCTGGGCAACTTGGCAAGACCTCATCTCTACAATAAATCAAAAATTAGCTGGGCGTGGTAGCGCACACCTATAGTTCCAGCTACTTGGAAGGCTGAGGTGGGAGGATCGCCGGAGCCCAGCAGGTCGAGGCTGCAGTGGCCGGGAGTGGCCACTGCACTCCAGTCTGGGCGACAGAGTGAGACTCGAACTCAAAAAAAAAAAAAAAAAAAGAAAAGGATTGACAGTGGCGGGAAACTATGGGGGGGCAGGGAGGGGAAGGAAGGTGGGATTAATGGTAGTCAGTATCTGTCTGGGGACGGGGGCACACCTCATCAACAAAGGTACCTGCACAATGCATATTTGTATACCTAACCCTTAACTGTACCCCACAATTTAAAAATTAAAAAAGGTACAAGAACAAAAAAATAATAAAATTCTTTAATTCTAAAAAAAAAAGAGTAAGCTAATGGTGTTCATTAACTCATAGGTCAGCAACAGAGTTCGGAGGGTTTACGTTGCATATACTTACATGGATACACACACACATTTAAATTTTGAACTGTGGAATACTATAGAATTCATTTCACAAAACAAAAACAGTTTGGACCACATTTGGGTCTAGCTTCCAAGACTGGAATATGACAGGGTCACCATCTGCAATGAGATATGAAGTTTCAAAGACTGGACTAAACTGACTCAGGTATTTACAGAAGGAGAATTTGAATAGCTATCAAGAAGGAACGCTAAAGAAAGAACAGGAAAATTGGCCCTGAGTATACGATTTGAGGTGTGAATTAAAGCCATGATGTTGTGAGCCAGAAATAAGGGCTTATTCCTCTTTAGATCATGGACTACTTTCAGACCCCTACAAAATAGTCCCATCCTTAGAAAATAGTCCCTTTCCCTATAAATACTCCTTGTAACAGTCCCTCTCCCTATAAAAATTACACACATGTACCAACACATACTATTCAACTTTGGGAGTTCACAGATGCTCTGAAGTCTCAGATATCTCTAAGTGAATATTGGGGGTAAAGTTGAGGGAGGGAGAAAGTGATTTGAGTTAGAGACCTCTTCAAAGGTGTGAGGAGGAGAATGGTCTTCAGTGTGCTATGGACTACTCCAGATAGTGAAAGGCTGTGCAAATGGGGTTTTGGCCATGCCCTCTCTCCAATCTGAACAGTTCTGTCCACTTTCGCCTGTTCGTATATTTGGGTTCCATTTAAATTTTTGATTACTGTATAACTCTTAGCAATAGAAAACTAATTTTAAAAAATAAAATGAAATACAAACGCGATGAATACGTGGGTTCTACTATTCCTAAAGATAGAGGAATTTTTAAAGGCAGAACATAATTGAAAGAGTGCAATCTTTAGGTTCAGAAAACCTGTTTTGAGCTCTGTTAGCTGTGTGATCTTAGAGAACTCACCCTCTATGAGTTTCTTCCGTCTGTGAAAGTGATCGCACCAGAATTGTGAATTTGGACAAGATGATGTTTATAAAAGCACCTTAAAGGGTATGACGCACTATCTAAATGTTATTTCCATTTTCAGGTGTGACTGAAGAAATGTCAACAGTTTCCTAGTAATTCAGCAACTCAGGTGAGAAGGAAAATCCAAGTAATTCTATTATCTGAATCTAGTGTTTGACTTTTAAAGTTTTGAAACTATATATAAAAATTATCTTTATTGTTGGAAGAGACTTTCAAGGTGATGCAACCAATTATCTAGTAAATGCTTGAATTCTTACTAGAAGTCTCTGTCAAGCAGAATGTTTATCTGGACTCTGAGATTGCTTTCCTTCTGCCTGAATTTCATTCTTTGCAGTTGCAAAGAATGAAGTTCTCCAGGTCAAATCTCTGGTTTTGTTTATTTGAAAAGAAGTATATTTATTTTGTTCCCATCTGTGGACAATATTTCACTAGATATAGAAATCTAGGTTTACAGTTATTTTTTTCTCAGTCTTTTAAATTACATTCTACTGCCTTCTTCAGTTGGTGTTGATGAAAAGTCAGCTGTTAATCTAATTGCTGTTCCTGTGAAGATAGCCTGTCATTTTCTGACTGATTTTAAGGTCTTCCATTTGTCTTAAGTGTTTTGAAGTTTCATTACCATGTATCTGGGTAAGGATTTCTTTTTGTCTACCCTATCTGGAATTTGCTAGACCTTTTGAATATGTGGGATGGTGTATCTCATCAGTTTTGGAAATTTCTCAGTCATAGATCTCTTCAAACATCGAGTCTGTCCTGTTTCGTCTCCCTCTCCCTCGCTCAGGTGATCCTTTCACCTCAGCCTTCCAAGTAGCTGGAACTACAGGTGCATACCACTATGTCTGGCTAATCCTCTTGCCTTCGCCTCCCAAAGTACTGGGATTATAGACATGAGTCATTGCACACTGCCAAGAAGAAAACTTTAAGAGGAAAGAGCAAGAGGGAAGTTGATCATCTTGCTAGAATCAAGCCATAGCAAGAAGTAGCCAGAACATAGAAAATGAAGAAGAGAATGAAACAGAAGGATATAGCGTGGTAGCCAGGTAATAATACCTATTTTATAAGATTGTTGTGAGGATTAAATAAGATAATGGACAGCAGAATGCAGTGCAACCTGAAACATTCCAATACTCTTTTCTTCAAAGTTCTGTTGTACACTACTGTACTGAAAACACACACTCTGGAGCCACCCTGCCTGGGCTTGAATCTCAGCTTTCCTGCTTAATAGCTCTGCAACTAGCCAAGCGTAACCTTTCCTGCTTAATAGCTCTGCAACTAGCCAAGCGTATGTAGTAACCTTCCACAACGGTAATTATTTCATCCTGAGTGTTATGTTCTCCCACGCTGCTTCCAAGAGGCACGGTCTGCTGCCTTTGGGGTATACTGAGAGGCAGGGGCCCCATTTGATGGCTCACACCTGTAATTTTAGCACTTTGGGAGGTTGAGGCAACGGGTTTGACCTAGTCTCTATAATAAATCAAAAAAATTAACTGGGCATGGTGGTGCACACCTGTAGTTCCAGCTACTTGGAAGGCTGAGGTGGAAGGGATCACCCAAGCCCAGCAGGTCGAGGCTGCAGTGGCCGTGAGCATGCCACTGCACTCCGGCTTGGGCAACAGAGTAAGACTCTGACGCAAAAAAAAAAAAAAAAAAAAAAAATAGCTCTGCAACCTCCCTACAAGTAACTTGACCATATCTCAGTTTTCTTACTTGTAAAATGGCAAAGGGTAATAATAGCACTGGCCTCACTGAGTTGTTGGTTTTAAATGAATTAATATGTACTGAGTACACAAAATAGGCCTGATATGTAGTAACCTTCCACAATGATAATTATTTCATCCTGAGCGTTATGTTCTCCCACGCTGCTTCCAAGAGGCACGGTCTGCTGCCTTTGGGGTACACTGAGAGACAGGGGCCCCATTTGTTTTGGTTTTCTCCAGAAGCAGGAAGCATTGGAGATGCCTGGAAGCCCAAACAAAAACCGTCCTCTATCCTCACCTAATTTGCCCACTCACTCTTTCTCCAAATCACATATTTCTTGATGCTTCAATAACCACTTTTGAATAATTCTAGTAGAACCTTACCACATGAAGTTAAAATCATTCTTCTACCTGATTGTCA
Source organism: Cephalopachus bancanus (assembly GCA_027257055.1). NCBI lineage: Eukaryota > Metazoa > Chordata > Mammalia > Primates > Tarsiidae > Cephalopachus > Cephalopachus bancanus. The sequence continues at coordinate 189,878 of JAPVLO010000233.1, forward strand.
CCCTAAAAGAACAAGATTTTTATATTTATCTTTGTGTACTCATTGCCTGTCACAGTCCTTGAAAGGTAAGTGCTCAAACCTTTGCTGAAAAAATTTGGGATTTGTCTTCAAATATTGCATAGTTTTAGGGGTAAAGCTAGGTAAATGATCAGAGGATGTAAGCCACCATAAATCATTTCTTGATTACACCAGTGTGCAAATTTTTTTTTTTAATGTACATTTCTTACCTGTTCAAGAACATAGTAAGGGCATTTATACTTTTATTCTAGAGTGGTGATTCTCAAAGCTTTCGAATAAAAAAAATCCTTTGTAATAACAAATTTTGATGTTTCTCACATGGTGACAGTGTAGTTTTAGTGTCCAGTGGTGAAGAAAAATAACAGAATAAATTGCACCTTTAAATGAGTTTGTATCTTATTAACCATTATATCATCTATATAGATGTGAAAAAATATTAGGACAGGTACATGTGACAGATATATCTTCAGTCTTTAGACATTTGGGGTGCACCTTTGGATGCATACATCATGTACAATACTCCATTGTCAAGGATTCACAGAAAGAAATTACTTTTCCAGATACTTTACTTCTGTAAATGTTACTTAGGATTATATTAACAGTTTGTTAACCCTGTTACTTTCCCTTTTTCTTACCAACGTAAATAACCCTCCTACATTTCTTTCTTTTTTTTTTTTTGGAGTTGGAGTCTCACTCCTTTGCCCAGGCTAGAGTGCAGTGACACACTCATGGCTACCCCAGCCTCGTCCTGCTGGGCTCCAGCCATCCTTCCACCTCAGCCTTCCAAGTAGCCGGAACTATAGGCACACGCTGCCACGCCTGGCTGATTTTTTTATTTATTGTAGAGATGAGGTCTCGCCAAGTTGACCAGGCTGGTCTCAAACCCATGGGCTCAGGCAATCCACTCACCTCAACCTCCCAAAGTGCTGGGATTACAGGCTGAGCCATCAAGCCCGTCCTCAGTCACATCTCTACGTATCTATTTGTGTAGTTGACCCTGATAGTTTATGTATTTGTTTGAATTTTTCCAACATTTTTTGTTTTTTACTTGGACTCTCACTCTGTCACCCAGGCTGGAGTGCAGTAGCGTAATCACGGCTACCACAGCCTGGACCTTTTGGGCTCAGGTGATCCTTCTGCCTCAACCTTCCAAGTAGCTGAAACTAAGGTGTGCTCCACCATGCCCAGCTAATTGTTTGATTTATTGTAGAGATGAGGTCTTACCAAGTTTCCCAGACTGGTCTCAAACCCCTGGGCTCAGATAGTCTCTAGCCTCTGCCTCCCATAGTGCTGGGATTACAGTCGTGAGTCACTGCACCTGGTCTCCAACTTCTTATTATGAAAATTTTCATATGTAGAGAAAGCTAAAATAATAATATAAGCATTGTACACCTTCTACCTAAATTCAGTCATTAACATTTTGCCACATTTGCTTATAGATATATGTGTGTAAACACACCATTTATTTACTTACTTAGAGAAAAACCAGAAAATGGGTTACAGACATCATACCTAAATACTTTGCAGGCATCTCCTAAGAATAAAGCGTTTTCTTCCATAACCATACTATTATCATACCTAAGCAAGTTAACAAAAATTCTATAGCACTTCAGATTTCCACCGGTGTCACAAAACTGTATGTGGTAGGCAGAATAATGCACACCCCTCACCCAAAGGTGTCCCTGTCCTTATCCTCCAAACCTCCTAATATGTTACTTTACATGGCAAAGGGGAATTAAGGTTGCTAATCATTTGACTTTAAAATAGTGAGATTGTCCAGATAGGGCCAGTGTAATCACAGGAGTTCTTAAAAGTGGATGAGGGAGCCACGTGTGGCTCACGCCTGTAATCCCAGCACTTTGGGAAGTGGATGTGAGAGGATTGCCTGAGCCCAGGGGTTCGAGACCAGCCTGGGCAACTTGGTGAGACCTCGTCTTGACAATAAATTTTAAAAATAGCCAGGTGTAGTGCTGTGCGCCTGTAGTTACAGCTGTTTGGAAGGCTGAGGTCGAAAGATCCCCTGAGCCCAGCAAGTCGAGGCTGCGGTGGCTGTGAGTGTGCCACTGAACTCTAGCCTGGGTGACAAAGTGAGACTCCTACTTTAAAAAAAAAATGAATGATGGAAGCAGAAGAATAGAGTCAGGGAGATGTGACTGTGGAAGAAAGGCACAGAGGGAGGCAATGCTGCTGGATTTGAAGATTGAGGGACACAGGCCAAGGAATGTCAGTGGCCTCTAAAAGCTGTAGCGGCCAGAAAGGAACCCAACCCTACCAAAACCTTGATTTTAACCCAGGGAGACTCATCTTGGGCTTCCAATCCTCAGAACTGTAAAAGAATAAGTTTTTATGGTTTTAAGTCAAATTTGTGGTAATTTTGTTACAGAAGCATTAAAAAATGAACATGCTGGTTTTTTATACCTTCACTTTTTTTCCTCCCCAAACTAGGATCCAGTCAAATTTCAAACATTGCTCTTAGTTTTATTTTTTTAGAAGTGTTGATAATATATTTCATGTAATCTAGTATATCAAAATATTATCATTTCAACGTGTAACAAATATTTTTAAAATATTGATATACTTTACAATTTTAAAAATCATACTCTGAAATTCAGCATGTATCTTACACTGACAGCACACCTCAGTTCAAACTAGCCATTGTCACAGAGCTTAATAGCCATAGATTAATGGCGACCATATTGGGAAGCGCAGCTCTGGATATTCAGGAAATGTTTCATTCTGGCATAGGGTTGTCTGCCAGGCTATTTTCACTGTCACTGAAAGTGCTGGGGTAAAGAGTGCTGATGAGACCAGCTCCTTGCCCAGGCTCTGCCAGCCCCGTCTCACAGGTGAGACCTTTCTGGGCCTTGGTTTCTTCATCTGCAGAGTGAAGACCTTTGAAATAGGCCACCCTGAGGCAGAGCTCCAGGCCAGGTGGCAGAGCTCTTACATCAGGGAGAGGACCTCCAGGTGTTTGAGATACCTATGCTCTGGGCAGTGCCAGGAGATGATGAACACGACTCCTTTGGGGGATAGAGATGGCTCTGCTGTAGATTTCTCTTGAGTGTCCGGAAACAAGAATGAACTGGAACTGTTCCTCTTGCTCACCAGTAATTTTATGTATTAAGAAAAATAACCAGCACAGCAAAATGGAAGTCAGTGTAGCACTTTGAATCCTGAGTCTGCAGTACCAAATGAGTAAGAACCAAAAAACAGAAGTCTTCTTAGTTTAACTTGCCTCTCTCTGGGTTACTGACTCAGCATCTCTCTCCTTCTCTTCCCCCCGCCCCCACCCGTTTTAAGACTATATTTCTTAGAACAGTTTTAGATTTACACCAAAGCGGAACTGAGAGTTTTTATATAATCCCCTCTTGGTTACTTGTAATCCAAACAGTCCTCTGCCTTTTCTTTTTAATCTCCCATGATGTAATATTGTCCTTGTTAAGAGTTCGGGCCAGTTGTTTTGCAGAACATTCTATTTTCTGGATTTGTCTGATTTTTTTTTCCTCATGGTGACATTTCACATCTTCCTCTAACCTCTGCATTTTTTGTAAAGTGGAAGTTAGGCCTAGAGCCTTGATTAAAAACAGGTTAAATATTTCTGGCACAAATTTTTCATAGCGTTGTATTTTTACCCTTCTTAAATATCTTTCTTTGAGGTTGTGCCCATTGCTCCAGTATATGGGAATGCTTTTCAATCCTGATTGTGTCATTTTGTATCAGTTATTCCTCCTAACTTTCTCTCATTTGGAAATATGATAAAGCACATCTTTTCTTTTGTTTTTCAGCTTACTGCTAAAAAATATAGACAGAGAGACCAAAGGAAAGAATATCAATTCTTGGCTGCCTTATCTTAGAATGTCTTGGACACAGTAGAACTCAATAAATATTTGTTAAAATAAATTTTCACTGTCGACTTCTCTTTTTCTTGAAATTACCTCTTCCTTCAGCTTATAAAATGCTCCTCTTTTCCCAGTCTCTTCTTATTTTAGTTTCTCCTTGTTTCTTTGGTATCTTTTGAACCAATGACCTTCAATGTTGTTTCCAGTGTTCTGTTCTGTGATCGCATCTTCCTTCCTTATTCATCCCTGAGGCCATGTCAAGCATGACTTCAATCCCACTTCTTTGTTGTTGTCTCCTAAAATTTTTATTTAGCCCTTACTTTCTACCTGGAATCAGAATGCATGTTTCCTGCTTCCTGTTTGATATGTTCACTTGTAGGTTTAAGGGCCTTCTGAAAGCATATATAAAAGCAAATGCATTATTTTTTAATGCACTAATTATAACCCTCAAATAGTTATTTTTTTGGTATTACCTATACTAATCTTATAAATAATCTTTTGATTCTCTGAATCTTAATTCTTTTCTCTATAGAATAAGGCCTTCTCTCACAGCAATAATCAATCACTAAGTCTTTAAAGTAAGTCTCCTTTCTGTATACTTCAAATTTATTACCATCTATTCATCTCCATGTTCTCTATCAGGTGTATTAAGTTGAATCATATGAAATTGTTCATCTTTAATTATTTTTTAACTATAAGAATGGCAGTTTCAGCTGGACAAGGTGGCTTACACCTGTAATTCCAGCACTTTGGAGGCCAAGGCAGGAAGATCGCTTGAACCTGAGAGTTTGAGACCAGCTAGTCTCACACAGTGAGACTCTTTCTCTACAAAAAAAAAAAAAGAATGGCAGTTTTATATCAGCCTAATAATTTATCTAATTTTACTATGCTAAGTTTGTGTTATTTTATTTTGTCTACAAGAATAGTGTTAGAGGTTCTTACAAATTACCAAAATATCTTATCTGCTAATATCGAGACTTTATCCAAAAAGGAAATGAAATCATTCTGTCAGATCATGTACTTGTTATGAAATAAGTTGTACAAAAGAACACATAAGTTGTACCAATTTGGTTAAAGACTAATAATAAAATAGGTGTTTATGTTTCTACTACCTGGATTAAGAAATAGACTATTATTTAAGAAGACCTTTGCTAGTCACAAGCCTTTCCCTCTTCCTAAAGGAAACCACTATCTTGATTTTTGTATTAGTTGCTTTCTTCCTATTCTTTAAAATATATTCCCCCAAAATGTAGTGTTTAGGTTTGCCTGGTCTTGAACTTAGTATAAGTGGAATCATGATGTGAGTATTCCATGACTAGTTTATTTTGCTCAACTTTTATTTTCAGCCATATTAAGGCAGTAGTAATCATCCATTTATTTTCACTACAATATCATCTTCCATTTTATGAACACGCTACAATTTGTTTATTCATTCTATGATGGATAGATGAGTTGTTTTCAGAATTGTGCTTTTATGAAGAATGCTCTGTAGACATGTGCTGGATTTTCCCTAGGGCAATAATTTTTTAAATTGTAGGATGTGTCCCATCAAAGGGCTATACAATCAATTTGGTAGATTGCAGCCAGCATATTAAAAAATAAAACAGCTCCACAACATCTAGTGATTAGGAAACAAGCAAAAAGAAAAGGAAAAAAAAAAACCCAGAAAATAGGCACTTTTTGTTTTATATATGCATTATAGTTTTACAGAGCCTTTTACAATGTATGTTAGTTACATATACAATGTAGTAAGCATAAATATTGCTTTGTGAAACTTTTTTTATGACTCTGTGTGTGTGTGTGTGTGTGTGTGTGTGTGTATTTGTGTGTGTATTGACAAGGGCTATGAAATGTATTTCTTACTATGAGTTGCAATCAAAAAAGTTTTGAAGTTGCTATTTTAGGGTTGACCAGGATTTTAGGGTGGGGACATGTGTGGTAATCTTATGGAATGTCACACTGTTTTCCACAGTGATTGTGTTTCTTTGTACCCTTAGCAACTATGAAAAAGAATTTGTTTCTCTAAATTCTTGTTAACACATGATATTGGATGATTTCAAATTTTTGTTCATCTGGCAGATACATCTTATCGTGGTTTCAATTTTTATTAGTTTTATTTCTAATGAGGTTGCACTTATTTTATGTATTTTGAACCATCTGTGTGCCTTTTAGTTATTTGTCTTTCTTATTGATTTGTAGGCTTTCTTTCTTTACTTTTTTTTTAGTAGTTGGAATCTTGCTCTGTTGCCCAGGCTGGAGTACAGTGGCATAATCATGGCTCACCAGCCTCAACCTGGGCTCAGGCGATCCAGTAGCTGGGATTAAAGGTATGTACCACTGCACCTGACTAGCTTTCTTATGTTCTGTAAAGATGAGATCTTGCTATATTGTCCAGGCTGGTCTTGAACTCCTGCGATCAAGCCTCCTCTTCGGCTTCCCAAAGTGTAGGGATTATAGGTGTGAGCCACCATGCCTGGCCTGTAGGCTTTGGCTTTCTTTCTTTCTTTTTCTTTTTTTTTTTTTTTTTTTGAGTCGAAGTCTCATTCTGTCACCCAGGCTGGAGTGCAGCAGCACGCTCATGGTCACTGCAACCTCAACCTGCTGGACTCAGGTGTTCCTTTCAACTCAGCCTTCCAAGTAGCTGGAACTACAGGCACGCACCACACGCCTGGCTAATTTTTTGATTTATTGTAGAGATGAGGTCTCGCCAAGTTGTCCAGGCTGGTCTTGAACCCATGGGCTCAGGCAATCCTCTCACCTCGGCCTCCCAAAGTGCTGCGATTATAGGCGTGAGCCACTGCACCCCGCCTGTAGGCTTTCTTGATGTACTCTGGATACAAATCTTTTGTCAGCTATTTGTATTATTTAGTAGACTGTATCTTATCAGAAAACCATAATCCACTATAGATATTTTAAATATAGAGAATTTAATACAGGGAATTGGTTACAAAGTCTTTGGAAGAGCAGGAGAAGCAAAGAGTGGATGATGAGTTACCCAAAGATTGATATATGTAAGAAGCTGCAATTATTCTTAGGGCTAAGATGTGAAATGGAAATACTGTTCCCAGAGCCTATGATTATGGTGCTGCAGGGGCTTCTGCTGTTGGAATTGAACTTCCTCAACAGTAACTCAGAAACCTTAGCTTATTGCTTGTCGCTGCCACCCTGCTGGCGTTGCCATCAGAAACCAGACAAAAAAAGGGTATTTTTCCTCTCGCTTCCAATTTCCCGTCAATGCTTTCTATTGGCCGAACCTAGTACATGAGCTGGCAAGGGAGCCTGGGGAATGTAATTTCCATGTTTTCATTCTCAGGGGAGAGAGGATGGTAGAGAAGGGTTAGAGTGCCACCGAAAGACAAGTAGTACCCAGCACACTGCCAGACATAATTGTCTCAGGTTGTGGCTGGTCTTTTTATACTATTGTGGTGTCTTCTGATATACAAAAATTCTTACCTTTAATGTAAACAAATGTATAAATTTTTCCTATTGATGTCTCTTAAAAATTTTTGTTTGTTTGTTTTGAGTCAAGGTCTTACTCTGCTGCCCAGGCTGGATGGAGTGCAGTGGCACGATCATGGTTCACTTCAGCCTTGATTTCCTGGACTCAGGCAATTCTTTCGCCTCAACTTCTCAAGTAGCTGGAACTACAGGTGCACACCACCACACTCAGCTAATTTTTTGTTTTTTGTTGAGACAAGGACTCACTATGTTGCCCAGGCTGGTCTTGAACTCCTGTATCAAGTAATCTGCTTACCTCAGCCTTCCAAAGTGTTGGGATTATTGTTGTGAGCCACTACAACTGGCCTTAAAAAAATCTTATTTGAAAAGTTCCTCAGCCGGCTCGGTGGCTCAGCCTGTAATCCCGCGCCTTTGGGAGGCTGAGGTGAGTGGATTGCCTGAGCCCGCGGGTTCGAGACCCGCCTGGACAGCAAGACCTCATCTCTACAATAAATAAAAAAAAATCAGCTGGGCGTGGTAGTGCATGCCTGTAATTCCGGCTACTCGGAAGGCTGAGGCGGAAGGATCGCCGGAGCCCAGCAGATTGAGGCTGCGGTGGCCGGGAGCGGCCACTGCACTCCAGTCTGGGCGACAGAGTGAGACTCCAACTCAAAAAAAAAAAAGAAAAAGAAAAGTTCCTCCTTGAAGAAGGTAAGAAAACATTAGAACATGTTCTTTTTACATAAAAGATTTTAATTCTTTTGGAATTTTATTTTTATGTATAGTGGGACATAAGTATTCAGTACTTTCCATATAGGTGACCTGCTGTTCCTGCAACATTTATTAGTCTTTTCCCTCACTTATCTGCATTTTCTTCCTTTCATAAATTAAATTTCTATATATCCATGTGTCCATTTCTAGTTCATTCCATTTAGTTCTTTTTCCATGGTTTAATGCCATTTTGTCGTAATGACTTTAAAGGTATGTCTTATATCCAAGAACATGGGTTCCTTCAATCTTATTCTCTTTTCTCTCCTATTTGTTCATTTCTCTATTCCTGGTTCAATTGCACATTGTCTTGATTATGATAGCTTTCTAATAAGTCTTGATATATAGTAGAGAAAGTCTCCTCCTGACACACACACACTCTCTCTCACACTCATTTTTCTCTTCAGAAATGGCTTTGCTATTGTATGCACTTTTCTACATAAATTTTAGATTTATATTGATAAATTTCATGAAAAATTTGTTCATATTTTAATTGTATTGATGTTAAATTTCTATGAAAATTAAGGAGAAGTGACATATTTACCTTATTCAGTCTTCCAATACAAAAACATACTATATTTCTATATTTTCTTCTCTTTTGGGAGTCTTATTTAATGTCTTTCAATAAAACTTGTTCTCTCCATAAATAATTATACATTTATTAGTTTTATTTGTTAGCTTTATTTCAAGTTACTTTATACTTTTGTTGCTATGGTAAATTATACATACATACTAGTTTGTTGTTGTTGTTGTTGTTTTTAGAGACAGGGTCTTACTCTACTGCCCAGGCTGGAGGGCAGTGGTGTGATTATAGTTCACTGCAGACTTGAACTCCTGGGCTCAAGATAGTTCCTATTAATTTCTTTTTTTTTTTTTCCTGTGTACTGGCCATAATTTCTTATTTCTTTGCGTGTCTCATATTACCTCACCCCTAGAACTTATTCTTACCCCACCCCTAGAACTTATTTTTATTCCTTGTTGTAACTGTTGTTGTTTGTTTGTTTAGTGGTTTTTCTGCTCTGATTTTGTCAAATCTGTGTTCTTTGTTGTGTGTGCCAGCTGAAGTCTTTGTTTCATTAGATTGGTCAGCAGCTAGTGATTCAACAGAGGTTTCCTTAACCTTCTGCAACAAAAGAAATCCCCATCTTTGCTGAGAGACTCAATACATGTGTTGGGCACACCTTGTATACAAAGGCTGTCTGCACCTCTGCCCTAGTCTTCGCTCCCTGCTTGTACAGAGTCTGGGTGTCAGCTGGAAGTGAGAGCGTAGGGCCTTTTGGGCCTTTTCTGAACATACATCTAGACCTTGGCTTGTGCATGGCCTTCTAGATTCCCAGGAATATGAGGGAGCTTTTCAAAGCCCTTGTTTCCTAAAGCGTGTCATTTTCCAGCCTTTCCTCTTGAGTTTTTTGGATGATCTGTTGTTTACCCCCAACTGTTATGCCTTGTTCCAAGTGGCGGTATGCCTTGTTCCAAGTGGCGGTGGCTGTTGAATTTGCCTCTCAATGTGTTCAACAAATGCCCCCTACCCTCAGGTTGCTGTGTGAGTGCTATGAGAGTTTTGAGCTAGTCAAAATAGAGGCAAGCCCTTTGAGCTAGCAAGTCACCAGAGAGGTCAAAACAGCCACAATTCTTTGAAAATAAAGTCCTTTCTGCTGTCTCTGGCTTTAGAAACCTGCACTGGTAATACTGATTATTCTCTTCAGGGCCAGCACTAATCTGGGGAGCAGTAGATAGGTCCAGAGTAAGTTAAAAACACCACAAAGAGCTGGGTACAGTAGCACGGGCCTGTAGTCCCAGCTTCTTGAGAGACTAATGTGGGAAGATCACCTGAGGCCAGGAGTTTGAGACTGTAGTGTGCTATGATTGCTCCTATGACTAGCCACTGCACTCCAGCCTCAGCAACATTGCAAGACCCCCATCTAAAAAAAAATTTTTTTTAAAAAACATAAATTTCTCTTACTGAGACTCAGCTTTTTTTCTTTTTTCTTGATTAAGTATTTGCCTGGGTGCTGTAAACCCTCGATGTGTTTTCAGAGCTCTGATAAAGTGGATTCTGATAGTCCTTGCCAGTTTATTTACTGCTGTTGTGGAAGGATGGGCTTTTGGAATTTGTTACTCCATCATTTTTGCTGACATCACTCATGTAGTTGACTTTTGAATATTAATCTTGTATCCTCAACATTTGCTACACTTTCTTATTAATGCTACTTTCTTTATTTGATTTTTTTTTTTTAGGAGAGAATGTCTTGCTATGTTGCCCAGGCCAGTCTCAGATTCCTAGGCTTAAGCAATCCTCCTGCCAAAGGGCTGAGATTATAGGCATGAACCACCATGCCCAGCCTAATGCTATTAATTCATCTGTATATTTAAAAATTTTACAATTATGTCATCTCCAAGAATAACAATTTTTTCCTTCCTTTTCAGTCCTAACATCTCTTCATTATTTTCCTTGTCTAACTATTTTGTCTGGAACATATGGTATAGTTGGCCCTTTATATCCATGGGTTCTGCATCCATGAATTTAACCAACTGCATATCAAGTATATAAGGGAAAAAAATAGATGGTTATGTATATACTGAACATGTATAGACTTTTATTTTTTTCATTATTCCCTAAACAATATAGTATAATAACTATTTATGTAGCATTTACATTGTATTAGGTATTATAAAAGATCTAGAGATGATTTAAAGTATACAGGAGGATGTGCATAGATTATATGCAAATATTATGCCATTTTATGTAAGGAACTATGGATTTGGTATCCATAAGGGCTGGAAGAGCTGGATATAGGAAATCTTTTACAGATACTGAGGGATGACTGTAAAAGTAGTGTTGAATGGTGGGATAATAGGCATTCTTGTCTTATTTCTGATTTAAAGAAATGCTTCTAATATTTTTTTCATTAGAAATGATATTTGAGATCGGGCGTGGTGGCTCACGCCTATGACCCAGCACTTTGGGAGACCGAGATGAGAGGATTGCCTGAGCCCATGGGTTCAACTGCCCAGCCTGGGCGACTTGGCAAGATCTCATCTCTACAATAAATCAAAAGATCAGCCAGGCATGGTGGCACATGCCTGTAGTTCCAGCTACTTGGAAGGCTGAGGCGGAAGGATCGCCTGAGCCTAGCAGCTCGAGGCTGTGGTGGCTGTGAGCGTGCCACTGCACTCCAGCTTGAGCGACAGTATAAGACTCCAACTCAAAGTAAAAAAATAATGTTTGTATTAGGAGTATAGTGTTCATTGTTACTTAAGGAAGTTTGCATCTATTCTAGTTTGCTAGGAGTGTGTGTGTGTGTGTGTGTGTGTGTGTGTGTGTGTGTGTGTGTGTGTGTTTCAATAGTAACTGGATTTTGAGTATTTTAAAAGTCATGGATGGAAAATGAATAAAACCACTTCTACAACTATTAAAATGCTTTTACATGTATTTTTTCTTTTAAACTGTTAATGTGGTAAATCATATTAATTGATGTTCTAGAACAAACCAGTCTTACAATCCTAAGATAAACCCAGTTAAATATAATGTATAATTTTATACATTACTAGAGGTAGTTCACTAATATTTGGTTTAGGCTTTTTGTGTTTAGATTGTGACTGGCCTGAAAGTTTTAACTTTTGTATTCACCCTGACTCTATCAAGTCATGTTGGCATTATGAAAAGAATTGGAAGTATTCTCTCTTTTTCTTTTCTCTGGGAAAGTTTGCATAAATTGCAGTATACAGTTCCTTGAATATTTGGTAGAACTTTTCTGAAAAGTCACCTGGATTTGGAATTTCCTTATTGGGAAAAAAATTAATTTTTATTATTTTATCATTATAGGACTACTTAGTCTTTCTATTTATTTTTAGTCAGTTTTTTGTTTTTTTGGTTTTGTTTTGTCTTTGGAGTCAGAGTCTCATTCTGTTGCCCAGGCTAGAGTGCAGTGGCACACTCACGGCCACCGCAGCCTTGACCTGCTGGACTCAGGCAGTCCTCCTGCCTCAACCTTCCAAGTAGCTGGAACCACAGGCACGTGTCACCATACTCAACTAATTTAAAAAAAAAATTATTATGGAGATGAGGTTTTGCCAAGTTACCCCCAGGCTAGTCTTGAATCTCTGGGCTCAGGCAATCCTCTCACCTTGGTCTCCCAAAGTTCTGGGATTACAGACATGAGCCACCATGCTTGGCCTGTCAGTTTTAATAACTTGTATTTTCTAACATTTATATATTTATCAAAATTTTCAAATACATTGATGTAAAGTTGTTCACAAAATTAGCCTTTTATCTTTTAAAATTTATCTGGATCTGCAATTATGCTTCTTTTTCATTCCAAATATAAATTTACTTTTTTTCTTCCTAATCTCACTAGAGGTTTGTAGTTTTTATTAATCTTTTATAATAACCAACTTGTGGATTTGTTGATCCTGCCTATACTATATTTTCTATTTCTTTATTTTTTTCCATTTGTCATTCTGTTCTTCTACTTTTTTGTTTATTCTGCTCTTTAACTTCTTCAATTGGTTAACATTAATTTTGTGTCTTTTCTTTTAATGTTAATATACTTTTTAAGTCATTTTTTACTGGTTTTTTTTTTTTGAGTTGGTGTCTCACTTGGTTGCCCAGCCTGGAGTGCAGTGGGCGCTCCCGGCCACCGCAGCCTCGACCTGCTGGGCTCCAGCGATCCTTCTGCCTCAGCCTTCCAAGTAGCCGGAATTACAGGTGCGCGCTACCACGCCCAGCTAATTTTTTGATTTATTGTGGAGATGAGGTCTCGCCAAGTTGCCCAGGCGGGTCTTGAACTCGCGGGCTCAGGCAATCCACTTACCTCAACCTCCCAAAGGCGCGGGATTACAGGCTGAGCCACCGAACCCGGCTTATTTTTAACTGTTATTCAGGTCTAAGTATTTCCATTATAATTTTTCTACCTATAAATTTTCTGATGTTTTAAGTTTTTTTACAAAAAAATTTTGTTACTAATTTCAAAGTTAACTATATTATGGTCTGTATATTAGTAATTGAAATTTGTGGAGGCTAGACTGATGACCTAGTTAATTTGTATAAATATTACATGTGGACTTGAAAAGTAAATGTTTTCTCCAATAATAGACAGTATTCCATATTTGTCTATTATATCAATCATTATTAACTGTGCTATTTATAACTTCAATATCCTTATAGGAGAAGCTATTTTGTCTTCTTGTCCTATCGACTACTGAGAAAGGTAGGCTGGAAGCAGTGGCTCATTCCTGTACTCCCAGTACTTTGGGAGGCGTAGGTGAGAGCATTGCCTGAGCCCAAGAGGTTCGAGACCAGCCTGGGCAACTTGGTGAGATCTTGTCTCTACAATGAATCAAAAAATTAGCCAGGTGTGGTGATATGTACCTGTAGTTTCTGCTACTTGGAAGGTTGAGATGGAAGGATCACCTGAGCCCAGGAGGCTGAGGCTGCAGTGGCCATGAGCATGCCATTGTACTCTAGCCTGGGTGACAGAGTGACACTCCAACTCAAAAGAAAAAAGAGATAGGCTGGGCTCGGTGGCTCTGCCTGTAATCTCAGCACTTTGGGAGGCCAAGGCGAATGGATTGCCTGAGCCCATGGGTTCGAGACCAGCCCAGGCAACTTGGTGAGACCTCGTCTCTACAATTAAAAAAAAAGTTAGCTGGGCATAGTAGCGTGGCACCTGCAGGAAGGCTGAGGTAGAAGGATCACCAGAGCCCAGCAGGTCAACGCCGGGGTGGCCGTGAGTATACCTCTGCACTCCAGCCTGAGCGACAGAGTGAAACTCCAACTCAAAAAAAAAAAAGGGCGAGATAAAAGTGTTTTAATCTCTAATAAAGATGTTGGATTTCTCAGTTTGTCTATGTATGGCCACTTGGTTGGTTGGTTGTTTTTTAAAAAATATTTTTCTACTTCTAATAATTTGCAATTATAAGTAAATTATATTTTTAGAGAATTTCTCAGTTCTTCGAACACAACTTTTTTTTTAAGCGAATCGTAAGTATTGCAGTCTATTCTTATATTGCATCTTGGGAATCTCAGTGAAATTTATAAGATTGTGTTTGTCATTGTTAATACATAATAAAAATAAGACCTGCCATTTACGAAGTACCCACCATATGTCAAACATTTGTGCTAGGTGTTTTATTTATTTGGGGTTTTTTTTTTTTTTTTTTTTTTTTTTGAGTTGGAGTCCTACTCTGTCGCCCAGACTGGAGTGCAGTGGCCACTCCCGGCCACCGCAGCCTCGACCTGCTGGCCTCGGTGATCCTTCCACCTCAGCCTTCCGAGTAGCCGGAATTACAGGCGCACGCTACCATGCCCGGCTAATTTTTTTTTGATTTATTGTAGAGATGAAGTCTTGCCTGCCCAGGCAGGTCTTGAACCCGCGGGCTCAGGCAATCCACTCACCTCAGCCTCCCAAAGGTGCGGGATTACAGGCTGAGCCACCGAGCCCGGCTTGTTTATTTTTCTTTAGGTGTTTTATTTATAATAAAAGTTATTTTCTCTAGTATGATTGAGACAGACAGATGGTTAGTTCATTGAAAAAGTTGTTTAAAGTAAGAAATCATTATGAAATTATACATACTTTTAAACATTTTATCTAAACTTAAAATGCATGCTTAAATGTATATTTATTCATCACTCTTTATGATTTTGTTCAGTGACTTTTTTGTATAACCACACATGTAATGCATTGTTAAGAATTTTCAATTTCTATTGATGTAAATTGGAAGAGCACCCAAAGAAATCTTCCAATTTGTCTCACCAAATTGCCCAGACTGGTTTTGAACCTGTGGGCTCAGACAGTCCTCTTATCTCCACCTCCCAAAGTGCTGGGATTACAGGTGTGAGCTACCGTGCCCGGTGAGGTCTTTGTGATTTTTAACCAAGTTTAATAGTTATCTTGCCTACACCTAATTTAACAATCATTTAGCACTTCGTCTTTAGTGAAACAAACTATATGAGAAACAGTTATGGTTGGTATAAACAGATGGGAATAAACTCATCCGACTCCTTATACATATTCAGTTCGAAACAGTGAAAGCAGAGGGTGCAGTTACATAAGAGAGCAACCCATCTGCTGGGAGCATTTATTGTGCCATCGGTATCAGTCATTATCATCCAGAGGCAAAGGAGAAAATCAGCTGATCTACCATGTCTGTTAAGTGGAGGTCATTTAAGAGCATCGACATTGGCCAGGCTCAGTGGTTCAGCCTGTCATCCCAGCACTTTGGGAGGCCAAGACAAGTGAATTGTCCGAGCCCGTGGGTTTGAGACCCGCCCGGGCAACTTGGCGAGACCTTGTCTCTACAATAAATCAAAAATTAGCCAGGCATGGTAACGTAGCACACGCCTGTAGTTCCAGCTACTTGGAAGACTGAGGCAGAAGGATCGCCGGAGCTTAGCAGGTCGAGGCTGCGGTGGCCAGGAGCGTGCCACTGCACTCCAGTCTGGGCGACAGAGTGAGACTCCAACTCAAAAAAAAAAAAAAAAAAACAAGAAACAAAAAAAAAGTGTGTCGACATTAACAATCCTTATAACAGTCCTACAAGGAGATGTTATCACTTCCATTTTAGAATGGAGACCTGATTTGCCCAAGATTCTACTGCTAGCTGATTACTGAGTCAGGACCAGAACTAGCTTGAGTTATTTCAACCAGTAATTCCACAAAGCTGCGAGACCTTTCTTTTATAATTTGCATGTGTTATAACCTTGAATTTACTTCATTTATTATCCATGACCATGAATTAATATATAGGAATCTGCCATGTAAAATATTGTTTCTTAATTATTTTTTCACGAATATTATTACTTACCACACTTTTTCTCCCTTTCTTCAGCTTTATCTGGATACCCTCTCACCTTTGTCTTCAGGTCGTAGTTCATTTGGTCAAGCTTGTCTCTGAGCAAACACTCTAATTTTTTCTTTTTTGAGTCAGGGTCTTACTCTGAGGCCCCGGCCGGAGTGCAGTGATATGATCATGACAATCACAGCTCAGGCAGCCTTGACCTCCTGGGCTCGGGTGATCCTGGGACTACAGGCATGTGCCACCATGCCCAGCTAATTTGTTTGATTTTTTTTTTTTAATAGAGACAAGGCCTTGCTATGTTGCCCAGGTTGGTCTCGATCTCCTGGGATCAAGCAATTTACCCATCTTGGCCTCCCAAAGTGCTAGGATTACAGGCATGAACCACCACACCTGGCCTCTTTTTAATTCTTGAGAGGTACATTCCGTCTCTACCCAGTAGCTTGGATTGTAAGCTGTCATCTAGAAAGCAGAATCTTATTCATCATAGATGTGTTACCATTTATTCATTTCTTTTTCTTTTTGAGTCAGGGTCTCACTGTCGCCCAGAATGAAGTGTAGTGGCACGATCACAGCTCACCACAGCCTTGAACTCCTGGGCTGAAGGGATCTATCCTCCTCTACCTCTTGAGTAGCTAGGACTACAGCTGTGCACCACCGTGCCTGCCTAATTTTTTTGTAGAGATATGAGGTCTTGCTATGTTGTCTAGGCTTGTCTCGAACTCCTGAGTTCAAGCAGTCCTCCCAAAGTGCTGAGATTACAGGTGTGAGCCACTGTGCCCAACCCATTTGTTCATTTAATATTTCCTCCTTTCTTTTCCAAAGCTGCAGCCTGTGTCTCTAATTCCCCTGATTTCCTTTCTATATGACTAACTTTTATTTAGTGGTGTGTCTTTTCTTCTAATGATGCCATATATTCCTAAATGAATCAGCACAGTGAGATCAGGTTTAATAAACCTTGACATAGTTTTGATGAGCCTTTCACGCTGTAGCCACTCAGATGCATATGCGTTTCAACAGAAGTCATCGCCACCACCACCAAGTCTCATATCTCCCTGGGGCTTCATGAGTCAGTTACTGGTTTATGTTTCCTTTCCAGAAAGCCTGATCTACTGTTTCTAGAACAGGTATGGCAGCAATATAGAGCTTCAGTAGTGCAGAACCAGTACGTGTCTCTGGCACACTTCCTTGCAGGGTCAGTCTTCTGATTTTCTTTCTTTTGTTTTCTTTTTCTTTTTTTTTTTTTTTGAGTAGGAGTCTCCTTCTGGCACGCTTATGGCCACTGCAGCCTCAGCCTGCTGGACTCAGGCAATCCTTCCGCCTTAGCCTTCCAAGTAGCTGTAACTACAAGCATGCACCACCACACCCGGCTAATTTTTTGAATTGTTGTAGAGATGAGAACTCACCAAGTTGCCCAGGCTGTTCTTGAACCCCTGGGCTCGGGCAATCCTCTTACCTTTGCCTCCCAAAGTGCTAGGATTACAGGCATGAGCCACCGCGCATTGCCAGTCTTCTGATTTTCATACCTCTTGGCATTGTGTTATATTTTCAGTTGGAATTCTAAACCTTAGACTCCTTTGACTCACTCTTAGCAAACTGCCTTAGCAAGTTGCCTGGTCTCCAGACTGATAAATTATTCTTTCGTGATCCAGTGTTCCCTTCTCTGCAGTCACAGTGGGTTGTTACCTTTCTCTAAGGAGCTGTCTGATTGTAATCCGTTTAGAAGACAAAGAAACTCTTGAGGACTGTTAGAGAAGCCCTTTGCTTGTTCACTTTCTGACCTCTGCTGTAAGGACAGATTAGCTTATTTGTTCAGACCCTGATCTGAACTTTGAGCCACTGGTTTACCAACCCTCTCCAAACCCATATCTCACACAGACTTCCATATCTCGGCAAATGGTTACTTTATTCCTCCAATTATGCAGGCCCAAATCTTGGTGCTCATACTTGAGTCTTACCTTTTTTCTCATACCCCATATCCAATTTGTTTTCACATCTTACTTGTTTTGCCTTCAAAAAAATACCCAGAATGTGATCACTTCTCTCCACTTCCATGCCACGATAAATGAATTACTTCCAGGAGGCACCACTTGTGCCCAACTGTTCCTGGAAGTTGTGGGCCACCAACTCTGGCTTTTCCATTGCTCGAGTGGAGTCTTGTGTGAAGACAGACTAGGCAGAGGGGTTCCCACGCCACAGTGTCTCCTTTCACTTCCTCTTGTTGTTTCTTGCTTGTTTTAATACAGAGAGAGGAGAGAGGATAAGAGAAAAGTCTCAAGACACTTTTAGGTAGTAATAACAGGAGTCAAGGCTCAAGTCAAGGCTTGCAAGAAAAAGACTGAAACTTTGCCAGCCGAGTATCTTCTGTGTATGCACTTGTGAGGGTTTGAAGGTGAAGGAAGGAATAAAAAGAGAGAAGGGGGCATTTTGTACAATTCTCTTTTTAAGCTGAGAGGCAGTTTTGCCTAAGTTAAAGATTGGAGACTCAGTTGGGCGCGGTGGCTCAGGCCTGTAATCTTCACTTTGGAAGGCAGAGGTAAGAAGATTGCCTGAGTCCAGGGGTTCGAGACCAGCCTGGCAACTTGGTGAGATCTCGTCTCTACATTAAATCAAAAAGTTTAATGAGTGTGATGGCGCGCGCCTGTGGTTCCAGCTACTTAGAAGGCTGAGGGAGAAGGACCACCTGAGCCCAGCAGGTTGAGGCTGCAGTGACCACGAGGGTGCCACTGCACTCCAGCCTGGGTAACAGAGTGAGATTCTCACTAAAAAAAAAAAAAAAAAAAAAAAAAAAAAAAGATTGGAGACTCTAGAGCCAGTCAGACAAGGTCTGAACCTGCCACCCGCCATGTGACCCTGGGCAAATTCTTTACCTTCTCTGGATATCCGTTGCCTTTGTAAGGTGGAATGAAAACTAGCCTTTGTCCTTACTTAATATCTTTGTGAAGATTAGATAAATTGTTACATGTAAAGCAATCAAACAGTCCCAACACATAGTAAGTGCGTGAGAAATAGGTTTTCGTGCATGTTTTTGTTTTGAGCCAGAGTCTCACTCTGTCGCCCAAGCTAGAGTGCAGTGGCATGCTCATGGCCACTGCAGCCTCGACCTGCTGGACTCAGGTGATCCTTCCACCTCAGCCTTCCAAGTAGCTGGAACTACAGGTGTGCACCACCACACCCGGCTAATTTTTATTGATTTACTGTAGAGATGAGGTATTGCCAAGTTGCCCAGGCTGGTCTCGAACCCCTGGGCTCAGGCAATTCTCTCACCTCGACCTCCCAAAGTGCTGGGATTACAGAGTTGAGCCACCATGTTCAGCTGGAAATAGACTTTTTAAAGACCGATTTTCAAGTTAGATTTGTGGAGCTTAGTCTTTCTAATAGCATAAGGAGTTATAGATATGATGAACCATATTCCAGTAACTCCATCTCCCTGGATTGGGACTCTCTTTCCTTGTACAGTAGAGGGCTGTACAGTAGAGGACAATGGCCACACATGAAGCACTTTCTGCTCCACTGACTTACCAGTGCTAGATTAAGACTCAAGTCTGCAGTATATTGCCATTTGGTTGAATACATAAAGCAACAACAAACTCACTGTTCTTCTTCTCCTTGCCCTGCAACAGGTTGGTTCACTTTTGAACAAAGACAGAGAAGTTTGTTTCAGAATGACATACTAGTCCACAGTCTGAATTTCATAACTGACTTTGCACCTTGGACTTCACCTAGAGCTCTCGGTGGAATTAGAACTGGTTATGAAACGGCATTACTACCTACCCCAGATAGCATTCTTCTCTTGATGTCCTTTTCACAGAGGCCCCATCACAATGGCTTCTAACTCCATTGGCGGTCTATATGTTCTTTGTAAACCAACATGCAGGAATGTGTAAACAAGGACAGCAGCAATTGAATGTCAAACAGCAAGATGTTCATGTGTCCTACCTATTGAAAATTGCCAGGCTGTAATCCCAGCACTTTGGGAGGCCAACGGGAGAAGACTGCCTGAACCCAGGGCTTCAAGATCAGCCCGGGCAACTTGGCAAGACCTCATCTCTACAATAATTCAAAAAATTAGCTGAGTGTGGTGGTGCGTACCTGTGGTTCCAGCTACTTGGAAGGCTGAGGCGGAAGGATCACCTGAGCCCAGCACATCCGAGACTGCAGTGGCTGTGAGTGTGCCACTGCATTCCAGCCTGGGCAACAGAGTGAGATCCTACTCAAAAAAGAAAAAAGAAAAAAAAATTGCCCAGTGGCATGGGACAGAATGTACCAGGCCAGAGGCCAGGAGAAGGTGTAATCAGCTCATCTGTCCAGTGCCCAGCCATTCACCTGACTGTCCTCTTTTCCTCATCTTTTTCTTCTTCTGGTTTGTTTGTTTGCTTTTCTATTCCTCTGTCCTGGGTTTTTTCCCCCCTCAGCTATGTTTATTGTCCTTCCTCTACTGCACTTGTACTGTGCTCCATCAGCACCTTGCCCCTGACTCTGATTATCCAGAGTGAAAGGATAAATAATTAGACCTTTACATACTAAATTAGAAAATTTCCTAAGTCCTCCTTTTTTTTCCCTTGAGATCAAATTTGTCTTCACTTAAGGAGAGTTATGAACGTTTAGTGTGGGTGAGGCGTGGAGGCTCATGCCTGTGATCCCAGCACTTTGGGAGACTGAGGCCAGGCGATTCAGACCAACCTAGGCAAAAAAGCAAGACCTCATCTCTACAAAAATAAAAACAAGAAATGAACCTTTAGGGTGCTGAATGAGGGCACTATTACTCTTTTGGGTGGAATGATCTTTCACTGGACCTTGCAGGATTGCTAACTTCCCTGGGCTCAGGGCCAAATGCCTTTGCACGTTTCCGAATACCCTACAAAGTAGTGGTGAAGCTTCTGGTTTAGAACCACTGCTAGCTAGGCAATTAGAAGCATGTCACCCAAATACTGGCTTCAGCTGCTCATTATCAACCGCTCTTTATGTCTAGAGAAAATCTAGCTATTAAAGACACTGAAACTATGCCAGTCTGAGACTATAACAGCCGCTTTTTATTTTTTTAAATCTAAGGTGTTGAGAAATCCAGTATACTTATTTGTAGGGGTTTTTTTTAAAGCAGAATTTATTGAGAGAGCAGAAAAGCTCCCAGAATGGGAGGGGATCCAAGAGGATTGCTTTGCAGGTTTTTAATAAACAGTCATGCACTGCATAGCAACGTTTCTGTCACTGACAGACCATGTATATAATGGTGGTTCCATGAGATTATAATACTGTATTTTTGCTGAGTACGGTGGCTCATACCTGTAATCCCAGCACTTTGAGAGGCCAAGGTAAGGGAGCCCAGGGATTCAAGATCAGCCTGGACAACGTGGCAAGACCTCATCTCTACTATTAAAAAAAAAAATTAGACTGGGCTCGGTGGCTCACGCCTATACTCCCAGCACTTTGGGAGGCTGAGGTGAGAAGATTGGCCTGAGCCTGCAGGTTCGAGACCAGCCTGGGCAACTTGGTGAGACCTCATCTCTACAATAAATAAAAAATTAGCTGGGTGTGGTGGCGTGTGCCTATAGTTCCAACTACTTGGAAGGCTGAGGCAGAAGGATCAGCTGAGCCCAGCAGGTCAAGGCTGCGGTGGCCGTGAGTGTGCTACTGTCCTCCAGCCTGGGTTATAGAGTGAGACTCCAACTAAAAAAAAAAAATTAGTCACGGGTAGCAGTGCACACCTATACACCTGGAAGGCTCAGGTGGAAAGATTACCTAAGCCCAGCAAGTCAAGGCTACGGTAGCTGTGATTGTGCCACTGCACTCCAGCCTAGGCAACAGAGTGAGACTCTGACTCTAAATAAACAAATAAAAAGTACAAAGTACATGCATACTTTAGAATTTCTTGTATTAAAGATTTTTAAATCTGTGCATGAAGAATATGATGTTACAGTTTGTTAGTATTATGCACACAATTAAGTTATAAATTTTCTTAATTCTTTTATATTTCAGAGAAAGAGTTTTGAAGAAAACTGGGCATAGGCTCAATAAAACCAAACAAAAGAAACAAAAAGCAGACAGTCAGAATAAAGTCAAGGAGGAATACTCATTTGAAAACCTAAATTTTCTTACACCAGGAGATCAGGACTCATCTCAGAGTGAAGACGAAGACTTTGAAAAGACCAGAAGAGAGTCAGAGTGTCCCTTCACTGGGGGTCTACAGAATGAAGTGGGAGATTTTGTGAATGGCTATAAAGAAATAAGATGGAAAAGCATAGATTCTGAAGACAGTTTTCCAAATGTTATGTCTATGGTGGAATTGGCAGCACACCTAAGAATGACCTACCTAAGGAAGGAGGTGTCTTGTTTCTAAGTTTGTCATCAATGCCAAATGAAAGCTGTCATTTGTCCAACAGTAACTCAAAATCTTTCTTATGTAACAAGTGACAACTGCTCTGGCGTGGAGCTAGGAAATCATGATGGAAGCAGGCATGCCATTGCACTGGACATCCAGGACCCACCTGCTGAAACCCCCTGCTCATTTAAGAAGAGGAGAGAGATGGTAGATAAAAGTCTCTCAAACGAACCAATTCTGTGCCATCAACACAGGTCCAGAATGCCACATCAAGTTTTAAGAGAGGAATAAGAGGCTGGATGCGGTGGCTCAAGCCTGTCATCCCAGCACTTTGGGAGGCCGAGCTGAGAGGATTGCCTGAGCCCAGGGGTTCGAGACCAGCCTAGGCAACTTGGCGAGACCTTGTCTCTACAATAAATCAAAAAATTAGCCAAGTATGGTGGTGCTCACCTGTAGTTCCAGCTACTTGGAAGGCTGAGGTGGAAGTATCGCCTGAGCCCAGCAGGTCCAGGCCATGGTGGCTGTATGTGTCACTGCACTCCAGACTGGGTTACAGAGTGAGATGCCAACTCAAAAAAAAAAAAAAAAGAGCAACAAGTAATACATGCAACTGAAAACAATTCTTGAGCTTTTTTTTTAAACAATCAATTTATCTGATGAAGAATTACAGCTGAGCTCTGATAGACAGCCCTATTTTGGTAGCTGGCCTGAGGGACCCATAAGTTTATATGTGAACAGAGACCAAAGAAAGATCACATAAACTGGCCTGTGCTGACAACAGGGGGCAATTAATTAAATTGATCTCCACCTCTGTGGATGCCTCAGAATCAGGAAGTAGAAACATTGGTAGAGAAACATCGGTAGAGAAGAAGCTACTGATAGAAAATCAAGATTTTTTTTACCTCTACCTGAAACTATAGATTTATTCGTGGAAACAGAAACAAATATCTTCAGAAGAAGCTTACCTTTACTGGATATACCAATGAGTATCTTAAAACCAATAAAGAATAAGAAAAGGAGACAGAAAAGGATTTTCACTTTGGCACCAAACTTTAATTTACTGGAACAGAGTCAAATCAGTGCACAAGAAAGAGAGAAATGTGACCTGGTAACAGAAAACCATGGACTAAAAATTATTTGGGGAGAAAAAAACCACAGAATTTCAGAAATAAGAGGAGAATAAGAAAAAACTTAGGACTTTTGATCATCATCCATTGTGGCTTTACCTTGATACTACTGAAGATCTGTCTATAAATATTACTGGACAATTTTATTCTCATTGTCTGTCTTTTAGCAGTCGGAGGCACTCTACAATTTTTTTTAAAAAAACTGTTTCCTTCTCTTGTGCTATGTTATATATCTAGCTTTTGGAAGATATCTTTTACAAAAAAAGAAACTGTTTCTGACTTTCAATCTCAGACAGGAATAGGTGATAAACTAAATGATGTAGGGGTTATTTTTTCAGAAATTTCAAGTTGCCAACCTGACACTTCACACTCTTTGAAGGTCACTTCTGATCTTCACTTTTTAAATGAAAGGGTTGGTGACAAGCTGAAGAGATGGGAAGAGCCAAAGCAGTTACAGTGCTTGCCAGCGGAGGATGGCCAAGAGGTAGCAAGCATTGACTTCAGTTCCCTTGAGCTACTGATATCACAAGAGTTTGCCTTTCAGCTGATAAAGCTTTTCAGATGTCCAGGAGTTCCAATGGGTACATTGTTTTCATTTGCTAAAAATAAAAGATCCAGTTTAACATGTATACAAGTGATCTGTAGGTATTTTTTACCTGGTTCTAATGATTTCATGCAGCTTATTGATCTTCTGATGTTTTTCAGCAGCTGGGACTACAGGCACACGTCACCATACCCCACTAATTTTTAAATTTATTGTAGAGACGAGGTCTCGCCAAGTTGCCCAGGCTGGTCTTGAATGCCTGGACTCAGGCACCCTTCTCTCCTCAGCCTTCCAAAGTGCTGGGATTATAGGCGTGAACCACTGCACCTGGCTGGACTCTCAATTTCAACAGACATTAGGAAAAGTGAAGGATGAGGTAAGAAACTGACAGCATTAACACATAGCAATGGGCTGCTTAAAAAAAATCTTTTGATTGGATGTAGTGGCTCACACCTGTAATCCCAGTACTTTGGGAGGCTGAGGTGAGAGGATTGCTTGAAGCCAGGAGTTTGAGACCAGGCTAGACAACATAGCAAGACCTTGTCTCGACAATAAAATAAAAATAAAAATTAGCTGGACATGGTGGCACACACCTATAGTTCCAGCCACTTGGGAGACTGAGGCAGAAGACTCGCCTGAGCCCATAAGGTCGAGGCTGTGGTGAACTCTGATGTGTGCCACTGCTCACCAGCCTGGGTTGCAGAGTGAGACCCTGACTCAAAATAAATAAGCAAATAAAACAAAAATTAAAAATCCTTCCAATTTCTGCCATTCTCTTGTTTGACACATGGCGCTTTACTCTCTCATCCCCAATCATGACTCCCAGATACAACTAAAGGATAGTCACAAAGATTCGGTGATGAAAAGACATCTGGAATAATCGAGTTTATTATTTTAACGACTGTCTGAGAAGGGTACTGAAAAGATTAGGAGGAGTCTGACTAGTTGACTTTAAAGTTTCCTTCAGGCTCTTAAGATTGTTGCTTTTGGAAATGAAAACTCCACCTGTGAATAAAACAAGCGAAAATAGGAGTTTTTAACTTTCCAAGTAAAATTCTAACAAAATTTCTTCTCAATAAAAAGCATATTTAAATACCAAATATAGCTGGCTGTGGTGGTTCACGCCGATAATCCCAGCACTTTGGGAGGCAGAGACGAGAGGATTGCCTGAGCCCACCGGTTCAAGACCAGCCTGGGCAACTTGGCGAGACTTCATCTCTACAATCAATCAAAAAATTAGCCGGGTGTAGGGGTGCACATCTGTAGTTTCGGCTACTTGGAAGGCTGAGGCGGAAGGATCGCCTGAGCACAGCAGGTCGAGGCTGCAGCGCCGGGAGCGTGCCACTGCACTCCAGCTTGAGCGACAGCGTGAGACTCTGACTCAAAAATAAATAAATAAATGAGCAAATAAATAAATAAGAAAGATACTAAATATCTTAAACTGGAAACGGCATGTTTCCCCGTGTTTCCTTGTCTATAACTCAGTGGCTGGTGCTTCCTAGTGCTCTCGCTTGGGAGAGTCGGGAGGCTAACACTCCAGTTTCAGCAGTTCTCCTGTGTCTTCCTGTTGTTTTTCTACATCCACCACGGTTCCTGGCACCCTGGTCTATCGCAAAGCTTGTCCCCCTGAGTTTTTCCACTTTGCTCCTAAACTTCTGATGTTCCAGATAAACTTGGCTCCAGCAGCTCAGACCCAAGACTGGCCGAGACCCGGGGTCAAGGAGTTATAATGATCGACCAGCTTTTGAGGCTCTGGAATCATGTTGATCATATTTATACACTTTGTGAAAAATCACATCTTAACTGTTTGCAGCAATTTTATTTTATTTTGTTTTATTTTTTTTGAGTTGGAGTCTCACTGTCGCCCAGACTGGAGTGCAGTGGCCACTCCCGGCCACCGCAGCCTCGACCTGCTGGACTCCGGCGATCCTTCCGCCTCAGCCTTCCAAGTAGCTGGAACTACAGGCGCACGCTACCATGCCCAGCTAATTTTTTTTATTTATTGTAGAGATGAGGTCTCGCCTGCCCAGGCGGGTCTCGAACCCGCAGGCTCAGGCAATCCACTCACCTCAGTCTCCCAAAGTTGCGGTATTACAGGCTGAGCCACCAAGCCCGGCTTGCTTCAATTTTTCTATCCTCCTTGATGCACCAAAGAAGCATACTCATTTTTTTTTTTTTTTGAAGTCAGTGTCTCACTCTGTCACCCAGGCTGGAGTGCAGTGACATGCATTACTGCAGCCTCGACCTGCTGGGCTCAGACGATCCTCCCACCTCAGCCTTCCAAGTAGCTGGAGCTATAGGTGTGTGCCCCCTGGCTAATTTTTCTTGATTTGTTGTAGAGATGAGATCTCACCAGATTGGTCTCGAACCCCTGGACTCAGGCAATCCTCTCACCTCAGCCTCCCCAAGTACTTGGATGACAGGCATGCACCATCTCGCCCTGCAAAGCACACCAATTTTTTAAAAATTAAGATACATTTGCTTTGTGGATTTTAAAATGATAATTGAAGACATTTTAGGTCAGGGATCTTAGTCCAAGGTCTATATTCTGAAATTGTATGCAAAATTTTTTGTCATTTTCTGCCATTTTAGGGAAGAGAGCTCATAGACTTTATTAGCTTTTCAGAGGGGTTCACGACCCCAAAAGATGAACAATCACTGCCTTAGGTGAGCACCAGAAAGTGTGAAAGCATTATTGTGAAAAGATTCTAAACTTCCTCCTCTCCTGAATACACAATATCATCATAATCAACAATGATCAAGCATCCGTTAATTAAACTCCAGAAAGCCTTTTAAAGGAAATAGACCTCATTCATCAAGTAGCTTACCTTCTAAATGGGGAGACAAGATTAACACAAAACAAAATTACTTTACATAGAAAATATAAATGATAAGCTTATGAATATTTTATGAGGGAGATTAGCAGTGCTAAAAGGGTATTTGAAGAGAATATGGGGTTATGTTTGTGTCTGGGATGCCTTCATTGTGGAGGGGACTTATAAGTGGTGTTTGTACAAGGGAGAAAGAATGTGACTTGAAAGAAAAGCAGAGGGAAAGAATTTCACATTTGGAAATGGCATGTGTTTAAAAGGGAAGGAAGAAACAATAAGTGGAACCCGTAAACTGATTTGTTAGACTAGACTGGACAAACCAAGCTCTGGTGTGTGATCATTGGTCTTGTAAATAAGGCAAAGAGCTCAAATGAATCTTGGTATTAAGAGCTCTATAGACTGGAGGATTATATAGTAGGGCCATATATAGGCCTAAGAAACCAAACTCTTTATGGTGCCAGGAATATGTGAGTATTTTTTGTGGTTTGGTAGGGCTGATATGTGCATGTCAGTGTCTGGACTTGTTTATGACCAACTCAATTTTATGAGGTCTTTTCCTTCAGACACTCACATGTAGCAGGAACAATTTGCAAGGAGACTAAACTTGCTATAATTCTGATGTTCCATACATGTGACAGGAAAGGATAACAACCTAAATTTTATGCCCTGTGACAGTACCACTTAAAGCTATTATATATGTATATTGTCACGTGTATACATTTAGGCTTACATGAGAATGTGAGCTGTGATTTTCTCATGGTGGGCCGATCTATGCAAACCCACTCCTAAAGTTCAAGGAAGCTGAGAGGCCGAAGAAAGAAGCGGACATGTCCAGTTTCTTAGAAAGAATCGTTTAACAGGAACTTACAAACAGAAACCATGTCCATGTCAGGTAAGATGAGATGGTGGATCTCAACACCATTACCACCCGGACCAACGGCTTGTATACCATAGGGAAGGGGTGATCCCGGAGGGACTTGTAGGACAGTTGAAGGATGATAATATCAAGGTTGTTTGACCTCAAGGTAGGATCTAAGATAAGTATCTGCTCTTACACAAAGTACAACAGAGAAACTGGAAATCTCAGAGGCCTTCCTGGAACTGGGGTTAATCGGAAGTCAACATGGTGGATTAGCATCAAAGATGAAGTGACTTTGATCTCCACAATAATGTATCATTTTGCATTCATAAATAATAAAAATTTTCATTGAGCCTGGATAGTGTTTTGAATTGAGGCTTGAGACAAATGCCTGCTTTAGCCATCACTGAAATATCTTCAAAACCAGACTTTTAACGTTATGATGGTCTAGTTATCATTTTTGCATATATTCACATTTAGGGTAAAAATCTATGTGACATTAGAGATAAAAATTTCCCCCCTTTTTTTCCACAGAATTCTTGTTGCCTAATGACGATGTGGTTCCCCTCGACTGGAAGACACTGAAGATGACCTATTTGCAATGGAAGACAGCAGTAGAGATATATTTTTATGAATTTCAAATGGAAACCACTGTTCTATTCTCTACTTCTATGAGGTCAACTTTTTAGATTCAATATATGAATGAGAACATACAGTATTTGTTTTTCTGTCTGGCTTATTTCAATTAATGTAATTTCTTCCAAGGTTCATCCATGCTGTTGCAAATGACAAGATCTCATTCTTTTTTGTGGATGAATAGTATTCCATTGCGAAAGTTGTGGGGTCCTTTGCACAGTAGAGTGACTGTAGTTAACAATAATGTATATTTCACGATGTGGCAAGGTGGTTCATGCCTGTAATTCCAGCACTTTAGGAGGTCAATGTGGGAGGATCGCTTGAACCCAAGAGTTTAAGACCAACCTGGGCAACACAGCAAGACCTTGTCTCTACAAACAATAAAAAAATTAGCCAGACATGGTGGCATACCCCTGTAGTCCCAGCTACTCTAGAGGGTGAAGCAGAAGGATTGTCTCAGCCCAGGAGGTCAAGGCTGCCATGAGCCATGAGCATACCACTGTACTTCAGCCTGGGTGACTGAATAAGACCACAACTCAAAAAAAAAAAACAAAACATAATAATATGTATTTCAAAACAGAGAGAAGAGAGGGTTTTGAGTGTTCTGACTACAAAGAAATAATGTTTGAAGTGATAGGAATGCCTCAATTTGATCACTACATGCATGTATCAAAACATCACATTGTGCCATAAATATGTACAATTATTATGTGTCAATTAAAATTGTAAAATTATGGAATAAAAAAACAAATAAAATTGAAGAATATCCACTTATCAAACTTAGAAGAGAAATGCTACATCCCTTTTGTTAAATTAGAAAAGAATGTATGTGGATGGGTGGATAACATAGGCATGTTTTCTCTCAATTTGTCCCAAAGAGAAAGCTGCATTGAATTCTCTGGCTTTGTTGTAGTGTGTGCAGGTATAAGGACCCACTGTGGTGACTGAGGTGTCTGTTTTAGGAAAGTCCTTTATTCTTCATTGCATCATCTCTCCTGTCCAGCCCTCAGTCTTATCCTTATCCTGTTACGATAGAGTGACAGATACAGATTAGATTCCTCTTCCCTTGACCTGGAAGCGCCTTGTTATTGGGTGATCTGTTGATCTGTGAAAGACATGACTATTCTGCGGGCTGTTCACTTCCCAGGTAGCTGGAGGAGCACAGGCCTGGAAATTTAGGAAGATGGCAGAAACGCTGGAAAAGCCAGCCTGCACCTAACAAAATGGGGGTGGCAGGGTTCTTTCTCTGTTCACATTAGTTGGTAGTGATTCAGATGTGTACAGAGGTGATGCTGGGGTATATTTTGAAATAAATAATAAAATCAAAGTTTGGTGAAATACTATAGAATAGCTCAGGATAAGAGGTATTTCTTAACTGTTCACATAAACACCCCTATGGAAGAAGTAGACCATATTGTATGTCCACTTAGTAAAACCAAATTCATTTTTCTAAACTTGCTTTTCCTTATTCTCCATGGAGACCGTATTGCTACTTCACACACACACACACACACACACACACACACACACACACACACAGCAATACCATAAATGTTTAAATTGACATTTGTGGTTGCTGTATTTCTTTGAGAAATATATTTTAGGAGTGTCCCTACTAAATAAAAATAACAGCGCAAGTGTAACCCCAATGCCAAATATTAGTCGTCATTTTATGTATTTTAATTATGATTTCTGGAAGAGGCAGGAGACTGTTTGAAAAATGCTAATTCCTTGAACAGTAAGTACAGCTTATTCCAGAGACCTCTCTACAATCAGAAGGAGGTGAATGTTGACATTATTTGGTTGTAATAGCTCAAATGTACCATGATTGAAGACTAAAATATAAAAAATATGGTTTGTTGCCATAGCAACCCTGTGTGCTATTGCACATGTGATATTTTCATTTCCTTTAAGTGTAGATATTTTTGTGAAATACAACAAAGCTTAGATTGTTGCTCCCAAATTAATTTTCCCATTTTATTGGTTAGAACATATTTTAGAACATTCTGTCAACACACAGTTTATGAGAAATTGCCCCTCTTGGGTTAGTACAAGATGAGGGCTGGGAATTAGGGGTATAGGTTACATTTTAAATATTTAAAAATTCTCTAGCAAAAGAAGTTAAACATACAGACAAACTCACGTTATTTTAAACTTGCCATCAAGTGACATTAAAATAAACACATTGCACTTTTTTTTCAAATGCCTAAATTATGAAAGAAACACAGCTGCTACAATTTCAGTGTATGTGTCTGCATTTGATAAGAATTAAATGTACTGTGCATTTACCATATGTTTTCTCTTTTTCATTTTAGCTCTTATTTTTAAGAGTATTCTGTGTTTCTATTTCTCAATTAGAAATATGCATATACCCAGTAAAAATATCTTTTGTTTGTTTTATTTTTATTTTATTTTATTTTTTTGAGTTGGAGTCTCACTCTGTCGCCAGGAGTGC
Organism: Cephalopachus bancanus; assembly: GCA_027257055.1. NCBI lineage: Eukaryota > Metazoa > Chordata > Mammalia > Primates > Tarsiidae > Cephalopachus > Cephalopachus bancanus. The sequence continues at coordinate 220,509 of JAPVLO010000233.1, forward strand.
AGTGGCACATTCATGTCCACCACACCCTTGGCCTGCTGGGCTCAGGCGATCCTTCTGCCTCAGCCTTCCAAGTAGCTGGAACTATAGGCACACGCCACCATGCTCGGTGAATTTTTTGATTTATTGTAGAGGCAAAGTCTTATCAAGTTGCCCAGGCTGCTCTCAAACCCTTGGGCTCAGGCAATCCACTTGCCTCAGCCTCCCAAATGCTTGTAATTCCGGCTACTCCTTGATTTAAAGCATTGCCTTTGGAATACACCCTGGCAAAATAAGAATTGTGTTCTCTAGGAGGGGATCACATTGGCCCAGTAAACATGTTAATCCATTTGCATGAACTAGTGCATTTATTAACTTTTTTGTCATGAAAATTGCTGGATCCTCAGGGAGTGGGATATAGAATAACTTTCAATTGAGGGACAGGAAGTTGGGAAATGTCAACGGAACAATAAGACAGGACCAGGTAGTGTGGACTGGGGGTACAGTGTGAAGTCCTAGGAGTCAGGGAGTGGCATAGCTTGGGAAGCCAAGACTGGGAACCTGAAAAACTCCGCTCACGTCACCATTTTGTCTGAACTTGTCTGGGTTTGTATTTGTTTGTAGTTGAATTCTCCTGCCTTCACGGTGCCATTGAAGATCTGGATCATTGAGAAAGAGTGCTCAACTGTCCCAAAGGACTCTTTCCAGAGATATGCCCATTGGATACCAAAATTGGATTGGATAATCTGTCCCACCATTCTAGATAAGTTATCTGAAGAATAAAAAAAATTCAACGAAAGAGGTAACAACTTGAACATTTTATTGTCTGATTTTGAAGATACTGCCATAATTTAATTTGTCTGAGAGAAGAAAATAAGGCACAGATCACCTGAACACCTTATTTATTTATTTATTTTTGAGTTGGAGTCTCACTCTGTTGCCCAGACTGGAGTGCAGTGGCCGCTCCTGGCCACTGCAGCCTCAACCTGCTGGGCTCCGGCGATCCTTCCACCTCAGCCTTCCAAGTAGCCGGAATTACAAGCATGCGCTACCACGCCTGGCTGATTTTTTTGATTTATTGTAGAGATGAGGTCTCGCTGCCCAGGCGGGTCTCAAACCCGCGGGCTCAGACAATCCACTCACCTCAGCCTCCCAAAGGCGCAGGATTATAGGCTGAGCCACCCAGCCCGGCTTGAACACCTTATTTTTAACACTGCGTCACGACTAGAAGGGTGGGTTCTATATTTCAGTATTGGTTTGTGATTCCATTTCGAGAATTCTGAAATCTGAAAAGCTCTGAAAATCAAGTTAGTTTGGCTTTGTTTTTCCAATTGTTTTATTGTGATAAAATACACAGATATAAAAGTTGCCATCTTAACCATGTTTAAGTTTATTATAAGTACATTTATAATGTGCTACCATCTCCACTATCAACCTCCAGAACTCTTTTCATCTTGCAAAATTGCAATTCTGTACCCATTAAGTATCACCTTCCCCCAGCTTCTGGCAAACACTGTTTTTATTTATTTGTTTATTTATTTATTTTTGAGTTGGAGTCTCACTCTGTCGCCCAGACTGGAGTGCAGTGGCCGCTCCCGGCCACCACACCCTCGACCTGCTGGGCTCTGGCGATCCTTCCGCCTCAGCCTTCCAAGTAGCCAGAATTATAGGCATGCGCTACCACGCCCAGCTGACTTTTTGATTTATTGTAGAGATGAGGTCTCGCCTGCCCAGGCAGGTCTCGAACCCGCAGACTTAGGCAATCCACTCACCTCAGCCTCCCAAAGGCGCGGGATTACAGGCTGAGCCACCGAGCCCGGCTTGTTTTGTTTTTAAAATAAATTGACATTAGACTAAACTGGCAGCCAGACCTGACCTAAACAGATCGAAGTGTATTCATACACTTCACTGCAGAAATAAGAAAGTGTTTGATCAAGGGGGGCTGCCCCAGGTCCCACTTGGAATAGAAGGTACACACAGCACATGCATTTGCACTGTTACCTTCAACAGACAACTAATAAACACTTTCTGAATTCTGAAGCGTACCTGACCTCCTGGACTTTGGTTAAGGATTGTGAGGTCTGTACTATACTACTAGAGGTTGATGTGATTATTTTTTATTCTGTTTCAGTTTAGTTGTACTTAACAAACTTAAAAGATGAAAATTCAAATTTGAAAAAATATAAATTAAGGGGGTGACTGTCTACTCACTATTCAAGGAACAAGCAAGCCTCCAGGACTGGGAGAGCGGCAGGCAGCTGCTGGGCCTGTGGATATTTGTCTCTTTTGTTTGTTTGCTTGTCTTCTGAGTCAGAATCTCACTTTGTCTTCCAGGCTGGAGTGCAGTGGCACAATCACAGCTCACTACAACCTTCACCTCCTGGGTTCAAGTAATCCTCCCACCTCAGCCTACGGAGTAGCTGGGACTATAGGCATGTGCAATCACACCTGACTAATATTTTGATTTTTTTGTAAAGAGGTCTGGCTATGTTGCCCAGGCTGGTCTTAAATTCCTAGGCCCAAGCAATCCTCCAGTCTCGGTTTCCCAAAGTGCTGGGATTATAGGCATGAGCCACTGCATCAGCCAAGATGTTGGTTTCCTAAACAGACTTTCAACTTACCTTCAGGTTTAGACCACACCTCCAGACCCCAGTTTTCTACTTCCTGAGATTTAGGGGTTATGCTGGGCAAGTTGTGTTTTTTTCTTGTCTTTCTATAATTCGGAGAGTTTTTTCTTTTTTGCCAAGTCAATTAACACTTGACCTTTTGCTCTCCAATTTCCAAAATTATGTTGCTGTGATCTTTTTTCTCTTTTCTCATAGTTTATGCTTAATACAAAAATAACAAAACAACCACTTCCTCAAAAAAAAAAAAAAAATCAAACCAACCCCCTTTATATTTTAGTGGGATTTCAAAAAGTAGAAATTGAATACTTGTGTTCAATTTGCCATGTCTATTTGGAATTAAGTGTTTTATTTAAATTAACTCAGTGTTTTCTTTCTGTTCAGTTGGCAGTTTTTAGTTTATCTTTCTACTAGACTGTAGGTCTCTTCCAGACAGAGACAGTGGTTGTCAATGTTTGTTGAATTCTGCAGACTCCTAGAGCCATCATCAAACTAGGTTTGCCTTTGGTCCAGGATGGCATGGTTTCAGGGCAGATCCAGCTAGTATTAAGGTTTTAAGCACAGTCAGTTGGGGAGGAACCCTGGCATCTGGCAAGTCCTTGCTTTCTTAGGGGCCATCAACAGCAAAGCATTTATGGCTTTCTGCTGAATACATTAGAATCTGCATCCTCATGGCCATACCCAATTGTGGTATTGGAAATATCTAGCATGGGTGGTGTGGGCAGGATGTGTGTGGAGCACCTTTATGTTGTGCCGATGGCTGGACCCAGCTTGTTCTTGGGTTACAGAATGCCCCCAGCTCTCCCCAGCTCCTACCTCGATTTCCAGAATGGTGCCTTAGAGATATGGTTTAGGCTCTTCTCTCTCCCTCCCAGACTTCCCCTGAAACATATGCCAAGTGTCCCTGTGCACAGTGGCAAGTGTTAAGTGTGTGGAGACAGGACACACAGTCCTCACTAACACAAGTATCTGACACTGAAAAGAGTGAAGGACAGAACGTGGGAGGCAGGGTACAGTAGTTACCCAAATCAGACTTGTCCAGAGGCTATTTCTGCGCGGATTGACTTAGCCAAGTCCTGGGCATTTCCCCCATCCGCTGGGCCAAACCGACATCCTCTCCATTACAGGCTATGAGGGGAAAGATGAGGGAAGAATAGGAGGGAGGCTATGGTGGGGGGGAAGGTTCCAGCTCCAACTGGCTGAACCGGGCACGCCCATCTGGGACGAGGGCCTGGATCAGGCAGAAGGTGTGGGACCAATGGGGAGTCCATCACAGAAATGGCTAAGCAGGCCAAGGTCGATCTCCTTCCTGACCTCTCGATTCATACGTCACTTATATATAATAAGACGAAGAGTGTGTATACAAGATTAACTCGTGTTTTTGAGTTAAAAGATCAGGAAACAGTTTTTAGCAGACAGAATGCAGGATTAGAGAGAACTAGGAAAGCTGCTATTTGTATACTATTTGAACAGGTTCTGTTATGCTGAAAGGTTTTTCGGTCCACTGCTTTGGAAGCCTCATCTTGGCTTCAGACTTTCTGCCATCTCAAGCCTCATCTTGGCTTCAGACTTTCTGCCACCTCAGCATCTCTGAGGAGAAGCCTGGGGATGACTGACTCAAGCATTCCAAATCCTGGCTTATTTGAAGCTGTAGATTTGAGGGTTAAATTCCCGGTTTCCACTAGCTTGTCTTTCACATTTTCTTATTCTTCCGCAACTTGTTAAGCAGTAATATTGGAACATTGCAATGTTTCTTCATTTGCCGAAAATGGTTGTGTATGAGATTGTTTACTTTGTGTCTATCGTAATGATGATTTCTAGTGCGGCAAAATGAGGTTGTGCTTACTCTGTTTACATGACTTCTTAGTTGATGATCACTATCTTGTTCAGTCTTAACTTTTAGTAAGTCCCAAACTCAAGCTCATCTACTAAGAAAGTAATTCAGGTTCACATACAATTATTGAGCGCCTTCTGAATGTCAGGCATTGTGTTAGATCCTGGGCTGACAAGGATAAATAAGACCCTATCCCTGACCTTGTGCTTACAGTCTAGTGGGAGAAAAGAGATACACAAACAGTTAACTTTAAACAGTGTGGTTTTGAGGAATAAATTGGGGGAGATAGAGCTTGCTGACTAGTTAAATGTCATCAAAAGGAAAGTGTCCAGGGTCCCTTCCGGGTACTGCCGGCCATTTTCTCCCCCTGAAACCCTCCCTCCCTGGGCTTCCCTGCACCTAGGTCAGCCTTCTGTTTACTCACTGAGCATTCCATCGTCTCACCTTTGCTAGACTCACCAGAGCACAGTCCTTAAACGCTGATGTCCTCAGGCCGCAGCCTCAGCTGTCTTTTCTGTCCTGTATGTTCTTCTCACAGGGACAAGGATTTCCAAAGCTCTGTCTCAGCTCAGCCTTTTCTTCTGCGCAGTGCCCTCGTGGTCCCTGGCGTTTGTGAGACACCCCACCTGCCACAGGCCCTGCAGACTCAGGGCCAAAACCCCAGCCCCAGAGCGTGAAGCCTTCCTGCTGCCCTGCCTTACGCTGCCTGGGACCCTCTCTAGAGCAGGAAACAGAAGTGGACAGAGGTCTTGTGCAGCACTTCCCAGAAGAAATATAATGCCCGCCACGTATGCAACTTAAACTCCCAAGTAGCCACAACAAAAGAGTAAAGAAAGGCTGGGGCTCACGCCTGTAATCCCAGCACCTTGGAAGGCCAAGGCAGGAGCATTGCTTGAGTCCAGGAGTTGGAGACCAGCCTGGGCAACACAGTGAGACCCTCCATATCAAAAAATGAAACTATATACTCTGCTAAAATAGCCTTCCAAATGAAGGTGAGGATTCTCCCTTAAAAAAAAAGTAAAGAAAAACAGGTGAATTCAATTTTAATAATATGTTAACCCAGTATACTCAACATAATATCATTCCAACATGTAACCAATATTAAAAATATTATTTTATTTAGGTCAAGGGGTACATATGCATGCAGGCTTGTTACGTAGGTTTGGTCTTCTAATGACCCCACACCCCCCATGGTGAGCATGGCTGGGTTTTCAACTCTTTTTTTGAGTTGGAGTCTTACTCTGTTGCCCAGGCTGGAGTACAGTGGCACACTCACGGCCACCGCAGCCACCACCTGGACCTGCTGGGCTTAGGCAATCAGTTTTCCAGGTAGCTGAAACTACAGGTGTGCACCACCATGCTAAGTTGATCTCCCCATGTTGCCCAGACTGGTCTTGAACAAACCCTTTGGCTCAGGCAATCCTCTCACTTCCACCTCCCAAAGTGCTGGGATTACAGGTGTGAGCTGAGGAGTCTGGCGATTTTCAACTCTTATTCCACTTCCTTCCTTCTCATTAAAAATTATTGATGAGAAATTTCTCTCTTACATACTGAACCTTGGAATTTCAGTGTGTATTTTAATCTCCACTTGCAGGAGCTACATTCCAAGTACTCAACAACCACACGTGACCAGTTCGGGTCTTGAATAAGAAAGGCAGCATTTGAGGCTGGGCAGACACTCTTCTAAGAAAGTGTGGTAGGGCACACAGACGATCAGGGGTCACTCTTTTGGATTCATGCATGCTATCTGTTCTTTATGGTCCCCCCCCCCCAACACTGAGAGAAGCCTTTGAAAGTGTATTGTTTCTTAGTAGTGCTGAGAACAATCCAGAAAGTGTGCTTCCTCCTTGCTAGGAAGGGATTTTCAAGGGAGAGCTGCCCTTCTCCCATCACACCCCATGCCCCAGAGGGAAATCCCAAGGGGAAGGTGAAATTCTCAGCACAGAGCCCCTCCCTACTTGGCTAGCCACTTCCTAAAGCTTATTGTGAAATCTCTGAACTCTGTTTGAGAAGGAAATCACATTTTTTTTCACAACTCCTGTTCATTATTTTCATATCTTAGCTGCCAGAAATAAAATGTACATGCTTTACAGTAACTATTAGAGCCAAAGCCACCATGTACCCTGCATTTTCCAGGATGGTGTCAGTATGGAACATTGTTTCGGTCCAGGCATACTGAATTTTGGTTCAGAGGAGAGGATCACTCCATCACACTCTTGAGTGTGAACCATTGGAGAGTCGCTATGGTGATCAACCAATGGGTGCTCACCAGTTCGTGGAACTTGGACCGTAAGTCTGGGGACTTCTCTCTAAATGGCTTCAGTAGGCTCTGCCACTTCCTGGGACTCTGAAGGAGTTCTCGGAGAGGTCCCACGTCTTTCTAGGAGGCGACAGTGCAGGCACCTGGGGCGGCCCTTAAGCTCCTCCTGTTCATCAATCAGTCTGAGTTTTATGGGGCGCCTTTTCAGAAGAGATTTGAAGTTATGCAGAGGCAACAAAGCTTTCTAAGAATATTTTTGGCAAGCTGATGCAGAAGGATCAAAACATGAAACACACAGGCCCTGGAGAGTGGTGCTGGCCCTTGGGACACCAGCCAGCTGTTGGCGCTCACCCCTGGGGAAGACAGTGGCCTACTGTGACCGCTCGAAATGTCCTTCCCGCTCCGAACTCTGTCAACTGAGACGAATTCGCTTCCAAGGTCTGGCCGGCCGGGAAGCGTCCCAGGGCCCCGCCGGGCGGCCCCTTCCCCTCCCTCGGGCGAAAGGCACCGGGGGCCGCGGGGGGGGCGGCGCCAGCCGTGGCCTCCCGGCTGCGGGGCTCCCGGCGTCCCCAGCTTCCCAGGTGGAGACGCCCCCTCCCACGCGGCGCGGGCGGGCGGGAGGGAGGGGCTGGGCTCTGAGCGCCCTCCCCTCCGTCTATCACATGGCCGGAGAGTCACAAAAACAACAGCTTTGGCCGAGACCGTGACTTCTGGAAAGGGAGCCCAGGGTTCCCGCCGCGGCCCCCTCCCCATGGAGGACGGCTTCCTCGAGTCCTTCGGGCGGCTGAGCCTCCAGCAGCCGCAGCCGCAGCCCCCGGCCCGGCCGCCGCCCCCGCGGGGGACCCCTCCGCGCCGCCACAGCTTTAGGAAACACCTCTACCTCCTGCGAGGCCTCCCGGGCTCCGGGAAAACCACGCTGGCCAGGTAATGACAGCGGCCTGGAGCCCGCGCGCGGGCCCAGGGCTACGGCGCCCGCCCGGCGCGCCTCTGCCCGCGGCCGCCCAGGCCGCCCCGCCACCCCCGGAGCCGCGCCAGCCGGGAGGGTAGGGCGCCGTCCCGGGGGGGATCGGGCGCTGCGCCCCTCCCCGCGGCCGTGGCCGGCCTGGCGCCCGCCGGGCCGGAGCCGCCTGAGCCGCCCCCCGCCCCCCCGGCGCGGGTCGGGGGTCCGCGCGGCTCTTCTCGGGGAGACCCGGTGGCGACCGCGGAGCCCCCCGCGCGCCGCCCCCCGCGCGCCGGCAGCGCCGCGTCAACAGGCGTCTCGGCCGAGCGGAGAGGCCGGGGGCCGGGGCGGGGGGCGCGCGGCCCGCCCGGGGACCCTGGCGGCCCCGACCGGCCGCCTGCGTGTGCTTGGGCAGCCGCGAAGGCGCACAGGTGCACGGGGGAGGGGGCCGACCGCGCCACCGCCACCGCCACCGGCAGCCTCGCCACGCGCGCCCGATGCGCTTCCCTGAGAGTTGCGTAAGCGGCCCTCCCGTCCCAAGTCGCGGCTCCGGGCCAGGACCGCCTCCCGCCTGGCTCCCGCGCTCGGCGGCCGGCGACGCTGGGCTGCTGCCCTTCCGGAGACCGAGCCGCTCCCTCCCGCCGCGGCCGACGCGGGCCCCCTGCCCGGCTGGTCCCCGCGGCCCTCACGCCTCGCCTGGCCCTCCAGCCGGCGGAGCCCGGGAGCTCCCCCAGCCCGCTGGTAGAGGCTCCTCTCCTGCCCCCCTCCCGCCCCCGCTTCCTGTTTGCGCCTCTGGGACTGTGCGTCGTCCTGCACGAGGTTTCGCTTAGCCCTCTGTAAGTTTCCTGGAGGTCAAGGCCACGTCTTGCCCCGCGGAGCACATCCGTCTGGCGCGCAGTAGGTGCTCAGTAGAGGTAGCGGTCCGTGCGCTCAAAGAGCTCTCCACCTCGTTGGAAAGGTGAGGCCAGCCTTAGGCCCATGGACCTGCTGGAGAGTCAAGGCGGTGACAGTCACGTGCTGATCTCCGTGGTACCCAGATGGTTTCTTAGGAGGAGGGACTGTGTGTGCCCTTTGGGCATCAGGGAATTGTGGCCTGGTGAGGAAGTTCCCGGTTGACTTGTGGAGCGGAAGCCTTTAGCCAGAGTATTGCTACATTGGCAGATCTCAAGGCCTGGTGACTAGCAGAGGGCCAGGGGTGCCCTTTCCTATGCCGCAGAGACATTTCAGCAGACCCTCTCTGGCTATGTGGGGAGGTGGAGGACAGGTGGAGTCCAGGAGCCTCCTTGGAATCAGCGGAACTTGGTTATTTTGTGAGACAGTCATGGTGGGTGCATCTGTTACCAACCATCTTCTGAATGTCAAATCCCGTTTAATTTCACTTTCTGTTTGCTGGTCTGTGGCCTCTCGCACACTGACACCGAGCGAGTGTCAAAGATGGAAGTGAACATCTTTGACCAGACTTTGTTTCTGACTTGTGTTCCACAGAGGAGTGAGACAAGGGGTGGAAGGCGCTCGAGACCCAACAGCAGAGGCTTGGCCTCGCTTTCCTCATCTGGAAAGCTCCCCCCTGGGGGGCGTTGTCTGGGTGGTCTCTAAGGTCCCTTCTGTCTCCAACAATCTATGCTTTTAGGATTTTAATTCCTGATTGACATTGGGCTAAACAGAAGATACCGGGTGGGAGACCAGCTTATGACAGAACATCTCTCTAGGGACGCCTCGAGTGAGCACTGGCCTCGGAGTCTGAAGATCGTGCCTTTCGATCTGCCTGGTCTAACTAGCTAGCGACTTTGGGCCATCGTCTGACTTCTTTGGGCCTTACGTTCCTCATATGTGACTACCAAGGGGTGATTAGGTTAGCGGATTTATTAAAGATCCTCTGACCTTAATTTCTAGCTGTCAGACTTGAAAATCATTAGCTAATAACGGCTAAAGAGCTCTGACCTTGGAGTCAACTGGGGGCTCATCCAAGCTCGTCCACTCCCTAGCTTTGCCCAACCCCTCTATGCCTTGGTTTCCTCTCCTGTTGAGGGGGTATCTGCTCTGTCTGCCTCAGAGGGTTGTCATGAAGAGTCGATGTGTGTGGGAGGCATTTTCCACTTTAAAGTGCTATGCACGCTTTAAAGGTTTCAGTGATGCTTCCGTTGTTGGTCAGCTGAGACAAATCTTCAGTGTTACTTGAGGGAAACCTGGATCTGACGTGGAGGAGGCAGCTGGAAGGTGACCAGTTCTGCCACATGGGCACTGGCATTTCTGGGGCCAGAGCCTCAGCGTGCTTTGGGATGAGAGGCCCGCAGCGAGGACAGGATGGAGAGAAGGCACAGGTGAGTCCTCAAGGAGCTGCCTGCCCCGCTTTCTTGGGGGAGAGGAGCATGGCAAATTGTTACAAGATACCCACGTATGGGAAAGAGTAAACTGTAAGGGCGTCTTATGTGTTGTTGGATTCTGGGAAATGCGTGTCTTCTCTATTCTATGTATTTTCTACAGTGAACATGTATTTCTTAAATCGGGTAATAACAATTTTTTTTCTTTAAGAATTGGAGGAAATCACTTTCTGCAAATGTGGGCTCATCTTTTTATGCCTAACCTTTCTCACTTGGCTGAAGAACTAAGAACTTTTTAAAATTAGGATATGTTTTGTCTTCCAAATCAATGTGAGATTTCTATGCTTTTCACCCTATATGTCGTCATCGTTTGAAGTGACTGGAATGTGGAAAACATCTGTCTAAATTCTTTGAATGAGTTGTGCAGTCATTGAATGGGAACACCAATGCATATGTGACATGCAGATATATCCCCCATTAAGTTAAAAAGCCTGTTACAAAGACACACACATATCCTATTATCTGTTCAAAGAAAGGAATCTACATATATTCAAAGAAAACTTGAAAAAATATCTGTTGATAGGTGTTGATTTTGGTGGGATTATGGACTTCCCCCCTGATTTATTTTCTACTTTTTCTACAAGAAATATGCATTACTTGGTAAATTTCTTAAAGGTGAGAATAAAGGTACTGTTAAGTACAAAGTTTTGTTTAATGACTTGGCAAAGCCCAGCATGGTGGTGCACGCCTGTAGTCCCACCTATTTGGGAGGCTGAGGTGGGAGAATCATTTGAGCCCTTGTGTTTGAGGCTGCAGTGACCTATGATCTTGCCACTGCACTCCAGCCTGGGAGACAGACTCTGCAAAACACACACACACATCAGTACACTACTGTAAGGGACAGCAGGGAGTAGCATTTTTTTTTTTTTTTTTTGAGTTTCAGTCTCACTCCATCACCCAGGCTGGAGTGCAGTGGCACACTCACAGCCAACCCAGCATCAACTTGCTGGGCTCTGGTGATCCTTTCACTTCAGCCTTCCAAGTAGCCGGAACTATAGGCACATGCTACCACGCCCGGCTAATTTTCTGATTTACTGTAAAAACGAGGTCTCACCATGTTGCCCAGTCTGGTCTCTAACCCCTGGGCTCAGGCAATCCTCTCGCCTCGGCCTCCCAAAGTGCTGGGATGAGAGGCTTGAGCCACCGTGCCTGGCCGGGAGTAGCATTTCATATGCTCTTGGTGTTCAAGGCCAGGGGAGGCAATGAGGAGAATGAAGGCTAATTAGGGAGAGAATCTCCTCTACGTGGAGATGGTTCTTGAGCTGGCCTTGGAGATAAGGAGGCAAAGTACAGAAAAGTACAGAGTCATGACTCAGATCAGAGTGGCAGAGAGCCAGGTGTTCTGGACTTGAGTGAAGTGGAGGCTTCAGCATGAGTGTATTGATTGGCTCAGACAAACCCAGGACCAGATCATGGAGAACATTAAAGGCTGAACAAAGGAGTAGAAACTTGCTGTCTGAAGAAATAAGAGTCCCATCCTAAGACCCTTTCACTCTTAGTGGATGAACCAGGACTGTTTCCGCAGCTGCGCTGACACACTCACCTGGATTGCACCTGCCCTGGTCTCCTACCTACCGCAGTGAAAGCGTCTTGGATGAGCCTCTGTGCTGTGTTTTGTGTGTGTGTGTGTGTGTGTGTGTGTGAAAATGTCTGCCAGATCTGGCCATTTAAACCATTTTAAGCTACGGTTCGGTGGCATTAATTCGTTACATTCATGGTGTGGTACAATCATCACCACTATTGACTTCAAAACTTTATCAGCCCAAACAAACCTGTGCCCACCAAGCTAAGCTCACTCCCCTGACCTACCTCCTGGTCACCTTGAAGCCACTCTCTGTCTCTGTATGTTTGCCTGTTCTGAGTACCTCATGTGAGGGGATCACACAGTATCTGCCCTTTTGTGTCTGGTTGATTTCACTTAGTTTGGTGTTTCCAAGGTCCATCTGGGTTGTAGCATGAGTCAGAATTTCATTATTTTTGTGGCCGAATGAAAGATTCTATTGTGTGGGTATATACCACCACGTCTCTGTGAAATGAAATGGCAGTAATAGAGGGTAGCCTTTTTTTTTTGAGTTGGAGTCTCACTCTGTCGCCCAGACTGGAGTGCAGCAGCCACTCCCGGCCACCGCAGCCTCAACCTGCTGGGCTCCGGCGATCCTTCCGCCTCAGCCTTCCGAGTAGCCGGAATTACAGGTGCGCGCTACCACACCCGGCTAATTTTTTGATGTATTGTAGAGATGAGGTCTCGCTGCCCAGGCGGGTCTTGAACCCGCGGGCTCAGGCAATCCACTCACCTCAGCCTCCCAAAGGCGCGGGATTACAGGCTGAGCCACCGAGCCCGGCAGCCTTTTTTTTTTAATGGCCTTATTTGAAAAATTAAAAGTTGTCAACCCTATGTCAGCTCCTCGCAGTTTTTCTGAATTTTTCACATCCATCACCACAACACCTGGGAACTACATGCCAGTACATGCTGCATCTTTTGCAGGGTGGTGGCTTCTCGGCACTGTCACACATAGCTTGTAACCCGGATTCGTTAGGCTCAATGGATGCTTGCTGGCTTTTCTCTGTGTTCATATCCCTGGATGGCATGGAATTTTCCACGAAGAGAAATACCTTTTCATTATTTCTTGGTACCAGAGTCTTCCAGGAAAGCAAAAGGATGCTTTTCCAATATGATGCAGGCAGAGATGGGAGGAAGGAATACTTTCCAACCAAATGAGCAGTGGCGTGTGGGAAGTAGTGAAGACCAGGCTGGGCTACTGTGGCCAAGTAGTGAGTGGTTGGACCTCAACGCAGTCTGTTCCATGGGGCTCCTAGCCCGCAGGCCTGGACCGTGACGTTTTGAGGAGGCCAGGGATCTCGTGGACAAAGGTAAGACCAAAGTGGAAAGTCTACAGTATTCCAACTCTGAATATCAAAATAGAGGCTCGGACATGTGACATCTTGGGCCTTTAGTTGCTTCTTGGAAAATGACGACTAGCTTTTGATGTTTGTCATCATTCTCCTAAGGTGAGCCCTCAATCCCCCCACTGCTGAGAGAGTCCTTGCCACCTCTCTCAGGAGGGTGGGATGAGCCAGGACTGTCAGTGCTCTGCGTGTTCAACAAGAGTGAGAACGCATGGCGCGGTATGTGTTCCCAATCATTTGAGGATATTCAGCGTGGTGTGTGCCTGCAGTCACTTCCTGGGAAGGTTGTGTGAGGAAGGGGTCCCACTGCACAAGAGGTCCGCCATCGCCTTATGCCCGAAGCTATTGGGATCGTGGAGGGAGACCCTACGGAACTGGGGCCACTGTCTAATAGTGCAGGTGTGGTCTGCGACTTGTGAGGAGGCAGAGATGGATGAAGAGGTGAAGGAAAAGCAGACCTTCATAGGCAAAGCTCAGAGGTGCCCAGGAACGCTCCGGTCGACTGGGCCAAGTCCAAGACACCAAGCTTGAGAAGGTGAACATCTTGATCACCCTCACAGGGATAAACTCCTCCCACTTCTCAGCCGGAGCTTTTTCTTCTACCCCAAAGGAAGAGGCCCGGGGGGTAACCTGGAGGAAGGGTCATGAGGTTGTTTTAATCAGTGTGGTTCCGTTAGGGGCAATGGGAGGAGGAGAGATTAGGTTTCTTTTTTTGTAGAGACAGGGTCTTGCTGTGTTGCCCAGCTGGTCTCAAACTCCTGAGCTCAAGCGGTCCTCCCACCTTGGCCTCCCAAAGTGCGGGGATTGCAGGCTGTCAGCCACCATGGCCTGCCCTTTTTTTCTTTATTATATTTCCTTAATCCCCAAGAGCCTAGATATCTTTTAGAACACTTGGAATTATTAAAACATTTTTTTCTTCTGGGGTTCATCTGGAGTCTGAATGGCCCTAGGCAGGTGCCATTGTGCAGAGAAGAGTTCACTGAAATGCCAAGAGGGAACTAAAGGGTGACGTGGAGTTACAGATATCCTACCACATGAGCCGATGAGAACAAGACTTTAGGCACCCTCGGGAGGTGGAAGACAACTACAGCATCTCTCTTCAACATATCATAGTCAAGATAAGCATGAATACTTATTTAGAAACCTAAATCTTGCTGGGCACCTGTAATCCCAGCATTTTGGGAGGCGGAGGCGAGAGGATTGCCTGATCCCATGGGTTCGAGACCAGCCTGGGCAACTTGGTGAGACTTCGTCTCTACAATTAAAAAAAAAAAAAATTCGCTGGGTGTAGTGTCACATGCCTGTAGTTCCAGCTACTTGGAAGGCTGAGACAGAAGGACTGCCAGAGCCCAGCAGGTCGAGGCTGTGGTGAGCCGTGATTGTGCCACTGCACTCTAGCCTGGGCAATAGAGTGAGACCCCGACTCAAAACAAACAAAAAAAGAAAAATGAGTCTAATTTTTAATTGTCCCTTCTTAAGATGCTCTTGGGTCACATCGGGAGTGGGGAGAAGTGATCTGATTCTATCAAGGCAACAGCCTGGCAAAGGGGAAGGAGAAATGGAGAAATGTAAGCTTGCAGTTCCTGCGAGCTGACTGCTTCCTGGCCCTGTGCAGACACTGGCTCATTGGCTCTCCACCATAACCCTAGGTTATGTGGTTATTTTATTTTATTTATTTTTTGAGTTGGAATCTCACTCTGTTGCCCAGGCTGGAGCACAGTGGCACGCTTATGGCCACTGCAGCCTCAACCTGCTGGGCTCAGGCGATCCTTCCACTTCAGCCTTCCAAGTAGCTGAGATTACAGGCACATGCCACCACGCCTGGCTAATTTTTTGATCTATTGTAGAGACAAGGTCTAACCAAGTTGCCCAGGCGGGTCTCAGATCCCTGGGTTCTGGCAATCCTCTCTCCTCGGCCTCCCAAAGTACTGGGATTACAGGTGTGTGAGCCACCACGCCCGGCCTGTGTTTTTATTTTATAGATGAGGATTTTAGAGTCAGAGATCACCCGTTTGCCTCTGAGACCCAGGGGATTTCATAACACACAAAGTGGTCTTGTGTTTCCAAGGGTGTTCATGGACAAACACACCCGCATTCATGATCCTCAGCTTTCAGGGAGTCCTGAGTGTATCTGGGGCCTTCTGACATCCCTTCCCCATGCGTGACACTGAGGATGGCATCTGAGGGGGTCACTTGGCACCTGCAGGTGTGTCTCCTCACCCCTCTCTGCCTTGTGCCTTGGCTTCTTTTTCTCCCTGGCATTGGTACCACCTGACATACTTGTTTCTCTATTTTTCTGGAATGTCAGCTTCGTGAGACGTGATGCAAGTTCCATGAAATCAGGAACTTGATTCTGACCAGCTCCTAACAGAAGGCCTGGCACGTAGTAGGCATTCACTGGACATCTGATGAGAAGGTTTGTTAGTGAAAGGCCATGCAAGAAGCCTCCCAGGAGCCACCGCAGCCTAGACCTGTTGGCCTCAGACAATCCTTCCGCCTCAGCCGTCCAAGTAGTTGGAACCACAGGTGAAGCTACCACACTTGGCTAATTTTTTGATTTGTAGAGACGAGGTCTCGCCAGTTTGCTCAGGCTCTTCTCAAGCCCCTGGGCTCAGGCAATCCTCTTGCCTCAGCTTTCCAGAGGGTTGGGACTACAGGCGTGAGCCACTGTGTCTGGCCCAGTCTGGCTTTTGAGTAAAGAACAAAACCACGTAGCACATGATTCACCAAAGAGGCATGTGAAAGAATGAGCAGGATATGGGAACAAGCGAGAAAAAAGACAGTCGAGAGCCCTCATTCTGATGCCAGGTGGCGTGCGGCGCGAAACTCGTGGGTTCCTTTTTTTTTTTTGAGTTGAAGTCTCACTTTGTCACCCAGGCTGTAGTGTAGTGGCATGCTCACAGCCACCGCAGCCTCTACCTGCTGGGTTCAGGCGATCCTTACACCTCCGCCTTCCAAGTAGTTGGAATTAAAGTCACACACCACCACGTCCAGCTAATTTTTTGATTTATTCTAGAGACAAGATCTCACCAGGTTGCTCAGGCTGGTCTTGAACCCTGGTCTCGAATCCTCTTGCCTCGGCCTCTCAAAGTGCTGGAATTACAGGCATGAGCCACCAAGCCCAGCTAAACTTGTGGATCCTTTGGCTCATTTCTAAAATGAATTTCAGAGCGGCCAGCAAAGTTTTCAGACAAAGTTTATTAGAGAATGAAGCAAGAGACAGGCGAAAGTTTAGTACCAGAAAGGCCTGTCATGGGCAAGTCTCAAAAAGGAAAGACCGTGGTTTTTGGTTTTTGCTCTTAACTAAGGAACTAGATGTATTTTCCCAACAATTGATATGCTAAAGAGGGTGGACCCCAGGTAACTGTCATCTCTTGGCTTCTGATGGGCGGAGGGGAGGGGAGGGGTGGTCTTTTTTCCTGACCACATTGTCTTTTCCAGTTCACAAGTTCTTGAGCTAAAAGGTGGTCTTATTATCATTTCCATGGCTTTGGTCAGTTAGGGAGTGGTGTTGGGACTTCCACCTTTGACAAGGAACCTGAAAGTTTCTTAGTAATTATTATGCTAAACCATGAGTTGAAGGGTTTGGCTTTGATGGGATTTTCTTTCGATTTGCTGAGGAGGTGGGGTAGGCTGCAGCTTAGCCCGCAGTAAAATGTAATTTTTTTTTTTTTGAGTTGGAGTCTCACTCTGTCGCCCAGACTGGAGTGCAGTGGCATGCTCCTGGCCACCACAGCCTCAACCTGCTGGGCTCCCGCGATCCTTCCGCCTCAGCCTTCCAAGGAGCCAGTACTAAAGGCACGTGCCACCACGCCTGGCTAATTTTTAAAAAAATTGTATTGTAGAGATGAGGTCTCGCCAAGTTGCCCAGGTGGGTCTCGAACCCGCAGGTTCAGGCAATCCACTCACCTCGGCCTCCCAAAGCACTGGGATTATAGGCTGAGCCATCGAGCCCGGCTGCAAAATGTAATTTTTAAAATGTCTGATCACCTCCCAAAACCTGCCTACAGGAAATTTTTTTTTTTTTTTAATTCAAGTCTCACTCAGTCACCCAGGCTGGATTGTGGTGGCTTGCTCACGGCCACCACAGGCTTGACCTGCTGGGCTCAGGCAATCCTTCCACCTCAGCCTTCCAAGTTACCTGGAACTACAGGTGTGTGCCACCATGTCTGGCTATTTTCTGGTTTGTCGTAAAGACGAGGTCTTAGCCACGTCACCCAGGCTGGTCTCGAACCCCTGGGCTCAGGCAGTCCTCTCTGCCTCCACCTTCCAAATTGCTGAGATTACAGGCGTGGGCCTCTACACCCAGCAGGAAATTTATCTCTGTCTAACCTGCGCTGGCTACCCTGCCTCAATTCCAGACTTCAGTTCAGTTCCGTCCACGAGAAAATGACCCCCGTTCTTTACACGTGACAAGTGGCCAGGAGCATGCCACTGCACTCCAGTCTGGGCGACAGAGTGAGACTTTGCTGCACCTGTTCCTCCACCTCATAGCTAGACTAAAGAGAAATTTAAACATTGAGATCTGTGATGGAGCTGCTTTCCCATGTATGCAGCAGGCAGAAGAGAGGCCAACGTGACAGTTTTCCTGCACGACTGATGTCATCTGTAACTCATCTGTGACATTTTGGGAAAAGACAGCCGGAAAAAACATAAGTACTAAGGTGGGTGTGCCTGGTCACCTCCCCAGTTCTGAGCAGTTCTGAGCATGAACCGACCAACAGAAGACCAGGATGGGTGGAGCTCACCGTGGCAGGATTCCAGGGACCACGTGTCAGATACTGAAAGGGACAGAGGTGGGGGACCATGGTGACAAATGGCAGGGTGCGCTCTCTGGGTGTTGGCTTTGGATCCCATGAGCATGCCCTACTTTGGAGGTGTGAGAGTGAGAAGTAGGACAGTCCGGGAACACTTCGCTGGACCCCTCCTCCCCAGCCATTGTGGCCCCAGTGACACTTGTGAGGCTGCAGTGAGTGCGGTCTGACTCTCCGAGGCAGATTGCCAGCTCCGCCAAGGCCAGGCCGCACTGGGTCTCGGGAAGGCGGCCCAGTCCCCCATGGCCTTGACTCCCTCCCTGCTCAGCTGCTGGGCCTGAGCCTGCTTCCACCTCCCCATGTAAAGCCCTCGAGGACGATTCCCACCACACCCAGAGGAAGTGCCAGGGTCCAGGAGGACTCCCTCCCCATCTCTTTGTGGGGTAATTCCAAGGTTTGGGTAAAATTCTCATTATACGAAGACTGAATGCGTAGAAATTCTCCTCACACAGCCGGTCACCTTGTAAAAAGAATCGGCACTCTCAGGGCAAGAGAGCATTGCATCCTGGGGCCATTCACACATTCACCGGAGAGCCACTGAGCCTCTCCTACTCACCTGGCAATCTCTTAGACGCTTAGAACAGAGCCCCAAATGAGAGAGACAAACATCCCTACCTTCATGGGACATCTGCTTTATCAGAGAAAACAGTTTTCTAAAGGAAAGAAGGCAGTTTCGACAGCATCTGTCTGGCTTTTTTCTCAACAAAGGATCCCACAGCCAGGCCACTTGAGGTCAATGTCCTCAGGAAACGTCCACAGAAGCACAAGAAACAGGCATGACGAAGTTCACTGAAACTTGCTCATGATACGGAAAACTGCAAACAAATGTCACCAGAGAAAAGGATAAGTAAATATGGCTTGTTTGTTTTATAGCCCTCAAGCATGGTGGTTTGGGGTCGGGGACTGGGGCCGGAAGCCTAGGCCTTAGTCTAGCTGTGCCACTCATTGGTCTTAACTTCTTTATCTCTAACATGGGGATTAATATCCGTACTTGTCTCCCAGGTCTAGTTGAGCTTTCATGAGAACTGGAAAGCCCTTCGAGTGGCGATTAGCACACAACGCACACTTAATAAGTGATATGTGTGGTCATTATTTTGCTGGAAAAGGAGTACTGAGTAGCAGTTAAAAGGAGTAAACGAAGTCCATGTGTCAACATGAATGGATCTAAAAAGTGTAATGCACCTTCAGTTTTTCACTCAACAAATATTTATTGAGTGCCTACTATGTTCTAGGTAGTGTTCGGGGTCGGGGTACTTGGGAATCATCAGTGAACAAAACAAAGATTCTGCCCTTTGAACCTTATATGCCAGAGGTAGAGAAATGGATGTAACATACAGGGGGACCCAAGAAACCTGGAATTATATTTTTGGAGGGCAGGCCCTTTGGGGGACAGGCTTCCCCCGCTAGGTAAGTGTTCTAGGAAACCGTCAGCATCAGTGTCCCAGCTAGCGATGCTGTAAGAGGCTGCGTTAGGCTTCAGTGAATTTTTTTTGTGACTCAACACGCTTGCCCATTTCATGATGGGTGATTTACAAGCTTACCTGCCCACACCATGCTGAGTGTTCAGTAGCATTTGGCCCAAAACGGCATGACCCCCATGTCATGCCCCATCCTCCCTATTTACCCGACTTCGCCCCGAGCAACTTTTATTTTGTTTCTCTAGATGAGAAAAGTCCTCAAAGGGAAACGTTTTGCTGATGTGGAAGACGTGAAACAAAAAACAGCAGAAACATTAAAAGACACCAAAATTGACGAGTTCAAAAATTGTTTTTGAGCAGTGGGAAAAGCGTCTCGATAGGTGTGTTGCATCAAACAAAGAATACTTTGAAGGTGACTGTAGTTTACTGTAGTTTAAACTTGTAAGAATAAACAAATTTTTAATAAACAAATTGTGGGTTTTTGGGGTCCTCCTTCGCATAAGGACACTGTATGTCATGTCAGGAGGTGACAAGTGTTATGGAGAAGGGGAAAGGGAAGCCTAGTCAAGGTGCCTGGGAATGCCAGAGATGTCATGGCGCTTGGCTGAAATTTAAGCCAATAGAACAAATATAAGACAATGTTAGGCCAGGCACGGTGGCACACGCCTGTAATCCCAGCACTTTGGGAGGCAGAGATAAGAGGATTGCCTGAGTCCAGGGGTTCGAGACCAGCCTGGGCAAGTTGGTGAGACCTCGTCTCTACAATAAATCAAAACATTAGCCGGGCAGGGTGACGTGCGCCTATAATTCCAGCTATTTGGAAGACTGAGGCGGAAGGATCACCTGAGCCCTACAGGTCGAGGCTAGGGTGGCCATGAGCGTGCCACTGCACTCCAGCCTGATACCCTGACTCAAAAAAAAAAAAAAAAAAAAAAGAAGAAGAAAACATTAATGTTTTTAACGACTAAGAGCTCCATGTGGTGGGTACCCAGGTGTTGGCTGTATTATTTTTGTCTTTATATTTACATTTTTTCCTCAAAAATTCCTCTCTATGATAGAAAGGATAGAAGAAAAATTAAGGAAAGATAAAAGAAAATTAAGAAAGAATCTTGGCAAAGCAGAAAATTAAAGAGGAGCTAAGTGAGGTATATAACCCGAATAAATGTAACCAAAGCAAAAACCACAGATGTAATAGTACATCTTTTTATTTATTTATTTTGACTTGGAGTCTCACTCTGTCACCCAAGCTGGAGTGCAGTGGCACACTTACAGCCTCGACCTGCTGAGCTCAGGTGATCCTTCTGCCTCAGCCTCTCAAGTAGCTGGAACCACAGGTGCAGGCCACCAAGCCCAGCTAATTTTTTGATTGATTGTAGAGACAAGGTCTCGCCATGTAGCCCAGACCGGTCTCGAACCCCTGGGCTCAGGCAATCCTCTTGCCTCTGCTGCCCAAAGTGCTGGGATTTCAGGCATGAGCCACCTCGCCTGGCAATAGCACATATTTCTGACTTGAAAACTCAGAAGTGATAAAAAGCAGATTCAATACCTAGTCTTACCCCGAGGAGGCTGTTGCAGAAGCTGTGAGTGCACTGCTCTTTTTTCTTCAGCAACCCTGTTTTGCTGAGTGAAAACTAGAGTTTTCGAGCCTCCCTTGCCTCTTCCTGCTGCTTGGAAGAGGCATGTGCAGGCTGGTGTTGCAGCAGCCCCACGTGCCCATGAGGAGGTCCTTTAAGAATGGAAGCCACCAGCTAAGGAAGCTGGTCGACTCAGGTCCATGCGAAGCTTGGAGTCGTGGTACCAGCCCTGGATTCTACCTCTGGATTTTTTATACGCGAGATATATACATTTTTAATTTAATTTAAGCCACTGTTATCTGGGGATTTTGTCCAATGCAGTTGAACCCACTTCTAACTCAAACCTAAATTCGAACAACAAATGTTTTTGGGAAGGCCAGGTGTGGTGACTCAAGCCTGTAATTGTAATCCCAGCACTTTGGGAGGCCAAGATGAGAAGATTGCCTGAGCTTAGGGGTTCGAGACCAGCCTGGGCAGCTTGGTGAGACCTTGTCTCTACAATAAAAATAAAAAAATAAAAAAAATAGTCGGGCTTGGTGGCACACGCCTGTAGTTCCAGCTACTAGAAGGATGAGGCAAAAGGATCGCCTGAGCTCGGCAGGTTGAGGTGTGGTGGCCAAGAGCGTGCCACTGCACTCCAGCCTGGGTAGAGTGAGACTCCAGCTCAAAAATAAAAAGACAGATGGCTGTAGGAAAAAGACTGTGCTCCGGTGATACTCATCCAGCCTCCTTGCTAATGTCTGAGGCAACAGAGAGGCCTTCTCAGACCTGCAGGAGCTCACAAAGTATCTCGCACTCATGTGCCCTGACTGTCTGGCTCTGGGGGACGTTCTCACAGCACCACTCCAAGCTGTGCAAACCTAAGCCAGTTTTAAGCTCGCAAAGATCTTTTTCCTTTCTTTTCTTTTCTTTTCCTTCTTCCCTCCCTTCTTCCTTTATTTCCTTTTTGAGTTGGGGTCTCACTCTGTCGTCCAGGCTGAGTTCAGTTGCACAATCATGGCTTATCACAGCCTCAGTCTCCAGGGCTCAGGGGATCCTTCTGCCTCAGCCTCCCGAGTAGCTGTTACTATGCCACCACACCCAGCTAACTTTTTAATTTTTTTTGTAGAGCTGAGGTTTCTTGCTGTGTTGCCCAGCCTGGTCTCAAACTCCTGGGCTTGGCCTTCCAAAGTGCAGTTTTTAAACTCTCGAAACCCTAGTTTATTTTGCAACTGGAGAAAAAATTACTTATTTCATGAAATTGTTATAAGGGTTAAGGAGAGAAAATATATGCTCTTTGTTCAGTGCTCAGTACTTAAAAAAAATTTTTTTTCTTGAAACAACAAACTTTAGTCAAACTTGAAAGGGCTCAAAGATAATAAGAAGGGGGTAGGGGATGCCCTTTTATTTGATATTGTTCAGAAATGTCTCCCCAATGAAATAAAATAAATTGGAAGTATACATTTTATAAAGGAAAGATTCTCAGTTGCTAAATATGATCAAGAAAAAAGAAAATATTGGAACAGGTGATAGTGAAGAACTTACACATCAAGCTTAGTGGAACAAAATAGAAAGTCCAAGAACAGGCCCAGTTATAGGTACTCGTTTAATATATAATAAAACGTATTTCAAAGCAACAAGGAATGGATGGATTATTTAGTCACTGGTTTTGGGATAACCAGATATGGAAAACACGTCAGAGCCTTAACCAATGCTATAACCAATGCTAGATGACAACATGAGATCTTAGATGGACCGAGGGGGAGAACGTAATAGAGCACAGATATATTTATATCATCTTGGGGTGGGAAAGACTGTTCTAAAGGTACCTTCAGCTGGGTGTGGAGGCTCACGGCTATAATCCCAGCACTATGGGGTGCTGAGACAGGAGGATCGCCGGAGTCCAGGAGTTTGAAACCAGCCTGGGCAACATAGTGAGACCTTGTCTCTACGAAAAATCGAAAAATTAGCTGAGCATGGTCGCATGTGCCTATAGCCACAGCAAGTCGGGAGGTTGACACGAGAGGATTGCTTGAGCCCAAAAGTTGGAGGCTGTAGGGCAACCCCCTCGGGTCGCCTCCCACTGTGGGAGCCTCTCTGTCTTCTTAATAAATCTTACTTAAAAAAAAAAAAGTCGGAGGCTGTGGTGAGCAGTGATGGTGCCACTGCACTTCTGTCTGGGTGACAGAGTGAGACTTCAACTCAGAATAAAAAAGCACCATCAAAGGCATAAATTCAAGAATGAAAGATGGATATATGTGACTAGGCAAACATTTTTTAAATTTAGACTTTTATATGCTAGAGATTATAAATAAAATTAAAAAGCAATTTCTGTAGGCAATAAGAAATGGAGATTCACTAAGAAAGCTAAACCTCCCAATAAGGAAGCTTTATTAACCAGAAAATGCAGCTCACAAAAGAATATTTCTAAATAACCAACACACAGAAGAAATGATACTTAATCATGCTGGTAATCAAATAAGTTGGGGATAAACTAAATGTCTAACCGCAGAGCTCTGGTTAAGTAAATTATGGCGCACCCATGTGAATAAGTATGCCGTTCTGTGAAAAATAATGTCACAGAAGGATATTTCATAAGGTGGGAAATAATTTGCTATGAAAAAAAGTTTGGTGAAAATTTCATATGCTCTGCATTATGTTCCTCTTTTTATGTAATAAAAATTATATACACACATCATATGAACATATATAAATATAAAATATCTGTTTCCAGTCCTAGAAATAAGAAGACTTAAATGTTAATGATGACTTTTAAGTGGGAGAATACAGGAACTGTCCACCTTTTTTGCACTGTTTTGTTTCAAAATTTTCTGCAGTGAACATGTATTTCTTTACTAATTAGAATGGAAAAAAATATTCTTAAAGTTTGTGTAGACAGATATTTAGGAGCCAGCTTAAAGGGGTGCCTACTGGCTAAATTTGGAACAATTTAAGCATAACGAATATCTGGTAAGGATCTTAAAAAGGGGAGGAGGCTAGGCACAGTGACTCACGCCTGTAATCCCAGCATGTTGGGAGGTCAAGGTGGGAGAATTGCTTGAGCCCAGGAGCTCAAGACCAGCCTGAGCAACATAGCGAGACCTCGTCTCTAAAAAAATATATTAAAAAATAGCTGGGTATGGTGGCATGCGCCTGTAATCCCAGAACTTTGGGAGGCCCAGGCAGGAAAATTGCTTGAGCCCAGGAGCTTGAGGCTGCAGTAAGCCATGATTGCACCACTGCTCTCCAGCCTGGGTGGCAGAGACCCTGTCTTAAAAAAGAGGGGGAGGAGAAAGGGGGAGAGAAAGAAAACTCTTCTTTACAAGACATTGCCACCTAGTCAATAGAGAGGAAACCGCAAAATGAGAAAATCAAAGTTCTATGATTCCCAGTGTAATGATTGATTCAGTGAACAGAGAAATAGATGTAAAGATCATTGGGGAACAGGATCGTTACATGGGCTCACAGTTTCACCCCATGCATGATCAAACATGACAGAGGAAGCAGTGTCCCTTTCCAGTGGAGGGTCGGGCGGACACGGCCTGTTAGCCAAGTGACCAGACTTAGCATGATGGGACAGACTGTCATTATGTGTAACCACAAGTGCACAGACACCACCTCTGTACTTTCCTTTTCCTAAAAAAAAGGTTAACCGAAAAAGAAAGAAATAAATACATAACATTAAACAGAAAAAGTTTAACCTGAATTTGATTGCAAGGATAACAACCAGACCCACATGGAATGTACGGTTGGTCTACATACTCGAGCCAGCTAGGGAAGCCAAAACCAAAAGGTCACGCAGGCGGTCCTAGATAAAGAGGCACTAATGAGACATCATAACCAACACGGCACTTGAAACCCATGATGGGAATTTTGGGGGCCATTGGGGAAATTTAAAAATTTCAACCAAGAAGTATAACCTTGGCCTTTGCTTTGCTAAGCTATGGTGTGGCCATGTGCTCTTTGAGCTCTGGCTAAGCCATGTTTTCTTAAGCTTTGGCCCCCTCCCCTCCCTTCGGGAGATGAATCCTCTCTTTCTCTCTCCAATTTGCTTTCTAAATAAACTACATTTTCTAATCTAAAAAACATTTTTTTAGAAATATAACCAGCTATCGTGAATTGAGGTTAACGTTTTAGATGTGATCATGGTATTGTGATTATGTGGGATTAAGAGATAGTTGACAAAGAATTTAGTAATAGAGTGTCATGATGTCTGCAACTTATTGTCACATGGTCCTCTAAAAATGTACATGCGAGAGACACAAAATAATTGAGGCAGAATGAACATCTGGCACATGTAGATGAAGGGGAAGCTGTGTTCATCAAACTGGTTTTCCTTTTTTCTTTTCAGACTGCTTTTCAACTCATTCCTATGAGTTTGTACGTTTTCTAATTAAAAGATTCTGAGGGGAAAGTTGAATAGGAGAAGGAAAACTACAGAATAAATGTAAGACATAAGGGACATGGCAACCAAATACCAGGAAACAAACCAATTGTAGGAAAACATTTATGAGGCAGTCAAGGAAATTTGAAGACTGACTGGTGAAATATGCAGCAGGAGCAGCAAGATTGGCCTTATGTGATGACTGGTCATGGGCACGTGAGGGTTGATTATATTGTTCTGTCTACTTTTGTGTGTTTGAAAATTTCCCTAATAAAAAGTGGGGGATCCAGTTAAAATTATATAGCAGTGTTGGACTTCCTCTGTGAGTGAGTGAGTGGTTGACTGACTGAGTCAGTATCTCAAAATATCTTTGTGATTCTCTATCATTAAATAAAGGATACAGAAGAATAAGTTGTGAAATCAAGATTAGTACCTGTGCTTCTCTCATGGTAGTGATTTTTTTTTTTTTTTTTGAGTTGAAGTCTTACTGTCGCCCAGGCTGGAGTGCAGTGGCATGCTCACAGCCACCGTAGCCTCAACCTGCTGGGCTCAGGTAATCCTTCCGCCTCCGTTTCAAGTAGCTGGGACTACAGGCATGTGCCACCATGCCCGGCTATTTTTTTTTTTTATTGTAGAGACAAGGTCTCCCCATGTTGCCCACACTGGTCTCGAACCCCCGGGCCTGAAATCAGGCAATCCTCTTGCCTCCGCCTTCCAAAGTGCTGGGGTGACAGGCATGAGTCACCAAGCCTGGCTCACGGCAGTGATTTTAAGAGCATTGTGTCATCACTTCTGAAGATGATGGAATGATATTTATGGTTTCCACTTAAGTTTGAAAATCTCAAGATTGTTTAATCAGTTGTTCATTTAGCTACTAGAGTTTTTATTGTCCTGCATATTCAACATGCTACCATGGCTGCCAGTGCTAATTTGACATTTAGGTGGAGACAAGTTTCTGAAGGAACAGTCATTCAGGAAGATCACTCGACCAAAAAAAAAAAAGGAAAAAAAAATCCATTAGAGCCTTTAAGGTGAAAAGCACTCTTCTTATTTTTGCTGTGTTTGTGAGAACGAAGGAGCCCTCGGTCAGATACACCTTAGGAAATGAGGAGGTGGTCTTGATGACAACATGCAATCAAAGAAGGCGGTAGTTTTATGCTTAGTTTTTGTTTTCTATAAAGGAATAGGATTCAGACAAAATGTGGATGGATACTTGTGCCTCGAATCTTTTTAAAGGAAACATTAGAGTATTAATTTCCAACCAGGGCCATAAAGCACAGAGACTAAAGCAAGGGTAGACCAGGATATGCATATGAAAAGAAAACTTCAGCTGTGGAGATGAAGAAACAAAACCAAACTTACGGGTGGCAGACTTAGTAGGAAAACTCTGGAACCCGATTTAGACAGGACATTGAATCTGGGACCAAAAAGAAAAAAAAATATTGGAATCAGTTGCTGTAGTTGCTTGACTCAGTAAATATAAGATAAGGGATGTATGTTATACACTATTCTTTCATCTCTGAGTATGCGTTTCATTATTTAGACTAAATAATAATGAGGGAAACAACTTTAAAGCTGCACAGTGTTCACAAATATAAACTATACATACCTGGAGATGCATCTGGTGCTGCTCTTAGATTTTTTTCCTAAGATGTCTTTATAATAATTGTCTGCGCCGGGCACGGTGGCTCACGCCTATAATCCCAGCACTTTGGGAGGCCGAGGTGAGAGGAGTGCCTGAGCCCACGGGTTGGAGGCCAGCCTGGGCAACTTGGAGAGACCTCATCTCTACACTAAATCAAAAAATTAGCTGGGCATGGTGGCGCCTGCCTATATAGTTCCAGCTACTTGGAAGGCTAAGGCAGAAGGATTGCCTGAGCCCCGCAGGCCAAGGCTGCAGTGGTCGGGAGCGTGCCACTGTCCTCCAGCCTGGGTTACAGAGTGAGACTCCAACTCAAAAAAAAAAAAATTGTCTGCGTTGGAGGTCAAGGTTGGGACTTATGACTGGGCTTCTCAGTTTCTCTTTATTTATTTTATTATCATTTTTGAGTTGGAGTCTCACCCTGTTGCCCAGGCTGGAGTGCAGGGACACGATCACAGCTTCGGCAGCCTCAACCAGCTGGGTTCAAGGCCATCCTTCCACCTCAGCCTCCCAAGTAGCTGGGACTACAGGCACACGTCACCATGCCCGGCTAATTTTTTGACCTGTTGTAGAGACAAAGCCTTACCATGTTGCCCGGGCTGGTCTCAAACTCTTGGGCTCAGGCAGTCCTCTCACCTCGGCCTCTCAAAGTGCTGGGATTATAGGCGTGCGTGAGAGCCACGTGCCTGGCTAGTTTGTGTATCTTGAAAACCGAGTAATAGACATCCATACTGGAAACTCTGAGCGCTTGTCCCATCATTCCTCTCTGTTCTTCTCCCCTCTTTCATGTTTTCCTGTGTCTGGAGTGGACCTAAGGTCGCCACTTCCGCTTTGCTCCTCCTTCCATCAAGAAGCAGACAGGTTTTTCCCAGCCCTCCAGTGGGTCACTTGCTCTGACCACCACGTGGTGGGAGCCACCCGGGCAGCTCTCTCTTTTGCTCTCTAGAAGTCCTGTGCTCCATGGAGGGGCCTGGGTCGGGCTTCCTGAGCATGGGAGGCCGCGTGGCGAGAGCCTAAACCGCCAGACGCGTGCGAGGCCTACTTGGACCCTCCTGCCCCCACCCCATGGGATCAGGTCATGGCTGTCTTAGTGACCCCCCACAAGACCTGCAGAACTACCCCCCTGAGCCCAGCCCAACTGCTGACCCACAAAGTAAGCTCATCCTTCTTCCACACAACAGACTTCCCGGCATCTCAGGATAACGATCACTCATCACTTTGATCGCCTGTTCTCCCTCAAACGTGCCACACTTCTCTGATGATCTTTGCTCCTCCGACAGGGTTTCTGGACCTTCTGTTTACCCGGTCACTCTTCTCTGGACATATTCCAGCTTGCCAGATTTCTCTTTAAACCGTGTGGCGCTCGGAATCGAAAAGTGTTTCAAAGATGATTTGCCTCTTTTGACCCTTAGTGTCTTTGTTTTGTTTTTTCCCTGAAGTCCCTCTCTCCTGCCAAGCCCTGGCATTGCCACAGCCCCCGCTAATCCCAAAGCATCGGCTCCTTCCTCTCCTGTCAGGCTTCTAATGCCTCCTCCAGGAAGCACCAGACTTCTCATTCCCCAAGGTCCATGTCTGTCCCCTCGCCGCTCAACTTGCTGTTCCTGGCCTGGTGCTCGGTGGGTGCAGTTTGTCCACGCTGCGTTGCATTGACTGTGGGGCTGGCTTCTTGGCTGGGCTTCAAATGCTTTGGAAGCAGCGACTTGATTTTTGTGCCTGAACGCTTCACCCAGCACTTGGCACATGTTAAGTACTCCATCAGTGCTTAATGGGTTGGATAATTAACTAATATTCTTTGGGTATTAAAATGTGTCATCCCCTGGCCCACGTCTTCCCACAAGGGCTATCAGGGGAGACTGTCAGCTTCCTGTTTAAATCATGATCTTATGTCTGTGGAACTTCCCTGTTGACCACCACAGCCCATTGAAAAAGAAATCGTGTTTTGTTTGGGATTACTTTTGTAGCTATCTGTGCTGCCTTCTTTTAAAATGCTGTCAAGCCTTCTGAAGAATGTTGACATATTTATTTACCAGCTCGGGAATGTACTTTACTCATTTTTGAAAGTGGAAGCATCTGCTTTGTCTTTTGTCTCTCTTATTCACTGCAGTACCTCCAAGATTCCTTTACATGCACATTCTGATGTGTTCTATTGTTATGGCAAGTGAACAGTTTGGTTGGCAAATTTGACCTCATTGTTTTTTTGGGTTTTTTTTTTGAGTTGGAGTCTCACTCTGTCACCCAGACTGGCCACTG
The DNA here is from genome assembly GCA_027257055.1 of Cephalopachus bancanus. Classification (NCBI taxonomy): domain Eukaryota; kingdom Metazoa; phylum Chordata; class Mammalia; order Primates; family Tarsiidae; genus Cephalopachus; species Cephalopachus bancanus. The sequence goes on from JAPVLO010000233.1 coordinate 249,492, forward strand.
CAGCCTCTACCTGCTGGGCTCCGGTGATCCTTCCGCTTCAGCCTTCCAAGTAGCTGGAATTACAGGTGTGCGCTACCACGCCCGGCTCATTTTTTATTTATTGTAGAGATGAGGTCTCGCCAAGTTGCCCAGGCGGGTCTCGAACCCGTGGGCTCAGGCAGTTCACTCACCTTGGCCTCCCAAAGCGCTGGGATTGTGGGCTGAGCCACCAAGCCCGGCCCTCACTGTTAATATTATTAACAAAAGGACAGTACCTGATATTTGTAAAGTGCCTGACCCCAGTTGAGTCTTCCTAGAAGCTCTGCTACACAGGCAGGGCTTATGTTCTGGGCTTTACAGTTAGGAAAACAGGAGCTCTCGAGTTCATCAGAACAACGTAGGTGCTCACTTACCTGTGCCCCAGGCCTTATGTTTATTCTGTTCTTTCTGGATTAACAATGATTCTTCTTGATAGAGGAGACCAACAACAAAAAAGAAGCTGCATAGCTTTGCTCTCTCTTTGCATTTCCCCGTCCTTGTCGTTCTCTTTTTTTCACTCCAATTTCTTTTTTTTTTTTTTGAGTCGGAGTCTCACTCTGTCACCCAGACTGGCACGCTCACAGCCACTGCCGTGAAGCCCTCGACCTGCTGGGCTCAGGCGATCCTTCCGCCTCAGCCTTCCAAGAAGTAGCTGGAACCACAGGTGCACACCACTACACCCAGCTAATTTTTGTTTGATTTATTGTAGAGATGAGGTGTTAACAAAGTTGCCTAGGCTGGTCTCGAACCTGTGGGCTCAGGCCATTCTCCAACCTCAGCTTCTCAAAGTGCTGGGATTATTGGCGTGAGCCACTGCACCTGGCCAAGTATCTTCTTATTGTGAGCATGGCCGTGTGGCCGTGTGTTTTCTTTGCTGGTTGAATACATTTTGAAGTTAGAGTGAAGCTGGTGAGTGCTGGAGGGGAAAAGGAGAGAGACACAGACCACACATATTGGGTGATGTGCTTGGGGTTCCCCGTCACAGGAACGTTGCTATCATCTAGCAAGAGAAGTGATGTTATCCTCAGTCTTTACAGGCGAAGGAGGGAGCCCCCAACACGTCCCCGGTCACTTCTGAGCATAATGTCCACCTCCTGTAGTTCAAGGATTTCAAGTGGAAGCATCTTCTCTTTGAAGTCATTTTGTACAGGACTTACATTTTTTCATTTTGTTTTGGTTTTGCTTTCAAGGGAGTTTTCCGCGATGGTGGTTCTTTTTTCTCTGATAATTTTCATATTTAGACACAGAGTGGTAGAGCCTTAGGAAGGTGTGGAGACAGCTGGTTCTGTCTCTCTCTTTCTCTTGTGCTTTTTCCCTGTTGGGCTTAAGTCTCGGTTAAAATGTGACTATGTCCCCTGAGAGGGTCACACATACACATAACCCCATCCACATTTCACACCTCCGTAAGAACTAGTTTCTCAGATGGGTCTTTACAGAGAACAGAGCTCCAAGGAAATGGGGCCCTGACAGGTAGGAGTGTAGGGGCCCCAGGAGAGGATGCAGTGAGGGGCACCCACAGGTGGGCCTCGCGAGGGAGGACACTGGTGCTTCAGAAGGAATGGGCACGGGGACTGCAGGAGAACTGTTGGCCCAACTTAGTCTCAGAATGTCGCCTTGAGTCCATCCTGGTTGCCGAAGAGTCCATAGCAGTGCCTGCGCCTTTCAGTTTCAAGGGTTGGTAACACACACCATCCTTGGCTGCCTGTCACCCTCTCCCGCCTCCTGTTAAGGAGTGATGCCTCCTAGAGATGAAAAGCATTTCTTTTTTTAAAATTGGATTTCAACAACTCAAAACCTGGTGTCTCAGCATTATAAACTGCTAAATGTTAAGAGACGGAAAGACACTGTTTCTACTGTTTAAAATAACCTCTCTTTCGTCCCTTCACTTTCCAGACAATTACAACATGACTTTCCCAGGGCCCTGATTTTCAGCACGGATGATTTTTTCTTCAGGGAAGATGGTGCCTATGAGTTCAATCCTGACTTCCTGGAGGAAGCTCACGAATGGAACCAAAAAAGAGGTGACACATTCCTTTCCAAACTCCCGGGAAACCCCACTGTGCACATAGATTGTAGCTGCTGCAGAATGAATAAGTTTTACGGAAGAAGTTTAACTGAAAGTTCTGCCATTTTTTTTTCCCATCCCCAAAACAGAATGCCAGAGCATAACCTCCTTAGCTTCCAGGAAAAAGAGAATTACTGATAATGGGTTCTGAGCTAGGTGGCATTCAGGACATCCTCTAGTGAAAATGGCCGCTAGGGGTTACATGCGCCCTCCCCCCTGACTGTTGCATGTTGTTTACTGTCATATAACGTTGTGTTGCAGCAAGAAAAGCAATGAGGAATGGCATATCCCCCATTATTATTGATAATACCAACCTCCACGCCTGGGAAATGAAGCCCTATGCAGTCATGGTAGGAAGAAGTATCATTCTGAATTTTCAGTTATGGACATTTTGTGAGAAAGTTGACGCATTTGTTCTTTCCTCTTTTTCTGATCTTCCATGACTTCGTATTTACTCACAGTAGTTCTCCCAGGGAGCAGGTAAAGAGGTTTTGCTTTTTTTTTTTAATTTTGGCGTTTCTCTGTTGTTCAATGGCTAAAATTTGCTGAGATGCTCATCTCACCTCAGGGTACAATTTTTAAATAGTCCTTGGTAAATAAACTGTCCTTGGTCTGAATGCTTGACAGCTTTTCTGTCTTAATGATTTTCCTAAGGGGAGGTATACAGAGGAGCACCCACGGAAACGTGCAGACAAATACTGGACAAGATGACACCCCCAACAGAGTCACAGGTTATAACAGGGCGAGCCTGGGATTCCAGCACTGTGTACCGTTGCCAGCCAGGCGTCCCAGGGCAACAGAATTTTTTAGTTTAAAAACAAATTTAGGATTAACACTGTCACCCTATTGAGACGGTAGAACACAATTATAAGTACATACATAGAATAACTCAGCCCTACACCATCAGAATTAGAAGGGAACAGTAGCATGGATGTAACAATATGTACAAATTATTCTTCATCTGTGAAGTATATCTGGCCTTTTTTTCAGACGTAATTCATCTCCTGTGATAAGTTTTCATTCCCTGTGGGTTATAAAAAGGAGGAAACATCCGAACCACTCAGGGGTCAGGGCAGGAGGCAGACAGCAGAGTCTTCACCCACCTCTCATAGGGTTCCCCTTCGCTTAATGTGAAGTGAAAATCTCCCACCCTGGGCTACGTGTTGAGGCTTCTTTTTACATTTTAGGCAAAACAGCATTTTCAGTAACAATGCTTTCTCAGCCCCCTTCCACCCAGGGTGTGGGACTTTGGGGAACGTAAGAGGAAATGAGCGTCAATTGAGGGGCTACTTCAGTCCCTGTCGAGCCTGCCTTGGGCGAGAAAATAGTCCGGTGACTTGAGGCACAACAGAAAACCAAGTTAACTGGGAAGAGCTTCAGGGAAGTCATGTTCCTTTTTATTTTTTTCTGAATATGTGCGGTCTTTTCATCAGACCGAGTAATTAGATGTTTTCTATTTATGTTCTTTGACTCCTTCCCTGATTAGACGTGCCCATCTCAAGGATGAGGAGGGAATCTTTTTACTTAACTCCCTCTGTCCTGTGTTCTACAACCCAACAAACTATAGTGATAACAGGCGGTTTAGCTTGAGATAAGATAGCAGTCGATTTATAAGCACAAAGCATATTTGGATATTTATATAGAAACTGTCATAGTTTTCCATACTCAAGGAAATGGGGCACAGTGCACTGAGCCAAGCTGTATCACAATAGCAGGAGAGCTGCTTTTGGAGGGAAGATTATGTCAAGTACATGGAAGTCACTTTTATTTCACAAGCTATGTTCCAATGGCGCTGTCATTTTCTAAAGCAAGGCGTGAGGAACAGGACAAGACATTGGACAGAAGTAAGTCTACAATAATCATTTAAGTGAGTGAGACGTCGCTAAGCTCACTGCTCAAACCTCTGTTCAGGGCACTTAAAACTAGTACAGTCATCTATTTTTAAAGACGGCCAAAACAAAGAACCTTTACGATTTTCCTACACGTGAGATTACATAGACCAAATCTATCACTGGGAACCATACTATATTCTGAATGGCTAAGTATGGGACTGAACCAACTGCATATATTATAATAAATTAAAGCATTGGATTATTGGTACAGCAAAAGAAATTCTAGGAAAGATTTGTAGTAAATGTTAAATGGCAGCATAAACATTCCCAAACATACATACTATGTCTTCAATGTTTTATGTACTTTTGAAAAATCAGGCGCTTGAAAATAACTATGAAGTTATATTCCGAGAACCTGACACTCGCTGGAAATTCAACGTTCAAGAGTTAGCAAGGTACTTCTTTGTTTTTCTAATTCCTCATTATGTATCCTGCTATTTTCAGGTATTTCAGACCGAACAAAAGAATCTTTTCAGGCTGGAAATGGACATGGTAGTTTTCAGGCCAGAAATGGTAATTCTTGGAAATTGATAACTTTGGAGTTATTAACATGAAGACTTTAGTTTTGGGTCAGTTTTCTAATATAATGCTAAACCTTGGCTTGAGCGTGGTCCTTTAAAAGGATGCATTTAACATTCTGCTAAAAATGCTTCTTCATTAATGAACATTTAAAAGCACTTTCCTCTGCATGAGATTGCACATGTCAGTGGTGTTTTTGCACTTAGGCTAAATAGAGATGTTTAGATGTTGAACAGTCTGTGGTTCCTTTATGGTCTGGATGCTGCTTCTAATTTACAAAGCAATAAATGTCCAAATAGCACTAATTTGTTGATTAAATGCATGGGTTCGGATATCCTCTATCTGTGTGATCGGATCATGACAATGGCTTAAAGTAGCCAGTGAGATTAGAATTTACTTGTTAGGAGCGAGGCTGGTTCATCTTACAGTTTATAAGCATAAATGCATTATGGTTTCCAAATGGGTGTGTGGACTCCCTCGTCAGAATCACCTGAGGTGGTTGTTAAACTCCTAGTTCACGGACCCCCATTCTAACCATATCCTCTGTTGGTTCTTGTGCCCGCCTGAATTTCAGGTTGTTTTAATGAGCATCTCCTAGAAGCACATATCAGGGACCGGTTGATATAGACAGATGATAGATATATGCATGTCATTAACAGGCAAATACACGGATTTTAAAATCTCATGGTGTTCTTTCATGTCTTGATGCTTATGGTTGAGATGACCAGAAACAAAGCATTTCTGAAGCTTCAGCCTCCTGCTAGTCTCTGGGTAGTTTGGGGGTATGCAGGGCAGCTTGAGCAGAAGTGGAGTCTGAAAGAGAAGTGCAGAGCGAAACGTTGTACTTTTGCCGGAGCTAAGTCCTGAGAACAGAGAGTGCAGTTTCCATGTAACAATACAGGACTTATGAAATATAAGTAACTCATTTTGTTATCCTGCCTAAACTAAATGTTTGCATATTTTTTTTCATGTAGAAGAAACATTCACGGAGTCCCAAGAGAAAAAATACACCGAATGAAAGAACGGTATGAACATGATGTTACCTTTCACAGTGTGCTTCATGCAGAAAAACCAAGCAGAATGAACAGAAACCAGGACAGGAATAACGCTTCGCCTCCCAACAATGCAGGATACTGGAATACTTACACCGAGTTTCCAAACCGGAGGGCTCACGGTGGCTTCACCAGCGAGAGTTCCTATAACAGAAGGGGCAGATGTCATCACGGATATTAAAGGCCCATCTCCCAGCCACTTGATATTTTCCTGTCAGGTTTTGCTTCAGTTTTCTGGTATTTATTCTTTGTTGCATTTTGGTCAGAGCTCTAATTCCGGTGTAAATAGTTGAACCCAAAAGTTTCTGAGAAGTCATCGTACTCACTCTCTTTGACAAGCATTTGTTAAAGTGTTCCTATGTGCATGGTCTGATGCTGGGAATTCTGCAGATTTGATTCAACAGTCTCTTTCTCGAGGGAAAGAGTCAACTTGAAACCAAAACCTGAGAACATAGCTCAGAACATAATCAGTAAGTGGCATAAGTTCATAAATGAGATAAAGTGTTTATATTATATATAAGCTCCAGTATTATTTTCTCTGAAGTAATCTATTTATTTTTTCAGAAAATTCATCATCAGGGAAGTTGGGAAGGAGGGGGAGGAGAATTGGGGTCAGGAAAAGTTTTAGTACCGTTGCTGCTTTGATAAACTATGTATCCAAAAATGTGAGATGTGAGACTCTAATGATGATACTGACTTTCCCTTAAAATGAATATGCTGGAGGGTATACATCCTAAGGGAACATCATCCTTCAAAGGAGATGCTTTGGGAAGTTATTCCTTTATTTTAACGATGTATCATTGTTTAAAAAAAAAAAAATCTGCCAAATCCTTAACAGCTATACAAGCTGTGAGGGAAATCAGTGTCGTTATTTAAAGTCACACCTTGTGTTTTAACTACCACTTTCTTCAACAGGATTAAACCTGAATAACGTTTGGCTGTTAGGCTAACAGTGAAAATAAAACAAGCCTGCCTTCATAAAACACCAGTTTTTAAGAGGAATAATTAAGTGACTTCTAAAATTATGTCATAAATGTGTATAATTAGTTGGCAGCTCAAATGTTTGGGAGTGCGAGGAATTAAGCACCCCAGGATACAGGTCATACAGGGGTATATAAAAGCCATGCTCACTACAAAATGAGCAGTGTCTTATGTGGCATTATTTAAGACAAAGTTCTCCAGCTCTGGAATGTCCCTTTTAAAGTGCTGATACAGAATTCGTGAATCCAAATTAAATTCCAGCAGATTGGAATAGGATTAATTTGGCGTGAGCCCATGATAAAGACGATGTGGAATGTATGCTCGATTTCTCATTGGCTAACAGCTTCTAATGTTCTGTGAAGTATTAAGTGTCCTATATAATGGTGCTTTTATGGTTATTAAAAATTGTATATGTTGTTGCATTTATATGGATTTGTCACTGATTTTTTTTGTCTAACAATAAAAAAAATTACCGAAATCCCTAGGAATTCAGCCATATAACCAGTTTTTCCATGTCATAAGTGCATTTACCAGTCTTTAATAAATATGAGGCATACAGGTAAAGACAAAAGCAACCTTATCATTTCCTTGCTTATGCAAATTATTTGACCTGTGTACATCAGACTGTTTAACATTTATCTGACACTGTTGTCAACTATTGATGACTATTGTCAACAACTTGATGACTACCAGCAACACATCTGTAAATTTTTCTCTGTTGGTATTCTTTAAATTGGTATCTCCTTTGAGTAACAAAGTTTGGCCAACAAACAATCGTAATCTGAACTAATCGACAGGTGGTATAGTGGTGAGCGTAGCTGCTTTCCAAAATAATCGTAATCTAAATTAATCGATTATCATAGTTTTGTTAAAGTCTGTGTATCCAAGCACAACACACAATGATCCCCTAATAATCCATTTAACAATGCTCTTATTTTCCAGGCCAAGGTAATCCAGTATTTTAGTTAATACGATTACTGCATAACCAGCTCAATATGGATGGCTTGACTCACCTAGTAGAAGGAGATGTGTCAGAGCCCAAAGTGGGAATTACTTTCCTTCAAGCCCACAGGAACAGCCAAAAGGCCAGAATCAAGCCCTCCTGATGTGGCCGGCTCTCCCCTGAGGGCTTTTGGTTCGCATGGGCTGTGAGTGACCACCATGAAGTGGCTTTGGGTTATAGATCCAGAACTTTATAGAGCTCTGAAGAAGTTTCTTGGCCTATACAATGTCTCTTCTTTTCCTAGATGATTCCTACAATACTTGGTCTTGGAAGCATGACAACTGAATAAATGCCAGGAACTTTATCTCATGTAGAAGTGATCTATTTTTCCTCTCAACGCTTGTGGCTCTTGATTTACATAATTTTTTGAACACTCGACATGAACTTGTACTGTTTTGTGTTGTTTGCATCATTCACAGAGCTGGCAGGTGTTCTATATACATAATAGGCTCTCGTTCAATTACTGTTGAATAATTAACACAAACTGCTTTTACCATTTATCCCTTATCACGCAGCATATATTGACTTTGTAATAATTCAGTTGTCACTTTTTGGGAATAATATACACAATTTCTCAAGCTATATATTTTGTTCACGTAGCTTGAATGTTATTTAGAACTTATTTTTTTAAAAAGTATGTGCATTACCTCTACAACGGGTGGTCTGAATGAGAATAGAGATAATAGTTTTTCCAAGGAGAAAAAGTTAAATTCTTATATTTTTCAATACAATTCTTTCAGCTCACCTGAGACTCAAGTTTTATTCCTTGTTCTAGAGTGGATCACTGGTAAAATGATTAGGATGTGAAGACCAAATTTTGTGAACAAAACTTGAATCACATTAATAAGACTTGCAGAACTTAAGTTAAAAAGAATAGCAAAACGCAATTTATTATGGTAGTGCTATTTAGAGGAGAGAAAAACGATGGAAGAAAACAAATTAATTCTTAAAAGGATTCATACTTGGCTTTGAAGTTGCGTTTATGATTAGATTTGCAAACATGGTATTTTAAAATTTCTTTGATTTTTTTTTTTTGAGACAGAGATTCACTCTGTCATCTAGGCTGGAGTGCAGTGGCACGCTTTATGGCCACCCAGCCTCTATCTGCTGGGCTCAGGCTATCCTTCTGCCTCAGCCTTCTAAATAGCTGGAACTACAGGCGTGAGCCACCATGCTTGGCTAATGTTTCTTGATTTATTGTACAGACGAGGTCTTGTCAAGTTGTCCAGGCTGGTCTTGAACCCCTGGGCTTAGGCAGTCCTCTCACCTAGGCCTCCCAAAGTTCTGAGATTACAGGTATGGTCCACCATGCCCAGCTCAAACATAATATTTATGACATATTAAAATATGTCATACATTTATGACATATTAAAATATCTGACTTAAGAACTTTTCCATGCTATTAGCTCCTAGTTAGAACTGGTTTATCCCTTTTTTCTATTAAACCTAAGAAAGTAACAAATCAGAGTATCAAATGAAATTGATCTTTTGCCTTGGTGGTAGGTTTAAAAGGGAGTACATTCTGGGTCCTGAGAGTGTTAAAAATATTTTATCCATCCTAACTTTAGAACAGGATAGAATGCCATCAGAACCAACATATGCATTAAGGAAAACTATTTCATAGTGATGTAACTGTAAAACGAAATCCCCTAAAGCAGCAACTGAGCCAAAAGGAATTATCTGCATCAAAATAACTGTTCTAAGAAATCATTTAATTTGATCAATGACACAATCTAAAAGAAGGGTATGTTTATTTCATATATAAAATAATACTGGTAGTGATCAAATCCAGTCAAAGATTTGAAGACATTTTCTTGATCAGTTAATAATTATTCAGCCAGTTTTAAGATATACAACTGAAATAAAAAGTACACCCATAAGAAAGCAGGCAAAGAGCATCCAATATACAAACACTTAGGGAAAACTGGAAACTATGCAATTTCTTTTCTCCTTATGCAACATAAATGCTGATGTGCAGTATGAACGTATGTCTTACAGACAGAAAAGACTGAGTCAATCACTAATTTACTGTCACTTTCGTTGTCGCCTTTGTAATCTCTTAGATGTGTTTTTCGTTGGCCTTGTGTCCTGCCCATTGAACTCACGTTCTTCTGTACCAGCTTGGGAGTCATTCTGCTCTTTGATCAGAGATGCAACACAATGCCTTTTCAGTCCAAGGTCATCTTTTGCATTGGTGGGAGCAGTCCTGGAGGCTTCACTGATAGATACAAGCTGATTTCCTCCTGTTGAACCAGACAAAAGGGCCTGGGTATTTATTAATGCAAGTTCTTCATCAGCGATTGAATTACTTTCTAAAAGAGACTGTTCATTGAATTTTTTAAGTGGAGTCATCTGAGGAGAACTCAATTGCTTTTTCTTTAAAGGTATTTCATATTTGGAGTCACAACTCCGTGGTGGCTGAAATGCCTTCTGTGCAGCCGGAGAAACAAATGTACAAATGGGACTAACAGGTGGAGGTAAAGGCAGTCTACTCAAGAAATCCAAGGCTCTTCTTTTTTTGCAGTTTTTTTGTTCATCAACCTCTTTCTCCCCTTTACAACAAGACTTTGAAGTCATTTGGGCTGATACAGGTGTGGAAACAAACTTCCCTTTGGGCGTAGAAAGTGATAAAAGATTTTGATGATTTACCTCATTATTAGGAGATGACATCTGATAAAAAATTTAAAAGTAGCCTATTATAATTATGCATTAATATAAAACAAAATCAAATTACTTATTAAAAATATTTAAGCACATGAACACCACACACATTCTTACTCCCATAATTGTTGTTAATAGGTTAGATATTTTAAGAGACATTCATATTATTATTCCTATTCCAGAAGAAAATAATTTTGCTTAAAAGGAAATAAAAATAACATGAAAAGAAAGGAAGTGTGGGTTGGTGGGGGGCACAACATCAGTAAGGGGACCTGATTTCAAACCAGGCAAAGTGGGGACCAAAGGGAGCCCTAAGCTTTACCTGTGCAATGTCTACTTGTATAACTGATCCTGATTGTACCCCACATCTTACATAAAATTTAAAAAGTATGTGAAGTGAAAAAAAAGAAAGACGAAGAGTAATCATAGTAAAGGATGAAAAAGGAAGTAGGAAACATTACTTAGGCTCTAATCTGTTTTTTAGTTATTCATAGGTTAAACAAAGATAAACATTTTAAAAGTCATACTATCTGGGTTCTTTTTTTTTTCTGTCGGAGTCTCACTGTTGCCCACGCTGCAATGCAGTGGCACACCCAGGGCTATTGAAGCCTCAACCTGCTGGGCTCAGGTGATCCTTCTGCCTCAGCCTTCCAAGTAGCTGGAACTACAGGCACGTGCCACCACACCCAGCTAACTTTTTGATTTATTGTAGAGACAAGGTCTCGCCAAGTAGTCCAGGCTGGTCTCAAATCCCTGGGCTCAGGCAATCCTCTTACCTTGGCCTCCCCACGTGCTGGGATTACAGGCGTGAGCCACCACACCCAGCCTAGCTGGGTTCTACTACCTACTCTTTTAGCTTTGTGACCTTATTAGGCAACTGTTTAACCTCTCTCTAGGCCATAGTCTTCTCATCTATAAAATGGGGATAATACAGTGAGTCCTCACTGAACATCACTGATAGGTTCTTGGAAACTGCATCTTTACATAAAACAACGTACAGCAAGTCCTCAAATAGTGTCACTATCTTCAACATCGTTTTGTTACAATATTGATAAATTAAAAAAAGGTTTTGCTATACATCATTTCTCTTAAAATCAGTTTCCAAGAATCTACTGATGACATTGAGTACTAGCTTTTATCTCACAGGGTAGGTATTAGGGTTAAATCAGTTAACAAAGACACACTTAACAAGTGTTAGCTATTTAAGAATTAGCCATTAGCCAATATTAAAGACTTTAGCTTGACATGCATCTACTATGATTTCAAGAGTTAAATCAAATTGAGCTTAGAAACAGCCATAATTGTAAACAGTAAAATAAATAGGCAAAAAAGCCTTTTTCATCACAAGTAAACTAAAACACCTGTTTGTAAAATTCACCCCCAGTTTTACATTCTTGCTTCAATAAACAAGTTATATTTTCTAAATCATCTGTACCTATAGGAGCCACATAACCACCACACTTTCTAATTTAGTTTAATTCCATCCTACCTGTATATTACCAGATATACATCAGAATATACTGTTGCCTCCATGTACAATATTTACAATATCCTTTATGTTTACATTAACTTACCAAAAGTTTATTTCCTGTAACAAGGACTGTTTGAGCAGTGTGTAACTCTGAAGTACAGCCCTTAATTGGGGTGGACCACCTGGGATCATTTACATTAAGCATGTGCATAAGCTTGTTTTCTGCTTCATTGCAAAATATGTCAATATTCTAAGAAAAGAATTGGAAAAGCTGTTTTATAAATTGCAAACCCATACATTTACGTTTTCAGAAAGTATTTCCTTTAGAACCAGAAATATTCAAACCCAAACAGAATGAGACACCCCAAATTTGATAGTAGTTGTCAAACATGCTAATGCAAAAATGCAACACTGTCATCTGTGTTTAGGGGAACTCGGCTGTTGGGGGTGAGAGGAAGGGAAAGTGAGCGTATGATGGAAAATAAATCTCGCCAGCCACTAGTTGAATCAGCAAGGCATCATATGACTGGACTGGGGAAGAAGACTGGGACTTAAGTTCCAGCTCTTCTGACACCTAATAGCTGGAAACCAATTAACATTTATAGAGTACTCCTTAGGTTAGTAAAAGGAGAGAACTGTCTCACCTACCTCAAGTCTGTTCCAAGAATTAACTGAAATAATATAAAATTCCATGAAACTGTTGTTTGAGAAGTCACAAATGGATAAATGACAGCAATTTCACATATTTTAACCTAATTCATGACAGTATTTTGTAAAACTTTAAAATGCTATGCAGGTCAGGTACAGTGTCTCACTAGTAATCCCAGCACTTTAGGACACTGAGGCATGAGGACTGCTTGAGGCCAGGAGATCGAGACCAGCCTAAGCAACAGAGCAAGACCAAAACAAACAAACAAACAAAAAACCCAAAAAATTAGCTGGGCATGGTAGTGTGCGTCTGTAGTCCCACCTACTCAGGAGGCTGAGGTGGAAGGATTGCTTGAGCCCAAGAGGTCAAGTTTGCAGCAAGCCATGATTGTGCCACTGCCCTACGGCCTGGGCAACAGAGCCAGACCCTAATTCAAAAATAAACAACAAGCTAAAATGCCATGTAAATGACAATGGTCTCTTCAGCAGGATTAGTGAACTGCCCTTAGAGAGAAACTGGGATGTATTGGAGCCAAATAATGAATGGAACTCCCATTTCCAACCTGAAAACTAGATAAACCAGATGGTTATTCATTATGCATATTGAGTCTTTAGGTAAAAATACTAACACAAACTTGTTTTATACTGGTAGCTATTCTAAATGTTTTTAAAGTACAATTTTATTTACACACATTCTGAATAACACACATTTCAAATACTAACTACAGAATGAAGAGCCTTGTTTTTTGTGGATTCATCACTAGTTATTAGTTCATGAAATCCAAAATTTTACTGGGAAGCAGTGCTGCGAAGCAGTTAAGAGTCTGAACTTCACATTGCGATGGCCAAAGCATGCATCCTGGTTCCACCAATTTGGTGTGTAACCTAGAGCAAGCCATTTAGTCACTCTGTGTGTCTTACTGGAAAAAATGGAAAAACACCCGACCTCACAGGGTTGTTGGAGAATGAAATGAGAGAGGCGTAGAACAAGGCCTGACACCCAGTAGGCACTCAACATCAGCTAATATATATGATGTAGACATAGATTTAAACAAAAAATGCATACCTGAGCTAAAGAAAGTAATTTTAGTGTCTTTTATTTGGGAATAATTCAAATCAAAGAGGAACAAACTGTTGAAGACATTAAATACGGAGCTTAAAGATATACCTATAGTCTCCATATTAACTAATCACACTGCCAACTGCAGTGAACCACAGGTAGCTCATTCTTGTTACCCATTTTCAGTTTGCCTACATGGTAACTCTGAACATCTTTCTTATAATTTCTCCTGACTCAATTACCTTCAAATCATTCATTCTTCCTGGTTGCTATCATTCTTTCACTCCTCCATCTCCTGAGGTTCATGGGCACTTAATAATAATATATGATGAAGTTTATCTTATATACTACCTCAACTATCCAACTTTTATAAAAGCCACTTCTTGATACTTGCCTATCAAAATAGGAAAATGTCAAAATGTGAGGTAATGCTAAAAAGTAATTTTACCTCAATAGTATTTTTCATTTTGTTGAATGTGTCTTGAAAGTGACTTTCTTTTGGACTGGCAGAAAGCACAGAAAAATCTCCAGCAAATAAAGTAGGAATTCTTGATTTGGATTCTGGTCGCCATTGGAGGTTGCTTGCAGCAATTAACATATGAGGCTTAATAATATCTTCATTAAGATCTGTCCAAAACTTTACTGCCAATAAATTTTGACATTCATCCGATAAATAGACCAATGGAGCAAGACCTAGAATTTAAAAAAAGTTTTCATTATGTATGTGTTGGGTGAATTTTAAAATGCAAGGAAACTCTAACATTTCTATTTATTTTGGGATGTGCTAATGGTAAAAACAAATCAAAATAGCTGAGTTTAGAGAAAGCTCGGGTTTTCCAAAACGGACTCATCACTCACTTATGGCGCTAAAATTCAAATGCCAATATGACGGCACTTTCTATTACTGAGGCCACGCGGAAGCAGGTATACATATACATTGCCGGTAGTACAGATTTGTGCAACCTTCTAGAGAAAAATTCGACAATACTGAGCAAAGCTACATATGCATTTACCTTTTCACCCACTCTGAAGACAGACCTCCAATAATAATAAAGTACTCATGAGCAAGGTTCATGAAAATACCTGTGAAAAGGTTACTCATTGAAGCACTGTTTGTAATTGAAAAATACTGGAAGCCACCCGTGTTAGTTCACAGGAGAGTAGTTGGATAAACTATGACACATCCATACAGTGGTGTACTATGCAGCTGTGCCAAAGAATGAGGAAGATTTCTATGAACTGGTTTCTTGGAGATAGGGTTAACTGAAAAAAAAAAACCACAAAACAAAGGCTAGAGTATGTTTTCCTCCTTGTAAGGTAAAAGGGAATATAGGAAAATATACATGTTATCTGTTCATCTGAGCAAAAGAAATACAGGAAGAATAAAGCAGAAACTAAAGGGCCAGGGAATGAGTGGGGAAAAAGGAAGGACGAGGACTGGTGTTTCAGGGATGAGGAGGCAGTGACACCCCTCAGTGTTTCTCTTTGTGTGCCTCTGACTCTTAGAGCTACAGGGATAGTTCATGTACCCTTAACATATCCCCAAACCCAACCAGTTATGAGGAAATTCACAATGGAATACAGACATTTCCCAGCACTGTTGGCGGGGGGCGGTTCTGGGTACAGTGATGCCCCAATAGTAATGAGCACATCTAACAACCAGATCTTGGTTCTAAACACCATTTTCAACTAAAACAAGAGCCAAGAAAACTGATAAATGGTTGACTCCAGGACTCGGGCAGGGAACACACCAGATGAACCTGGAACACACTGTAATACCAGCGAAAGGAAGTACTCAAAGAATGAAGGAGGCTGTTAAGAGACATAGGAGTCAACCTGAAAAAGCTCCTAATGGCCAAAGTTGACATGATTTGGACAAAATAATGAAAATACTGAATTTTAATCTGTAAACATTCTTAAATCCACACTGTTATAATCAGATAAATATATCGGAGGATAAATAAATACACTGGAGGAAAAGAAACAGCTTTTCCTTACAGAATGCCAACAAATTCCAATTAATGTAGAAAGAAGGGGAGAAAAAAAAAATCACATGAAGAAAATACCACAGTAATAACTGCTGCAAACAAAATCAAGTGATGGATGCTAAAACTAATGGGTGAAAGTTTGCAATGAAATAGGATTTGTGACAGCAGTTTCAAAGAATCTCCCCCAAGATATTTATTAACTACAAAAAAAAGGTAGTTATTTTACAGGGAAGAAACCCAGCAGACATCACCTCATCCAAGTGATTAAGATTACCATTACCATTAATAAGAAATATTATATCATTAACCCCTTGAGATAATGCATGGGGAAGAAGACATCATTTCAGTGCTCCTCTTACCAAAAATGCACAACTTCATTCCTGATATGAGAAAACATCAGACAAACTCAAACTGAGGGAAATGCTACAAAATAATTGATCAGCCCATTCAAAAGTTATCATGTTCATGAAAAACAAGAGAAGACTGATGAATTGTTAAAGATGGACAGAGACTACAGAAAAATAATGACTAAATGCAATGCAGGCTCCTGGAACCAAAAAGGAAAGCAGTGTAAAAGACTTTAAACTCAAATAAGTCTACAGTGTAGGTAATAATTAGGCCAATGTTAACTTCCTGATTCTAACTGTATCATGGTCATGCAAGGTGTCAACATTAAGGGAAACTGATGGGAAATATTTGGAAACTCCGAATTCTTTTTTCAACTTTCCTGAAGGTCTGAAGTTTGTTCAAAATAAAAAGTTAGCCAGGCACGGTGGCTCATGCCTATAGTCCCAGCACTTTAGGAGACCAGCCTGGGCAACTTGGCGAGTCCTTGTCTCTACAATAAATAAAAAAATCAACTGAGCATGGTAGCATGTGCCTGTACTTCCAGCTACTTGGAAGGCAGAGAGGGAAGGATCGCCTGAGTCCAGCAGGTTGAGGCTGTGGTCGACGTGAGTGTGACTGCACTGGCAGCCTGAGTGACAAGAGAGACTCCGACTCAAAAAAAAAAAAAAAAAGCCTCCAAAAAAGTTACAAAATTCCAGTGGTAAAGATGGGTAGGGGCCACTGGATAAGCCAGGAGAGAACAGAGGTTAAGAAAGCTAGAGTTCCGCAAGGTACTGAGAACTGAATACTACTATTTATTGTTTCTTGTTTCTGTTACCTGAGGATTACGCATCTCTTGTAAGTAACAGGAGTGGAAACAATTGTCATACTAAGATAACAATTTGCTTTTTGGGCTGCAAATGATGTTTTATCCTTTCATTTATTCCAATTTGCAGGTACATTTATTTAATGGATCTTAATTTTAGGCTGAATATTAAATACTGCTTTTAGAGAAATTTTAAGTTTCCCAAGCACATTCTAACTTAGGAATTTTCCTCGAATTATGTTCAAAACATTCTCACAAAGTCCCTCTTTAATATATCCTGTTTTTTCTCCAATTATAAAAGTAAATCATGTTTATTGAAAAAAATCTAGAGTAATACAAAAAAATACACACAAAAAATAAACTTACAGAGTAGCTTCCTCATTTTACTTTTTTCTAAGAAGAGGTTTCATTTTTGGATGAAACTGCATTTAAAAAATGGAAGTCTTACTTATTTCTCTAATTATTATACATCTTGTACAAATGGTAACAATTAGAAGAATTTTTATCATAACACTTTTAGAATGTTAGCACTAAATCTTCACAAAAATAAAGGGTAAGAAGAAAATTATTCTGGAGCTTTGTAGTCTTGGCCTACTGAACTTGCATATTATTCTCTGAACCTCTTAAATTCCTTTTAGAAAATTTCATTGAAATGATAGAACTCTCAGCAGTTTATAAAACCACATCCACAGATTCCACCTGGAGTGGATGCCATGGTGCAGGTGCGGATCCTTCAGGACTAAGGCGTGGGATCCTCCAGCTTCAGGGATGCTGACTATTGACAGCTCACCTCGGAGCTCTTTACTGGGCCTTTCCTGCCTACGGCTATGCCTGCTCCCTGGAGGATGGCAGCATGCAGTGCCTGTCCTCTTGTCTCAGGTTGGTATGATGCTGAAGGGCCATCCAGCTCCAGAAGTCCCCATGGGATTGGCTGAAACTGTTGCAAATGCACTGCAGTACAGCTTCTCCCTCTGCCCAGTCCCACCGGTTTCGCTTTCTCACAGATGCTGCTCCTGAGGGCATTTTCCAATCAATCTCCCACATGAAATCTGTAAGTCGATTTTCCAGGGAATCCAACCTGAGAACAGATCTCACTTAATTATTTTATATTACAATGTTTCTGCAATACTGCAACAAAGCATTAGATTAAAAATATAGAAGTCTCTGTTTTAAGCCCAACTCTCAAAAGTTGGGCTTGCGTTTGTTTTGTCAGCATGAAGTAAAAGGAAGGATATATGAGCCTTAGAGCCTGAAAGCAAGGTTCAAATCTGTTTATAGCATCATGACCTTGGACAGGCTACTCAACCCCTCTGAGGTCTGGTTTCCTCATCTGTAAAGTAGGATGGCAACACAGCAGATCAAAGTGTGACTATGAAGACTGTATGAGATGCTATACAACTGAGGTTTTCAACAATTGTCCCACCTTCACAATGGAAAAAGAAATGACAACAGAATCCCCATCCTTGAAGAAATCACTGTATTACTGGGGTTGGAGGGAGTGGGGTGGAATTCAGAAATACAGAGATAGGACCATGGACCATGTGACATGTGATGAAACAGCCAAACATACAAAATGCTTCAAAAGCTACAGGAAGAAAGCGTTAACCTAGACTGTAAGTTTCTGGCTAGGGAGGTAACATTTGACCTGAATAAATAATGGGAAGAATTCATCAAGAAGGAGAGAACAAAAAGACTTTCTAAGCAAAGCAAAGAACATTGTAAAAGGTAGGATACATTAAATGTTATAGTGTGTCAGAAATATGAAACCTTAGCTGGGCTCAGTGGCTCAGCCTGTAATCCCGTGCCTTTGGGAGGCTGAGGTGAGTGGATTGCCTGAGCCCGCGGGTTCGAGACCTGCCTGGGCAGCGAGACCTCATCTCTACAATAAATCAAAAAATCAGCTGGGCGTGATAGTGCATGCCTGTAATTTCGGCTACTCGGAAGGCTGAGGCGGAAGGATCGCCGGAGCCCAGCAGGTTGAGGCTGTGGTGGCCAGGAGCGGCCACTGCACTCCAGTCTGGGCGACAGAGTGAGGCCCCAACTCAAAAATAAAAAAAAAAGAAACCTACAAATGAGGACTATCTGAATACCCTGATACACAATTTAAAAATGAGTAAGGGCCGGGCTCGGTGGCTCAGCCTGTAATTCCACGCCTTTGGGAGGCTGAGGTGAGCGGATTGCCTGAGCCCGCGGGTTCGAGACCCGCCTGGGCAGCGAGACCTCATCTCTACAATAAATCAAAAAATCAGCTGGGCGTGGTAGCGCATGCCTGTAATTTCGGCTACTTGGAAGGCTGAGGCAGAAGGATCGCCAGAGCCCAGCAGGTCGAGGCTGCGGTGGCTGGGAGCGGCCACTGCACTCCAGTCTGGGCGACAGAGTGAAACGCCAACTCAAAAAAAATAAAAAAATAAAAACGAGTAAGGAAAGAAACAGAAGACTGTGAATGCAGCCAAGCACAGGAAGGTTTACAGTCTGATCCTCTCCCCCAGACGAGTAAAATGACCAACATTTTGATCATTCTGTTATTCCTGAGCTTGGAAAACAGCAAACAGAATTAGATATTGATACTTTCTTTTTCTTTTGGAAAAAAATAATGAGAAAAAACTGCAGGAGAAAAAAACAGGTGACCTGTGTGGACTGACAGAAGTTCTAGGGTGTTGTGAGTTGCACTGTGCCCCCTAAGATGTTGAAGTCCTAATGTCCAGGACCTATGAATGTGACTATATTTAGAAATACAGGTACTCCCTGACTTATGAAAGGGTTACGTAAGTTGAAAGGATCGTTAAGTTAAAGATGCACCTGACTTACTGAACATCACATCTCAGCCTCACCTCCCTTAAACATGCTCAAAACGCTTACATTAGCCCACAGCTGGGCAAAATCATCTAACACAAGGCCTGTTTTACAATAAAGTGTTGTCTATCTCATATAATTTACTGTGTACTGTACTGAAAGTGAAAACAAAATAGTCGTATGAGAACCTTGAAGTATGGTTTCCAAGAAATGGCATAAAGTTTCTGCACGATCACAAAAGCAGAACAATTGTAACTCAAACCATTGTTGAGACTAGGACCATCTGTAAGGTCTTTGCAGATACGATCACAGTAAGATGAGGTCATATGCGTGGGCCCTACTCCAGTATGACTGGTGTCCTTACACAAAGGGGGATTTAGACACAGCATGCAAGCTGGGAGGATGCTATGTGAAGATGAAGACAAAAGTGGGGGTGATGCATCCACAAGCCAAAGAATGCCAAGAAATGTCAGCAAATCCCCAGAAGCTAAGGGAGAGGGAGAGGCATTGAGCAGATTCTCTCTCACAGCCTCAGAAGGAGTAACCTTGCCAACACCTTGAACCCTCAGCCCCCAGAACTGAGAGAGAATACATTTCTCTTGCTTTAAGCCCCAGGTTATGGTTCTTTGTAAAGCAGTCTAGAAAATTAATGCACAGGATTACTCACTGAACTGGGGAAATGATCTAGAACCAGAGATCTCTCTTGGGGATACACACTGTGTAACTGATAGAAACTCAAACACCCAGTCTTCCCACTACTAAGAGAGGGAAAAACCAAGTGGCCTTGGACAAGCAGAAATACTGGGTCCTGGCAGGCCGCCTCCCTCTTTCTCCTCCCACACACCTTGCCTCATCGCCACTCGCTGCCTTGGCAACTAAGCTGTGTCAGTCCTCACAAGAGGCCCAGGCCCTGATGTCCTGTGTTCCCTGGACTCGGTCTCCAGAAGGCTTTGTACAAGGCGTTTTTTAACACCATGCCCTGCCTCTCCTTGTCTCCTGGAATCCTTTCACTAGGCCCCATGGAACTCCGTAAAACTTCCACTGCCCTCAATGTTGACTGCAGCTGCTCACTTGACCCTCTTGTTCTACCCAGAACCGGCTCTTGTCTGTTGGCGCAGCTGCCCCTGCAGACCTCACGCCGCAGGAGGCCGAGATGGAGTGGGTGTCTTCCTAACACTGCTGCTGCTCCTCCTGCCCTAAAAACACTTGGCTTTAAATCCCAGGCCTTTCAGACTCTATCACCCACTACAGGCGTCTACTGAGCCCTGGCTCACTCTCTCCCTCTCACTCCTTGAAGATCTAAACTCCTGTCACTCTGTCATCACTAAGGCCATGTTTCTTGGTGACTTCAATATTCTTATAGGTAATACTACATGCTGGACTCCCAGGTTCCTTGTTATCGTCTCCCTGCGTGGTCACGTCCTCCATTTTCCATCAGTAACTCACCCCAATGGACACACCCAAGACTTGGCCACTTCCAGTAACTTCATTTTCTTCAGAATCCCAAGCACCTCATTCTCCAGTCACCACCTTTGATCCTTCCCACTCACTTCCTCTAAAACCCTAACTCTAGCAATCCTTCAGCCCCACCAGGACCTACAGTGCATTTTCATTTTTCTCCTGTTCACTGATCAACATTCCCTTAATGTCTTTTCCTTGCTCTGCATCATGCTTAAAGCACAAGGTCATTTACTAAAATCTTTTCTTTACATACACCGCCAAATTCTTTGCCCTTCTTGCTTTGTAGTATTCATCCAGCTAGACTGGTTAAATTCCACTTTCAGTGTAGTGGCTCAAGCCTGTAATCCCAGCACTTTGGGAGGCCAAGGTGAGGGGATTGCCTGAACCCATGGGTTTGAGAACAGCCTGGGCAACTTGGTGGGACCTCATCTCTACAATAAAATTTTAAAAAATTAGCTGAGCGTGGTAACTCATGCCTGTGGTTCCAGCTACTTGGAAGGCAGAGGAGGAAGGATCACCTTAGCCCAGCAGATCAACACTGGGGTGGCCGTGAGCATGCCACTGCACTCCAGCCTGGGCGACGGAATGAGAATCCAACTAAAAAAAATAAAATAAAAATTCCTATTTCGAACTACTTCATGCCCACACCATTAGAGCTGAACATGGTTGGATAAATGCCACACAACCACAAAACACACATTTTACATTCATGGATATTAACTTCTAGCAGGCCCTGACAATCTTAATGTATTTACCAAGTGCATTCACTCTGCCACTTCCTCAGATGACGATTTCACGCCTTTCCTCTCTTTTCAAACCTTCAGTATTTTTCCTCCATTCTGACTCTGTTGATGATTCTGTTCTCTACTTCAGTGAGGAAACAGAAGCAGTCAGAAGACATCGGCCATGTTTCCACTTCTACATCAATTCTTCCACTGTGTCTGTGCCTACAGCTTTAGCCTTTTTCCCTCTGACTTTGGAGGAACTGCCTCTGCTGCAAGCTAAGGCCAATCTCACCACAAAGCTACTGGATGCCAGCCCCCCATGGCAACTGAGACCAGTGCTCCACAACTGGCCCTCTTTTCTTCCAACTTTGATTTTGACCCCTCTTTACCCATCATTCTCATCAGTATGCTATTAGCACTCTCACTGAATAAAAAACATTCTCTTGATCCCAATTCCCGTTCTGGCTACTGCTTCATTCTCTTCTTCCTGAAAGCACAACATCCTTGAAATGCCTGCATTTGCTGTCTACATTCCTCTCCCTACGTTTTTAGCCCCACTTCAGTCGTTCACTTGTACCACTCCCCTGAAAGGATGCTAAAGCCAATGATCAATTCTTAGTCCTCACCTCACTATCAATGCTATCAAGTAGTATTCGGCAGACTTAATCACTCTCACCACTTGGCAATTCTTTTTTTCTTTTGCCTCTCAGCATACCTCACTCTTGTCAGTATTCCTCCCACCTCTCTGTCCACTCCCGCTTTTACTGGTTCCTTTATGTCCATCCTGCTTCTAAGCATCAACGTGCTTGAATTGGGCCTTGGGTCTCTTCTCCATCTCTCCCACACCTGCTGACATCACCCAGTCTCATGGCTTTAAATGTCATCGGTATGTTGATGGTTTCCAAATTTATTTATTTTTTGGTTTTTTTGAGTTGGAGTCTTACTCTGTCGCCCAGACTGGAGTACAGTGGCCGCTCCCAGCCACCGCAGCCTCGACCTGCTGGGCTCTGGTGATCCTTCTGCCTCAGCCTTCTGAGTAGCTAAGTTGCCCAGGCAGGTCACGAACGTGCGGGCTCAGGCAATCCGCTCACCTCAGCCTCCCAAAGCGTGGGATTACAGGCTGAGCCACTGAGCCCGGCTGGTTTACAAATTTAAATATATTTGGTCCAGACCATTCCCCTGTGTAACCAACTTTCAAGTGTGCTTCTCTACTTAGATGCCTAGTAAGGATCTAAAACTTAACTGTCTAAAACCGAGCTCCCGACCTTCCCTACATACCTGCTTTTCTTGCAGTCTTCCTCTCCAAGTAGCAACTCCATTTTTCCTGATGCTCAGACCATCCTACACTGTTCTTCTGCCTTCAAAATGCAATCAGAATCTGACTGCTTCTTACTACTTCCATCGCTTTAGTTGGTTCATCATCTCTAATTTCTTGCAACAGCTTTCAAATAGCCTCCCTGTTTGTATCTTTATGCCCCCACGCCCTATTCTCAACACAACAGCCTGAGTGATCCTGTGAAAACCTGTCAGACTGTGACTGTGCTCCTCCTCTCCTTGAAAGTTTCCTGTGACTTCCTGTCATTCTCATAGTACAAGTTACAGTCCTCGCAGGGGCCCTCACATGACCTGGTCCAATACTGCCTCTTTCACCGGATGTTATTACCCTCTCTCTGGTCTCTGCCCAGGCTGAAAGGCACACCAGGTATAAAGCTGCTGCACTGTGGCCTTTGTAATTGCCCAGAATGTTCTCTTCCAGATGTCCACATGCCTCACTCAAATGACTAAACCGACAGCTTTTCAGTGAGGTCTTTCCTCACCATCTCAATCTAAAATTATATCTCTCAGCCGGGCTTGGTGGCTCAGCCTGTAATCCCGCGCCTTTGGGAAGCTGAGGTGAGTGGATTGCCTGAGCCCGTGGGTTCGAGACTTGCCTGGGCAACTTGGCGAGACCTCATCTCTACATAAATCAAAAATTAGCCGGGCGTGGTGGCGTGTGCTTGTAGTTCCAGCTACCTGGAAGGCTGAGGCGGAAGGATCGAGGCTGCGGTGGCCAGGAGTGGCCACTGCACTCCAGTCTGGGCGACAGAGTGAGACCCCAACTCTAGATAAATAAATAAATAAATAAATAAAATTATATCTCTCTCTTCCTCAACATTATGCTTCTTCTCTACTTAATTTTTCTTTAGTACTCACTAAAAAACCAGTGTGTGTGTATACATACATATATATATATATATATATATATATATATATATATATATATATATGTTATTTATTTTGTGATCTCCCTCCGCTACCATACATAAACTCTGTGAGGTCAGGAATTCTTATCAGTTTTGTTCACTGACATGTACTCTGCACTTACAACAGTCATTCAAAAAATATTGACTAAATGAATAAATGCTACCTACCCTCTATAATAACAATAAAATGTGTAAAGAGAATTACCCAAGTATGACAAGATGAAATAAAATGGTATGACCACAATGTGTCATATTAACCGTAAAAGAAAAAAGCACAAAAACACAACTAACCAGACAAAACACATTTCTTAAAAAAGGAGAAAAGAGTACAACAGAATACAAAGAGCAAAACCTATAAAGAAAACAAAACACAGATGTAAAAACAAAAACCACATGATTATATAATTAGATGTAGAAAAAGCTACTGATAAAATTCAGCACCCTTTCTTGATAAAAACCCTGGAACATACCTCAAAATAGT
This sequence comes from Cephalopachus bancanus, assembly GCA_027257055.1. NCBI lineage: Eukaryota > Metazoa > Chordata > Mammalia > Primates > Tarsiidae > Cephalopachus > Cephalopachus bancanus. Next base: position 273,706 of record JAPVLO010000233.1, read on the forward strand.
AAAAGCCATCTATGAGAAATCCATAGTCAGCATACTCCTAAACAAACAAATATTGGAACAATTTCCACTGAAAACCGAAACAAGACAAGGATGCCCACTCTCGTCCCTCCTGTTCAACATAGTTTTTGAAGTCCTGGCTAGAGCAGAGAAGAGAAGGCAATCAGGGGTATTCAGATAGGAAAAGAGGAAGTCAAGTTATCTCTCTTTGCAGATAACATGATTGTATACCTTGAAAATCCAAGAGGATCTGCCAAAAACCTCCTGGCACTGATAAAGGACTTTGGCAAAGTCTCAGGGTATAAAATAAATACACAAAAGATAATCGCATTTCTGTACACCAAAAATAAACAAACAGAAACCCAAATAAAAAGCACAATTCCATTTACAATAGCCACACACAAAAAAATGAAACACCTTGGCATCTTCCTAACCAGAGACATAAAAGACCTTTACAATGAAAACTACAAAACACTGCTCAAAGAAATCAAAGATGACACAAACAAGTGGAAAAATATTCCATGTTCATGGATTGGAAGAACCAACATTGTTAAGATGTCCATTTTACCTAAGGCAATCTACAGATTTAATGCAATACCATCAAATTACCAGCAACATTCTTCTCAGACCTAGAAAAAACAATTCAGAAATTCATATGGATACATAAATGACCAAGAATAGCCAAAACAATCCTCACCCCAAAAAAAACAAAGCAGGAGGCAACACACTACAAGATGTTAAACTTTACTATAAGACTACAACAATCAAAACAGCCTGGTATTGGTACAGGAACAGGCATATAGACCAATGAAATAGAATTGAGATTCCAGAAGCGAAACCTCAATTTCTCAACCAACTCATCTTCAACAAAGCCTCTACCACCCACTACTGGGGAAAGGAGAACCTATTCAGTAAATGGTGCTGGGAAAACTCGCTGATCACATGCAGAAGATTGAAACAGGACCCCTACCTATCCCCATACATAAAAATTAACTCTAAATGGATCACAGACCTAAATGTAAAACCTCAAACTCTAAGAATCTTAGAAAATGCAGGAGACACTCTTATGGAAGTTGGAACTGGCAACTGATTCCTGATCAAAACCCAAAGTGCCCAGGACATAAGAGATAAGTTAGACAAGTGGGACCTCATTAAACTGACAAACTTCTGCAAAGCAAAAGAAACCATCAAGAGAGCAGGGAGACAGCCCACAGACTGGGAGAAAATATTTGCCAACTCCATGTCTGACTAAGGCCTAACATCAAGGATCTACAAGGAACTCAAACGTGCTGAAAAGAAAAAAACAAACAGCCCCGTTACAAAGTGGGCTAAAGATATGAATAGATACTTCTCAAATGAAGACATACAAGCAGCCAACAGATACATGAAAAAATGTTCAGCTTCGAGGAGATGCAAATTAAAACTACACTGAGATTCTACCTAACTCCAGTAAGAATGGCCATCACCAATAATTCAAAAAATAACAGATGCTGGAAAGGATGTGGTGAAAAGGGAACACTTCCACACTGTTGGTGGGAGTGTAAACTAGTACAGTCTCTGTGGAAATCAGTGTGGCGAGTCCTAAAACTCCTAAAAATTGAACTTCCATATGATCCAGCAATCCCCCTACTGGGAATATACCCAGAGGAACTCAGGTCACTCTATAAAAAAGAAAACTGCACATGTATGTTTATCGCAGCATTGTTCAAAATAGCAAGAACATGGAACCAACCGTGCTGTCCATCAAAAGAGGACTGGAAAAAAAAAAAGTACATATATACAATGGAATATTACATAGCCATAAAGAAGAACAAAATCATGAACTTCGCAGCAATGTGGACAGAATTAGAGCTTATCATACTGAGTGATCTCTCACAGAAACAAAGAGATGAGTATCACATGTTCTCACTCATAAGTGGACCTTGGACAACAACCACATTACTGTAGGAAAGGGATTGAAAGTAGTGGGAAACTGGGGGGAAGGGGGAATGGGGTGGGGGCAGGGAGCTGGGATTGACAGTAGTCGATACCCACCTGGGGAAGGGGGGCACACCTCATCAATAAGGGTACCTGCACAATGAACATTTGTATACCTAACCCTGAATTGTACTCCACAATTTCACAATAAAAATTAAAAGAGGCAAAAAAAGAAAACAAAACTCAATAAACAGAAGAAAATTCCTGAATTCTTCACAATTGATTTATGCTACTGAATTTAGCAAGAACATATATTCAATAAAATAAAAGCTTGACTGTGAGATGATAAACAGCCCTGTAAGATGAAAAGGAGATTGCAGGACCAAATAAACAAACTGAGGATGCCACTAAATCACGATGGGACAGATACATGCATTAGAATAATAGCAAGGAATAACACATATTGCAGAAAATAAAATTAAGGACGTAAACACTGGATACCGTCATGGTGAATAGAGATGGAAAAGACAACAAAATATAAGCAACCAGAGAAGAGATAAAAACAAAAATAGTCTAACATAAGGCTCACTGGTATTCCTTAAGTAGGAATCACAATATATGGACCAGCAGATACACTCAAACATATCATAAAGCAAGTACCACATCTGTAGGTTACAAGGATACCCCGTGTTCTAAGAGAACTATATACAGAATGCTTATACTAAGATATAGCTTAGCTTTTGGATCTCAAACATAAATTATTTTCAGGGATCCAGACATAAAAAATTATCTAAATGAGGGGGGAAAACCAGGCCAGTCTCAGACTGTCCAATACAAAAGAGTAATTTCTGAAAAGTTCTGAGGCAAAGGAAAAGGCATGACCCCATAACAGACTAGTAAGACACAGTCTTAGAACTACAGCAGCAGGTACACATTTCAAATATGTGAGGGCCTCATGGAATATGGCATACTTGAAAAAAGGCCAATGAACTTCAACCAAAGAACTGAGGAAGGGACAAACCACAACAGGGCAATTGGTAAACAAGAAATCCACCAAATATCCGAGATCCTGTACCATATCACACACTGTCTGAAGAGCTAAGGATACAACAATAACAAAGGTCCTGCCCTTATAGAGCTTATATTCTGGAAGAGGTAGAAAAAAACAGATAAACATGGATTGCCAGGTGCTGAGGAATGCCACGGAGAAAAATTAAGCAGACTAAAGGGGAGAACTGCTGGGCTGGGAGCAAACGGACTATTCTTTCACAAAGGAGGGTCAGGGAAAGGCCTCTTAGGTGGTTTCATTTGGCAAGAGACCTGAAGGGCCAAGAGACAGTGGTCTGGGGAAAGTGTTTCTGGGAGAGGAAGCAGTGAGAGCACTGGCTCTGAGATAGCAAGGAAGGTTTCACTATAGCTGAGGGGGATCGGGGAAAGAGTGCCAGGAGAGGAGGCTGAGGTGCCCGGCACACAACAGCCATGACGGAAGGCTCTGTGCTTTAAGTAGCAATCCAAGCTGGGCCCGATGTCCGTGTAATACCTACATAGACAAGAGAGGATGGCTTGGAAAAGGGTGCAGAGAGAGGAACGTGCAAAGTAGTATTTAGGAATAAAGTAGGCTGAATTTGGCTAAGATGCTAGGGAGTAGTAAAGCTGAAGATGTTGAAGGTCTGAATGCTCAACTAACTGCAGAGGTAAACTATAATTATTTGTCTAATAATTACTAATATGCTACAAAAACTTTTTAAAAGCAATCTGAAATAATGCTTGCTTTTTGTTAAGAATGAGTTAGTCAAAAGATGCTTTCAAATCACTAGTTAGCAATTTGCCAACTGGCAGCTCCAACTACCCATAAGGGAGACACATTTTAAAAGACAATGTTTTCCAAAAGATTCAACAAAAAGCCACAATGAAATACACTGTGCATCACCTGTTTTTTTCACAATGGAAACAACAAATCCTATCAGGTCCACCTCAGAACAAGGCGGCTGAAAGTCTGGATCTAATAATCTGCTGAAGTGAAGGGGCTCCCTTGGCTGATAAACATGGAATAAGAGTTCATCTGAAGCCTACAGAAAACAAAGCAAAACAAACATTCAGTATATGGAGTTTCTGTAAACTAACATGTGTTTATCAGAATTGAAAAATTACAATGAAAGGTTTATACCGGTAGTTGTTGATACTGAGTTTTTTTTGTTGCTGCTAACTGTATGCCAGCTCTTTCAGATTTACTTTTAGATTTTGATGTTGTAAGATGATAGATTCTGTATCTCTTTCCCTCTGTTAACAGGGAATACAAATCTGAAGATGGACGCCAGACACTCAATATTACTGTTTAAAGAAAGATGAAAAAGAGACAATGGGAAGAACTGGAGAATCATTAAAATTCTTGCTTAAAAAATAAATACAGATAACAATAAAGATCTAAGATTATTTAATCACTTTATGGATGCTGATAGCCCATTTGATCCTCTGATATAACTAACTCTATATTCATATGGCATTTGCAATCACTTTATTAATAAGATGATTTTTTTTAACTTAACAAAAGACCGAGAAAAACAAAACATTTGCATACTGACCTGAATCTTTTTCTCTGTTTGCATAGCTTACAATACGCAACTTCCACACAGCTGTGACATCCCTTGATAAACTTTGTTCCCCCTGTTCAGCAGATTCCACAGCCTTCCTGAATTCCGACTGGATCTGTGCTTGTTTCTTATCATTCAACATTTGCCTGTGATTATTCAAGGATCTTAACTGTTCTTCACTGAAATAACCCTGTGACCGTTTAAGATATTGGAATAAAAAGGAAAACAAAACAAAAAAGTCTCATCTACTGTAACTAGATCACTTTAAATGGAAATAAAAACAACAAAATTGAGTTCATTTTAACAATGTGGACTAATGTACTCTGCTTCTCACACAGTATTCTCAAATGCCTCCAACTGTTACTTGTGACAAATTCCCTCAAGGGCAAAAACAATCCCCTAATTATATGGCTAACACACGAATGCTCGCTGTATTTGAGAAATAGATCTATGTGTGGTAAACGTATCGATTAATGTAATCCTCACAACGATCCTATGAGATAGGTACTATTATTGTTCCCAAGTTATAGATGATAATGCTGAGGCATGAAGAGGATAACCAACTTGCACAGGTCACAAAGGCAGAAGGCCTAACAACCCTCATTCTTGGTCTCTGTCAAATAATTTCATTAATTCCTTGAAACAGTAGGTTTAAAGCAGACAAGTACTACAAGCACTGTTCTTTTTTAGAGACAGGGTCTCACTCTGTCCCCAGGCCAGAGTGCAGTGGTGCAATCGTAGCTCTGCAGCTTCGAACCCCTGCTCAAGTGAACACAAAAACTTTGATCTTTGTCTACTCATGTCTCCCACTCACTTTAGCAAACACCTGCCAGTTCCTCTTAGGAATCATTCCCAGGGTAACAAAAATAAATAAATGAATAAATAAACTAATACAATTAAATAGGAAATGAAATCTAGACACAGAACATACTTGACTGCTGCTGTCTGACACATCTTAATATCCTAATCTATGCTGAGAAGTGACACTATACCATCTCTGTATCTTGTAAAGGTCTTCCTAAATATGCAGTGTTTACTTTAAACTTTTTTTTTTTAACCTGGGATTTCAGAAGGTCTATGAAATGAAATGTTGTCACTGAAAACAATTCTTAACAAGGCTATTTAGAAATGGATTGTCACATTCCCCTCCAAGAATTACAGCAATAACTTTAAGTTAAATCTCATGGAATAATAGGCTCTTAAAGCCTTAGTAATAAACAACTCTTAGATTGTGCCTTGATAGAGAAGAGCTTGAGAGATAAGTTACTTGTCCAGTCATAGGGTGCCAGGGCAGAGCCAGGGCTAGAACAGAGTCCTCCAACTCCCATTCAGCCCCCTTAATTCCCCTTTATAATATCAATAAATTCTATAAAAGAAAAGCAGACTATAAAACATTTTGTTAAATTTTCTGTATGAAAGTAAAACTATTTTCATGATTCATAGAATGCACAAGCTTTAACAAATAAAATAATGTTATAAAAAATAGAGGCTAATAATTTTTCAGAAAGGCATAAGTACAGGCCTCAGTAGTCTCATTCTGAATAGAATTCTCTCCTATTTCCAAATGTCACAGTTTGGGTTCTCCTTCTGAGAAATGAGGCCAATCCTAAAGCCGTGAGTTTACTTGCTTCAGGACTTGTCACCCAGGCTTGAGTGCAGTGGCACGATCACTGCTCACTGCAGCCTTGACTCCCTGGGCTCAGGCAATCCTTCTGTCTCAGCCTGCTAAGTAAACCAGGAATACAAGTGTGTGCCGCTACACCCAGCTAGTTTTTTTATTTTTAATTTTTGTAGTGATGAGGTCTTGCTCTGTTGCCCATGCTGGTCTCAAACACCTAGCCTCAAGCAATCCTCCCACCTTAGCATCCCCAAGTGTTACAATTACAGGCCTGAGCCACCATGCCTGGCAGGAAGTAGATCATCTTAATATATGAAATGCTGCTCTAAACACAGAAACTAACATTTATATGAAACTTTTCCATACATTATCTAATCTGATCCTAAAACAACATATGCCCAGTTTATAGCTATTTTATTCCTATTTGCTTAGCTAATAAATGATAGGATCATGGTTCTAAAAGCCTATGTGTAGCACAGATGGTGGTTCTGAAAATTTTTCATCTGAGTTACCCTTAAAGTAGAAGATTATGAAATAAACTCTAGAGCTAAGAGCATGGAAACTACGCCACTGCTTTGAAGGTACTTGTTTTATCTTCAAAATAAACAACTTTCACCTCCATTTTAAACCACACTCGTTTAATATGTAAAACTCCTGGACCCGCCCAACCTCCATTTGGTATAAATTCAAAATGTACTTCACTGGTTTGGCACATCGAGGACTCCAGAAATGTACATATCTCCCTTCAGAAACACAGCGTTTCAACATACTGCTTCCTGCTACAGTCAGAGGGTTAATGGAGCTTCCTACCTCAAGGTTAACCAGGCACTCTCTCACCTCAAGGTAACCTGGGTCTGGTGCATTCTTCACTGCTTCATAAAGCTCTGCACCATCTTGCAGAGCACGAACTTGCTGTCTTGTTAGTGCACGAGATGGTATATGTCGTTTTGTTGTGTTTTCTAGGAGAAAAAAAAGCATCACTAATTAGGCAAACCACAAACTTAAAAACAAAACTAGGGAATCAAGCAAAAAACACCCAATGAAGGGACATTAAAAAAATAAGAAACCTCTTAGGATCTTTATTAGGGTAGAAAAAAAAGATAAACCATTTGTCTGCTAAAAGTTTTCTAGGAAAATTTGAAACTGGAACTGGTATATCCATGGTTAAAAAAAGTCACACAGTTTACTTAATTTCTAAATTAAGTACAGTCATAACTATTGCATTTTACTTTACTGTGCTTTGCAGGTTTTCCTTCCCCCTGTATTGAAGGTTTGTGGCAACTCTGTGTTGAGCAAGCCTACCCGTGGCATTTTTTCCTATAGCGTATGTTCACTTTGTGTCTCTGTGTCAATTTTGGTAGTTCTTGCAACATTGCAGATTTCTTCATTATTATTACATCTGTTATGGTGATCTGTGATCAGTGATCTTTGATGTTACTATTGTAATTGTTGTGGGGTGCCAGAAAGCAGGCCATGTAATATAGCAAACTTCAACAAATATGTGTGTTCTGACTGTACCACCGAATGGCCGTCCCCCATTTCTCTCTGACTTCTTGGGCCTACCTATCTCCTGAGACACAACAATATTAAAATTAGGCCAATTAAGAACCCTACAGTGGCTTCTAAGTGTTCAAGTAAAAGGAAGAGATACATGCCTATCACTAAATTTTAATCAAAAGCTACAAATGGTTAAGCTTAGTGAGAAAGGCATATTGAAAGCCGAGATAGCCTGAAAGGTAGGCTCTTGCAATAAACAGTCAGCTAAGCTGTGAATGCAAAGGAAAAGTTCTCAAAGGAAATGAAAAACGCTACTCCAGTGAACACACGAATGATAAGAAAGCAAAAGAGCTTCATTGCTGATATGGAGAAAGTTTGAGTGGTCTGGACAGAAGATCAGATCAGTCACAGAATTCCTTTAAGCCAAAGCCTAATCCAGAGCAGGGCCCTAACTCTTCAGTTCTATGAAGCCTGAGAGAGGTGAGAAAGCAGCAGAAGGAAAGTAGGATGCTAGCAGAGGGTAGTTCATGAGGCTTAAGGAAAGAGGTTGTCGCCATAACAAAAGCAGCAAGTGCTGACGTAGAAGTGGCAGTAAATTATCCAGAAGATCTAGCTAAGATCACTGATGAAGGTAGCTTCGTTAAACAACAGATTTTCAGTGTAAATGAAACAGCCTCTGTAGATGAAAGACAACTTTACTGCAGTGGTCTGACACCAAACCTCTGAGATCTGCCTGTAAATGATTTCAAGATTTACTTATTTATAAAAATAGTATGAGCTAGTGATAATTTCAAGCAAATAAAATATTAGGAGTCTAGTATCTTTCTGCAGATTTATATAGAACATGAACTTAAATAACATAAAAATCACAAGGAAATGCAGAAAAACAAAAAGGCTAGAAAAAGTAAAATTTATGGCCTTTAAAAACACTATGATCTTTATTATTAAAATTGATGCCACAGGGCTAAAAAGTCCTAGTTCCAAGTATAATATAACATATTAAACTAATAACCACAATGACAAAAATAATATAATGTAGGTAAGGATATTGAGGTTTAAAAAAGTGGCAAATAGTTAGGGGAAAATAATCTGACAGTTTTCTCCCTTGTTGCTCTTCTTTTGCTAATACCAAAAAGAAAAGATACTCCAGATACTTGAGCACTGAAGCTTAAGAGGAGAGTTAAGCCTTCCAGAAAGTGCTGTAAGTAAGTTTTATTGTCTACAATTACAAGTATCTAAAAAGCTCAGTGTATTGAATCAAAATGTGATAATATGGAGTTAGTTTACTGCTTATCTGTATAGCAGTGTAATATGTTTAAATCAGAAAAAAATTCAGATCCAGAAAAATAATCTAATTATTACTCAAAGACAATTTACTCAATTACAAATGTTAAACGTAGAGGAAGCCTCTGAAACTTTGTTCTCATATAAAAAATAAAAATTGTAACATATTTACCTTCATGCTCTTCAAATTCAGCTTGAACTTTAGTGAACAAGGCTTCCAGCCTCTTCTGCTGGGCCTCTGCATATTTTGCTGCTTCCTTTTCTTCTTCTCTCTGATTGCGAAATAAGTATAACCCAGACGAAGTCTTCTCCATCCACTGCAATAATGTGCAATAAAAAAAAAAGCCACGGTAAGAGAGGGAACATTCAAATTAACTGTCTCAAAAGAAAGAAATACATACAGTAAGCAAGTAGGAAAGAAGGCATCATACCTGCATAGGGTATGTTCTTAGAATAATCACGTCAGCGCAGCCAACATTTCCTCCATCACTGAAAAGTGATGACAAGGGCAGAGGAAAAGGTCTAGGGTCAGGAAAGAATCCGAGTTTGGTATACCAGCAAGCAGGCCGAGTACTGTTAGCAGAAATCTGGACCAATTAATGAACAAATTAATTAATAAGTTAAATACACATTCAATTTTATTACCAATTTCATAAGTGTTTTCATTCCTTTAGGGCTGTTTTTAAAATATTAACTTTCAGAAGTCTTATGAAAATTAGTAAGAAAGTGAATAAGCAGAAAAATTGTATAAAAGTAAAAATATTTTCAAAATATAGTGCTTCTCAAAAGTACTGTTCATACTACTATAAGGTCTAAATTCTATATAAATACTTATATTAGAAAACAGATAAAAGAGATGTCCACTTAAATACGATGGATCAAAATATACTTATTTACCTAGGCACTCTCAAAAAACCTACAAGGACAAAGAGAACTAGAAAGAACAGGAGATATCAACAACATTTTTGGAAGCTCCAAAATTACTAGACAAGTAAATGACAAAACAGCCTGAGAATGATTATGGCAAATGCAAATAGCAAACACTCTACAGCATTGGCCTGGCATGGTGTTAAGTGCTTTACATACATCAACATTTAATCTTTACAAGAACCCTAAGACTTATCTTCATTTTTTGATCATAAAACTTAAGTATATGGAAAATTATACAATCAGCCCAAAGTTACTCAGCCACCAAACTTGTTGTAAGAAGTCAATATAAAACAAAACAACGGAAGGAAAACACTTTGAAATTGGAGGCAACAGGTACCTTTGAAGGCAGGAGCATAAGGAGGGGCTGAAAATAGAAAGAAATGGTTGAAATTCTGTACAAGATAATTTTATATAAAGGAATTTATACCACATTTCCTCTCCTATCCCAAGGAGCCAAGTGGCTGTCTTTCCTTCATACTAGAAAAAAAAAAAGGAAAAAAAGCATTTACTTTCTGGAGAGGGTGAGCCATACATCTCCTGGACTCTGGAAAACGAGGCAGAGGTAACTAGGGTGGGGATGAGGTGCTTATTTAAAAACAAAACAGGCCGGACTCGGTGCTCAGCCTGTAGTGGCAGCACTCTGGGAGGTCAAGGCGAGTGGATTGCCTGAGCCTGCGGGCTAGAGACCAGCCCAGGCAACTTGGCGACCTCGTCTCTACAACAAATCAAAAACTAGCCAAGTGTGGTAGTGCGTGCCTGTAGTTCCAGCTACTTGGAAGGCTGAGGCAGAAGGATCACCGGAGCCCAGCAGGTTGATGCTGGTGTGGCTGTGAGTGTAGCACTGCACTCCAGCCTGAGTGGAAATTTTTATGCTAAACATGAGTCTCCTATTAGTTTCTTTTCTTCTGTTTTTTTTTTTAGTTAGAGTCCCACTCCATCGCCAAGGCTGGAGTGCAGTGGCACACTCACAGACACAGCAGCGTTGACCTACGGGGCTCCAGCGATCCTTCCGCCTCAGCCTTCCACGTAGCTGGAACTACAGGTGTGCACTACCACGCTTGGCTAATTTTTGATTTATTGTAGAGATGAGGTCTCGCCAAGTTGCCTGGGCTGGTCTTGAACCCGCAGGCTCAGGCAATCCACTCACCCTGGCCTCCCAAAGTGCTGGGATTACAGGTTGAGACCACTGAGCCTGGCCTATTAGTTTCCTTTACTCTGCTCAGTTCTCAGAATAGCCACTGATATTTGAGGGTCTCCTAATTAGAAAACCAAATTCCTATGCTCACTTCAGCAGGATATACTAAAACTGGAACACATATAGGAAAACTGCAAAGATACACAGAGAAGATTAGCATGGCCCTTATATAAAGATGACTTGCATATCAGTGAAGCATTCCATATTAAAACAAAAAAACCCCAGCAAATCCCCACCTTATTTTATTACTCTATAAGTTGACAAGTCCCACCACACACAGAGCCTCTCATCAGCTCACTGGTGTCCCTCTCGTGATAAGGAAAGATCAGCTAATATTCACCATTGAGGAAAATCTCCAACCTGAGAGACCCAAACAGAAAAAGAGGTTCTCATAGAAAAAAATGCAGGGAGTAGGAAAAAATAAAATAAAACAAAACATTAATCAATAACACCAGAAAGATGAAGAGACATTGTATTTATGAAACAAGAACTGAATGTAACAAAAAAAGAAAAAGAAGAACATTTTAGAGAATAATAAAGGACTCTTGAAAACTATGCTACTTGATACAAATTTAAGGATTAGAAGAAAGAATTGAGAACCACCCTAGAAGTTATAATAAAAAAAGACTACAAAATAGAAAGCAGGAGAAAAGACAAAAAAAATTAGAGGTCTAATCTAGGAGGCCGAGTGTACAAACATCAGGGGTTCCAAAAAAATGTAGAGAAAATAATGGTAAAAAGGAAATTATCAAAGAACCACTTAAAACAAATCTCCCAGACATCAACGAAGGACATGTGTTTTTAGGCTGAGGGTGAGTATCTAGGTCAATGGTTTAAAAAAAAAAAAAAAAAAAAAAAAAGACAAGTACCAAAGTACCCTTCTGTGAAATTTATTTCATAGAAATAAAAGTATTTCACCAAAGTACCCTTCTGTGAAATTTAGAAATAATAGAGACAAGACAATCTTAAAAACAAACCACATAACACAGAACTGAGAATAAAAATAGCACTGAACTTAGCAGGAGCTATGCTAGATGAAAAAAGAGAAAATAAATTTCTTTAAAAATTCTGAGGAAATTATTTCAACCTAGAATTCTATTTTTAGGCAAATTTACAATCAAATATCAAAACGCTGCATCTCCCAAGAAGCCTCTGAGAGTTGTGTGCCTTTAGTACTAGGGAATAAATAAGTCCAGAAACACAACATGGAATCCGGGAAATAGGGCTTCTAATACAGAAAAGAGGTGAGAAGTATTTCCAGAATGACAGCTGTGTACCTTACACAGAAAATAACCACTTCAGAAAGGAGCAGAAGTATGACAAGCTCCAAGAGGTTTGCAGGAAAGAGACATGAAACCAATGGAGGTATGTCAACATATTGGGAAGGATTTTTATAGCTCCTGTGTGGGAATGAGTCAGTGATAAAGATACAGAAAATTAAGAAAAACAAAAACAGCAGTTAACAACCCTGCAGAAAGCAGTAAATTGTAAAGAAATGTGATTGCAGTATATTAGGTGCTATGTTGCAAAAGGTACTTTTCAGTCATTATAACAACATACTGAATACAGCCTTCACTAAAAAATATGCTATATTAATTTAGGGAAGGTAGGGGAATATGAACATGTGGTAGTGTTGGTATAAGGGTAAATCCTCAGCCAGGCGTGGTAGCTCAGTCTGTAATCCCAGCATTTTGGGAGGTCAAGGAGAGAGGATTGCTTGAGCCTGGGGGTTCGAGACCAGCCTGAGCAACTTGGTGAGACCTTGTCTCTACAATCAGTCACAAAAACTAGCCAGACGTGGTGACATGCGTCCGTAGTTCCAGCTACTTGGAAGGCTGAGGTGGAAGGATCTCCTAAGCCCAGCAGGTCAAGGCTGCAGTGGCTGTAAGCGTGCCACTGCACTTCAGCCTGGGCAACAAGAGTGAGACTCCAACTCAGGGGGAAAAAAAAAGAGCTAAATTCTCATCTTCCATAGCAGGAAGTTAACAGTTATTGTCTAAAAAGAAGGCGAAAAGAATACACAGCAGTGCAAGCCAAAGAAACAGCCAAAAGGAGTGGAAATGGTTATCTCCAAAGGGGATGGTTAGGGTTGTGCTAGCAACTGCTTTTTTTAAGGTCATAAACCTTTTATTACTCGAGTCTCCAAATTATACACAAAATGATAAACACAAAACGAACAAACAAGAAAATGAAAGCCATTGCAAGTTTGATATTTTAAACAACATAAAACAAAAGCCCATTCCTATTTGATGGAATGCTTTCAGATACTGGAAAAATGTCTAATTTATAAAAGGCTCTCCTTAATTAGCATGATCCAGAATACAACAAAAGTAAAAATGAAGTCCTAGCCAGGTGCAGTGGCTCAAGCCTGTAATCCCAATACTTTGGGAGGCTGAGGTGAGGTGATTGCCTGAGCCCATGGGTTAAGAACAGCCTGAGAAACTTGGCAAGACCTCTTCTCTACAATAAAAATAAAAAAATTAGCCGGGCATGGTAGTGTGTGCAAGTAGTTCTGGCTACTTGGAAGGCTGAGGCAGAGGGATAGTCTGAGCGCAGCAGGTCGACATGGGGGTGGCCATGAGCGTGCATGCCACTGTACTCTAGCCTGGGCAACAGAGTGAGACTCCAACTCAAAAACAACAACAACAAAAGAAGACCTGTTATATAATTTAAAATCTACATAAAGATGAAAGGTATGTTTCATTATTATATATTCAAGAAACCCTGAAATCTAATTCTCTAATCACATTGAAATAGAGATCTGATCAAGTAATCAGGATGGGAGCAAAATTGGGAATATAAGATAGTAGCAAAGGCTACAAGTACCAAAATTGAATATCTGGTGCAAATTTACTTTTGCTCTTTCATTGGAACTACATTATTTGAGCTTAGGAAATACCTCTGACTCTTCCAAAAACAACACAAAAAATTTAAGAGTCTGAACAATCTGCTTCTTATATTAAAATACCAGTAGTCTTTAAGATATCGTGCATCCTTAAAAACATACTTTAAAACTTTAAACGTAAGACCTCTCTACAAATTAATGGAACCAATGACTGATTTTACCAACTGTGCTTTAGTTTACCTTTAACATAAGAGATTCTGGGGCTTCAAGAGGTGTACAGGCATCAGGAGAGCCCACCAGTTCCGCACCGTGAATAATGATCTTCTGACCCACAGTCAGTCTGCCGTTCTTTAAGAGAGCTAAGAGGGGAGCATCTACCTGGGCCTTCACAGCATACCACCCGTCTGTAAGTTCAATAACAGCCACTTTTTTGGTGTCCATACTACTAGTTTTACTGTCAGAAGTTTCAGGTACATTTATGCTTGATGAAATTACATCAGACACACAGAGAACAAGTGTTTTTGCAGCTGTGTCATCCCTTTCCATTATCTTTTTAATAGCTGATCTTCTGCTTCTATCAATTTCCATATCATATCTAAAAATGAAAAGAAAAATGCATTTTAGAAATTGTGACTTTAGAATTCCACTGCAAATTTATCAAAGAAATACTGAGACAGAATAAATTTAAAATTTCATACCTAGCAACATATTGTTTTATACGGTTAAAATTATGAATAGTAAAAAGCAAAAAATGCAAAATGCTTTGCTAGCAAGCCCTGAAGAGTAGATCAACTAAGCAACTCCTATTCTTCTCACATGCCAAGAAGTTAAGGAAGGGGTGGAGAAAGAGAGAAACAAGAGGCATATGAATGTCTCTTGAGTGGGGGATGAGAATGACAGAAGAACAGCTCTGTACAATCCGCACAGTGGTGTGGGATGACAACTGTCAGTGGCAGCTGGTTTAAACACCATCTTTGACATGGAAGTCACAAACTGCACAGAAACCTGAACCATACTGAAGAATATGATTACATAATGTAATGATTTAAACTTGCCTGTATTTTAATTGAAGAAGCACCCTTTCTGGGTTTAGGCATCTATTGGCAAATTCCTTAGGAAAGGCAAACTCCATAGCTGCCAGTTTCCATATAATCCACCTGTAGTGATTATAGACCCACACTCTAGAAATAAGCTTTGGATCCACACCGGGGGTGTCACACAGAGCCCTAGACAAATAAAGGTAGAATGTAAAAATCACATAGGATGAGACTGAATTCAACAACTCCAACTATTTTCTGTACAAAAACCACATTGTGCAAGATCATTCAATAAATTTTTGTGTTAGCATATGATTTATGAGTATTATAATTTTAGAAAATTATTTAACATGTATCAAAGTATCACACTGATAAAAACGCCACTTAACAATCAACACAACCATTTCATCTCATACGTTTTTCCAGGAAAATGAGATCCTTAATTTAAAATAATTATATTTTAGATTATTTTTCTTATTACAGAGATTGTTTTTAGATTTCACACCTGAGAATTCCTTCCCCAGTCCCTAATCCCGATGTGCTTCCTGATACTGTTCTCTCTTCTCAAATCCCCAACTCCTCTTCCTTTCTCATTCTCAGTACTATGACAACAAAAGGAATCAAAAGAGAACCTCTGTAGACTTCCACACTCACATCTCCCCACCCATAGCACCTGTATCCTTAAACTTGACCTTCTCCCACCATTTGTGTACTAGCTTCACCCCTCATTGCCTCATCAAGGCCACTGATTCAGAAAATGCATTTCTCTCCATCATCAGTTTTTTCCTCTCTCTACTAGAGGATCTCCACCAGCATAAAGGTTTTTACTACGTTAAAACAAACAAGCCAGAAGTAAGACCCTTTGATCCCACTTTGTCCTCCAAGTGCTATCCCTTTCTCTGCTTCTTCTCAACAATTCCTGGGAGAACTCATGACTGCATTCTGTGTCTCCAACTGCTGTTCTTCAACTGTCCTTTAACCACATTCTAATTAGGCTTTCACTCTACCAACCTACTGAGTTATTTTTATTAAGGTTAGTAATGTGCTTTACGATGCTAAATCCAGCGGTCAATCTCGGCCTTCATCTTACTTTACCTGTTTGTAGCGATTGACACAGTTGGTTATTCTCTAATCCCTAAAACTCGATTTTCACTTGGTATGCAATACCCCACACTCTTCTGCATTTATCCCCAACTTTCTGGTTGGTCTAGGTCTCTTTTACATGGCTTTAAATTCCTGATGACTCTCAAATTCATTTCTTTGGCCTACAGTTCACCTATGTGTAGACTTGCATATCCAACTGCGTAGCATCTTCACTTGGCTGTCTACTATCACACCCCAAGCTTCAGATGTCCAAAGTCCAACTCTAAACTTCCCTTCAATCTTTAGTAGAGTTATGTGGCAACTCTATCCTTCTAGTTGTAAAGGCCAAAATCTTTGGAGTCATTCTTATTCTCCTCCTTTCTCATACTCTACATTCAACCTTTGAGTAAATCCTCAAGGTGCCACCTTCAAAATATACCAGAATCCAACTGCTTTGCACCAACTCCATGGCCACTTCCCCGATCAAGCAACCATCTCTCACCTGGATTACCACACAGTTTAAGAGATCTCCTCTGCGTCTATCCTTGCTGCTGCCCCACCCCCACACCAATCTTATCAAGTAGCCCAAATTATTTTCTCAAATATAAGTCAGATCCTATCAATCTTTAAACCTTCTAATGGTTTACTCAGAGTAAAAATTGCTACTGAAGAGCAAAAGTTGAGGTTCTTATGAAGGTCTATGAAGTCCTCCCTTCCTATCTCATTTACTACAGTTCTTCTCCTGTCCATGTTACTCCAGCTATACTAACTTCCTTCCTGTTTTTCAAATACTTCAAGTATATGCTCCTCTTACAGCCTGGGAAGGTTTCCCTGGATAGTCCTATGTTCCCTCCCTTTACCTCCTTCAGGATGTCTATCAAATGTCACTCAGTGGAGCCCTCCTGACTACTTATTCCATGAAAAATGGCACCTCTCCTTACTCAACTTCTCTACCACCTTTCTAGCTTTATCTATCTTCACAGTACTTATCACCTTATAACATATCATACAATTTACTTAGTATTTTAAAAAATCTTCTGTGCCTTCCACCCCCACTAGAATGTATGACTTCATCAGGGGACTTTTTTTGTTTTGCTTTCTTATTCCTACTATTCAAAATAGTACCTGGCAAATAGTAAGTAGGTGCCCAACAAATATTTATTAAATGTTCAAAACAACAACTAATAAGAGGTTCAGGTGAGGCTCAGTGGCTCAGCCTGTAATCCTAGCACTTTGGGAGGCTGAGGCGAGCGGACTGCCTGAGCCCCCAGTTTGAGAATAGCCTGGGCAACTTGTTGAGACCTCGTCTCTACAATAAATAAAAAAAGTCAGCCAGGTGTGGTAGCATGCATCTGTAGTTCCGGCTACTTAGAAGGCTGAGGCGGAAGGATCACCAGAGACTGACAGGTCGATGCTGGGGTGGCTGTGAGTGTGCCACTGCACCCCAGCTTGGGCGACAGAGTGAGACTCCAACTCAAAAAAAAAAAAAAAAAAAGCTTTAACATCCTGACTTTATGAAGCCTCCCCACTTAATACAAAGTAATCATTCTTAACCTCTGCATTATTGAGTCTATTTAGTACAAGAAAATACTACAACTGTTTTACTATACTTTCCCTACTAAAATCTATAGCAGATATTTGTAAGACATGCAAAATATAAATACCATTTCTCTTCAAATATACCAAAAAAATTTTTTTTTTAATTTCAGTAAAAAATGTTTTACCACTTCTCCCAAGCTATCACTTTTGAAAAAAATGT
This sequence comes from Cephalopachus bancanus, assembly GCA_027257055.1. Classification (NCBI taxonomy): domain Eukaryota; kingdom Metazoa; phylum Chordata; class Mammalia; order Primates; family Tarsiidae; genus Cephalopachus; species Cephalopachus bancanus. The sequence continues at coordinate 291,459 of JAPVLO010000233.1, forward strand.
ACAGAAATTTATATAAATAAGAGTGCTGGAGAAAGGATTTGCAACTTATGCCACTAGCATGAAGTAATGATAGAAAAGTTTTAAATTATGTTTGTATACAACACATTATTTATATAACCTCAAAAGAGGTTATTTCCTAAATTGCTGTTTTAAAGCACTGGGATTTTCTAGTTATTTCATATTACTGATATACAAATATTTTTGTTTAGCTTTTCATGTTTATATTTTATGTTTATTAAAATATACAATGAGGCCAGGCTCGGTGGCTCAGCCTGTAATCCCAGCACTTTGGGAGGTTGAGGTGAGCAGATTTCCTGAGCCCGCAGGTTCAAGACCAGCCCAGGCAACTTGGTAAGACCTCATTTCTACAATAAATCAAAAATTAGCCAGGCATGGTAGCGCGCGCACCTATAGTTCTGGCTACTTGGAAGGCTGAGGCAGAAGGATCACTGGAGCACAGCAGGTTGACGCTGGGGTGGCCATGAGTGTGCCACCGCACTCCAGCCAGGGCAATAGAGACGCCAACTAGAAAAAAAAAAAAAAAAAGAAATACATACACACACACAAAATGAAAGAGAATATGACGTGTGTATGTGTGTTTGTTAGGTGGGGGCAATCCACCATAAGGCCATTTAAAATTTAACTTTTCTTATTGGCCTTTATTTTGTAAATGCAAAGAAAAATGTCCCAATATAAGAAAATCCAGTTCATTAAATGTCAGGACAAACCATATTCACTTTTCAAACGATCTTAACAGAATGCCTATTGAACCACAATGCACTTAAGGTGTTTCCAGTTTAAGAGAAAAGAAGAGGGACTTGCAAAGAAGAGAGGGATGATGGAGTACATAAAAGATAAAAGTCAGTCCATAATCTCTTTCTGCATAGATACCTATAAAATTCTTCCTTTCCAGCCTTCCCATCGTCGGAGGGTATGAGCCATCCACCATCAGCCAGCTGTACTCCCTTTCCAGTCCATAAACTTTCCTTACCAAAATAATCCTGAGTGTGGAACCGAAAAGACTCTGCATTTTTGCTGTTGATTTTTACGCAATGTTTAGAAATGCCATACATATACAGCTGCACAAAATAAAAAGAAAAAATCGGTAATGACTGAAAAACAAAATGAACATGTTTCATAGGATAAAAACAATTGCAGCAAACCCAAACTGAATTTACCAAAGCGTTTTCATTTAAATACTAGAAAATTCTTTATTAAAATATTTAAGTTATTTACTAGAAGCTAAAATTTTGATGTACAAGAAATGACTCATACATTCCAGAATCTGCTACACCTTTTCATTATTCCTATGTATACCCTTCCTCCTAAATATGCCATAAGAAGGTATTGTGGACATAAGAATATTGAGCATTTTACAAAATCTCTTAAGGGCAAAAATTTGCGAAAGAATGGGGGACAATGTATTTCAGGAAAGGAGGTCAAATTTATACACAGGTCTGGCCTACTTCTAAAGCACTTGCTCTCACCCCATAACACTTAACCCCAACATTATTTTCCTTTGTTCAGAGTTTGACTCTGGAGTCAGACTCCTTACTTTGAAATCGTGGCTCTTCCACTTACTGATTAAGTGACTGAGGCAGTAACTTAAACCTTTCTATGCTTCCGTTCTCTAATTTGCAAAAAGATAAACAAAATAATGGTGCCTTTCTTTCAGGGTGATTGCGAGAATGAAGCAAGACAGAACCAATGCTTGTGAATTGCTTAGAAGAATGTCCCATATATAAGAAAGTTATCAGTATTATTTTGGCTTTCCATAGCCTAAACTTCCTCCTACATAGTAGTGGCTTAATAAGAATCTTCTGTTGAAAATGTAAATAGTTAGTGGAAGGTTCAGGACTGTCAGTTATTCACAATTCAATTTCAGTGAGACTGCTTTCCTCTAACTCCTAGCTGAGAGCATTTTCAGTAACAAAATAATTAAGATTTGAAGGGGGAAGAGAAATAGCAACTTTGAAGCACACAGATCACTTTGGTAGGATAAGGCAGGGAGAGGGAGGCCGCCACAGCTGGCTAACTAGGAAGCATGACGACTTCATCCATCCATTCCCATAGTAATTTGTTCATTCTTTAAACAAAACAATTTGCAGATATTAGTTAATAAAATAAAATTACAGTTTGCTATAAAAGCTATTAGTATCGTAAAAAAATGCATACTTGGTTATGAGAACACGCAGAGGGAACCTGGCCTCCTACTGCTGCTTTCAGAGAGATTCTAGGCAGACTGGATGTTTTTGCAAGATACAGACTGCCTGGTAGTGGAAAGACACGTTGCCTTTGTTTCTTTTTAATTCGCATATCTTGTGTATCTCTGGCAGTCTGAAGACTTGTAGTCAAATCTGTTAAAGAATACATAATTAGCAAAAATAAAATTAAATATAAATTTTAAAAGCACAACCCAGGCTGAGGAGGTGGAAGGATCACCTGAGCCCAGCAGATCGATGCTGTGGTGGCCGTGAGCGTGCCATTGCACTCCAGCCTGGGCGACAGAGTGAGACTCCAACTCAAAAAATAATAATAATAATGATGATGATGACAATAATAAAAGCACAACCCCTGCTTTATAAAAGTATATATATCAATTTGCTCTAATTTGACATGTAGAGAAAATGGTAGCCCCTACCCCTTTTTAATCTTGAAGGATAAAAAAAAGTTTCAAGCCGGGCTTGGTGGCTCAGCCTGTAATCGCGCGCCTTTGGGAGGCTGAGGTGAATGGATTGCCTGATCCCGTGGGTTCGAGACCCGTCTGGGCAGCGAGACCTCATCTCTACAATAAATCAAAAAATCAGCCGGCGTGGTAGCGCATGCCTGTAATTCCGGTTACTCGGAAGGCTGAGGCAGAAGATCACCAGAGCCCGGTAGGTCGAGGCTGCGGTGGCCGGGAGCGGCCACTGCACTCCAGTCTGGGCAACCGAGTGAGACTCCAACTCAAAAATAATAAAAAAAAGTTTCAGCTCGTAAAGTTGTATAAAGAATATAAATACATTTACTATTTTTAATCTCAATATTTTGAAGTTACGCATAATAAAAAAAATAGTCCAGGAAAAGCTGTCCTAGATTGTGAGTCTAACAGCTTTTTTCAACGAGAAAGTACACAAGTAGTTATCTGTGAAAGAAAACATTAGAATAATTTAAGCCTAATCTTTGGATATAGAAAACCTAAAGCATTAAGGCAAGTTTTGAAATTATTAATCACCACAAAAGGGGAAAACCCTTAGGACATTCCTTAGTAAGATAAATATCTAGACAAAAGGCAAAGATGTGTCACATAAATTATTATACAATACCTAAAGGTTCTTCTTCACACTTTGTGAAAATGACATTTGCTGCTTGATTGGAGTTGTTTGTGTTAGATGGATGAATCTCACTGTCATTAATATTATTGTCACTATCACTAGAGCCATATTTATCTATGTCTTGTTTTTGTTTGTTTTCCTCCAAATTAGTACCCTCTTCGTCTCTGTGAAAATGTGACTTAGTCTTAAAAGGTGGGACAAAGACTTTGGCCAATCTGCCTGCAGTAATTGAGGGTGTCATTTTTTCATTTCTTGTACCAGGAACTTTAAAAAACGGCTGCCTTGAAACTGATACATTGCTTGAAGATTTTTCCAAAGTCCGGTGTTCATAAAAATGAGATTTAGACAGAAATTCTTGACCAGGTGCAGTAAAATTTGGATTTTGTTTTTCTTGCCGTTTGTTAGTTGTGCTATAATAAAGAGATGAGAACCCTAATTATTGACCAGTAAATAAACACATATAAATGTTTGGAAATATGTCTTTTTTACAGACTCTCAATTGCTACATAGACATTCTATTCTGGTAACTGTTTTGCACTCATAATGGCTGCCATTCTAAAACAATACCACATTTTTCTTTTTCTTTCTTTTTAAAATTTTTATTTTCAAGATGTGGGGTACAATTCAGGGTTAGGTATACAAATGGTCATTGTACAGGTAAAGTTTGGGCCTCACTTTGGTCCCCACTTCACCTGGCTTGAGATCAGGTATCCTTATTGAGGAAGTGTGTCCCCCACTTCCCCTGGCAGTTTCCCACTACTGCCAATCCCTTTCTTATAGTATTATGCTAATTGTGTAGGGTCCACTTATGAGTGAGAACATGTGGCACTCTGTTATTGACTTCTGTCGTAGGTTACTGGGACCTATGAGTGAGAACATGTGGCACTCTGTTATTGACTTCTGTCATAGGTCACATGGGACTCTAAGCCCATCCAAGTTACTGTGAAGTTCATAATTTTGTCCTTCCTTACGGCTGTGTAGTATTCCATCATGTATATGTACCACATTTTTTTTATTCAGTCCATTTCCTTTTTTAAATTTTATTTTACTTTAAAGATGTGAGGTATAATTCAGGTTAGGTATACAAATGTTCATTATGCAGGTACCCTTGTGGATGAGGTGTGGCCCTCCTTCCCCTGGCAGTTTCCCTCAACTGCCAATCCCATTCCCCCAATACCACATTTTTTCAAGGCTATAACTGCTTCTCACACACTTATTCCAGCCTGACTTTACAACCTACTTTACATAATAGAAGAATCTGTCAAAAATGATCCCTCTCAGTGTGTGTTCGCTCCAATTCTATCATAGTACTCCTTAACCTAGGTTATACCTATCCATCCTCTTCTCTATGGCTCACACATTCACCTGAACTCTCCACCTCATTTAATAACTCAGTCCCCTCAGGAGCCCCTGCCTTTCGATTATTATTCCATCTGTTATACCTTTTTTTTTCTTTTAGTATCATTTAGCAAGAAACCCTTGCTCACCTTAATAACCTTTTTTCTCAGCCTTATCTCTACCTCAAGCTAGTACGGTTACCTTGCAGGTATAATCGTCAACTTTCTTGATTAGAAGTACTCTAGACCAGTTGTTTTCACTTCCTCAATTTCTATTCAGTGAACTCTCATTTCTCCCACATCTCTACATAAATGTTCTCCATAAAGTTGCTAATGACTTCCCAGATGCTTGTGTGCAGAGTGTGAATATAAACACAAGCAAACTCATTCTATTTGATCTTCTTGACAGTTGGCATTTTCCTTATTTTAAAATTCTTAGCACCATTGTCCTTCTAATTATTTGTTTCTCTTCTGATTTTACCTCTTCCTGATTCTTAAAATTATTCAAGTTTCCCAAACTGGATTTCCTGCCTAGACACTTTCCCTGTCTGATTTGAGTCATATTCATTATGCTCTCGCATCACTTTGTTGTATTTATTTTAGAATTTATAGCACATTAAAATTCTTGTTTTCATGCTTGTTTCGTAGACTAGCAATCTGAGTTAGACTTATTTATCTTTATATCCATTAGCACAGTGTATAACATAATTCGAGCAGGTGCTTTAACCAATTTTTGTTAAATACATTGAACTATTTTCCCATTTTATAAGTAAATTAAGATAATATACAGATAAATAACTAGACATTTACTTTGCTATTTAACATTACAACTTGCTTTTGGTAAAAAGAAATTAAAACAAAAAACCTTCTGGCTTTTTACATTCAAAACATATACAGAGGGTGCCAAAAAAACGTATATACATTTTAAGCAAGGAAAAGACTGTATTAAGATTGTAACATTCAATATATACCAATAACAAAAGATGAACACAAGCCATTTTTGACTTCTGCAACTACAAGAGATGTTCAAAGTGGTTACCCATCAGTGCCCAGACACTTCTGATTATGGCAAGCTAAAGGTAATACTTAGATAACATCTCTAGCCAGGCTCGGTGGCTCAGCCTGTAATCCCGCGCCTTTGGGAGGCTGAGGTGAGTGGATTGCCTGAGCCCGCGGGTTCGAGACCCGCCTGGGCAGTAAGACCTCATCTCTACAATAAATCAAAAAATCAGCCGGGTGTGGTAGCACATGCCTGTAATTCCAGCTACTGGAAGGCTGAGGCGGAAGGATCGCCGGAGCCCAGCAGGTCGAGGCTGCGGTGGCCGGGAGCGGCCACTGCACTCCAGTCTGGGTGACAGAGTGAGACTCCAACTCAAAAAAAAAAAAAAAAAAAAAAGAAATCTGTGCTGGGCCCCACAGGTGGCATGAGACACCAACCGCTGCCATTTTCTCCCTCCCAGACGGGGCAGAGACCTGCGTTGCCCACCCCCCTTCAGTCTCCAAACTAGGACCCAGAGGCGATCTCTGTACCACTCTGGGGTGACCACCGCTGAACCAAAGAGGAAACCTCAGGAGCAAACACCGAGAGACAGACGCCTCACTCCCATGCTGGACCAGGCAAGGACACATCTGATTTGAGTGGGGGACTTGGCGTCAGCAGTAGCAGCTGCAGTGGGTGAGCTGGGTGAGTCCGGAGCTGATTCACTCTCCTCCCACAGCAGCCAGTGGGGCATGTGACCCACACTAACAGCAACCCGACTGGCCTGTGCTGAGAGCGGAGGGGAGGGGCTGGAGACTGAGCCCACTCCCTACCACAGCTGCAGCTAGAAGCCATGGAGGATCTCGGGAAAGGAACCTGGAGTTCCAAAAGTGGCAACAGAGGGAACTCCTTTTTTCCTGTTTTTGTTTATGGTTTAGTACTTTTTGTTTTGTTTTGCTTTGTTTTTGTTTTTGGTGTTTTCTAGTCTCCCTGTTTGTATATGGGCATCTTGGAGGGCAAGTGCACCATCAGGGGCTTTTTGTTTCTTTGTTTATTCGTTAGTTGGTGTGCCTGTTTCCCTTCTCTTTCTCTTCCTTTCTTCTCTCTTATCCCTTTTTCCGTTCTTTTCCTTTTTCTTACCTCATTTTGCTTTTGGGGGCAGACATATGCCCCCATCATATGGACAGATTGTAAGGTGGCGGTAAGTGGGGCCAAGGGGGTCACAGCAGACTCTGTGATCTGCAGACAGCTTCTAAACCACAGCTCCCCCCCCATCACACCTTAATCAAATCTCAAAACTGCAAAAAACACAGCACACCCCCATCCCCAGTCTGGCTTCAAAATTGAACAATCTAGAGGACCTATATAAGGAAGAATAGGAGACTGAGCAAAGTTAAGTGAAAGCTATCCCTCCTATCACTGAGCAACAGAGTTAAAGAAGGAGTGTAAAAGGGAGAAAGAAAACCATCACAAATGAAGAAGAATCAAAGGAAGAACACAGGTCCCATATAGACCCTTGGGAAGACAGCATCTGAGAATACAGATTTTGGAACTCAAACAATGAAGAGCCCCCAGAACAACTGGTCTCAGACCATAAAATCCAGATATCAAGAGATTACTAGAAAGAATGAATAGAAATGAGGAGAGACAAGAGGAAAGAATAAAGGAGTTGAAAACTGAGATGATGGCAATAAAGAATACAGTAAACGAAATAAGTAACAAACTGGCAAGCATGGAAAGCAGAATTAACCAAGCAGAAGAATCTCAGAATTGAGGACCAAAATATGGAACTAACTCAAAATGTTAAAAACATAGAAAAGAAGCTTTAAAAGATGGAACAAAGCCTCCAAGAGATGAGTGATTATATCAAGCCAAACCTACAATTAACTGGTATTCCTGAGGCAGACAAAAAAACAGAGACCATCATGGAACAAACATTCCATGAAATTATCCAAGAAAACTTCCCTCGTTTCATCAGAGACCTGACCAGTCAAACACAAGAGATACTGCAAGACATCAAATGAGAAGATCAACTCCTAGATGCATAGTAATTCACTTACACTAAGTAGGTATAAAAAAAAATCCTAAGGGCAGCGGAGAGAAAGATCAGACTACTTACCAGGGAAGACCAATTAGAAAAGCAGCAGACTTATCTACAGAAACACTACAGGCTAGAAGAGACTAGAGTCCAATCTTCAAAGTTCTCAAAGATAAACAATTCCAATCAAGAATTTTCTATCCTGCTAAGCTAAGTTTCATCAGCGATGGATAATTCAAATCCCTCCCATTCAATCCCTAAGAGTTAATACAGTCTCCAGACCAGCTCTACAAGAAATGCTAAAAGAAAGTATTAGACCCAGAAGAAAGAAATAAAAAGTACCACTATACTTTTCCCAAGAATACAGGAAAAAGATTGAAAACACCCACATATATCCATCCCCAAACCAAAAGGAAACCAACAAATTAACAAACAAAGAGCAGCAAGACATAAACAAACATAAGAAGCTCATGGCAGGCCAGGTGTGGTGGCTCAAGCCTGTAATCTCAGCACTTTGGGAAGCCGAGGTGAGGAGACTGCCTGAACCTATGGGTTTCAGAATAACCTAGGCAACTAGGTGAGACCTCATCTCTACAATAAACCAAAGATTAGCTAGGCGTGGTAGCATGCGCTTGTAGTTCCAGTTTCTTGGAAAGCTGAGGTGGAAGGACTGCCTGAGCACAGCAAGTAGATGCTGGGGTGGCCGTGAGCATGCCACTGCACTACAGCCTGGGCAATGGAGTGAGATGCTGACTAAAAAAAAAAAAAAAAAAATCTCAACACAGGGATAAACCCTAACATCTCAATAATTACCCTGAACATGAATGGACTAAATGCACCACTGAAAAGACACAGAATGGAAAACCAGATTAAAAACATGACACAACAATATGCTGTCTCCAAGAGATTCATCTTACCAGAGTGGACACTCACAGACTCAAAGTAAGAGGCTGGAAAATAAATTTTCAAGCAAACAGAACACAAAAGAAAGCAGGAGTTGCAATCTTAATATCAGACAAAATATCCTTTAAGCTATCAAAAATTTTAAAAGATACAAAAGGTAACAACATAATGATAAAAGGTTAAATCCGTCAACAAAAAAAAATCCAACCTAAACATATATGCAACCCAATATAGGAGCACAATATTTATAAAGCAGCTTCTAGATAAGCTAAAAAATGATACTGACTCTAAAACTATCATAGCTGGGGAATGAAATACCCCACTATTAAGCCTAGATAAATCATTGAGGCAAAAAATCAACAAGGAGATCCAGAACCTCAAGTTGTTGCTTGACCAAATGTATTTAATTGATACCTACAGAATACTTCAAGCAACAACCATGGAATATACATTCTACTCATCACCACATGAAACGTACTCCAAGATAAACCACATCCTCAGCCATAAATCAAGCATAAACAAATTCTATAAGATTGAAATATTGCCATGCAACTTCTGAAACCACAGTGGAATAAAAATAATTATCAACACCAACAAAGCTACCCCCAAACCCAGAAAGACGTGAACACTGAACAGCATGATGATCAACTCCCAACCATGGAAATCAAAGCAGAAATTAAAATTTCTGGAAACAAATGAAAATAAAGACACATCTTACCAATTCATCTGGGATGCCAGGAAATCAGTACTAAGAGGGGAATTCATTTATTTATGAACACACATCAAAAGAATGGAAAACTCACAAGTTAACAGCCCAACAAATCACCTAAGGGAGCTGGAAAGACAAGACCACCAAAACCCTAACTTCAGCAGAAGAATCCAATCACCAAAGTAAAAGCCCAAATACAGGATATAGAAGACAAAAATATCATAGAAAAAAAAAATCAACAAAACAAAAGCTGGCTCTTTGAAAGGATAAACAAGATTGACAGACACCTAGCCAGACTGACCAAAAAAAGAGAGAAAAAGTCCGAATAAACACAATCAGAAATGCAAAAGATCGAATCACAATGGACCATGAAGAAATGCAGAGATTACTATGCACATCTATATGGAAACAAACTCAAAAACCTAAATGAAATGGAGAACTTGCTGACATCACACAATCTTCCAAAGTTGAAACAAGAAGAAATTGAGACATTAAATAGACCAATAACAACCTAGGAAATTGACTCCGTCATAAGAAAACTACCCACAAAAAAAATATTCCTGGACCAGATAGCTTTCCTGTGGAGTTTTATAAAACATACAAGGAGACCGGGCTCAGTGGCTCAGCCTGTAATCCCGCGCCTTAGGAGGCCGAGGTGAGTGGATTGCCTGAGCCCGCGGGTTCAAGACCCACCCAGGCAACTTGGTGAGACCTCATCTCTACAATAAAATAAAAAAAAATTAGCCAGGTGTGGTGACATGTGCCTGTAGTTCCAGCTACTTGGAAGGCTGAAGCGGAAGGATCACCAGGCCCCAGCAGGTCGAGGCTGCGGTGGCTGGGAGCGGCCAATGCACTCCAGTCTGGGCGATGGAGTGAGACTCCAACTCAAAAAAAAAAAAAAAAAAAAAATACAAGGAGGAGCTGATACCAATCCTGTTGAAAGTATCCAAGCAATCAAGAAAAATAGAATTCTCCCCAAATCATTTTACAAAGTCAACATCACACTGACACTCAAACCAGGTAAAGATTCAACAAAGAAAGAAAACTACAGACCAATATCTCTGATGAAAATAGATGCAAAAAAAATACTCAGCAAGGCTCTAGCAAATTGGACCCAACAACACACCTCAAAAATCATCCACCATAACCAAGTAGGTTCCATCCTTGGGACGCAGGGCTGGTTCAACATCCACAAGAGCATAAATGTAATTAAATACATCAATAGATGCAAAAACAGGAATCACATGATTGTATCATTAGATGCAGAAAAAGCTTTCAATAAAATCCAGCATCCCTTCTTGAAAAACCCTCGAACATCTAAGCATAAAAGGAACATATCTCAAAATAGTAAGAGCCATCTACAGTAAACCCACAGCAAACATATTGCTAAACAGACAAAAATTGGAAGCATTTCTCCTGAAAACTGGAACAAGGACGCCCACTTTCATCCCCCATTTTCAACACTGTGTTAAAAGTCCTAGCTAGAGCAATCAGACAAGAGAAGAAAATCAGGGGTATCCAAATAGGAAAAGAGGAAGGCAAATTATCCCTCTTTATAGACGACATGATTCTATACCTTGAAACCCAAGAGAATCTGTAAAAACCTCCTCGCACTGATAAAGGACTGTGGCAAAGTCTCAGGGTATAAAATCAATGTGCAAAAGACAGTCTAATCCTATACAACAACAATAAGCAAACAAAAACCCAAATAAAAAGCACAATCCCATTCACCATAGCCACAAACAAAATGAAATACCTTAGTATCTTCCTAACCAGAGAAACGAAAGACCTTTACAATGAAAACTACAAAACACCACTCAAAGATGACATAAACAAATGGAAAAATATTCCATTCTCATGGACTTGAAGAATCAACATTGTTAAGATGTCCATCCTACCAAAGGAAACTTACAGATTTAATACAATACCCACTAAATTACCAGCATCATTCTTCTCAGACCTGGAAACAACAATACAGAAATTAATACGGAAACATAAACAACCACAAATAGCCAAAACAATCCTTAGCCAAAGAAACAAAGTGGGAGGTATCACACTTCCAGACTTTAAACTTCAGTATAAGCTACACAGCGTGGTATTGGTACAAGAATAAGCATATGGTCCAATGGAACAGGGTAGAGATTCCAGAAGTAAAACCTCACTTCTCAACCAACAGATCTTCAACAAAGCCTCCACTATCAACCACTGAGGAGAAGAGAACTTATGCAGTAAATGGTGGGTAAACTGGCTGACCACATGCAGAAGACTGAAACAAGACTACTATCACCATACACAAAAAAAATCAACTCTAAATGGATCAAAGACCTAAATGTAAAACCTCAAACTATAAGAAACTTAGACAATGCAGGAGACACCCTTATGTAATTGGTTACCAATTCCTGGTCAAAACCCCAAATGCCCATGCCATAAGAGATAAGATGGACAAGAGGGACCTCATCAAACTGAAAAGTATCTGCAAAGCAAAATAAACCATAAAGAGAGCAGTGAGACAACCCACAGAACGGGAAAAAATTTTTACTAGTTATGTATCTGACAAAGGCCTAAGATCTACAAGGAAGTCAAACGTGCCGAAAAGAAAAAAAACAAACAGCCCTATTAAATAGTGGGCAAATTATAAGAATACACACTTCTCAGAAAAAGACATATGGGCAGCCAACAAGATACATGAAATAATGTTCAGCCTCAACAGTCATCAAAGAAATGCAAATTAAAACCACACTGAGATACCACCTAACTCCAGTCAGTGTGGCCATCATCAATCACTCAAAAAAACAGATGCTGGAAAGGATGTGGGAAAAATGGAACACTTCTACACTGTTGGTTGGAGTGTAAACTAGTATAACCTCTGTGGAAAACTGTGGTGATTCCTAATATGTAAAAACCGACCTTCCAGCTGGGCACACTGGCTCAGCCTGTAATGCCAGCACTTTGGGAGGCCAAGGTGAGAGGATTGCCTGAGGCCAGGGTTTCGAGACCAGCCTGGGCAACTTGGTGAGACCTCGTCTCTACGATAAATCACAAAAAATAGCCGGGCGTGGTGGTACACGTCTGTAGTTCCAGCTACTTGGAAAGCTGAGGTGGAAGGATTGCCTAAGCCCAGCAGGTCGAGACTGCAGTGTCGGTAAGCATGCCACTATACACCAGAACACGTTTATTGCAGTAGTATTCACAACAGCAAAAACATGGAACCAACTGTGCTCCCCATCAAAAGTAGACTGAATTTTAAAAATGTGGTAATATACACGATGGAATATTACACAGCCATAAAGAAGGACAGAATTATGAGCTTTGCAGCAACCGGAATAGACTTAGAATCTTTAATACTGAGTGGTCTATCACAGAAACAAAGAATTGAGTATCACATGTTCTCACTCATAAGCAGACCCTAAACGATTATCATAAAATTGTAAGAAAGAGATTGGCAATAGTGGGAAACTGCCAGGGTGGGGAGACACACTTCATCAGTAGGTGTAACTGATCTCAAACTAGGTGAAGTGGGGGCCAAAGTGAGGTCCAAACTTTACTTTGTACTATTTGTATACCTAACCCTGAATTGTACCCATCTTTAAAATTTAAAAAAAATGTGTGCAAATTTTTTGCACTGCCGGTATATGTAAAACCTACTGAAAAATATAATTGAGAAACATAGTTCAGTGACTTCAGCAACTCCACAAGTAGTTATTTTTGAAAAAGTAACACTAAAACAATTTAAACCAAACTTTTTGGGATTAAAAATTTACCCCAGGCTGGGCAAGGTAGCTGAAGCCTATAATCCCAGCACTTTGGGAGACCGAGATAAGGGGATTCCCTGGTTCAAAAATAGCCTGGACAACTTGGTGAGACCACATCTCTACAATACATCAAAATATTAGCTGGGCGTGGTAGTACACACCTGTAGGTCCGGCTACTTGGAAGGCTTAGGTGGAAGGATCACCTGAGCCCAGCAGGTCCACCCCAGTATGACCAGGCATAGTTGAAGGAAGAGTACTAAAAACAAATATCGTGAAGGCTGTGGTAAGCTGTGATTGTGCCGCTGTACTCTAGCCCGAGCAAGCGACCCTGACTCAGATAAAAAAAAAAAAAAAAAAGAAGTACATGTTGCTGCCAATTTAAGTCTTTCTCAGATTTTTTAGGAAAAAGTGGGTAGCTTCTCTGCTTGTTCTAATGTCAGGTTTTAGCTTTCTTAGGCTTACTAAGTCATTCATTTTTCTGTTTCCAAACTTTTGTTGCTTGTTTCTTCTAATCATTGTCCTTGGGATTTATACATTAAAATACATTAGTAATTTTTGTAAGGTTTAGAGAAGGCAAAAAGATAAAAGGATTATATTCAACATCTGCCATCTTTTTGTAAATTTATTTTGAGTAATGTCCTTAATTCCTCTCACCCTCAGTACCTCATTCATAAAGTTGAAATAAAATCTGTCCTCTTTACAAAGCTGTCATGAAACTAAAACATGAAATAATGATATGAACAGCATTATAAAACACTGCCAAAGTACAGAATTATTTCGTCCTGATGCAGGTTTTCACAAAAGGGAACTTAATTTCTTAATATTAATGCCATTTTTAAGAAATTTTTTAAAAACAGATTTTTCCTACATGATATTAGTAGAATTTTAAAAAAATTTAAACACATCTTACCAGGAGGGTCCACAGGTAACTGCCTCTAAAGAAATATGATGCATAAACAATCTTCTATCTTTTATGGTGCCTAGAAAAAAATTATTTTACATTATGTACTAATAAAAATCTAATTGATTTTACTTCCCATTTCTGTTTATTACACATTATACATATTCACACAAAAATTTGAGTCTTTAAATTTTCAATGCGTCTAACAGATACTCAGTAAATGATAACTACCAAAAAAATTCTTAATTCACAAATTGATATGACTATATACCAAATAAATCACAGTACAGACATACAAAAGAAATCAGTATATGTTTAATCAATTGATGCTAGCAATCATAACTCAAAGGTGTTAGCTAATTTCCAGTGCAAGTATGCAATTTAAAATTTAGTTTAAGGTTTAAAAGCTAAGTTTTAGATATTGTTCATTCTCAGTATGTAACTTACATGTATTAAATCTTCAACAACTCCATTAATAGGGAATTGGTTTACTAAACTAGGATACATTGATACAGCCACACAATCAACTACTATGTAACCATAAAAAAGAATAAGATCTCTATATAATCACTAAGGAATCATCTCCAGATAAATTCTTAAGTAAATAACAACCACTAATAAACAAGGTGCAAAATGGTGTATATACTATATCTTTTGAGTAAGAAAGAGGGGTGACAAGAATATATATACTACACATATTTACCTATCTTTATAAAAAGAAATCCTAAAAGGAATAACTCAGACAAAGTGAGACTCCAACTCAAAAGAAAAAAGTGTCAACTTTTGGAAGATCTTCATAACTAAGTGAACTATCTTCTAAATGAAGATAGGAGATTGAGGCTGTGGTGAACTATGATCACACCACTGCTCACAAAAAATGGTTAATTATAGTAAGGAAGAGGTGGGGAAAGTAGTGAACAGTATGGAGGGCACAGAGATAGAATCAAAACTTCTCCAGGTATACCTTTCTGTAGTTTTGATGAATTAATGGTACAAACATTTTACTTATTCAAGTACAAGAAAAAGCAAATCCTAAAATCCAAAGAAAATGGAAACAAGCATATCTAACCTAATTATCAAATTGATAGCCACATACTGAAGAATAATTTTGAACGGTACTTGGACATACCATTTGACTACACATCTTGAGCATCCCTAATCTGAAAATCTGACCTCCAAAATGCTCCTAAATTAAAAACGTTTTGAGCGCCAACATAAGGCTACTTAAGTGGGAAACTCCACATCTAATCTCATGTGGGTCACGGTTAAAACTGTTTCATGTACAAAATTATTTAACATGTTATATAAAATTACCTTCAGGCTATGTGTATCAGATGTATACAAGGCATAAATAAATTTTATGTTTAGACTTTGATCCTATTCCCAATATATTTCATTATGTATATGTAAACATTCCAAAATCTGAAATCTGCAACACTTCTGGTCCCAAGCATTTCCAATAAAGGAAACTCAGCCTAGATATTTTAAGGACAAAAACTGCAAAGAATTCTTAAATTCCCCTTAGTAGTTTTATTGTTAGTAGCTAATATTGATATATCTGTACTGTAGGGCAATGATTCTCACAGGACGACCCATGGAACCCTGAGGGGGTCCCATATCTACAATCATTTTAGGGAATCCAAGCTGTCAAAACTGTCTTAATATTAACACTAAGATGTTTTATGTTCCTCTCACTGTGTTGATATTTGCATTGCTGGTATATTCTGCAGCATACTTTAGCATGATGACTGCTTCAAGAAAATGCACTTAAATGTTGTAACTAGGGCAAGCCCCTTGGGTCCCCTCCCACTGTGGGAGTTTTTCTGTCCTCTCAATCTTGGACACACACACAAAAATGTTCTAAGCTATACTAACCATTTTCCTCCCCCATGAAATAACATTTTTACTTGAAAGAGTAACAGACTACAGTTATTCAGACTTGGGTGTTCAGCAGACATTTTCTCAAAAATGAATGACATGAACTTGTCAATTAAGAGGAAAACAAGTGACAATACTTATTGCCAGTGGTAAAATTCAAACTTTTAAATGAAAATTAGGATTTTGGGAAAATTGTACCTGGCTCTACAAAATTGGGAGCTTTCTGATACTTAAACTTTTCAGGCTAGATCAGTAATGATATTAAACAAAAGTGACTGCCTAATATTGTATAATAAAAATGTCAACTCAACCTGTAATCCCAGCACTTTGGGAGGCCAAGGCGAGCAGATTGCCTGAGCCCACGGGTTTGAGACCCTCTCGGGCAACTTGGCAAGACCTCGCTTCTACGATAAATCAAAAATTACCTGGGCATGGTAGCGCACGCCTATAGCTCCAACTACTTGGAAGGCTGAGGTGGAAGGATTGCTGGAGCCCAGCAGGTCGAGGCTGTGGTAGACAGGAGCGTGCCACTGCACTCCAGTCTGGGCGACACAGTGAGACTCCAACTCAAAAAAAAAAAAAAGTGTCAACTTTTGGAACATCTTCATAACTCAGTGAACTATCTTCTAAATGAAGATAGGAGATTGAGGCTGTGGTGAACTATGATCACACCACTGCACTCTGGCCTGGGTGACATAGAGACCTCAACAAACAACAAACAAACAAAGCCCAAGCTTTAAGTATTATACTAGTTTTTACTAAATTCTTATAGCTTTTTTAAATATAAAAAGTCATTGTTTTATAATCATTTCACGCTTTACTATAACCTCAGCATCATCACACTAGGTATAATGACAGAAAAGTCCACTTAACAAGGCAAGATGTAAATTTAACAATTAAACCATACAATAAAACCTTTCCTAATACATATACCCAAAAGAACTGAGAAAAATAACTTTAAGAATATTACATATAGTACCTATGGGGGGGGGAGATATAAATCAATAAAATAAAATGTTACCATCTGGAGTGCTTTTTGAAGCCTGTAAGGATTTTTCTTGATTTTCTATTACCCTGTCAAATTCATTTAACAAGTTTCTTTTGATTGGAGGTTCTCCTAAAAAGAAATTTCTGTGTTTTTAGATAAAATACTAATTTTATTTTTCAAAAACCTATTGTCCATTTTTTAAAGTACTGACTCTTACAATATATTAGACAAAAATGCATAATAAATATAAACTGTGAAACAGAAAACTAATTTTCCAATATCAGTTTAATCTCTATTATTTTTTGACTGCTTAAAAATACCACTGTTGGCTGGGCTCGATGGCTCAGCCTGTAATCCCAGCACTTTGGGAGGCCAAGGTGAGTGGATTGCCTGAGCCCGTGGGTTCGAGAACCGCCTGGGCAACTTGGCGAGACCTCATCTCTACAATAAATCAAAAATTAGCTGGGTGTGATAGCGCGCGCCTGTAGTACCAGCTACTTGGAAGGCTGAGGTGAAAGGATCGCTGGAGCCCTGTAGGTCAAGGCTGCGGTGGCCGGGAGTGTGCCACTGCACTCCAGTCTGGGAGACGGAGTGAGACTTCAACTCAAAAACAACAATAACAAAAGCCACTGTTATAAGGTCTAGGGATAAACAGATGTTACCAGATACCACAGATAAGTTACTTTTCAACACACTTGCGCTGAACACAGTTCTAGGTTTACTGGCAATAAGGCTGAACAAAATTTCTTCAAATAAATTTTTTTGGAGGGAGCATTAAACTCAAGGAGGATTTATTATACAGGTCCTTAAATTAGTCAGTAAGATTTCTTTTAATTGCCAAAATACATTAAAGTATTAGCAATAGTAATACCTCTTATTTAAACATTTTATAGAGGCTAAGATTAAACCATAACTCAAATTACGCATTTCCATGTCATGCTGAGATAATAGGTGATAACAGATATTTTGCTTTTTGATGTTTTATTACAGGGAATATATTTGTAGAAAAAGGAAAAATGTCCATGCAAGGCTCCAGCAGGTCATTATAAAGTGGCTTAATTGTTCAACAGGACCTGTACTTCTCAAATAACCAGAAGTTGATTAAACTATATCCTTATATATAACCGAAGTTGAAAAATTTAACAGTAGCACTGTTGAGAACGTTTATAAGTCTAAGTTGTTTTTTTCTAGGTAGAAGTTCAACCCATTTCAGTATACACATGAATAGAATGGACTACTAAAAATAACGCCATTATTTTCCACAAAAGAATTATGAATATCTTTAAGGAAATATACTTCAGAATTTTGCACTAAGGTATGGCGTAGTTTAAGCATTATAAATTTACTACTTTGTCCATAAAGTAAGTTCTGTATAGAATGTGACCTATGTATTCACCAGGATGACTTAAAGACAAAAGGTACCAGTGGTAGAATGAACAGACTAACATCAATATCTTCCACTGTAATATGAAGGGACTGGACAAGAAGACTTCTAGTAACTCAATTTTTTTTTTTGAGTTGGAGTCTCACTCTGTCGCCCAGGCTGGAGTACAGTGGCATGCTCACGGACACCCAGCATTGACCTGCTGAGCTAAGGCAATGCTTCCACCTCAGTCTTCCAAGTAGCCCGAACTACAGACACATGCTACCATGTTCGGCTAATTTTTTGATTTATTTTAGAGATGAGGTCTCACCAAGTTGCCCAGGCTGTTCTTGAACCCATAGACTCAGGCAATCCCCTCACCTCAGACTCCCAAAGTGCTGGGATCATAGGACTGAGCCACCGCACCTGGCCTGTAACTCAAATATTTTAGGAGTGTACAGGCTTTGAAAAGGAGCTAGTTATTTAATATTATCCAGCCAAAAGTTGGAGTTGGTTTTTGCATTTGCTTTAAATATACCTAATCAACAGAATCAATTATTTAAGATCATTTTCTGTCAGAAACACTAATAGGAAAACACACGCGTGCGTGCGCGCGCGCACACACACACACACACACACACACACACACAAATTAATCCAATGTAACTGTGTGCCACGAAATGATATTTTGGCCTACAATGGCTCAAATATACATTGGTGGTCCTGTAAGAGTTTAACAGTGGCCCCATTCAGATTATATCATATGTTTACTGTATATTTTCTGTTTCGAAACACAAATACCTATCACTGGCAAAACTGCTTAAAGTATTCAGTACAGTAACATGCTGTACAGATTTGTAGCCTAGGAGCAATAGGCTACACCATATAGCCTAGGTTTGTAGTTAGCTACACCACCTAGATTTGTGTATGTATACTCTATGATGCTCACATAATGAAGAAAACACCTAACAATAAATTTCTCAGAAAGTTTCTCGGTTGTTAATCAACACATGACTGTAGCTGAACTAAGTTGTTTGATATACATTTAAAAGGGAAGTTAGACCATGTCCAAATAACATTGAGATTAGGATACTATTTGCTAACAATACTGCTTTTAGACCCCTTCCTAGATGAAAAAGAAGCAAGCCAATACCTATTCAATGCTTTCTGCCTACAGTGAATGTGTCAGGTTCACTGTTAAGTGCTTTAGACACATTATTTTTATTTTATTTTGATAATACCCCATGGACAGTGTTATTTGCATTTTATAGATAAGAAAACTGAGACTCAGAGAAGCTAAGTACTGTAAGTAGTATATATTACCCAGTAAATGTTATACAACTAGAAACCAACTTTTGAAATGCCTAAGAGTCAGAGTCTGCACTTCTGCTATATATGGGGGGGATCCCCAAAGCACTCAGAATTGTCTTTTGGAGGGTGGGCCTCTTGTAGTACAGGCTTCCTCCGCTAGTTAAGTGTTCTAGGAATCCACTGTCATCAGTGTACCAATTAGCTTTGTTGTGAGAGGCTGCATTTGGCTTCAGTGAATTTTTTGGAGATTCTTTATTTCAGTGCATTTGCCCATTTCACGATGGGTAATTTACAAGTGTACCTGCCCATATTGCCTTGAGTGTTCAGCAGTTTCTGGCCAAATGGCATAACCCCCATGCCCCATCCTCCCTATACACTCAATCTCACCCCAAGTAACTTTTTTTTTTGTTTGAAAAATGTCCTCAAAGGGAAATTTGTCAATGTGGAAGAGATGAAACAAAAAATGGCAGAAGCACTAAAAGGCATCAAAACTGATGAGTTCAAAAACTGTTTTGAGCAGTGGAAAACGCATCACGATAGTATACTGCATCAAACGGAAAGTACTTTGAGGGTTACTGAAGTTTAAACCTGGAAGAATAAATGCACAATTTTTTATGAGAAAATTGTTGGGTTTTTTGGGTCCCCTCTTGTATATGAAAACAGTAAGTTAGTATAATGAAGGTTTTGTTAAAACATGAAGGCAAGAGTTTCAACTCTTCCAGAGAAACTCACTTTTAATAGTAATTTCTCAATTATAACTGTATTAATAATTTCTAATAATACATTAAGAGACCCTCAAAACATGACTTTCTGGTATTCAGACTCAAGATATTAGGAGGCAAATCACACTCCCCAAACTACAAATAAAAGCCTGAACAAATATACCTAAGCTTATCACACTCTAATCACTAGCATACTAGCACTATTCACTGATAAACAGTGACTGGCAATCCAAAAAGTAAAAATAAACATTTACCAACTGAGAGAAGGGCATCTCCTCTTCTTTTTCCAACTCTTGAATTTAATAAAACTGTTTCCTCATTTTCTTGACTTGTAAGAAGAGAGTGTTCAGCATGATTTGGTAGTTCTAAATCTGTAAGTTCATCATCTTCCATAAAAGCATTGGCGATCTCTACCGCTTCTGTTTCAAAGTAGTTTTCTGAATCTTTAGAGTAAGTAGCACAAACTTCGATATTTGTTTCCACAGGAACATCAGAACAAGTTTCAGTTTTACCAACTTCCATTTTCATGTTTCTAGGTAATGCCTGTTCTTTTCCTAAAACATCAATGTTCTTGTTTCCTAGTATCAACTGTTGTTTGCCTTGCCTAAACTGAAAGGGATGTGGAAAAACTTCAACTGAATGATTATTTTCTGAAGAATCACTTTCAGCAGTATAGTTATTTGATAGTTTAGATTCTTTACTATAGGCTTTTCCCAATTTTGAGTTAACAGAATGTTCTGGGGTTCTCTTATCAATACAAGAAAGAGGAAGTATTTTTGATACACCTTGTCTTGATGTAGGTGAATGCTGAAGACTATGTTCAGTTGTGATCAAATCAAATTCCTCTAACATTCCCTTGACTTTTTGTAAGGCACTTTCTGAAACTGACACTTGTTTTCCACTTGCTGTACTAAATCCAGAGAAAACAGATGAATTTACCACATTATGTGAAAAGCCTTTTTGGGGTGCTATTAAATGTTTTGGGGTATGCATCATAGTAGTCTCTTCCTTTGTAAACTGATCTGAATTACTTTTAAATGATACTTTGGAAAAGAGTTGTTCGGTATTATCATCTACCTCAGAAAACACCTGTCTTGCCTTTTGTAATGAAGCATCTGAAACTTGTACAGATTTTCCACTTGCTGTGCTAAAAATTCCACAAGTGTTTGTAGAAGAGACTGACTTGGGAAGCTTCCCTATATTAAATTCACATATATCCAAAGTTTTCATACCAACATCACAAGGTGATATTTTAGAAACTTTCTCCAATCCAGACATACTTTTGTTATGTTGTAAAACTTGTTCACTTCGAATGTCAGCAAAAACCTTATATGAATGCATACATTCTTTATTATCTAGAGACTTAGGAAATATAATATCCTCTGATTCATTCAATATCTTATAATAATCTGCCACACTTTTCGTTTGGCAAGTATCTGATTTACTCTCACTATTTTGCTTAATTACTTGACTGCAGTTGTCGATAAATATCTCCTTCACTCTTTCAATTGCTTCATGTGAAACACAGACTACTTTACCACTGGTTGTACTGAATGCAGGTGGCCCTACCTCAAAATTATCTGAATTAGAAATGGACAATTTAATAGTTGCACTTTTATTCTTGCATGGTAATGAGTTAGTCACAAGTTTTTGAACACAAGTATCTTCATTTACAGTTTTTGGGTTCATGTTTGCTTCCCTCATAGTAGACATTACTTCAGGACAACTACTATTTCTTTTGGCTTCAACATTCTTCACTACTAGTTCAAAACCAGAATCCATTTTATTTTTTGAGAGATATCCTGAATCATTATATATCTCCTCAGAATAACAAAAATCAGAAAGGTAGGAATTGCTGTTAGACAAACTACTGTTACTTAAATAAGTTGAATTTTGTTTTTCTGAGAGATGATTTTTGTCATTTTCAGTCATACTACTGCTTAAGTTATTTTCACAAGGAGGATTTTCAATATAACCTTCGGGGTATTCCTTTGCACACAGAACCTTGGCAGTATTTATTTTTTCTGGCTGATCATCCAGTTCTCCTTCTCTAAGCCATTGTTTTGCTTTCAAAAGTGAAGCCTGACTCACAGAAATTTTTCTACCATGTCCTGTGTGAAATCCTAAGGCTGAATACGGGGACTGATTTGTGTAACAAGGTGTAGGACTTCTTGCTGTTTCTTTTTCTACATTTTCATGTACTTTAACTTTCAAAGACTTACTATTTGATGCTTTAAGATTTTCACTTTGTCTACGTAAATTATCACTTAAGAGCCTGGGTAGCACTGCAGTCTCATTAGAAACAAGGTTTCCCCCATCATCCAGAGAATTCTGTATTTCTTCACACTTTGGGACAGTTGTTACTTCAATTGTCTCACGTGCTAATTCAAGTTCTTCTTTACAGTCCTGTCTGTCATTTAGGGTCTTTGCCTCTTGATGGCTAAAACTGATGATTTCACTAATATCCTGTTTTTCATCAAAAAGATTTTTTACTTTGTCCAAAGATTCCTTAGTAATTTTTACTTTTTTCCCACTAGCTGTATGAAAACTCCACAGGGTAGCTTCTTTGATCTTTCCAAGATCACAATCAGGTTGTTGCTGGAGGGTCCCAAATTGATTTCCAGTACCAACTGGGATACTTTCTTTCAATATTTTGTTTTTACCCAAGTCTGTTTTCTCATGACTTAGAATATCAACTTTGTTCTTTTTTATGCCAGAAAGTAATTTAGAATTCAAGGAAAAGTTATTCAGTTCTTCCTCTGGTTTCTCATCAAAGAAATTGACAACTCTATTTAATGACTCTTTGAAGACTCTTATTTTTTTTCCACTTGCAGTGTGAAATGATATATCAAAAGTCTCAAAATCTTTTATATTTTGTTCCATTTTACAAGCAGTTAACTGTTCTTTGTTTGAAGTATTAACCCGACATGTTTCTTCAGCTTTCACAACTTCCAAACAAGTTAAATCTGATAAATGTTCTTTAATTTGAAGGTTTCCCTTCTTCATAAAATGGCTAGATAACTTAAGAGATATATTGTGCTGATCGGTGCATGTCAAGTCATTTTCATCTTTATGAATATAAACTGTATCATTTTTACTTGAATCACTGCCATTAGATTCTCCTGAGTTACAAGTATTTCTTCTACCAGAAGCAGTATGTTTGTTATTTTCATTTTCAGTATTTCTCTTGTAATTTTCAATATTTTCTTTAACAGAAGTGCCAGTAGTCACCTCAGTATTATTTGGTGATGTAAGCTGGCATTTATTATTTTTTTCATCAAAATTTCTATCATTGTTATGATTCTCTATCTTAAACATTGAAACAACAGAATCATGGCATTTACCTGAAGAGGAACTTCTTGGATCTACTTCTGTAAAAGTTTTCTCACTAATATTTTCAATATCACTAAACAATTCCACAGCTTTTTGCAAAGCTTCATTAGAAACGTTCAGTTTTTTGCCACGAGCAGAATAAAAGCCTCTAAACTCTACTTCATTTTCATCTGCTGAATAACCAGAAACACTTTTGTTACAGTTGTTTTCCAACAAGCAAGCAACCTTTTGCTTAACTCCAACTGCACCTTCAAATTTCCTGCTGCTATGTACCTGACTGATAGATGGGGCATTAATTGTGCGATGAAGATCAACATCTTTCCATTTCTCAGAAGTGGTATTTAAGACAGTCATCTGGTTTTCAAGTGCTTCAAATGTATTATTCAGTATTATGTGGCTTGGTTTCCTAAATTGTGTAAATTCAAACTGACTTCCCGATTCTTCCAATATACTAGAAAGTTCTGTAATTTCTGCCTTTTGGCTAGGTGTTAAATTATGATTTGAATTAAAATCTCCCTTTAAAAATAACATCTGAGGGGTTGTGTGACCGTTTTTACAATCAGACACAATTGTACTACTCTGTGCATGCACAGACACAGTATTAATTGACTGTGAAACAAATGCATGAGTTTTGCTCAGTTTCTTTTGACTGTCTAATGCCAAGGTATTTACAATTTCAACACAAGCTAAACAAGTAGGATACTGTTCTTCAATATCTTTGAAGAGTATTTTGCTTTTTTTAATATTACATTCAGAGAGTTTTATTTCCTTATTTGAAGCTGTTCTGAAGCTACCTCCAAAACTGTGATTTGAAATAGGATCTAAGAGTTCTGCCCATTTGTCCATGTAATCATTATTTTTGTTTGATATTTTATTTATATCCAAGGACATCTCTGATTCTAAATCTTGATCTGAGTCAATTTTAGATGTTGCTCTATACTATTTCTGTCCTCTATGAAACCATAATCCATATCTGATGAGTCCAAATCTTTTTTAATTGACACCTGAGCTGTTTGTTTGTCATTGATGTCTTCAAATGTTACCATGGTAGAGTTCTCTAAAATGGGTTCCTTTACACAACTAAGGTCCACTTCATGAAGTTCCTTAGTATTTTCTAATACAGGATTACCCCTTTCATTAGTTACTTGAAAAACAAAATTATTCTCATTGTCTGAGAAAAGTTCTTCAGAGTTGGAATTGACAGTTATCTTTGAAATTAAAGTAGTTTGTTGTTCTTTTTGGGTTATTGTTAGATTTGTATTTTGGTTGACTTGTACTGTTAAGTGTTTTCTAGGTGGCAACAGCTCAACATTTTTAGCAGGTTCACTTAAAGCAGGTATTTCTTGATTCTTTTCCATGGGAATATTTTTGGTTAATTCAAAATCAGTTTCACAATTCTTACACTGTAGTTTATCTGACATTTTGAATGATTCTTTTCCTTTAGAAATCACAACTAAGTTTGATGAAGAATTCTTGGAAGTAGGAGTTAAAATAAGAGTGCTGGCACTATCATGGTCATATAACAAACTTTCCTGGGATCGGAAGAGAATACTACTGCAATCTACTTTTGCATGTTGTACTGCAGGGTGACCTGTTGCAGCCAAGTTCTTTTCTTTTGTATCTAAAATTTTTCTACTTTTTGGATTATTTTCACACTTTCCTTCCTGCAAGCATAACAAATAATCAGGTTCTGGGATTATAAATGAATGCAGTTTTTCCTTATTAATTTTTGCTTCTTTATAATCAAGATCCTGAGAGATTACTGTATTATTAGAAGAACTGCTTTCTTTATTGGGACATTTCCTTGAAATTGTCCCAAAAGAGTTGGTTAAGGACAAAGTTGGTTCTTCAGAATCATTTTGTGAAGAGTTTCTCTTGACAGAAGAATGCAATAAACCTAAACATTAAAATACAAAGTGACAAAGTTAAAGTAACACCAGTTGCAGTCACTAAATGTTTTTCACTAAGTTAAAAAGGTAGTGTCTAAAACAAAAATCACATAAAAAGCAAAAAGTAAATGTCAGATTTACAACAGAAAGAATTCTAAATACTCTTTATTTTAAAGTTGCTACATTTTTTAGCTAAAGATAATTAGGATCTAAGTACTTTTTTGGTAATATGTATCAACTCAATCAAAATTAACATCTAGTTCAAGGAAAAATTACTCAAAGTCATTTTTATAAGAAAAATTTCATTGCTAATACTGCTATAGCAAGAGACAGAAAAGCAAGGAGGAAGGCAAAAGGAATTAGCAAAGTAACTATTTCCTCTAATTTTTTTTTGAGTTGGAGTCTCACTCCGTCAGCCAGGCTGGAGTGCAGTAGCACACTCACGGCCACCCCAGCGTCAACTTGCTGGGCTCTGTGATCCTTCTGCCTCACTCTTCCTAGTTAATTCTTTCATATTGAAAAAATAAATTTTTGGCCACCATGCTTCTCTGTAAGCTCTGGTCCCCTACCCAATTTGGGGGAGGCAGATCCCTCCTTTCTCTCTCTTTCTCTAATCTACTTTCTAAATAAACCATATTTTCCAATCGAAAAGAAAAAAAAATCTTTGAAAACAGGGTCCATATATGAAGGGCCTAAAATATGACCTAATTTCAATTAAAAAGACAAGTGATTTAAACTGCACTGTTTAGTTCATTTTCTTGAACCTATGAATTTCCTAACATGCCAAAGTTTTTTTTTTTTTTTTTTGTTTGAGTTGGAGTCTTACTCTGTCACCCAGGCTGGAGTGCAGTGGCACACTCATGGCCACCAGAGCTTCAAACTGGGGCTCAGGCAATCCTTCCGCCTCAGCCTTCTGAGTAGCTGGAACTATAGGCATGCACTACCACACACAGCTTATTTTTTGATCTATTATATAAACGAGGTCTTACCAAGTTGCCCAGGCTGGTCTCGAACCCCTGAGATTAGGCAATCCTCTCGCCTCAGCCTCCCAAAGTGCTAGGATTACAGGCTTGAGACACCGTGTCTGGCATCATAGTTCTTAATAGTGTTTTATTTAATCAGTAATCACATGCATCGGCTGTTTCATTGGCTTTAACTATGTGATATATATAGCATTAAATGTTTTTCTCTAAAAATTTAACCCATATTTTTTTAGTTGGAGCCTCACTCTGTAGCCCAGGCTGGAGGGCAATGGCACACTCACAGTCACCCCAGCATCAACTTGCTGGGCTATAGCGATTCTTTCGCCTCAGCCTTCCAAGTAATTGGAACTACAGGCATGCACTACCACGCTCTGCTATTTTTTTATTTATTGTAGAGAGAAGTCTTGCCAAGTTGCCCGGGCTGGTCTTGAACCCACAGGCTCAGGCAATCCACTCTCCTTGGCCTCCCAAAGTGCTGGGATTATGGGCTGAGCCACCGGGCCTGATCAATTTAACCCAAATTTCAAACAGTTCTTCTGTACTCCAGTTCCACTCATCTATTATTCTGAGCCACTAAAAACTTCTCATAGGGAGATAAAATCACTTTCTAAACATACAGTTTAGCTATTGATAAGTGAATTGTTAGTAAAATAAAAAATGAGTTTCACTGTGAATGCTCTGGAGACCCAGAGATTAGCAGTAATGCTAAGCAATCTCTAAAATACTTAAGACAATTATGTAACAAAAAAAATCACGATTATAGAATTGACCTACATTAAATTTAGCTAATTAGCTTTTTTCTATTATATGCATTAGAGAAAATACATAGTAAGCACCACATATTCATAGTTGTCCAATTTGCATATGAAAAAGACAACATTAAAGCAAAAACGAAGTAGTCAAACTCATAATGTTTATGGATGAAAAGCTATCTCAAAAGTAATGATTATATATACTCTATGCAAACTGGTTCAACAGGTTTAAACAAAATGATTCTAAACACTGGTAATCACCCCCCAAAAAATTCTTCCCAACTCATTCCATGTGGCCAGTATTACCAAAACCAGACAAAGACACAACAACAAAAAAAGAAAACTACAGCCCAGTATTGCTGATGAACATAGACATAAAAATCCTCAACAAAATACTAGCAAATCAAATCCAATACAACACCAAAAAGATAATACACCATAATAAGGTGGAATTTATCCCAGGGAGGCAAGGATGGCTCACCATACGCAAACTGATAAATATGATACATCACATAAACAGAATCAGGGACGAAAACCATATCATCATCTCAAGAGATGCAGAAAAACTATTCAGTAAAATTCATCACTTCATAATTAAAAAAAAAAAAAATAGCCAGGCTCGGTGGCTCAGCCTGGAATCCCGCGCTTTGCGAGGCTGAGGTGAGTGGATTGCCTGAGCCCGCAGGCTGGAGACCTGCCTGGGCAACTTGGAAAGACCTCATCTCTACAAAGAATCAAAAAATTAGCTGGAACTACAGGCACGGGCATGGTAGCGCGTGCCTGTATTTCCAGCTACTTGGAAGGCTGAGGCAGAAGGATCACCGGAGCCCCCCAGGCCAAGGCTGCAGTGTCCAGGAGTGGCCACTGCACTCCAGTCTGGGTGACAGAGTGAGACTCCAACTCGGAAAAAAAAAAAAACACCCAAATGAGGCATAGAAGGAACATACCTCAAGATAATAAAGGCCAAATATAACAAGTCCACAGCCAACATCATACTAAATGGAAAAAAGTTGAAAGCATTCCCTCTAAGAACTGGAACAAGACAAAGACGCTCACCTTTCACCACTCTTATTCAATATAGTAAGGGAAGTTCTTCTCGCCAGAGCAACCAGGTTAAGAGAGAAAAATAAAAGGCAATGAAACTGGAAAGAGGAAGTCAAATTATTCCTGTTCACTGACAATATGATCTTATATCTAGAGAAAACCCTAAAGATTCCACCAAAAGCCTCTTAGATCTAGTAAATGAATCCATTAAAGTTTTGGGATACAAGCCGGCTCGGTGGCTCAGCCTGTAATCCCGCGTCTTTGGGAGGCTGAGGTGAGTGGATTGCCTGAGCAGCGAGACCTCATCTCTACAATAAGTCAAAAAATCAGCTGGGTGTGGTAGCGCGTGCCTATAATTCCGGCTACTTGGAAGGCTGAGGCGGAAGGATCGCCGGAGCCCAGCAGGTCGAGGTTGCCGTGGCTGGGAGCGGCCACTGCACCGCAGTCTGGGTGAAAGAGTGAGACTCCAACTCAAAAAAAAAAAAAAAATGTTTTAGGATACAAATTAATGTACAGAAGTCATTTATACACATGACAGAAATCTAGTTGAAAACCAAATCAAGAAGATAATCCCATTTGCAATAGCTACAAAAAAAAACAAAAGAACCCTAGAAATATACTTAATCAAGGAGGTGAAAGATTTCTACAAGGAAAACTTCAAAACACTGACGAAAGAAATCATAGATGACACAAATGGAAAAACATTCCAGGCCATGCATTGGAAGAATAACAAACAAACAAACAAACCATACTGCCCAAAGCAATCTACAGATTCAGCACAATCCCTATCAAATTACCAATGCAACTTTTCACAGAATTAGAAAAAACAATTCTAAAATTCATATGGAACCAAAACAGAACCCAAATAGTCAAAGTAATCCTAAGCAAAAAGAACAAAGGTGGAGGCATCACATTACTAGGCTTTAAATTTTATTTACCATGAAGCTAGCTATGGTAATCAAAACAGCATAGTATGGTTTCATACTTACAACCAACTTATCTTTGACAAAGTCAACAAAAATATACACTGGGGAAATGGCACCTATTCAATAAATGGTGCTAGAAAAATTGGACAGCCATATGCAAAAGAATAAAACTGGACCCATATCTGTCATCATACACAAAAATTAGCTCAAGAGGGATTAAAGAACTAAACATAAGAACTGAAGCTATAAAAATCCTAGAAGAAAACCTAGGAAAAACTCTTTTGGACATTGGCCTAGGCAAATAATTTATGACCAAGTCCTCCAAAGCAAATACAATAAAAATAGACAAATGGAACTCAAACTAAAAGGTTTCTGCACAGCAAAAGAAACAATGGGAAAAATATATGCAAACTTTGTATCACAAAGAACTAACTTCTATAAAAAACAGTATGGAGATTTCTTGATGAACTAAAGAAAGAACAATTATTTGAACTAGCAATCCCACTTCTGGGTATCAACCCAAAGGAAAAGAAATCATCACAGAAAAAAGACAACTATGGCCAGGCTTGGTGGTTCAGCCTGTAATCCCAGCACTTTGGGAGGCCAAGGTGAGTGGATTGCCTGAGTCCACAGATTCAAGACCGCCCAGGCAAACTTTGGTGAGACCTCATCTCTACAATAAAATACAATAAAAAATTAGCCAGGCGTGGTAGCACACACCTGTAGTTCTGGCTACTTAGAAGGCTGAGGCAGAAGGATCACCAGAGATCAGCAGGTCGACGCTGGGAAGGCCGTGAGCGTGCCACTGCACTCCAGTCTGAGTTGAGACTCCAACTCAAAAAAAAAAAAAAAAAAAAAGGCACCTGTACTTGTTTATTGCACCACTATTCACAATAGTAAAGATATGGAAGCAACCTAAGTGTCCATCAAGGGAGGACTGTATATACCATGGAAAACTACTCAGTGATAAAAAAGAATGAATCATTATCTTTTACAAGAACATACTTAAAACTTGAGGCCATTACCCTAAGTAAAATAACTCAGAAATAGAAAGTCAAATACTGAATGTCCTCTCTTGTAAGTGGGAGCCAAACAATGGGTACACATGGACATACAGAGTGTACTAATGAACTTCAAAGACTGCAAAAGGCGGAAGGTTGGGAGTGGGATGAGGACTGAAAAATTACCTATTGAATATAACGTTCATTATTTGGTTGATGGGTACACTAAAAGCTCAAACTTCACTACTAAGCAATATATGCATGTAAAAAACTTGCGCTAGTACCCATAAATATATAAAACCTTAAAAAAACTCCTAAATATATAAAACCTTAAAAAACAGCAAAGAAAAAGAAAGAAAAGAGCTAGATTGTAACCTCCCAAAATAAAAATAAATATTGTTAATCAAAAGACTAACGTACGCAGATACTAAGAATAAATAGATATAGTGATTAAAAAAAACCAGAAAAACACAAGAGGAAAGCAATTACCATCCATACAACTATAAGCATCATTAAAAAAAAGAGGTACCTGAATCAGCATTTGTAAATGTAAGTGATGCGTTAAAAGTACTTGCTGCCAATTGGGATGAACGGTCAGTTAGTTCTGATTTTTGGTCTTTCTGTATTTTTTTTTCTTGATAAGATGGTTCACCACTTATAGTATAAATAAACTTATTTGTTTTCTTTTTCAAAGTAGATATTAAACCTGTATTCTTCGAAGTTACACAACTATGTATGATAGTGGTTGGACAGATTTCATTATCAACTGGACATGTACATAAAAAATCTTCTTTCTGTGAGCACGCAGAATGTATTTCCAATTCACTTCCAGAGGCTTCAGTTCCTTCTTTAAAAAATCGATTGGTCATATTACCTGAGACAATGGTACTGAAAGTCTCTTTAGGTGATTCTCTTATTCTGAATATAGACTTTTTGATACCTCGGTATGGAAAAGCTGTTGGAGAAGTTCCAGATCCTGCCTGCTTTACCGCACGAATGGAGTCTTCATGAGTTTCAATATGCTGCTCCTCATCTCTCTTATTTACCACTGTTTCCTTACTTAATTTCTTCTCTGATTGTGGTAGACTAGAAATATGTGGCAAAGAATTTTCTGAAGTAATAAAATCGATGCATTCTTTCTCTGTGTGTATTAGGTCTTTTTCTGAATTATTTTGGTCACAAGAACTACACAGTAGAGGTATTTTTTCTACCTGAGTTCCATTTAGACCTGAAAGGGTTAGCTGAGACCATTCACAGGCTGAAGAAGGTACAGATTCCTTGGAGATTCTGCCACTTCCATTCCCAAAGGGCTTCTGATCAGCTATAACAGAATCTAATGGATCACTAACGTTTAGTTCCATTTCAGAACCAAGTAAGTGTTGTTCTTCCATTTGCTTTTTAGCTTCTTCACATTCTTCAGTTTTTGTTTCATACAAATTTGTTTTCCTTGTCTTCTCAGTTCTATTTTTTTGTAGATTTCCTGTTCTACATTTAGGAAAACATAATAAAAAACTATCTTCTTCAGAAGCATCTACAACTATTTCATGTACTTCATCTTCTAGGACATTTGGCATTGATTCTC
The DNA here is from genome assembly GCA_027257055.1 of Cephalopachus bancanus. Classification (NCBI taxonomy): domain Eukaryota; kingdom Metazoa; phylum Chordata; class Mammalia; order Primates; family Tarsiidae; genus Cephalopachus; species Cephalopachus bancanus. The sequence goes on from JAPVLO010000233.1 coordinate 323,164, forward strand.
CAAAATGGTCTTTGCAGCTACTTACTTTACCAAAGGAATTCCCTAACATTTTTCCTAATCCTGTTTAAAATTTAAAACAGAAGCACGTTATTAACATTTTAAAACTATATAATTTATATAATTCTCATCTTTCACCCAGGAATTATATATATATTAATCCATAAGTTAGCATTTAAAGGGTTATTCTAAGTGCTAGTTTTTTCTGGTCATCACCATTCCTCTGTTCTTCTGATACAGCCTGATTCCAATGACCCCAAAGACTTTTATACATACTCTAACCCATAATATCTTTCTTTATCAGCTGTACACAATTAAAACTGACCTAATCTTACTGTATATACAATTTAAATTTAAAATCCTAAGACCTATCAACCAGGTGTTGCAAATCAGTTTTTTGGCCCTGTAACAACTGAGAGTAAAATCTGCTTTAATATATGTATATACATATATACATGATCCTATATACACAGAAAGCTATCTAGTCCTACACATTTACACTGACATACATAAATATTAGGAAAAATGCAATATTCCAATGACCTAAGTAAACTGTGGTATACCTAAACCAGATTTACTTTCTAATTAGAAAAAAGAAATTCATATATTCTTAATTATAAAAGATAAATTAAAAAATTCATATTTTCTTAATGATAAATTATTTTTATCTCTAAAAATTTTGAGTAACAGGTTTGGTTTGGTTTTTGTCACAATACATTAAATAGTACTGTCTTAGTATGATGTTTAAATATTGTCATCTAAAACTATTCTCAATACTTTAAGACATTATTTTAGTAATAAAGAAAGGAGAAGCAATGTGTTTTCTCTAAGAAAAGAGGAGCAGTCCTTCTATGATGTCAATTAAAACAGTAGTTCAGCTAAAGAGAACAACTTACCATGACTTCTAGCTTCTCTTTGATTTTTGTTTGCATTGTCTGTCTCAGAAGGGATAAATCTATCATTTTTCTTCAAATTTTCATTATGGTTAGAAAAATAGCTTTTCAAAATCTGCAAAAGTTATAGTTTAAAAATCACGAGTATAAAAGACACTCAATGCACATACAGTGCTCCCCCATCTTATCTGCAGTTTCATTTTCTGTAATTTTAGTTACCTGCTATCAACTTAGGTCCAAAAACAGTAAATAAAAAACTCCAGGAAAAAGCAATTCATAAGCTTTAATTGTGTACCATTCTGAGTTGTGTTATGAAATCTTGCACCATCTTGCTCCACCCCACTTGAGAAATGAATCATCCCTTTGTTCAGCATACCTAGGCTGTATCTGCTACCCACCTGTCAATCAGCTGGTAGCTGTCTGGGTTATCAGACTGACTATGTGGCATCACAGTGCTTGTGTTCAAGTCATCCTTATTTTACTTAATAATGCCTCCAAAGGGCAAGAGTGGTGATGCTGACAATGCGAATATGCCAAAGACATAAAGTGCTTTTCTTATAAGTTAAATGATAAGTTTCTCTTTTTTCTTTTTTTTGAGTTGGAGTCTCACTCTGTCACCCAGGCTGGAGTGCAGTGACATGCTCATGGTCACAGCAGCCTAGACCTACTGGGCACAGGCGATCCATCCACCTCAGTCTTCCAAGTGAACTACAGGCGAACACCACCACACCCAGCTACTTTTTAAATTTATTGTAGAGAAGAGTTCTTACTAAGTTGTCCGGGCTAGTCTCTAACCCCTGGGGCTCAAGCAATCCTCTCACCACTGCCTCCCAAAATGCTGGGATTACAGACATGAGCCACCACACCCAGTTGAAAGTTTTCAATTTTATAAGAAAAAAAAAATCATATGCTGAGGTTGCTAAGCTCTGTGGTAAGAACAAATCTCCTATCTGTGAAAGTGTAAAGAAGGCAAAAGAAATTCATGCTTGCTGGCTGTCACACCTCAAACTGCAAAAGTTATGGCCACAGAGTACATGCTAAGTGCTCAGTTAAAAAAAAAAGACATTAAATATGTGGGTAGAAAACATGAACAGAATATGATCGACAGCAATGTACTGTGCCAGAAAACACTGAACCTATAAGAAGACTTCAGCAAGGAATCCCCTAAAACAAGTGACCTCGCCATTACTGCAAGTAAAGGATAATCAGACAGATTGAAAAATAGATTTGGACTGAAAAATATAAAAATTACTGAAAGTTCCAACTGCTGATAAAGAAACTGCTGCTACATGAGTACAATAAGAATTTTTGAAGCCGGGCTCGGTGGCTCAGCCTGTAATCCCACGCCTTTGGGAGGCTGAGGTGAGTGGATTGCCAGAGGCCACGGGTTCGAGGCCCGCCTGGGCAACTTGGCAAGACCTCATCTCTACAATAAAAATAAAAAATTAGCCGTGCGTGGTAGTGCACACCTGTAGTTCAAACTACTTGGAAGGCTGAGGGGGAAGGATCACTGGAACCTAGCAGGTCGAGGCTGCGGTGGCCTGGAGCGGCCATTGCACTCCAGTCTGGGTGACAGAGTGAGACTCCAACTCAAAAAAAACAAAAAAAGAATTTTTGAGACACAGATGACATTCACATAAAATGTATTACAGTATATTGTTATAATTATTCTACTTTATTATTGTTAATCTCTTATGCTGCCTAATTTATAAATTAAACTTTATTATAGGCATGTAAGTATAGGTAGGGTTTTGTACCATATGAGGTTTCAGGCAATCATGGGGGGGGTCTGAGAAGGTATTCCCTTTGAATAAGGGGGACTACTGTATGTATGCATTTTAATTTTTTAATTGTTTATTTCTTTTGAGTTGGAGTCTCACTCTGTTGCCCAGACTGGAGTGCAGTGGCCGCTCCCGGCCACTGCTGCCTCGACCTGCTGGGCTCCGGCGATCCTTCCGCCTCAGCCTTCCAAGTAGCTGGAACTACAGGCGCGCTATCATGCCCAGCTAATTTTTTTCATTTATTGTAGAGACGAGGTCTTGCCAAGTTGCCCAGGTGGGTCTTGAACCTGCGGGCTCAGGCAATCCACTCACCTCAGCCTCCCAAAGTACAGGATTACAGGCTGAGCTATTGAGCCTGGCATTTTTTTTTTTTTTTGAGTTGGAGTCTCGACCACCCCAGCATCGACCTACTGGGCTCTGAAGAACCTTCCACCTTAGCCTTCCAAGTAGCCGGAACTACAGGTGCACACTACCACACCTGGCTAATTTTATTTATGGTAGAGAAGGTCTCGCCAAGATGCCTGGGCTGGTCTTGAACCCACAGGCTCAGGCAATCCACTTGCCTTGGCCTCCCAAAGTGCTGGGATTACGGGTTGAGCCACCGAGTCCAGCCACAATTTATTCTTAAACATAGAGAGAATAGAGTTTTAAAGGAAGTCAAAATCACACACAGCATCAGGTTTAGAGACTTTCTCAAAAGCTTAAATATATCAGATAAATTACAGATCAGGGAATTAAAAATGTAACAAAATTTTTCGAGACTTCCAAAATTATAAGCAATTTCAACAATGTATCAACAATTTGTCAATTTTTTACTTACAGCAGTAGTATCATTAGGAAATACAGTTTCAGATGCTTCTTCATCTCTGACTGTAAAATAAAAATTCAATTTACCTGTACTGTATTATACCACTAGAATGAAAAAAAAGTATGTAGCTTTTAGTCAGACATCAAAAAGCACGTATACTCTTTGATTAAATGACACATTTGAAACACAGTAAATAGTAAATGGACTCAAGTACAGTAATTAGAAAGGTCGATCAACATAGTGAATAAGCTATACTCACTTTTAGCACCACTTGCAAGTAAGAAACTATGGTTTGGTAATTCTGACTTTACGGCAATATCGTTTGGTCACAATGACTCAGAAAATCAGACGAAGCTGTGAGATCATGACTTCAAAGCTAAAAGCTTGAAGATTGTAGCATTTATTTAGACAGTAATACAGTCTAGATGCGTACTGTATGTTAAACACTTCTTACTTTTCAAAGTGATCTTACCCATATTATTTCATCTAAGTAAAGAAAGAAAGTTAACTTACTCTCAGGAGAGGAATCACAATAGAATGTTATTTTGATAGAATAAACAAAATATAATCCTGGTTTGAGTATAAATTAAACTCAAGCTTTGAATATTATCTACAGTAATGTTTGTATATATATATTTTTTAAGACGCTGTACATATACATGGAAGTAAAAAAGTTTCAAAAGCAAACTACTATGTGTAGGACAGCTGGATAAAACACAGTACACTTCATTACATTTGAATTTCAAATAAACAATGAATACTTTTTTAGTATGTCCCATGAAATAATATACTCAACAATTATTCACTGTTTATCTAAAGTTCAAATTTAACGAGATGTACCATATTTTTACTTTCTAAATACTAACTATATGTCATACAGATTTTTCTATTCTTTTTATTTCATTTTTTAACAAGCACGTAGGACTCACAAAATAAATTTTACACTTATTATTATTATTTTTTGAGTCGGGTTCTCACTCTGTTGCCCAGGCTGGAGTACAGTGTCACAATCATGGCTCACCAAAGCTTCTATCTCTTGGGCTCAGGCAATCCTTCTGCCTTAGTCTCCTGAGTAGCTAGGACTACAAACATGTACTACCATACCTGCCTTGCTAATTTTTGGATTTTTTTTTTGTAGAGATGAGGTCTCGCTATGTTGCCCAGGCTGTTCCAAACTCCCGGACTCAAGCAATTCTCTTGTTTCAGCCTCCCAAAGTGCTAGGATTACAGGCATGAGCCACTGTGCCTGGCCAGATTTCACAATTATTAATGGGTCATGATCTGCAATTTAAGAAGCAATATGTAGCCTAGTATCTTCTAAAAATAAGAGCAATGTAATGGTGAGTATTTACTTTTTTTTCCTCCATTATCATCCACTCTGTCATCCTTGCCTATAAATTGTAATGTGTTTGTTTAGATGAACTTTCAAATACTTATTCACACTGTATTTAATCACATTTATATACAGACATTTCTATAAACTTATGTTTGTCGTCTTATAGAATGAACAGGCTGGGTGCGGTGGCTCACGGCTATAATCCAGCACTTCAGGAGGCCGAGGTGAGAAGATTGTCTGAGCCCACAGGTTCGAGATCAGGCTGGACAACTTGGCGAAACCTCATCTCTACAATAAATAAAAAAATTAGCCGGGCATGGTGGCGCACGCCTGTAGTCCCAGCTACTTGGAAGGCTGAGGTGGAAGGATTGCCTGAGCCCAGCAGGTCAAGGCTTTGGTGGCTGTGAGCATGCCACAGCACTCTAGCCTGGGCGATAGAGTGAGACTCCTACTCAAAAAAAACCAAAAACAAAACAGAATTATCATACCCTTTCAAATACAAAGTTATAATTAGCCAAATTTCTAGTTGTTTTAAGCTGATTTTAAGCTGTTTTACAATAGGAAATATTTCTAGATCATAGTAAAAGAAACTATGGTGAGCCTACAAAGAGCTTATAGTCCAACGCATGGATAAATTAAATATTCCAGTTAATCATATAGTTGTATAATTACAATTGTAAAATTTGAGCTCTCAATCAGTACCACTGGCAATACAGACCTGTAGAACAGATTTAAGTAGACAACAAAAGTTTAATGCTGCTTTAATGCCAAAAGTATAATAATTTGCAAAAAATTCACAATTATACCAAATATCGGCTCTTAAATGGTTATATGTGTAGATAAGTATCTGTAAAGCTACTCAAATGACACAGTACTAAAACACAATACTTGACATCTACAGAATACCACTTAATGCATTTGTGATTTACCCCAATCTACACTAAACAAAATTATTCTAACACACTTATCAGACAGTATTATCTAATATTTTCTTTTTAACAGAAGCATCAGAGATGACAATTTATCAACATCATCTATCTTTTCTCAAAAGATTGTCATTTGTTAGTATTACCTATAAGCACAGTGGAACTAAGTGTGGGTGGAGTGGCTAAAGAACTTGACCAAGACATGTCAGAATCCACTTCAGCTCCTAGACTTTCAGAAATATGTTTTGGTGTCTGACAACCCTGGAAAGAAAGATAATAGTTTATTTTACAGAAAAGCACTGATGATTAAGAATTTTTTTTCATTCACTATTTCACTTATCATGAACTGATTGCCTATATGAGGCAGAATGCTAGATACAGATCTCTGAATCTCAGGGTAAAGAAATATCATCGTCAAATTCTCAATTACTATATTGTAAAAATGTATCAGGCAGAATATTTACCTTCACAAACTTGGGTGTATGAAATAAACTTCCACAAACCACTGGGGGCAAAAAAGGGGGAAATTATTAAGTTTCATTTTTATTGCATTTCTAGTATTCTAAGAATAAATAGCCTTCTTTTTAATCATACCTGACTTATCTTTTTGTGGTGTTACATGTGTACATTGCAGAACAACAGGACTAAAACAAAACAAAACAAAACAATCCCTTAGATTATTCAAAAAAATAATAGAAATGGCAAAAAGAGACAACATTCTTATTTTTAAAAAAAGACTCAATCAAACCAGTTGTTTGAATTATACTACTTTTTAATATTTGTATATTACTTCTTAAAAAGTAAACCTTTCATGAAGAATTAAGTAACTTAGTGATATTTTAAATGCCCATAGAAAGCAATGTATAAAGAACTCACAAATTTCAACTGCTAGAAGTTATGTATTTTAAACGTACACAAATAACTTATTGGTAATTCTAGAACTTATTGCTTTTCATCATTAATATTTTTGTTACTTAAAAAGTTGCAGAATATATAGAAAATCAGCCAATTCAACATTATTTTTAAAAAAACACCCTATGTTTCTAGTGTAAAAATTATTTTGTTAAAGGACTCGACCTAAAAGAATATTTAAAAATAGAAAAGCTTCCATCAGGTTCTCAGCAAAAATATTAGCATAAAAATTAGACTCATCTCCATAAAACAAATATATGTAGAAAAACATTTCATTTAAATATTTCAATATAATAGCTTCATCATACCTTTCTCTAAGACAAGTATTTAGAAGCGGACTGGTAACATCATCTGCTTGATCCCTCTTAATTTTCACTGTGTGATGACTTTTATGTTTACTATTGGCAATATTCCTTCCTGAAACAGGGCAATAGTTCAGTGATGGTATATATACTCTGGATTATAAATTTTCATTCTCTAGAAGTATTTAAAAACAAAAAGTTTCATCCATACTGGGAAAGAGAATGTATGGGCATTCAGTCTGAAGAAGTTTTTCAGTTTGCTGAATTCTCCCAAAAAGGGATGTCTCAAGGGATGTCCCCTCATTTAATAACATTAAGCATATAACACGCACAAGACCCTTTGGATGATCTGATTCAAGATATAATTTTAATCTCAAAGAGCTTATAATCTAGTAGGGGAAATTTTTTTTAAAATGTACACAAGTGGACTACAAGGTAGAATGCACAATGTTCTATAATTAAGTTACACAGTACTATGGTAATATAGAGAAGAGTAAAGGAAAAGACACTTACTGAAAGCCTACCAAGGTACAAAATCTGACCATATCACTCTTCTGTTAAAAATCTTTCAAGATCTTATTTTTCAAGATCAAGTCAAACTACATGATGAAACTCCATAGAATCAAGGCCTTTCATGATTTACATCTTAACCTTTATGACGCCATTCTTTTACACTGTGCTTTTTAGCCATACCCAACCATTTGCATATCCTGAAAGAATGCTATGTTTAACTTTTAGGACTTCATACAATCTGCTTCTCTTTTTGTTTCTCTCAACCTGAAACATCTCGTTCAGTCTTCCATTTAAAAACTACCTCCTCCAGAAAATACCTAAGGTGAGATTAACACATAGAAGCCTGCCATGCCTACGTGTTTCCTGGAAAGGTTATCATACACAGTTTGGTCCTTTCTCATTAGACTGTGAGCTCCTTGAGATAAAGGCTTTCTTATTTATCACTGTAGTAACTACAATAATGTCTGATATGTTACAGTCACTCCAGAAATGTTGGCTGAATGAATAAATTACCTGTAATTAGAGAAAATGAGTTGTAGACAGCAATACACATATTTCTATTCTCATTAAACACATTCACTTTCTAAGACAATTATGCTCAGACAGGGTTTCTAAAGTGACAGAGGGCTCTACCAAAATCAAATCCAACTTGCAGTTTTTTAATAGTCTTATTTTTAATTAAAGTACACTATACTTGACTCTCCATAGCATTAATTACTCATGTGGTTCCACTGGTTGACAGCGACTACAAATTTGACACCTGAGGCACTTATTATTACTCTCAGAAGAAAATGCTTTGAAAGACAGTTGTTTTAGCAGACCCTATAATCTCTACCTTAGAGAACTTTTGGGAAAAATTAGCTATGTCAATGTTATTAAAGTAAAATGTATAGCCCAGCAAGCCCTCATCTCTACAAAAAATAAAAAAAATTAGCTACATGTGGCAGTACACACCTGTGGTCCCAGATACTTGAGAGGCTGAGGTAGGAGGATCACTTGAGCCCAAGAGTTGAAGGCTGCAGTGAGAAGTGATTGTGCCACTGCACTCTAGCCTGGGTGACACACTGAGATCCTGATGCCCCCAAAAAGGTAAGAAGAAAGTTGTGTGTAGAGGTAACAACATGTGTAAAGAGTCAGAGAGCACGGTGGTTTGAAAACTAAGAAATTCAGTATGAATGAATGGTAAATGAAGATAGGTGTGAGGAAGAATATGGCAAGATGAGCCAAGAATGTTAATGAGACTAGATTACAAAGGAACTATAACTCCTTGAGTTTGGATTCTGTTATGAGGACAAAAGGAGGTGATCAAAAGTTTGACACATGAAATGGCACAAATTTGCATGAGACTTCTCAGCTCAACAACCAATTAAATTCAATTTCTTTAGCCTGGCCTTCAATGCCTGCCTTTAACCTGCCATCTTTTAGCCTTAGGTTGTCTTTCGGTTCCTTTCAGACCTGTAACACCCCAAACCAGCCTAAATTACTTGCTATTCCCTGAGCAAATCATGTATTCTTCCTCAGATTGTTCCCTCTGCCTAGAACATCATCATTCTTCCACATTCTTCAAATTTCTGAATTGCACCTGTCCTTCAAAGTTCAATTCAAAGAATCACTGTTTAAGTCCTCTCAATACTATTTGCTCTTCTTCTCAACTCTCATTGTACCTTTTTATATATTTTTTTGGTACATACCACATTCAACCTGATACTATAGTTTAATTGTGTACTATTCATACCCCTTACTAAAGAGTAATACTGACCCCTTTAAACAGTAATACCGCAAAGGGAAAGTTTTGAGTGATTAAATGTAATATCTTATTTCAGAATTGCTTAGAAACATGTGGCACCTGGGGCAGGGAAATTGCTACCAAAGCAAGCTATTTATAGCATAATGATAAAAATAATTTCTGCCCTCTGTGATAGACTACAGAAATATAGTTTAGCTTAATTAAAACCAAAACAAATCTTAGGGTATTTTTGGCATAAAAAGACAAAACTTAGCACATCTCAGTGGGCAAAATGTATTAATCAAAGGAGAGAGGAAAAGAGACATTTATGGACCACCTACATTATAATTTAATTCAAACCCATCAGGTATTAATTTCATCAGCTCCATTTTTCAACTGAGAAAAGTGAAGTCAAAGAGACTGATTTGCCCAACATGACACAATTAGTAAATAAAAAAGCTGAGATTTTTAACACAAGTTTGTTTGAATTTCTAGTTTATATTTTTCTCCAGGCTACCACATCACATTACTTACCTAACTCTAAACTGTACTTACTTAATTCTTTTACAGGAGATTGGTACAGAGGCAGAGTCAGTCCTTGCTCTTTGAATATTGGAGTTGAAGCCAATTGATGAAAAGAGGGTTTCCTTTGTGGTGTTTTAAATAAGTTTGGTTCATAACTGCTGATTTTATATTCAGGTTCTTCTGTAGGCTCAGAATTATAGAGTGGAGCTTCTGAAGAAAGTTCTTCAAACCAATTAAGGCTTATTGGTCCTAAATCTGTAAGAAAAATTAAAATCCTACCTTAGTTTTAACCAATGACACAGAATAATCTATAAGCCAGCATAGTTAAGGCATAATAAGGAAAACAATGTTTGAGATCTTGACTGTGGATTACTTTTGTTAAGACATTACTAATTGAGCAAGATTATTCATCCATTTTCTTATAAACCTGTAGCAAAGTACAAGAAGAGTTCACAGAAGTTACAAGATAGCACTTAGCTTTTAAAATATTTTTATTTAATTCCTATTTTCTATCTTAATATTCATAATTTAGAGGAAAAAAAACATTCACAGTAAGAATATACTCCATAGATAAAATTCAACGAACTATGAAGACTACATAAGTGTAATGTGGCAAATATATGGCCAGAAGAAACTTGCAGACTCTCAAATAAAATGGAGAAAAAAGAGTCTTTCATGAACTGGCACAGTGGCTCACACCTGTAATCTCAGCACTTAGGGTGGCCAAGGCAGGAAGACTGCTTGAGTCCAGGAGTTCGAGACCAGCCTGGGTAATACAGTGAGACTTCGTATCTACAAAAAAACAAAAACTCAGCTAGACATGGAGGCACATGCCTGTGGTCCCAGCTACTCAGAAGGCTGAGGCAGAACGAATGCCTGAGCTCAGGAGGTAGAGGCTGCTGTGAGCCTTGATTATGCCATTGCATTCCAGCCTGGGCAAACCAGTGACATACCACCTCAAAAAAAAAAAAAAAAAAAAAAAAGAAAAAAAATTTGTCTTAAAGGGAAAAACAACAAAATTTCTATTATGATCTATCTATCCTGTACAGTAGCTGTTCAAACTATTTTCATACTAACATTATATCACTTGCTTTTTTCATGATGCTGACATTTGTATGGATGGTGCAAAGATAAGGGTGGGTAAAACTGCCAGCAATGAGTTAAGACAGTGGCACCAAAGTATACTAGTAGTCACTGTACATTTTACCAGGGCCCTTGTTACAAAATAACACCAGCTTAACTTAAGAATGTTTCCATGTGGGGGGTAGGATTGGCAGTAGTGGGATTATGCTGGGGGGAGGGGGACATCAACAAGGGTACCGCATAATGAACATTTGTATACTTAACCCTGAATTGTACCCCACATCTTTAAAATAAAAAAAAGAATGTCCTCATGAAACAGTACAAATTAATTTTATTAAAGCTTGATGCTAGAGCACATCTTTTTAATATTCTCTGACAAAATGTGAAGTACGCATAAACTTCTGCATACTGAAGAAAATAGCTATCTAGAAAACCTCTCATGACCTGTGAGCTGCACTAGGAGCTTTTTTCATGAAAGTCCATTTTTACTTGAAAGAATGGTTGACAGACAAACTAAGTTATTCTAACTTAAATAATTTGGTAGATATTGTCTCACAAATTAGTGAACTGACCCTGCTACTGTAAGGAAACAGTCTGTTGTCAATGATAAAATGTGAGCTTTCAAATGAAAATTAAGAATTTCCAGTAGCTCACTTTATTCCAATCTTTTTTTTTTTTTTTTTTAATTTGGAGTCTCACTCTGTCGCCCAGGCTGGAGTGCAGTGGCACAATCACAGCCACCCCAGTGTCGACCTGCTGGGCTATGGCGATCTTTCCGCCTCAGCCTTCCAAGTAGCCGGAACTACAGGGACATGCTACCAAGCCCGGCTAATTTTTTATTTATTGCAGAGACGAGGTCTTGCCAAGTTGCCCGGACTGGTCTCAAACCCGCAGTCTTGGGCAATCCACTCGCCTTGGCCTCTCAAAGTGCTGGGATTACAGGCTGAGCCACCGAGCCTGGCCCTTTTTCCCAATCTTAAAAGACTTTTCTGATAAGATCAGTGGTGATACTAATGAATGTGATTTTAAAAAAAAATACTGCTTAATAAAGTTTTTCAATATTTGGAATATGTATATAATTCAGAATACCAACATCCTCCAAATAATCGCTGCATGATGTTAAAACACGGAAAGATCTATTGGTGTATCTATTAGATCTCTGAAAGATCTGTTCAGAGCACAAGAGACTAATAAAGAAAAATACACATAACTGAAGACAAAATACTCCTTTTCCCAACTGCCTAGCTACACGAGGTTGAAGTTTCTTCACGTACTTCTACCAACACAACATAGTGCAAAGATTAAATGCAGATACAGATGTGAGAATCCAGCTATTTTCTATTGAGGCAGACATTAAAGAGAACTACAAAATTATAAACGATTCCACTCATTTTTTCTTGTTGTTTTGGAAAATATAGTTATTTTTCATAAAAATGTTATTTATTGTAATAAGCAGTGGGTTTATTTTTGTCATTTTTAAGTAAATCAATGAATATTTTAAGTTCTTAGTTTTAATTTCTAATATGGAAACCTACATCAACAAAAGCTCTTTGGGGGTCCTCTATCATTTTTAAGAGTGTAAGGAGTACTGAGGCTAAGATGTTTGACAACCTCAATCAAAAAGGAATATTACCAATATTTGATTCGTTAGCATTGCTTTAAAAACGATTCTTCCCACTGCTAACCAAGGGGCCAGTCCACTCTTTAACCACCTAAGGGTCTATATTTATCATCTGGTTAACCTGTAAACAATTATGTCCTTAACTGGATTTATGAGTCCAAAAGTATCAGTTTAAGGTATAAGCAAAATCATGAAGTATTGAGTTCTCTTTAGCAAGCATACACCTTTATTTTTCTGAAAACATTTTGTAGGTGTGATTTATCAAGTTATATAAAATTTGTCAGTACCTGCTTTGTTGCACCGTGTCTTAAAAATTTCAAAAAAAGTTGGCCTCTCTTTGGATCCAATAGGCATTTTTATCTACAATATTACTCCAACGCTTGGTAAGTATGTCTGCAAAAGAGAAGACCAAAATACTCTTAAAGAGGGATGCATTCCTTAAGTGACCCTGAGGCAAAAACAGGACGCACTGGTAAGATTGTTTAAGGTCACTCTACTCTCTTCCCATATTTTGGGACAATACCTGCTCATTGTGAGGATAGGGACGTTCTATAACTGTGCTGTCCAACACAGTAGCCACTAGTCACATTTAAGCACTTGAAATGTGGCCAGTGGCACCAAGAACAAAATGTTTAATAAGATGTAGTTTTGATGACGTTAACCAGTCATGCGTGGCTGGTGGCTGCCGGTTGCAGAGGGCTCCCTTAGAGACAAACACCGCGGGATAATTCCCAATTAGTACTTCTTCCAAGAACAGCAATTACCCGCCGATTACAAGGCAGTGCAGTGCGCCCAGAAGCTGCAAAACATTTTCCAAAACAGCAACATTCCACCAAAATAACTGAGGCAGGCTAGTAAGCACAGGAGAAATGTGACCTCTGTATCATCCTTCAAGAAGCAGGAAGGGAGTCGCTCACATTTAGAAAGATACCTCTGGGATGTTTAAGGCTGGAGCCAGCAGATCAAGGGTGACCCTCCCCCTGCTTGATCACCTGTTGAGTGCAAATGGAACACGAGCTCAACACGCAGCCCAAAGGACTGCCAATCCACGGCCCTCAAGACCCTCGCCACCTCCCTAAAGGCAAAAATAAAAGCCAATCTCCAAAAGCCCCTTGGTGTAGTCCTCGTTCACAGGCTGCCCACGATCCCCGCCCCTCCCTTTCCCATCAAGGGTCGTTTAGCCTTAAGAAATGCCTCACTTTGCTCGCCAACCTAGTGACTTGTGACTAGGATTCTCACCGGCGGCAGAGCAAAGAACTCGGGCAACGCTAGACCGCCTCCACCCCGCCCCCACTAACCCACTCTGGAGGTGCAGCTGTTTGGGCCAGAGAAGTTGACAGAAGCCGCCGTGGGCACTCTCTCTCTCTCTAAGACAACACTACAGGCCAGGGGCGGTGGCTCACTCCTGTCATCCCAGCACTTTGGAAGGCCTAGGCGAGGATTGCCTGACCACACGGGTTCGAGACCAGTCTGGGCAACTTGGCGAGACTTCGTCTCTACGATAAATCAAAAAATTAGCGGGCGTGTGGCGCAGACTTGTGGTCCCAGCTATTTGGGAGACCGAGGCGGAAGGATCGCCCGAGCCCAGGAGGTCGAGGCTGCGGTGGCCGGGAGCGGCCACTGCACTCCAGTCTGGGTGACAGCGGGACACCAACTCAAAAAAAAAGGAATCCGCTCGGGTCACCTAACCTTATCGCGACATCCGGGACACCAGGGGGGCAAATCCCGAGCGGCTCGCGGAACTCCGGGACCGGCCGGAGCCGGGACGTGGAGTCCCCGGGAAGGGGCGGCGCTGGAAACTCGCTTTGCGGAAATCGGCCTTCAGGACAAAGACCCGGCTCTCAGGCAGGAGTGGCAGGCTGGCAGGGACAAGGGGGCCAGAGGCCGCGGGGGTGAGAGGCGCCCCCCGCCCCTCGGGGCCGCGAGGTCACGACCGCCTCCACCCCGCCCCCACTGACCCACTCTGGAGGTGCAGCTGTTTGGGTCAGAGAAGTTGACAGAAGCCGCCGTGGGCACTCGGGCCACTAATCGGGCCCCTCGGGCTTCTCTCCGCAGCGACTACCGCCCCGCAGACCCAAGGCGCAGAGCCCCGGCAGCTCCACCGCTGCCCGCTCCATTCGGACGCTCGCGCCAAAAGCCCGCGGGGGCCACGTGACGTCTGGACGCGGCGCGCAGCGTACACACGCACCACCCGGAAGTCCCGCCCCTGTCTCTCGCCGCTTCCGCCGCTTCTCATGGCGGTGGAGGGTTCCTCGGTGGACGCCGCGGCAGCAGATCTAGCTGACCCTTAAGGGTACCCGACCACCGACCTGGAGGGGCGCCCCCTTATCTCAGCCCCAAGTCCCCACTCCCCTTCTTTCTGTTTCAGCTCATGTTTGGGCGGGCGCCCTCGGGACACGACCTGGACCTGTGTTGTGACCTTGGAGGGAGTGTCCCCTCGAGAACTGTCCCTTAAAGCCGTCTTTGGTTGTGGGTGACCCCCCCATCCCAACTCCGCAGTAGTGGGCGGGGCTGTTACTTGCAATCAGAGCACCTAGCCCGGCGTGGGGGGCTGTACTCCCAACGCTTTGGGAGGCCCGGGCGCTCGTGGCCAGGAGTCCGAGGCCAGCCTGGGCATAGCGAGACCTTGTCGCTAAAATAATAATAATAACCAACAGTTAGCCGGGCGCGCACTTGTCGTCCTAGCTATTTGGGAGCCTGAGGCAGGTGGATCGCTTGAACTCCGGAGTTTGAGGCTGCAGTGAGCCTGGGCGACAGAGTGAGCCCCTGTCTCGTGAATACATACAAATAAATAAAATAAGAAGATTTCAGCTCTAGCAGGCGTTAAAGACCGGCTCTGAGCCGGTTTCCCGGCAGGAAGAACAGGGAAACCCATCTTAACTCATTCATGCCGTGTTAACTACATCCCTCAGGCTGCGGTAGCATCTTTTACATTCTCAGGATGTGGATCATCCGCCTGCTCTCCTGTGTCTGTCTTCCTCCCGAATGACTTGGAAGACCTGACTTCATCTCTGAATTCACAGGCGCTGTGACACGTCTAGTATAGGCTTAATTCACTTTGTTATAGGATCTGGAATGTCTTCTTTTTTTTTTTTTTGAGTTGGAGTCTCACTCTGTCGCCCAGACTGGAGTGCAGTGGCTGCTCCCGGCCACCGCAGCCTCGACCTGCTGGGCTCCGGTGATCCTTCCGCCTCAGCCTTCCAAGTAGCCGGAATTACAGGCATGCGCTACCACGCCCGGCTGATTTTTTGATTTATTGTAGAGATGAGGTCTCGCTGCCCAGGCGGGTCTTGAACCCACGGGCTCAGGCAATCCACTCACCTCAGCCTCCCAAAGGCACGGGATTACAGGCTGAGCCACCGAGCCCGGCTTGGAATGTCTTCTACTAGATTCAGAAAGTCAGAACCCGTCATGGACCTTGTTGGTTCCAGAAGGTGCTTGAGCAGTAAAAGCAGAAGTAACCTGGGATTAGAGAAAGGGTGGGCTCCATATGGTTCCTTAGGTATCATTTTAGTTTGATCATCAGTAATCCTTAGCTGTAGCAGGAGGCCTTGCTAAGGCAGATGGATTCTAAAGCTTTTGATCTTCTAAGTCTAATTAGCAGAGGAACACAGGTCTGTGATCCTTTCTAATAATGGTGACCAATTACTGAAACATTTTATGAGTTGGGCATTCTGCTGTGCATTCTCAGGCTATATCATGTTTAATCTTACAATAAACCTATAAATTGGTTAGTGCTGTCAGATTGGGGAAACTGAATCAAGTACTTAAGTGATGTGCCTGGTAGCATAGCAAGGTTCAGGTTTGAATTCTAGTCCATTTGGTTTCATATACTTAACTAACCTGTGATTAAATCTGCTTTTACTCTTTAAACCAGAACAATTTGGTCTTGTCCTCCTCTTTAGGGAGCAGGGTGTTTCACTAAGAGTGGACTAATGAGAACCCTTGGCATGTCACACAGCCCTCTGAAATATATTTTCTCTCGCATAAACATTCCCCTATCGGTATGGCCTGATCCAGTAAATTGGCTATTATCCCTTGCAGCCAATTAAAATACGAGCGGCAGAGACTGGGAGAAAAGGGAGTGTTTAATTTCTATAATCAGGTTAAAGGAGATGGGTGGGCATCATTGCCAAAAAGCTCACTCGAAGCAACACAAAATCATTGCAGTATTTACACCCCCAAATTCGTAGCCCTTTACCCACATGAGTTTGAAGCCTATGCAATTTTAGCATGACTCAAGATTTACATAAGTGATTTCTGATATGTGGCCACTGACCTGACACAAAGTGTTCTGGTCATGTTGACATTTTAGATAACATTTTAGAATTTAGAATATGTCATTTTACAGTTTTTTAGAGGAAGGGGCAGGCATTAGCAATATTTGGAAAGGAGGGAAAACATAACTATAACAATCTTTTATTCCCAGAGCCCTGGCTTATAACAGTCCAATGTCCTTGTATTCACAGATGGAGAGGAGGTGGGTAATGCCCACTCCTAGCTTTCAGACACACTCCTACTGGCCTTGGTCTACTCTCCTGATCATTAGGTGGTCTGGCTTGCCCGGCTGTTTCTTCTTCAGCACCAGCAATGGCTGCTGGATAAGATGGGCCAGTCGGGCTAGGCCATGCTAGGAGAGGAGAAGCTGGGCTGGGGAGGCGAATACGAAAAATGGACACTTTTGAATCCAAGTGGTTTGTTACATTTAGCCCGACTCAGCTACAAAATTACATCTGTTCTAAATGATGGTTCTAATATAACCAAAATGGCCTCTTTTCAGCCTATAATACTATAACTTTATGTTCCTTGTTCTCTTGGTACCAAAGACTACATTCACTAGCTCTGCCATAATATACTTTCTTACACTCTTCTAGTGTGGCTGCTCAAATCACTTACTACTTGCACTCTATTTACTATATGCTTTATTTGTTAAAATCTTTTTTCATAAAAACTGAATGTGTGTAAAGTGTACAACATGATGTTTTGATATACCTAAGATAATGAGATGATTACTACAGTCAAGCAGTTAACATATCCATCTCCTCACATAGTTAACTTTCATGTGTGAGAGCACCTGAAATCTCTTCGCAAATTTTCCGTATAAAATACAGTACTATTAGCTGTCGCCATTATGGTGTACATTGGATGTCTAGACTTACTCATCTGACAGAGCTACAACCTTGTACTCTTTGACCAACATCTCCCCATTTCTCCCACCTTCCTGTATTTCACTCTCTGCTTCTATGTATTTGACTTTTTCAGACTCCACATATAGGTGAGATTATGCTGTGTTTTTCTATCGGGTTTATTTCACTCAGCATAATGTCCTCCAGTTTCATCCATGAATTACAAATGACAGGATCTCCTTTTTCAAGGTTGAATAATATTCCATTGTAGATGTACATACCATAATTTCTCTATCCACTTATCTGTCAGTGAACAATTACATTGCTTCCACGACTTGGCTCTTACGGATAATGCCACAACGAGCAAGGGAGTGGTGTTATGGCTTCAGGATACTAATTTTATTTTCTTTGGGTAAATACTAGTGGAATTGCAGGATCACATGATAGTTCTGTTTTTAATTTTTTGAGGAATCTCTATACTATTGTCCATATAGCTGCACCAACTAACATACCCAATAACAGTATATAAGTGATCTTTAAAATCTTGCTGGGCATGGTAGCTCATACCCATAATCCCAGCACTTTGGGAGGCTGAGGCAGGAGGATCATTTGGAGCCAGGAGTTTGAGATCAGCCTGGGCAACAAAGCAAGACACCTGTCTCTACAAAAAATAGAAAAATTAAGCCGGGCTCGGTGGCTCAGCCCGTAATCCAGTGCCTTTGGGAGGATGAGGTGAGTGGATTGCCTGAGCCCGTGGGTTCGAGACCCGCCTGGGCAGCGAGACCTCATCTCTACAATAAATCAAAAAATCAGCCGGGCGTGGTAGCGAATGCCTGTAGTTCCAGCTACTTGGAAGGCTGAGGCAGAAGGATCGCCGGAGCCCAGCAGGTCGAGGCTGCGGTGGCCGGGAGTGGCCACTGCACTCCAGTCTGGGCGACAGAGTGAGACTCCAACTCAAAAAAAAAAAAAAAAATTAGACTAGTGTAGTGTACATATGCCTGTAGTCCCAGCTACTCAGCTGAGGCAGGAAGATCACTTGAGCCCAGGAATTTGAGGCTACAGTGAGCAGTGATCAGGCCATGGCACTATAGCCTGGGCAATAGAGTGAGACCCTATCTCAGTAAATAAGTAAATACATAGATACACAAAATGATTGCTAGAGGCTGGGCACGGTGTAATCCCAGCACTTTGGGAGGCTGAGGCAAGAAAATTGCCAGAGCCCAGGGATTCGAGACAGCCTGGGCAGCCTGGTGAGACCTCATCTCTACAACAAATCACATGTGCGCGTACACACACACACACACACACACACACACACACACACACACAACTAGGTGAATGTGGTGGAATGTCTTGTAGTTCCAGCTACCTGGAAGACTGAGGCGGAAGGATCACTTAAGCCAAGCAGAATGAGGCTGCAGTGGCCATGAGCGTGCCACTGCACTCCAGCCTGGGCGACAAGAGTGAGACTCCAACTCAGCAACAACAACAACAAAATGATCGCTAGAGAAATAAATGAATGAGTTGCTAATTAAAGCAGGGTGTAAATAAGCCAGAAATAAAAAACAGCTTTGAAGAAAAGATTCAGGAACAGTGAATTGAAGTGGTAGGGAAAAGCAATTAGGAGTCAGGTGGCAATTAGACCTCAGAGGTGGCTGGATCGCCCCTTCTTCAATCAGGATAATAGGCCGCAGCTCCCATTAGAATCGGAAATAAATGGAGGATCCGGGCAGGATCAGGAGAAAGAAGGGGCGGATAAAGGCGGAAGGCAGGCCGAGGTCACACACAAACTGCCCTGGCACGCCGGGCTGCGAGTAGCACCTGGCGCGAGGATGGAGCGCTTTGTCCGTGTCCCCTGCGGCTTGTACCAGGGCTATGGGAACGCGCTGCCTTTAGGCCAGCCCGGCCTCTCGGGGCACAAACAGCCCGACTGGAGGCAAAACATGGGCGCCCCCGCTTTCCTGGCCAGGCCGGGGCTGCTGGTGCCTACCAACGCCTCCGACTACTGCGCGGACCCATACAAGAGGGCGCAGCTCAAGGCCATCCTGTCCCAGATGAACCCCAGCCTGGGCCCGCGGCCGAGCAAGGCCAGCACCAAGGACGTGGGCGTGCAGGTCAGCCCGCGGCTGGACAAGTCCGTGCAGTGCTCGCTGGGGCCCCGCACCCTGCGCAGCCGCTCCCCCTGGGACGGCGCGGGCCCCCGGGAGCCCAGGGGCCACCGGGGCTCGGCCCGGCCGCGGAAGGACGGGGAGGATGCGGCGGGCGAGGCGCCTCCGGGCCCAGCGGAGGCCAGCCTGCTGCGGCCGCCCACGTGCGGGTCCGAAGAGGACAGGCGGGAGGAAGACGGACTGCCGGATGAGCCGGGAGACAGAGACGCCCCGCGCCCCCGGGAGGGGAAGAGCCCGCAGGCGCATGGAGACGCAGCCGCTGATCTGCCCCGGAGGCCCAACTTCCAGGTGGACCTTCGCTACCCTCTTCTGAGTCCCCACCAGTCCTTCCTCTCCTTTTGCATTTCTGGGGCAGTAAGAGCAAAGTCTCCTCTGGTTTCCTCCCTTTGTTTGGGAGACCAGAAAACATGCTTTGTCTATGGCCTGCCTGTCTTGTAAGTTTTCGGTCAAATATTGTGCCAACCCGAACCGAGCCTGTGAGCACACACCAAGTCTGGTAACTACTGTTTTGGGGAATGAGGACAGGAAGGGCTTCAAGTCTGAGCAATAGAAAGTCAGACTTCTTGCATTTTGGGGAGAGTGTGGGGTGGGTGGCCTCTGGGAAAAGGGTTTGGAAGCACACGGAAGACAGCACGCAGCAGGAAGAATCCAAGAGTAATCCTTAAGAGAAATGAGACACTCAGTTAATGCAGCACCCTTGAGAATAGAGATAAGTGAGGTTAAGGAGGTAACTTGTTTTCTTATACCAAGCCATAAGGCAAGGAGGGTGAACTCCCCCCCCACAATAGTAAAGACTTTCCTCCTTTATTTTCAGTTTTTGGAGCCAAAATACGGCTATTTTCACTGTAAAGACTGTAAGACCAGGTGGGAGAGTGCTTACGTGTGGTGCATTTCTGGAACGAACAAGGTAAGTACGAGGGAGAGGTGAGAGGAGGATGAGGGGGCACAGACGTTGAATGTCTTATCTCGGCGTCCTCAGGGCCAGGTAGGCAGTAAGTGCTCAGTGAATGTTTGACGGAACGGAATCGGACTGTCCATCTGAGTTTCTGACCTGCACCCTGACGTTGTTTGACAGAATGTTAGGTTACTTAGATGAGCTGTTGTTCTTGTCCACCTTGGAACTTTCTCTGTTTTTTAGTTGATGTATTTTTGGATAGGTTTGTGCCTTAAGGCCCAGAAAATTTCCACTGTATGTCCACAAGGTGGTGCAACAAGTGAGATAATTTTTGTAAAGATCAGCCTGCAAGAGACTTAGGCTAAGCCTACACAAAGTTCTCCCCGCCCCCCGCCCAACCTGGGTTCATTGCCAACGTATTAAGACTGGGACTGGGAAAGATTTCACACTAAATTCTGTTTCTGGATTTCCGTCAACAACCACGGGTTGTTCTGGTCATTGCAGACTCATTTCAGAATGAGAACAGCGGGCCGCCACCCGAGGCCCCCTGGAGCCTTTTGGTTGGTCTGTGTACTTCTTTTTGCCACAGTCTACATGGGGGCCCATTTTGTTAACTACTAACAGCACTTGAATTGGAGTGCCTGGTCTTTTACCTGTTTAGGTATGGTCTTCCTGGCCAAAGGACTGTGGAGGGAGAGGACAAAGAGGCACACTGAGGACACAAACAAGGACATAATGGCGCTGGGACACTGGGCTGCATCTAGCGCCTGGTGAGCAGACGGAGAGCTTTATCCGTGTTCCCAGTGACTCATACCAGGGCTATGGGAACACACTTTTGGGCCAGGCTGAGCCCTGAATGAAAACTTCCTCTTTCACCAGCCATTTGCTAGACCTAGGAGGTGAATAGCCTTTGAGTGAAAGTTAAAAATACTTCCTTTCTCTCGCCAGAAAAAAAGCAATGGGCTTAATTCAAACCTTCCAATGCATTAGGATACAAAGAACAAGGCAGAGGACTTGTCCTCAAGGATTTTTTTTGGAATTGGAGTCTCACTCAGTCACCTAGGCTGGAGTGCAGTGGCATGCTCATGGCCACCCCAGCGTCAACCTGCTGGGCTCAGGGATCCTTCTGCCTCAGCCTTCCAAGTAGCCAGAACTACAGGCACGCGCTACCACACCTGGCTAATTTTTTGATGTATTGTAGAGATGAGGTCTTGCCAAGTTGCCCAGGCTGTCCACGAACCTGTGGGCTCAGGCAATCCCCTCACCTCAGCCTTCCAAAGTGCTGGGATTGCAGGCTTGAGCCACTGCGCGTGACTTTTTTTTTTTTTTTTTTTTTTTTAGTGACTGGTTCTGGTTCTGTCCTTCAGCAGCCTCAGATATATGGACTCAAGCGGTCTTCCCACCTCAGCCTCCTCCCCAAGTACCTGGGATTATAGGTGCATGCCACCACAATTGGCTATTTTTTTTTTAAGAGATAGGGTCTCACTATGTTGCCCAGGCTAGTCTCGATCTCCTGGCCTCAAGTGATCCTCCTGCCTTGGCCTCCTAAAGTGCTGAAATTACAGGCATGAGCCCCCATGTCCAGCTAAGAATTTATTTTGGTAGGAGTGATGAAGACAAAATGTGACCTGGCAATATATGTGATCGCACCCATGGTATGGAAGTGATATAGAAATAACTCAGGAGGGGGATGGTTAGCTCTGACTGAAGGAAGCCATCATGATGTCCAAGCAGGAATTTAAAGAATAAAAGAGAGAGAGGAAAAAAAAAGAGTTCACCAAGCAAGGGAGGGAAAAAATGCACACAGGAAATTTCACAAAGCCTACAGAGCACATGGTACTGATGGGTAATCACAAGTAATTTAAAGTTTAAGTGGGGCAGTACTGAAAAATGGAATGTGTAAGGGCCAATAGACCAGGACAAAAGATGAAGGTCAAGGGTTCAGCCATGCAATGAGTAACACTGTAACCCCAGCTACGTCCCATTGAGTACCTGCTATTGGAGAGTTATCAGAACTATAGAAAAAGTTAGTTGTATTATCCTGATTTTACAGGTAAGAAAAATTTTGTTCAAAGAGTAGGAAAAAGTGACTCTTAAGCACTAGTTGTGCTTAAAACTTCGAGGGTAGAGGTTAGGTAAAAGCAAAGTGCAAGGGAAGGAATGGATTGTTTAAGAAGTGGGATCCTAGGGTCTGGTGTGATAGCTTGTGCCTGTCTATAATCCCAGCGTTTTGGGAGCCCAAGGCAGGAGAATTGCTTGAGTGAGGAGTTTGAGACCAGCCTGGGCAACATAGTGAGACCTCATCTCTACAAAAAATTAAAAAATCAGCCGGATGTGGTGGTGTGTGCCTGTAGTCCCAGCTACTCAGGAGGCTGAAGTGGAAGGATTGCCAGCACCCAGGAGGTTGAGGCTGCAGTGAGTTGGGACTGTGCCACTGCAACCAGTCTGGGCGAC
The DNA here is from genome assembly GCA_027257055.1 of Cephalopachus bancanus. NCBI lineage: Eukaryota > Metazoa > Chordata > Mammalia > Primates > Tarsiidae > Cephalopachus > Cephalopachus bancanus. The sequence continues at coordinate 346,230 of JAPVLO010000233.1, forward strand.
AGAGTGAGACTCCGTCTCAAAAAAAAAAAAAAAAAAAAAAAAAAAAATTGGGAGCTTAAGAGAGGGTTGTATGTGTGTATATATATAAAAGCTTGTATAAAATCTCATTTCTTTTTAGGTTTATTTCAAACAACTCTGTTGCAAATGCCAAAAGAGTTTTAACCCTTACCGTGTAGAAGCAATCCGATGTCAGGTAAGCACATGCCACGGTTGTGATGTTTTGTTGTTAAACATGAAGCCCCTGTGGCAAAATATTAGGATATGACAGAAGTGAATATTGGTATAGGAGTATTAGATTTTCTTTCTTTTAAAAATTTTATTTTATTATAGAGATGTGGAGTCAGGATTAGGTGCAGAAGTCATCTATGTGAGGTGAAGATCGGGCCGCCAACTGGCCCTCACTTCTCCTGGGTTAGGATCAGGTAGGCTTGTGCTGTCACATGCCCACCTCCCCTGGCCTCCCACAGTGTCCCGCGACTGCTGATCCCTCCCTTGTGCTATTGTGATTAATGTTCAGGGCCCACTTAGTTTTTCTCAATGTTTGAAATTTTCTACAAATAAATGAAGGCATCTGTTTTTGTTTGCTTTTTATGAAGGGAAAGAGGGGAATCACTATTTTAAGTTGCCTTATTGGGTGTGTGTGTGTGTGTGTGTGTGTGTGTGTTATATGTATGTTTTTCCTTAGATACCTTGTGCCTAGTTAGAATGCTGTACTGTAATTTAAAAGGTAACTGCTATTTCTCCTTTACTGTGTGCCAGACTTTGGGCTACATTTTTTTTTTTTTTTTTAATTGGAGTCTCACTCCTTCCCCGACTGGAGTACAGTGGCACGTTTATGGCCACCCCAGCATTGACCCGCTAGGCTCCAGCGATTCTTCCGCCTCAGCCTTTCAAGTAGCTGGAACTACAGGTGCAATCTACCTCACCTGACTAATTTTTTATTTATTGTAGAGGCGAGGTCTCACAAGTTGCCCGGGCTGGTCTCGAACCCACGGTCTCAGGCAATCCACTCACTTCGGCCTCCCAAAGTGCTGGGATTACAGGCTGAGCCACCAAGCCTGGCTGGGCTATGTGTTTTATCACGTGCATTATCTCCTGAAATCTAACCTTTGTGAGAGATGTTATCCCCATTTTATAGGTCAGAAAGCTAAGTTCAATACAGTAACTGGCCCAAGGTTAGACTGATAGTATTGGAGCTGTGATCAGATACCATGGTGTCTCCAGTCTCTAGAAAGTCACAGAACTAGATGAGATCCTTGATCTCCTAGTAAGCCCTCTTGAGTCTGGGGACTGAGAGGGGGCGTGGAGGGGGCGGCCAGGATACAGATCTATAACAGCTTGAAGGAAACCTGACAGTTTCCTGAAGTGTGACAGTTACTTTTGGGGGTTTTTTTGTTGCTGTTGTTTTTTTTTTGTTTGTTTTGAGTTGGAGTCTCACTCTGTCGCCCACACTGGAGTGCAGTGGCCGCTCCCGGCCACCGCAGCCTCGACCTGCTGGGCTCCAGCGATCCTTCCACCTCAGCCTTCCGAGTAGCCGAAATTACAGGCATGCGCTACCACACCCGGCTGATTTTTTAATTTATTGTAGAGATGAGGTCTTGCTGCCCAGGCGGGTCTCGAACCCGCAGGATCAGGCCATCCACTCACCTCAGCCTCGCGGGATTATAGGCTGAGCCACCAAACCCGGCTAACAGTTACTTTTTGTAATCGAAAGTGTTTTTAAAAAACCTTAGTTCTTCACTTACTTAAAAATATTTTTTCTTTTTCTGTAATTAGTACAAATAAATGATATTTTAAACACCAGTTTCCAAATGATTTATCCTCAGATTTTTCTAGTCTGATGTTTTTAGGCTACTTATGTTTACTATCACTACTTTTAAATTGGTTTAAATATTACTATTTATCTACACTCTTTTTAATGTTTTCTTATGTTCACTTAAGTTGATTTTTTAAAAAATTATTCAATCCCCCTCTGTCGTTCTTTAATGTTCTTCTGATTGGTTACTGTAGAGATCACAGCATGACTCTTTTTGACTTGTCAAAGTCGAAATAGTTAATCTTACCTCTCACTGACAATGCAGTGACATTAGACCCACTAACTCCATATCATTTCATCCTAACATATACTGTTGAATATTTTAATTTTCCTTATTATGTTTTATTTTTTATTTTATTTTATTTTTTGAGTTGGAGTCTCACTATGTCGCCCAGACTGGAATACAGTGGCCACTCCGGCCACCGCAGCCTCGACCTGCTGGGCTCCAGCGATCCTTCCGCATCAGCCTTCCAAGTAGCCGGAATTACAGGCATGCGCTACCATGCCCGGCTGATTTTTTGATTTATTGTAGAGATGAGGTCTCGCTGCCCAGGCAGGTCTCGAACCCGCGGGCTCAGGCAATCCACTCACCTCAGCCGCCCAAAGGCGCGGGATTATAGGCTGAGTCAACGAGCCCGGCTTTTGTTTTATTTTTTGAGTCGGAATCTCACTATGTTGCCCAGGATGGAGTGCAGTGGCACAATTACGGCTCACTGCAGCCTTGACCTCCTGAGCTCAGGCAATGCTCCCAGCCCAGCTTCCTGAGTAGCTGGGACTACAGGTGTGCACCACCATTCCTGGCTAAATTTTTGATTTGTTTTTTTAATGGTAGAGATGGGTGTCTTGCTATGTTGCCTAGATTAATCTTATGTTTTAAACTTTACAAGATATTATTTTAAATAGTCAGTATTCGTTTAGTTTTACTTTGTATTTATTCTGTCTTCTTGTTCTTAGGCTTTTTTTTTTGTATCTGGGGTCACTTTCCTTTGACTTGAACATGCTTTAAAATTTTCTGTAGTATAGGTGTGAAGGTGAAAAATTCTAATTGTCTGAATATCTTTGTAAGATGTGTTTTTACAGGGTATAGAATATCTGGTTGGCAGTAGTTCTTTCTGCCCTTTGGGGATCTGGCCCTCATTTATTCTGTGAAATTGACACTATTAGTCTTACTGTGGCTTCTTTGAAGTAATCGCCCTCTCTCTCTCCTCTTTCCTCTCTCGCCCCTTCTTAAATCTGCTTGCTTTTATGATTTTTTTTTCTCTGCTTTGATTTTTAGCAGTTTTACAGTGATGTGCCTTGTTGTGGTTTCTTTGTATTTATCCTACTTGGGGTTCACAGTGTTTCTTGAATCTGTGGCTTGAAGATTTTCATTAATTTTAGAAAATATTAACCCTTGTCTTTTCAAATATTTCTGCTATTCTCTCCTCTCTCTGTAGTGTCTCTCTGTGTGTGTGTCTCTCTGTCTGTCTCTCTCTCTCAATTCCAGAGACTTTTGTACCATATTCCTTTCCATCTTTCATGTTTTCTTATATTTTCCATGCTTTTGTTTCTTCTTTAGGGTGGATATCATCTGCTCAATTATCTTTCATTTCTATTTCTCAGCTCAACTCTTTAAAATCTGCTATTAAACCCATTCATTGAGCTACTGATTTAGGTTATTTTTATTTTTCTGTTCTAGAATTTTTATTTTCCAGTTTCATTGCTGGAAATATTAGTCTTGTTTTCTTAAAAAATATCAAGCATCGTGATTTAAAAATCTGTGTCAGATAACTTCATAAACTTAATACCCTATGGGTCTATTGCTACCCTTTTGGTTTTCAAGCATGTTGTTCTCCTTATATATAGTTCCCAGTTATTTTCTGTTTAGTTCTAGATATCATGTGTGAAAAACTGTAGTGAGGGTAAATGGTCTCAAATGTCAGGCTCACCTCTGTTTCTGGGTTTTCTTCTCTAATGCTTTGATAATTCTCCAGTGTTTTCAAGCAGTTATTTGTTTTTAGCTCAGCTTTTCTAGTTGTCCAGAAGGTTTGGTCCGAATTACCTAATTCACCATTGCCAGAAGCAGAAATCTACCTTTAGAGTAAATCCTTATTTTATTGAGTCCTTTCTTTATAAGGATATTGTGAGAACTAAATGAATTCATCTATATGTAGTGCTTAGAACAGTGCTAGGCACATAGTGAACACCATGTGAGTATTAGCTATTAGAATTGTCTTATAAGGAGACATACTCCTCAGCAGAAGAGTAAAGTTTGTGAATGTAGTACAACGTTTGAAAACAATCATATTTGAGACTCTTGTTTAAAAAATGAAAATGCCTGTTTTCACAGTATAAAAGGTGAATGTTGACTTATCTGTGTGGCTATGGGACACATGCAGAAAATACATCAGTGATTCTGAATGTCAAAGACTGGCAGTGTTGGGAGGGCGGACTGGTGCAGTTTACCAGTTTCCATGCGATGTGACTTTTCATTGTTGGAAGGCAGAATGGGATAATGGCTGAAGGCACTGATTTATATCCCAGTAAACACTGGGCATGTCTGGAAAGAAAAAATTTAGCTTTCTCTAGAATGTTCCTTCCTCCTAGTTGTAACAATCCAAAATACCTTCAGATATTACCAAACGTCCCTGGGGGCTTGGGGTGTAAAATGACCCCTGGTTGAGAACCTCTGCTCTAGTGTTTTTAAATGTTCCCATTTAGATAATCAAATCACTTCATTTCCATCCACTGCCCCTCACCCACACCTGACTACAAATATAAGAACCTACATAGTGAAGACACTCTAAAGAAAACTCTTACCATTTTTTTCTTACTTTGTGTTATCTTGATTGGCCCAGAAATATTCTCTTGAACATCATCTCTGATCACTCATTTCAAAAAAATGTATGGCATCTAATGGGATACAAGTGTTGTGTACAACTTGTTTTGGGCTTCCAAATAGGAGTCAGAGGATGAAGATCTCAGGGGTGGCAGTGGGGAGAGGTATTTCGATTTGAGGATTGCATTTGGAACAATCTGATCACTTAGTGTTCACCCTGTTCCTTGCTTTCCAAAGACCTGTTCAAAGTCTCGTTGTTCCTGCTCTCAAAAGAAAAGACACATTGACCTAAGGAGGCCTCATCGACAGGAACTGTGCGGTCGCTGCAAAGACAAGAGATTCTCCTGTGGCAGCATCTACAGCTTTAAGTGTGTCATGTGACAGGCAGTGTGACTTGTAGAGGATATCTGAGCTCTTCTTCTAACTTACTGTGCGGTCTTCCTTTTTCGCAACTTGGATCTGATCTGGCATTGGAAAATGAACTGGGCTTTTGTACTTTTTGTAGGTTGTATAACAATTTTTCAATGTGAGTATGATTAAATAAATGCATATGAACTATACCATGACGACACATTAATCGGTAATCCTGGGTTGGGAAATGGTAGATACTGCCACTTCTGTGAAGGGAAACAACAAAGAGGAAAAAATAGTCATTCATTTGATTCACATTTACAAGCTAGGTGTTTAAGGACTGGGAATACAGTGAGGAACATACATAATTACAGCAAATACTGAAACGGCACCTAGCACGTGCCAGGCGTTGTTGTAATGAATCACAGCAGCTGCATTAAGTAGGAACTATTATACCTTTTCATAGATAAGGAGATGGAGACCCAGAGGTCAGAGGCTAGAGTCAGGATTTGAATCTAGGTAGTCGGTTGGGCTCGGTGGCTCAGCCTATAATCCTAGCACTTTGGGAGGCCAAGGCAAGTGGATTGTCTGAGCCCGCGAGTTCAAGACCCACCCAGGTAACTTGGCAAGACCTCGTCTCTACAATAAATCAAAAATCAGCCGGGCATGGTAGCGCGCACCTGTAGTCCGGCTACTCGGAAGGCTGAGGCGGAAGGATCGCCGGAGTCCAGCAGGTCGAGGCTGCGGTGGCCGGGAGCGTGCCACTGCAGGCCAGTCTGGGCGATGGAGTGAGACTCCAACTCAAAAAACAAAAACAACGAGGTAGTCTGGGACTCGCGCCCTGCTTTTAGCCACTACATGTACTCTCAAGTTCAGATTGTGATGAGTGCCATAAAGAAAATAGGGTGCTGATGGAATAGCCCTTTAGATAGGGTGGCTGGAAAGAAGCAACAGGAGAATTGAGACCTATAGGATGAGGGGAACTGAGGGGAGAAGATGGCTTTGGTCCAAGAGAACAGTAAGAGCAAAGGTGGGGAGGTGGGGCATGTTCTCAGGTTGCTCCAGGAATAGGAGTCCCTTGAGGGTAATGTAGGGCATGAGGCTGTAAAGGCAAGGTTTGGGCTACAAAGGGTTCTCAAGGTCATGTTCAGGCATATGAGGGGGTTTCAACAGGGTAGTGAGATCAGATATGGATTTTAAAAAGCTCACTTACTGTTGGGAAGTTAATGAACACATGAGCAAAATGATAGCCTGGACAAAGGTGGTGGCCAGGGAGAGGAAGGAAGTCCAGACCTTCAAAATAATGTTTGGAAATGTAGGGTTGGCAGTAGAGGATGGAGGAAATAAATGATGACTCTTAGATATCTGCTTTGAGCTATAGAGTGGGTGGAACTGAGAGGTATACCAGTTAGGAGGCAACTTCTGGAGTCAGATGACTTATCCTGGGTTTAGCACTTAAGAGATGGATGATTGTGAGCAAGTTACTTTCTTTTGTAATTTTTTTTTGAGTTGGAGTCTCACTGTGTCGCCCAGGCTAGAGTGCAGTGGCATGCTCACCACCACCCCAGTGTTGACCTGCTGGACTCTGGTGATCCTTCTACCTCTGCCTTCCAAGTAGCCAGAACTACAGGTGTGCGCTACCATGCCCGGCTAATTTTTTCATTTATTGTAGAGATGAGGTCTTGCCAAGTTGCCCAGGCTGGTCTCGAACCCCTGGGCTCAGGCATTCCACTCACCAGGGTCTCCTAAAGTGCTGAGATTACAGGCTTGAGCCACTTTGCCTGGCCGGCAAATTACTTTTTGCGTCTCAGTTTACCCATCTATAGGATGAGGATAATAATAGTTCCTATCTCATGGTGGTGAGAGGACTGAAGGAGCCGATGTGAATTAAGCGCTTAGAATAAATAGTGCCTGTCACCTTGTGAGGGCTCAGTACGCTTGCTTAGCAGTTCTTAATTTGGTGGGATCATTTAGTGATATGAAGGGACTTCTTTCAACATCCTGATTTTGAAGTATTTGAGATATCTGAACGGAGATGTTATGAAGACTATTAGGTATGTGCATCTGGAATTTAGGAGAGCATTCAGGGCTAGATACAGACTTGGAAACAATAAATGGTTTTTAAAGCCACGGTCTTGGAGTCTTGGGCATGCCAACATTTAGAGCAAGGATTCTAAAACTTTAATGTCCCAGGAATCATCTGGTGAGCTTTGCTAAAGGAGCATTTCAGTTGAGTGGGTCTGGGGTCTGAGACTTTGCAAATCTTAACAAGTTCCCAGATGCCATCAATGCTGCTGGTCCCCAGACCACACTTTGAGTAGCGAGAACTTAAAACTTAGGTAAAAGAGGAGATCAAGAAGGGTGGGAAGAGGGTAGTGTGATGAAAGTAAAGATAAAACCGTATTTTGAGAAGGAGGGAGGGTAAACGGAGTCAAATTCTGCTGGGAGGTGGAAAAAGATGCAGACAGACATGTCCATTGGATTTGGTTACATGGAGGTAACCAGTAATGTTGAAAAGAGATGTCTCAATGGATGGAAGCAAGAGTGAAAGTGTAGATAGTGAACAGAAGCAATATTTTCTAGAAGTTCTGCTGTTAGAAAGCAGAGAAGCTAGTGACAGCTAGCGGGGCATTTGGGGGAAAGGGAGGCACTGAGTATGTTGGCACAGAGAAGCCATTTAGTAGAGAGAAGTTGATGGTAGAGAGACATGTCTGCAAAGCCCTGGAATGGGCAGACGAGATGTGGTCCAAAGTGATTATCCCTTAATGGGAGCAGTGATGTTTCTTGTGTAGTAAAAGGACGGAACACCTAGAACATAGGGCTTATTAGAGAAAGATAATTTTATAGATTTGGTGGGAAGCCTGATTTGTTCACTCAGTGAACTATGAAGCAGTCATAAGCCGGGATGACTAGGATACTGAGGAGGGAGGGTAGTATATGAAATAATTCTCTCAGGTCTTGGGAAATGGAAAAAAAATCAAGAAGACGTAATTGCATCATAGGGTTATCTGATAGTGTGGAGAGCTCATTTTGAGATTTGGGTCCATTTGAAATGCACAGGTGCCCCTGGCAGGCTTGATTGTGGTTACATTCTGTAATGTCAACTTCAGTGCTTCTGGTGCAGATGTGGAAATGGTCAATCCCTAGGTTCAACCAAGCTCAGTAGATTTAACCAGCTCAGTAAGTGGAGGGATAAGGCATACCTTCAGGATGTCGGCAAAGGAGGAATTATAATTGTCCATGGACCTCAAAAGTATCCTGAAGAGGAGTGAAGATAGGTGAGGGCCACAGACTGTTATTCAGGTTAGGAGAATTGTTAGAGGGCTGATGTGGGCGGGGGCTCAAGTAAATGAGGACTGGAAGAATTCCCAAGTGGAGGGACTGGAAGATGAGATTCTGGAACTGGTCCACTTACTGCTGTGGACAAGGTTTTGGTATAAGCAGGACATTGGGTGGTTAAAGTAGAGCTGAGTGGAGATGCCTGGAGGTGGGAATATTATCAGACAGAGGCAAAAGATTTTGTCCGCATTATCCACGAGGATGCTGAAGTCCCAGAAATGACGTCAGAAACTGAGGTCTCCACCAGCAAGAAGCTCTGGTCTATTCTATGAATAAGGGATGGTGAACAGGAGGGCTTAAGATCAGCAGTTCTCAGCCAGGCTCGGTGGCTCAGCCTGTAATCCCAGCGCTTTGGGAGGCTGAAGTGAGTGGATTACCTGAGCCTACGGGTTTGAGACCCACCTGGGCAACTTGGCAAGACCTCGTCTCCACAATAAATCAAAAATTAGCCGGGTGTGGTAGCATGCGCCTGTAGTTCCGGCTACCTGGAAGGCTGAGGTGGAAGGATCGCCTGAGCCCAGCAGGTTGAGGCTACAGTGGCCAGGTGCATGCCACTGCACTCCAGTCTACGCGACGGAGTGAGATTCCAACTCATAAAAAAAAAAAGATCAGCAGTTCTCAACCACAACTGCGACTTAAAATCATTCAAGACGTGTTAGGAATGACCCATGGCAAGTCCATACCCTAGACTCAGGGTGTAGCTTAAGGGATCTTGAGTGAGTCCTGAGCCTCGTTTTTTTTTTTTTTTTTAGTTGGAGTCTCACTCTGTCACCCAGACTGGAGTGCAGTGGCCGCTCCCGGCCACCGCAGCCTCGACCTGCTGGTCTCCGGCGATCCTTCCGCCTCAGCCTTCCGAGTAGCCGGAGTTACAGGCATGCGCTACCACGCCCGGCTGATTTTTTGATTTATTGTAGAGATGAGGTCTCGCTGCCCAGGCGGGTCTCGAACCCGCGGGCTCAGGCAATCCACTCACCTCAGCCTCACAAAGACGCGGGATTACAGGCTGAGCCACCGAGCCCGGCTCATTTTTTTTTTTTAAAAGCTTCCTTATGATTCTGTTCTAGCCAAGGGTCACAGCCACACTAACGAAGATGGTTGAAATAATTTAAGAGGGAGGATGACTAGGACAGTTAGGTGGTGTGAATTTAAAAGTCTCTGAGCTTATTAAAAAGTGGGCAAAAGGCATGAATAGACATTTCTTAAAAAAAGATATATGGGCAGCCAACAGACACGTGAAAAAGTGCTCAGCCTCACTCATCATCAGAGAAATGCAAAACAAAACCACACCGAGATACCACCTAACCCATTAAGATACCACCCAGTAAGAATGGCCATTATTAATAAAACAAACAACAACAGATGCTGGTGAGGATGCGGAGAAAAAGGAATGCTTTTTCTACACTGCTGGTGGGAATGCAAACTAGTGCAACCTCTTTGGAAGACAGAGTGGCGATTTCTGAAAGAACTAGAAATTGACCTTCCATATGACCCAGCAATTCCCCTATTGGGAATATACCTGGAGGAACACAAATCATTCTACCATAAAGATACCTGCACATGTATGTTTGCTGCAGCTCTATTCACAATAGCAAAAACATGAAACTGACCATAGTGCCCATGAAAGCTGGACTGGATTAAAAAAAAGGAGTACTTATACACAATGGAATATCATGGAGTTGTAAAGAAGGACAAACATATTAACTTTGCAGCAACTTAGATGGATTTAGAGTCTATCTTTGAGTGATTTATCACAGAAACAAAGAACAAAGTACCATATGTTCTCACTCATAAGTGGACCTTGAACAATTATCACAATACTATAAGAAAGGGATTGGCAGTAGTGGGAAACTGCCAGGGGAAGGAGGGGTACACCTCATAAGGGTACCTTCATAATGAGCATTTGTGTGCCTAACCTGAACTGTGCCCCACATCTTTAAAATACAAAATGATTATAAAAATAAATAAAAGTCTCTGGGCTTTTTAAAATAGAAATGAGGAGAAAGGGTTGAAAATAGTAGAGGGTGGCAAGAAAGAATTTTCTGCTTCTCCCTGGCCCTTGAACTCCTAGAAGTTTACAGCAGGTTGCTCGAGTTCTTGGAATCTGAAGTTCATATATAATATTGGTACAAGTGCTTTTCGTTAAGAGCAGGGTCTGAGGACCCTCCGTATTGTTCTCCATAGTGACTGTACTATTTTACATTCCCATCAACAGTGTATTCCCTTTTCTCTGCGGCCTCAAAATAAAACTACCATCCAATCCAGCAATCCCACTGCTGGGAATTTACCCAAAGGAAAGGAAATTGGTGCATTGAAGAGACATCTGCATATCCTTGTTAATTTCAGCACTGTTCACAATAGCCAAGATACAGAATCAACCTGTGTTTACTGAGGAATGAATGGATAAAGAAAATGTGGTCTGTATACACAATGGAATATTAATCAGTCATAAAAAGTATGAATCTTGTCATTTGCAGCAACATGGATGGAACCGGAGGACATTTTGTTAAGTGAAATAAAAGTTAAACACTGCATGTTCTCATTCATATGTGGAAGCTAAAAATAGCTGATCCCAGCTGGTGCGGTGGTTCAAGCCTGTAATCCCAGCACTTTGTTAGACCGAGATGAGAGGACTACCTGAGCCCATGGGTTCAAGACCACCAGCCTGGGCAACACGGTGAGATCTCACCTCTACAATAAGTCAAAAAATTAGCCGGACATGGTAGCACATGCCTGTAGTTCCAGCTACTTGGAAGGTTGAGGCAGAAGGCTTTCTGGAGTCCAGCAGGTTGATGCTGAGGTGGCCGTGACTGTGCCACTGCATTCCAGCCTGGGCAACTGAGTGAGACTCCAACTCCAAAAAAAAAAAAGAAAGAAAGAAAGAAAGAAAAAGCAGTTGACCCCATAGAAGTAAAAAGCAGAACACGATACTAGAGGCTAGGAAAAGTTGGGGGATGGAGGAAAAGATTTATTACAGCAGGAGTCCCAACCTCTGGGGCACAGTCTGGTCCATGGCCCGTTAGGAACTGGGCCTCACAGAAGGAGGTGAGCAGCGATGAGTGAGTGAAGCTTCATCTGGTCCATGAACTCCTAGAAATTTACACCAGGCGGCTCAAGTTCTTGGATTCTGAAGTTCGAATACAATATTGCATTAAGAGTAGGGTCTGAGGACCCTCCATATTGCTCTCCAAGGGGCACTCCCCATTGCTCACATTACCCTCTGAGCTCCACTCCTGTCAAGTCAGTGGCAGCATTAGATTCTCATAGGAGTACAAACCCATTTGTGACTGTGCCTGCCAGGAATCTAGGTTGCACGCTCCTTCTGAGAATCTAACGCCTAATGATCTGAGGTGGAGCTGAGGCAGTGGTGCTAGTGCCGGGGGAGGGGCTGCAAATACAGATTAACATGAGCAGTGAGGTTGGACTGCACCTCCCCTGCCTTCCCTTGTCCATGGAAAAATTATCTTCCACAGAACTGATCCCTGATGCCAAAAAGGTTGGGCCATTGTGTTGAAGGATACAAAACTACAGCTGGACAGCAGGAATAAGCTCTAGTGTTTCATACCATAGTAGGATGACCATAGTTAATAATACATAGTTTCAGTGCAGACGTAGCCATCCATGTTTTTCCCCCAAATGTTTCTGATTGGCAGTTGGTTGAACCCATAGATGGGGAACTCACCAATATGAAGAGCTGGATGTACTTTTTTATTTTATTTATTTATTTATTGAGTTGGAGTCTCACTCTGTTGCCCAGACTGGAATGCAATGGCCGCTCCCGGCCACTGCAGCCTTGACCTGCTGGGCTCCGGCAATCCTTCCGCCTCAGCCTTCCAAGTAGCTGGAATTACAGGCACGCGCTACCACGCCCTGCTAATTTTTAAAAAAATTTATTGTAGAGATGAGGTCTTGCCAAGTTGCCCAGGTGGGTCTCGAACCCGTGGGCTCAGGCAATCCACTCACCTCGGCCTCCCAAAGCACGGGATTACAGGCTGAGCCCCCAGCCCGCCCTACTTTTTTGTTTTATTTTATTTCTTTCTTTCTTTTTTTTTTTTTTGAGTTGGAGTCTCACTCTGTCGCCCAGACTGGAGTGCAGTGGCCGCTCCCGGCCACCGCAGCCTCGCCTGCTGGGCTCCAGTGATCCTTCCGCCTCAGCCTTCCGAGAAGCCAGAATTACAGGCATGCGCTACCACGCCTTGCTGATTTTTTGATTTATTGTAGAGATGAGGTCTCGCTGCCCAGGCGGGTCTCGAACCCGCGGGCTCAGGCAATCCACTCACCTCAGCCTCCCAAAGGCACGGGATTACAGGCTGAGCCACCAAGCCGGCTTACTTTTTTATTTTTGATGATGAACACGGATGAAAAGACTGGAGGGCTGGGAAAATCTGTGCTTCTGTTGCTACATCTTTCCTTTTCTAATCCTTCATTTGATCGTAATGTAGTAGAACGTCAACAGAATGTCTTGTACCCCGGGCTGACTTCACCCGGTTTGTTGGGTTCCACCAGAGCTCCTGCATACAAATGTGTTCATATGTACTTTCAGAGACATCTGTCTGATTTTGGTCTATGTGCCACCGCCGTGCCCCCAAATAATGATACATAGTTTCAAATAGCTAGAAGAATATTGGATGTTTCCAACACAAAGAAATGATAAATATTTGAGATGATGGATGTGCTAATTACCCTGTTTGGATCACTATACATTATATGTATCCAAACATCTTTATGGACTCTGTGAATACTTGTCAGTTATTATTTGTCAATTAAAAAAAAAAGGATCTCAACTAGAAGAGATGGTGACAGAGAAGGAAGTATCTGCCAGGAAACTGATCTGTAAGTGGATGTGGTTATCTATTCATCTGTTGAATTCTAGCCACTCTTTTTCTGTGACCTCAAATATGAAACAAAGTAGCAAAAAGATCAATGACAGATTTGGGTAGAATCACTGTATGAACAGCCTGCATGGAAAAATGGTTGGGGGTGTGTTTTAGAATAGTGGTCTCCAACCTTTTTGGCATCAGGGACTAGTTTCACAGGAGACAATTCTTCCACAGGCCGAGGGAAGGGGGAGGGATGGTTTCGGGATGACTCAAGTGCATAATATTTATTGTGCACTTTATTTCTGTTATTATTACATTATAATATATAATGAAATAGTTAAACAACTCACCATAAAAAAAGAAGAATGGGCCAGCTTGGTGGCTCAGCCTGTAATCCCAGCACTTTGGGAGGCCAAGGCGAGTGAACTGCCTGAGCCCACGGGTCCGAAACCAGCCCAGGCAACTTGGCACGACTTTGTCTCCATAATAAATTAAAAAAAAAAAAATAGCCGAGCATAGTAGCACGTGCCTGTAGTTCCGGCTACTTGGAAGGCTGAGGCAGAAGGATCGCCCGCACTCAGCAGGTTGACGCTGGGGTGGCTGTGAGTGTGCCACTGCACTCCAGCCTGAGTGACAGAGTGAGACTCTGACTCAAAAAAAAAAAGAAGAATGGCTGGAAGTGGTAAATAAAATAATGGGCAGGCCACAGGCCACACACAGACTAAAATAACTGTCAGTTTCTGACTTAAAGCCCGCCATCAGATGCAACTGTGCAATTGACATACGTCAACTCACTTGCCACTCATTGATAGGGTTTTGATGTATGTGAGCAACTGATTTATGACAGTTTCCGTGCAGTCAAACCTCACAGCTCACATTAACCTGTATTTGCAGTCACTTCCCAGTGCTGGCATCACCGCCTCAGCTCCACCTCAGATCATCAGGCATTCAATTCTCATAAGGAGTGTCCAACTTAGATCCCACACATGTACAGTTCACAGTAGGGTTTTGTGCTCCTGTGAAAATCTAATGTTGCCACTGATCTGACAGGAGGTGGAGCTCAGGTGGTTATGCGAGCAATGGGGAGTGGCTGTAAATACACATGAAGCTTCGCTTGCTTGCCTGCTGTATGGCCTGTTTCCTAACAGGCTACCCCATACCAGTCTGTGGCCTGGTGGTTGGGGACCCCTGCTAAAGATGACACTCTGCTATATTCAGTGGTAAGTTTCTCCTAGTTCAGTGTCGTTCAATGTTTGCTGGATATTCAAATGATTTGGCAGACCCTGGTCTGAGTTTACCAACCTAGTCTCTAGATGAATCAACTTAAGGGAATCTGCGTTTGTGACAATCACTTTGGGGTAATTCTTAGGTCCGAGAACCCTGAAAGCGGTGTTTCAATCCTGGCAGTGGATTAGAACAACCTGAAGAACCTTAAACAGTACTGGAATTTGAGCACAGCTTTGGACCCATTAAGCCAATAAAGAGGAAGCTTGGGTATTGGGGGTTTTATGTTTCCCCATGTGACTTAATATGCAGCTGGGGTTTCAAACTCATTGCCTGTGCTCTGATTCTTACAAGTGAGATTCCATTCCTGACTCGCCAAGACAGAAGAGTGTCCTATTTTTTTCTTAGGGGCTTTAAATACCATGTGTATGTCTTTACCCAGACTTTCTCTGCAACAGCATACTTGCATATTCACCTGTTGATTCACTGTCTTGTCTTGGATGTCTAATGGGCATCTCAAAGTTAACATGTCTGAAGACTAAATCTTGAGTTCCACCTCCCAAACATGCACTTCCTTATCTGTCAATGGCAGCCTCATTCTTCCAGTTTTTGGGCCAAACTTGGGAGACTCCCATGTTCACACGTCATCAGCAAGCCCTGTCAGCTCTACCTTGGTAATATTTCACCTCCTTGGCTACTACCCTAGCCAAGCCAGCATCATCTGGTGACTGTACCATTCTCACAGCCGCCTATCTGGCCTTCCAGCCTCTGCCCATCTGTAGTCTATTCTGCACATAGCAGTCAGGGTGACTTTGTGTTGTTGCTGTTGTTTTTTTTTTTTTTTTTTTTTTTTGAGTTGGAGTCTTACTCTGTTGCCCAGGCTGGAGGGCAGTGGCACACTCATGGTCACTGCATCCTTGACCTGATGGGCTCAGAAAATCCTTCCTCCTCAGCCTCTGGTGTAGCTGGGACTACAGGTGCACACCACCACACCTGGCTAATTTTTTTGATTTATTGTAGAGACGAGGTCTCGCTATGTTGCCCAGGCTGGTCTCGAACTCCTGGGCTCAGGCAATTCTCTCACCTTGGCCTTCCAAAATTCTGGGATTACTACAGGCACAAGCCACTACACCTGGTCCAGCATGATCCTTTTTTAAGAAAAATTATTTTTATCTTAGTAAAACATATATAACATTACCTTTTTTTTTTTTTTTTTTGAGTTGGAGTTTCACTCTGTCGCCCAGACTGGAGTGCAGTGGCCGCTCCTGGTCACTGCAGCCTCGACCTGATGGGCTCCGGTGACCCTTCTGCCTCAGCCTTTTGAGTAGCCAGAATTACAGGTGCGTGCTACCATGTCCGGCTAACTTTTTATTTATTGTAGAGATGAGGTCTCACCAAGTTGCCCAGGCGGGTCTCGAACCTGTGGGCTCAGGCAATCCACTCACCTCAGCCTCCCAAAGCATGGGATTACAGGCTGAGCCACCGAGCCCGGCTGAATTTTACCATTTTTAAGTACATAGTTTATTGGAATTAAGTACATTCACAATCTTATGTGATTACCACCATAGAACTTTTAGTTCCCGGCCGTTTTCATCATTTCTGAATAATTCTTTTAAAATAAGTTAAAGCACATCACTGCTCTATTCCCAGACGTCCAGTGGCTTTCTGTCTCACTCAGCAGAGGAGTCCTTTCTGTGGCCCACAGAGCCCTTTCGGCCGTCCTCTCCTCTCATTATTACTTGGTCCCTGTATTGGTTGGACCAACAAAGTGATCCCGCTCCTGCCTCCAGATCCTTGCACGTTTTTCCTGGGCTGGAATGCTTTTTCCATTAGCTAAACATGTTGTATCCCTACTTCATTCCTAAAACAGCCCCAGGGTGCCCTACTCTCTATCCCTGTTTTATTGTCTTTTATGACACTCAGCATCACCTGACATAGACAAGCATGTCTTCCCTCACTAAAATGTACGAGCCCCCGTGAGAACAGGGAACACATCTGTTTTGATAACTGTCACATCCTCTAAAACAGTGCCTAGCCCACAATGGGCACGCAATAAGTATTTGCTGGAGAAAATATCTTGACTTGTGATAGGTATTCGAAATTAACCGATCCAAAGTTAATGTGCTGAAAACTTTAAAAACCAGCTTTATTGAGATGTCATGAACACCCCATAATATTCACCTGTGGGCACTCGTTTGATGTTAAGGCAGGTATTTGGAAGCAGGTGTAAGCTATGGATCTAAGAAGCCTGGAAGTACTCTTATTCATTCTAGAATTCTACAATTCACTGAAAAGATCAATGTTTGTTAGGATTTTTAACCAGAAGAGCCTTACAACCTGTCTGTGTGTGCACTACCCACAGTCACAAGCATCTTTATTTCACATCTGCATGAACACATTTTCTAAATGTCTCACCTATTGGTGGGAATAAGACATTCACATGTCTCTAAAATGTATGTTTTTTTCCCTAAAACACTGTATTTGGAGACTGTGCTTTTAATCAAGTTATGTCTATCCTATCTGGACAATTTTTCCCACCTGCACTCCAGGGAGAGGAGGTGAAGAAATGGAGGAAAAGGTAGAAGAAATCTTTCACGTGAACGCATCTTCTTTTTTGATTCCTGTAATCTCAGCACTTTGGGAGGCAGAGGCCAGAGGATTGCCTGAGTTCAGGGGCTTGAGATTGGCCTGGGCAACTTGACAAGACTTCGTCTCTACACATGCCTGTAGTTCCAGCTTCGTCTACTGGCACATGCCTGTAGTTCCAGCTACTTGGAAGGCTGAGGAAGAAGGATTGTCTGAGTCCAGCAGGTCGAGGCTGTGGTGGCCGTGAGCAGCATGCCACTGAACTCCAGCCTGGGCAACAGAGTGAGACTCCAACTCAAAAAAAGAAAAGAAAAGAAAAAAGACAAAACCCATTATTTCCTATGACTACAGTTTAATATGCCAGATTACAATGCACTGTTGAAATTCTTTCCTTTTAAAAAATTATTGAGTTGTGGTCTCATTCTGTCACCCAGGCTGGAGTGCAGTGGCACAATCATGGCTCATTGCAGCCTTGTCAACCTCCTGGACTCAGGTGATCCTTCTGCCTCAGCCTCCCAGTAGCTGGGACTACAGGTACATGCCACCACACCTGGCTTTTTTTTTTTTTTTTTGTAGAGATGAGGTCTCGCTATGTTGCCTAGGCTGGTGTTGAAGTCCTGGGCTCAAGCAATCCTCTTGTCCTAGCCTCTCAAAGTGTTGGGATTACAGGCATGAGGCACCATGCCTGGCTTTCCTTTTTTTTTTTTTTTTGAGGTGGAGTCTCACTCTGTCGCCCAGACTGGAGTGCAGTGGCCGCTCCTGGCCAACGCAGCCTCGACCTGCTGGGCTCCGGTGATCCTTCTGCCTCAGCCTTCCAAGTAGCCGGAATTACAGGCATGCGCTACCACACCCGGCTGATTTTTTGTAGAGATGAGGTCTCGCTGCCCAGGCAGGTCTCGAACCCGCGGGCTCAGGCAATCCACTCACCTCAGCCTCCCAAAGGCGCGGGATTATAGGCTGAGCCACCGAGCCCGGCTATGGCTTTCCTTTTTTTAAAGAGGAAAATCATCACAGTGCTTCTCTGCCGGTTCACAGGGCCTGGTGGAAAATTCATTCACGGCAAATCAGTCCTTCTTACTGTGGCTCCCAACAAAACTCTGAAAGTTGGTTACTGTGGTTACCCACAGAAACCTTTATTTTACAAGGCATTTTTCAGAGGGAGGTGATTCAGTTGTTTTCTACAAATCACAGCAAATAATCATTTAGGTAAGTTGAAAAAATTAATCACCAGAATATGTTTATAGCAATCTGGAAACATTTAAAAATAGATTAGTAGTTGTATCTGTGATGACAAAAAATTCTGGATTAGACTCCCAATGCAGGATACTCCTGGAAAATTACCCCTAATGATTCAGTAGTTGTATGCTGGCCAAGCAAGTTGTATTTGCTAGTCCAAGCACAATATGAGTCAGAAGACAGTATAAATTAGATTGTTGCAACTCTCTCTGCATGCTCCTGTTTTTCTAGTGGGGGTAGAGAATAGATAGGTGTTGGTCACAGAATGGAAACTTCTCCTGGTTTTTTCTGCTCATTTCAGACTCTAAATCTTAAAGACAATAACCTAATGATAGGTCACTCTTTTCCGATTTTGCTCTTTGGTTGGTTACAGAGAGCACTGGTTGAAGATCACAGTCTGGTTGGTGTCCACTTTCAAAAATGTTATACTTACGTCCAGTTCACAGGGCCGTGCACTGCATGATCCCCATGGGTACCATTCATAGCATACATGTGAATGGTGCCCTTTGGGGTTTTCACTGTGGCAACCCACACGCAAAGCTTCATGTGTGTTCAAGCAAACATTTTTTTTCTTTTTTATTGTAGAGACGAGGTCTCACCAATTTACCTGGTCTGGTCTCGAACCTGTGGGCTTAGGCAATCCACTCGCCTCAGCCTCCCAAAGTGCTGGGATTACAGGCTGAGCCACTGAACCCGGTCTGAAGGCAAACATTTTCATTAAACAGAAATAAAATCCATGGTCAACATGTATTTTGTCTTTTTTTTTTTAGTCTAAAGAAAATTCTGAACAGAATATCAATTAAGATGACATCACAAAACTTTAAATGTATTTACAGAGTGAATAAGTTACATAGATAAACTTTGAATATGTTCTGATGTGCAACAAGTTCACATGCACACATCTAACGTTTGACAGCATTAGGTTTAAGGAGAGAACTTAAGGATGGCCCTTTGCATATATATTACAAATAAAATATGACATTTCTTAAGAAACAAAGCAACAACTCATGTTTTACCTTTATGATTCTACTTCCAGCTATCCAAATGGATATTAAAAGATGCATGCGCGACAGGTGAAAATACTTGGAATTTATATCGTGAATAATCTTTCTCTACAAAATGGCAAAATTAATTAAAATGAACACTCATCCTTCTGTAGTATAAATATACTCATAAAAGCAACCTTCTAGTAAAAAGCAGCCAAGATCCTTAAAAAGCATCTACCCAGACCACTTTTGGTGCAAAGAGACCCAGGGCCTTCGGAAACAGTAGCCTAGCAACATAAGAAAGGTAATTCGTAGCAGCTCCTTTTAGTTACAGTCATTGTACTCAAATTACAGTGTACATTAAATTGGAGTCCATTTACAATTCCCTTTTCGCAGACACAGGCTGTCAGCTTTGGACCGTCTTACAGTTCTCAGTGGCCAGCTTCATTCTGCCTGCCTCTTTCTCAGCCCACCAAAAAAAGAAAAAGAACAAGGTTCTGTAGAAGGGAAAAGGGAAGAATGTACAAGTTTTAGAATATAAATTTTTTTTTTTTTTTAGCAAAGAAAACATTGCACTTTTGCCAATCTAAAATCGTTTCTAGAAAGGAAGGTACTTGTTCAGTGTCGTCGGCTTTGGTATGCAATGGAAGTCACTTCTTCAGTAGTGAGTTGCATATGCTCAGTCACACGTTGGTGCCACACAGCATGACGGGTGGAGTCTGTCCCCGGAGGTTCCCAGCTACCTCGGTTCTTATAGTATTGCTGCACGTGGGAAGTTCTGCCATCCTCTTGAGAAAAAGCCCTACAGGTAACAAGAGGGAGAACAGTCTGTCCAAGCCTTTTGAAGGCTGAGAAGACACTGAATGACTTCGCCCCAGCATGGCAGCACCGCCAGCCTGGAGCCCAGGGCGGGTGGGAGGCTCCTGTCAGAGACTAGTGCCGGAGACACTGGAGTCTGGAAGAAAAGCAGCGAGTACCCGGTAACTCTGGGCCCGGCGGATCATGTCCCGAATCTCCATGTTCAGCTCCATCAGCTTGGTGCAGATCTCGGTCAGGCTCTGGTTAGACCCCACCAGCGCGTAAGTACCCGTCTGTCCCAGAGTTTGGTGATGGAAATAAATATTCAGTAATGTCTGGACCTCATCATCAGAACTGCTTCCAAAGATGTCATTGGGCCACAGACTTCTGCAGTCAAAAAGAACATCACAGATTAGAGGCACAATCATTCACGAAGTTGGGAGGCTATGAGTCTTTGTTCATAGAAGAATATTCCTAGGCCGGATGCGGTGGCTCATGCCTATAATCCCAACACTTTGGGAGGCAGAGGCAAGAGGATTTCCTGAGTCCAGGAGTTTGAGACCCAGTCTGGGCAGCATGGCGAGACCTCATCTATACCATAAATCAAAGCATAGCCTTACTTCCAGTTCCAGCAACTTGGAAGGCTGAGGTAGAAGGATTGCCTTAGCCCAGCAAGTCAAGGCTGTGGTGGCTGTGGTCGTGCCACTGCACTTCAGCCTGGGTGATAGTGTGAGACTCTGGCTCAAAAAAAATCCTTTCTCCTTTTTTTTTCAAAAGGCTTTATTGAGATATAATTCTCATACCACATAATTCACTCATCTAAAGTATACAATTCAGTAGGTTTTGGTATATTCAGAGTTGTGCAAACACCACTGTAATCAATTTTGGAATAATGAATATTGTTTTGATAAAATATCAAAACACATGTAATACATAAAAGTAACAGAATGGAATATGATACTTTTTTGGTTTTGAGTCAGGGTCTCACTTTGTTGCCCAGGCTGGAGTACAGTGGCACAAATTACAGCTTATGCGGCCTTGACCTCCTGGGATGAGGCAATCCTTCCACCTCAGCCTCCAGGTTAGCTAAGACTACAGGCACATGCCACCATGCCTGGCTAAGTTTCTTATTTTTTTTTTTTTGAGTTGGAGTCTCACTCTGTTGCCCAGACTGGAGTGCAGTGGCCGCTCCCGGCCACTGCAGCCTCAACAACCTGCTGGGCTCCGGCGATCCTTCTGCCTCAGCCTTCCAGGTAGCTGGAACTACAGGCGCACACTACCACGCCTGGCTAATTTTTGATTTATGTAGAGATGAGGTCTCGCCAAGTTGCCCAGGCGGGTCTCGAACCCACGGGCTCAGGCAATCCACTCACCTCAGTCTCCCAAAGGCCAGGATTACAGGCTGAGCCACTGAGCCTGGCTTGGTTTCTGATTTTTTGTAGAGATGAGGTCTCGCTATGTTGACTAGGCTGGACTTGCACTCCTGAGCTCAAGCAGTCCTCCTGCCTCAGCCTTCCAAAGTGCTGGGATTACAGGTGCACGCCACCACACCTGGCGCAATGTGATATCCTTCAAACATTTACCTCATTTGCTATGTCATTCTGATTCCAATGCAAAAACAGTATCAAATGGTAAGGAAAAATACCCCAAAATGATGGCATTGAAATGTTAATTTAAAATTACATAAAGGGATATTTTGAAGTCGTCAGGGATGACAAATAACCAGAACCGACACCAATACTTCTAGTGAGTAAGTCCTGAAAGCTGAGTGTTTCCGGCATGGCAACAATAAAGGTCTGAGAAGAGACATAGAACGTACCTAGACATGCCTTCCACAGTAAGCTAGTCCCAAGGCAGGACAGAGTCATGACAGTGTGCATTCCTGTAACCACCTCTAAAAGAAACGGCAGAGTCACCTGCATTCCCTGATTTGCCGCAGAGCTTTGCCAAGTTCATTGTTCTTCAGGCACTCCAGCATGGACTGGATGGCTGCTTCAGTGGAGGTGAAGGTCGGCTCAGACCAGGTGCCCTCTGCGTAGACAGGGTCCACTGCAATGGCCGCTGTGGCTTCCTTTAGGTGTTTCTTTAGATCACTCAATTCCCTGGACATATTCAGCAGCTGTTTAAAACAAAAAAAAATTTTTTTAAACTGGATTTAAATATAAGGAGAATTTTACATACTTAAAGGAAGGAAGTTTAATTGCATGGGCCGGGTGCCTCATGCCTGTAATCCAAGCACTTTGGGAGGCTAAAGTGGGAGGATTGCTTGGGGTCAGGATTTCAAGACCAGCCTGGGTAACGTAGTAAGACATAGTCTCTACCAAAAAAAAAAAAAAAAAAACTATATAAAAATTCTTTTGATTGCATGGGTCTGCTGAAGCACAAGCCTAATAATACCTTAGTAAATTAAAATAGGACAGGTGACACAGTACTGCAGATGACACGTAGAGGGAATTGGGGGGATGTATGCACTGGATAGCTTTGTGTCAGCAGCCAGGATTATCACCTTGTAGACAAGATTAAAACTTAAAATGTTTTCTATTTGAGTAGAAATGGCATATATGCATTGATTGTCTCAGGATAAAAATAAAAATAAAGGGCATGCATGCAGAGAGAAAGTACACAAGACAACAGGCCCAAGAGCTAGCTAGATCTGAGTTTGAATCCTGATTCTGCAATATACTCTGGGAACACAGACACATAATAGATCTTTTTATGTGCCTTAGTTTTCTCATCTGTGAGACAAAATATTATTCGCCTCACAGGTTTATTTTAAAAATTAAAAGAAGTAGGGTCCATAAAATGTTTAGTAAAGTTTGGCACCTAAGAGCTCCATAAATATCAAGACCACGGACGCTGTTGTAACAAGGTTTTCTTCTTGTTTGTTCTATGCCATGGAAAGAGATTGAAGACACAATTTTGAGCAGCAGGAGGAATAATCTTAAAGTATGTTAATGCTACAGAGGTAAAAGATATTTTCCCTTAAAGTTAACTGGAACCCATCGATCCAGTGTTCAAAAGTAAATTGTAAGTGAAAACCTATGTCTCTTCTGAGTTTCCCCCAATATACTATGGAACACAACTCTTTTGCTAGTTGATCTCAAGAGTTTTAAAAAATTAACAGAGGCCAAGCACAGTGGCTCAAGCCTGTAATCCCAGTACTTTGGGAGGTTGAGGCGAGAGGACTGCCTGAGCCCAGAGGTTCGAGATCAGCCTGGGCAACTTGGTGAGACTGCGTCTCTACAATATATCCAAAAAAATTTAGCCAGGCATGGTAGCGTGCACCTGTAGTTCCAGCTACTTGAAAGGCTGAGGCAGAAGGATTGCCTGAGTCCAGCAAGTCGACACTGGGATGGCTATGAGCATGCCCTCCAGCCAGGGTGACGTAGTAAGACTCTGACTCAAAAAAAAAAAAAAAACAACATGAAATTAAAGGGTTTTCCCCTTTTTAATCAGTTGACAACGCCTGTTTTTTTTGGCAAGGTATTTATTCCACATCTTTATTTCTCTTCCTTGCCAGCTCACTCATACCAGCTATAAAACGGTAGCTCAGCCTGTAATTCCAGCACTTTGGGAGGCCAAGGTGAGTGGACTGCCTGAGCCTGTGGGTTCGAGACTAGCCCGGAGAACTTGGCAAGACCTCGTCTCTATGATAAATAAAAATTAGCTGGGTGTGGTAGCGTGCACCTGTAGTTCCATCTACTTGGAAGGCTGAGGCAGAAGATTCGCCAGAGCCCAGCAGGTCGACACTGGGGTGACCGTGAGTGTGCCACTGCACCCCAGCCTGGGCAATGGAGTGAGACTCTAACTCAAAAAAACCCCCCAAAACTGAAGCTCTTCAGCACTATTAGTCTTCACATAGATGTCTGTTAAATATACTCAGCTGCTCTAGAGCTAGGTTTAAGATGTACTGAAGCGATCTTTTAAAATAAGATATTAGAGTGTCTTGATTTTGGATATCATGTTAAGTTTGAAAGTTAATTTCTCCTTAATTGTTTTAAACCTAGGTAAGTTTTAAACATTGTGTGTATATGTATATACATACACACACATATATATATAGTATTTAAACACTACGTGTGTGCATATATTGGGAGTGCCAAAATGTATACACATTTTAAGAGATGTTATCTATGTATTACTTTTAGTTCACTGTAATCAAAAGTGTCTGGATGCTGATGGTAACCACTTTGAGCACCTCTTGTGATTGCAGAAGTCAAATGTGACTTGGAGTCATCTACACTTCTTTTTTTTTGAGTTGGATTCTCATTCTGTTGCCCAGGCTGGAGTGCAGGGACCTGCTAGGCTCCGGCTATCCTTCCGCCTCAGCCTTCCAAGTAGCTTGAACTGCAGGTGCATGCTACCATGCCTGGTTAATTTTTTATTTATTGTAGAGACGAGGTCTTGCCAAGTTGCTCTCACAGGTCTTGAACCCGTGGGCTCAGGAAATCCATTCTCCTTGGCCTCTCAAAGTGCTGGGATTATGGGCTGAGCCACCAAGACCAGCCCACCTACACTTTTAATACAGTTTTTTCCTTTCTTAAAATGTGCAAACTTTTTTGGCACCCTCTGTATAGACACACATAGGCATGTCTCAAAGATATTGCAGGTTTAGTTCTTGACCACTACAATAAAGCGAATATCATAATAAAGTGAGTTATACACAATTTTTTATTTCCCAGTGCACATAAAAGTTGTATTTACTATTTAGCAGCATTATGTCCAAAAGCAAAATATAAAAAATTAAAAAACACTTTATTGCTACAAAACGCTAACGGTCATCTGAGCTTTCAGTGAGTTGTAGTCTTTTTGCTGGTGGAGGGCCCTGCCTCAATGTTGATCAGGCAGTTGCTGCTGACTGATCAGGCTGGTGGCTGATGAAGATGAGGGTGGCTGTGGCCATTTCTTGAAATAAGATAACAACGAAGTTTATTGCATCAACTGCCTCTTGCTTTCAGGAAAGATTTCTCTGTAGCATGCGATGCTGTTTGATAGCATCTTACCCACAGTAGAACGTCTTTCAACATTGGAGTCAATCCTCTCAAACTCTGCTGCTGCTTTATCAGCTAAATTTATGTAACACTGTTAAGTCCTTTGTTGTTATTTCAACAATGTCCACAGCATCTTCACGAGGAGTAGTGTCCGTCTGAAGAAACTCCTTTCTTTGCCCATCCACAAGAATCAACTCCTTATCCATTTCAGTTTTACTATGAGACTGCAGCAATTCAGTTAAATTGTCAGGTTCCACTTCTAATTCTCGCAATTTCTGCCACAACTGCAGTGACTTTCTCCACAGGTGTCTCGAACTCCTCAGTCATTCATGAAAGCTGGAGTCAGCTCCTTCCAAACTTCTGTTAATGTTGATATTTTGACATCCTCCCATGAATCATTAATGTTCTTAAAGGCATTTAGATGGAGAAGCCTTCTCACGAGGTTTTCAATGTACTTTGCCCAGATCCATCAGAGGAATCACTATCTGTGACGGCTATAGCCTTAAGAACTGTATTTCTTAGCTGGGCTCGGTGGCTCAACCTGTAATCCCGCGCCTTTGGGAGGCTGAGGTGAGTGGATTGCCTGAGCCCGCGGGTTTGAGACCCACCTGGGCAGCGAGACCTCATCTCTACAATAAATCAAAAATTAGCCGGGCATGGTAGTGCGCGCCTGTAATTCCGGCTACTCGGAAGGCTGAGGCGGAAGGATCGCCGGAGCCCAGCAGGTCGAGGCTGCGGTGGCTGGGAGCGGCCACTGCACTCCAGTCTGGGCAACAGAGTGAGACTCCAACTCAAAAAAGAACTGTATTTCTTAAACAGCAAGTTAAAATGACTCCATAATCTATCAGCTGCAGAAGGGATGTTGTGTTATCAGAAATGGAACCTTCATCTCCTTGGACATCTCCATCAGAGCTCTTGAGTGACCAGATGTGTTGTCAATGAGCAGTAATATTTTGAAAGGAATTTTTTTTTCTGAGCAGTTTAAGTCTCAACAGTGGATTTAAAATATTCAGTAAGTCATGCTATAAACAGATGTGCAGCCATTTAGGCTTTGCTTTTCCATTTATAGAGCACAGGCAGAAGAGATTTGGCATAATCCTTAAGAGCTCTAGGCTATCAAAATGATAAGTGAACATTGGCTTCAACTTCAAGTCACCAGCTGCATTAGACTCTCACAAGAGAATCAACCTGTCCTTTGAAACCAGGCAGTGACTTTTCCTCTCTAGCTATGAAACTCCTAGATAGTAATATCTTCTTCTAGTAGAAGGCTGTTTTGTCTAACTGAAAACCTGTTGTTTGGTGTAGCCACCTTTCAAATTATCTTAGCTAGATTTCTGGATAACTTGTAGCAGCTTTTCCCTCAGCACTTACTGCTTCCCCTTATGCTTTTATGCTGTAAAGACTACTTCTTTCCTTAATCCTCATTAACCAAATTCTGCTAGTTTCCAACTTTTCTTCTCCAGCTTCCTTGCCTCTCTCAGCATTCATAGAATTGAAGAGAGTTAGGGCCTTGCTCTGTATTAGGCATTGGCTTAAAGTCATGGGGCGCTGGTTTGATCTTCTGTCTAGATCACTCAAACTTTCTCTATGTTAGTAATAAAGCAGTTTCATCTTCTTCTTCTTTGTTTTGAGTTGGAATCTCACTCTGCTGCCCAGGCTGGAGTGCCTTGGCACACTCATGGCCACTCCAGCATTGACCTGCTGGGCTCTGGTGATCCTTCTGCCTCAGCCTTCCAAGTAGCTGGAACTACAGGTACACGCTACCGTGCCCAGCTAATTTTTGATTTATCGTAGAGATGAGGTCTCGCCAAGTTGCCTAGGCTGGTCTTGAACCCGCAGGCTCAGGCAATCCACTTGTCTTATCTCCCAAAGTGCTGGGATTACAGGCTGAGCCACTGAGCCCAGCCTGTTTCGTCTTCTTATTGTTCACTTGTTTACTGCAGTAGCACTTTAAATTTCCTTCAAGAACTTTTCCTTTGCATTCACATCTTGGCTAACTATTTGGCATTAGAGGCCTGCTTTTAGCCTGTCTTGGCTTCTATCATGCCCTCCTTACTAAGCATATTCATTTGTAGCTTTTGATTCAAAGTGAGCGACATGTTATTCTTCCTTTCCCTCGAACAGTTAAAGGCCACTGTGTTACTAACTGGCCTAATTTCAATATTGTGGTGTCTCAGGGACTAGGGAGGCCAGGGTAGTTGGAGAGAGATGAGAGAATGGCCAGTTGGTGGAACACTCAGAGCACACACAACATTGATCAAGTTCACTGTCCTATATGAGCATGGTTTGTGATGCCCAAAACAATTTCAATAGCAACGCCAAAGATCACAGATCATGGTAACAGATATAACCATAATGAAAAAGGTCAAAATATTGTGAGAAGTACCAAAATGGGAGAGACGTGAAGCGAGCACATGCTGTTGGAAAAATGGTGCCAATAGACTTGCTCGACACGGAGTTGCCACAAACCTTCAATTTGCAAAAAGCACAGTATCTGCAAAGCACAGTAAAATGAAGCATGCCTGTTCATCTAGTAATTATAACGTACATATAGTATTTAAAACTTACCTAGACTTATAATAATTAAGGAGTAATTCACTAGATTGAAAATAATCACACATATGCTACATATACGCACACACATATACACACAGTATGAAACATAATTTACTTTTCTAACATGAAACTGATTGCTTTTTAAATATGAAAAATGACTTGTGAGTTGCATTTGCAGGCCCTCTATTTCCTGGGCAAAGATGACACGAAGATTCCTGTTAATACCTGCTTAGATGAGTAAGAAGAGTAAACTTTATCTTGACCATGTGGCAAATAACCGGTATCAACTGTTTTATCTTTGATGGGATAACCTACAAGTCTATGGAGGAAAACTGGTTTGAGAGTCTGAATCCTCTTTGGCCTTACCCCTCTCTTCCGCCTTATCTTGTCATTCCTTTTTGGTCTGCGTGTTATATTCTGGTTATACTAGATTGCTTAGCGCCCCCTCTCCTCCTTACCAGGTTCATGGCCATGCTGTGTGTCCTCCATAGCCTCACTTCATTCTCATTTTGCTAACTCTGGTTAGCAAATTGCTAACTCATTTTGCTAACTCTGCTAATTCATCCTTGAATCCTCCTTTGAAAGAAGCATTTGCAAGTATAGTTAGAATTTGTATAATTTTATTCCTTTTTCAAACTGAGTAATAAAAAAATGGTAGAATGTCTTTTTCCTCCTCTTGTGGCTCCACCTCTTCCACCCACTCAGAGGGTGAGGATTTCCAGTTTTCACCCTCCTTTCTCTGCCGTCACTGGGATGGCTTCATTGGCTCCTGCTTGTTCATGACCATGACCCCATCTATGCCCTTCATCCAGACCTTTCCCCTGACCCCAGACCCTCACATCTAACCACTGGCAAGAGATCGGTTTTCCTTAAGGCAGGTCCTGGTCCAGCAGGTAGGTTCAGCCACTGACTAGCAGGCAAAGGCTTGGCTGCCTGGTGTACCATGACCTCAGTCCTTCTTTTACACCCCCGGTCTCAACTACGGCACCACCAGCCTCCTGGCTCATCTGAGATGGAACCTGAGCGTTACTCTGGACTTTTCCCTCCCTCTTATTCCTCACTGGTTTCATTCCTCTCTTGTCCTGAGCTTCATTTCCTTCATCCTCTCCATACCTAGTGCTTCTGAGTTCAGACTCTCTCCTCCTGTCTCAGCTATTTCAGCAGCCTCCTAACTGGTCTCCACATCTCCGGTCCAGCTGTCCTCAAGTCCACCTTCTGGATAGCTGCCGTTGACATCTAACTAGAGTCCTCCTCGGCACAGCATCTTTTATGATTGTGTCTCTACCCCTCTCTTCCGCCTTATCTTGTCATTCCTTTTTGGCCTGCATGTTATATTCTGGCTATACTAGATTGCTTGGAGCGCCTTCTCCTCCTTACCACCAGATTTATGGCCAGGCTGTGTGTTCTCACTGGAAGGTTCTTCCTAACTCTAATTAGGAGATCATTCTCCTAACTCTCATTCATCCTTTAAGAGTCTGCTGGGAGGGCAACCCCCTCGGGTCCCCTCCCACTCTGGGAGTGTTTCTGCCCTCTCAATAAATCCTACTTTCAAAAAAAAAAAAAGTCTACCGGGTGTGACTTCCTCCAGAAATCTGTCCAATATTAACCTTTCTCACAGCTAGGCAAATTGGGCAATTATCCTCTGGGCTTCCATAATCATTCTTTGACAGGCTGCATTACAGTAGAATTTTTTACTGGTAGGAAAATGCTGACTCACTCAGCAGGTGCATGTTTAAATTATTTTACTCTTAACCTTAAAAAATATGAAAATATACTGATGCTAAGTAGAGCAGGGAAAATGAAGAGAACCAAACATCATATAAAGGTTTCCTTCTTACCTCAAAGTAAGGGCAAATATGAATAGCTAAATATAAACAATAAAAACCACAACACAAGGACATTTTTCCTATAAGAATGCCCAACTTGAGAGCCAGGATCAAAGTGATTCAAGCGAGGCACCTAGGAGGTAAC
Source organism: Cephalopachus bancanus (assembly GCA_027257055.1). Classification (NCBI taxonomy): domain Eukaryota; kingdom Metazoa; phylum Chordata; class Mammalia; order Primates; family Tarsiidae; genus Cephalopachus; species Cephalopachus bancanus. The sequence continues at coordinate 375,719 of JAPVLO010000233.1, forward strand.
ACATAGGACGGTGCTCTCTTAGAAAGTCTTTAAACTTAGAAGCATCTCAAGTTTCCTCACCTAGTCTGAACCTTGATTTTTAAAAAATTGTTACTTTTGAGTCAGGGTCTCACTCTGTCACCCAGGCTGAGTGTGGTGGCACGATCACAGCTCACTGCGGCCTCAACCTCCTGGGCTCAGGCAATCCTCCTGCCTCAGCCTCCCAAGTAGCTGGGATTGCAGGTTTGTCATACTAATTCTCTTTCCCTAACCTAAAAAATTTTTTTGTAGAGACAAGGTCTTGCTATGTTGCCCAGGCTGGTCTCAAACTCCTGGGTTCAAGCGATCCTCCCACTTCAGCATCCCAAAATGCTGGGATTACAGGCCTAAGGCACCGTGTCTGGCCTCTGACCCTGCTTTTAAAAAGTGAGAATAGAAATGAATACAAGGCACATTTATTTCAGACATTTACTTGAGCAAAATAATTATGTGGGGATAAAAATCACTCGGACAGTTATAAGAGGTGGGGTGAGGAAGAACAAAAGACGAATGATTTTAGTGGCAGGACTTGGGTGGGAAGCACGTGGACTCACCTCTGGCATGGAGCTAACTTCGTGCACTTGGCCGATGAGCTTACAGTAGGACTGAAAAAGCAACAGCAGCTGGAAGTGCAGCTTATATAATCTCTGACACAGTTCCAATTGCTAAAGAGAGAATTTGCATGGGAAGAAATAGTGATTAAGGATCATTCTCGAATAACTAGTGAAATCTCAGTGGAGACAACTTTTCTTTTTTTTTTAATTAAGAAAACATAACTAGCTGTTATCAATTCAAAGAAAACAAAAACAAAACCCAGTCAATAAATATCAGTGTGAAATTCATTGTACAATATAGATTATTATATCCTATGTGATGAAGATGACTAATCAGAGTGCAGCACCCATGAAGAAACTGAGTGACCTGCCAAATTTCTGTTAGACTTGCCAATGAAATACCTACAAATTATAACTGATTGTCTTAATTTTTATAAGCTTTTTTTTTTTTTTTTGAGTTAGAGTCTCACTTGGTCGCCCAGACTGGAGTGCAGTGGCCGCTTCCAGCCACCGCAGCCTCGACCTGCTGGGCTCCGGTGATCCTTCCGCCTCAGCCTTCCAAGTAGCCGGAATTACAGGCATACGCTACCATGCCCAGCTGATTTTTTGATTTATTGTAGAGATGAGGTCTCGCTGCCCAGGCGGGTCTCGAACCCGCGGGCTCAGGCAATCCACTCACCTCAGCCTCCCAAAGGCGCGGGATTTACAGGCTGAGCCGAGCCCGGCTGTTTTTTTTTTAATAACAGTTTTTTTAAAATTGAAGATATGTTTGAAAGGGAAGCATAAGTAGTTCTAGGCGTTAAACTTATACGTTCAGTAGATGCCTGGGCTTGGGAGGTTATTCCATGTGACAGTTTGGCTCCCTTGAGGGTGCAGACACTTATCCCAAAGTCTGTATGAAGACAAGAGTCACGTGGTCCTCGAAGGTACTATATCAGGTTTACTGATGCTCAATAAATATTTGTTGATTTAAACAGATATAAAAAGGGGCCCAAAGTGCTCTCTGTGGAAGGAATGTTCAAACGTAACAATATAAAATGGTCCTTGAGCCCCATAGATACCTCTGGAATTGAAAATGTTTCCGTGACACGGCTTATGTATACTATGAGGCAAAAGGTCATGAATAATCCCAAAGCCAATGACCAGACTAGTCTTTGAGCTGGATCCTCTACACTTTGCCTATTCTATTCCAAGAATGGCTTAGCTCCATAGGTAGTGGGTGGGATTCTGTGAAAAGAAAAGAACGGGCTTCACGGGTAGAATTTCACAGCCAGCAGTCAACAGTGACAGTGACTTAAATATGTGATTTAAAATAAAGGCGTCACTGTTCAGTTTTCAAATGGGGTAGGATAAATAAGTCCTGTCTTTTTTTTTTTTTTTTTTTTTGAGTTGGAGTCTCACTCGGTTGCCCAGACTGGAGTGCAGTGGTCGCTCCGGGCCACCGCAGCCTCGACCTGTTGGGCTCCGGCGATCCTTCCGCCTCAGCCTTCCGAGTAGCCGGAATTACAGGCATGCGCTACCATGCCCAGCTGATTTTTTGATTTATTGTAGAGATGAGGTCTCGCTGCCCAGGCGGGTCTCGAACCCGCGGGCTCAGGCAATCCACTCACCTCAGCCTCCCAAAGGCGCGGGATTACAGGCTGAGCCACCGAGCCCGGCAAGTCCTGTCTTTTACTAAGGACAACGAAGAACTCACCTCAGAATTGAGAGCTTCTGAGGTGGCTTAAAATTGTTCCCTCACATCAGTTTAAGGAGAGAAATCACAAGTATTTAAGTTTTGGTTTTAGGAAGAATATTTCAACTGATATTATTAACAGACTTCTGATCCTAATTCCTAGTGGTTACTCAATCCATGATAAGATGATGCCGAATAAAGTTCCCTGCCCTTCCATGCTCCTTAGGGGAAAAGCAACTCTGCTTAGATTGATTTGATCTCTCAAAACGCGAAACAAGCCCAAATTTAAAGAAGTAGCTCTACTCACTAATTGACTCAAATGTTCCGTGGTTTGGTTGTTTGAGTACAACATTTTATTTTATGGTCATTTAAACTTTTCCTTATGGAAACCTTTTAAGATCTGGATTAAAAAAAGAACTGCCAAAAACTCACAAATAAACAAAACGTCTTGTTTAAAAACAAGGTTACCCTCACAATTCAGGGTGAAACCCAGCTATGAAAATACTGACTTCCCTAAGTGCCAAATAATGGTAGTTCTTAGAGTATTCCACTGACAGTATGAGAATTCACAGCAATGTAGGTTTCTACTTTGGGGCAAAAGCAGCCCAGAATGCCTCTAATAAACTGCCATGTCTCAATCTACCGAATAAACAACCAAATGGAAAAAAAAAAGGGGGGGGGGAGAAACATGCTAAGAGATATAATAGTAATGACAAAAATAAGGTTTGTTATGGGTCCATGCCTAAATGGACAAAGAGAATGAAAGAAAGTTAACTTACTGCAAGAGATTCCATTTGCTACACAGCAAGCATGGCACAGGAAACAAAGGAAAGGAAAGAAAGTACAGGGTCAGTGTATGCATGCAACAGAAAGCGCAGCCCTCTTCCAAGAGCAGAATGGTCAGCAGTATTAGCATTGCTCGCCCAAACTTGATACATGGTTGCCAATGTGGTACCCATTCAACATGCACAGCTTCAGTTAAAAACAAAGCTCTAATGGGAAATATGTCATTGGAAAATGATAGTTTTTAACTTTTGAGGGTCCCTGATAAGCCGGTTTAGGTTTTGTCAGTCTTGGAGACTGGAAGTCAAAACTTTTATTGCTTGAAGATTTTAGTATATAAACATGTGAACATAATACAACTCTGAGGAGGCCAGCTGAGTAATTTGAAGAACGATATAGCCTCAAACAGTCATATTCTTGTTATATGTTAAGGAAGTCTTTAATCTGCTCAGTTTTAGATCTACTAAACTACAACCATCCGATTAACACTGAATATAATGAACAGTCTAACTGGCACTTTCTCTAGTTGGACTGACTTTCGCATTGAGAATATTTTATGGAATGACTATCATTTGAAATTTCAGGGGACTAAACATTGTATATTCTCAAACAAGTGTGAGATAAGACAAGTGATTTTCTTGCATTTTCTTTTTTATGATAATGTTCCCCCCAGTAGACAATTTCTAAAAGGAATCTAGAACTGATTCTTAGTCTAAAAGGAAATAAATTTATAACTGGGCCCTGTTCATCTATAGCTAATATTTTTTGATGACACCATTGAATTCGTTTGCGTGGAATTTTCAAAAACATAGGACCTATCTAACAGTTTCTAATCCAAGACAACAAAAAAACCTTTATTTTTATTTTACTATTTTTTTTTCTTGTGAAATGTGGGGTATAATTCATGGTTAGGTGCTTAAGTAGTCACCGTGCAAGTGAAGTCTGGGCCACCCACTGGTCCTCACTTTGCCTGGTTTGGGACAAGGTACCCTTATTCATATTATATGCAACCCCCTTCCCCTGGCAGTGATCTGCTACTGTCAATCCCTTTCTTAAAGTATTATGATAAATGTTCAGGGTTCACTTGTGAGTGACAACATGTGGTGCTCAGTTATTTGTTTCTATGAGATCACTGAGTATGATAGACTCTAAATCCATCAAAGGTGCTGTGAAGTCCATAATTTTGTCCTTCTTTATAGCTGCGTGATATTCCATCATGTATATGTACCACATTCTTTTAATCCAGTACACTTTCAATGGGAAGCATGAAAAACCCTTTATTTTAAAATCTTCAGGTTATTAATTTAATGCATTGTACTTTAATATAAAAAATAGTAAGCGAGAACAAATAAAACTATCAAACTGCTATTTATTTGTGCCTACAAACATAATTAAAGGATAGCCACCAAAACTCCCCACTCCGTCCTCCAAGGGTTTCTTTTTCTCTCCTTTATTACCAACCTCCTATGAGGTTGGCACACTAATGAGTATTGTATTATGTTTTCTAAGTAGTTTGGAGTTTTCTTTCAAAGTTTTGAAAGAAAAACACCATCAAGTCCATGATGTAGATTACATAGCTTGAGATATTTACTATTTTCAAGAAAACTTTATGTCTAGAGGTTTCTTTTTTATTTTATTTTATTTTAAAGATGTGGGGTATAATTCAGAATTAGGTACATAAGTGGTCATCGTACAGGTGAAGTTTGGGTCTTCCATTGTCTAGAAGTTTCTATAACCAAACTTCATGTAATAAAATACAGTGTCAAATTAGATAGGCATACAGGGTCAGTCTTAAGTCTACATAGACAGAATTTCCACTGTGAAGACTTTTTGAGTAACTTCAAATATGGCTGAAATCTTTACCATGGAGTGTACTTTTCAGACGTGTAGAATTAGGCAAGTGCCAAGTAAATTACATGGCCTTGTAAGAAGAAAACCACTATCTTTTTATTGTTTTCCAAAATGAAGTTATAATCCAAGGAAGTCATCAGCTACAGCAACCAGTAAAGGCAAATGAAGCTTTTTGACTCCAGCTTGGTGCTAAGGAATTTCATTGTCAATGAATTCCTCCCACTTGGGTCTCAGGGCTCAACACAGTGTGTTTCTTGGGAGATGGCCAATTGTGAGGAACATCAGTTCTCAGTATCTTTCCTAGCCTTTCCTTTTTAAGTAGGATAGTTCAAGCTTCCTTAATATTTATTATCTCAGAATCTTTTCCTAGGCCACAGGCTGGGACCTGGTGTGCATTTAGATTTCCAAAAAGATAATGAAAAGTACCTTCCTAGGGGACTGTTTTATGGAAAATGTTAAAACTCTCCCCAACCCTGTGCTGATGTATTCCTGTAACCAGGTTCTAAAAATAACCCCCCTAAACACCGGTCTGTGTTTAGGTGACTTTAGGCTCTTCTGAGGATGTTGTGGGGATGTCATTGTTTTATTTGGTCACAATATTTTCTTCACGTCCTGTGTCCTGCTCTCCTGACATGGCTTGATTTAGAAATTGGATTTAGCAGTATTAAGAAGACACGGTGGGCCAGGTAAAGTGGCTCAAGCCTGTGTAATCCCAGCACTTTGGGAGGTGGAGGCAAGAAGAATGCCTGAGTGCAGAGGTTCGAGACCAGCATGGGCAACTTGGCGAGACTTTGTCTATACAATAAATTTAAAAAACAAAAACCAAAACAAAAAAACAGCTGTGTGTGGTGGTGCATGCCAGTGGTTCCAGCTACTTGGAAGGCTGAGGTGGAAGGACTGCCTGAGTCCAGCAGGTTGAGGCTGAGGTGGCCGTGAGGAATGAGTTGCTTAAAAAGCCTGGAATAATCCAACTCTTGCTCATTCACAGTAGCATAGCCACATCTAGTTTCTTGTATTCTGCTCTCAGATGGTTCTATGCTCATGACATAACCAGTCAGCAAAAATCATAAAAAATGTTTGATATGACAGATGGACCACAATGTACTCTAGTGGCTCTTATGTTCATTGTACGTAATCTCTGAAAGTCACGGGTTTAAACTAAATGGGAAAACATTTAGACAACCTAGCCTAATGAAGACATCTCCTAGGCAGGTAGGAACAACACACGCTCACCTGCTGCTAATTCCACTTGGGTCTGGCACATAGATGACTACTGTATTATCTTTGTTGAGTAGTTTTTTGGACCTTGGTCATAAATATCTTTCAAAGCTTTGAAAGATAAATACCTTTACACCTATGGTACAGATTACACATCCTGAGGTGTTTACTATTTTCAAGAAATCTGTAAACTAACTTTAGCAGACATTTTTTTAGCCAATACGAAGAAAGAGGATTGCTTACAGAAGAACGACTGACTATATCTTAAGGATAGTGTTTAACAGGTTAAAACTTAGCTGGAGAAAAGTCTTGTCTTGTTCAACATTTAATTTTTTCAACTTGTGTAACAACAGAGGTTGCAGGCTTCTCATTCATGAACTATATAGATATAAAATACATAACAGAGAGGATTAGGGTCTAAAAAGACCTCATAGCTGGAATGATGATTTGAATATAAAATGAAATATAGTAGGGCTAAATGTGAATTATTAACTCGAGTCCAAGGAGTCAAGTGTTCAAGTTTGCATTTAGATTTTCATATCTCAGGCTGAGAAATATCTGTTGAATTATGAATGTGTCAACTAAATCACTTGTAATAAATAAGGTGAAAATATCCCCAGCTTTTCCCAGGCCACTTCTGCAGAACTGAGACGATGAACTGCGTTAATCAGCTGTAGGGCCGAGATGGAAGCCACTGCCTGGAGAATCCAGATTTGAGATGTCTGGAGACTTTGCTCCCTGAACTATGCTTATGTTCACTTAAACCAACTCGTGGTAGCCACTCCAGACTAATTCCACAGGAGATGGAGAGATCAGTGGCAACCAAACTCCTTTATCAGAAGTTCTGGTTTTAAGCTGTGAAGAGGTCTGTCTCTCCTTTTGATATGTGCAGGCCGAAAAAATGCCTCTAAAGCAATGTCTACAAATGAGTTAAATGGATCTCATGAGACAGGCAAATCTCACTCTTTGTCTCATGTCCTATTTAGTGTATGCTCTACCTTATTCTAGAAGAATTGGCATCAAGTCACCAAGAAACCTAAATCATTTAGCTAATCCTGTCTTTTTAAGAAAGTCTTCCCCAGAATATACTGTCCAAGTATTAGAAAAACTTTTCTTAGAAACATGGTTTATTGTGGTCTTTTGTTTGTTTTTGAGTTGGAGTCTCACTCTATTGCCCAGGCTGGAGTGCAGTGGTACGTTCATGAACACTGCAGCCTCAACCTGCTGGGTTCAGGTGATCCTTTCGTCTCAACCTTCCAAGTAGCTGGAACTGCAGGCATGCACCACTATGCCCAGCTAATTGTTTGATTTATTGTAGAGACAAGGTCTCAGCAAGTCACCCAGGCTGGTCTCGAACCCCTGGACTCAGGCAATCCTCTCACCTCAGCCTCACAAAGTGCTGGGATTACAGGCTTCAGCCACCATGCCCGGCCTTATTTTGTTGTTTTGAACATGCACTGTGAACATTCTTCCAACACACTCTGCTGTGAGTTCAGCAGACAGCTCCTTGCATATTACATACACACAGATGTATCTCACATATGCAAGGAATATACTTTCCTATTTTTTGGAAACAAACAGCCCTTTCTATCTACCTTTCATTTCCCATTTTTGGGCCTTAGGTACAAAGAAACACAAACTTAACAAAATACATCCCTTTGTTGGTTACAACTCACGGGCCACCTGTGTGTAAATTTTCTTCATTATGTTAATGTCTACAACTTCATGTTGAGGACAGAAGAGAAATTGGAAAATATTCAATACCCATGAAAAAGTTATATTCTACAAACAATTCCTCATTTAAATTACTTAAGAATGACTGAAAGGTGGCCACTGACTAAGACCAGACCAGACTGGATGGCAGGGTTCTGGGGTGGGAAGATTTTATATGCTTATCTGTATACTGTCACCATCTCTGATAGACTGATTTCTCTAACTGGTCAATAAAACCTTGCTTTGCTAGGTTTAGGCAGGTAAGTACTGATCCTTTCAGAAAGTGCACACTTCTCTGAAATAGAATACCCATGGGTAATAGCTACAGGTATGTCCCCTCTGTGGTTTATTATCCATCCAGATGTAGGTTCTGCAAGTGATAAGTTCACTAATCCCCATTCCACCTGTCCCAAGGCAAAGGTGCTCAGAATAATGGACAACACCAGATTATTCCAGAAGATGGAGAACCTGACTCAAAAGGAGTGTTGGAAACACCTGAAGGTAAGCAGTGCTCTGAGACCAGACATATATTTGTTGGGTTTTGCTTTGAGTTGGAAGCCAAATGGTAGCTCTAACCATCAAACACAGTCTCTCCACCAACTCTGGATATAAGATCTTGATAGTTAAGTGGAGTGATGCCTTCGCTTCTCCTGAAGGCCCACCTTCACTGTGTACAGACTTTTTCCCCCAGTTTGCGCTGTCAGCCCATTTACAGCCTTGTGTGATGGGAACCAAGGCTGCCTGATTTGTGTATTCCCTGTTGTGCCTTGCCATGCCTCTAGCTCGTCAGTGGTTCAGTCAAGGCTGGTGGAATTAGAGAGTGTTGAGGTTTGAGCTGCATGCCCAGTGGCCAGACTACTTCTAGGTCTACTAACAAAACAAAGTTTACCCAGGTATCTAGATGATTTAACCAAATCACTTGACCTTGCCAGACATACTGGGATTGCCAGCTTCTCTCCTTAGGTGGCATACAATTTGCCTTCCAGACCAGCCCCAGACTCAAAAGTTGTCACAAACATAGGACTGGAAGCATCTTCCTCAGGATATCTGTTCATTGCCTGAGTTTTCTGGTCTCCAGTGGGTCCAGGAGCCACTTGAGAAAATTCTGGAACACTGAGTTAATACCAAACAATGGGGCCAAAGCCAGGTTGGTTTTGCAAAAACGCTGGCAACATCAGACTCCCTTCCATCATTCTTTTCCTAACAAATTCCACTGTCATCCCTCCTGGGTGTTTTACCTCCTTATTTGTACAGATTCCTAAAACCGTATTATGCATTTAGATGTATGCTGGAAATTAGTCTCTAGCATTTTCCTATGTATGTGTTTTACTTTCAAAATTAAGTTAAAGAAAGTATGGACAGATGGAAAGAATATGTCTTTAGAGTTTGCCTCTCATCTTTAGTTTTCTTATCTGCAAAATGGAAAAGCCCTTATTTCAAAGGATTGTTGAAAAGGACCAGAGGATATTATACATGTACAGTACTTGAAAATCATTAGTTTCTTCTTTCTATTTTTGTACACTCAAGCCTTTATTGTAATGCTAACAGAGTTGTCACATGTAACTAAAGAATAAATAGATGAACTCCACTTTTTAAATCTTTGGGTTTAGTAAAAACACAAGAAAAGAGATGGGAGGGAACAAGTACTACAAAATAGACGAAAAGAAAGATAAAGGAGGAAATGAATTAAGAATAGGCAAAAGAGGCCAGGTGCGGTAGCTCAAGCGTGTAATCCCAGCACTTTGGGAGGCTGAAGTGAATGGATTCCCTGAGCCCAGGGGTTCGAGGCCAACCTGGGCAACTTGGTGAGACCTCATCTCTACAATAAATTGAAAAATTAGCCAGGTATGATAGCATGTGCCTGTAGTTCCAGCTAATTGGAAGGCTGAAGTGGAAGGATTACCTGACTTCAGCCTGGGCTACAGAATGAGACTCCAACTCAAAAAAAAAGAATAGGAAAAAAAGAAATATTTGTTTGAGGAAGATAAAGAACCAGGGCAAAAAGGCGGGGGGAGTGGGTAACTAAATTGAGTAAAACAACTTAATAGAAATAAATTAGAAGCACAATAAAACAAAAATTTTATTTGAGAAAGAGAATAATTTAACTGGAACTTAATAAATAAGTAATGAATAAATTAACTGGGATTTCTAGTTATCCTTAAGGTTAGCCAGAAGCTATAAACAAATACATAATAGACTTGGTTTCAATCTTTGTTTCTAAAACTCTGCAATGCATTAATGTACTTTCCTGATTGCGATTCTATTATCGAGAATATAGTAGAATTTGATGATTGAGGGTAAGTGTTTGGATAACTAGTTATTTTTTATTTACTACTATACTATACAAACTATAATATGAGCTGGACTAGATTTACGCCAATTGTAAATCCTAACTTGGTTGCTGTTTTCTGGACTGAATTTTTCTTAATAGGAGAGTATGGCAGAGGAAGGACTGAGTTGGAATCACAAGCCATGAGTGCTAGCTACTTAGTGGCCGTAAAATCTGAAACCTGGGTAATCTATGATTTTTTAAGGATATGTTCCTTCTTCTGGGGTATGCTACTGGCACAGGCAATTCAGTGAAAATCAGAGTCACAGATCATCTGAGATGGGACATCATAGATTCTCGATTTTTTTTTTTTGAGTTGGAGTCTCACTCTGTTGCCCAGGCTAGAATGCAGTGGCATGCTCACGGACACTGCAGCCTCACCTGCTGGGCTCAGGCGATTCTTCAGCCTTCCAAGTAGCTATAACTACAGGCACGCGCTACCATGCTTGGCTAATTTTTTTATTTATTGTAGAGATGAGGTCTTGCCAAGTTGCCCAGGCTGGTCTCAAACCCATGGGTTCAGACAATCCTCTCACCTCGGCCTTCCAAAGTGCTGGGATTATAGGCGTAAACCACTGCTCCCGGCCACAGAGTCTCATTATGGGGACTGAGGGACATGCGGGGGTTCTTTGCTTTTTTTTTTCAGTTGAGGTCTCATTCTGTCCCCTAGGCTGGAATGCAATGGCATGATCACGGCTTACTGCAGCCTCCATCTCCTGGGCTCAAGCAGTCCTCCTACTTCAGTCTCCCAAGTAGCTGGGACTACAGGTGCACGCCAACACGTCTGGCTAATTTTTTAGGTTTTTTTGTAGAGATGAGGTTTTGCTATGTTGCCTAGGCTGGTCTTGAACTCCTGGGCTCAAGCAATCGTCCTGCCATGACCTCCCAAAGTGCTGGGATTACAGGTGTGAGCCACTGCACCTGGCCTCATTGTGATTTTGAGCTGCACATTCAACTATGCATTGGTTATGAGGGACATATCATGTAAGTCATTAAACATCTATTATTAAAATATCATATAGGAAAACTATTTATTGTGTATATTTGCCTACGTTTCCAGACCTTGTGGCCATGCTTTAGTTCTGTCTGTCACTTATCAGCCATGGAGCCTTGGAGAAGTCAAGCTTTTGTTTCTTCAACTATAGGATGGGCCATTGTTACCTGCCCTGCTTCTCATCCAGAGAGATCAAATGACTTGTGATACGTGAAAGTTCCCTGCAAACCACAAAGTGAAATGAAAACGTGTGTCTTCAAGAAGGGCAGTGATGTGGAGCTACAAACCACACTTCAACACCCCCTCTAGAGGTTTCTCAGCCTTGTGGTTTACTCAGTGCACTATCCCTGGTCTCTTCATGAAAACTTATCAAAGGGCTCACCAAGTGACTCTATGCTGGCAGTGAAGAGTTACAACCAGTGATATTGAAACTCACTATTGTCTGTTCGTATGCCACAACTCTTTTTTTGTTTTTTGAGTTGGATTCTCACTCTGTCACCTAGGATGGAGTGCAGTGGCATGCTCACAGCCACTGCATCCTCAACTTGCTGGGCTCAGACAATCCTTCCACCTCAGCCTTCCAAGTAGTTGGAACCACAGGCACATACCACCGCATCCGGCTAATTTTTTCATTTATGGTAGAGACGAGGTCTCGCCAAGTTGCCCAGGCTGGTCTCGACCCATGGGCTCAGGCATTCCTCTCTCACCTCAGCCTCCCAAAGTGCTGGGATGATAGGTGTGAGCCACCACGCCTGCTACAGAACTCTTAAAATAAGTCATAATATTCAATAGGCCCACACACACCTACATTCCTGAGAATGAGCAAAAGAAAGTGTATGGACTTATCTCCTATGCATTCCCCATTAAGTCACTTCAAAGAACCCTTAACCCCCTGCAGACTGAGCCTACTCAACTTAGAGAAATGAATCCCTATTCACTCCCTTTTATCAGTGGTCATAGATTTGAAAATATAGCACCCATGTAACCGTAAGCCTTGTAATTTATATGACTTTTTTGTGCATTATAACTACCAATCAAAATGATGCAGTGAATAATGTTTTACTTTGTAAAAAGGCTCTGGTAACTCCCTTACTCTATGGCAAGCTTATCTACCTCTTTAGTTTGGTATTAGTGATAATACCAAGCTACCTTTTGGTAGCCAGCTCCAAGAAATGCAGGCCATAAATGTTACTATTGACAAAATGCGGCTGTGACTTGAGTTCTATACAATGCTTTGTTACTCACATAGTCAGTGTATAGGGGATCAGCAACCCTAAACTTACAAAAACAGACCGAGGAACCTAAGGGGCAAGGCCCTTGTCACAGTTTATGACTGTATGACTTTTTGATTAATGTCTGTCTCCCTGACAAGGTCAGAAACTCTGTAGGACAAAGGCCTTGTCTGTTGCTTACTACGGTGTCCTCTGGGGAGCCCTAGCATAGGCACTCAGTACCTAACTGTGGAAGGAATGCTTTTCATCCATGCACGCTCTTCTGCTCAGTTTCCATGACAGCACGGCCTACTGGTCTGAGGTGTGTACTTAAAGCAATTCTAAATCTGTTTTAGGATGATTGTGAACGGTCAAAAGAAAATTCCTTCATTGAAGGAACTAAGTGATTCAGCGAAGCGTTAATGAAATTTGGTTTGATATTCTGAATTAAGAATAGATTTATTAGGAAATGGTTAGTATAGTTAGTGTCCAGCAAAAAGGTTATTTTTATCTCTCCTTTTCTAAAGAAAGAAGACACCCCTCCCCCATAACCCCATCAACACAGTCATGCATGGCTTGAATGTCATTCTGTCTTTCTTTGGCGGTTTCATGTAAATGTATAGAAATGACTCATTCCGTTTTTTCCTTTCTTAAGTTTTACCTTCTTGGGTGGATCAAAACAAACACATGATGCAGAGCATATAAGAGATAGATACATTCTAACAGGCTTTTATTACCTTTTCTTCCGAGTCCCCTGGCTGACAGGTGATTACTCCATCTCTTGAGCCTCCTGCAAATGTCGCCTTACAGTTTGCAAGCCACTGTTGTTGGAAAAAGAGATACAGACATCCATCAGTTCAGCACTGTCCTGAGCACATTTTTAACATCAATTCTGTCGGGAAAAATGTATTCAGCTTCTAAAGAGAGTAAAACAACAGTTTTCTGTAATGGACTTTTGGAAAAAGATCATTTTGGAGGGTTAAAGATGAACAGTTTGAAATTGAAGTATAGGTTGATAAGGGTTCATTGAGGGTCATTTAAAAATATAATTTCCTTGGCCAGGTGTGGTGGCTCAAGCCTGTAATCCCAACACTTTGGGAGGCCGAGGTTGAGAGGATTGCCTAAGCTCAGGGGTTCAAAACCAGCCTGGGCAACTTGGCAAGACCTCATCTCTACAATAAATCAAAAAATAAGCCAGGCATGGTAGTGCATGCCTATAGTTCCAGCTACTTGGAAGGCCAAGGTGGAAGGATCACCTCAGCCCAGCAGGTCGAGGCTGCGGTGGCCACGAGCATGCCACTGCACGCCAGCCTAGGCGATGAAGTGAGACTCCAACTCAAAACAAAAACAAAAAACATATATATATATATACACATACACACACACACATATAAAATTTCCATATTATGCCATGCTGGGAGCCAGCCTTGGAGGCCCGCCTGATTGACAAAGTCCAGGTGTGCTGAGGACCCCCGGCCGCAAAGCGAGTCCGGGCAGCTGAAGCCCTTCTGTCTTCCGTCTTTGCTGTTGGTACAGCTGAAGAAATTCTGTGCAGTCATGGAAGAAGAAGATGGCATGTTTGTGCAAAGTACTCACAGCTAACCTGAGAATGTCATGGTTCATTTTTCCATTTTCCCACTATGCTGCTTGGCCTTTTCTAACATATGCAAGGGTTAAACTCTGAAGCACATCAAGAATGCTTTCTTTCACTTGGTTATAAGTTACTAGATATTGCTTGAATAAAAAATGATATTAGTATATTCACTCCATATTTGATTTAGAATTATGCAGTTTAGTGTTTAGACATAAGGTTTTATAGAAGCACAAGTTTACAGTAAGTTCATTATGAATTCATTATAAGTTCTAACACTTATATAGGAGTTATGCAGGTGATTTATAACACTGTTTTCACTGACTTAGGATAAAGATTATCTTTAAGGTTTTTACTTAATTCAATAGTTAAAACTCTAAGTTAACGTTTATAGAGTGGGTTTTCACTGAACTCATAATATACTAATCAGACACTTTTATGATAAATTAGCTAAAGACAGAAAGCAACTTTGGGGGCCTGGGGAACATTACTAAAAGCTTCCTTTAAGTTTTCTTTAGAAACAAGCACTGCAGGATAAGAGAAAAGTAACGAAGACACCTGAACAAGAAAGGTGATTACAGAACTCTGAAGATCATAAAGCCCCAGAAGGAAAACTACTGCTACATGAAGAACTTTACACTTGGAAACTTTCTGGAGACAGTTTAAGGACTGAAATCCGGGACTCTGGACTAAAACTATCATCTTTGGCCTTATGAATAACTCATTGTCTGAATGTTTATAGGGTTCTTGGCTTGTTTGTTGCTAAGACCACTAGATGGTGGTAACTTGTAGAGGATATGTACGTGAAGGAATTTTCTTTGTCTTGCCCCTTTACAAATGGTATAAAAGCTTTCCCTTAGCTAACATTAAATTGTCATCTGTTCAGGAAGCAGGTGTCCGAGTATAATGTTTTCGTCTTTCGCCTATCCGTCTCTCCTTCAGGAAATCTCACGACCTTGCGGGGCTGGCCCCCTGCAATGCCATCCTGGGGAATGGTTTTACCACACCATTTCTAATTTATATATACATGAAAATGAACACATATATGGGTAGAAGCCATCCACATGATATGATAGAGGTTAGAAGACAGGACCAGCACATCCTCACAGGCTGGGGGATTCTGGTCAACATGGCCTGTTTCGGGGCAGGTGGACACTATGGGGCATGTCTCTTTCATGATAAGAAAGGCTATTATCGTAATAGCTCAGCTATTTAGAGATTCTGCCAGTCTTAAGCATCTGGTATGGGAACTAACACCAATTGAAATGGAACCTTTGAGCATAAAACAATGAGTATTAAAGACTTGAAATGCATACCTAATATCAAAGCTCATGTGTTTCACCAACCAGAGTGAAAAGATGACTGACATCTGAGAAGCTAGAAAACAATGATAGATGATAAAGGGCCCCAGAAATACAAGACAAAGGATTGTCATGGTGGAATGTCAGAACTCTTACCCTTCACGAGAAGATCCATAACAGCAATGACAATAAACAAATAAAAACCCACTGAGCATCTTCTACCTATGTGGGGCAGTTTGTAGATACTATTTCTATTATCAAGGCAATATTTTGTTGTGGTGGTTAAGAGCATGGGTCCGTGAATCCCACAGATCTGGGCTTCAATCCTATTCTTCCAGCTCCCAGCTAATGAGGGCAAGAATAGCGACCCCTTGGGTAATTGTGAGCATTACATTATTTGATTCTCAAGAGATTTAAGTCATTAGCCAGGTGTGGTAGCGCACGCCTGTAGTTCCAGCGACTTGGAAGGCCGAGGCCACTGCACTCCAGTCTGGGTGACAGAGTGAGACTTCAACTCAAAAAAAAAAAAAAAAAAAAGATATTTAAGTCTTAGCAAGTTGTTGCACACATAAAAAAGGACTCAAGAATATCTACCATTATAACCGTTATATCCTTACAGAAAGCCTGCAAATTAGGTATCATTAACACAAGAATACAGATGATGCCTCTGTGATGAGAAAATGCAAATAACTTATCCAAGGTCATTGGCCCTTAAGTAACTGAGATGTGATTTGAACCCAAGTCCATCATCAAAATCTATGCCCTATGTAGGCTGTAATATAGAGCTCACATCTGTAATCCTAGTCCTTTGGGAGGCCAACGCGGGACGATTGCTTGAGCCCAGGAGTTTGAGACTAGCTTGGGCAACAGGGTGAGACCCCACCTCTACCAAAAATAAATAAGTAAAAAGGAAAAGCAAAATCGATGCCCTTTTTATAGTGTCTGGTATATTATAGGAAGTGTTCAGTGATGTCCGGTGGGGTGTAGCGCAAAACCTGTGGGCCCTTTGACTTGACCCTGAAATGATTTTCAGAATGTCTTAAAGAAGAGGGGAAAGAGAGAGAGAGACATGTCAGAGCTGGCGTGGGCAAGAGAAAAACCTGCTTTTCGCTTTGCACAAAAGACCTGATCTACCCATTTAGTGATTAATATGTTCATGAGTGAGCGGGAATATTTGCTCCTGAGAAATTACCAGGTCTCCTCCTCTGATGGTAAGGGGATAGGGTGGCCTGGGGTTTCATATTGAATCCATATTCTAGCACACGGTGGTTCTGCCTGCCACCAGGATATCTGGAAGGTTTTTTTTTTCTTTTTTTACAAAAACTAGACACTCTATAAGAAATTTATCTGCCTAACCTGTACTACCTCCCCTGCCTCACTCAATAGATACTATGCACAGATATTCTTATGACTGAACCACTGAGTGGAATTCTCTGGGCCTCCAACTGTGCATTTATCAGGAAACATGTGACTGACATGGATGATTTCTAGATTACTTCTGTCTCTTATGATTGAAATCTATGATGAAAAAAAAAAAGCCAAAAAGAGCCAGAGGGGAGGCCAAGAGACACCATGGGGACTGGAAGAAACACCATCCAAGAAAGGATAAGAGGAGGACAGAAGTGAGGCCCACCCCAAATAGTTCTGGGTGAGACTAACACTGGAAGGAAGTAATCAACAATCTCCAATCTCAGAAAAGAAAAGGTGTAACATTGATAAAGTGACATATCAGGGAGGTGCCCTCCCCCCGTCAATTTCTTGGTAGGGACATTATGAGGCTAAAAGTGAAAATTGAAAAATGTCTGTTTTGTAGATACCATTTTTAATATAATCAACATTATATACAGTTCTACCATCATTAAGCTGGAATTGTAATCCCTAACAGATGAAAAAAGATGAAGTCTGCCACCTTCTACTCCCTTAAGAGCCTACCTCACATTAATCACAACACTTCCCAAGAACTCAAAGTGGGTGGGTTCATTCAGTCTATTTTTTTTTTTTTTTTTTTTGAGTGGGAGTCTCTGTCACCCAGGCTGGAATGCAATGGCACACTCATAGCCATCACAGCCTTGGCCTGCCGTGCTCAGGTGATCCTTCTGCCTCAGCCTTCCAAGTAGCAGGAACCACAGGCATGCACCACCACGCTCAGCTAATTTTTAAAATTTATTTTAGAGATGAGGTCTCAACAAGTTGCCCGGGCTAGTCACGAAACTCTGGGTTCAGGCAATCCTCTCACCTCAGCCTCCCACAGTGCTGGAATTACAGGCATGAGCCACCGCACCCAGCTGGGTTCACTGAGTTTTAACTGAATGCACATGCACAGAAACACAAAAACTTACTGAGAGAGTGGCCTCTTTTCTGTTGTTGTAGGTATCCAGATACTCTTGTAGTTCTAGAACACTAAACTTGAGCTTGTCCAAAAGTCCACAAGAGAGGAGCTAAAGACAGGAAAATAATTTGTATTAAAACAACTATAGAGATACCAACACAAAGATGGGGCCACACAGATAGAAAGAGAAATATATTTAGAAGTACTATAGTGGGGATACAGGGCCATCCATATTAGTAAGCTGTGAAATCTGGAGTCTTGCTATACTATCAGCTGCAACTGCAACCGAATCCTAGCTTGCTAATTCAAGCATCCTATGAAAATATGTATTTTTCCCATATCAGGATAGGCAGATAAGCCTTACCAAGCATTCCATAGAGGCCCGTGTTAAGATCCAATACCCATTCTTTGCATGACTTCTACCATCATCATTCAGTAATACTCCAAGGAGTGAGAAGACAGACCTTCAAAGAGACTTTTTTTTTTTAACTTAAAAATTTTTTTTAAGCCGGGCTCAGTGGCTCAGCCTGTAATCCCGCACCTTTGGGAGCCTGAGTAGAGTGGATTGCCTGAGCCCGCGGGTTCAAGACCCGCCTGTGCAGGCGAGACCTCATCTCTACAATAAATCAAAAAATTAGCCGGGTGTGGTAGCGCACCCCTGTAATTCTGGCTACTTGGAAGGCTGAGGCGGAAGGATCGCCGGAGCCCAGCAGGTCAAGGCTGCAGTGACCGGGAGCGGCCACTGCACTCCAGTCTGGGCAACAGAGTGAGACTCCAACTCAAAAAAAAAAAAAAAAAAAAAATTTTTTTAGAGACAAGGTCTCACTGTGTTGTCCAGGCTCATCTCGAACTCCGGGACTCAAGCAATCTTCCTACCTCAGCCTTCCAAATGCTAGGATTACAGGCAGGAGCCGCCATGCCTGGCCCAAAGAGACTTTCAGATTAATTTTGTATTTAATGGATACCTTAAACCATTTAAGGCAGAATGATTTCTTATATCATATTCCTTTTTGTAAGACAGCCAACCACTAGCCAGGTTCTTGGAAAGACTTCAGTGTCTTTTAAAATCAAAGCAAATCCTCACTGGTTCTAAACCTCGATCATTACTGAACATATATGGTGTTTTTGCAATATGTCGGCGGGGGGGGTGTTAAAAAAAAAAATCACACAGTCCCTGCTCTCCAAGAGGTTCAGTCTTGCAGGGTTTGAGTCACGTTCATAAAGCCATGACTCACAGTCAGCCAGAAACTGTTCTAATTATCCTTTAAACTCATTATTTACAGATTGGGCTGGGTGAATCCAGAGGGCAAGGGTTTGAGACTCGGGACTGGGGAGAATGATGATATTTCTTCTGAAGAGCCAAGCTGGCATCGTGGGGGACTGGCCAGGGGTTATCCGAGCACATATGCACAGCTGTCAAAGTCAGAGTCACGGAGAAAGGTGCCAATGACACGAAGGACAGAAGCAGATGTGGACTTTCCTCCTGATTCTCTGAAATCAAGAGGGCACTTGGAATTTGTCTTTGCCGGGGCATACATGCAGTAATGACTCTGTAGACCTAGAGGCCTTTGGGTGTCACCTCACAACACAATTACTGTTATGTGCTGCTCATAGTAATGCAGGTATTTTTAAAACAAATGACAACACAAACACATTACCCTGAATTCCACACTGTAAGTTGGGCAGACTCAGGACTGGGGTACTCACTGTCTCAGCATCCACGAAAAGTGTAGGGCACTCGGAACAGGAGGTGAGCATCTGGGAAGAGCTGACAAATTTGGATCCGATTCCCCGTAGGTTATCTCCAAGGTAACTGGCTGCATCACAGGTTAGGAAGCAGAATCTTTTCTGAATATTCTGTAAGGCAGAATAGTGACCATTTATAAAGGTCAAATTTAACCTGTACTAGAAAACTATTCTATGTACTAGAAAAAACAATTTTTTAAAGGGAGATGATCTTTTTTTTTTTTTTTTTTTTGAGTTGGAGTCTCACTCTATTGCCCAGACTGGAGTTCAGTGGCCGCTCCCGGTCACTGCAGCCTTGACCTGCTGGGCTCCGGCGATCCTTCCGCCTCAGCCTTCCAAGTAGCTGGAACTACAGGCGTGTGCTACCATGCCCAGCTAATTTTTGATTTATTGTAGAGATGAAGTCTCACCAATTTGCCCAGGCGGGAATCCACTTACCTCAGCCTCCCAAGGCGCGGGGTTACAGGCTGAGCCACCAAGCCCGGCTGGGAGATGATTTATTAAAAAATAAATTTTGGGGCCAGGCTCAGTAGCTCAGCCTGTAATCCCAGCACTATGGGAGGCTGAGGCGAGTAGACTGCCTGAGCCCACGGGTTCAAGACCAGCCTGGGCAGTTTGGTGAGACCTTGTTTCTACAATAAATCAAAAATTAGCTGGGTGTGGTAGTGTGCGCCTGTAGTTCCAGTGGCTACTTGGAGGGCTGAGGCAGAAGGATCACTGGAGCCCAGCAGGTTGATGCTGAGGTGGCTGTGAGTGTGCCACTGCACTCCAACCTGGGCGACAGAGTGAGATTCCAACTCAAAAAAAAATTAAAATTAAAAATAAGTAAATAAATTTTGGGCAACTCCCTTAGGTTCCCTCCCACTCTGGGAGCTTTTCTGTCCTCTCAATAAATCCTGCTTTAGATAGATAATAGATAGATAGATAGATAGATAGATAGATAGATAGATAGAAAGACAAAATTTTAATGTATTTTATCGATTATTTGCTTAATAAAAATTGTATATGTTTATTTATTTTTTGAGTTGGAGTCTTACTTCATCACACAGGCTGAGTTGCAGTGGCATCATCATGGCTCACCCCAGCAGCTTCTAACACCTGAGCTTAGGTGATCCTCTGTCCTCAGCCTCCCAAGTACCTGGGACTACAGGTGTGTGCCACTAGCATGACTAATTTTTTTTTATTTTTTGTACAGACAAGATCTCACTATGTTGCCTAGGCTGGTCTTGAACTCCTGGGCTCAAGCAATCCTCCCACCTTGGCCTCTAAAAGTGCTAGGATTACAGGCACGAGCCACTGCACCTGATCTAACTTCTTAATAACCATTTAAGAGGGACATAATTTTTATTTTATATTTTTGATATAATTCTGAATTTTCCTGCCTTTTCCTCATGCCATGGTTCTTCCTGCAACTGACCAGAGGCTTCCTTCCCTCAGTCCAACCAAGTAATTATTTATCCCTCTTTCATGATACACTCAACAGAACTCAACATCCACACAAGTTTAACTAGAATCCACCTAGTCTGTCCCTTCATTCACCCATTCAAGTTTGTTCAAAGTCGGAACTAGACAGTTCCCTTCCATTTTCTCCCCCATGGCTGTTTTGCTTAGTGAGTTTTAAAAACTAAAGTTAAGAAAAATGCTGAAAGAAAAGCATTTTCATTATAGGAAAATAGGAAATTGAAAGAAAGTGAAAAGAAAGAATGAAAGAAACCCCAAATCTCATCATCCAGAGAAGATACAATGAAATTCTGGTGTGGAATTTCCTCTATTTTCTGGGCATTTTTTAAAAAGGAAAACTTTTTTCTTTTAAACTATAGGATAACCATGTTTCACATCAACACATTCTTCCCTACAGTCTCATCTTCATGGCTGTCTTATTCCCAGCCCTGCCATTTTCATAGTCATTATCTGCTTTTTTTTTTTTTTTTTTTGAGTTGGAGTCACACTCTATCACCCAGGCTGGAGTGCGGTGCCATGCTCACGGCCACCCCAGTGTCAACCTGCTAGGCTCCAGCAATCCTTCCACCTCAGCCTTCCAAGTAGCTGGAACTACAGGTGCATGCTACCATGCCCGGCTATTTTTTGATTTATTGTAGAGACGAGGTCTCACCAAGTTGCCCAGATTGGCCTCAAACCCATGGGCTCAGGCGATCCACTCTCCTCAGCCTCCCAAAGCACTGGGAATTACAGGCCGAGCCACTGAGCCCAGCCAATAACTGCTTTAATTAAGCTCAGCACACAGGTTTAGTTAACTCTGGTGACCTTTCCAGAGCTTTGGTGTTTGGCCTTCCCAGCAAGTCATGGTTCTCTATTTTTTTGCTGCCTCCCACTCCTTCCAATTATGTAGCAAAATTTGGAGAGTAAAAGTGTGGAGCAAGATGCATAGAGAATGTTTCAACAAGAAACTGTCAACACCAGTCAGAAGTTGAGCTCCTTCCTTCTGTTTAGTTCAGCAGTCATTGTGTGTTACACAGGTAACAAGAGAAATTTCAAAGTGTCCACACATGTGACTGCCACAGAGAAAAGCATGTGTAAGATGTCAGGGTGTCTGACTGAAGGCTTGGAAGGGGGACTGGAAATCCCAGCAGCACCCTGCTGGCCAAGTGTGGTGGTACTGCACCCCCTGGAGAAAGGAACATTGATTAGTCTGCCCAGACACTGTATGGGGCCGGGCATGGTTCACCAGGGCAGGCAGTTGTTAGATTGGCCTGATTCTTTTTATTACTATTATTATTATTGAATTGGAGTCTCACTCTGTTGCCCAGGCTGGAGTGCAGTGGCACACTCCCAGCCACCCCAGCGTCGACCTGCTGGACTCCGGCAATCCTTCTGCCTCAGCCTTCCAAGTAGCCGGAACTACAGGAACATGCAATCACGCCTGGCTAATTTTTTATTTTATTGTAGAGATGAGGTCTCGCCAATTTGCCCGGACTGGTCTTGAACCCCTGGGCTCAGACAATCCACTCTCCTCGGCCTCCCAAAGTGCTGGGATTACAGGGCCTGATTCTTAAGGGCTACTACATAGAAGTCATTTTCCCCTATCATAAGAAGAAATTTACGACACACAGCAACCCTGCTATAACACCAAGATGACCTTTCATTTGTTCAACAACAATGTAAGGTGGTAAGCAAGTGTTCACATGTACGGCTGGCATGTTAAGGAATTCACCTTGCAGGGTGGGTGAAGATAAAAGGCAAGTCAAGGGGCCAGGCTCAGTGGCTCAGCCTGTAATCCCATGCTTTGGGAGGCCGAGGTGAGTGAACTGCCTGAGCCCACGGGTTCGAGACCCGCCTGGGCAACTTGGTGAGACCTCATCTCTACAATAAATCAAAAATTAGCTGGGCATAGTAGCACATGCCTGTAGTTCCAGCTACTTGGAAGGCTGAGGTGGAAGGATCACTGGAGCCCAGCAGGTCGAGGCTGCGGTGGCCAGGAGTGGCCACTGCACTCTAGTCTGGGCGACAGAGTGAGACTCCAACTCAAAAAAAAAAAGGTAAGGCAAGGCACAGGTAATAAAGAAAAAAGAGATATAAAGGAGAGATGGGATGGAGGATCGGCCTGGCATAAGGTACCCCTTAATGGTCCTGATGTTGTGGCTGTTCAGGACTGATGATGTCCAAACAGCCAGCATGGCAGAAATGAAAGGTACTTCATGGCAGCCTAAATCATTTGAGGTCTTCACAAGGCCACTTTGAGAAGATTAGGGGAGATTAGTGGAGATTAGATTGGGGGGATTTTAAAGTCGCAGAAAATTTAGGGGTGTATGGAGGAGAAAATACACTGGTAATAATCCCAGAACAAAACAGCTCCTTCTTTTTTTTTTTTTTTTGAGTTGGAGTCTCACTCTGTCACCCAGACTGGAGTGCAGTGGCCGCTCCTGGCCACCACAGCCTCGACCTGCTGGGCTCCGGTGATCCTTCCGCCTCAGCCTTCCAAGTAGCCGGAATTACAGGCATGCGCTACCACACCCAGCTGATTTTTTAATTTATTGTAGAGATGAGGTCTCGTGGCCCAGGTGGGTCTCGAACCCATGGGCTCAGGCAATCCACTCACCTCAGCCTCCCAAAGGCGCGGGATTACAGGCTAAACCACCGAGCCCGGCAAAACAGCCCCTTGTTAAATGAGAAGCTCCCTGGCTCCCCCAACAGACATAGTCCTCTGCACTCCCAGTGGGCACTCGCACCTTGAACAAGGAGGAGAACACGTGAAACGTGTACACAGCACAAGAGCCATCTGAGTCGCACATGAGCTGGTTGATGTGGCTGCGCCAGGCCTCCTCTGCGTCGTCGCAGGCTGCAGGCTGGAAAGCGGCAAGGATGGCGGAGAAGAAGGGCGAGGGAGGGGGAGAGACGCCCCTGTCACCTTCTCCAAAGCTGGAAAAATGAAAACAAAAAATGTCAAGATAGAATGTCCTTCCCATCCTTGACCAGGTTTTATGAATTTTGACCCTGAGTGTCAGCAGAATAAGACGGCTCATCTGCCTACTCTTCCCTTCGAGGTTGCTTTGGGGACACGGCTGTCAGCAGTCACCGAGAGTCTTCTTTGATTCCAGGAAACAGAATTTCACCTCTAGAGTTTCTGTGATTCTGCCATTTCTGACTTCCTTTCTACAGACTCGAGACCTGTTTTAGCCTTCAGCAAAGGCCTCTACTTTCCCAAAGGCCATGCCCAAGACAAAGTAAGCCTCAGTTCCTGTGCTTGGGCACCCTCAGTCCTCTTCATTTTCATTAAAAAAAAATTTAAAACATGTTTTGAATCTGTTTTTCTTTTTTTTTTGAGCCAAGTCTCAGCAATGGCATGGTTACATTCACTGTGGCCTTGACCTCCTAGGTTCAGGGGATCCTTCCCGAGTAGTTGGGACTACAGGCGCATGCCACCATGCCTGCTTAATTTGCTTGACTTTTTTTTGTAGAGACAAGGTCTTGCTATGTTGCCTAGGTGGGTCTCGAACTTCTAGGCTCAAAGTGCTGGGATTACAGGCATGAACAACTGTGCCCAGTCAAAAATTTTGAATCCCTCCATGGAGGGAGAATATTAACAAATGCACAAATTCAAATGCTCAGAAGACAAGGGTGGGGAGAGGAAAGGAAACCAAAGAAGAGATATGAAAGGTAAGAAAGACAGAGAGGCAGGAAGAAAGGAGAGAGAACAAATAAAAATGAAAAGTGAAATTTCTTTCTAGGTTACCTTAACCTTTTCCTTTGATGGACAGAGACTCCTTACCGTAACAGAGGGCCTTTGTCTAGCCATATCAGTTTGTATTTTCAGCTTTCAGAAGAGTAATTTTAATATCTTGACTTTCTTCTCCTGAAGTAAATCTGTAGCATTATTATTTGTGACTTATTCTAGATGCTGCATTAGTCTAACCTATGGTGTTTTAATCTATTCCTCTTCATATTTTTTTTTTCTTCCTATATCTATCTCACTTGTCTCAGAAATATCAGCCACCATGCTGAAAGACATCCACTTAAAGAAGAGTAGGTATTCAGCAAATACAGAGTCTCTTGTTCTAGTTTTTCAGCTCCAAATGGAAATAACTTACTTCCAAGGCTTGCCAAATCTTGCTTATCTTCTAAGCTTACAAGGCCTGGACCATGTGCCCAGGCCTTTCTTTGGCTTGTCATGTTGCTTTCTGGCCTTATGAATTTTGCATGTGGGTATCCTTTCTTGGTTCTGTGTGAGGCCCTGCGCCGGGGCTGGATGATTCTAACTTAGCTGACAGCCCGCCAAGTTCCATGTCACTTTGGACTCCTTTGCTAGGACATCCCGGCAGTGCAAAGGTGACATTTAACTTGAGTATGCATGTAATACAGTGCTCCGTGCACAACCACACTCCTCGTTTCCACCCAGGGCTTCATTACCTTGCGAGAGTAAACTGGTCCAGGCCACGATTGCCTTTTTCCTCCCCCTCGGTCATATCCAGGCTAAAGCTGTCGCTGCATTCAAAGGCTACTGGAAGTTCATTGATGGAACTAGAAAGATCATCTTCATGCACAGTGGTGTCTTCTTCCTCCTGGACAGCTTCCACCTGGGAGAATAAAAAGAGAAAAGAATCCCCTAACGTGTAAGAACATACACAGGGTGATCTGTTCAACTAACGAAAAAAAGTAAAGAGACTAATGCTGAGAGTGACAGAAAAGGGGACGTTTGTTTTCTAGCTAAATACAATCAATTTTTTTAAATGGAAAATGTAGTTAATTTAGAAAGTAAATGAGAGAGAGAGAGAGAGGAGATTCACCTTCCCGAAGGTAGGGGTTTGGAGGACAAAGCTAGGAAACGTGACCATAGCTCAAGGTACCACACAGACACACCAGAGTTTAACAAAGCAGTGGCCTAAATACAGTGATTTTCTAGGCTGACTAAGGAGTTCTCTGAAGTACTGTCCATTCTTTGTCTTCTTTTCAGTCTCTTCCACAATGGTCCTCCACTGGGACTCTCAATAGATTCTGGAAAAGACCATCAAGACCTCTGGTCCAACCTCTACGTTTTACAGATGAGGACATGAAGCCACACATGAGAAAGGGACTTGCCTCATCTCAGGTCAATAACCACAGTCGGAGCTGGAGTGAGAAACACACTGGAGTGAGAAACACACTGCTGTCGAGTCACTACTCCTTCCATGGCACAGCCCAGCCTTCTAAAGTAAGCCTATCCAGAGTTAATTCTCTAGTACAGAACTCCTTTACTAACGGAAACTAGAACCTGGAATCATCAGTGACCGGCACAGTAGATGCTCAAGAAGTATCTGCGGTGCGCATGAGTGAACCTGAGTCCTTCATGGAGACTGCTGGTGGCTAGGACTTTCTCCATTAGGAATTCACTGAGATCTATTTACATATATGCTTTACCCTTGAGCATGCCCTTGAGATGGGTATCTGCTGTTTTCTTGCTACAGAGTGTGGAATGAGCAGGACAATGAAAGGGCTCTAGGGTGGGCAGAACCTGGCTCAGTGAGAGGCAGGAAAGGGACACAGCAAGTAAAATGGAAAAAGAGGCTGGGCTTGAACCTGGGCCAGGGGAAATCAGCGGAGGACTGACTGTTCTTTAGGAGAGGAAGGAAGGCCACTGGATTACAGATCAGAAGAGGAGAGGAAGAAAACACACGTACAGGTTTCAGTGAGTCATTTTCTTAAAACAAAAACAAACTCTAGGCAAAATAGAAGTGTATGTGAAGTAGAGCTTTATCATGGGTTAACATCAGGCCACCCACTTAGTATGTATGGAGTATTTTGAATCTAGGATTAATAGGACAAATTAACAGGAATGTTAAAGATATATTCAGATATCCCACATCTTTGCAGGAATTGCTGGTAAATACTGAGTTTCAGAGGCTCATCCATAACTGCTTCTTTCTGCTTTTTAAGACTATAGTGGTGCCAGCTAGGCTGGCCATGGTGCTGGGTTTAGATTATTGTGTATGTTCACTTAATGTATTAGGAAGAACTGAGTTCTTACTGAAATACCTTCTATTTTCCTCTCTCCAACATCACAGATGTATCAAACATTGCAGAAACCTAGCTCATGTGAAAAACAGGGATAGCTCTTCAGAAATGAGACTCAACCTTTCCTTGGTGGGATTAGATGATTTCTGCTACTTTCTATGAGAAATCTGTGTACTTTGGCATTCAAATTAGAGAAATGGAGACCATGACTATACCAACACTGAGAAATAGCAAATGCTAATAATGTCACATATATTTTGTGATTTTTTTTTCCCATGAAATCTAACTTCTCAATCTTAGGATTCTGGCATTTTAACCTAGACAAGGTTTACTCTTTTTTTGGCTGAAAAAAAAACTCTGTTAACACCAAGAATCCTGATCACAGTCCCATTGCAATGGGGCAGTCATAGAAATAATTCTTAGTTAAGATTCAGTATTTTTAGGTAATTGCAATTTGGTGGTGATCCTTGGTTTAAAGCATATCGATTTTTCTAGATTTTCTGATTTGTTTTTAGTCTACTATAAAATATTACAAAATAGCAACTATTAAACTTTTCCATTAGAAATATCAGAAGGAATATACTTTTATACATTTTTTTCTATTTCTTCTTTCAAACTTGCACAACCATAACCAATCTCAGGATAAAGAATGCTTTACTCTAACCTAATAGCAATAGATTATTTTGTTATTTGTACTATAAGAAAATACAATTTGCCGGGCTTGGTGGCTCAGCCTGTAATCCCGCACCTTTGGGAGGCTGAGGTGAATGAATTGTCTGAGCCTGCGAGTCGAGACTGGCCTGGGCAGCGAGACCTCATCTCTACAATAAATCAAAAAATCAGCCAGGCGTGGTAGTGCATGCCTGTAATTCCGGTTACTTGGAATTGGAATTGACGTGGAAGGATCGCCAGAGCCCAGCAGGTCGAGGCTGTGGTGGCCGGGAGCGGCCACTGCACTCCAGTCTGGGCGACAGAGTGAGATTCCAACTCAAAAAAAAAAAAAAAAGAAAATACAATTCTATGCTGATAGGCATATATGTGGGCACAGCATGTGAGTGGATAGTTTTGTAGGCAGGATATTTTCTGGAAATTTTAATACAATAAACTTTAAATGAAATATACACTGTTAGTTTTTTTTTAAAGCCAAACTTTTTAAATGAGGAATTTCTAGTTTTCTTCTCAGACAGTCTTGCTAGGAGTGTTTTGTGTCAATCTGGCATAATACTGTGATTGACATTTTTAAAAATTCTGATAGTATGCCAGAATGCTGAATCAATTATACAATTTGAATCAATGTACAAATTGTATAATTGTTTTCTACATAGGAAGAAAATTTCCCAAATACGTGCATCCACCCACGCCTCACTTAGCATATTGTTTTATAAAAGTCATGACAAAGAACAGCACTTTCCCAGTCACAGGGTTCCAGGACATATAGCAATTTGTTTTGCCATCAGCAGTGTGCATGCAGAATGCTTCCTTTTAAACAGACCTTCGATGGAATCCTTTTCCACCAAGATGGCTGCTCAACTTGTGAAGCTAAAACAATTTCAAAATGTGGGCTCAGATGCACAAACCAGTTATTTCAAAAAAGAAAGAAAGGGAAAGATAAAGATAGTCTCTACACTGTCGACCCTTTAAGAATTCTCAGAAAATTGGAGTCCTTTAAAAAACAAAACAAAACTACAAATCATTATTGCC
The DNA here is from genome assembly GCA_027257055.1 of Cephalopachus bancanus. Lineage (NCBI taxonomy): Eukaryota > Metazoa > Chordata > Mammalia > Primates > Tarsiidae > Cephalopachus > Cephalopachus bancanus. Next base: position 404,179 of record JAPVLO010000233.1, read on the forward strand.
CAAATCTCTTCACCTTTGAACCCTCTGAAATCTGCAGATTGTTCGTATCAGGCAAAGACGCATCAAAGCTAGCCATTCTGTTGTTAAAGGAATGAGGGTCGGCAGGGGTGGAGTCACAGGCCGTGGAGAGCAGCTCCATGGAATTGGCCTCCTCAGACGGAGAGAGCGTCATGATCTGTTTAAAAAGCAAAGGAAATAAAACACAGTGTGATGTTTCCATTGTTTCAAAGTTCAAATCATGCTTTGTGTAAGAGTCCAAACCATTGTTCTCTAGTTGTTGGTTGATCAGTCTTAATTTTTTAACTTCCTTATTTCACTGTTATCGGACCTTCCTTAAACATAGCCGCTGGTAATGCAGCCCTCTAAAACACCAATACCTGCATTTTCAGATAAGCACATCCAGCTGTCTGTCATATCTCCTATAAGTTTAGAGATCTGAGAAATTTCTAAAAGGATTCCAGCATCATAAAAGTATTTGGGAAAAATCTAGGCCTTAACAGATTTAAAGACTTTCAGGGTAAATCACATATACCCCAGCATTTGTCTCCATGTGCCATCTACAGAGAGGACTCGGGCAGTTAGAAGCTATTAGACACCACCTGACAGTTCTGCTTAAGTTCAGCCGCTGGGGAAGTTTCTTTTGCTGCCGCTAGAAACTATATGTCTGTACAAATCACAAAATCAGTCTCCAAGTTCCTCAAGCTGCTTACTGGGATATACTTACTAGGTCCGAGTGCTCCAGGATCTGGCTGGCTGTGAGGTCCTCCTCCTCGGATGACTCATCAGAGTCCTCATGGTTCATTTTATTGAGGCTGGGAGAGCTTCCTGAAAGCTGGCGCTCCTCCAGAATCTGCATGTCACACTTGTCCAGGCTGTCCAGAGAACGTCTACGTACTCCCCAGTTGAAATTGTCCATGCTCTCACCCTGAAATCACACCATCAGCTGGTTGATTTATGCCAGAATCCTCCTGCATGCACAACTTCACCCATTCAGTGTGTCATAGCTTACAAACGAACGTTGTCCTCATCAACTCTTAGGCCCACATCAACTCTGGTGCCCAAACTTTTGTTTACCCGATGTGAAAAGTAGTAAAAGCACACTATTTTCATGTAGATGCATGTGAAGTCATAGAAGTGATTACCTTCTTTTTTGGGGGCATGGCGGGTAATCATTACATTTTTTTAAAAGTTGATTTGGCAGAACCCTATAAATGATCTGTGTTTTCAAAAAAGAGACCATGAATATTAAAACAACTTCAAAAGAGGTGTCTCCCATCCCCAGCCCCCCAGTTGCAGTCGGCCCGCTTAGTACTGTTTTCAGAAGAAAATAGATGCTATGCTTGTAGCACATTCCAGAATCCTTTGGGTATTAAGTGGGAGAGCATTAGGTAAACATTCCAGCCTGATTCTGCCACAGCGGTTTTCACAGATAAAATGCAGAGTTAAAAACTATCGGAGAGCAGCTGGGCAAAGTCTGATGGATCATGCACTATGCAGAGGCCAGAGCAGCATGGTTTGACTTTTGCTTTAGGCTGATTTTGAAATGATTGTCCCAACACGGAAAACCCAAAACTTGCGACTCAGTACCAAATACGATTGCTGACTTGCAGATTTTGATTTGCTGAGACCTAGCTCAAGAGGCCTTGTAAGTGTTCAACAAAGTTTTCAGTTGTAGTCAGACTTCCTCTACAGACAATCAGACATTAGATAAGTTCATAGGACTAACATAAATTTTCTTTCTAGCAATGAATTTGCTTGTTTTTTTCTCTGTTAAGATAGGAATAACAGAAGAAAAATATTACCTAGACCACTGATAAGTAAATTTGTAACCAAAATAAACAGGAATCTGAACAAAACCTAGCACAGAATCTTTTCATCATTGGTATTTTGAAACACTGCCTGATGGTTCACTGAAAGGAAATAAAACACCTTTTTCTGAAGAGAGCTCAGGGAACAGCATAATAAATTGAGAGATGCAAATTATTGTTAAACCCAGTGAGCTAAAATTTATTAATTTTCCTCTGGTTTAAGGGTCTGTTGTTTCCTAGTTAGACAAGTTGGCCATTCCCACAGATCTCTCAAACAACAGACGCTTAGCTTTTTCAGTGTCTTTTTTTGGCTATTTATGGTAGAAGGCAACAGGTAAGAGTCCTAAACACATTCTAGATCTAACAGAAACTGCTATCGTTATTCATCTTCATTGGTGATATTTATGTGTTTGATGATAAAAAGAAGGCAGACCCAGAATGTTGTTTCCATATTCTGTAGCTGCTGTTTTTATCTATGTCTGCTGTGACAAATTACCACCAATTAATTTTTTTTCCTGACAGAAAAAGGCTAACTGTTGTGCTGAGATTTAAAAATAACTATTGCAGTGAGAAAATGGGGGGAAAAAGTGGAAGAGGCAAAAGTTTGGGGAAGGAAAGGAAAGTTCAAATGTAAAGAAAGGAAAAAAGATAAAAATGAGAATACAGAGTAAAACAAGAAGAACATGAAAATTACAAGGAAAATATACAAACACAAATCCACAAAACTGATTCTCTTGTACCAAACGAATAGATGGATGAGTTTGGTAAACTCTCTTCGGCAACAATTCTTGCCTAACAGTAACCAGAGTGGCAGCTCGGTGAAGACCTGAACCAGGCATGAGAACAGGGAGGCAGGGAAAGCTGTTCTTGCAGAACTAAGACCTGCCTGTCATGCCAGAGGATGTGATATCTCCACTTGCAGCAAAGATAATGAAATGGTTTCCCTGCTGGTGACTGAGGGGTTGGGATGGAAGGGCTGCAGTCTGGCCCCAGTTAAAGCCCACGATAACTAAAAGTTCACCAGGTTTTCTCAGCATGGCGCAGGGGGAGGCCTGATGGGACAGCCACCCTCCTCCTTTCTCTCCCTCAAATGCCACATTTGTATTTTCTGTTACATACAAAGTTAAAAGTTAAAACAGTGTTTTAGTGATGATGCCAGATTTTTTAAGTTTGAGAAAGTGCAGAAGATGGCTAACTATTTCAGATGGACAATTTGTATGTCATTTATCAAACTTAAAAATCACTCAGGATTTATGTGTAGATGGGCAAGTATTAATAATTGGACGTTCTATAAATGTTGGAAATAGGCAGGGCTCGGTGGCTCAGCCTGTAATCCCAGCTCTTTGGGAGGCTGAGGCGAGTGGACTGCCTGAGCCCCGGGGGTTTGGGCCCAGCCTGGGCAACTTGGCGAGACCTCATTTCTACAATAAATCAAAAATTAGCTGGGTGTGGTAGTGAGTGCCTGTGGTTCTGGCTACTTGGAAGGCTGATGCTAGAGGATCACCAGAGCCTAGCATGTCGAAGCTGGGGTGGTCGTGAGAGTGCCACTACACTCCAGCCTGGGCAATGAAGTGAGACTCCAACTCAAAATAAAAATGTTGAAAATAATATTCTTGGAAACAGTTATTTCATACTGGAACTGTGTCAAATAAGAATTGTTGTTGAAGGAACTTGGGTACACTGGAGTCAAAATATGTTCCCCTAAATGTATTACTCAGAGTAGGTCTGATATACATAGATGTAGAGTGATCTTAGGTCAGTTTGCCCAAGAGGATCTTGGCAGATGTCTGTTGTCTGGGTGTAATTATTATCAGCATCCTCTCTCAGTTGCACAAGATTCCTGGTTTGGATGAAAATTTATCTCACAGAGACAGCTTCTAAGTCCCGGAAAAAAAAAGGTTTGAATTGGAAGTGAATGTGGTATATAGTTAGATGCAGATTGTTTATTTCACTTTTAATAAGAGAATTTATCAACAAAACCCATCCAGCTGTGTAACTGCCTAGCCATAAATAGGATTTCTATGATCATATTTGAAAACCCCCTTTTTCTCAAGAGATATAATCATGCAACTTTCAGAACTAGGCTTAAAAAGGTTTTAAAACATCTTGTATTTTATGTTTTAGGAAACATTTCCATACTAGAGCAGCCAATAAAAATACCTCTTATGTCACACACACCTAGATGGATGTTTGCACGCAAATAAGCATACATATACTGGAGGGGAGGAAAAAAGCAATTATGTTGTTATAAATATGCAATGATGCAAAACATTTGCTAGCATATCTGAATGAAAAATAGTGTCATCTTACCTGAAGTTCCTGGGTAGCAGTTGAATGGACAGAAAAACAAATAAAAGGTCTATTTAAAATGATTATATTAAAGATACTCTACTGCATTTGTCTTAGTTTTAATACAATAGCAATTAACAGCACTAACAATATACACTTCAGTAGATACAATTAAAAAAAAAAAAGGTAAACATACACTAACCTCAAAGAGAAAAGTCAGTATCAAACTCAGAAATTCCAAATCTCTTAGTGGTGGATGATGTAGCAGAGGCCACAAATCATTGATACAATTTCTGAAATAGCTTTCCACTTCAGTGACAACTTTGGTCCTCTCAACACTTTTTTTTTTTTTTTTAGAATGCCTAAATATATATTTGTGAGAAAAGTGTTTAATGTCATGGGAAAACAAATGAGGTTCATCAACTGGAAAAAAAGGTGGCATCACTTGAGCCTGTTCACAAAGTAAAAGTGTTTGTGAGTGTGATCTCTTTACAGCTGACATGCAATTAATAGCAAAGACCCAACACCTTCTAAAGATTCTGGAAAGTTCAAGGGCAAACCCCTGCAGACATCATTCAATACACTTGGAGACTATTTAATGAAAATAAATAGATATGACAACACCAACTTGTCTTTGTTTTTTGACAAGTGTGTTTTGATCTAGGTGCCAAACGTACTCAACTATCTCAGATGAGGATATACTAAAATTATTCCCTAATGACAGTACAAGGGACTAACATTTAGATGTCAACCATGTGTCTGACACTGTGTTAGAAGCTACAGTTAGGCTGCTTTATTTAATCCTCATATCAGTCCTATAAGTTAAATATACCTTATCCAAAATGCTTGGGACAAGAAGGGTTTTAGATTTCAGATTTTTTTGAATTTTGGAATATTTGTACATACAGCATGAGCTATGTTGAGGATGGAACCCAAGTGTAAACACAAAATTCATCCATCCATCCATCATCTGAGTTGGGGTCTCACTCTGTTCCCCAGGCTAGAGTGCAGTGGCATGATCATGACTCATTGCAGCCTTGAACTCCCAGGCTCAGGCAATCCTTCCACCTGAGCCTCCCAAGTAGCTGAGACTACAGGCTTGTGCCACCATGCCTGGCTAATTATTTGTTTTTTGTAGTCAATCTTGCTATGTTGCCTAGGCTGGTCTCGAACTCCTGGGCTCAAGCAATCCTCCCCACTAGGCCTCTCAAAGTTCTGGGATTACAGGTGTGAGCCACTGTGCCTGGCTCATTTATGTTTTATATATATCCTATACACATAGCCTGAAGGTAATTTTATGTACTATTTTAAATAATTTTGTGTATGAAACAAAGTTTTGGCTGCATTTTGACTTATGACCTGACGCATGAGGTCAGGTGTGAAATTTTTCACTTGTGGCATTCATTATGTCAGTGCTCAAAAAGTGTCGAGTTTTGGAGCATTTTGATTGTGGATTTTCCAGTTGGGGATGCTGAACCTGTATTATGATACCCAATTAATAGACAAAGCAGAAACCAAGAGGCATTGCATCCCTGCTCAAGGTCACATAGCTAGGTCAGTGGCAAAGCTGAAATTCAAACTTGGAGCTGCTGGGCTTCGAAGTCCACGCATTTCACTCTGCCGCTCTGTAAGCATGTTCGAATCCCTTATTATGACTTATTGAGAAGTAGCAGAACATTCCCAAAAGGTTTATTTTATTTGGATAAAATGAACACTCTCACCCACTTGAGTTTCTCATAAAATCTGAATCAAATAATAAAAGATAAAAATGATCACTGTGATTTTTTTAGTTGTTGTTGGCTAGGGCAATAGAGAGACGATAGAAGGAAGATGTGGTATTCCTAACTTCTTGCCTGTGAGAAACATGAGTATAATATTTATTTTTGAGTGGTGGGCATCTCAGATTTTTCCCTCTATTTTGATGGAAATTAAATTTGTGAGTTGTTCTGAACTTGTGTCAGTTTCCTCTGCTTTACATCATTCTTGCTCAGTCATGCCACATAACATTTTTCTCTGGCTGACACAGGAAAATGATGTCTATCTTTCTTCATCAGCTTTTTTCTTCCCTAATTTAATTTCCAGAATGAAGAGGGTCTTTACACTTGAATTCTAACCTAAGAGCAAACTTTAGGTCAGTTGCCAGATCAGGGAGGTAGTCTTTTGATATTAACTGAACTCTGACCTCTAGCTCAGAGACACCATTTTTTGCTTGAGAAATAAAGTTGATTATGTATTGTCGCACAGGCTGGAGTGCAGCAGTGCCACCATAACTCACTGCAGCCTCAAATTCTTGGGCTAAGTGATCCTCTCACCTCAGCCTCCAGAGTAGTTGGGACTGTGGGTGTGTGCCACTGTGCCCAGCTATTTCAGAAAAAAATTTTTTTTTTTGGTAGAGGTAGGATCTTACTACGTTTCCCAGGCTGGTCTCAAACTCCTGGCCTCAAATGATCCATCTGCCTTGGGCATGAGCCACACTGTACCCAGCCAAAAAGACATTTTGAAAGTATTCAAAACAGTTGTATTTTGTTTTAGTCTTTTAAGGCAATTTTTATTGCATTATGCGTATGCTTTCTCTATCACTAATTATACCAGAAAACTCTGCAATACTTTTTATTGGTTCTAGAGCAATTCAAGTTGAAAATTAAGCTGGTACTGATTTTAAGAATGCCTTATCATCAGTGCCCTTATATTTCTTAAGGATGGGGTCTGCTAGACTTGTTTTCCAGGGAAAGAATCGGTGAAGAACACATTCTTTATTCTGAGGACATGATTCTCTTCTGCTGAGGCAGAATCCTGGGAGTTCAGTGGGCCAGGAAGGACCACAGCAGATAGCTCTTGGCCTCAGCTGGACATAGGCAGGTTGGTTGATAACAATATCCTTTTAGGGAAGGCAAGCAGGTACTTAAAGCATTGTTTGCCACAAACTTGTAAAGTAAGGAGGTTCCTACCCAATACAGGACATAACAAACTTTGAATTTGGGCCTCTATAATTGTTAGACTAGCAGAGAGCCCTTTGGGAAATACGTTCGGTGCAGTTAAACACGAGCTGACACCACCATTAGTCAGGCTCTGTACTAAGCACCCTGACACAAGCGAATCTCACTTAATGAACTGAGTGTTCGTCCTATGAAATCAAAGACTGCTTCTTAGCTGGGACAGCCCCTAAGCTATTGAAATGAAGGTGATTGACAGGGCGATGCTCCTCCTTCTGATCCCTGTTTTCAAAAACATGATTCATAGCTGAAAGCATCTTATTACTATGATTATCGTTCAAAATAAATGAACGTGCCTGTTGAGACTTGAATTCAGCTGCTATCGGTGTCTGGAACGCTGGCACCCACCAAGGGCAGAACAAAGAGCTCTCTCGTGTATGTTACAGTGTGTCTCAAGTTCTAATGATTTCATCAAGCACAGCACAAAAATGCTGGGTCCCACCAGCTCTGGTCTCATGTTGTAGCAGGCAAGCTTTGAAGTCACTGAATTTGAGCAACTTCACATTTGAAATAATGAAATGCTTAGCATTTTTTACAGAGTTCAGTTTTGGAACACACACACACACACACACACACACACACACACACACAGTCTTTGTGTGGTCATTAAAACTCAGGCCTTTGCCACTTAGAAATAACTTGGCAGCTTCTGCCGTGGGCTCAGACAGGAAGGGTGTGGTAGCTCTTGCCAAAGTTAAGCTGCTGCACTTTGAATAAGTTGGTTCAAAATAAAGTTTACAACGCTCCCATTAAAGAACTCATTATTTAGCAGCTATAAAAGACACTGTTTCGTCAGTCAAGGCAAAAGTCAAAGGGCAAAGGGCTTATTTTGGTAGAGAATGTACCATACCTCTCCATCCTCCAGCTCTACATCGAGGAAGTCGAAGTCTCTGAAGACTCTGAACTGCTGTTCGCTGTTGGTATCATCCATGTTTTCTTGCTCTCGGGTGCCGTCCTCAGAAGACACCAAGCTCGTCTGGTGCTCAAGCACATCCAGATCGCCACATGACGAAAAAATCACCTATGGATTGAGAGTCCTCGCCTGAGAAACTGTTCTTCTCCCTTTTGTGTGTGCTACAAACAGCTGGAATGGGCTCTTCACAGCACTGTATTTCCAATACACACCTAATTCCTTAAGTGCGTATTTTTAGAATGTTCTTGTATTATTTATGTTGGACAGGTGCCTTCAGATTAAACTCATGGCAACGATGCAAGTTCATGTACCAGGACAATGATCAAGAGTCAAATCGCTGCCTCTTAGTGGATGAATGGAGTGTGTGTGTGTGTGTGTGTGTGTGTGTGTGTGTGTGTGTAGAACAACCGAGCATGTGCTCACAAACTGAGAAAGACAAAAAAACTAAACAACTTCCACTGCTTCTGAACTGACTGAAGTGAGAAACTGTACACATTTATACACACATATATCAAATACATATAAATAATATTTTAAGGACTACTGAAACCAAGATATGTTATTGCACAGTGAACTGAGAGAGCAAAGGATTTAACTCTTGTAGAGATAAACCAGGGACTGATAAGGACTAAGAAACAGAAGACAAAAAGTACAATACTTGTTCACAGAAGAGCAGCTGAGTGGCCGTGCCCATAATTTATACTTAAATTCCTGTCCTGTTGATTTGAACAAAACATTTCTTACTTGTAAAATCTTTCGAGTGTTAATGTTTCAAATTAACTTTTATGTTTTGGTTCTTTTCACTGAGTCATTTTTAATGGAACTTTCTAGAAAGAATATACAGCAAATGAACCTAAATGTTTTGTTCTCCAACTTTCACTGACATAGATTGATATTAAATAAAACTACCATTATTACTTATATGGCCATTCTAATGTCTTGGTTGTCCTTAAAAAGTAGGCAACTCATTTATAAGGATTTCTATATAACAAGCATCTCTCAAAAGCAAAAAGTGTATGAATTCCAAAGGTGCTTCTTCCAAAAGTGTTTAAGAATAGGGATCTGACATGCCCTACATTCTCGTAAATGGTACATGTCATGTAGTTTTGCATAGGGTTTACAAATGGGTATGTGAGATTCATAACCTGGAGGACCAGCCAACGAGTCAGTGAGAGACGAGACACAAGAATTCTGATTTCCTCAGCTGAAGGTTCTCTTTCCTACTTAGTATGACTTCTCTTACTTGTAATGTACTTCAGGCAAATATTTCTAGCTGAAAAGGCCTCAACTCACGGTTGGACAGTATGAATCTGTAGGAGAAAGGGCCAGTCACAACCACAGTAAGTAATAGACCTTGCTGGTGGTGCCGCACTGCAGAGGCAAAACATACTTCTTTCTACTATGGGCTGGGAAGTTCTCTCTGCCCCGTCATTGTCCCCTCTGTCCTAAAGAATGTCACAAGAGCAGCAACAAACCCACTGATCAATAGCACTAAAAAGGTAACTTAAATGAGGGCCCAGTTTAGCTGAAGGCTGGTTGGGTGCTTTCCCAGACAATGAGAAATATCACTTTGCACCTTAGTAAGTATTGATGAGCTTCTAACATTTCACCTGCTCTTGAACTATGCTAGTCGATGCACTTCAAATTTTTAAAAATAGCTCTGCAGAGAAATTTGTTGACTGATTCTTACTTTATTTGGGAAATTATTTAGTTTGCTATTTCTTTTTTGTAAATAATAATGATGCTGTGATATAGATGAAATAAAAATACTTGATAAAACAAGGTGGCATTTTTTATTGTTTTTGCTATAACCTACTCACACAATTCAAAGTTTTCTAAATATTGTAAGAGTTTCCAAAGCTTATAATATTTCAGTCATTTGTTGATTCATTCAAAAGCTCAGTGGCACAGTTTTTGGGTTGTATTTTAATATAACATTAGTGGGAGTTTATATGAGGAAAAAACATGGCAATATATCATAATTTTCATCTTCATCTTATGTGACTAAAATAATGACATCACAGCAAAAAGTGTGTGTACAGAGAGTAAAACTACATCCAAAAGGAATGAGTACGTATGTCATACATGGTGGTCAGTAGAGATTAACATATATATCATAAGAAAGTTGGGCATATTTACAAAAAAAAAAAATCCAGCTGGGTGCGGTGGCTCATGCCTATAATCCTAGAACTTTGGAGGGCCAAGATGAGAGGATTGCCTGAGTTCACACATTTGAGATCTGCCTGGGCAACTTGGCGAGACCTCATCTGTACAGTAAATCCAAAAATTAGTTGGGCATGGTGGCACACACCTACAGTTCCAGCTACTTGGCAGGCTGAGGCAAAAGGATCGCCTAAGCCCAGAAGGTCGAAGCTGCAGTGTCCATGAGCATGCCACTGCACTCCAGCCTGGGTGACAGAGTGGGACTCCAACTCAAAAAAAAAAAAAAATCCATGAAATTAAAAAAGTGAAAATAACTGAGTATTCATAAATTGGAGCAAACAGACAACAAAATCTTCTAGTTTATTCACTCAGTGAGATTAAAAAGCATGGTGTAACGAGAAACAACCCAGGAGTTTGATCATTATGGTAGACAACACACTTGTCAATCGTAGTCAAATCCTCTAAACGAAATGACCAAAGGCAAAGACAGACCAAAGGCAAAAAAGATATGATACCCAAATAACTGTCATACATGACAAAACTTACTGATGGATTTTTGCTTAATCCCACTTCTTGGCCACAGAGAGAGAGGACGTGAACCAACTTTTCTTTTGTCCTCTTCTGGAAAAGAAACACAAGGCAGGTTTTCATTATGGGGTCCTGGGAGCAAATCTGTTCAAATTCTGTCGCTGTTAGTCACACAGGGAGATGGCACTTGAAATGTGGCCAGTGAGAGTTGAGGTGTAAAACACACAAAGACTTGGTATGAAAAAAATATTTAAAATACTTCATGAATAACTGTACAATATTGATAACATGTAGAAATAATATTTTAGACCTACTGGGTTAAGTAATATTTATTAACATTAATTTTGCCCATTTCTTTCTGCTTTTTTAAAAGGTGACTATTAGAACATTTAAAATGAGGCTTACATTATGTTTCTCTAGACATGGTGATCAAAATAATCCGAAGGGGTGTGTGTATGAGAAAATCAGTCCCTAGGTTCTTAGGTAAATAGCCACTGCTCTCTTTGATAATCCTTTCTTATATGCTACAACTTTCAGTAAGAGCAAGGCTTTCTTTTACACCTAAATGAAATCTATTATGTTACACTACATGTCTGTTTTCCTCAAATGGGATAATAATTTTACCTTCTACAGAACAAAAAAAAAATTCAATTATTTGTAAGCTATCTTAAATCTTTCTCAATTTATTTTTCCTAAAGTTAAACAGATTCCATTCCTTTCATTTTTCTTCATAAACCTGTTTTCCAGCACCATAAGCATGGGGATTCTTGTGTAAACAATCAGTTTCTTCCAGTAACAGATAAACTAGGTCTCAGAATGATTGGTGAGTTGAGAATGAAAAGAAGGAGTCACCAGGGCCTGAAGAATGTGGGTATATGGTGTACTTCAGAACTGCTCTTTTTTTTTTTTTTAGATTCAAGAATATAGTTTATTTAAAAGTAACTTAGAGACAGAGAGGGAGGGAGAGAGAGAGAGAGAGAAGATTTACCTCCCCAAGGTTGGGGAGGAAGCCAAAGCTAGGAAGCACAGTGACAGCCATAGCTCAAAGAGCACATGGCCCCACCAGAGTCTAGTAAGGCAACGGTGGCAATGATCTTGCAACGGCTCAAAATGGCTTTTTTTTTTTTTTTTTTTTAAGATAGAGCTGCTGGGCTCCAGCAATCCTTCTGCCTCAGCCTCTCATAGAATGGCTCTTTTTTTTTTTTTTTTTTTAGAAAGCAGGATTTACTGAGAGGGCAGAAAAGCTCCCACAGTAGGACAAGACCCAAAGGGGTTGCCCCAAGAACAGCTCTTAAAGCAATCTTCCTACACTCTTTAAAATGATTCTCTCCCCCTTTAATCTGATTTAAGTTTGTAGGTAGAAACTGCTAGGAAGTTGATATCACTCTTAGATTTTCCTTCTTAATGGAACTTAATTTGGTTCATCCTAAACTCTTTCCAAGCTACAGAAGGGACACTCATTCCAGTATTGGCCTGAAATCAAAGACACAGGGACCTTGATGTTGTGGGGGGTGGACTGAGATTCCCGAAACTATTTCCCTAGATCTTAGTGGTCGTTTTACAATTCTGATAAGGAATCAATACAGAGGAACACAGAATTAAGCTGTACTTTTCCTTGTACTTCTTAACTGAATGCTCATGCAGAACTTGCTCTATTCCAGCCAGCATGATGCTATATGATCCATCTCCCTGACCTTTGAAAGTGTTTTTCCTGTTCAGCACCCACTTTTCTTCTAGTAGCAGTGTCTCTCTTTTTACCTTGGAGACAGTTCCTCTTTCACTAAATGGGGTTCTGCTCCCTCACGCGCCCTGCAAGATTCCCTTTTCCAGAATCGCTATCAATGTCAAGCGAGGAGGCCTCTGCCTTTCTGAAATCACCAGAGCCAAAGACCTTGCAAATCTGGAGCTGCCAGAGGTCACTGGTGCCCCTCCCCGAAAGAGCCTGCCTGAGAATGAAGTCAATGGAGAGGCAAAGAAGGGCTAAGACTTTGGGAAGGGGAGGTGGGGACAGTGAGAAGGAGAGAGACCGTCTCAGGATCCAGTTCCTGACATTTGTGTACTAGCAGCTGACAGTGCTTGAAGTCAAGATGGATGAGTTAATAAATTTCTTTTCCCTATTGGGTAATTTTTCAGTGAGCTTCTGTCACGTGCCACCCAGAAACCCCTGAATAACGCACAAGTTTCACTTGATGATAAGCCCAATGGCGACCATACTTGGATGCAGTCACTGTAGAGTCCCAGGCTGTGATAACAGGACTGCAGAGAAATCTGGCAGCCTGCAGCCCCCATCTGTGTGGCCTACCCGGTGCATGCACAGCATGACTGATAAGTGTCTGCCCTGAAGACAGCAGCCAGAACAGTCCTTGGGTGTGTGGTCCTATCAACCCCTTGTCCAAGCTTTTTAGAATTGGTTGGGAGAACCAGGATGTGCTGTTTGGAGAAAAGAGAACACACTTAGGGGAGTGGCAGAATTTCTTTAAATGTTGGAAGGACTGCCAGAGAATCAGATTTTGCTTTAAGAGATTTTGCCAGAGGATCAGATTTTGCCTTAAGAGAAATAGAACCACCAATGGATAGAAGCAACAAAGTCAGACTTCAACTCAACATAATGAGCTGTCCAAAAGTAAATGGGTGTCCGTGGAATGCCGTAAGAACCAATCCCTGAAGTACTGAGACTTACGTGGGCAACCCTGGGATGGCGCACAGAGGAATCCCCTGTCCTACAGGCAGTTGGGGGCTCTATTGGTCCCTAAACTACCTTCCAGTGCTGCAAGTCTAGGATTGCATACCTGAGAATACTGGGGCCTTTTCCAGCTCACGGGAACGAGGACATTGGAGTTGGAGCCTGAAGAAGTGGAGGATGTGCTCCGGGTGACAGCCATGGCCCTGGGTTTCCCATCGCGCCCAGAAGAATTCTGCAGCTCATCATACCGCCTTCCGATGATTGGCGTCTTGAAAAGAGATAATACAAAAGCACACCTTCTTCTATCTCACTCACAGTTTTGTGGTATATGGGACCCTCCTCTCAGAAGCAACCAAGAACTACGTATTTAATTAAAATCAGATTAGAGTTCAGTGTTGCAAGGAGGCTCATTATCCCAACATGTAGGTATACATTATGAACCACTTTGCAGCTTCAACACTCTCCTATCCTCTTTAGCAGCAGAAAACAAATCCAACTGCTTATTCTTCAATATGCTTAGGAACCGCTGATAAATGTACAGGAGGCAAACAGTCCACTATCAGATGCTTTAAGATTGAAAACATGTGGACAGGTGCAGTGGCTCACACCTGTAATTTCAGCACTTTGGGAGGCTTGCTTGAGCCCAGGAGTTTAAGACCAGCCTAGGCAACATAGGAAGAAATTGTCTCTATGAAAAAATAAAAAAATTAGTGGGTGTGGTGGCATGCACCTATAATACCAGCTACTCAAGAGGGTGAGGTAGAAGGACTGTCTGAGTCCAGGAGGTTGAAGCTGTGGTGAACCGTGATCGTGCCGCTGCAGTCCAGCCTGGGTGACAGAGTGAGACCCTGACTTAAAAAAAAAAAAAGAAGACTGCATTTTTCATTTCTTATAATAAGAGACTAAAATACTTCCCTTTCCCAGTCTTTAATCATCAATCTTTATATGTTCTCAATTATTTAAAAAATGTATTTGAATTATTTATATCTTTCAGTTATTCAAAGGAACTGGGTTGGGGTCAGACACTTGGGCAGCTCTCAAGAAGTTTCACTTCCTGAGAACCCTGGAGAATCGTGGCAGGTCAGGCAGTGCCTTTCAAACTTGAACCCTAAGCAGATCTCCTCTGCAGACCCCAGTTTGTAGGCCTGCCCTCAGCAGGGGCAGAAATGAACTGGTAATTCTATACCTGGTTCCTAGGACCCATCACTCTCAAGTATTTCTGGGTCCCCGAGGCATGTTGCTAACTGACTGCATGTTTTTTGTAAATCTTTGGAATAGGATAAGCTCAAGTCTCAGAGTAAAAATAACTTTCCCCCTAGCGACGTAAAAGAAAATATTAAAATGGACAGGGACCGAACTCATACCTTCACATCATTTGCATACTAAATACAGATGCAGGTGTCACAATGGCAGCAAAATAGTGTCTTGTGGTGAAAACTTAAATGATGAAAGGTCAACGAGTACTGTTGTGTTAAAAAAAAGTGATATAACCTTTGTGAGAAAGTTTCATAAGAACAGATCCAGTTTATTTCGTAGCGAATGTATTCATCCATTAGCGTTTGGAAATTTATTAATGATCTACTATGTACCAGACACCACACCAGGTCCTGGTTATAAAGATGAACAGAGTGCTGTTTCTGCTTTGGTTGCTCATGGATCACGGGGTAAGAGAGACATACAAGCAAGGTTATTTTATACCTTAGGCTTATATAAGTCAGTCCAGGCCTCCCAATGGTTAGTTCATAAGCCAGCAGGTACCTGTGACTACTTTCTGCCCTTTTTTCCTCCTGACTCCTTAGTCCCTTTCTCTCCCCTTCTCCTTCCCCCTTCAATGCAAGACTTTACTTTTAATTGTTTAAAATGCCGTGTGGGTTGGAGAAGTCACAGCATTCTTGTATTCCTGTACATTCCAGTCCTTTGCTGAACTGCTTGTTGTCCGGGGGAAGGGGTGTGGATGTAAAGAAATGGTGTGACCACTGTCAGATAAAGCATGAGTGAAGGTCACGGTTAAAAATGCTTATGATCACCTCATTTTTAACATCTTTTTTTAAAATCATTTTTTATATAACCGAGGCTAGTTTCTATTTTTAAAAGCTGCCAATTGAGAGCCCCAATGAATATGACACTCAGCGTGTTCTTAAAAAAAACCAAAACAGAACCTAATTTAGGCTTAGAAGTCATGATTTAAAATAAATATAAAATAAGTCTTCCTTTTTTCCAGGCAATGACTAGAAATTCATGCTGAAGTTCACAGAAACAGATAACACAGCTAAGTACCTCTGAAATGTCAAAGTGAAAGTCCAGAGTTTTCCCAGGTAATTCCTTAGACGCACTGGTCCAGACTCGATGGATTTCTATCTTTGAGAGGTCACTCTGCTGGTAAGAAGGCAAAACAAGGCTGGCAGATCGAGAAACTACCAGCTTCAAGATGTTCAGGGCTTCCCTCCAGTGAACACTCTGCAGGAAAGAAAACATTCAAGGGTTAAAAACAATTTCATTTTTTAAAGCTAGTGTGTGTCAGAACGACAAGTCAGAAGCCAAGGACTGGTCAGGAGATTCTGTGATTAGTAAAAGGCAAATGACATAAAAAGGCAACTTATCTATCAAATAAACAACCTTTAGGAAACAAGCAGGTTGAAAAATGGCCAATGTTGTCCACATTCAAATAAATAAGAGCCTAAAATGACAAGGTGCTATTTTTGCTATGAGGCACTTCCCTAATTTGGAGGAAGAAAAAAAAAAAGCCCTGGTGCATTCTCTCCCATTGGCCTTCAATTCACTCTTGTTCAAAATTGCCCCCACCTCCAGTTTCCAGGCTTCTGGGTCTGTCTCTAGTTCGCCAGCGCTTCCTGCTCCATAGCTTCCCGGACATCTCGAGCTCCGCCCTCAGCCCTCTTTCCTTCTCATTTCTTGTGTTCCTCATCACCTAGCCCAGGAATCTGGAAGCCCTTCTCAGCCCTTCTGATTCCCTCCCTCCTGGTAATTTGTTCCCTCCTCTCCATTCCTGCTGGCACTGGCTCAGCTGAATCCTCTCTGGTCCCAACGCCACGATTTCCTGGCCTCTTAATTGATCTCCCTGCTTGCAGCCTCTGCTTAAGTCCATCAGATCCAGCTGGAGTGATCTTTCTAGAACTCTGCAGACCCAGCCACTTCTCTGTCTGAACTCCTCCAAGGGCTCCCTCTGGTGGAAAGGGTGGCGTCCATACTCTGGACACAGCCTTCAGGGGTCATCGCCCCTGGGATCCCACTGGAGTTTCCCCAAACCAGGTAAGGTCTGTCCCTTTACTCAACCATGCTATCCCCTCGTCCTAGAATGCCTTTCCTCTCTGTATTGGCATTTATTTTTTGCCTAGACCTTGTGGTCAAAGCACATGACATAAAACATTTTTTCCCCCTGTAAAATTCTGCACAATCTCAGCTTGGGTAACACAGCAAGATCTCATCTCTACAAAAAATAAAAACATTAGTTGGGCATGGTAGCATGCACCTGTGAGTCCCAACTACTCCAGAGGCAGAGGTGGAAGGCTTGCCTGAGCCCAGGAGGTTGAGGCTGTGGTAAGCCATGATTGTGCTACTGCACTCCAGAGTAGGCAGCAGAGTGAGACCCTGACTCAAAAAAAAAAAAAGGAATTCTGTACAAGAGAGGCTGCGGTTTCAATGTGAAATAAGTCACTATTCAAGGTTAGATATGAAGTCCCAAAGATGGCCCCCAGGCCTAAGCAAAATAGGCAGCCCGACTAAACAATGAAATGGGACACAGGCTAGTAGAAAGATGTAAAGTGACCTCTCAACTAATGCTTTTATTTTTTTTTGTAGAGATGAGATCTTACTGTGTTGCTTAGGTTGAGATTGTGCAGAATTTAACAGGGGAAAAAAATGTGTTTTAGGACATGTGTTTCCCATGAGTGAAGTGAGAAACTGTTACCAACTGCCTACCCCATGTGGCACCAGTATTATCGGAGCAATGTCACTTGAAAAATGAAAAAGAAATGATGCTTAGAAATAACTTTTAACATTAAATAGTTTCTCTAAGTAATGTGATTGGTGGAGAAAGAAAGGAATGCCTAAAATTTATACTCTATGGCTTTGTCAATGAGTTTACTGAGTACACCCCAGAAAAAAAATAAAACGTGGAGAAAAAGATATCTGTGCTCTTGAACTTGGCATTCTCCATGTACCCCACAAGGTGGCCCAGCACTGCTCTCATGGCCTGGGCCTCCTGGCTTCGGGATGTGGTCAAGTGTTTCACGTTCACTCCCAGGCTCTAGAAACTGGTTCTGGTGTCTGCTCTTTTGATGTTTATTTTGATTTTCATTTTTTTCTTTATTTTTTTTCTGGTAGTCTCAGAGTATGGCTTTAAAGAATCAAGCTGCAGGTGTTTATTGATGTCTACCAAGTGTCCTGCTGGGAAGGCTGCCTGGTACAATGAGACACTGGCTCTGGGGCCAGGAGGAACTAGAGTCAAATTCCAACTCCACCCTTTACCGACATCTTGGGGCCGGTCTCTCAGGGTTAAAATAATGTATTGAAGACTGCTTATTATGGAAATAGTAAAACATACACAGAAACAGAGAGACTCATCTAATGAAACCCTTTGTACTCTTCATAACTATTCACAATTTGTCATCTTGTTTTATTTACCACCCCCCAAACAAACATTTGTTATTTACTTCTTGGAGGATTTTCAAGTACATTTACATAAATTTCTAGGATGAGCATGATGGCTCACACCTGTAATCCCAGCACTTTGAGAGGTGGATGTGAGAGGATTGCCTGAGCCCATGGGTTTGAAACCAGCCCCTGGGCAACTTGGTGAGACCTCGTCTCTACAATTAATCAAAAAATTAGCCGGATCTGGTGGCGCATGCCTATAGTTCTAGCTACTTGGAAGGCTGAGGTGGAAGGATCACTTGAGCCCAGCAGGTCGAGGCTGTGGTGGCCATGAGCATGCCACTGTACTCCAGCCTGGGCAACAGAGTAAGACTCCAACTCAAAAAAAAAAAAAAAAAAATTCTAATCCTTAGGTCTTTCAACTCCAAAATAACAATTTTAACTTCTCACAACCCTGCACATGTGGAAACACCAGGCCTAGAACCAGGAACACATGCAGTCTTTACTCTTCCAGCCAGGTGTGTGCTTTTCGTAGCCAGCCTATAGCCCCACGAGGAAGAAATGTGTCCTCTGAAGGCACAGGAATGTGACAGGGCCTTGTGCTATTGCTCTCTTCAGAATACCACTCAGGCAGCGGTCACCGGTCACTCTTCACTGCCCTGGCTGGGTCATATATTAGGTGGATGCATAAGTTCATAGCATTTGTGCATTGGGGAGTTTGTCTATCGTTTGTCATCTGGAGTGACAATGTTGTGCTTGTGGATATGTCTTGCATTTTGCAGATTTGAAGAAAGTCAGTGCTATTTGTGGGCTAAAGAAGACGAAGTGTCAAGAGGAAAAAAACTGAACTCTTCTGACATGTTCCTCTGAGTTTAACAGAGAAGTTAAGGCAGTGTGGGTGGCTGGAAACACTTGTGCCGTGTCTGGGAGAATGCCATCAGGGAAAGCATGGCAAGAAAACGGCTTTGTTGTTTCAAGGAGGGCCACTTTGACTGGAGAGGTTTTCCACATTCAGGAAGACCATCGGGTCTCAACGAAGACTGTTTAAATGCTTATTTAAACGCCATGATGATAAACGTCAGTCAACCCAAGAATTGGCAAACGTGATGAACTGTGACCAGTCAACCACTGTGCAACATTTGCATTCCATGGACAAGTGAAAAACATTACAGACTTATGGATGAGCACGTGTCCTAGCACCCAGAGAGCCCTGTAAGCAAAGTTACAGGCAACACCCCAGCCTTTCTGGAATGACCCTCTGGTTGCTCAGTACAGGTTTCCAAATACTCACCTGCACGTATTTTTCAATGGTCTTCAGAACTTCCACGTTAAACTGCTTGACAGGAACACCGGAAAGGTCCATGTAGCTGAGTAAACTGTAGATCACCTGCAGTAAAGGTTGCTGCACGCTAGGGAGACCCTTCTCCAGCAGCTGTGAGGACAAAGCGCAGTCGGGTCAGTCCTAAGTCCAGTTTCCACATGGACGCGCCCATGTTTTCCAATATCTTTATAATTTTTTTCCCTTTTTTTTTTTGAGTTGGGGTTCTCACTCTGCCACCTAGGCTGGAGTATAGTGGCTCGATCACAGCTCACTGCAGTCTTGACCTTCTGGGTTCAGGTGATTCTCTTGCCTCAGTCTCCCAAGTAGCTGAACTACAGGCACACACCCCCACACCTGGCTAATTTTTAAAAAAATCATGTGGAGATGAGGTCTCACTATGTTGCCTAAACTGGTCTTGAACTCCCGGGCTCAAACAATCCTCTTTCCTCAGCCTCCCAAAGTGTTAGGCTGACAGGCATGAGCCAGCACCTGGCTGGTTTTATTTCCTTAGCAGGGAAAATGAGAGCCTAGTTAAGAAGAAGTGAAGACATTATCTAAATATATTTATGTATATGAATGCATAAATATAAAGTCACATGATGACATAAAAAATGAACTTCAAAAGAAAACCATCAAAATGCCAATTATCAAAAATTATGAATTCAAACAAAAGATACAATCTGTCAGTTATCAAATTGGTAAAGATTAGAAATTGGCAATATTCAGTATCGACAGGAAGATAAAGAAATGGGTATTCTTACACATCAGTGGAAATATAAGTTGAGTAACTTGGCAAATGAGGTCAAGAGCACTAAAGAGGTCTAGATCTTTTGAAATAGTTACACTTTTGGGAATGTTTCCCAAGCCAGAGGTAGATACTAAGATTTATGTATGAGATTTCACCATGGCATTATTTATTTATTTATTGATTTATTTATTGAGTTGGAGTCTCACTCCCAGCCACCACAGCCTCGACCTGCTGGGCTCCAGCGATCCTTCCGCCTCACCCTTCCAAGTACCCAGAATTACAGGCATGCGCTACCACGCCCGGCTGATTTTTTTTGATTTATTGTAGAGATGAGGTCTCGCTGCCCAGGTGGGTCCCGAACCCGCGGGCTCAGGCAATCCACTCACCTCAGCCTCCCAAAGGCGCGGGATTACAGGCTGAACCACTGAGCCTGGCTGTCATTATTTATAATAGTAAAAAAAAAAATCATATATAAAACAAGAAAGCTCTGTAAGCAATTTAAATATGGAACACTAGGGAAATGGATATATCAGTTAACAGTAAATTGTATGATTCCATTAACTCCATGAAATAATGAAATCATATTTTAAAGACAGTAAAGGGTATCAGATAATATTAAGTGGGAAATGAAGGATATACAATTGTCTATATAATAGAGTATGCCAATATTGATGTGAATTTGTGTGCTATATAGAAATGAGATTGGAGGTTGGGTATGGTGAGTCATGTACATAATTCCAGTACTTTGGAAAACTGAGGCAGGAGGATCGCCTGAGCCCAGGAGTTTGAGACCAGCCTGGGCAACTCAGCAAGAACTCATCTCTGCAAAAAAAATTTAAAAAGGTAGCTGGGTGTAGTGGCACATGCCTGTAGTCCCAGCTACTTGGGAGATTGATGTAGGAGGACTGCTTGAACCCAGAAGTTGGGTGCTGTGGTGAAAGGTGATTGTGCCACTGCACTCAAACCTGAGCAACAGAGTGAGACCCTGACTCAAAAAATAATAACAATAAAGTAAAAAATAAAATCCCATTTCCAGTTTTGAAGCTTTGATGGCTTATAGTCCAAACAGATGTTGGCTCTTGGCTCCTTCACACTTTACACCTTCTTTTCAAACAGGCATTGTCTGCCTTTGTAAGTAGGGCATACTAGTTCTCCCAGGACTTCACATGGACTAAGGCATGTGTGCGTGTGTGTGTTTGTGTGTGCTTAGCAATTCCTGCTGGGTCAGGTGTGACCAGGTGATTATTAAAAGCAGCAGAGTGGCACCCATGAGAGGCTCCTTAAAATGCCACGGGTGTGAATGTGGAAGAAGTAAATGAATTCTGGACTGCAGGTAGTCTGAAAACAGTCCACATACTGCTGATCTGTATGGCAAGTCGAAATCCTGTAGGATCAACTATAAATGTTGATGGATGGGCCATCAACCCTCTGCTACGTAGATGTCTGTGGATCCTTTGAGAAATGGCTGACTTTTTTTTTTTAAATCGATGGCTCTTGGATTGGTGACAACTGAAAGAAAAACTAGGATGGATTGTCCTCATCTCTTCTGAAAGCTCTTAGCAATAGGTAGGAACAAATCCTGGATGGAAAAGTGACACTGAAAATGCTGAAACATGGTAGCTCTTACCAACATCTGCCTCATAGATTTCAGATTTTCTTAAACTTGTTGGGGATCGAAGATGTTGAAGGAAATGCATTCTAACTTGCCCAATATATTATATATTCCTGACACTAATGTATGCAGAAGCAGGGTTGGGGTTTTGTCATGTTGTGCTACAAACCATTTGTATGATGAAAAAAATACCATTCCAGTTTTAAAAAGCAACATAAGGCCAGACATGGTGGCCCACATCTGTAATCCTAGCACTTTAGGAGGCTGAGACGGGGGAATTGATTGAGCCCAGGAGTGTAAGACCACCCCCGGCAATATAGTGAGACCTCGTCTCCAAACCCCTCCCACCCAAATTAGCCAGGCTTGGTGGTATGCTCCTATAGCCCCAGCTACTCGGGAGGCTGAGGTGGAAGGATCGCCCGTGGCCCAGGAAGTCAAGGCTGTGGTGGCCATAATCGTGCCATGACCCTCCAGCCTCCTGACACTACCCTTCTGTGCCCAGCAGATTGAGGCTGTGGTAGCCGTGATTGTGCCACTGAACTCCAGCCTGGGTGACAGAGTGAGACTCCAACCCTAAAAATAAAACAAAACAAAAACAAAACATAAAAGGTGAAGACAAAAAATGTATTTCAAAATGTATGCTTTGTTAATGAGTTCAGGGCAAATAGCCATTAAACATATCAAGCCACCCAGTAACTCCTTAAATAGAGTTTAAATACTCAGTAATTAGGATAAAATCTAATCTCTGCCATGTGCTGTCAGGTGTCAATGTAGTAGACAGGAGTTTAAGTTTCGGAGGCAGTTATTTCGAGGTTCAGAGGCTTGCTCTGCTGCCTTGAACTTGTGGCAAATTACTTAACCTGGCTGTGCCTCAGACTTTATTTATTTATTTTTTTGAGACAGGGTATCTTACTCTGTCACCCCATCTAGAGTGAAGTGCAATGGCACATGGCTCACTGAAGCCTCAAACTCCTGGGCTCAAGTGATCCCTCTGCCTCAGCTTCCTGAGTTTCTGGGACTGTGGGGCACAAGCCACTATGCCCAGCTGATTTTTAAATTTTTTGTAGAACTAGGGTCTTGCTATGTTGCCCAGGCTGTTCTCAAACTCCTGGCCTCAAGCGATCCTCCCACTCTGGCCTCCCAAAATGCTGGGTTTATAGGTGTGAGCCACTGTGCCTGGCCAGATTCTTTATTATAGTAATATCTATCTACATCACTGGGTTGTGAGTATTTATAATAATTCCATTAGCATCTATGATAATATATAACAGGTATTAAATCAGTGGAAGTTAAGAATATGTTATCAATTCTTTGTAAATATTTTATCCACAGAGGCTATAAGAGCATTTATCCTTAACTTCAAAGCTTACCTCTGCCAGGTAGGTCACCATGTTCAAGGTAATGTCAGCATACGCTTCATGAAGATATCGACAGACTACATTGACCCACGTGGCGCAGTCCCTGGTATAGCTGTGCGTTTTATAAAGAGTCATGACGTGTGCAAGGTTTGAAAGTTTGGGATTCTTCTCTTCCAAACAAACCTTTTAAATTAAGAAAACCAATTAGGGATCAAATAACCTCACGAACAGGAACACATGCTATCCACTGTGCTGTAAGTTCTGGCAGTGTGGAAAGTAGATTGATACACTTTTTGGTGGCTAAGAAATGGTTAGGTAATATGATTTTCGCAAATTCTTTCTACCTGTTTTCTCAATAATGAAAGCAAATAGAACAACTGGCATCAGCCACCCACAGATGTAGGTTACTGGCGATATCAGTTATTATTCCCAGTTTTTGAGAACATTGTTGCCTTCTCTGAGCCGAGTAGCATCTGTCTGACATTGGGCCTTTCTGGAGGCCTCAATGGGTCTGCTGGAGTGTGAGACCATAACTCATACCTGAGCAATCCTTTCGGCTACATCCTTACAGAACTGATTGGGATTTTCAAAGTGCTGAATCAGCTGGGGCAGCAGACATAAGACGTTCAGTGGAAACCCTGTAGTAGGAAGATACAAGACAGCTGAATACAGTGTGTTTTAACCACGAACAGTGGGAAGGCACGCTAAGGATTTTATTCCGAAGTGATGCAAAAGCAGTCTTATGAAGCAGCTTGAACATGATCTAACACAAAATTCATAAAAAATGCACAATCCCAATGGTACTGAGCTGAAGTATTAGTCTGACTTTTTTTGTGCAGTGGCATGCTCATGGCCACCCCAGCATCGATCTGCTGGGCTCTGGCGATCCTTCCGCCTCAGCCTTCCAAGTAGCCGGAACTACAGGTGTGCACTACCACACTGGTTAATTTTTGATTTACTGTAGAGACAAGGTCTTGCCAAGTTGCCCAGGCTGGTCTCGAACCCACGGGTTCAGGCAATCCTCTTGTTTCGGCCTCCCAAAGTGCTGGGATTACAGGCTGAGCCACCGAGCCTGGCCTACTCTTGACATTTTAATCAAAAGCCATATTTTAAGAAAAACTGAGGAGAGAGGACATAGACAAACCAATTTAAGTCTTAGTCACATAACTGAAGACTCTTTAAAGCGATGAGAAATGGCTTAGTACCTCTGTGTTGAGCCCTAGCTTCCCGAAATGAATTCTGGGCCACATGCCATGGCATTAAAAATCTGGCTTGCTGCTGGGCACAATGGCTCACACCTATAATCCTAGCACTTTAGGAGGCCGAAATGGGGGGGACTGCTTGAGGCCAAGAGTTCAAGACTAGCCTGGGCAACATAGTGAGACCTTGTCTCTACAAAAATAAAAAAATTAGCCAGGTATGGTGGCACGCACCTATAGTCCCAGTTATTTGGGAGGATGAGCAGAAGAATCACCTGAGCCTGGGAGGTCAAGGCTGCAATAAGCCATGATCATGCCACTGCCCTCCAGAGTGAGACCTCAACCTAAAAAAAAAAAAAAAATCTGGTTTGTTGATTTGCTTACTTCAAAACAATACGGCCCAAGATGATTTTCGAGAGGAATGGAAAAGTAAAGAAAAAGATTTGGGAGTTAAGAAAAAAAGAGCCCAAACTTCACCTGCATGCAGCCTATTTGTGTAGTCGATCCTTATTTGTACCCCATATCTCTAAAATAAAATAGAATTTAAAACAAATTATGTTTATCATAAAAATCTAAATATTAAAAATTACTTTAGGCCGGGCGTGGTGGTTCATGCCTTTGGGAGGCTGAGGTGAGAGGATTGCCTGAGCCCACGGGTTTGAGACCAGCCTGGGGAACTTGGTGAGACCTCATCTCTACAATAAATAAAAAAATTAGCCAGGTGTGGTGGCATGTGCCTGTAGCTACAGCTACTTGGAAGACTGAGGCTGGAAGGATCACCTGAGTCCAGCGGGTCGAGGCTGCGGTGGCCGTGAGTATGCCACTGCACTACAGCCTGGGCGACAGAGTGAGACTCCAACTCAAAAAAAAAAAAAAGAAAAAAATTTACTTTAAACATTTATCAAAAAAAAAAAAAAAAAGGAAAAAAATGTCTGTACAAGAGCAAAAACTAACAGTACCTGCAAAATGATCTGAAAACCACAAGGAAATCACTAACATCTTAGATGTATTTTCTGCCCTTTTTATTTTAAAATGTTGACTTTAAAATATCTTCTGTAATAAAGACAAACCAAGACTTACACAGAATTTTAAAAGAAAAAACAAATGATTCCCAAGGAGCCATTTGAGTTGGGGGTCTCACTCCCTCACCTAGGCTGGAGTGCAGTGGCATGATCACAGCTCACCGTAGCCTCAACCTCCTGGACTCAGGCAATCCTCCTGCTTCAGCCTCCTGAGTAGCTGGGACTGCCGGGGTGTGCCACTACATCCAGCTAATTATTATTATTATTAATTTTTGAGTTGGAGTCTCACTCCGTCACCCAGGCTGGAGTGCAGTGGAACTCTCACGGCCACCCCAGCGTCAACCTGCTAGGCTCCAGCAGTCTTTCTGCCTCAGCCTTCCAAGTAGCTGGAACTACAGGTGCACACTACCAAGCAACTAATTTTTTATTTATTGTAGAAATGAGGCCTCGCCATGTTGCCGGGGCTGGTCTTGAACCTGTGGGCTCAGGCAATCCATTTGCCTTGGCCTCCCAAAGTGCTGGGATGACAAGCTGAGCTACCGAGCCCAGTCCCAGCTAATTTATTTATTTATTTTTGTTGAGATGAAGCCTTGCTTTGTTGCCCAGGCCTTCCAAAAGTTTTGGGATTATGTTTCAGCTTCCCAAAGTGCTGGGATTACAGGGTGAGCCACCACACCCTGCCATGGAGCCATTTCTAAGCCGAGTTGTTAAAAGCAGTAAGTCCATATTATCTTGCAACCCCATTGATGAATACAACCACCACCAGGATTCTAAGAGAGGAAACAGTGTTGGCTTTACCGATAGCTTGCGATGCATCCACCATGGATATTTTGGACACTGGCGTCAGCAAGCTGAAAAGCTGGAGGGTGAGGTCTGTGGTGGTGAGGGACGTGAATCCTTTCAGCAGTAGCTGCTGCAGTCCAGAGAAGTCGGCCCACTTGAGTTGTGCCTGGAGTTTCTCAAGCTTTTCTCGGTTCTCAGCTTTATCAAGTGGCATGTGCGCCAGTAGTCTACTCAACAGCCGTAGGGCCATGAGGTATTCAAACTCAAAATCAGACTCCATCAGGGCCACTGTGACCCAGAAGATGGTGGCCAGCAGGTTGGTGGGATGGTTTATATGGGATGGGTCCGTGAGACTGTCTTTCAAGGAAGACGAGCTTCTGGTTTTTGAGGAGAGGCCTTGTTGGGTACAAGCCTGAATCCTGTCCAGTGTGGCACTTCGAGGTGGGTCAGAGGATCGGTCTACAACACCAAACTTCTTGGGCACAGAGAAGCTTCTTTGATGCCGGCTCCGTTCTGCAGTCGTGGTATTGCCACTGGCTGTTCCAGGGTTCACGTTTAGTTGTCCAGTGCTTTTCCTGCTTGCTGTTAGTTTAGTGCTGGAGCTTAAATCAGGGGATGAAGAGCTGGGTATAAAAATACATAAGTTTAATAGAATGTCAATTTGCTTCTGTGAAAAGTCAATCCTTTTAAGTTCACTGAGAAACACTAACAGATGAAAATCATTCTTTGGAAATATCACTTCTGGGTAATTTCTTTTTCCTTATCTTTAGACTCAAAGCTATGAAAAAACAAAACAAGAACTACCCTCACCAACAAGGCAAAAATAAAATCCAATTCTGACTGCCACTTATTGAAAGTGTGAAGAAATCAATAACTGGTCATAACATTTACTTATCTTTCATTTATTTTTTGTTTGAATTTGAGTTGGAGTAATTATGAGATAAAATGTACCTGATAGGCATAAACTTTAATATTCTGTAACTTCCTAATAAGGAAAACAAATAGAAATTATGCTACCTAGAAAGTATGTTCATGTCAAATAAAAGTTTTTTGCACTGATAAAAATTTATGAAAGGCCAGGTTCAGTGGCTCATGCCTATAATTCCAGCATTCTGGGAGGTTGAGGCAGGAGGATAGCTTGAACCCAGGAGTTTGAGGCCAGCCAAGACAAAATAGTGAGACCTCATCTTTACAAACACAAAACAAAACAAAAAACCTGACCAGGTGTGGTGGCACATGCCTGTAGTCCCAGCTACTTGGGAGACTGAGGCAGGAGGATCGCCTGAGCCCAGAAGGTCAAGGCTGTGGTGAGTTGTGATAGTGCAACTGCCCTCTAGCTTGGGTGACAGAGTGAAACCTGACTTGAAAAAAAATTATGAAAATGATTTGAGTCTATGCTGAAAGGACAAAGCTCTTTTTAACATTCTCACTAGATTTTTACTGATTTAGGTTCTTATAGATAAATATGTGTGATGTTAATAATCACTCCAAAATTAGGTATCCATAAAAAAACGCTCAACAGGGGAGGAAGGGGAATACCTCATCAACAAGGGTACCTGCATGATCAATGTTTATATACCTAATCCTGAATTGTACCCCACATCTTTATAATAAAAAACAACAACAACAACAACAACAACAACAACAACAAAAAACGCTCAACTTAAAAATGAAACAAGGCCAAATGGGACACAGGATAGTATTACTGATTTACTTTCAAGCAAGATGAACTTGTCTATACAAACAGAATACGGAATTGTGAATGATTTGTAATGGGTTAGTAAACTTTGGCAGGAACAAAAAAAAAAATTAAAAATAAAAACCACACCAAGGCAGGAATTTCTTCAAGTAAAATGAACATAAGTGCCCAACTGTCCTTATAGCAGTGGTTTACATGAGCTTTGTATATATTTGAGAATGGTATTTAGTTTTAGTTTCTGTTTACTAACATAATAAATAGGGTAATTGTTACATAAAATTGGAAAAAGTACTCAAGGATACAAAAAAGAAAACTTTAAAAATCATTACTATTTGATGTCAACAGCCCCATTACAAAGAGGACAAGAGATATGAATAGACACTTTTCAAAAGAAGACATACAATCAGCCAACAGATACATGTGAAAAAATGCTCAGCCATGCTAGTCATCAAAGAAATGCAAATTAAAACCACACTGAGATACCACCTAACTCCAGTCAGGATGGCCATGATCCATAACTCAAAAAACAACAGATGCTAGAGAGGATGCGGGGGAAAAGGGAACACTTCTACACTGTTGGTGGCAATGTAAACTAATACAACCAATGTGAAAAACTAGTGATTCCTAAAGGATCTAAAAACCGACCCTCCAGGTGGGGATTCCATATGACCCCCCAATCCCCCTTCTGGGAATATACCTGAAGGAACTCAAATCACTCTATAAAAAAGATATTTGCATATGCATGTTTATTGCAGCATTATTCACAATAGCAAAAACACAGAACCAACCATGCTGCCCATTGAAAGAGGACTGGATTAAAAAAAAAGTAGTACATATACACAATCAAATATTACACAGTCATAAAGAAAAACAAAATTATGAACTTCACAGCAACTTACATGGAATTAGAGTCTATAATACTGAGTGATCTATTACAGAAACAACGAACTGAGTACCACATGTTCTCACACATAAGCGGACCTTGAACAATTATCATAATACTATAAGAAAGAGATTGGCAGCAGTGGAAAACTGCCGGGAGGAGGGGCACACCTCATCAACAAGGGTACCTGCATAATGAACATTTGTATACCTAACCCTGAATTGTACCCCGCATCTTTAAAATTTAAAAAAAAAATTGATGTCTTCCTGATATTTAAAAATTATTATAGAATGTGTATGTATGCATGTGTGTCCTTTTTTTTTGAGTTGGAACCTCTGTCACCCAGGTTGGAGTGCAGTGGCCACTGCAGCCTCAACCTGCTAGGCTCAGGTAATCCTTCCACTCAGACTTCCAAGTAGCTGGAACTACAGGTGTGTGCTACCATGCCCGGCTTATTTTTTGATTTATTGTAGAGATGAGGTCTTACCAAGTTGCCTAGTCTGGTCTTGAACGTCTGAGCTCAGGCAATCTTCTTCCCTCAGCCTCCCAAAGTACTGGGATTATAGGCTTGAGCCACTGCACCTGGCCTTCTTTTTTAACTTAAGAAAATGTCATACATATTTCTTCTAGGTCATAACTATACTTCAAAAACTAGTTGTGTTCTTTGTACTCTGCCCAAAGTCCAGCATGTCCCAAATATTCGGTACAGTATATTTGATTTCAAAATGACATTAAGCTGACTCTCACCGGGATAATACAGTTAAGAGATCACTGTTCTTCAAGCAGTCGGACAAGTTGTCCACAGCAGCTTCCAAGGTAAGGAGTGCTTCCATCACGTATCCCTGCAAAACATGCAAAGGTGACATTTGTACTGCTTATAACTACTGCTAACTTCCTGAAGATAACTTGAATGAATGCAAACTTTACGCCAGTAATGTCATTGCTTTGATTTATGAAGCCTAAACACTAATTTTAAGGGCCACTAAGGAAATTCAGATGGACTAGGAAATAGAAGAAGATCTCAAAGATTTATTTCCCTTGGTCTGAGAGCCCCAACAGATCAATTTCATTTGAAATTCAACAACGAGGGGACAAGCATGACCCTCTGCCTGGGGGAGGGTGGGTATCTGAATAGAGTGGCAGTATCTGAAGGTCAGAGGTGAAGAAGTGAGGTTTAGGAAGAGCTTGTCTCAGGGGTGTTTTAAGCAGTGCATCTGATGGCCAGAAGGAGGCAAAGAAAGCAGGGTCTATAGGTGCGCAGCCTTCCTGAGATGCAGGAACATTTCTGATGGGAAAGATGACCTTGGCTTGAGCCAGAGTCTGCGCTGCCCTTGGCTTTCAACCTGCCCAGCTTCCTGGTCTCTGGGCTCCACCTATGGGGTCTTGCTGTGGCAGCACCTCTCTCTGTTTCCTCTTCAGCTCTTCTCAGTCTACCGAAGGCCAACCTTACAGAGAGGGGTGGTGTTTGACACAGATGAAATGGAGATCCCTGCTCCGGGTGGAGAGACCATCTAACTGCATCCTGCAATGGTGGTAAAAACCCAAGACAATCCAAAATAACCCCCTGCCCACTCGCCAAATAAAACCAACCCCAAAGTCAACAAAGAAGGAGTCACCGAAGAATTTCCAGTTGTTGGCTTGGATTTTATAAGAGAGATAATAGCTGTTGAATTTCTAGCACCATTCTCCTTAGAGTGGTATTTTTAAATATAAAAGTCAACCTCTAAAAATGTTTTTATAAATTGTACATGTCCAAGTGGCTGGAATGGCTGATGAGACAAAGATGGATCCAAGACAGTTAACTCCTAATCAGTGACATTAGAAAGCTCATCCTGGCTCAGTGATCTTCTCTTCCATACCTGAACCTCATCTCCGTGTTCTCCGATCACCTCTACCAATCTTGACAGAAGGTCAGACAAGGCGTGTGCTGACAGAGGTTGCTTGAGGGCCCGGAATATCTGGAAGGATCGACCGGCATAATGCCTTGATGAGCTAGCAAGGGCTGTCTGCAATGCAACTTCACTCAAGTGGTGCTCCAGATGGAATCCTAGGCCAAGGAGAGGCAGAGCCTAGGTCAGTCTCTATTTTGCATGGTGTCAAAGTCACCCGTCAGTGTAAAACAGGCTAACTGCATAGAGCCATCTTGTGGTGGTACTTATTTATAAATCAACTATGAAAAGCTTTTTTTTTTTTTTTTTAAGAGATGGGAGCTCGCCTTGTTGCCCAGGCTGGTCTTGAACTTCTGGTCTCAAGGGATCCTCCTACCTCAGCCTCTCAAGTAGCTGAGATTGAGGTGCATCCAACAGCATCCAACTCATTTTAAAATAAAAACAAATTCTGAATAAATATTAAGGAGGTGTAATGTAGGAGAAAGAGGCAGAAGCTTTGGAACAAGATGGCCTTGACTTTGAATTAGAAGCTTTGCAACTCTCTGAAAGAAACCTGTTCTCTATGAGTCTGTTTCCTTGCCTTTAACATATGGATAATAGCATGTATAGTTGGTGCGACAGTCAAATTACCTACAAAGTGTACAGTACTTGTACATGACATGTACTCACAAATGTGCTATTTTTATTCTGCTATTTTTCTTCCTCTTTTTTAAAAATCATATTCTCAACTCTGTTACCCAGGCTGGAGTGCAGTGGCATAATCTATACCTCACCCATAGCCTTGAATTCCTGATCTCAGGCAATACTTAGCCTCCAGAATAGCTGGGATGGGACTATAGGCACATGCCACAATGCCAGCTATTTTTTTTGTAGAGACGAGGTCTCACTATGTTGCTTAGACTAGTAGACTAGTCTTGAACTCCTGGGTTCAAGCAATCATCTCGCCTCAACCTACCAAAGTGCCGGGATTTTACGGGCATAAGCCACCACACCCGTCCCCCTGCTATTTTTCTTTATTATTCTTCTGTACCACTTTTTTTTTTTTGCATAGAATACTTTCACTACTTTTTTCATAAGACAGTTTGCTAGAAACAAATTTTCAGAGTAGAGGAAAGCTGTTAGTGGATTGAGTCAACTCTAAACACAACTAAGGCCTGTGCCAAAGTCTTTGCTCTATAAATGTGCAGAGATTATAGTATAGACACTGTAAAGAAGGCTGTCATCATTTAAACTTTTGCCTGAATATCTGTTCTTCCAATAGAATGGAGGTTATCTCCGTCATCAGAAAACCACTTGATCAGATGGGAATGACTACATTCTGGGTCATTAAGTCGTAACTTGCTATGCCTCTTTGCAGGGAGAAATGCAGACTACAGGAGTCAGAGGATCAATGAAAATGGGAATAGTGATTTGAGCTGTCTCTATGATGTAAGGTTCAGCAGCACATTTGGTCATCATGTGAAAGTGAACCAGGAGGGATAATTCAGTATCGTTGTTCTTAGCTGCAGCTTGGCTATTTGACCTTAGAGACAGATAGACTATATAAGAAAATGTTCCTGCAGAGAAAATGCCGGGCCTTGGAAAACTGACTTCAGACACATTCAGGGTGATAAATATAGAATTCGCTTATGAATGAATCATGTTTCAAAAAGTTTTTTCATGTCTTTATTTTGTTTAACAAAACCCATTTACAGCCGGGCTTGGTGGTTCATGCCTGTAATCCCAGCACTTTGGGAGGCTGAGACGAGAGGACTGCCTGAGCCCGGGGGTTCGAAACCTGCCACGGCAACATGGCGAGACCTCATCTCTACAATAAATTAAAAAAATTAGCTGGGTGTGGTGGCACACACCTCTAATTCCAGTTACTTGGAAGGCTGAAGCAGAAGATTGCCTGAGCCCAGCAGGTCGAGGCTGCGGTGGCCGTGAGTGTGCCACTGCACTCCAGCCTGGGTTACAGAGTGAGACTCTGACTCAAAAAAAGAAACTAACCAACCAAACAAAAAATCCCATTTACTACTCAACCCATTTTATATGTGAGGCTGAGTCCCCTGGTAATGAGCAAAATTCTCATTTAAATAATAATGAACCTGAAGGTTAGGCCTGTACTCATAGGACTGCAGACTCTGCCAGGACAATGACAGTGTTCTTTGGGAGTCTATGCTTAGCCTTCCTTGCAGTTAGTGTAACTGTGTGCCTGAGTTCTGGCCAGTGGAATGTGGGAAGAAGCAATGGAGGCGCCATCAAGTCTGGTATATCAACTCATCCTGAGGAATCCTCGCTTTCTTTCTCCACCTGCTTGCTGGAGGTAGAGGGTCCAGCAGAGGTCTCAGCCTGGTTGGTGGCAAAGCTTCAGGCTGGAGGGTCCCTGAACCACCTGGCAGAAGAGCACCTGCCAAACACCCACGCTGAATTGTAACATGATCCAGGAATAACCTGTTGTGTTAAGATTGTGAGCTCTGGGGGTTGTTTGTTATAGCAGCTATATTACCCTGACTGACACAAATGTTTCTAGGAACACACTGTGTGTATAGTGAAAACAGGTCCAAAGCAGGTTGTACCAGGAGATCAGAGTGGGTGAAAACAGATTGATCAAAATGCGAAAAGACTTTCAGCAGCCCCAAGAACCTGCTGAGAATTCAGCCTAAGGCATTCAGACTTTTTCTCATTGTTATTATCTTCATACAATCAAAGGTCTTAGACAAAGAATGATTCACGTGTAAATAGTAAATTCCTTCTTTTGGGCTATGTTCAATTGCTAAGTAGCTTTGGAGGTCTTAATATTTCTTTTTTGAAAGTAGGATTTATTGAGAGGACAGAAAAGCTCCCACAGTGGGAGGGGACCCAAGGGGGTTGCCCAAGGTCTTAATATTTCAAACAAATTCCAAAGGGGTATTCCTGGAATGACTTTCCCATTTTTTTTTTTTTTTGAGTTGGAGTCTCACTCTGTTGCCCAGACTGGAGTGCAGTGGCCGCTTCCGCAGCCTCGACCTGCTGGGCTCCAGCGATCCTTCCGCCTCAGCCTTCCAAGTAGCCGGAATTATAGGCATGTGCTACCACGCCCGGCTGATTTTTTGATTTACTGTAGAGATGAGATCTCACTGCCCAGGTGGGTCTCGAACCCGCAGGCTCAGGCAATCCACTCACCTCAGCCTCCCAAAGGCGCAGGATTACAGGCTGAGCCACTGTATCAGTATTTTTTTTTAATAAGTATCCTCTGATAATGAAACGAGGTGTGGCTAATCTGAAATGTTTTAAACTGGAAATATGCTAATTATCAGAAAGCTGGAAAAGCTAGCAGCCTGGATTTAATATCACCAGCCTGGTATGAGAAAAGGGTAGTGAGAGTTTCACAACATGTTAAAGAACTGCATTTAAGTTTTACACATCAGCCCAGGCCAAACTGAATCTGAAGGGAATTCAGTCAAGGGCAAACACTTAAGTACTAGGACGCTACTACAACTGAAACAGGACTCACTCACATTGTGTTCACAATATTGAATGGCCATTTGCACAGAAATGATTAGCAAACATTGTTAAAGCTAAAAACATTTTTTACACCCACTGCTTTTGTTTCTAAACCAGTTTGATCGTTTTAACTGGCCATTCAACCAGGCTGACCATTTTTAATATTTGGAGACTAAGAACGGTGGAGACAGTTTAATTCTAGTAAGGCAAATGAAAGTAAGTAGAGTAAGAGGACATTATTTGACAGAGCATAATGCAAATATACATGTTATTAACTGCCATTCACTTAGGCAGCATCTGAAGTAAGTTTCAAAACTTCCCCATGACTACACTTATGCTGTAGACGTGGCATGTCAGGTCCACGTTACAAGGTGTGTGGTCTTATAGAGAGAGTGAAGTCCACTGTAGAAAAACACTGAAGGAGGAACTGGGGCAAACGAACAAAGTACCTGATTTTGAATCTTTAAATACAGACACAACGTGACGTAGAAAGTTAGTGAGCTGTTCAGCACTCTTAGAGTTTTGATTTTTTGGTGTGATGTCTTCGTGGCACCAAAGTGGACCGAATGCCCTTAAACAAAACACACAACATGTCAACAATATAACTGTCATTTTGCATTTTTAAAACTAAACATGCAATTCTGACTCCATAGGTACCATATATTTTTTAAAAATTTACTAGTTAAATTTGGGGGTACTTTTCATTCTTATAAAACTTATCGGCATACTCAAAACACATCTAGTTAGTATATAAAGGCATACTTTTTTGTGTTTTAAAATAAACTTGTTTACAAAATTAAAATCTCCCAATTCACTAGAATGGTGCTTGGCATATCATGGGTGCTACATGTCTGTTAAATAGAACGATATAAAATGTGAAATAAAACATAGATTTAGACATGGACTCAATGTTCACATGCTAGCATTTGCAGAGATAAGGCTCTTATCAGGATCACATCATTAAGTTGCAAATAACTGTCGAACCAAATTGAAGACAGGGTCTCTGTCATCTACTTGGTTTTCAACAGTAAGAATGGGATGGAGTCAGGCGAGAGAATCTCAGAGAACAGTCCTTCCCAGCACGTGGGACTGACAGCTGGCTAGTGGTGACAATGCCTTTCCTCTCCACAAACCATTAGGTTTCCCAAGTACCCATGTGTGCACACACCCCTCATATAAGCACCATCGGTCCCCTTCCTAAGCTTCTTGCACATCAAATCCCCTATCAAACTGAAAGCCACACAAAATAACTCAAATCCTTAACTGTGGAAATAACCTACTCTTTTTTGCACTGTTTGCATTAACAGATGCATTAGCACCAAGAAAAAAAATCACATGAGATATTAGATAGCATGGAGACAGACTAGATTTGCAGGCCTTAACTCATGCTCAAGGAGAGCATGCCACCGGGCCACAGGTAAACATACCTTTATAACAAATACCAGATTTCAGGATGTCAGAAATTCTGAAGCCTTACATGGTTAATTAAAAGAACCAGAAGCCTGCAACAAACAGGATCACTTGCAGTTTTTCTTGATTGTGATTTATTATTGGTTTGATCCCGTTCCTATCATGTGTCCTTTTGTTTTTGGGTTCTGACTGCCATTTACAAATGATTCTGGACCAGATGAGCAGACAACAGTCCCTTTGGCGGCTGCTACTGGGTCGACTAACATCCTTTGTTTCCGGAGTGATGTTCTTTGCCAAGTCTCAGAACGGCCCACCCTGGCAGCTCTAATAGATGACTAAAGTCAAGCTCACTGTAGGGCACGGCTGTCTCCTGCCTCCATCTGCTGTGTCATCATTATCCAGGAAATCTCCCTGCCCATCAACTGCCACATCAGGTGGGATTTTAGATCACTTCTACCCATAGCTGCCTTTTGCGCAGACTCCAGCAGATGCAATTTCAAAGAGAAACAGGACTTTGTGAGGACTCCAGGACCACCTTTCCATCTGTGTGGTTTGAAGCGTGGGCAACTTTCCAAAAACTGACCTGAAAACTGCAGTGTGACTCCTAGACCCCTCTTTACCTGGTCGTCAGAAACTCAATGAGCTTGTTTGCCTTCTCATCTGTTTCGGCAGCTGCGTCCACGTCTTCAACCTCCTGGGTCATCTGCGGGAGGTTCCCACTGCTGCCTCCCAGACTGATGCTGGAGGAGGTCGAACTGGAGCTCAGCCCCGAGTCCGGCACCGGGGATGACTGGTCCTCTCTCAAGAAGTCGAAGCCACCTGGTGGGAGAAGGTCGAGGAGGATTGTACTAGGCAGGTGTCTGTTGGCATGCTTAAGGAGGTCCAGAGGTGAACACGGAGAAATGTGGAGTTATTTAAATTTTAGAGAGAAAACACTTGATGTTGGCTATGGCTATGATTACACAAGACTGGTGGTTTTTCTATGCTGTGGAATCAGTTGCACTGCTGTGTGAACCAGTGTATATTTAGAAATAGGAGGTGATCTGCTGTTTTGTACTCTGGTGTTTCAGTTGACGCTTTCTAGAAAAGAACGGTGTATGTATTTATCTGCATGCACAGGCCAGGCCAAGGACTCATTCAGCTATGACTGGTTAACTACTAGTGGTGTTCTTAGAAAATTATTCCTGGGTGTTAGACCACTTAAACATGTGAAATAATCTCTTTTTGAGGATACCAGGCACTTACTAGCTGGTAAGTAAGTTACACAGAATGTTTTTGAGTAAATGTGCCCAGAAGTTTAATATGTGTATATTAATTTATATTAATAAAGGATGTCACATCATATTCAAATAAATATGGTATAAGCAAATACTATGGGTTTTTTTCCACTACAGAGTTGGTTGACATTCTATATCTCTGGGTGTGGCATGGGTTTGAAAAGGTATACATGTGACCCTTCCTTTTCCCCTGCTTAATAATCATTAAAAGTAACTAATTCTGGTATGTCTGAGAGAGAGATTGAATTAGGAGTAAGAAGCCCTGGATTTCAATAGCACTCTCCCACTTAGTGTTACCTCAGGGAGTTTATATGATTCTCTGTACTTCCATTTCCTATTGTAATAAGGTCAGGACAATAATTTCTATCACTCAGGTTTTTAGTGTGTATTTGAAAGCAATTATAGGTGAAACTAGGTGCTCAAAAAATGTTTATAAAAAGGGGACATTTCCCATAGACTTTGTACACTAATCCCCTGTATGCAGTAGAGTCAATCACTTTAGCTATCTATCTTTTGTTTTGCCTACAGGGGGTGTGTGTGTGTGTGTGTGTGTGTGTGTGTGTGTGTGTGTGTGTGTGTGTGTGTGTGTGTGTGTGTGTGTGTGTGTGTGTGTTTCTTTTGGCAAATCTCTATTCTAAATCATTTAATTCCACATCAGTGGTACAATGAATATAAAACTGATATATTCATAGATATACAACTTAACAAACATTATATTTTTCCAAGCCTTTTTCTGCATACTTCTTGAAATACATCCTTACAGGACTTAAAACAGCTAGAACTCTTCAGTTTAATGAAGTGTCTATAGTAAAGAGAGTTCTGTGTTTCTGAGAGGCTAGTGATAGGCTTTTTTTTTTTTGAGTTGGAGTCTCACTCTGTCGCCTAGACTGGAGTGCAGTGGCTGCTCTCCTGGCCACCGCAGTCTCGACCTGCTGGGCTCTGGCGATCCTTCCACCTCAGCCTTCCGAGCAGCTGGAATTACAGGCACGCGCTACCACACCCAGCTAATTTTTTGATTTATTGTAGAGATGAGGTCTCGCCAAGTTGCCCAGGCTGTTTTCGAACCCATGGATTCAGGCAATCCCCTCACCTCTACCTCCCAAAGTGCTGGGATTACAGGTTTGAGCCACCATGCCTGGCCTTGGTTATTTTCAATTAAGTGCTTAGTTCACAGTAAAGAGTTTAAACTGAAGTCAGCGGGTCTTAGGTCTCAGCGTTAATGATGACTTAGTATTTGTTTTCTGAAGAAATATTTTACTGTCTATTATAAGTCAAGACTGTGCTGGGACAAGTAATAAATAAAAGTTACATCCTTTTCAAAGTAATGAAGAAAGCACCTAGTGACATCTGAAATGCCATACCATACCCAGTGCCAATATAATGTGTATAATAATTTTGTAAAAAGGTAGTCCCTGAATTCTGTTAGTTGGTAATAGTCATCATTTATTTAAGATATTTTAAATGTTCTGGTTCTATATGAAGATGGCCAATTACCTCTTTGGATAAAGTTTTCATGAGCAGTTTGACATGGCAGGGTAATTTCTCTGACTCAGCTAATGCCTTCTGTTTCCTTAAGAACACATTTTTGGTTTCAAAACAGCAGTCGTTTTGAATAGGCTCCCTCCAATGGTGCCCTCTAGAAAAAAGTCGGTCATTCAATAAAGTGCAAATTCCTTCACAGGCTTCGCCGGTACACAAGCAATACATCTGGCAGTGTAACCCGCTATTGGGCAGTAGTGATGATCACTGTTTCGTTCATTCTCATCCTTCGGTGTTCTAGACTAATGCCTTGGCCAATGAACATTTAAATTTTCAGAGACCAACTGGAATATATTCCATGGGAGCATCAATCACAATAATAATCAGAAAAAACATATTTAAAAATAGTCAATCATTTAAGAAGGCTTTTGAGGGGCAAGTTACAGCAAGTGACACGGTTTATATTTATTGTGCTACTGCTTTATCATTTGGAAAGTTGGAGGTAATAGGATGAGAGCAGTGAATTCGGGCTCCACTGGTACCTTCAATTCTCTTTTGTACCTGCCTGAGGCAGGCTCTTTTTCTCTTTACCTGTATAGAGATATTCAGGTTGGTAAGCTGGCTGAACGGTTAGAGTCTTAGCTTCACCCATCTCTCGAGTCTGCAGGAGCACAGAAGCAATGGAATGAAAATTGCTGTTGCAAGAGAGGGCGATCAAGAGGTGAAGAAGCAATTTTTTGCTGTGTTCAAAGACTTCAGGCCGGTAATGGTCCAAACCTGGAACAAAACGGTGGAATCTCTGAGTATAAACAAATGTTAAGCTCATTTAGATTCCAGGGATAGTAAAGATTCCAAGATACCCAGGAGGAACACGTTAAAAGAATGTTTAGTTTTCTTTGTTATTGTTTGTGTTACCAACATAAAGAAGGTGGGCTTAGGAAAAATAAAATGCCTTATTTCCTAAATAAAATGCTCTCATAAAATGCTGATAGATGGACTTTTCCTGACCTCTCTGTAGCATCTGATGAGGTTAGCATTCCTCCTTCTTGAGATGTTCTCTTCCATGGATAGCCCCGCTACCGAAGGTTTCTAATTTTATTTCTCTCTCTCTAATGAACCTTCTGAGTCTTCCTGGCTGATTCCTCTTCCCACTTTTACTCTACAAAGCTTAGTGCTTGGCCCACATTGTTCTATATTCTTTATGTTTATGCACTGGCCATGTCTCATGGCTTTAAGCTTATCACCTCAAAAACCCTCCAAAAAGCCCCATTTATTTTGGGTATTGCAAGATTATGTAGCATCAGTGAGACACCGCTCTATGTATACTGTAGAAATAGCACAATCTCAAACAAGGACCGATCAACTGTAATTCTAGAGCAGATGTCACAAAAGGGCAATGAAAAACAGAGGAAACCAAACTTTTCAGAAACGAGACAAACAGGATGTCAATGTCACAGGAAATCTCTG
This sequence comes from Cephalopachus bancanus, assembly GCA_027257055.1. Taxonomy (NCBI): domain Eukaryota; kingdom Metazoa; phylum Chordata; class Mammalia; order Primates; family Tarsiidae; genus Cephalopachus; species Cephalopachus bancanus. The sequence goes on from JAPVLO010000233.1 coordinate 443,779, forward strand.
TGGATTACCTCTGTATGTTTGTAACCCTGTTGGCTAAATTCCTTTTAGATCCAGTCTTACCTAAGAAGACAGCATGAAGTAGCAAAGGTAGATGAAGCGCCCAGTCTTCTCTCACACTATGATCCACGACCATCTCAGTCATAAAAATTACAGCAATATTGCACCTAAGCAATGAAAGGATGAAATTAACGCCACGTCCGAATAGGCTGGAAACACACTGACAGATCATTAAGTCAGAGTTGAATACAACTCTATTTTTTTTTTTTTTTTTTGAGTTGGAGTCTCACTCTGTCACCCAGACTGGAGTGCAGTGGCTGCTCCTGGCCACCGCAGCCTCAACCTGCTGGGCTCCAGCGATCCTTCCGCCTCAGCCTTCCAAGTAGCCGCAATTACAGGCACGCGCTACCATGCCCGGCTGATTATTTGATTTATTGTAGAGATGAGGTTTCGCTGCCCAGACGGGTCTCGAACCCGTGGGCTCAGGCAATCCACCTACCTCAGCCTCCCAAAGGCGCGGGATTACAGGCTGAGCCACCGAGCCCGGCTGAATACAACTCTTAAGTCTTTTTGAAGAATTATGTCAGACTCCTATTCCAGGGAAAGAGCTTAACTTCTGACATAGCAAAGAACTCACCAAAAGAAGAAACATCCATTGAGCTGATCATATAATCCAGAGTCTGCCTACCAGTTACTAGGTAATAAGGGCTGAGGAGTGAAGACAAGGTCCCTCTTGTCAAGGTGCTTACAGTCTAAAAAGCGCCATAGAGAGCCCGGGCTTGGTGGCTTAGCCTGTAATCCCGTGTATTTGGGAGGCTGAGGTGAGTGGATTGCCTGAGCCTGAGGGTTCGAGACCCGCCTGGGGCAGTGATACTTCATCTCTACAATAAATGAAAAAATCAGCCAGGCATGGTAGCGCACACCTGTAATTCCGGTTACTTGGAAGGCTGAGGCGGAAGGATCGCCAGAGCCCAGCAGGTTGAGGCTGCGGTGGCCGGGAGTGGCCACTGTACTCCAGTCTGGGTGACAGAGTGAGACTCCAACTCAAAAAAAAAAAGCGGCATAGAATGCATATTCATCCCTAGATGATATCAAGCAGAAATACAAAGGGCCACGAGTCAGCTTTGCACATTGGTTAATATACGACCAAACTCCTCCCATGAGCGGGGAGCTGGCAGTCAAATCAGGTAAAATCAGTAAATCCTACTGATTTACAAGGTCATTTTATCTGGTGAGACCTAAAATAGGTTTCCCTATTCTCCCAGGTAGAAAAGCAAAGCAGTCATTTCCCATGATCCACATGCACTGCTCACCTATGGAGTGGCCCCCGGGGCGTGATGGTCTCTGGGAGATAGTCGACCAGGGGGGCCCAGCATCCTCCAGTGCAAGGCATTGGTAAGGGCTGTGGCTGCTTGGTCTCCGTGATAGTTAGCAACCAGCCCGTGTAGGGGGAAATCGGATCATCTGTAGGGCAAGAAAGACAAGCACACTTTATTTTCAGGGAGAGGAGGTTTCTGTTTTCTCCACTTGGCATTTTTAGAAAGCATCTTACAAATGTGTGCTTGCAAGAATAACTTTCTAACCATTTAATTTGGTAAGCATGAATTACATGATCAAATGGGTGAGAATTACTTGTTTAGGTAGTTACCTGATTAGTGATTATTTGATAACTAATTGATAGTTATTCATTGTAAAGTAAAGGAAAATACAGATCCACGGGGAGAAAAACATTAAATCATGTGAATTCCCATCACTGTGAAACTTGCTCTTCTTCCATTCTTCCCTACCTCAGTAAAGCAGTTTCGCATTTTCAGTTTGCTCAGGAATATTAGTCATCCTGACTTCTCCCTTATATCTAACTCAAACTCATGACGATGATGGTGATAGCAATAATAACAAAACTAGTAACAGTCGGAACTAGCACAGAGCGCTTCCATGTCAGGTATTGTTCTACCAATGAGCCTTATCTTCAAAATTTCTCTAGAATCTCCCCACCAGTCCTAGGCTAATCCATCCCCTATCTCACAGGGGTTACTGCAATAGCCTCCTTACTTCTCACAGCTTCTGTCCTTGCTCTGCTGCAGTCTGTGTTCCACAGTGTGGCCAGGGTAATTATTTTAAAACAAATTTAGTCATATCTCTTTCTCTGCTCAATACCCTCCAGTGGCTCCCCACAAATCCACATCGTGGCCTTTAAGGCCTTACAAGATCTTCCTGAGTTCTTCTCCTGGCTTAGCTCCTAATACCACCCCTTGCTCACTCCACCCCAGTCATCCTGGCTTCCACACTGTTCTGCGATGAGGCCGTTGGGGCCCCCACCTCTGCTGTTCCCTATGGCTGGGATGCTCTTCTTTAGACAGCTTAGTTGCTCTCTCCTTTGTTTCATTCAAGTCTCTGCCCGAATCTTGCCTTATTGCTTTCTTTGACTACTCACTCTAAATTCCCCCACACCCCGTCACTTTCTACCCCCTCCCCCAACCCTGCTCTAGTCCCCCTGCCCCTGTCCCCTGGCACAGATCACCTATTCACCAGCACCACCCGCCTCCCCCACTCCAACGGCAGCTCCAGGAGAGTGAGGACTTTCTCTGTTTGGTTCACTGTTGTTTCCCTACTACTAATGACAGTCCCTGGCATGCAGCTGGGAACCAATCAATATTTGAATGCCCGGACCTCATAACAGCATTCTTAAAGTGAGCACAGCAACACATTTTGTGGTGTTTTTTTTTTTTTTTCCTTTATCATGCTTTCAAGATAGGCCAGCAATATCGAAGACGAGAGATCCTACTGGGGACACATGATGCAACCCAGATATATGGCTTCATACAAGCTGGTTTAATCTTGGCATAGGTTTGCCGCATTCAGAGGAAGGATGTATTACACCGTCTTTAGGCAATTTTCCCCCGATATAGTTTTTCTTGGCTGCACTTCTGAAAGGTAGTGTGGGGTCACTGGTTTGATGCTGCTGGCCCAGTACAGAACATACTTCATACTGTAGTTACAGAGTGGGGGGAGGGGTGCCTTCCTGCTGGGACAGCTGAGGCTGGGAATAGGGACAGATGCCCGGACCAAGAACACCCGGCTTCTCCTGGAACGTGAGCCGAGGGTTTTGGTGCGTACGGATTTCCCTCAGGCTCTTTCCAAAACACTGTTGGATGAGCAACCAGGACCACGTAATTCTATGCCATGACGTTTGGTCGTAACAGTTTTAACCTGGAAAAAACGTAAAGCAGATGGACCAGGAACTCATCTCGGTTCCAACGCTCAGTAAAATTACCTACAGGATACCTTACTTTCAGCAAATTAACTTCTTGGCTAATCGTCCAGGATAAGTTAATTTGCCAGATGCACCTCTAAATGGTAGCAACTCTTCCACAAAACTTGAAAGGGAAGCAAAAGAGAGAGAATATGGCAGAATTTAGAAAATAAATTGTGAGACGTCTGTAAGGAAAGGATACACTATTCTTTGTTTCAATGATGTTCTCCGACACATGTCTAATATGCAAAAATGTGCATAGAAGGATTAAGGTGGCCTAAAATTCAATTCTGCTGTCCTCAGATTTTGGGTCATCAAATATTGCCCCAGTAACCAGACTTTTCCTGAACCAACCCTCCATTTCTCAGTTATTACTTTGCTCATCCCTAATATCTGGTTCCCTTGCTACCCTTGCTCAACTTCTGAATGCACAGACAGGCAGTTCTGCACCATCCAAAATACTAACAGATAGAATGTCTAAAATCTAAGTATAGTTGTCATATTGTCATACTCTAGGCCAGGCACGATGGCTCAGGCCTGTAGTCCCAGCACTTTGCGAGGCCGAGTAGGCAGGATCATTTGAGCCCAGGAGTTTGAGACCAGCTTGGGCAACACAGCAAGACCTCATCTCTACAAAATAATCAAAAAAAGTAGCAGGGCACAGTGGTGCACACCTGTAACTAATGGTCTGTGGCCCTGAGATTCAGTGGCACAGTCCTCTGATGGGGCACGGGAAAGAAAAGACAAATGGCTTTTTTTTACCTAGTATTGACAGTTCCAGTAAAAGTTTTATAAGGATACAGCTGAAACTTACCCTAAGTTAGAGTATGACCTTTCTTTTGGAGTTGGAGTATCACTCTGTCACCCAGGCTGGAGTGCAGGGGTGGGCTTCCAGCTCACTGCACCTGGGTTCAGGTGATTCTCCTCAGCCTCCTGAGTAGTTGGGAGGTGCACAGGCATGCACCACCATGCCCTGCTACTTTTTTTGATTATTTTGTAGAGATGAGGTCTTGCTGTGTTGCCCAGGCTGGTCTCAAACTCCTGGGCTCAAATGATCCTGCCTACTCGGCCTCGCAAAGTGCTGGGATTAAAGGCCTGAGCCATCGTGCCTAGCCTAGAGTATGACAATTATATATAGATTTTAGACATTCTTTCTGTTAGTATTTTGGATGGTGCAGAACTGCCTGTCTGTGCATTTAGAAGTCGAAAAGGTAGCTGAAATGTGGTATCTTGGGCGCTATCTCTTACCTGACTCTGCACATTTCCGTAAGAACAAAACCATTCAAAACGACCACTCCAAAGGCCCTAGGCATGACTTACAAAATGAACTTAATTCAAGAAATATCACTATATTTACAGTTTCTGCCAAAATATAAAAATAAATCCCACAAAATAGTTTACTGATTTCCTTAGCATATCTAAATGTCGCTGGGTGTATGTTTCCAGAATTTCTTTAATCATAACCAACTAATATTTTATACCTGCTCAGTATCTATAGAAGCTGTCCAGGGCTTGAATAGACTCAATAAATGCATTGACCTTTTTGGTTTTTCCAAATGCTAGAAGAAATTCCTGTAACAAACCTACCTCCAGCCAGCATGGTAGCTCATGCCTGTAATCCCAGCACCTTGGGAGGCCAAGGTGGGAGAATTGCTTGAGCCCAGGAGTTTGAGAACAGCCTGGGCAACATAGTGAGACCTTGTCTCTACAAAAAAAAAAAAGAAAGAAAACAAAAGAAAAGAAAAGCTACCTCTCAGTTTAGCAAGGTTTTCACTTGACTGTGGAGACTACGTGCTGAGATTCGATATGAAAACAGATCCTATCCTGAATGGGCAGACTACAAACCTTCAAGGTTAAATCCATTCCCAAGAGAGGCTGAAAAACTGAACAGCACCATTTGTTTTCTAAGACTACGTCTTAGTAGACTTTCGCCAATTGTGTCACCAAGAAAAAAGTGTCAAGAATATAAAAACACTGAATTGAGTAGTCGTTTGAATTTTTAGAATTCTGATTTTTTCCACTGCCTGGCTTTTCTTTTCGTTTTTAACTTTTAAGAAGCAGATTGTATGCTCATTTGCATTAAATGATTACTTAATATTTATAGGTCCCTTTTAGGAATCAGACGAAGAAGAATCAAAACACTCATTTTTCATTCTCTGATCATTTTCATTCTGTCTGAAAGCCACTAGCCTGATACTTACTCTTATCTTCATCATAAGATCCTCCAGAGCTGTTGCTGTATCTTGACTCCAGGCGAGTGTGGGTTCTGATGACATTACTAAACCTTCAAACACAAGAACAACCAGCATGAAACACTGGCACATGTGTGTGTGTGCTGTTACTTGTAGACAGACACTATTATTTAGCTGCTTGTTCCAATGATACTTTTCTGAAGGGAATGCTGTAAAAATTGTACTCCAAACATTTCTTTTTTCTTTGAGAGGGCCAAGGTCACTCTTGCTCATAAGCACAGGTTCAAACCTTGAGGAGATACACATTTTAGAGCAAATACTTCCACTGAACTAGAACGTGGTAACGTTTGCTTTGGAAAGAAAATGGTCATGATCTTGAATCATATGGTTTCCTTATTCACATGGCCTGGTACCCGGGCAGGTGGTCAGCAAGTATTTCCTGAATAATTGAACAAGTGGAAGTAGATACAATGAGAAACACATAAACGGTTTTCATAACAAACCTTGAACTTTACCCGGCTTTAATGTTTCCATTAAAATAATCTGAGAGTGTTCAGGAAAAGGTATTGGTTGGAGTGTTATTGAGAGAGACCATTCTGACTGGTCTCTCTTGTGGCTTGTTAGGAAGTAACCAAAAAAAAGAAGAAAGAAAAAAGTTGAAGTATAGTAAGTATACATGATCTTATCTAATCTCGCTCACTCATTTTTGAGATAAACATTATTATCTTTCTACTGAGGAAATTGAGAGTGAATGAGATTAGACAACTTGTCTGGTGTCAACCACAGGGAGGTGGTGGTACAGGATATGTCAATGCCTTGCTGCCTCCTGGTGTGAAGTACACGGTTACAAGACCGAGCTCTCACTAGCTCTGTGACCTTGGCCAAGGCCTGTACCTCATGGGGGAACTTGATTCCACAATTACAAAAAAAGGGAATAATAATAATAATAACACTTCACCTTTTATTTTATTGGGATTGTTTTCAGGATCAAAAGAAAGGAATGAGAGTGTTTCCAAAACAGCAAAACTCTGTCCAGCTACAAGGTATTTGTTGTCATGCTTCTTACCTGGGATTTTAGAAAGTCTTATCTCTTTGGGCACCAAAGTCTTTCAAATCAATAGCATATTTATCACGTAAAAACCTATAAGGCAGGGCAAGGGTGTGGCTTGGGGAACTGTGGGCAAAATGGTACATCTATGTTTCTTTTACATAAAATGGTATACATCAGAGTTTAGCTACTTAGTATATATGCAGCCAAAGCAAAGAGCCAAGGCTATCTAGAATTATACGGAAAAATCAAGCCATAATTGGTGTGTTCCCATACATTACTGACTGGGTGTTCTGACATTTCATAACAGATCAAAACTCTATTTCCCGCAGGAATTCTGGAAAATGCAGGGCTACAGCTGTCCTCATCAACGCATGGAGAAAGAGTAATGCTTTAGGAAAAAGTGCTGGACGTACCATTAAGATGCCTACCTTGTCCCAGGTGCATAAAACCTCAGAGCATGGCATCAGTGATTTGGATTTGCAGAATTACGGAAGTAATAGACTATAACCGACTTTAGTTTTATTCACTTCTTAGATATTTGCAAAGCTTCCCCCCCCCGATATAACCATCTTTTCCGCAGTAACTTTGTACCTCAAACATTCTTCACAGTCACGTTTTTTGGGTTATTACTTTGTGAATCTATAAAACCAATATCTAGGACATCTGCTAAGTTTCATACAAGTCAGGCCATGTAACAGTAAACCAGTCCGGAACTTATGAAATTAGAAAAGTAGCAAATCTATTACCACCTGAAGAAGTTCTTTAATCATATTTATGTTGATCAATGTAAGGCTATAAGCAGCATAAGCTGAGCCCAGGCATCATTCAGCAAGAAACAAAGGGAGGAGGATGAGAAAATGCCACATCGGGAAATTTCTGTCAGGCAGAGAGTGCCACAGCACTCCTAACAACTTATGAACTATGACGTATGTTGACTTATGAACTATGATGTATGTTGACTTATGAATTATGATGTATGTCGCCCAGACTGGAGTGCAGTGGCCGCTCCCAGCCACCGCAGCCTCAACCTGCTGGGCTCCGGCGATCCTTCCACCTCAGCCTTCCAAGTAGCCGGAATTACAGGCATGCGCTACCACGCCCGGCTGATTTTTTTATTTATTGTAGAGATGAGGTCTCGCTGCCCAGGTGGATCTCGAACCCACGGGCTCAGGCAATCCACTCACCTCAGCCTCCCAAAGGCGCGGGATTACAGGCTGAGCCACCGAGCCCAGCATATGTTGAGTTTTAAACTGTGTTCTGGAGGGCCCAAGCAGAGAAGAATTACAGGATGGATGGCGATTCTTCTCTTTTCCTTTCTGAGACAGATCTAAAGGGGTGTTAGGTAGAGGTTATGAGTTCAGAATGAAGGAGAGGAGCACGACCCTTCCAGACTGTTCTCCTTGCTCTGGAGGAGACTGAAACCACAGGGCAGTACGGCAAAGTATACATTTGGCAAAGGAAAAGTAAAAACAAACAAAACAGTGGACTTCCAAGAGTAAAATCTGTTATTTCCCTTTACTTTCCTAAGTTAAAGAAACTTATTTTGGGTCTGGTCCCTAGAAGAATTTCAAGGATTAAACAGCCTGAATTTTCTGTTAACATCAAAGGTACATATCTTAAGAAATGTATCATGGAAATAGCTCTAATAAGAGAAAAATGAATGTTTCCCCAAGTTTTATCTTGCTCATTCAGCTCTAAATACTAATACTTAGACTTTATTAATAGTATATTAATGCATACAAATGTATATTAATATTATCAACTTAGATGGAGATTAGTCTATCTCTACTTCTGTTCCAACACAGATAATAAAAAATGTATTCAGCTGAAGTTTATTGCTTTAGCTCCCCATGAAAAATTCTTTTGTGTGACTACAAGTTTGTAACAGGCTTTTATTGAGTGGATGCATTAAAAATACTTATGAAGATTACCTCTGCATACTCTCAAAATTGCTATAAACTGCTCTATCTCAAAAGGAAAAGAGAAGAATAAAAATACATGTTCATTTTGTTGTCCAGTATAATAAACTACATGAAAAATCTTAGAGTTTAGGGGTTATTTATGTTAGTAATTCCTAATAAGTAGTTTCAATTTTTTTATTGATACATCATAGATTTACATGTTTCCAAGGCACATGTAGATTATTTGACATACTCACATAATGTGTAAAGGTCAAATCAGGGTAATTAGGATATCTGTCATCTTTTTTTTTTTTTTTTTTTTTTTTTTGAGTTGGGAGTCTCACTCCTTCACCCAGGCTGGAGTGCAGTGGCACACTCACGGTCACCCCAGTCTACCTGCTGGGCTCCGGCGATTCTTCCACCTTAGCCTCCCAAGTAGCTGGAACTATAGACGTGCGCTACCATGCCTGGCTATTGTTTATTTTATTCTAGAGGTGAGAGCTGGATGAGAAATTATTAAAGAACTAACGCAAAGGGAATGGAGACTATGTTTAGCAGGAAGCAATAGTGTTCTTGGTTAACTGAAATGTGATAAAGCAAAAGTAAAATAAGAACTCAAGACAACTACTCTGTCCCTAAGAAGTTATTCAACATTCAGATTTGAATACTTCCCAAGTCAAATCCCTCTCATTCCAGATGGTCTGTGCCCACTATTAAGTCCTGGGGTAGGTGGAATTCTGCCACCAGAACAATACCTCTTTTTATCTTTTTCTTCTTTGACTTTGTGCAGGGAGAATTGTTATCTTTGGAGAAATACAGAGTAGAGTCGGAAAGTAAGTCCATGTTTCTAAAAACAGAAGGATTTTTGTGCATGTGTGAAATTAATGCAAGCCCACAGAACTGTACTGATGCCTTTGTACAGATGACCACTGAAAGTGATACTGGACACTGAGGCACACTTGTGCACCAACCTTTCATCAGATTCTTTCAATATCTTGCTTTCCTCGGCATCTGGGAAATTGTCCTGGCCAGCAACCACTGTATTGCTGCTGGAAGTGGTCCCTGTAGATAGAATTAGAAGAAAGATTCTTTAAAAAGATGCATATGCAGGGGTCAAGCTCAAGTCTCAAGTAATTCCAGGAAAGGATTTCTTGTAAAATCTCATGTGTGAAGGACTCCTTGTATCTTCTGCACATCTCAGACATTCTCAACAACCTCTCAAGCCCACACCACTGAAATGGGAGAATTCTAAGACATCTGTTATGGTCAACCCAAATGCCTTCACTCTCTTGTAAAGTGAGGCTACAACATTCTTGAAACCTCTTCTTCCTGGCCACTTAGGTAATGAGCTTATTTATAGTGGCCGGCCCTGCTGTTGGCTGCTTTTGTGTTTCTTGGTCCAGGAGTTATTAAACGACGGCTAGTGAAGCGAGGCCAAGTACCTAGAGCTTCTGGTTCCTGGCTAGCGCTTCTCTGAAGAACAGTGTAGGGCAAGCAGAGGACACAGAGACCAGGGGAGGCGGTTATGTTATTCGGTAAATCAAAGGGAAGCCGGCCTCGAGGAGTTTGAGAAGGATGGTATATCTTTCATAAAAAGATGCTCAGACACCAATTTGTTGAATGTGATATTACCGTTAGGGGGGAGTTTGAGTTAACTCAGAGAAGGTATTAGCCAAGGGAGTCCCATGGGTATAAGGAGGGTCTAGAAATGAGACTCCTGAGTGAATGCAGGGTCCTGCCTGGGATAGACCTGAAGGAAAAAGCTCATTTCATTAATCTGACAGTCCCTGAAAGTCTAAGTTGACTATTTTTTTTTGAGTTGGAGTCTCACTCTATCGCCCAGACTGGAGTGCCGTGGCACACTCCCGGTCATCGCAACCTGGACCTACTGGGCTCTGGCGATCCTTCCACCTCAGTCTTCCAAGTAGCCAGAACTACAGGCGTGTGCTACCACACCCGGCTAATTTTTTATTTATTGTAGAGATGAGGTCTTGCCAAGTTGCCCAGGTGGGTCTCGAACTTGCGGGCTCAGGCAATTCACTCGCCTGGGCCTCCCAAAGTGCTAGGATTACAGGCTGAGCAAGTGAGTCTGTCCCAGTTGACTATTCTTTTTTTCTTTTTTTTTTTTGCGTTGGAGTCTCACTCTGTTGCCCAGACTGGAGTGCAGTGGCTGCTCCTGGCCACCGCAGCCTCAACCTGCTGGGCTCCGGCGATCCTTCCGCCTCAGCCTTCCGAGTAGCTGGAACTACAGGTGCACGCTACCATGCCTGGCTAATTTTTGATTTTTTTGTAGAGATGAGGTCTCGCCAAGTTGCCCAGGCGGGTCTCGAACCCACGGGCTCAGGCAATCCACTCACCTCAACCTCCCAAAGGTGCGGGATTACAGGCTGAGCCACCAAGCCCGGCTCAGTTGTCTATTCTTAAGCCATGTCTTAATCGAATGTGTGCACAGGAGTAAGAAAAAGCAGCAAACAGGTCAGGTGTGGTGGCTCACATTGGTAATCCCAGCACTTTGGGAGGCCGAGGCAGGAGGATCGCTTAAGATTTGGAGTTTGAGACTAGACAGGGCAACATAGCAAGACCCCATCTCTACAAATAAACAAAACAAAGTAACAAACACATACACATATCCTTTCAGAGACCTTCACAAAGTAAGACCCAGAGACCTATGACCAGACATCTGCCCAGTCGCCCCTCTCCTTACCAGAGGCTGCTGCAGAGGCCTTGCTGCTGGCGGTGAAGCGGTAGAAGGGTGGGTTGTCACAGTGCTGGACAATGGGGTTCACGGGCTCTGTCTGCTGCAGCTCAAACAGAAGCTCTTCCATGGTTTGGATGGTGTTATTACGGCACAAGTATATTGCCACCTTTTTAATCTGAGAGAAAAAAGAAAACAAAGAACCATCTCCAGGGCCTCATTCTCAAGACTGGTAACCCGCCCTTTTAGACAAATGCATCATCACCCAGGAACCATCATCTCCATCTTTGCGCTATCCTAGAATAAACCCAGTGACTAAAATTCACCTGTCTTCACAGGTGTCTGACAGGAGTGTGCTGTTAAAGGCCTTACTTCTTCTACTAACTGAGTTTGAAAGAGTTACTTTTAGGGTACATGAATTCTATCCAAACGGAACATTTGCCACCTAAGGTCTTGTCTTCAGAAAGAATTTTATTTACCCAAACTCTGCGGAAAAAACTACCAGCTATTTTTGTTTAGGTAGGAATCTAGTCCCCTGCTATTCTCTTCTCTCCTAGAAACAAACGAGTTTTAGCTGTTTTCGTGGTTTTAAATTTTAAAAATAACTCTGGATTATTGTGGGCCTCAAAGTCCAACCTGAGCCCTGCAAGCTACAGTGAGGCTCAGAACAGCAGGAAGGCACAAAACCTCTCACAAAACCACTGGCACAGAAACGTCAATTGAGTTTAAGCTCTTAAAATGCTGTCCTTCTGTTGATCCTATCCCTTTAAACACTGACAATAAACATCAGACATCTCTGAAAGATTTCTCTCTGCTTACTTCTCTCTTCTACCACTTGAATTTGAGGAGAAAATCCCAGATATGCTCTGCATTTTTGTGCCATTTCCAGAGCATCAAGTGCAAACATGAAACATTTTCATTAGTAATAATATCATGCTTTTACGTAGAGCCCCTTAAATAAGTAGCTGAAATTACAGGTGTGCGCCACCATGCTCAGCTAATTTTTTAATTTTTTGTAGAGATGAGGTCTCGCTATGTGGCCCAGGCTGGTCTCAAACTCCTGGGCTCAAGCAATCCTCCTGTCTCAGCCTCCCAACATGCTGGGATTACAAGAGTGAGCCACTGCACCCAGCCTGACTAAAAGTAGTTTTAAGGGTCCTGGCCATCTCAAGATTATAAGAAGGAGGCAACAAGGCCATTCATCAGAAATATACTATCTTTCAGTAGACAGCAATTTATAGTGAAAATTGGTCATGTACAATACCTATTCATGGGTCTAATGTTCACAGAAGGCAAGTTCCAGTAACCATTAGAAAAATGTCCACCCCCTAAATTCATAGGTTTTTGTATCCCAAGGCTCAGAGCAAGGACATGACAGTGGCATCACTAGCACACATGGCCTGCGTCTGGGGGGCAGGAGGGAACTTTTATGTAATATCTGGACAAGCTCACAGAGACTAGCGTGACTGACATCATGCGACATCTCTATTTTAGCTGGAGCAGAGAGCACATTCTGACTTGCAAATTGCACATGGGAGTCCCAGTAGGAATATTCGCTCCCGAAGGCCGAGAGACACTTACGTAGGGCAGGAGAACTGTGTCGCTGCTCACCCCGCAGAGGCTGATCAGGAACTGCAGGGTGATTCTCAGGTTGTTGCTCCATTTCTCGTTGTTGGCCAAGGCATTCCAAGCGTTTTCCATTTCTGGTCCTGGAACTTCGTCTCCATACTAGAACAATCAGATAAAAATTGGCTGAAGGAAACTGTGTACAAATATAAGGGTATAAAAAGTGGCACACACCTGTACTCTCAGCTACTTGAAAAGCGGAGGCAGACGGATCACGTGAGCCCAGGAGATGGAGGCTGCGGTGAACAGTGATCATGCCATTGCACTCCAGCTTGGGCGACAGTGAGACTCTGACTCAAAAAACAAAACAAAACAAAAAACCTACTTTTTGAAAAGTAGGTTTTTGGCCGGGCTCGGAGGCTGAGGTGAGAGGATTGCTTGAGCTCAGGGGTTCGAGACCAGCCTGGGCAACTTGGTGAGACCTCAACTCTACAATAAATCGAGAAAACTTAGCTGGGGTGTGGTGGCATATGCTTGTAGTTCCAGCTACTTGGAAGACTGAGATGGAAGGATCGGCTGAGCCTAGCAGGTCGAAGTTGCAGTGGCCGAGAGCGTGCCAACACACTCCAGCCTGGGCGACAGAGTGAAACTCCGACTCAAAAAAAAAAGTAGGTTTTTGTTTTGTTTTTTGAGTCAGAATCTCACTGTCATCCAGGCTGGAGTGCAAAGGCATGATCACAGCTCACTGCAGCCTACATCTCTTAGGCTCAGGTGATCCGACTGCCTCAGCTTTTTAAGTAGCTGAGATTACTGGTGTGGGCCACCATGCTCAGGTAATTTTTTAATTTTTCGTAGAGATGAGGTCTCGCTATGTGGCCCAGGCTGGTCTGAACTCCTGGGCTCAAGCAATCCTCCTGCCTCAGCCTTCCAATGTGTTGGGATTACAAGAGTGAGCCACTACACCCAGAGTAGTTTTGAGGGTCATGGCCATCTCACGATCATAAGAAGTAGGCAAGAAGGACATTCATCAGAAAGATACCATCTCTGAGTAGACAGCAATTTATAATGCAAATTGGTCACGCACAATACCTACTCATATGATTCTTTTTTTTAGAAAGCAGGATTTATTGAGGGGACAGAAAAGCTCCCACAGTTGGAGAAGACCCCAAGGGGTTACTGTTCATATGGTTTTTTAAAAAGTTAGACTTCTTTTTGTTATTACATATATGTGTGTGTGTGTGTGTGTGTGTGTGGTGTGTGTGTGTGTGTCTATCTATCAATATATATACAGATGTATGTATTTAAATCTTTTCTTTTTTCTTTTTTTTTCTTTTTTTTTTGAGTTGGAGTCTCACTCTGTCGCCCAGACTGGAGTGCAGTGGCCGCTCCCGGCCACCGCAGCCTCGCCTGCTGGGCTCCAGCGATCCTTCCGCCTTAGCCTTCCGAGTAGCTGGAATTACAGGCATGCGCTACCACGCCCGGCTGATTTTTTGATTTATTGTAGAGATGAGGTATCGCTGCCCAGGCGGGTCTCGAACCCGCGGGCTCAGGCAATCCACTCACCTCAGCCTCCCAAAGGTGCGGGATTACAGGCTGAGCCACTGAGCCCGGCTATCTTTTCTTTTTTAAAAGAGATGAAGATCTCACTCACGAGGCACACCTATAGTGGCTATTCACAGGCACTATTATAGCACATTACAGCGTTGAACTCCTGAGCTCAAGGAATCCTCCTGCCATAGTCTCCCAAGCAGCTGGAACTACAGGCAGGTGCCACCACATTCAGCTAATTTCATTTTTCTCTTTTTTGTAGAGATAGGGGTCAGGGTCTCACTTTGCTGTCCCTGTTGGTCTTGAACTCCTAGCCTCAAATGATACTCCCACCTCAGCCTCCCAAAGTGCTTGGATTACAGGCATGCGCCACTGTGCCTGGCCTTGTTCTTATTTTTTTTTTAATTACAGTAAAATATACATAACATAAAGTTTACCATCATAACCATTTTAAAACATACAGTTCAGCAGCATTAAGTCCATTCACACTGGTGTGCAACCACCACCATCAACCATGCCCCTTTGTGTGTTTTTAAATGGTAACATGCTATTTTCCCTGGGTTTGCGGCATGGGGCTTGATTCACCCAGGGTTTTCTCTGATGGTGGAGCTGTGCGATTTGAGGCACTTTTCCTCCGGGTTTACCTTGGCCGTCATGTACATGAGGTTATTCAGGACCAGTGATGTGGCTTCCGGAGAGCCCCAGCCATTTCCTCTCAGCCCATGAGAAGCTGTCACTTCTCCTTCCCGGTCCTTGACTTCGTCCTCTGGGCTACTGGGGCTCGATCCTGGGAGGAGAAGCCTGCTGTCCACCAGCTCGATGTTATGGAGCCAGGGCAGCAGGTAGGTGAGCATGATCTGACGGCCGTTGGGGTGAGTCGTGGGAAATCGCTGGCTCACTTCTAGAGAGAACCGCAGAGACGGAGAACCCTGTGTTATTCCAGCCAAACAAACTAAGACACAGACACCAACTTGCAGATGGAACACTGCCTTCTGTGGACAAAGCATTTTCGCATCCTGCAGCTCCCCAAGGTCATGGGATTATCAGTGCAAGGCTTGTCTGCAGGCCTGTCACTCCACACCTGGTGCCCTGTGTAGGAAAGAGGCCTAACACGGTGGGGAAGCACAGGCTTGCTAAAGGTGGCACGATGAGGAAGGCCTCGTGAGTTCCAATCCACTGTCAGTAGAAGGGTATCAGAATGAACAAAAAAAGGGAATGAAGTCAGAAGGACACATGTTGAAATTCTAGTTCTGCCATGTACAAGGCCCAACAATTAAATCTGTGAACTCATCCTAATACAAGTGCTACGTGCTTCATTGCTGAATACCACCACAGTCGCCTTCGAAGTTACGATGCCAGTGCCTAGTCCCCCTGTCAAAGAACTGTTGGAACTCTTTTTCTGGAATGGCCATCAGAGCTGTCCTCATATTACCCTTTGTATCCTGAATGTCATCAAATGTCTTCCTTTTGATAAATGTCCTTTTTCTTTGAGTAAAGAAAAAAGCGGCCGAGAACAGTGGCTCGCACCATAATCCTAGCACTTTGGGAGGCCAAGGTGAGAGGATTGCCTGAGCCAAGAATGGGCGAAACTTTGTCTCTTCAATAAATAAAAAAACTAGCCGGGTGTGGTGGCACACGCCTGTGGTTCCAGCTACTTGGAAGGATCACCTGAGCCTAGTAAGTTGAGGCTGCGGTAGCCGTGAGCATGCTACCGCACTCCAGCCTGGGTGACAGTGAGACTCCAACTCAAAAAAGTCACTGGGGGCCAGATCAGGTGAGTAGGGAGGATCTGCAAATGCAGTTATTTGTACAGCGCTGCCAACAAAAGCACATGGTGGCGAGTTCACAAACTTAACTGTCAGATCTCAACAAAGAACCACGACAGCTCTGGTGGCCTCTCCAGAAGAAGAGTTTCAAAATTGCTTTGATGGGTAGACTAGGCGCTGGCATCAGTGCATAGCTTCCCAAGGGGAGGACTTTCAAGAGGACCGTAGTCATTTTCAGTAATGAGGCATAGAGCACTTTTTCTAGGATGAGTTCGTGAACTCAATTGTTGGACAGCTGTTGGACATCTCTGCTCCTCAGTTTCCTAATCTGTAAAATGGGGCTGACAGGGTCCCACATCAGGCTATTGTAGAGATTAAAAGAGAGAACCAAAATGTATGCAATATGTCCAGCACCGAGCCGTTTATCATTCAGCGGGCTCTTATAAACGGTGGTTACGGTTATTCTAACAATGATTATCATCTGTCTACTAACTCTGTGTCTTACAAAGCGTCTTCCATGAAACCTGAGTTGTCAAATGAGATGTGACTCTCCGGGAGGAAGAAACCCAGTTCCTGGAGTCTTCTGGAAACTGCAGGGCACGTGGGTGGGGCCTGCCAATGCTGTACTTCCCTTGGGGAGACCAAGAGTCAAAAGGGTGGAGCGCTGGGTCCAGCCCAGCCCTTTCACCACGACTCTCTCGTAGCATTTTTGCATTGTTTCGCTGTCTACAGTATTTAACTTTATAATCGAGTAAGCTTTCTACGGATACAGAAACACAGCTTTATTTACATGCAGCAGGCTCTAATATAATCCCCTTTTTCTCCTATCTAGAGAAGAACGTGTTTTATCCCCAGGGAAATTAGAAAGCTTGGTCTCATACAGGTGTTATGATCCAGTGTGGCATGCGATCTCACTTAGAGAGCTCTGGCTACTAAGTAACAGAACAACACAGATGCTAAGAATTACAGCAAGATAATCCACTGGATCCCCAGAACAGCAGCTTTAGTTGACTTGGCCCTTTTCCTAAGATTAAAATGATAATTTTTTATTTTGAAGATTGTTTATTTATTTGCATCCGAGCAATGGCACAGTCACGGCTTACTATAGCCTCCACCTCCTGGGCTCGGGTGATCCTTCCACCTCCGCCTCCCACGTAGCTGGAACTACAGGCAAGCACCACTGCACCCAGCTAATTTGTTGTGGTTTTTTTGAGTTGGAGTCTCACTCTGTTGCCCAGGCTGGAGTGCAGTGGCACACTCATGGACACCGCAGCCTCGACCTGCTGGGCTCCGGCAGTCCTTCTGTCTCAGCCTTCCAAGTAGCTGGAACTACAGGTGTGCACTACCATACCCGGTTCATTTTTTATTTTTTGTAGAGACAAGGTCTCGTCAAGTTGCCCGGGCTGGTCTCGAACTCGCGGGTTCAGACAATCCACTCACCTCCGCCTCCCAAAGTGCTGGGATTATAAGCAGAGCCACCAAGCCCGGACTACCCAGCTAATTTTTAAAAATTTATTCATAGAGATGAGGTCTCATTACGTTGTCCAGGTTGGTCTTGAACTCCTGGGCTCAAGCAATCCTCCTGCCTTGGCCTCCCAAAGTGCTGAGATAACAGGCATGAACCACCACATCTAGCCTTGAAGACTACATTTAATAGTGTACCACAATCATCAGACAGTGCTATGCTATTATGTTATATAGAGGTCAAAATTTCTAAATGAACTTAATTTCTAGATTTAGAGATATTAGGACTGATGTTAGGGACTGTGATGCCACATACTCAGATCCTTATCAATCAGAGCATTCATTTATTCCAAGGTACTAGACAGTCTCTAGGCGCAAGCTACGATGCTAAGCACAGTGGACACGGCAAAGACGAATGACAGTGATTCCTGTCCCTGAGAAGGAGACTATGAGCAAATTATGTTGACAAATAACTCTGCGGCAGGGAAATAGTGACAAATGACATATGAAAGGCACAAGCAGAGTGCTTTATGGATTCCGTGAAGAAAAGTGACTCTGGTTGCAAAGAGTCAGTATTATCATGGCAGAAGAACTATTTATATTCTACTAGTAGAATGTGGACTTTGAAAAGGGGGCAAAAAACTCTGATCAGAAGAAGAGCAGCTATTAGAAATACTTCTCTTAACAATGGTAAGAAAACCAGTTAATCTTTGTAGCAATGATTAACTTCTAATATACTACATAATGTGCTTATTTATTATGTTAATTGCATCTTGCCTGCTCTGACATAAGATTCAAGAGGAGTGGGAATGTCTGTCTGAGAGATTCCAAGTACCTAGGTAGCTCCTAGACAGTGAAGAGGTTTGTATTTATTTATTTATTTGAGTCTGGGTCTCACTCTGTTGCCCAGGCTGGAGTGCAGTGGTACAATTACGCCTCATTGCATCCTCGACCTCCTTGGTTCAGATGATCCTCTTAACTCAGCCTTCCAAGTAGCTGGGATTACAGGCACATACCGTCATGTCTGGCTAAGTTTTACATTTTTTTGTAGAAATGAAGTCTTGCTATGTCACCCAGGTTGGTCTCAAACTTCTGGGCTCAAGCGACTTTCCCGTCCTGGCCTCCCAAAGTGCTGGGATTACAGGTGTGAGCCACCATGTCTAGTCATGAAGGTGATTTAAAAAAAGGAATGTGTTGCCGGGCTCGGTGGCTCAGCCTGTAATCCCAGCACTTTGGGAGGCTGAGGCGAGTGGATCGCCCGAGCCTGCGGGTTCGATACCCACCCGGGCAATTTGGCAAGACTTCATCTCTACAATAAATAAAAAATTAGCTGGGCATGGTAGCGCATGCTTGTAGTTCCGGCTACTAGGAAGGCTGAGGCAGAAGGATTGCCAGAGCCCAGCAGGTTGAGGCTGCGGTGGCTGGGAGTAGCTACTGCACTCCAGTCTGGGTGACAAAGTGAGACTCCAACTCAAAAAAAAAAAAAAAAATAGCCAAAAGGTAAATTCTTAAAGAACATGAAGGCTGATCTGCTTGCGACTCCTTAGACGAGCATCTGACCTGGTTCAACTTGTCCTTTGTTGCTCCCTCCTGAACTGTGGTCCAAGTCTACTAGCTTCCTCCTCTCAGCTAATAAACACGCTCCAATCTCGCTTTTCCTTAAAAACTCCTCTGACTCTTCACCCCTGGAGCTCTGGTCCCTCTTTTTTTCTTTCTCAGCCATTGCCACCTGCTTCCCCAGCCCCATGGAAACCATGCCCAGCTACCAAGGAATGGAGAAAGCAGAGGGGCATTTTCTGTTTTTTTTTTTTGAGTTGGAGTCTCACTCTGTCGCCCAGACCGGAGTGTGGTGGCCGCTCCCGGTCACCGCAGCCTTGACCTGCTGGGCTCCAGCGATCCTTCTGCCTCAGTCTTTCGGGTAGCCGGAATTACAGGCACATGCTATCATACGGGGCTGATTTTTTGATTTATTGTAGAGATGAGGTCTTGCCAAGTTGCCCAGGCAGGTCTCGAACCCGCGAGCTCAGGCAATGCACTCACCTCAGCCTCCCAAAGCGTGGGGTAACAGGCTGAGCTACCGAGTCCGGCTCAGAGGGGCATTTTCACACCTTCTCTTTCCAGGATCTTCTGTGGACTGCTCACTCCCTCCTTTGCAATCTTTTTTCCTCTGGGTTTCCATAAAACCTGTCTCCTGGGTGTTCTCCCTCCACTCCTCTGCTCCTTCACCCTTCCTCTGCCCAGTCTGCAAAAGCTGGTTGTCTAGGTCCTTCCTTTCACTCTATCCTGCCAAAATTCCTGATCTCGTCTGTGCTCGTGGCTCTCACCCCTTCTATCCTTCCACGAGTCGCTAGTGTGGGCTTCCCCTGAGTCCAGGGCCAGCTCTCCAGGGGACTGCCCAGCAGAGGCCTACACTCCATATCCCAAGCTGAGTTTCTGCTCTCTGCCTCACCCTCAAGCTTCCCTCTTCCTATATTGGGTTTCTAGGAGAGGTATCACCACTGAACTCCCAGGTCTCATGGCGGGCACTCTCTTCTGTACCCCTGCTGGCAGCGTTTGACTCTGGTCTCTCCTCTCCACACTCACTGGGCTGTCTTCGTTCAGGCCTTTATCATGTATTATCATCTCCTTGGACTATTGTCATCACTGCTTGCCTGGTCTCCTCTCTCCAGACGAATGTTCTCTAATCCGCCCTCCACACTGACTCTTTAACATGCATTTTGGTCTTGTTACCCCCTCATCTTGTTTGAAGATCATCAATAGCTCTCAAAACCCCAGGAGCTTGCTTGGATGCCTCCTGTTCACAGTACTCTGAAGGGGGCTTCAAGGAGCTGGCATACAAATTGCTTAGTGGACAATGCAAGGCCTTCCAAGATGTGACTTCTGCCCAAGATCCTAGCCTCCCCCCTTCCCTGCTTGTATGCCAGCCAAACTCACCTCCACAGCATCCTTCAGGTGCATAATGCTAGTTTATATCTCTGAGCCAAGGCACACACTATTTTCCTGATCTGTAATGTCCACTGACTGCTTGTCTGCTTTGTAAATTTCTACCATCCTTTCAAATTACATCAGTTTCTTTGGAAAGTCTTTCTTGATACTCCTGGCCCAATAACTGATTACTCCCTCAGCTTCCATCTCACACACTGATCATACTTCTCTTCTTTTTTTAAACTGCGTTTGCCACACTGAATCAAAATCATTTCCAAGTCTATTTTTACTGCTAGACAAAGAGCCTTTGATGGAACAGACTATTTTATTCCCCTTTATTCCCAGAATCCAAGCACAGTGCCTAGCACATAAGCAACACTCAAGTCTTTTGTTTCTTTTAAAGATGTGGGGTACAATTCAGGATTAGGTATACAAGTGGTCATCGTACAGGTAGAGTTTGGGCCTCCCTTTGGTCCTCACTTTGCCTGGTTTGAGATCAGGTACCCTGATTGATGCTGTGTCTCTTCCCGCCAGCTCCCGGCAGTATTCTGCCACTGCCAATTCCTTTCTTAAAGTATTATGGTAAAGGCAGCACTCAAATCTTGACTGGAGTGATTAAAAATACATTTTACAGCCGGGCTTGGTGGCTCAGCCTGTAATCCTGCACCTTGGGAGGCTGAGGTGAGTGGATTGCCTGAGCCTGGGGGTTCGAGACCCGCCTGGGCAACTTGGCAAGACCTCATCTCTACAATAAATCAAAAAATTAGCTGGGTGTGGTAGCGCACCTCTGTCGTTCCAGCTACTTGGAAGGCTGAGGTGGAAGGATCTCCGGAGCCCAGGAGGTCGAGGCTGCGGTGGCCAGGAGCGGTCACTGCACTCCAGTCTGGGTGACAGAGTGAGACTCCAACTCAAAAAAAAAAACAAAACAACATTTTACTTTTTCAAGAATAGACTTAATTCACTAAACAGGTTTTCCTTGGGTCTCTCTACTGTTTCAGGTACTATACAAGGATGTGATCAACTCTTCCTCAGGTATATGAAGAGAGCTGCACAATAGAGACGGTTTAAATTTGATTTTTTTTTTTTTTTTTTGAGTCAGGCTCCACAGCCTCAACCTCTTGGGTTCAGGTGATGCTTTTACCTCAGCCTCCCAAGTAGCTGGAACTACAGGTGTGCACTATCATGCCCGGCTAATTTTTTTTAAATTTTTTGTAGCGACAAGGTCTTACTATGTTGCCTAGGCTGGTCAATTTGATCTTAAGGAAGGCTGAAGTTAGGGAGGTGGGTGAGAGCCATTCCAGCAGAGGGAAATGCATATACAGAAGCAAAGATTTATAAGAGGGCCTAGAATGTCGGTCAAAGATTCAGTGGGGTTGGAGTAGAGGATTCTTATACACAAAGGTGGAAAGCAAGTTTTGGAAAAGAGGTTTTTTGTGTGTTTTGTTTTGTTTCTTGGTTTAGGGTTCCAATTTCATAGCACTGACTTTGGAGGAAGACAGATCTAGATTTAATTCTGGCTTGACTGCTTCTACCTGTGTGGTCTTGAGCAAATTTCTTTTAAAGATGTGGGGTAGCCGGGCTTGGTGGCTCAGCCTGTAATCCCACGCCTTTGGGAGGCTGAGGTGAGTAGATTGCCTGAGCCTGCGGGTTTGAGACCCACCTGGGCAGCGAGACCTCATCTCTACAATAAATCAAAAAAAAATTAGCCGGGCGTGGTAGCGCATGCCTGTAATTCCGGCTACTTGGAAGGCTGAGGCGGAAGGATCACCTGAGCCCGGCAGGTCGAGGCTGCGGTGGCCGGGAGCGGCCACTGCACTCCAGTCTGGGCGACAGAGTGAGACTCCAACTCAGAAAAAAAAAAAAAAAAAAAGATGTGGGGTATAATTCAGTAGTAGGTGTACAAGTGGTCATCGTACAGGTAAAGTTTGGGCCTCCCTTTGGTCCCCACTTTGCCTGGTTTGAGATCAGGTACCCTTATTGATGTTGTGTTTCCTCCCTTCCCCCAACCCCGACAGTATAATGCTATTGCCAATTCCTTTCTTATAGTATTATTGTAAATGTTCAAGGTTCACTTATGAGTGAGAACATATGGTACTCTCTTCTTTGTCTCTGTGATAGATCACTGAGTATGATAGACTCTAAATCCATCCAAGTTGCTGAGAAGTCCATATGTTGGTCCTTCTTTATGGCTGCGTAATATTCCATTGTGTATATGTAGCACATTTCTTTTTTATCCAGTGAGCAAATTTCTTAACATCTTTAAGTCTTAGTTTTCCCATCTATGAAATAGGGATGATGATGGCGGTGGGAGTGATGCCAATTCCACGCCAGGACTGGGTCAAGTACTTAGTTTTCATGAGCTCATTTTCATCCTCACATGCTATGAGGATTATTGTAGATGAGGGAGTGGAGTTAAGAGGGTCTGTGACTTGCCCAAGGTCAAACAGCCAGTGAGTGGTAGGGTTTGGGCCCAGGCAGACTCCAGAGCCTGTTTTTTACCACTACACCACATGGGGAGTTGTACGAATTAAGTGATAAATGCAATGCACATAAAGTGCCTCACATAG
The DNA here is from genome assembly GCA_027257055.1 of Cephalopachus bancanus. Lineage (NCBI taxonomy): Eukaryota > Metazoa > Chordata > Mammalia > Primates > Tarsiidae > Cephalopachus > Cephalopachus bancanus. The sequence continues at coordinate 466,704 of JAPVLO010000233.1, forward strand.
AGCCTGACACATAGTCACCACTCAGTCATGGAAGTTGTTACTACCAGCAATTATTTTTAGGACAGCTGTGCAGAGAAGTTGGAGTTGACAAGTACTGTCCACATTTGGCTTTGCATGATGGATGGACCGCAACATGGAGGGTGGGACACAGAGGCAGAGAGGACCGAGAAGGGTCCAAAGAAAGCAGCAGGGATGCAGACAGAAAAAGAGGAGGAATCTAGAACAAAGTCTGCCTCCCCACAAGGTGATCCATGAGCTGTGCCTCATCTTTAACTGACAGATGCAACTCTTTAAAAATGAATTTTCACGAAAGCTAATCATGAAAATTGCTTGTAAAGATGTGCCTCAGGCCGGGCTTAGTGGCTCAGCCTGTAATCCCAGCGCTTTGGGAGGCCAAGGCGAGTGGATTGCCTGAGCCTGCGGGTTCGAGACCTGCCAGGGCAACTTGGCGAGACCTTGTCTCTACAATAAATAAAAAACTAGCCAGGTGTGGTAGCACATGCCTGTACTTCCGGCTACTTGGAAGGCTGAGGGGGAAGGATCACCGGAGTTCAGCAGGTCGAGGCGGCGGTGGCCGTGAGCGTGCCACTGCACTCCAGCCTGGGCGACAGAGTGAGACTCCAACTCAAAAAAAAAAAAAAATATGCCTCAAATCAAACTCTCACAGACTCATATGTGTAGCAACACAGAAGCTCAAAACCTCACCCCATCACCACCACCACCATACAACTTGCACTGTACGTTACACTGCCCAGATTTAATTTCTTTGGGAAATTAATTTCTTTGGGAAAGTACATATATAATGTATGCAGAAGTATTATTATTAATCTAAGCACTTTTGTATTTGGTATACATTTATATGTTTTTAGAGAAACCATTTAAAAAAATATTTTAAGGATATTCTAGAATCTTGTTTCCTATGTAACTGGATTAGCCCACAGCAATTCTGATCTGCAAAGTTAACATCACTAATTTGGACTCTAAAATTAAACTAGAATCTAAAAAAGAAACATTACTTAGAGCCGAAGAAACGATCATGTATGTCATATTGACTATTGTGCCATACCTGAGAAGAGTGGGAGTGTGAGCTCAGGGTACATCCTGGCCAGTTCACTTGACAGGAGGGCAAGTGACATACTGTAGAGTGGTGGCAGCGGGCCGTGCGTTCCATAGAGAATACTGCCCGGTCTTTGTTCTGCGACTTTCTTTGAATAGACAAAAAGCTTTGCTTCAAGAATCTAGAAAGAGGTAGGAAAGTAAAAAATACTCTGAAAACCATTAGCAGAATATCTCAGGAGCATTTGTAGGTAATAAAGGTTAGAAGTAGCAAAACCCATTAATGCTTGTTTTAAATATAGTATTAAAAGTAAAGCATCAGTTTAATTATTATGCTTACAAAAGAGTTTATATTGTTTCCTCATTCTCCTTTGTTTTTTTTGAGTTGGAGTCTCACTCTGTTGCCCAAGCTGGAGTGTAGTGGCTGCTCCCGGCCACCACAGCCTCGACTTGCTGGGCCCCGGCGATCCTTTCACCTCAGCCTTCCAAGTAGCTGGAACTACAGGCGTGCGCTACCATGCCCAACTATTTTTTGATTTATTGTAGAGATGAGGTCTCACCAAGTTGCCCAGGCAGGTCTCGAACCCGTGGGCTCAGGCAATCCACTCACCTCAGCCTCCCAAAGGCACGGGATTACAGGCTGAGCCACTGAGCCCGACTCTTTTTTTTTTTTTTGAATTGGAGTCTCTGTCGCCCAGACTGGAGTGCAGTGGCTGCTCCCGGCCACCACAGCCTCAACCTGCTAGGCTCTGGCGATACTTCCGCTTCAGCCTTCTGAGTAGCTGGAATTACAGGCATGCACTACCACGCCTGGCTGATTTTTTGATTTATTGTAGAGATGAGGTCTTGCTGCCCAGGCGAGTCTCGAACCCGCGGGCTCAGGCAATCCACTCACCTCAGCCTCCCAAATGCACGGGATTACAGGCTGAGCCACCGAGCCTGGCTCTTTTTATTTATTTTTTTTTTGAGATGGAGTCTCACTCTGTTGCCCAGGCTGGAGCTCAGTGGCATGCTCACGGCCACCCCAGCGTTGACCTGCTGGGCTCTGGGGATCCTTCCACCTCAGCCTTCCAAGTAGCTAGAACTACAGGTACGGACTTCCACACCTGGCTAATTTTTTGACTTATTGTAGTGACAAGGTCTTGCCAAGTTGTCCAAGCTGGTCTCGAACCCATGGGCTCAGTCAATTCACTCTGGATGACAGGCTGAGCCACCAAGACTGGCCTATTCCTTACTCTTCTTATCCAGAAATGATATGCAGAAATAAAGGCCTACCAGTAAACAGCAATTCAGTGACCAACTACTATTTCTGTTTTCTGTGCTCAAGGATGGAAGGCTTCTAGGTCAGTAAAGAAAAAAATACCTGCATGAGCTGCATGGAGATTTCATAAATCTCTCTGTTGGTGTCAGAGGCCTTGAACAGAACGAGGTTTAACAACGTCACTATGTCGAAGGGATAGTTCCTAAAAAACAAATAAACAGCAAAGTTTACAAGCCAGCCTAGTTAGTACTCTTCACAGATCATTACCTCTCAAAATCCTAGATGGCACTTTGACTTCAGTCACTTATTAATGACATTCCCACCCCATCTGGCCAATTTTTTGACCTCTTTCTTTTGCGATTTGGTGGTAAAGAAAAATTACCTTGTTTTTGTTTAAAATTGAGTATTGTGATTACCAGGACATAGGATCCCCAAAGTCTATCTGGTACAAATATATATATATATATATAGTTTTTTGAGTTGGAGTCTCACTTCGTCACCCAGGCTGGAGTGCAGTGGCATGCTCACGGCCACCCCAGCATCAACCTGCTGGGCTCTGGCGATCCTTCTGCCTCAGCCTTCCAAATAGCCAGAACTACAAGCATGCACTACCGTGCTCAGCTAATTTTTTTATTTATTGTACAGACAAGGTCTCACCAAGTTGCCCAGGCTGGTTTCGAACCCACAGGCACAGGCAAATCACCCTAGCCTCCCAAAGTGTAGGGATTACAGGCTGAGTCACTGAGCATGGCCACAAATATATGTTATTTTTTTTTCTTTTTGAGTTGGAGTCTCACTCTGTCACCCAGACTGAAGTGCAGTGGCTGCTCCCAGCCACCGCAACCTCGACCTGGTGGGCTCCAGCGATCATTCTGCCTCAGCCTTCCAAGTAGCTGGAACTACAGGCACGCGCTACCACACCCGGCTAATTTTTGATTTACTGTAGAGAAGAGGTCTCGCCAAGTTGCCCAGGCGGGTCTCGAACCCGCGGGCTCAGGAACACAAATATATTTTAATGAAAACCAAACATAAATGGAAAGGACAGAAGAAGATATGTGTATGAAGTTTCTCAGTAGCTCATTGAACTGATATCTTTACTTGATGCCTCAAAGTTTATTAAGCACAAAACAATGATCAGGAACAATGTGCAAAGTACTGATGATACGAAGTCAGTAAAGTTGGTCTCCATCCTGAAGGAAGGCTGTAGAGATGAACTGCACGGTCTAGTTCTGATGATTGTTATGACGGGAGCACCCACAGCACGCTACAGGAATCCTGAAGGGACACTCCATCAGACATGGGGTTAGGGAAGGCTTGTCTGAGAAGGAAACAAGTAAAATGAGGCTTGAAGCACTAGGAGACATTAGTCAGTCATGGAAGGGGTGGTATGGGAGTGTTCCTGGCAGAGAGAACAGGATTTTGAAAGACTACAAGAATGAAACAGCAAGATACCTTCTGTAAAAAGGAAACAATCTCTGTGTCGCAGACTGACTTCAAGAAATGAATAGAGGAAGAGAAAGGGATGGGGCGAGAGCAGTAGGTAGGTTAAAAAAATGAACAGCCTGTGAACTTTGAAAGTTTCAGAAAAACCACTACAGGCTTTACAGTAGGGGAGGGAGGCAATGGCATTTGTTTTTGATGAATCACTCCAGGGTGGAGAACGGATTGTAGGGGGCCAAGAGTGAAAGCTGTTGCAGTAATCCAAATGGGAACTGATGAGGGCCTGAATTAGGGCAGGGACAGTAAAAACAGAAGGAGGGGACATATCTGAAAAACACTAAGGAGATAAAGTCCACAGGATTTGGTAGCTGGCAACATGTGTGGGTGTGTGGGATGGGGAAGGAACACAGAGAATAGATTATGTGGCAACTGGCAGTATAACCAACTGGAATACAGAGATTAAATCTGCTCTTTTCCCCCTTGCGACGTAAGACTATTTAAAGGTGGTATGCATTTTTGTGGATTATAGTGGAAAACAGGTCATAAACAAAAAACTCCTGGCAGATTGAACAACTACTGCATGGTGCACATATTGAAAGTGTGTGACTGACATTTATTTTCAGATAAACTTCAGAAAACAGACAATAGCTTGAAGGTGAAAAAACAGATTAGGTGTTTCTCCTGGGAGTTCTTTTTTGATTCCATATCGTTACATTGCCTAAGAAATTCTGTTCTAGACCAATCGCTGCCATGGTTTGAATGTCTGTCCCCTCCAAAACCCATGCTGAAATTTAATCCCCAGTATATGTTATTGAGAGGTGGGGCCTTTAAGAGGTGACGGGGTCATGAGAGTTTGCTCTCGTGAATGGATTCATCCAGTCATGGATTAATGGATATTGCGACAGTGGGACTGATAATTTTATAAGAGGAGGAAGCGTGATCTGAGCTAGCACGCTCTTCTCTCTTGCCATGTGATGCCCTGTGCCACCTACAGACTCTGCAGAGAGTCCCCGCCGGCAGGAAGGCCCTCACCAGATGCAGGCCCTTGCCCTTGGACTTGTAAGAAGTGAATTTCTTTCCTTTATACATTACTCAGTTTCAGGTATTCAGTTATAAGTGACAGAAAATGGTCTAAACAATCACCCATCAAGAAAGGCATGTCCTGCTAGGATGACATCCCATTTCACAGTAAGTTTTGTGAGAAAGTATAGTGAGAATTGGTTAAAGGCATGAAAAATGTTTTACTTTTTAATATTACTCAAATATTAACTTTTAATGATACTGGTCATGCATGAGTATATTTTTCTTCTAAAAGATTCAAGCAACACATAGGGGTGGAAGCGCCACTCTGAAGACAGATCACTCATAAGACTGGCGAGTTGGTGCTGGTTGCGGGTAGGTGCATAGGATACAGTGTAGAAGTACTCCATCTCTTTTCTCTTTACCAGTTTTTATTCTTGCCCTAGAGGCTACCACTGTCAACATTTGGTACACATTCCAGTCCCTTTCTAAATGTACATACAGATATGTGCATCTAAATACCCCTCCCCCAATGCACAGGATTTTAATCATCAATAGGATTATGTCGCCTGTGTGCACTGTTGAATGACTTGCTTTTTCACTGCACTGTGAGGCTCACTTCAGTCTTCTTAATAGCTGCCAAGTATTCCATAGTAGCCACATTATAAATGACTGCCCTTGTAGTAGATGCTGTGGTATTTCACTTAGGTCCTTTTTTCAGGTCCGAGGCTCTCCATCTTGCTACTGAAGTGTTGGCAACTGATACCCCTGAGCTGACACCTTCTCTGAGAATTGCCTTCAACCAAAGAGATTTTGCTAGGCCAAGGTCATGTCCTCTTACCAGCAGCAGCCACTGTGGGACTGACTGAGATTTTCTTATCTCTTCCCAGTCCCACTTTCTTCATTTTCCCATACGTGTTCTGTCTAATACATTTTCTGCACTCAAATCATCTCAGCGTCTGTCTCCTGGGGACTCCAACCTTTTACATGCACAGATAGGCACTTAGGCTATTTCCAGTTTTCCCCCCTTCAGTGCTACGAACACCCAATGTGTAAGTATTTCTTTAGAAGATTCCTAGAGAGGTCATGCAGGGTCAAAGGGCATCTTTAAAATTTTGGTAGATATTGTTATATTGCCCTCCAAAATAACTTTGCCAATTTGTGCCCCAAAATGATTACTTCTCGAGAACTTGTATTTTTATTTTTATTCATTTATTTATTTTTCTCAAGTAGGATTTATTGAGAGGACAGAAAAGCTCCCACAGTGGGAGGGAACCTGAAGGGGTTGCCCAGAACTTGCATTTTTAAATGAACACAGCATAAGTTTGGTATATCTGATGGGAAATTGGGGAACTCTGCTCAGGTGATGATGATGAGGAGGAGGAAGAGGCCAAGAGTGGCAATGAACAACAGTGACATTTTTGTTATGATGTGCTTATTTGTGCCAGGTACTGTGGGAAGACCTTTACCTAGATTTATTATTTAATCTTCACAACAAGCCTGTGAGGTCCAGAGAGGTTAAGTACGTGCCTGAGGTCATGCAGACGTGGTGTAGCCCAGACCCTAGATAAGTCTGACTCCAGAGAATTCAAGCTCTTTTCCAAAGTTCTCTCATCCTTCCAGACAGCCTACAATATACATTTCACAGCCAGTGTGATTTGGAATTTTTACAAACTGCAGTATGTGGTAACAGACCTTTCTGATTGCAGAAGCAGGACAGAAACTCCCCCCGCTTTTTTTTTTTTGAGAAAGCAGGGTTTATTGAGAGGACAGAAGAGCTCCCACAGTGGGAGGGGACCCAAGGGAGTTGCCCAGAAACTCCCTTTTCTGCTTTGTAGTAGCAGAGATTTCTTATCTACATTCTGTTTTCTGGCCCTGGCATTTAATACATGTATGTTTATATATACAGAAGAGCACTGAAAAATATTGCTGGATCCTTGAGGATTTAAAGGCGGACAAGAGGTAGACAAGACCTTCCTCTTAGGCAGGCAGGGTCATGCACTTGACCTTGTAATGAGGGCAGTCACTTGGTTACTTAAGACTGTGAGCTACGGAATCCACAAGGAATAACCCTGAAAGGAATACCAGATCCAGAAAATGAAAAGGAACCCAGAGAAGGAAAAAATGAGAAAAATATCAAAGAAGGAACACAAATAAACTATCTGTATTAGATGTTTAAAACACACTTAGAATTGGAACCTTATACCTTTCAGTATTTAATTATTCACTGCAGGCAGAAGAATGGTGAAAGACAAATGAAGACAGTGGTGATCATACAGAATAAAAATTTTAAAAAATGAAAGGTGGATATGACTCAAGAATAGTCAAGAATAAAACTAGCTAGAAGAGAGGAGATTTTGAAGAATTTGGGAAATGGCCACAGCTCTGAGTTCCCTAAAACTAAGTGAGAAAGCTTAGGATAGCTTTGAGATATGCTGAAGAGAAACAGGTTTTACTAGTTAATTGAGGGGACTACTTTCCAGCTTTTTCCCCACCAACAACTAGTGAATAATAATGGTGTTTATAGAGTGCTTATTATGTTCTAGGACTGAGATCAAGAGATAAGTTTGGTTTAAGAGAGAAGTTTGGTTTTATTTAACTCATACCCTAACCCTGTTATAACCCTCACTTTACAAGTGAGTAAGCATTTGTAGTAGCTGGCTCAAGAGTACACAGCTTGTTTTGAGGCTGAGGGAGGACTTGAACCCAAGATAGTAGGTTTCCAGAGCCTAAATTTTCAAACTCTGCTTTTCTGAAATACTCCAGCTGACCAATAACCAAATAACATTATTTATCACCAGGTAGGGGGTGTGATTAGGACTCATGTGTTGTAAACATCACTTATTTTCTTTGTTGATAGATGTTATTCCCTTAAGAAATGGGCATTTTCTTTCAAAAACTCAAATTTTCTACACCTGATTTAAATTAGGAAGGATTTATAAAAAGATAACTCAAGGTAAAACAGATATACAAACAATGCCAACAAAAACCAACATGGAAAATAAACCCAACAAAACTCTTGAAAAATCAACACTTCGGAAAGTGAGGGCCAATTAGAAGCCCAAACTTCACCTCCATGCAGTCTACTTATGTATTTCATCCTCACTTGTACTCCACAACTCTACGATAAAAATCATAAATTAAAAAAAATAAAAATCAACACTTTGATTTTATATCTAATTATAAAACATCTATTAAGCATATTTTAAGAGTATATTGGAGGGCAAAAAGAAAAATAATGGAGCTCTTAAGTATTTAATTAAATCTGAACCGAATTCTGGGAAGTTAAGCTAGTGATTGACTGGAAATGGCCTATACTCTTAATATGCTATTTACCTTGATTTATAACCTTGGGAATTGATTTAGTCTCTTTCTCAATTTCCTTATCTGTTCTATATAATCTCATCTGGGGTTGAGGGGAAAGTTAATAAGAGCACACACAGAAGCCAAATAGTTATTTGAACTAAAGCTGCCAGACAGGTAAGCAATTTTCTTTTGTGCGAAATTATAGTAGTAAGCTGCATTTAATAGCTTTTAATCAAATATATTAACATATTTTGTGAAAAAATTAATACTTCTGTTCTAGTATCACCTTCTACTTTTAACCTCACTTCTCTAGGTCTTATTCAACTTCCATTTTGACTTTCTAAATGGAACCACAGTCATAGCATAGCAATATAGTTTTGACTGGAGATCAGTAAGTTCATAGAACACACACTGTGAAAAAAAACACACGTTTTTCTTTTGATTTCTTTCACAGAAATCAAAAAGAAAAATGTGGAGAACTATTTTTTCCCATTATTACAGTTAATATACACTGATGTATTAAGTGTGCAAAAGGGCAAATTCTCTCTTCTAAAACTAAAGGCAGAAAATTTAAATTGACAAGAGCATTTTTTTTTTTTTATTCGGAGTCTCACTCTTGTCACCCAGGTTGGAGTGCAGGGGCACACTCACGGCCACCGCAGCCTCCACCTGCTGGACTTAGGCGATCCTTCTGTCTAAGCTTCCAAGTAGCTGGAACTACAGACACACGACACCACGTCTGGCTAGTTTTTGTTAATTTATTGCAGAGACAAGGTCTCACCAAGTTGCCCAGGCTGGTCTTGAACCAGCAGGCTCAGGCAGTCCTCTTGCCTTGACCTCCCAAAGTGCTGGGATTACAGGCTGAGCCACCGCGCTCAGCCTGACAAGAGCATTTTTATTTATTTATTTATTTATTTATTATTTTTTTTTTGAGTTGGAGTCTCACTCTGTCACCCAGACTGGAGTGAAGTGGCCGCTCCCAGCCACCGCAGCCTCGACCTGCTGGGCTCCGGTGATCCTTCCACCTCAGCCTTCCAAGTAGCCGGAATTACAGGCATGTGCCACCACGCCCGGCTGATTTTTTTTTAAATTTATTGTAGAGATGAGGTCTCGCAGCCCAGGCGGGTCTCGAACCCGCGGGCTCAGGCAATCCACTCACCTCAGCCTCCCAAAGGCGCGGGATTACAGGCTGAGCCACCGAGCCCGGCAAGAGCATTTTTAAAAATTCAATCTCTTAGGTATTTTAAAGTCAATTATAAGTGATTCCTTAGTAAATAAATCTGCTTATAACTGTCATATTCTTCTTAAAATAAGTCCAATATATAGTTATTCCTATTTAAAAAGGAAGAGGTAATTATTTATTTCACGAGAAGAACTGTTTCCTTTAGAAAATGACTTTAGGAGTTACTGCATAGATTACTTGTTAGAGAAATTCAAGATACAATTCAGTTTGCATATGACTTTTCAGAAAGATATTCCATAAGATAAGGTATTTAGTTGGTTTTTAGAAGCGAACTGACAGAAGACAAATAAAGCAAAAGCTGAAAACACCAGAATTGTTTTTGAAAAAAAGTACTGCAGACATAAGCACAAAGACTGCTCAAGTCTATCTGGAAGCCTGTCTAGACTACACAGGCTGAGAATTTATGGGGGAAAGAGTGAATTTAGGCCACAGCTGAAACTTTAAATTCTGAACATGCCCTGTGGTGAGAAATACAGAAGCGCTGGCCACTCTCTGGGCAGCTGGGTCCTAGCCATAGTATTCCTCAGCCCTCAACCCTTCCTTCAGAATAGATGAGTGTCACAATTATAAGCAGATATGCAGGATTTGTCTAAGAAACTAAAATAGCATAGGACAATACCTTAAAATAATGACTTGGAGCATAGAGGGTTTTATGATCTAATATTTTTTGTGGCTAGAGATATTATTGAAATTGAGACTGTACCACTAAATTCACAAAACATTTATTTGTGCCCCCTAAGGAAAAATACCTAGATTTATTCAGAGAAATGCTGTGTGATGTTTTATGAGATGGCCATGCAATGAAATACATTTAACCAGGATAGTTCAAGTCAAGTTCACTGGGAGAATGGCAGTGAAGAGATGAAACTTTTATTACTCTTGTGTTGAAGATAGAGGTCTAAGTCATAGATTCTAAATACATTTTTTAAAATCAAAGGGTCATATGAACAGAACTATTTTTAGAATGTTGAAATATTTGAAAATAAAAGAAAGCACTCTGGAGATTTTTTAACAATGTTTGTTTGGTAATGTCCTTTAGGTATATAATTTAGTAATGCTTATCCAGTGTCAAGAAATAAAACTTAATGGAAGTTCAGTCAGTTTAGGTTATACTCATCAACTATAACTTTTATGGAGATTAGCGTGTATAATAAAAATTCTACTACTAATGTGATATAAAATGAAAACTTTGGACATAAAATGTTATCTACAATTTTTATAAAAGAAAGATAAAAATTTTAAAGAGAAATTTGTCTATCTAAATAGTATGCTCATTGTAGGTTTATTGAAAGTAGATGTCTTCTAAAATACGTTCTTATTAATTTAGAGCCGTAATAGGTTGGAATTTAAAACTAGTTTTCTTTTATTCCTATCATCTGATAGCTCAAGATAGCTATTTAAAATGCAACATCTACGAGCAGCCAACAGATACATGAAAAAATGCTCAGCCTCACTAGTCATCAAAGAAATGCGAATTAAAACTACATTGAGATACCACCTAACTCCAGTCAGGATGGTCATCATCAATAACTCAAAAAACAACACATGCTGGAGAGGATGCAGAGAAAAGGGAGCACTTCTACACTGTTGGTAGGAGTGTAAACTAGTAAAGCCCTTGTGGAAAACAGTGTGGCGATTCCTAAAAGATCTAAAAATCGATCTTTTAGATCTAAAAATCTAAAAAGAGGACTGGATTTTTAAAAAATGTGGCCCATATACACGATGGAATATTACGCAACCAAAAAGAAGAACAAAATCATGAACTTCACAGCAACCTGGATGAACTTAGAGTCTATAATACTGACTGATGTTTCACAGAAACAAAGAACTGAGTATCACATGTTCTCACTCATAAGCAAACCTTGAACAATTATCATAAAACTATAAGAAAAGGATGGGCAGTAGTGGCAAACTGCTGGAGGGGGGGCAGGGAGGGGAAATTGATAGTAGTGGGAATCTGCCTGGGGGGGCATACCTTATCAACAAGGTTACCTGCATAATGAATATTTGTATAGCTAACCCTGAATTGTACCTCACATCTTTAAAATTAAAAAAAAGCTAAAAAACAATAAAATAAAATGCAACATTTAATTAAAAAGGAAAATTAACAGTCTATATGAATCTTTTAAAAAATAAACTTAAGTTTCATTCTGTCAATTTTCCTGATATATAAACTCATTCTTGAGAATAGCTTATGCAGTTTGGAGAATCTTGATTAACTCTTTAATCTTAGCTATAGAATTATTTCACTCAATAAATCATAGTGCTGAATGGTTTCACTGAATGATTTATTTAACAAGGAAAGTGGTTTTAAAAGTGTTAGCTACAAAATCTAGAGTGCCACATTTTCTTTTTTTTCCTTTCTGAAGATTTGAACAAAGCAGATTTAAAAATTTTAGGCTACTACCTGGCTTTGACTTGTTCTAAAGATGGCTGAAGGGTTTACAGTTCATCCTTGTTACAAACATCTTTAGACATTCCTTGAATGTATCTTTTTTGTCATTTTCAAATCCTGGCTAAATACTTCACTATGAATTTCCAGGCAATTAAAAAGAAGGATGCTATAACAATAAACCACTCTCCTGGTAAAACAAGAAAAGCTAAGGTAAATGCAAACTTACAGGGAGTAAATTTATCTGCTGGGGACAGACAGGCCATTTTGTATTCTCATAGAATCTACTTTGCTCATATAATTGCAAGACAGTCAGCTATCGATCATCCATATCATGAAAAACAACACTAATCATACTTGCCACCAATCACTGTTTGCAAAAACTCATACCTGTTTCCACACACAGTTGCTATGGCTTTGAAGCAGCCAGATGCAAGTTGGTAGGAACCTGTGTAGCATCGGTCAATTGCCCAATTAAAAAGATTTATTTGGTCAGGATTAAGTTCCAATAGTAAAACAACAACTTCGCAGCCAAGTTGATGAACCTGAATACAGAAAGCAAATCAATATTATTCATTTTTAATGAAGGAATGTTCTAGAGAAAGACACAAGATTAAGTTTCACCAATATAAATTAGGTAAAGTGAAAGTAGAGACTGGATATTCATTTTGATTAATTTTTATGTCTTGTGTTCTCTTTTTTTTTTTTTTTTTTTTGAGTTGGAGTCTCACTCTGTGGCCCAGGCTGGAGTTCAGTAGCATGCTCACGGCCACTGCAGCCTTGACCTGCTGGGCTCAGGTGATCCTTCTATCTCAGCCTTCCAAATAGCCGAAATAACAGGCATGTGCTACCACGCCTGGTTCATTTTTTATTTATTGTAGAGATGTGGTCTCACAAGTTGCCCGGGCTGGTCTCGAACCCGCAGACTCAGGCAATCCACTCACCTCAGCCTCCCAAAGTGCTGGAATGACAGGCTGAGCCACCGAGCCAGGCCTACACCCTCTTACAAAAGAACAAGTGGCCGGGCTCGATGGCTCAGGCTGTAATCCCAGTACTTTGGGAGACCGAGGAGAGTAGATTGCATGAGCTCATGGGTTTGAGACCAGCCCATGCAACTTGGCGAGACTTTGCCTCCACAAAACCAAAAAAAAAAAAAAAAAAAAAATTAGCCAGGTGTGGTAGTGCACTCTGTAGTTCTGGCTACCTGGAAGGCTGAGGTGGAAGGATCACCTGAGCGCAGCAGGTCGATGAAGGGGTGGCCATGAGCATGCCACTGCACTCCAGCCTGGGGAATGGAGTGAGACTCCAGCTTGGAAAAAAAGAGAGAGAGAGAGAGAGTGTAATGTTGCAACTGAAAACTAAAATGTACATATTAATTTTGACTCTGTGTAAATCTGTTATATAGGGGCTACTCCATCTCAATTTATAACTCTGAAAAAGGGATGAAAACTTTATGGATGGTGTTTCTTTTTTGCATTTAAAATATTTCTGAAAAATACATACATTTAGTTTTTTAAAAATCCAATATATAAAAGGTTATCCTCTATATATGCAAAGTCTTTTAGGGGGGACAGTCAGCCAGAATATGATTATGAGACTTGACTGTAAAATCCACTGTGTGAAGCTTAGCTGCTGGTCTTTCAAAAAGAAATACAGTTTCTATAGACTCATCTTAATTAAAGGTTTTTATATGAAAACATATTATAGTAGATGGAATTAGTAGGATGCTAAATTGATTTCTGAAGCTACTGTCAAACACTGATGTTCAGGAGAAGCCTGGTGCTTAGTGGCTACACTCCACTCAGAAAGTCACATTTCCTGTCTTCTCTGGAAGAAGTTGTCCACTCTTCTTGCCAGCTGAAACCAGGTGGAGAAGGAAAGACTCTGCCTTGTTTTGTTGTTGTTGTTGTTGTTTTATGTATAGGGTTTGAGCTTAGATGGGTGTGATATTCTAGTTGGATGGTCAACCATCTTTAACCTGGTTTCCCAACCAGCATATGTAATTAGCAGCAGATAAAAGCTAATAATAATAGAGCTAAGGACTTAAACATAGCATTTTGTTAAAAAGGTTCAACTTGGCCGGGTGCGTGATTCATGCCTATAATCCCTGCACTTTGGGAGGTGGAGGTGAGAGGATGGCTTGTGCTCAGGAGTTTGAAACCAGCCTGGGCAACATGATGGGGCCTCATCTCTACAATTAAATGTAAAAAATTAGCCAGGTGTGGTGGCGTGCACCTGTAGTCCCAGCTCTTCAGGAGGATGAGGAGGAAGGATTGCCTGTGTAAGCAGGTTGAGGCTGCAGTGGCCATGATCATGCCACTACACTCCAGCCTGGGTAACAGAGTGAGACTCTGACTCAAAAAAAAAAAATCAACTTAAAAATCAGCATGTAGCCAGGCTCGGTGGCTCAGCCTGTAATCCCGCGCCTTTGGGAGGCTGAGGTGAGTGGATTGCCTGAGCCTGCGGGTTCGAGACCCGCTTGGGCAGCGAGACCTCATCTCTACAATAAATCAAAAAATCAGCCGGGCATGGTAGCACATGCCTGTAATTCCGGCTACTTGGAAGGCTGGGGCGGAAGGATCACCGGAGCCCAGCAGGTCGAGGCTGCGGTGGCCGGGAGCGGCCACTGCACTCCAGTCTGGGCGACAGAGTGAGACTCCAACTCAAAAAAAAAAATATATATATCTATATATCTATATATCTATATATATATATCTCAAGTGTCTATACATATATATACATAGGCCACTTTGGGCCTCTCTAGTGTACTCAATTGTAATATTTATCTATCCTTGGGCTCATATTACAGTATTTTAATGACCATAATTTATAGTAAGTATTGATTTCTGCTAAAGTAAGTCCTCTCACTTTGTTTATGTTGTTCAAAATTATCTAAGCTATTCTCGGTCCTTTGCATTTCCATATATATTTTTTAAAAGAAACTTGTCAGTTGTCACAAATATCCTGCCAGGATTTAGACTAGGATTGCACTGTCTCTACAAATCACTTTGGAAAACTGACATCTTTACAATACTGAATCTTCCAATGCATGATCATGGCATATTCTTCCATTTATTAGCTTTTCTTTCATTTTTCTCACTAATGCTTTATATAGTTCAGTGTAAGAGGTCTTGCACATTTTTATAAGGTTTATTCCTAAGCATTTAATGTTAATTCCTAATTTAAAAATTTTTTTTCCAATTGTTTATTGCTACTATATTAAAATAGTTGATTTTTTATTCTGAACATGTATCTAGCAACCTTGATAAATTCACTGATTAATTCCAACTGATTAATTCACTGATTAAGTCCAACAGATTTCTTTGGACTTCTTACTTATGCAATTGTGCCACTGGTGAATAACGAGTTTTATCTATCTATTTTTCATTACTTATATCTTTTCTTTCCTAATGCACTGGCTAGGATCTCCAGTAAAATACTGATAGAGATAGTGAAAGTGCGCTTCCTTGGTCATTCTAATCTCAGAGGAAACACTTTCAAAATTAGCTATCAGACATGATGTGCACTGCAAGGTTTTTCGGGTTTTTTTTTTCAGACACCCTTTATCAAACTAAGATATTCTTTTCTATTCTTAGTTTTGCCAGAAGTTTTCCTCATGAATAAAAGTAGAATTTTATCAAATACTCTTTCTGCATCTGAGCTGATCATGTGATAGTTCCTTTTTAAGATTCTATTAATATAGCTAATTTACTAATGGATGGACAGATATTTGAATATTCAACCCATCTTGAAATGCTTGAATTAACCCAATCTGATCATGATGAATCATGCTTTTAATATATATCAACGACTTCAATTTTCTGATATTTTGTTTAAAGTTTTTGTATCTATGCTAGTGAATGGGATTGCCTGTTAATGTTTTCTTGATATATCCTTTTCTAGTTTTATTATCAAGATTATGCTGGTCTCATAAATATATTAGGATGTACTTCCTCTTCATTTGTTTTCTCTCTAAGAATCTGTATTAACTCCATGCAATTTGTTCCTCAGATGTTTGGTAGAATTCATCAGTAAAGCCTTCTGGTCTTAAAGTTTTCTCACTTTAAGACTTTCAGTTTACTGATTTGATTTCTTTAGTACTTACATGTTTATTCAGATTTTCCTTTTCTTCTTTTGTTTTGTTTTTCTAGGAACGTGTCTATCTCATTCAAATTTTTCTAGTTTGTTGCCATTAAGATGTTCATAGGTTCTCTTTAATTTTTAATGTCTATAGCATCTGTAGTGATGTCCCTTCAGTTTACATTTCTGATGCTAGTTACATGTGCCTTCACTCTCACTCATTGTCTCTCTGTCTCTTTCTCTCTCTCTTGATTAGACTTGCCACAAATTTATTAATTTTATTAATCCTCTCAAATTCAACTTTTGGCTTTAATGATCATTACTTTTAAATTTTAAAGAATTAATTTCTACTCTTATCTCTGTGATTTTTCATTGCTTTTATTGAGCTTGATATACTATTCTTTTTCTAACTTCTTATGATGGATGTTTAAGTCATTGATTATTAGTTTTTTTTTTCGTTCTAATACATGCACATACACTTAAGGCTATTCATTTCATTCTAAGCAAGGCTTTAATTAAAACCCACAAATTTAGTATGTAGTATTTTTATTATTCTTCACTTTCAAATATTTTCCAGTTTCCATTGGTTTTTATTCTTTGACTCATTGGTTATCTGCAAGTATATTTTTAAATATCATTTTCTTATTGAATGCTAGCTTGATGCTACACTAATGTGAGAACATAGGCTGTATCATTTCAGTGATTTGGACTTTGTTGAGCCTTGCTTTATGACCCATTTATGGTCAACATTGGAAAATGTTATTATTTTTTTAATCCTGATGTATCATTGTGTAAAATGAACAACACATGAACTTATACTAATGTGGCTGACACGTCAAGAGACTGTGGTGTGAACAATGCTTATACATTTCAGTAACTCAACTGAGTCAGAATACCAAAGACATTTTAAAATAATGTGTTTTGTTTTATACTTACCCGTAAATCTTGACAAGCCAGAATGTTGTCAAGCCACTTATATAGGTAGCCATCAGGAGAAAGGCCTACATTGTCAAACACAGGGCCGCAGCACAATACTGCTGACATTGCCTGAAGATAAAAACACAACAAAACATGGAATGAAGCCTGTTACAATCCAATGATATACAACTGACTTTATAAAACATAACTGTCAGATTTATAAATAATGAGGTTCCTTTAAAAGCAGTTATTCCTCCAAGATATTAAAGAATACCTTAGTAGATTCAATTAAAAAATTCAGGATTATTTCAAATTTGGCTTTTTTAATAAGAGTCAAACCCCATAAATGTAACTTTGCAGAGATGTAATTTTAGAATCATAACAGCTCTTTATGATCAAAGATTAGGTATTCAAAACAAAATATTTATAGTATTTAAAGTAAACTTTCCTTTAATGATTTTAAGTGAATTATGCTTATAAGATAAACATAGCTTTTTAAATTGTGCTTTTAGGACAAATATTTGACCAATGTATTAAACTGACAAACTATGAAAATATGAAAATAAATAATTATAATCCTTAATAAAAGGTAAAGAGAGTGAAAAATATAAACTTTAGTTCCTCTAAGGAGGGGGGCATGAAGAAATCAAGGGCAGGTAAGAGAAGGGGCGACCTTGATTACCTTTGGAATTAGCAGGTCCAACTGACCATCAGGGCTGTAGTTATTTCCTTTGAGGCAAAAGCCAACCGGCAAGTCAGCAACTTATGGTATACATGACAAAAGCTGACATACAGT
This sequence comes from Cephalopachus bancanus, assembly GCA_027257055.1. Classification (NCBI taxonomy): domain Eukaryota; kingdom Metazoa; phylum Chordata; class Mammalia; order Primates; family Tarsiidae; genus Cephalopachus; species Cephalopachus bancanus. The sequence goes on from JAPVLO010000233.1 coordinate 484,216, forward strand.
TAATTTTCTTAAGGAAATTAGACTGTAAGGACACATGCTTCTGAAGATTTTGAACAGCCCTAGCAGTGTGGAAATTTCTTTTTGGCAGTCTTCTAGGATAGAAAGAGACTAACTAGTGAATGTGGTTCTAAGTAGATTCTGAATTTGTGGTGGTATCTTTTTTTGGGTAGAGGAGGGGTTGAAAGTTCATGACAAGGCATCTACCTAAGAGGTAAAGGAGCAAAAATATATGGTTCTCACAAAGGAGAAACACTGAATAAAAAGCAGGAGCTCAAAAAAGCTTTGTGTTTTAACATTGTGAGCTCAACTGAAATGTTTAAATATTTACACATGTCTATCTTTATGTGTGCATATTCTGGAGTTTCAAGTCAATTTATGTATTTATATATACATATGTGTCTGTCCATTTGATTTTTTGTATGTGAGCTTACATTTTATTATATCATATCATATCTCTTATCTTGACCTCATTTTTAAAAATTTTAAAGATGCGAGGTGTAATTCAGAATTAGGTATACAAGTGGTCATCATACAGGTAAGGTTTGGGCATCCCTTTGGTCCCCACTTTGCCTGGTTTGAGATCAGGTACACTTATTGATGTCGTGATCCCCTCCCCATCACCCCAGCAGTATCCCGCTACTGCCAATCCCTTTCTTATTGTATTTCAATAAATGTTTCGGGTCTGCTTATAAGTGAAAACATTTGGTACTCAGTTCTCTCTTAACCTTATTTTTCAGGCATAGTTGTGAGTCTAAGGAAAGAGACTGCTGATCTGACATAAGTCATTCCATAAGGAGAACGTCACCTACCTTTAATGCACAATACTGGTATCTTGTAATCTGATGATTTCTATCACTGTATCGATCCAGAGGAGTAAACATTATGCTGAATGGTCCTGCCCACTGGCTGAATAAGATGAAGAGATGGTGCCTCAGGCTTTGCTGGGGGAAGAGAAATCTTCGATGGTGAACTGGGGAGAAAAATACAGTTAGCGGATAGAAGACTGAGTAAAGTCTATACCACCATTCTGTATCATTCTTACGTTTTGAGGAAAGGAAAAATTTCATTTCCTAACTCCAGTTTTCTTTAGGCAATAAAACATGTATTTTAAAACTAAAGCCGGCCAGGCTCAGTGGCTCAGCTTGTCATCTCAGCACTTTGGAAGGCCGAGGCGAGTGGATTGTCTGGGCCCACAGGTTCAAGACCAGACTGGGCAACTTGGTGAGACTTCGTCTCTACAAAAAAAAAAAAAAAAAAAAAAAAAAAATTAGCCAGGTATGGTAGCATGTGCCTGTTGTTCTGGCTACTTGGAAGGCTGAGGCAGAAGGATCACCAGAGTTGCGGCTTTTTGTAATGATACCAAAAACTTTTAATTGGCATAATTTTTACATCAAACTGACCAGCTGTTTTATTTTCTGTGCTTCTAGTAGAATGGAAATGTTCCATACTCATTTGCTCTGTGAAAGGTAATTCTCTCCATGATGTAGAACTTAAGCAAGCATAAAATAGACTAAGCTATATGGAATTCCATTTAATGCATTGGTAAGGTAAAGTCAGCGAGTAAGAATATTACTGAAATTACCCGTTCACACTTTAGCACAGAGACAATGTAAAAAAACTGAAGCCATATGAATGTTCCTTCTGAATTACTTCCTTCCTATGGAAATCACATCAGTTCATTTTCAGATGGGAACCAAAATAAATGACAGAAATGACACGCACAAATCAGATTTAATTCTTATTGTTCCCTTTACAGCTCTGTGCTATTAATGACAATCTGTTCTCACGTACATTTCCAAGAATCTCAAAATAAATAAATGATCACATCCCAGACCTGACAGGTCAGTAGGAATGAAGAGGAAAGAAACATAATAATAAGGAACACAAATGGTTTTCTAAGTGTGAAAGGCGATTTGTCGTGATGGATCACTATACCTGGAACACACTGAATCAAGTTGGCGACCATTGCACTAAAATGTGCCCGGATATCTTTAAGAATTTCAACCTCTTTGTCGTTTTCAGCTTCCAGGAGCATGCGAGTCAGGTCCACATATTCTAAGAACAAAGCTCCCAGGGCTAATGTATCCCGTTCTAAGGCTCCATTTGTGCTGGAATAAAGGAAAATTAAACTTATAGATGATCAATCTTTACATCAATGTAGTATATGCTTCATGAAAGATAAAATTTGCTGTCAGAACTCACACACTGACTTTGTTCCTAACGTATATTAATATTTTTTAAAAAGAAAGTATAAGGAAAATATTTTTAAAAAGGAAAAGAAAAAGCAAACTTATTTGTTACTTTTCTAAGTGAAAGTTATTCTATTTAAAATAAAGACAGAGAGAAAGAGAGACAGAAAGACCAGTTGGACGAGGAGAAACCAGCTCAGCAGAATTTTAACCCTACCTGTCACTTATTACACCAGCATCGGCCAGAAGTTCAAAAATGCGAAGCAGTTGTAACCTTAACAAGTCTCGCCTTTCTCGGCGTTTCTTGTTCTGTGTACAAAGAGGTAACACCACTTATAGACACGGGCAAAACAGTATTAGCTCTGCTTTAGAAAATTGCACTAATCTAGTCATTTTCAAAGCTCTAGGCATAAAAGACAAAATGTATTTTTCTTTCTTCCTAATCCTTAGAGAAAATGCTTGCTATTACTGACTGTAAGAGGAACAGATCATAAAGTGGGTCAATAAATATTTATTAGGTGGAAATGTTGAGAATGAACAAGTCTGATTTCCCAAATGGGTTCCCAGTGTCTGCTGAAAGGCTGAAGCAGTTGAAACAAGTGAAAGGGGACAGGGGACATGGATAATCCTACCAGTTCTGGTCATGGAGTTAACAACTGTTAAATTTCTGCTACTTCTTGTATAAATAACTACAATATAAGAACCTTTTTTCTTTTTAACGCTGTCGCCCAGGCTGGAGTGCAGATTGTAGGTCTCAGGCAATCCTCTCACCTCAGTCTCCTGAGTAGCTGGGACTACAGGTGCATGGCAATACACTAGGCTAATTCAATTAAAAAAAATTTTTTTGTAGAGACAGGGTTTTGCTATGTCGCCCAGGCTGGTCACAAAGTCTTGGTCTCAGGCAATCTTCCCACCTCACCCTCCCAAAGCTCTGGTATACAGGCATGAGCCACTGTGCCTAGTTGGGAAGTTTTTTTTTTTTTTTAAAGTCATTTTATCCTGGTACATTATAAGTTTATCTTTTTAAGAATTCACTTCAGGAAAAGGAATGCGAGGAAATGCTTCATATGCCAGATGAGACAAATTATATTCTTGGCTATCCAACTCCTTGTAAAAAACAATCAAACAAACTAAAAACCGACGTTCAATTTTAACTCAAATCTCCTACAGAAGAGTGTAGTAGCATACACATGACTTGACATTTATACACTTAGGACAGAAAGTCCACAGAATATTATACTAAATACTTGAATACTGAAAAATAACAAAAACAACAGAAGTCAAAATATTAAGATTCATTGTGAAAAACTTGTTGGGTGTTTGTATTCTCGGGGGAAGGCCACTGTGTCTTATTTGAAATCACACCATTATCCAAATAAACCAAGCCTTCATTATTTAAATTCAAAATCTTACCTCTGGCCTTCGTTCCAGAGCTTCTTTCATTAATGGATGAAGTTCTTCCACCAATTCTCTATGAAGGAAAAGGGTCAGCGTTTGAAATTCATTGTTTTTGACACCAAACTTGTCATTAAATACTGTATATCCAATTCAATCCTAAATCACTTGTTTTTTTTTCACTTTGCTTGTAAGATCAATATCTCCCTAACTTCTCCATTTCCTAATGTTGTGGTGAACTGGAAATAGGTACTGGCCTATGCTTTGAATTATTGGTCTAATTGCCAGAGCTATATATATAAAATTTTGACTCAATACATATTTGTTGCTTTGATTTTGATTTAATGTTCTGGAGATTACTATGGCAAAAACAAAAACAAAAAACAAAGTAGGTAAACAATTAACCATGCACTATTTTCTAAGTGTTCACTAAATTCAAAGCAGTTTGCTACAAGCTATGGAACCGAAGATAAATAAAACTGAGCCCCTGTACACAAGAAGTTTTCAGTCTAATTAGAGGAAAAGAGACAGGTGCAATTACCATGACACTACCTTTGGGATCTGTGCTCAAAAGACTTATAATTGACTTTAAAAATTGTCTTTTTTTGGATTTCAGAGCTACATTCTTTTATTTGACCTACATGATACATACAAATTATGGCAAGTAATGAAACAGTATGGTTCTCATTGAAACTTTTTCTCTTTTATAGCAAAAATATGTCTTAATCACATTAATATATGTCTTTGTCTCCATTATCTCTGGTTCTCAGGTTTAAACTTGCTAATCTAATTAGTTGCCTTCTTCAAGAAATAATTCCTGAATTGCTGTGTCAAAACAGACAAAATTATAATATCTAGCCTGTTGTATAATATCTGGCCTAGTAACTAGGTACTTTGTTTATAGTATGATCCTGTTTGAAAACCTTATACTTTCTGGCAGGATATTTTGTGCTACTAGACATCACCCTCCAGGAAAATCCAAGGACAGGAAGGTAAACTTCAGGACATTCTACACTAAGAGACAGAAAATCTAGACCCTACTTCTTTTTTTTTTTTTTTTTTGAGTTGGAGTCTCACTCCATTGCCCAGGCTGGAGTGTAGCAGCATGCTCACGGCCACCCCAGTATCAACCTGCTAGGCTCCGGTGATTCTTCCACCTCAGCCTTCCAAGTAGCTGGAACTACAGGTGTGCAATATCATGCCTAGCTAATTTTTTATTTATTGTAGAGGTGAGGTCTTGCCAAGTTGCCCGGGTTGATCTTGAACCTGTGGGCTCCGGCAATCCACTCGCCTCGGCCTCCCAAAGTGCTGGGATGACAGGCTGAGCCACCGAGCCTGGCCTGGGCCCTACTTCTGATTTCTCCAATGCAGATGCTAGAATTTCTTCATCAAGGAAATGGGGATATCATTAATAGTTTTCTCCACTTAACTATGGGCATATTCACATTTAATTTATCTATGGATTTATCTTCCTGATAAGTCTATGGATTCTATGATGATGCCAATTTTTTTATATTAGATAGATACATTTTCTTTATTTTTATATGTCATGCCAATTTTACAGTTGAGGAAACTAAGGCCCAGAGACATTAAGTCTTCCAGACTCAAGCTGCTAGTTGGTTGCATAATCTTACCTGTCTCTGGGAATATTAAGAGGGTAAGACATGCAAAAGAGACTTAGTTCCTTTGGCAAAGAATGGTAGGTAATTTCAGGGATTGTTACTGTTATCTCCCTGTACTTCAATAAGATGCTTTGTCTCAACTAATTAACCAATAACTGGCAAAACCTTGGTAAACTGGCACCTGTGTAGTCAGAACCCACAGTGACTTTTAAGGATAAAATCTGCCTCTACACATGAACAACTTGCATCTTTTGTAGTTGCCTCTAAAACATCTCATTAATCTTTATTTTTTCAAGTAGGGTTTCTCACAGATGCTTGCTGCGTTCCCCCTTCTATCAACGTGGAAAAATTTTTTTGAGATTTCATTTGTCTTTAGGCTTTTGTTGCTTAGCTAAAGTCATCAGACAGCCCAAAAGAACATTTTACGATGCTTCTTTGAAAAGGCTCAGACACTGCCTTGGATGGGATGGTTAGTTGATTGCAGATGTGAATAAGAAATCTAGAATGCAGGTATGCTACTTCTACTAAGGCAGAGAAAGTGCAGTGTAGAAAGATCAACCCATGCAACTGACCACCCTAGAAAAGGCTTTATCAAGGCTGAAACTTTGAGAATGTTGAGTATATAGCTGATGACGTGATGGCCTTTGAAGAGTCTGGCTAACCAGGGACTGACATTTACAGTTATCTGAAACAAAGTCTGACAGTGAAAAAAAATCTGAGAGGTAAAATCAAAGTTGCAGTGCAATGTGAGATGGTTGCAAGGAACGCGTGTTACATGCACATCAACCACAGAGGACGGAAAGGGAATCACACGAAGCCTGTCAACTCTTCAGGCACACACCAACAGGCAAACTCAAACTTGAGTTAAAAAAAGAAACGACCACAGCAGCACACACGCATTTCAAACTCATTAGGACTACTGTACCTGAAAACAAGGGAATTTGTTCTTCCAAATCCTAAAACTAAGGACTCTGTGATTTCAATGCTCTCTAGTCTCATCAAAGGCACCAACTGCTTTAACAGAACTCCCACCGACGGGGTGCCTATGGCCTGAAACAAGTTGATCAGAAGTGAAAAAGAGGTAACATGGCAACGGATGGTTCCTTTAAGCAAACGGTGATCCCATTATAACAGTTTCAAAGTACTGAAACACATCCCAAGGCACTGCCATCATTTAAGTAAAACACACACACACACCACACACACACACACACACACACACACACACACACAATTTAATACTGCAAAATGAATGCATTTCTCACCTAAAACGTTCTAAAAACGATTTTTTAAATGATAGTACTCTTCTTTCTAAACCATTTACGTCTAAAAAACCATCTTTAACAAACAAATTGCATCAAGGCATGGGTTTACAGGTGAATACTTGGTGAGGCGAGAGAGAAATGTGGTGTGTAGGGCAGGAACCAGACCTCAGGTCACAAATAAATACAAGGCACTCTACGGTCTTAAGTGAGTTTCTCAACTTCTTTTTCTCATCGGTTCCTCACTTGTCAGGGAGGAGTAATACATTATTCACATAAACACTCAATGGAATTTAGAAATGTGTGGATGAAAATCTGATCCCATAATACTCCAGATGGCAGGCACAGTACAGTTTGCACTGTGAACTCTAGACAAACAAGCTAAAAAAAAACCTTACAGAATAATTCTTCTGAAGCATGTCATGTCACCTTGTTATCGTAGCTCACTGTACCATCAGGTGTGGTTGCCATTATTTCGGGAGTGGAAGCTCTTAAGTGTCCTGGGCTCATAATACTGGGCTTTGCAACTCCAAAACAAAGAATAAGGTAGTTTCTCCACAAGGTAACATAGTTGTCTCCGCTGCCGGCAGTGCTGGTTTTCTTGGCATTAATTGGGCTACTAGAAATATGGAGTCAAAAATAAGAGTAAAACTTAGTTCCAGACTTTAAATATCACTTATTGTTATAATTATTATTTTTGAGTCGATCTCTCACTCTGTCGCCCAGGCTGGAGTGCAGTGGCACAATCACGGCCACCACAGGCTTGACTTGCTGGGCTCAGTTGAACCTCCTGCCTCAGCCTCCCTAGTAGCTGGAACTACAGGTACATGTCACCATGCCTGGCTAATTTATTTATTTATTGTAAGGACGAGGTCTCTCCAAGGATAGTCTTGAACCCCTGGGTTCAGGCAATCCTCTCAGCTCGGTCTCCTGAAGTACTGGGATTATACGTATGAGCCACCTCTTCCAGCCTTAAATATCACTTGTTATATTAAATAAAGATCATATAAAGTGCTCAAATCGAGTTGAGCAAGTGTCTAACAAAGATGCTGCTCAAATACCTGCATTGGATGAGAAGCTGAACAGAACCCTGAGGTCCCTTTTGCCATTAAGAGTCTGAGATTATAAACTTTGATAATTTTAAGGCCAAAAAAAAAATACTCACTTTAGACAAAACTGTTTTGCTCAATGTTAAGAATTCTCTAGTAGGAAGTTCAGAAATTAGAGAGCATTATAATATCCCGATCTCTTGCATAAAATGAAAATGTAAGAGAGCAAAAGGTAAAACAAGGAAAACGGATCTCTTACTTGGGGTCCACCAGAGGCATCACAGACTGGAGCCGGGTGAAGGCATAAGGCCAGGCGTAGCTGAGGGCGGCGGGACAGTGCTTGGGCAAGTTCTCCTGCCGAAGGAAGCTGAAGAGGCAGAGGACCCAGGGGTCTTTGACAGACTGTGCAAATATCCAGACGTGGGAAGGGCTCTTCACATCATAATGGCTATTGACCAGGACTGCATTCCATTCCACCAACCACTGCAGATCCACATTGTGGGTCAGTGGTAGCGTTGTCTGCAGGTACAAGAGATGGGTAGTGAGTCAAAGCTGACCTGAAGTTATCCATCCTCACTCGGACTCAGCCTTTTCCTGACCAGACCGGCTTGGGATCTGAAACACCCATCCTGCACCTACCACATATGACCTTGGTGTGTGGTCATCAGTACTTCCTATGCTAGAGGGTAAGCAGCTTAAATGCACAGTTTAAGATCTGGGATCAGTCACCCTAAGTGAAGTAACACAGGAATGGAAAACCAAATGCCACACGTTCTCACTCATAAGCAGGAGTTAAACTAAAAAACTGCAAAGGCATTTAGAACAGCATAATGGATATGGAAGACTCAGAAGGGGGAGTAGGGATAAAAAAAATATCACCTATTGGGTACAATGCACAGATGGGGTGGAGGGTACACTTAAAGTCCAGACTTCTTTGCCATGATAGCAATGCATCTATGTAACCCAAACCCATGTATAGCCCTAAAGTCGCTGAGATTAAAAAAAAAAAAAAAGGACTGGAGTCATATTCTGACAGGTTTAATGTCACACAGCACAGGGCATCAGTACCCAGAAGCTGGTCACCAAATCATTGTTGGATATACATGACATTCATACATTTAAACTCAATTGTAGATTTACTTAAAAATTCTTAAAAGGTATTCATATCTGAGACTCATAAAGGTGGTTTTATCCCTTCAGTGAGCACATATTTTTAGACTATGATTTTTTTCTGTATTAAAACTTTTATTGATAAGCTATTATATTTTTATTTTATTGCATAAAATAAAAAAGAATTTTAAGTAGCAATTAACACGGAAACTATAATAAACATGGATTTTAATAAGTAGATATGCATTAGAGTCCCAGGATTATGATTGCATTTGAGAATACAGTTTCATATTGAGCTTTATCAAAGCTAAGATAAAAATGTATTATCTTATAATAAGAGAAATCCCATGGACCATTTAATAATAAGCAATCGAAGGTATTTGAAGCTGATCTGTTTACTCCAGAGCCCATTTCTTTAGTGACCCTTTTGATGCAGGAATGCCTGATACTGGCCTCTGGGATCCTGACATCCTTGATAGAAGAGAAACAGGCGAGTTTATACCACCCGGATGAAACCTCAGACTTCGTTGGAAAGCTCTTAAAACTGTATCTCTGAAACTCTAGTTCCTCAATTATTAATGTTTGCACAAAAAATATTGTCAAATAGTGGTTAGGCAAAGTTCAAGAGATTTCTTGAGTATTAGACAATAAACAGTTTTGTAATACTTCTCAAACACAGACGATCATAGAACCTTTCGGTTAAGGCATACTTCTTAACTTCTGGCAAATATTTTTTGGAATATAGTTTAAGAAACACTGCTGTAGAGATAATTTAGATCACCAATTTACTAAAAATACTTAAAGCATTTACTACTGTGTCTTAGGGTTTGGGGATTTAGAGATGGCTAAGCACAATCCTTTATGTATCTACAGATGATTTTTGAGATCAGATGTATACTTATTCTTGCCCTGTGACATCAAGCCAAAATAATTACAAAACTTCTTGAAAGATAAAAATATATACTAATCGGGTCTTATATTTCATTTCATTCTCTTCTAAGTCCAGATATCAAAGTTTAGGGGACACCAGCTTTCAAGTAATCTAGCTGTTGTGTCAAGAGACGAAACTGCCTTAAGTTTGTTGGGCACTAAAGACGATCCATTTTATCTGCTGGGTCTATGAGTCTGGGTTCATTTTATCTGCTAGGTCTATGGGTCCCCATGGGTGAGAGTGCCACAGGAGCGGCCTCAATGGTTTATGGGCTGTGAGGGGTGAAGCTAGAAGACATGACATTCCAACACAGGATGTGCCCAAAGCTTGTGACCTGGGAAAAGCACTGAGCATCCAGCATCCCTGTCTACTGAACTGATGACTTGGGAATTATGATGCTGATCTCACCTAATCTTTCTGTGAATTGCATGAGACAACAGCTGTAAAAACACCTGGCACAAAGCAGGCACTGCTTTTCCGTTTCTCTCCCCCTTTTTCTGCATCTTTCTAAGTGCAGTATTGCTGACCTAGTTACAGCTGGCTCAAGCTTTTGATTCTGGTAAACACAGAACAAAAGCACATGGGCAAAACATAACAGTGTTATCTGCAGGCAAGTAAGATATGTATGCACAACAATTGAAGTTGACTACCCCACTCCATGTTAATGTGAAATTCTAAAAAAAATAGGACTATTCACCATCTCTTTTAAGGTCTGCAGTGCCTGGCTGGTACTTTTAGGAATTATCATTATTATGACCCTATTCAAGAACAAAGCAACTAAAAATAGGGACTCATGCTCCATCTCAGCTAGAAAAGGCCACGGAAAGCTCACAAATGTCTTCAGGTTTTGTATTCATTTATAATTATCTGACAAGTAGCTGCATATGAGGCATCAGCAATGTGGTTTCTGCAAAGTCCGAGATCTGCCCTGTCTCTCTTCAGCTATTCAGCCGAAGTTAATCCAGGTTCTGTTACTACACTTTTATTTTTTAAAAAGGCAGATGACTAAAATCAGTGTCAGTTTACCTTCTACTTGTTTAGGAAATTGAAAACTGCCAAAATGCTTTTTAAAAGGAAGTATGTAATTGTGCAGGAGCTAAAGGTTTCCAGATTCAGGCTGGGTGCAATGGCTCACACCTGTAAATCCAGCACTTTGGGAGGCTGAGGTGGGAGGATTGCCTGAGCCCAGGAGGTCCAGCCTGGGCAACAGAGTGAGACCCTGACTCAAAGAACAAAACAACGGGCAAAGAGTGGGCAAAAGACATGAATAGTCACTTCTCAAAAGAAGAGATACGGGCAGCCAACAGACACATGAAAAAGTGCCCAGCCTCACTCATCATCAGAGAAGTGCAGATCAAAACCACATTGAGATACTACTAACCCCAGTAAGAATGGCCATCATTAATAAAACAAACAACAACAGATGCTGGCAAGGATGCAGAGAAAAAGGAACACTTCTGGTGGGGATGCAAACTAGTGCAACCTCTTTGGAAGACAGTGTAGCAATTTCTAAAAGAACTAGAAATTGACCTTCCATATGACCCAGCAATCTCCCTATTGGGAATATACTAGGAGGAACTCAAGTCATTCTACCAAAAAGATACCTGCACATGCATGGTTACTGCAGCACTATGCACAATAGCAAAAACATAGAGCCACCCGTGCTGCCCATTGAAACTGGAGTGAATTAAAAAATGTGGTACATATTCACAATGGAATATTATGCATTCATAAAGAAGGACAAACGTATGGACTTTGCAGCAACTTGGATGAATTTGGAGTCTATCATACTCAGTGATCTACCACAGAAACAAAGAACAGAGTACCATATGTTCTCACTCATAAGCGGACCTTGAACAATTATATTACTATAAGAAAGGGATTGGCAGTAGTGGGAAACTGCCAGGGGAAAGGGGGTGGGATTGGCAATTGAAGGAAACTGCCGGGGGGGGAGGGGCACACCTCATCCACAAGGGTACCTGCACAATCAACGTTTGTACCCCACATTCTTTAAAATAAAAGAAAAAAAAATCTGGAGAAATTCTTTTTGAAACTGCAGTTTGTAAGATATTATCTATTCCTAAGGCTCAAATTTTGTTCAAGATTTATCTGTATGTCTTCTAGGCTAGCATTTGAAAAACTAGTCTTATTTTTCATAAGTACCTTTGGGGTTAGTTTACTAATCAAACATAAATGCCCAAATTCTTCCACACAATTTTTCTTTGTCTCTCTTTTTCGGATAGGTCTAGAATTTATATTAAATATTTAATTAAATTACATATATATTTATAATATATATATGATTAAATTAAAGATAGAGTCCTATACTAGACAGTAAGCAGCTTAAGTGCAAAGTATAAGTAACGGGGATCAGGTGTATACTTACCGAATCTGAAACTGCTACATGAATAAAGCTTTCAAGAATGGAAGAACTTAGCTGATCCATGACATCAATCATCGGCCTATCGTCATCCTGTACAAAGGGGTGACGATTACTCTCCATGGGAAAATGAATCCTCCCCACCCACCCCACCGCCTTCATCTGGTACATGAAACAGAACAGCTTGCAAGATAGCAATAAGCGTTTTCTCACAGAAAAGTGTGTGCCCAGATGGTGAAAAGCAGTGAGTAAAATTTCCTGTGGTTCTGAGCTTTGCCTTCCAAGTTTTAGTGGAAGATTAAAGTTCCAATTTCACGCTGTACTGAAAAGACATATACCTGAATTTCAAAGACTCATACATGTACATGAGAACCTAAATACCAGTGCCATACTAAAATGTTCATGCTGTTAATTTCAAGAAATGGAGGCTGGGCATGGTGGCTCATGACTGTAATCCCAATACTCCTGGAGGCCAAGGCAGGAGGATTGCTTGAGCCAGGAGTTTGAGACCAGCCTGGGCAACATAGGGAGACCTTGTCTCTACAGAAAAAAAAAAATAGCTGGGTGTGGTGGTGCTCGCCTGTAGTCCTAGGTAAATGGAAGGCTGAGGTGGGAGGATCGCCTGAGGCCAGGAGGTTGAGGCTGTGATAAGAGGTGATAGTGCCACTGTACTCTAGCCTGGGCAACAGAATGAGACCTTGACTCAAAAGAAAAAATAAAAAAAAGAAAATTCTGCAAGAACAAGCTTTGTCAGACCACTAGATGCTACTTAATTATTTATTCATTTGTTATTTTTTTGAGTTGGAGTCTCACTCTGTCACCCTGGCTGGAGTACAGTAGCACGCTCATGGCCACCTCAGCATCGATCTCCTGGGCTCCGGCGATTCTTCCGCCTCAGCCTTCCAAGTAGCCAGAACTACAGGTGCATGCTACCATGCCCAGCTAATTTTTTGATTTATTGTAGAGATGAGGTCTCGCCAAGTTGTCTCGAACCCGCGGACTCAGGTAATTCCCTCACCTCGGCTTCCCAAAGTGCTGGGATTACAGGCTTGAGCCACCGCTCCCAGCTACTACCTATTTTAAGTCACTGGTCTGGTAAAATAACCGATAAACTGTTAACTGTGATTAAATTTTAGTCACAAAGAAACTAAGGACTGATCACACACATTCTTTGTGATAGCTACACAGTATGCAGCTATTTGATAAAAGAAGCAATTGGAAAGGACACAAGAGATAGTATCTTGTGAAAATTCTTCTACATAAATAATCTATAAATGCATATATATATATATATATAACATACACATACACATACACATTTGCCATCCTTTACGATGGGGAAACTCAGAAATATAAAATTATTCACCTGTAAACCTTACAAGAAAGTCTTAATGTGTGATGTGTGCATAAGAATGGGTTTTAAAAAGTTGTGGCTGGTCAAAGAAAGCTACATATGAGAAATATCCTCCTTGACACAGTCTGGTTGACTAGTTAAGAACATGGGGCCTTAGAAGCTTATATATACACATACATGTACACACACACACACACACACACACACACACACACACACACACACATCTGGCTTTAGATTCCGGTCCTGTCACCTCCCAGCTGTTGATTTTGACCTCTCTAAACGTCATTCTCAGTATCTGTACATTGGGATAACAACAAAACCAATTCTTCGGTTATTGTGAGGGTTAAGTGAGATAATATGTGTAAAGCACTTAGCACAGGGCCTGACATACACATAACTATTATTATCATTACTCTCATAATTAGAAACTTAATAAAGGCTTGCTGAAATACAGCATGTCTTAGAGATCCATCTAGCAGATGCTAGAGATGTGGCCCTGAAATAGATCAGAAAGAAAAAAATGCGAGTGGAAAGGACTGTGACAAACATGAAAATATTTTGTAAAGACAGTGACCATATTATCATAAAAACCAAGATTAGTGGTTTAAAAGAAGAAAATAGAAAGTGGTAATTTTGAAAGTAGTAAGTGACATTAAAAACTGGTTTTTCTTTCATTAACACATGGACTGGGTTTGGCCCTTCAAGGCAAGCCACAAACTATAATATCTGAACAAGGGTGTACAGCACTTGACCGGGGGTCATGCTTCATAATTGGCTTCCTTCTTCCATCTCAAGAGGATGTGTTTCTTGTGAAGCCATTTTTCTACCATCGTCAAGATTAAGCAAGTTTCAGGCACTTTGGTATCTTGATCATTTAAAATGGGAGATATTATTTTTTTCAAGTTTATTCCCTAAATGTAATAATATGTTCTTAATTAGATGTATGTTAACCACTATAAAGAGAATGGTCCTCAACCTGAATTAATATTAAAATTGTTCACTTCTTAGCAAAGAAGAGTCCTTCAGGAACCAGGAATGGTCTTTTCTGTTGTTCTTAGACTGTATGACTAATCTCTAGTGATCAAGAATGCTATCACATAGCTAAAAACCCAACAATAAATGAAAGATGTGCTGAGACCACACGTGACACAAAAGTTCATGAAACAGTCATGTATTATTTGTAGTTTTCAATCTAAATTTCAAAAGAGTTGAGAGTAATACATTGAAAACTTTAGAAGAATAATCCATACCTCAGGCTGACCCAGGGCAATGAATAAGGCTCGAATTTCCTTGAGTATTAAAACGGAGAGTTTGCGTGTGGCCACTTGGAAGCTGCAGAGTAAAACCAAAGCAAACCCTTCCACGGCGTGGAGCACGCTGCAGTGAGGACCTCGTTCCGACTGGATTCTGTGACTGGAGCCATTGGGAATTAACTGCCGTGCAATAAGTACAAGATTCTATATTCAGTCAAATAATAACGGAAGGAGAAGAAAATGCTTTTCTACATCCATCTTTCGGCACATTTGACCTTGTAACATTAAACTGCACGAACATGGTTTAGACCCAGGCATGTCTATGAATTCATTATCCATGAAATATCCTAGATCCCTTTTTGTTTGTCAGATCAATCGTGGCTTTAAAATATCACCAACCACCTGTTACCTCTGATGAAAAACAGCTTTTCAAGGTCTATTAATAGTAGCAAAAACAAAACTGCTTTCATCCACACCATTTGGGATTACACTATATAAGCAATCAAAGTGGCCTAATTTGTTTTCACTTAAATTCTTTGTAGACTTTTGGATAGTATTAAACCAAATTTTCAAACATTTACTTTCTATTCAGATTTCCTTTCTTGCTTGTATTTGATGCTGATCTAGGTTTTACTTGGTTCTGTGATGGGCTCTGAGGGTTCCCAAAACACAACCAAGTAAATCCGCCTGAGCCCAGGAGGTTGAGGCTACAGTGAGCCATGATCGTGCCACCACAGTCCTCCAGCCTGGGAGACAGAATGAAACTCTGACTCACAAAACGAAACAAAACAAAAACAAGTAAATCTAAAGCAAACCCACCTTCATTTCCATTTTCCTTTTACAAGGATGCATAAGCCTACTTTTTTCTTCCTATCGTCTGCTGGCATGTATAGAACACAAGGAAGGAGGAGGGACCTGAATGCTGTCCCTGAGGTGAGCCTGTCCGGGACCCCAGCTGTTCCCCAGATGCTATGATACTGCCCCAAGCTTCCATAACCCTCAGACTCTCAGTTACCCTTGTCCCTAGGGAGACCCCTCTCTCCATCTGCTCGTCACCAATGCCAAGTCCCACTGTCCCTACCCTCCTCTGACAACACTCCTCTTCAATGCACTTTCCAGAATTTTTACCATTTAGGACAGGGCATGAAAGGATAAAGAAACCACAAGACTACATCGTCTTCTCTGTGGATATTGGACAAAGCAACCTGTATGCTGCTGTCTAAAAACACAACCGGTGGGCTGTGAACTTTCATGTATCTACCTCCACATCCACGTCCAGCTCTAACTTCCTGGCCTGTAGTTGTTTATTCTTGCAAATAGATGTGTAATCCTAATTCTCTGAAGAAAACAATCTCTACTCCTTGTCTAGCCTTGTTAATGTTAACGAATCTAAGAGCCTGAGGTGGTATAGTGTGTCCTGAGTTCCTTGGGTCACAGTTTATGCCATTGGAAGAACTAAAGGCCACCATCGGGGAGGAAGCTCTTAGGTGCTGTGAAATTAAAAACTCCAAAGTCCAGGCGTGGTAGCTCACGCCTGTAATCCCAGCACTTTGAGAGGCTGAGGCAAGAGGACTGCTTGAGCCCAGGAGTTCAACACCAGCCTGGGCAACATAGCAAGACCTCATCTCTACAAAAAACTAGCCGGGTGTGGTGGTACATGCCTGTAGTCCCAGCGTCTTGGGAGGCTGAGACTGAAGGACCGCCTGAGCCCAGGAGGTTGAGGCTACAGTGAGCCATGATCATGCCACCACAGTCCTCCAGCCTGGGAGACAGAATGAAACTCTGACTCACAAAACGAAACAAAACAAAAACAAAACTCCAAAGGTCCTCGGGGCTGCCACTCATCCACATTTATAGTGCCTGAGAGAATATACATTCACGGGGAGAGTGTGAAGATCACCTCTGAGTTTCTGATTTTGTTGGCTTGCTCGTAGGCTTTTCCTTGAGTCTGTATGACCAGTTTCCACTGAGTGAGCAGCTGCAGTAGCAGCTTCAAGGATGAATCAAGGAGTGTGTGGTGCATGTCGTTCACTTCCCGAAGCAGGAAGTTGGTAAAGCCAAATAGCACATCTTCTCTCCAGTCTGAGAAGTCAACAAGTAAACCCTGGAGCGAGTTTTGTGCGATATGTCGGAGTTCATCATCCATGTGAATCGAGAGCCTGTGGAATGAATCGAAGACAATAACATCACTCACTTCAGTACCTATTCTTCTAGAGCCAAGGAGGAAAGTGTATAGGTCTCTGCTGCTACTTGTGTCTGAAAAGTGCATTTCTCTTATTTACATTTTTTTTTGAGTCGGGGTCTCACTCTGTTGCTCAGGCTGAAGTGCAGGGGCATGATCATGGCTTACTGCAGCCTCGATCTCCTAAGCTCAGGAGATCCTTCCGCTTCAACCTCCTGAGTAGCTGGGACTACAGGTGTGTGTCACCATGCTTACCTAATTTTTAGGGTTTTTTTTTGGTAGAGATGAGGTCCCGCTATGTTGCCCAGGTTGGTCTTGAACTCCTGGGTTCAAGAGGTCCTCTTGCCTTGACCTCTTAAAGTGCTGGGATTACAGGTGTGAGCCACTGCGCTTGGCCTCCCTTATTTTTTTCCGCTTAGTAAATGACTTAAATATTTTTAAAATGCTATTTTTAGAATAAAAGAAGCATTGCAAAGATACTATTTTCATACAGTATTCACCCAGCCTCCCTTCATGTTAACATCTTATATAACCACAGCATATTTATTGAAACTAAGAACGGTATTCTGGTACAAAGCTATTAACTAAATTACAAACTTTATTCAGATTTCACCACTTTTCCACTAACGTCTTTTTTCTGTTTTGGAATGCAATCCATGACACAACACCACATTTAGCTGTACTGTATATGAATACATTACTGAATACATTACTGACTACAGAATAGATTAGTATCAAATCCTATTTTTAAGGATGAGAAACCTGTGTACTGGAGAAGCTAAAAGACTCATCCAGAAGTTCAGCAAAAATGGCAATCAGAGTTAGGCTGGTGGTCCTAAATCAGTTTTGTTTCTTGGGATATTTGACCATGTCTGGAGACATTTCTGGCTGCACAATGTGGGACATTTCTGGCTGTGCAATGCGCCTGCATCTCTCTAGTGGATAGAAGCTAGGCATATTGCTAAACACCCTACAATGCACAGGACAGCTTCCTATGACCAAGAATTTTCCTGCCCCAAATGTTAATAGTCCCAAGATCGAGAAACTCTGAGTTAGTCAACTGAAGAATTTCAATGTATTTGTGGTTTAACCAAGAGCATTGCAATAATATTAAGTCTCGACATTGGTACAGAGCATTACAGCAAACAAAATGCTTTATGTATTCATTCATTCATTTATTTAATAAACAGATACTTTGGGGACCCTCCTAAGATTCAGGCACCGTACCCACTGTGCACAGCACTTAGGATTCAGTGTGTGGAGTTCAGTGTGGCTGTGCCTACAACACAGTGCAGGAGAGGGAGCAGCCAGCTTGCTGAAGGGTCCATGGGCCACCCAGGAAGGCAACACAGCAGAGTAGAGGTCAAGAGTGTGTGCTCCGGAACCACTGTCCTGGGTCAGTGTCCTGCCTGTGTCACTTGTTAGCTACGTGCCCTCAGGCTAGTTACTTAATCTCTCTAAGCCTCAGACCCCTCATTGGTAAATCAGGGATAGTGACTGTAACTGCATCCCATAAGCCTGTTGAGGATCACCGAATAATCTAGGTGCAGCATTTAGTACCACATGGAGCATGCAGTAAGCACTCAGTGGATACTGGCCATTATTATTAGAAGAAAGCTGTATCCTGAAAGTTACAGGGCAAGAAATGTGATCAGATTCACATTTGAGAAAAAAGAGTCAGGCCAGAATAGGGACGATATCTTGGAGAAGAAACAAGGCAGAGAGAAACCAATGACTTAAGTGACAAGTGGTGAGAGCCTGACCCAAGGCAGACAAGCACAGTAAGGCAAGGAGGGAGAGAGGTCAAAGAGATTTAGAAGACAGAGTTTCCAGGACTCTAGCCTGGAGGTGTTCATTGTCAGAGAAGAACAAGGCTGAGTCAATGGGGGCTGCCACAACCAAGAGATATTAGATATTATCTCTAGCAGATGACAGAAGAGATTGTGGCCCGACTGGCTCAGGAATGTGCTCAAAGTTAATAATGGGAAGAGCCAGGATTTCAACTTCTAATCTTTAATCCAAAACATTCTCCACAAAGCAAGTCTGGTACAAGTTGCTCCAGTTATATCTAATGAATAGATAGTATTTCAAAAGCTTGATAAGATAAGCAAACTCCTTTCTTATTCACATTTAGCAACATAAACCACGTAAAAAGGTCTTTAGTTCCCAGATTTACACCGAGCCAGCGTATATATTTTCTGTCATAAAAACATGTGACATTCTATAAAGATGCTGAGAAGAAAGTTCTAAGCTAATCCTTCACGGACATCTTATGCAATTCAATCTATAGTTTTTAAGTGGCTTATAGTTGCTGAAAGAAATCTGAGAAGCCTCTACCTTGGGCTTCCAGTCAAGGATTGCCTAAAGCAGGAATTTTTAGACTTTCTTTAAATGTCTTTTTTTTTTTTTTTTAGCTTGGACACATAGTTTATTTAGAAATTAAATTAGACAGAGAGAGAAGGTAGAGGAGGGGGCCAAAGCTTAGGAAAACATACCGGCCATGGCTCAAAGAGCTACATGGTCAGACCAGAGCTTAGCAAAACAATGGCCTGACTTTACATTTCAATCAGCAGCAGACCCATTTTTTCCAATAAAATTTTATGTAGCACTTCGTAATGGTTAATTCTATGTGTCAACTTGGCTATGCCTCAGTGCCCAGATAACCGGCCAAACATTATTCTAGGTGATTCTGTGGGGGTGTTTTTGGCTGAGACTAACATTTAAATCAGTGGACTTTGAGTAAAGCAGGTTGCCCTTCATAACGCGGGTGAGCCTCATCCAATCAGTTAAAGGCTTCACTAGAATAAAAAAAAAAAAAAAAAACCTGGGCTGCCCCAAGCAAGAGAGAATTTTCCAGCCTTTAACTTTATCTTCAACATTGGTTCTTCCTGGTTCTACAGCAGACTGCTTTTGGATTCAAACAAGAAGCTTGGCTCTTCTGAACTTCCAGCCTGCCGGCCTCTGCACTGAACTGCAGCATTGACTCTTGTGGGTATCTGACCTGCTGGCCTACTGTGCAGATTTTTGGACTTACCAGCCTCCATAATTGCATGAGCCAATTCCTCACAATAAATCTCTTTCTCTCTATATATACTTCCCATTGCTTCTGTTACTCTCTAGAGAACCCTGATAATATAAACTCTAATATATAATACATAAAATCCTCTGGTTAAAGTTTGGGTAAAAGGCTCAAAGCCCACCCATTTGGGGAGAAAACACCCCTTCTCTCCCCAAGCAGCTTTGAGTCTTCTCTGTAGTCCATAGTTTGAAAACAGTAGGTTGTGAAAAGCACCTGAAGTCATTTTCCCATCTTATGCTTATTATTCCTGTTTACTGCATTTATACCTGTCTATTGTCCTAGCTGCCTTAGAGAAATAGGTTTCATTTTTAGAACAGGTAAGAGTATTATAGCCAGGAAGCACAGGTACTAAATAAATGTTAACTGTTGGTAATGATATTGGTCATTGTTAGGGGTGTATCCCCCACAAAATCCATATGTTGAAGCCCTAACACCCCAGTTATCTTACAATGTGACCTTATTTGGAAATGAGGTCACTGCATATGTAATTAGCTAAGTAAGGAAACTGTCACATGGGAATAGGGTGGCCCTCTGTCCAATATAACTAGTCCTTATAAGAGAGGGACATTTGTAGACAAACAAGTCCACAGGGTAATGCCAGGTGAAGATAAGGGCAGAGATCAGGGTGAGGCTTCCACAAGCCAAGGAATGCCAAATAATGCCAGAAAGCCACAGAAGAAGGGTGAGAGGCATAGGAGCAATCCTCTCTCATGGTCCTGAGAAGGAAGCAATCCTGTTGACACCTTGATCTTGGACTTCTAGCCTCCACAACTGTGGGAGAATAAACTTTTGATGTTTCAACCTTCTTTCTGTGGCACTTTGTTATGTCAACCCCAGCAAACCAATACAGTCATGCCACCAAGAATAAAAGTCATGTCATGGTCTATTTACACGAAGCCTTTACGTGAGGTACAAAAACCTCAGCTTTCTCCTCCTCATCTAACTTTGCCCTCATATGCAATTTGCAATCTAGTTCTGCTTTAACTTCTTCAAATCCACAAAGCAGCGTCATTTTAGGGGCTCTGAGAATTCCAGTGCTGTCTCTGCTATTTTGGGTGGGTATGCTGCTGCTTTTTTTCTTTTTTTCTTTTTTTTAAATCAGAGCCTTACTTTGCCATTGAAGTTGGAGCACAGTGGAGCAATCACAGCCACCCTAGCTCAACCTCCTGGGCTCAGTGATTCTGCTGCCTGAGCCTCCCGAGTAGCTGGGACTACAGACATGCACCCCCATGCCTGGCTAATTTTCTAATCTTCTTTTTTGTAGACACAAGGTCTTGCTATGTTACCCAGGCTGGTCTCCAACTCCTGGGCTCAAGAATCCTTTCGCCTCAGCCTGCCAAAGTGCTGGGATTATAGGAGTGAAACACAGTGCTTGGCTTGCCTCCTGAAATGATAGTGTTTACATGCTCCACCTTGAGAAAGGCTCAAAAATATTCCTGGGGGATGAGATATAAGACCAGGGAGGAGAAGGGGAGTCTGGGACAGAAGACCTGGCTGATCATAAAAGCAGAACGCCTGTAGAAGAGAAAGGCCCAGACTGTCATGGAACTGAGAATGAGTGAAAATGGCCATCAAGAAAAGTCTGTGGGCAGCAGAAGAGGGGGAAGGGAAGATGCTGTGAGAAGGAAGAGGTTTCTTCTCTGGGCTTGTGCCTTGAAGCATATGGAGAGAGAGCTAACTGTCAGATACAGTTGCCATCTCTTCCACCCAGATCTCATTTTTACTTTTATTAGATTTTGACATCATCACAGATCATCTTGTGAAACACATGGAATTTAATGCTGTAAAGCAGAAAACAGAAAAATCATTAGCTATCTAAAAAGGAAAGGAAAGCTTAGAATTTAATGAGAAAGACGCCCAGCAGTTCTGAGTATTCAGGCTCTGCAGGAAAGCAGCTTGGAGATAGCCCACAGATTTGCAAATCTTATCAGGTCTCCTTGTCCACTGAGGGTGGGGGCGAGGAGATAACAGTTTCCCCCACTCCCAGCTGGGCCATCCCCACAGACAAACTGGACCAGAGGCGAAAGACGAGGCTTCGACTGCAAAATAAATGGGTGCAATTTAATAATTTTTAAAAACTATCCTTTGAGAGAGTCTGGTGACAGTATTGAAAGAGAGACTGTAGGAGAAAGCAACTTGTGAAGAAGTCTGACTATCTTGGGGGATTAAGGCAAAATTCCTGAGAAGCTGATCTGGTTCTCAGTAGCCCAAAGTGGAGTCTCAGGAACATGGTGACCCACAAATAGAACAACTGAGAGGCTTGGAAGGCATCCGCAGGGACACAGCAGCAAAACGTAGTGAAAGAACCAGTATTGCCAACATCAATTGCCGCTGTCCCTTCCAGGCAGCCAGGATCAGGAGTACTGGTCAGGCCTGGGGTGATGCTCATCCTCATATCAGTGGGCAAACATGTCGTTGCATCCTGCACAGGTTGCGTGTGCCACCGCACACGGCCCCAGACATGGGCCCTGTCTGTGGTGACCGAAAGCAAGCAGGTTGTGTGATCTCAAGGGCACGTGATGTGTAGACTAGGGTGTTACTGAATAAGTAAAGACGTGTCATAAAATGGGGGGGGGAAATAGAACTTGGACAAAGCCACCTTCTTGGTCAGAGGAGACAAGTGACTTTTCATGGAAACACTCACCTAAAGGTGAGCTTCAGGCTCTGATGGCATCAGCTTAGTGGCTTTTAATAATCTTGCCATACAGGGATGCACAAATAAAAAGGGGGTGATTTCAAATTCACAAGACACATCCAGAAGAAAAGATCAATTTGGAGAAACACCCTGCTCTAAACTATGGAGGATAAACCTTGAGATTTAAAAAAAAAAAGGCTGTTGGGAAGAGGAAAGCAACCCGCTGCCCATGTCAACAAAGTCAGTGGAGGAAGAAAGAGTTCGAAACTGAAGCCCAGAGACAAGGATTTCCAAAAAGGAGGGCTTGCTGGCAGATGGACTGTTAGCCATCAGGGCAGTTCACTGGAAGTGGTGGAAAACTTTTCCTGGAGGGGTATTGAAGAACGGACTCTCATTTATTGACAGTGCTTTGAACTGCACCTCAGTTAAAATAAAGAAATATAAGTAAATTATTGAGGCGCCATATGCAATTGAGACGAGTTCTCTCTCAGTTACTCCAAACTACTAACCACTTTCCCCAACACAGGCACATGTTGGAAAGTGAAAGCAGAATAAATATTTAATATTTCTCAGATACCACAGAGGGTCGTGGAATTGTGTTTGCAGTACCTCAGGAATTTCTACAAACTATAAAGAAATACCACATGAGATGTGTTTATTATTTTGCATAAAACCAATGCCATTTGGTTTCAGGAAAATGCTACAGATTTGGGTAATCGGATTGCCTTTCTGAAGTTCAATCTCCTTGTCTAAAAATAGAAGCGAATACATACCCAGCTTATATGATGTATATGAAATGTATTGTACAGCATGGTATATGTTCTTCAGATGTGAGGATGCCTAAAAATAATAACTAACGTTTTGTTGAGAGCTTTGAAAGAGGTGGGAGATATCAAACAGCAAATCCTTAGTGCATATATGGCACTGCAGAAGTGACAGAGGACAGGAACGTGCGGACTGCTGGGGAAAAGGTCCTTCTTGTGGTCAAATGACAGAGCAGAAAACATCTGGGAGGGGAGAGAGTGAGAAAAAGATGGCGGCTGCTAAGGAGAGACATGAGCTCCCCCTTCTATGTGGAGAATCCTCAGGGACCGAGACAGCCAAGCAGGCCAGGCTCCTGAAGGCCTTACTGTGATATCAGGAGGCCTGTGTAGCTTCAACGGAGCCCACATGGAAAGATCCTCACACTCAGTCATTATGAGCTGGATGAGCAATACATATACAATCAGACATTTAGTAGCTTAGATAAGAGGATCTGTCAGCTTTATTCCATACATGGTTGTCATGTTCAACATACAAATGTGAGTCTGAGGTGTAGGTGTCTGTGGTATTTAGCCATTACTGAAGATGCTGGGAAGAGGGCCTGGGCACAAATATGTGGGACATGTCCTTGAGCTGGGAGGGACGGGGGGATCTGTGTGAACACTGGTCATATTTTACCAATTATGAAGAAAACCAAGGACTCGAGTAAAAAGGTACCACGAATGCCATTGTGAAGTGTCTGGAATAAAATGTCTCACCCTTCTCTGACTAAATTGTTGTCTCCAATTGAATCCACACACTGGCTATGGGGGTATAAGTGATGAAAGACTTCTTGTGTGGTCCTTGAAACACACATTTATTGCTATCGAATTCCTTCTCTTTTGTCCTCTGACCTTCTTGAGGAGATCTGAAGGGGCACATTTTCTCATAGGTTAATAGGACTCTGTGTACAGGTCATTTGCTTGAGTTATCTTTCGCCTGAGAACAGCCTCTGGCTTCTTCCGAAGTTTATGAGAATGACCTCTTCATGGGCTTCCCAAATAAGTCCAGTAGTTTTCTTGATTTCCCCTTGTGACCTAAACTCTCAAGAATATTTATTTGCTCTGCTCCCTCATCAAAAACAGCATCCATTGCTTTGGGCTTCATGAGAATATACATAATAAAAAACAAGACGCACTATAAATAGCACTGGCATTCCAACCATGTCTGACAGGATTCACTCCCACCATGTCTGACACCATGGCCTGTGGGTTCAGGCCTCACTAGAGTAGGCCACCAAGGTGATTCCAGAGGTAGGAGTTTCCCACACAGACTTACAGCAAAACAGCATTAGTGAATTTACCAGAATGCTGCATCCCATTCAAAAAAAGTCACATTTCAAGGGCCTCTGTGTATATAATCACCCATTAGACCTTTATTGGATAAAGTGAACTTTCCTTCCACCTCAAGTTAACTGATAACTGACTTTTCCCTGCAGACGCCTCCTCCCTCTGATTAACCACGCAGTGCATATACCATTTAGCCTTTTCAATGGTCCTGTGAGGTAGACGATTTCATTCCAACTTTACCAAAATTTTACCAAGGAAAAAAGAGAGGCTGAGGGGTTAAGTAACTTGTCTAAATCACACAGGTAGTCAAATGGCAAAGCAGGGATCCAAAGCTGAGGCTTTCAGATGCCTTCATTTTCTTTCCAATCACTTGTCCTGCTTCCTCCGTCTTTACGATGGAGAGCCCTCCTTCTCCAGAGGTTCCCAGGATCATGGAGAGGAGACTTTCCACTCAGCAACCCCCTCTCTGGGGACACACATGTCTCTTATTTGTGCCACCCTGACAGGCTCTCCTTTAAGATGCTCCAGGCGACTCTGACACTTGTCTCACAGCGTCTCTTTATTCTCAGTCTCTGCACTCATCCTGGGAGACTCAACATTAGAATGGATGACCCTTACAGTCTTAGTCTCTTTTCCCCTCGGCTTCCCCCATCTCCAAATCATCATACTTATTATTCTTTGGAAATTCACCCTTCATTCCTCCCTGGGTCTTCTCCTCACCCAGAACGGAAACCCCTTTTTGATCCAGGCTTTTTTTTTTTTTTCCCTATCCTTCTGCTTTCCTGCTAACGAGGAATGTGCTCTTTGCTCTCATTCTGGTTGCTAGGCCTTCAACGTATGTCCTCAACACAGAATGGAAGAAGGATCCAGCCTGAAGGCTACTGATGGCAGCAGAAACAGGTTACAGTGGGGCACGGCATTGGCAGCTAGAAGGGTGGAAGGCTTTGGTCAGAGAGTGTCGGGGCTTGAGATCGTGTTTTTGAAGGTAACGGACCTTCAGGAAACCTTCACATCCAGCATTATCCTTGTGCTGTTGGACAAGAAGGAAGGAAGTGGCCATGCCACACGTGGAGTGAAGAGGAACGGGGAATGACAGGCTCCATAAGCTATTACTAGAGAGCAAGGGGGTGACCAACAGAGGAGCCTAACGTGGGGCTCCATGGGGACAGTGGGAAGCCTCAGGAAGCCACCAGCTGATGAGCCATCAGGTGGGGTGAGAGCTTGGGTTATTCATTAGGATATTGACAGGAAGGGTATTCCCAGAAGGTGAGAGAACACGAGTCAGCTGGGTTATTCGTAACACATCTTTCACTCAGTCAGCACAGATATTTGGTATCCTGCAGGCTTTCCTTTATTCCACCATAATCAGCTGAAACTGACATTTTTGAAATTTTTAAAATCATGGGATCTCCCCGCTTAAAGTGTCATCAGTCCAAACATCTCAGCAAGTACCTGAGATAAGCTAAATATCCATCTCCAAAGTCTTATTTCCATTTCATCATTGGGTTCCTAAACTCTCTTTTCTTTCCTTTTTTCCAAACCAATCATGGCTTTTGTTTGTCCTCATTCCATACACAACATGTGTCTAATGATTTTGCATTTAGGTAATCAGTCATTTTTTATTTTTATTTTTGAGTTGGTGTCTTGCTCTGTCACACAGGCCTCAGTGATGTGATCATGGTTCACCACTGCCTCAACCTCCTGGGCTCAGGCAATCCTTCTGCCTCAGCCTCCCAAGTTGCTGGGACTGCAGGCATGCACCACCACACCTGGCTAATTTTGATATTTTTTTTTTTGAAGAGACAAGGTCTCGCTATGTTACCTAGGCTGGCCTTGACTCCTGGGCTCAGGTGATCCTCCTGCCTTGGCCTCCCAAAGCGCTGGGATGACAGGTGTGAGCCACTCTACTTGGCCACTTTTGATTTTTAAAGGCATGCATAACTGTCCATTGGAGCTTCGGATCAACATGAGAAACTATGAGATAATTTCACTCAAAGCAAATATATTTTAGGTGCTAGCTGGACTCTGCACTGGGCGGGTGATAAATAAGATTTGGGACAGCTTTCCAAAATACTGCACTAAACCTAGCTTAAGGCCCGCATACTGGCCTTCTTGCCCACTGGGGTGTCTGTGGGTCTCAGATTGGGAATTAGACCGTGCATGAGCTCTTTTCAAGCGTGGCCCATCTCATTTCCTGTCCTACTTCTGTGCCTTCACTCATGTCACTCTGTTAGCCTTTCTGAACTCTTTCCTTCAAAAGGAAGTTCAAGTTCCATCTTCTCTTGGAAGCTATTTGTTGCCTTCCCCAGTCCATAGTAGTATGTGCCTCTACCCACTGAACTCACATCTCTCACTTTTCTGTGCCATTAATTTGCACAATACAGGCCTTGGGTTGAGAGTTACCTTATTTGCTTACGTATATGCTTCTTTTTACTTTACTTATTTGTTAAGAGGCAGGGTCTTGCTCTGTCACCCAAGCTGGAGTGCAGTGCCATGATCATGACTCACTGCAACCTTGAACTCCTGGCCTCAAGTGATCCTCCTGCCTCCACCTCCAGAGTAGCTGGGAATACAATGTGCACCACCATGCCTGGCTAATTTTTTGCAGAGATGAGGTTTCACTACATTGCCCAGGCTGGTCTTGAACTCTGGGGCTCAAGCAATCCTCCTACCTTGGCCTCCCAAAGTGCTGGGATTACAGGAGTGAGCCAATGCACCCAGCTATATGTGCTTCTAAGTTGGATTTTAAACCCTTCAAACATGGGGGAAAAAAATCTTTTAAAATGTCTTGATTTTTTCCTGCTCATACAACAGTACTTCATTCAGTAAATATTTGTCAATTAAAATTAATCATTCAACTTTTTTTTAGAAATCAAGAAGGATTAAAACCAATTTCAGTAAAATAATCTTCACTACAGCCCTTACCTACCTGGCCAGCAAGTCAATAAGTTCAAGTTTGGACATCCCATCGGGAAGCAGTCGAGGAATAGCAGCAACACAGGTCCTGAAAAGATCTATTTTTGGCTTTCTTTCACCCCTAGAATTTGAAAACAAAATGTAAACATAAGTCAAAAGTTTGAAAAATCAAAAAAACACTGACTAAATATAAGGAGGGATCCCCAAAGATTGGAATTATCTTTTTTGGAGAGTGGGCCCCTAGTAGCAGAGGCTTCCCTTGCTAGGCAAGTGTTCTAGGACCCTACCGGCATCAGTGTACCAGCTAGCATTGTTGTGAGAGGCTGTGATGTAAAAGAAATGTTTTGTGGCAAACAGGTGACTGGTTCTTCTACCATGGCAACGCACCTGCCTACACTTCACTGAGTAGTCAAAGGTTTTTGACCAAAAATGGCACGACTCTTGCCCTATCCTTCCTATTCACCTGATTTTGCCCTGAGCAACATTTTTTGTTTCTTTGGGTGAAAAAAGTCCTAAGGAAAATGTTTTGCCAATATGGAAGAGGTAAAACAAAAAACCACAGAAGCACTAAAAGGCATCGAAATGGACAGCTCAAAAACTGTATTGAGCAGTGGAAAAAGTGTCTCAATAGGTGTACTGTATCACACCAAGAGTACTTTGAAGGTGACTGAAGTTTAAACACATAAGAACAAATATAAAATTTTTTATAAATAAATTTCATTTATTCTTGGTCTCCCTCGTATATGAACTAAGAACTAAGTCTAGAATCCATGTCTTCTGAATCACATCCTGGTGTTGGTTCCATATTATTCTCAAGCGTTTACGCCCTTTGTAGCTTGACCAGTACTAATAAAACTTTAAATAATTTAAAAATAAGACAAAGGCAGCCGGGCTCGGTGGCTCAGCCTGTAATCCCGCGCCTTTGGGAGGCTGAGGTGAGTGAATTGCCTGAGCCCGCGGGTTCGAGACCCGCCTGGGCAGCGAGACCTCATCTCTACAATAAATCAAAAAATCAGACGGGCATGGTAGCGCATGCCTGTAATTCCGGCTACTTGGAAGGCTGAGGCGGAAGGATCGCCGGAGCCCAGCAGGTCGAGGCGCGGTGGCCAGAAGCGGCCACTGCACTCCAGTTTGGGTGACCGAGTGAGACTCCAACTCAAAAAAAAAAAAAGACGAAGGTATATGTGTCTATAAAAAGAAGACCGCTGCTATCAACAAGCATTTCGCCAGAAGCCTGCCAATCAGCTGGGCTCCATGGGGATTGGTCCCTGTGGGCTGCATTTAAATCAATAAAGTCACATGAAGAAATTGTATCAGCATGAAGAAATTTACTTCAATCATTTCCACATTCAGCATTTTTTAAAAAATGGAACTTTAATGTATACAAGGAAGGATGCCTTTTACAAGTGTGACATCTGAAAGCTTCTCTCCTTGATGAGTTATGCTTCTCCTCTAGAGCCCCTTGTCTTGTTTTTAAAAAATTAAGTATTTTATAATTAATAATATCCTAAAATGTATATAGCTGTGCACCCATTTCTAACTTTTAAACCTACACTGATTGGCTTGACCTCTGTGAAGATTCCTTCACTCTTTTTAGTCTCCTAAGAATATGAATGTTTAGTGGTAATTACTGGCTTTAGCATTCTGCTGGAAAATGTGAAGGAGAAATGCATATTTTGTGATGTTATTTTAATTTTTTTTTTTTTTTGAGTTGGAATCCCACTCTGTCACCCAGGCTAGAGTGCAGTGGCATACTCATGGCCACCCCAGCATCGACCCACTGGGCTCAGGCAATCCTACTGCCTCAGTCTTCTAACTAGCCGGAACTACAGGTGTGTGCTACCATGCCCAGCTAATTTTTGATTTATTGTAGAGACGAGGTCTTGTCAAGTTGCCCGGGCTGGTCTTGAACCTGCTGGCTCATGCAATTCAATTGCCTTGGCCTCCCAAAGTGCTGGAATTATAAGCTGAGCCACCGAGCCTGACCGTTATTTTAATTTTTAATAGGTAACAGTTTGATTCTTAACTTACTGTATCAATAAACTTTATGGAATAATTAAACTACCTACCAAATCTTTCAAATAACCCAAGTGACAATATATAATAACCATATGGAAATTCTGATGATTTAGTCTTCTGAGAATAAATACACAGTTAGTGTCAAATCAATACAATCGTGGGACACAAACATAATAATAAAAATGCAAAGTAGCGTAAAAGTAATTCCTTCTTGGAACAATAACTGTGGTCAGAAATGCAACAAGCAGAATTGATCCTTTCTATAATCTAATAAAGATCATAATCAAATAGCAATTTCACTTTGCGACGTTACTTTTTAGTGTGCTTTTCTAAGTTTGTTAAGAATGAATACAAAATGTTTGCATGAAAAATAAAACACACATATGTTGACTTCTAAAATACTTTGCTTTTGTGGAAAGTCATAAGATTATTTTTTCTTCTTTTCCATAGGCCTTTTGCACCAGCTGTTTTGAGGACTCCGGAAAGGAAACTGTTGCACAGTGGTTTCTAACTAGCAAAAAGACAGAGATGTTTTCAGATGAAACCCTCAATAGATATACAGAGTTAGAGTCCAGTGATGGCTTCTAATTGTTCACTTTTAACATGGCAAGTAATTTTTGTTTTGTTTTGTGTGTTGTTTTTTTTTCTGAGTCAGGGTCTCACTCTGACACCCAGACTAGAGTGCAGTGGCATGATCACAGCTTACTGCAGCTTGAACTCAAGTGATCCTCTTGCCTCAGCCTCCCGAGTATCTAGGACTACAGGCATGTAGCACCACACTCAGCTTATTTTTTAATTTTTAAATTTTTGTAGCAACAAGGTCTTACTATATTGCCCAGGCTGGTCTTGAACTCCTGGGCTCCAGTGATCCTCCCACCTTAGTCTCCCAAAGTATGGGAATTATACGTGTGAGTCACCATGCCAGGCCTACAGTGAGTAGTTTAATAGTTCTGCTATCTTGCTCACCAGATGTCTTCAACAGCTGGGATATTTTTATATCTATTGGAAAATGGATGACCCTGCCTGGCCCAAAGTGTAAGGGCGAACTCTGCCAGACTTCCAAGATGATAAAGCGAGCCGAGATTAGAAACTAATAGCTGCATTATTTCCTCTTACTACTGCAGCCTTTGCTCTCTGGGCTTTTATGGGAAGCATGTAAGTCTCCCAAATAACACAATTAAGAAAATGTATTAACAGATGTTAAAATTATTTTTTTATTTGTTCTTTTCTCTCTTTCTCTCTTTTTTCTTGCTAGCATGAACCACAAAAGGGATGAGAAATGGAAATTAAGCAACACAGAATGTTCAATGTTCAAGTTCCTACCCTAAGCAGGGCCTGGGAAAGTGGCGGATCGACCTCAAATATCAACTCTGATGACTGTTTCCATTAGTGTTGTGTGGGCCTCCACCCTCTTCTCCTAAATGGTTACATGATTCCTTAACATTTCTCTCTCTCTCTCTCTCTCTCTTTTTTAGAAATTTTCCACTCAGTGATTTACCTAAAAGTCTAGCACGAAAAATATTCCTAGCCATATTTGGGGGTCTTAAGATGGTGGAGCAGGAAAAAGCAAAAAAGAATCTTAGAAAAAGTTTGAAACATCGATTACAACATAAATAAAATACTTGCATTCATGTTTACACCTGTACCTTTTTGTGGTTTTGAATATATTGTTTTGGTTCTGAACCTGTCTTGTGATGTCTATCGGTTACAAATATAGTTTTCCTTTAAAAGTATTTTAAATTTGCTATTTTAGAGGAAACAACTGTACAGCAGACATTTTAAAAGCATTCCTTATATCCTCTGCATTATAAATGGAAAATGGCTTTACTAT
Organism: Cephalopachus bancanus; assembly: GCA_027257055.1. Classification (NCBI taxonomy): domain Eukaryota; kingdom Metazoa; phylum Chordata; class Mammalia; order Primates; family Tarsiidae; genus Cephalopachus; species Cephalopachus bancanus. Next base: position 515,516 of record JAPVLO010000233.1, read on the forward strand.
TCAAGGAGGATTGAATGATGAGATTGGAGGTTTATAGATAATCTGGCAATCTGTGAGGCAAGAACTGGTGCTGTAGATAATATATTTAAAGTTATTAACCTTGGTCAGTCTTAATGCTGCTATTATTTTGCTTCAAGTCTGAAGCAACATGATCTTTATATCATTTAAGCCAAAAGATTGGCAAAAATGCAGGATAACGTGCATTGCATAATCCCACTTTTATACTATATATAATATAAATATATATAAATGCATATATTTATATTGACATAAGGAACAGTCTGGAAGGAATCCCACTGAACCAACAAATGGTTGCAGATTTCATTTGGAGGTTATGGGGAGGATTTTATTTTAACTTTAGACACCATTAAATATCTACTTAAAGTAATTCTGTATTATTGTCTTTGGATCATGAGCACATATTACCATTGTGAACTTCTCTATAGAGGTAAAAATCTTCAGATTAGTTCTGGCATTTGGGGTTGGATATACTGTGTGACAAGGAAACTTTTCTAATTACATTTTTGGAAATTTACACCACAGCTGCCAAATGTAATTTAATTCACAGTCCAACAGCAAAGCCAAAACTTTCTCAAAATATAGAATTATAACCTAATCCTAGTTTCTGCTACAAGTTAATCAAAAGCAGCAAATATAAGTTCTAATTGCAAAGCTAGATCAGATTTTGGCTAAGAACACTTGCTTTCTTAAAATGTTTTCTTAAATTTATATCATATTTGCATTAAAAACTATGAAGCAGGAACTGGCATGAGATTTATAAAACCAGAATGCCTGTAAGTTAGGGATGTCACTATATCACATGGGCTGTGATAGTGCTTGGGAACAAAATGTCACTTCTGAAAAAAATGGACCAGTGAGTCATGGGCCCCACTTTCTAACTTACTGACATAATAATACATGAAATATAATCAAAATAGATCCATCACATATGACCTTATTTTATATATTTTTTGTTGTTTTGTTTTTGAGTCAAACTCTCATTCTGTTGCCCAGGCTGGAGTGCGGTGGCATGTTCGTGGCTACTGCTGCCTCGACCTGCTGGGCTCAGGTGATCCTTCTGCCTTAGTCTTCCAAGTAGCTGGAACTATAGACGTGTACCACCACGCCTGGCTAATTTTTAAAAATTTATTTTAGAGACTCAATTTACTGTAGAGATGAGGTTTCGCCAAGTTGCCCAGGTTGGTGTTGAACCCCTGGGCTCTCGCCTCCACCTTCCAAAGTGCAGGTGTGAGCCAAGGAACCGGCCCTTATTTTATAGTTAATCAAATACTATTAAGATTATTGTTTTCACTATTCTTACTATTGCTTAGAACTATGATTTTAAAAAGAACAAAATACAGAATAAATAGGAGGCATAAATGAGAAAAATCTCTACCTATTTTGGTTAATTAATCCTTCATTGATGACTTAATCCTCAATGTACTCACGTGATCATGTCTTCGGGTTCTTTGTTTAACATTTGCACATTAGTCAACATCATACATCTTCCCACTTCTTTATCCAAGTGCCTTAAAATGTTGTCCACAGCTTTTCGTACTTGAGAGTAATATAATGACATACCTAAAAAACATGCGTTATAGTTATACCATCAACTAAATCTAACAGAGAATATCATGATTTATTCATCTTCCATGACATTTTTAACCAAAGCCCCTATGAGTCAATGACTTCCTTGAGCAGATGGACTGAGTCTGATTCAATCTCTATCTGCACAGCTCTTGGCATAGAGCTTTGCACTAAGTGGGTGTTCACCAAACAATAATTTAAATTTAATTAATAGGAATTCTAATATTAGAAGAGCTAAAATAACATGGAAGTACAGAATTTTACTTGTGAATTTTTTAGTTTCTGGTTAGCGTAAGAGATTCATCATCTTTAATGATTTTATGAATAAGGAATAATTTTTATTTGGGGTTAGGGCTTTTAATAACTTCATAATATCCTCCAAAATATGTGTGCAGATTTTTATAGTAAAATAAACAAATGACTTCCCATCATAAATTTTAAAATGAAGGAAAACGTATCTTAGCTATATTATTTTTACTTATCTCATTAAATAGTGTCAACATCCTACATGCTATATACAATGTGTACAGCATTGCATGAAACACATATAATATAATACAAATGAAATGTAAATAGCTTTGTATTTACATTTTTTACTTTAATGAAATTATTATTAATAATTATTTCTCATGCATTAAATCTTTTTGAACTCATTTAAGCATTACATAATTAAAAATAAATATTTTAAAACAAAAAGTTTCCTCAAGTCTTTGGAATACAAGAACTGTCTTAACAAAATTTGTAGTAGGTGTCTAGATTTGGGTACTTGGTAAGAAATGAACAGATGCAACAAAAATTAACACTTTGGATTAAAATAGTTAAATTAAAAAGAATGTAGTCTAAGCCCATAATACAACCTGGTGTGTTGTGGGATTTGGTATGTTTAAAACACAGATTAGACTGATTTTACTGAAGAAAAACTAAGAAAATCAACTATTAAAATGAATGAGTTATAAATAGGACTATTTACCAAAGCACAAAATGTCTTATCAGTTGACTGTAAAATGTAGACAATCATGATTAGAGGTTTAAACCTCAATATTAGAGGTTCAAAAAGAGCTTAGATTGGGGCAACCCCTTTGGATCCCTTCCCACTGTGGGAGCTTTTCTGTTCCTCTCAATAAATCCTGCTTTCTTACAATAAATAAATATATATAAAAAGAGCATAGATAAAAGTCTAACATTTAAATGGCAAAATATTTACCAGGAAGTTCCAAAAAGTTTAAAGCATAGTAGAACAAAACACAGCACAAATCAATCAGAACAACTAATGTTGGAATGTCTCTCCAGTCATGTTTAAAGATTTTTTAAAGTGTATCTCACTAAAGATAATTATCAGTTGGTCACTTAAGGGTCTAATCAGGCTCGGTTCTAACACATGTTTGAAACCCACCTATCATTTTGGCTTCCTCTTCAGTTAGCGTCTTACTCAAATATGTTTTCTTAACTCTCAATGTGTTTCCTGAAGGGAGAACGGCTCCTGTAACCGGCATGGGTGGTTCCCCGTCTTTCTGCTGCAAGCTGTCGGCTATGACCAAGAAGGCCCTTAAACCAATGTTCATTCTCTGTAAGAGACGGTATGTTCATGACAAAAAGAAAGGCCCAGTGATTGCAGTGGAATTAAACCATCAGTCTTCTAGAGAAGTTAAGGTTGGCTTGCATCTAGATGAACATGGGAAAATAAGAGGCACAAGAGTGTCGGCCAAACCTCCAAAAATAAAATTAAGTTTCTGTCACCATGGCTGCAGCACAGGAAAACAACTGGTAGGATCTCACCCAACGTCGAGGGCATGTATGGGAAGGTCATATACCATATTCTGTTCGGGGGATACTGGGTGTATCTAAGAGGGATAGGTGGTCATCCTCTGAAGAAGAAGCAGCTAGGGTAAACTGAGGTGAACAAAGGGCTCTTATGTCTCCCGGAAGGAGAGAGACACTACAGACACTACAAGTGCTAATTCACTAAAAATGAAGGGAAACACCCAGAATTCCAAATGTGAACCCCAAAATGAATATCACCTGCTCTGCTTTTTAAAAAATTTCTTTTCTATTTTAAAGATGTGGGGTACAAGACAGGATTGGGTACATAAGTGGTCTAGGTACAGATAAAGTTTGGGCCTCCCATTGGACCTCCCTTCACATGGATTGGGATCATGCACTCCTGGCAGTGTTCCACTACTGCCAATCCCTTTCTTGTAAGTATTATGATAGGTATTCAGGGTCCACTTATGAGTGAGAGCATGTGGTACTCAGTTCTTTGTTTCTGACATCACCTGCTCTGAATTGCAGGTCCTGATTTTTGATTTACAAAGGGAGCAAGTTTGAGAATAAGCTTTTAAAATGCAATGCCACAGAAACTATGGCTGATGAAAATACATGGGTATACTCATTCTGGGCCAGGTATTTATCTTCCTTATGGGGAAGGCATAATATTGGCTCTGAAAGATAGCTTGGCAAGACAGGTACTCTTTAAAGCACTAATCTAAAAAGGTCAAGAGGTATCCAAACATCTGTACTTCCTTAGAGAGCTATGTGTAAAACATTTACACTGATATTTTCAAACCTCGAGAAGTAATATAAGTTCCCAAAGCCAACTACTAACCTACCAAAAAAAAAAAAAAAAGAAGAAGAAGAAGATAGTTACTAGTACTAACAACTCTAATATAGTTGCAAGGTATTGAGTCCCTAAAATGCATCCAGAACTCCTTAACATTCATCCTTAATCTGGCCATAGAAGGAAAGCATTCCCATTTTTCGAAGAACGGTAATCTCACATTTTCCAGGTGAGGAAACTGAGGAAAAGTGGGAGGTTATTCATCTAAATCTGCTTTGCCTGAATCACCTGTTTTGTGGAACACTATTATATTTTATAACATAAAGTTATACAGACTTCTATTCACTTTAAATTACTTATTCAAGTTTTAAGGAGTGATGATATTCCAACCAGAACTGGTGAAAATTTCTCTAGCTCACTTATAATCAATTCACTATGTACTTAAATCATACACCCTCTCCATTTTCTAGAATAAAAGGGCATGAACTTTAAAAAATTTAACTGTATATCAAAGCCCATTCGTCTCCTCTTTTGGTAGTTCTTTTATGAAATGTTTTCTAGGCTCATATATTTTTCTCAAGACACAGCAATGTTTTGGATTAGTTGAACAATATTCAATCCAGTAGGCGCAGTACCAATGATAACCATGGGTGGACATGCATGGTCAAGCCTCAATTATCTGCAAGTGGATTATCAAAGGTAGGAATCATCCTTGCCAGTTTCCTAAGTTTTCCTTTTCTCTGGATAACACTGAGGGTGGAAAAAAGATGGGATAGTTTGGGACACAGATTTTGAACTTAATTTCAAAAGCAATTTCTTTTAAAAAATATTTCAGGCCAAGCTTGGTGGCTCAGCCTGTAATCCCAGCACTTTGGAAAGCCGAGGCAAGTGGATTGCCTGAGCCCGCGGGTTCGAGACCAGCCTGGGCAACCTGGCGAGACCTCGTCTCTACAATAAATCAAAACTTAGCTGGGCGTGGTAGCGAGAGCCTGTAGTTCCGGCTACTTGGCAGGCTGAGGCAGATGAATCGCCAGAGCCCAGTAGGTTGACGCTGGGGTGGCCATGAGCATGCCACAGCCTGCTCCAACTAAATGGAGTGAGACTCCAACTAAAAAAAAAAAAAAAAGATATTTTAGAGTCCTGCATCATACCCTTCCTTTTTATTATTTGTGTGACCTTGGGATCTTACTTATCTTTTCCAAGTTCAAGTATCAGCTTCCTTTCTGTAAAATGAGGATAATAATTCCCACTAATCACACAGGGCTATTGTGAAATTAAAAAAAGAAAATGTCTGCAAAATTCATACTGGCCAATATATATTGTAAGCCAGAATCTCTACTTCATTTTTTAAGGTCAAGTTTATTGAGATATAATTCACACATAGTAAAAATCACTCCTTCTAGTTGCAGAGTTCTTTGAGTTTTGAGAAACAAATGTAGTCAAGCAAGCCTCATCACTATTAAGAGCCAAAATATTTCCACCATCCCAAAAGTTCCCTCTGCCAGTTAGTCTTCTCCCCAAACTCCAGCACCTTATAACCACTGTCTAATTTCCACCTACAGGTTTGTCTTTTCCAGATGTGATGCAAATGGAATCAAGCAGTACATAGTTTTTGTGTTTTGCTTCTTTCACTTAGCACAATGCTCTTAAGATGTCATTGCATGCATGCATTCCTTTTTAGTGTATTCCTTTTTTCTTTTTTGTCTGAGGCTCACTCGTTGCCCAGGTTGTGGTACAGTGGCACAATCATGGCTCACTGCAGCCCTGAACTCCTGGGCTCAGGTGACCCTTCTACCTCAGTCTCCTGAGTAGCTGGGACTACAGGTGTGCACCACCATGCTTAGATAATCAAATTTTTTTTTTTATTTTTTTTTTTTAGTGATGAAATCTCATTGTGTTGCTCAGGTTGGTCTTGAACACTTGGGCTGAAGCAATCCTCTTGTCTTGGTCTCCCAAAGTGCTGGAATTTCAGGTGTGAGTCACTGCACCTGGCCATTGTGTTTCTTGTATTGATGATTCACAATTGTTTAGCCATTCACCAGTTGCTGGACACTAGTTGCTTTTTTTAGTTGCTGTTTTTAGTGATTATGAATGAAGTTGCTATATTTGTACAAACCTTTGTGGACACATATCTTAATTTGTCTTGGATAAATATCTTGGGGTAGAATTGCTGGGTCATATGCTAAGTGTGTGCTTAAACTTATAAGAAGTTGCCTAACTATTTTCGAGAGCGGTTGACCCTTTCTGCATTCTCACTAGAATAGTATGAGGTCCTAGTTGCTCTGTGTCCTCCCTGGCACATCTCATTGTGGCTTTAACTTGCGTTTCCTTAATGACTAATAATGTTGACCATCTTTTCATGGGCTTATTAGTCATTTATATGTACTCTTTGATGAAGATACTCTTCATTTTGCTGATTTAAAAGTTGGGTTATTTCTTGAGTTGTGAGAATTCTTTATATATTCTAGGCAGAAGTACTTGGTCAAATTTTATAAATATTTTCCCCCAGACTGTGGTTATCCAGTTTATTAACTAGCTTTTAACGTGTACCCAATTTTTGTTTTGATAATGTTTAACTTAACAATTTTTTATTTTATCATTTTTATGTCCTAGAAATTTTTGCCCAGAAAGTTGCAAAGATTTGATTTTATATTTTCTTCTTGGATATTTATACTGCTAGACTTTGCACTTAGGTTTATGACTCATTTTCAGTTAATTATTATTCACAGTAAAAATTATGGGTTGAGGTTTATTACTTTGCAGGCAGATGTCCAATTGTTTAGCACTGTTTATTAGAAACATTATCTTTTATCCAAGGAATTAACTTAGAATGGTTGTTGAAAATCAATTAACCATATATGCATTGGTCTATTTCTGGATTTTCTGTTCTGTTCAATTTGTCTTTATATTCATCCTTCTGCCAATACTATACTGTTGTGATTACTGGACAACTTTATAGTAAGTCCTGAAATCGGGCCATGCTAGTCTTCTAACTTTTTTCTTCTCTTTAAAAATTGTGGTGGTTATTCTAGTTCTTTTGATTTTTCCATGTACATTTTAGGATCAGCCTGTTAATTTCTATAAAAAAAAGTACAGGGATTTTAAAGTGAGATTATCATGATTGGGCCAGATAGTTATTCTATTTATTGGGCTAAATAGTTTATTCTATCTAGGTCAATTTGGGGACAACTGACCTCTTGTTAACATTGAGTCTTTCAATCTACAAATAGTATTTATCTCCACCTAGTTGGGTCTATTTTGATTTCCCTCAACATTTTGTAGTATTAAGTATTAAAATATTGCATGTTATTTTGCCAGTTTTATTGCTAAGTAGTTTGTTTTTCATTGCTACTATAAATTGTTCAATTTCCAATTTTTCATTACTAAAATATAAAATACATTGATTTTATATATTTATATTGTATCCTGCAAGCTTCCTAAAATCATTTGTTAGTTCTAGTAGGTTTTCTGTAAGTTCTCTGAGATTTCTCATGTAGACAATTATGCTGTCTATGAATAAAGACAATTTTATTTCTTCCTTTCCAATATATATCCCTTTTATTTCTTCTTGCTTCTAGCACTGGGTAAGAGATCCAGTTCCACATTATTTCAGATCAAGGAAAAACTAAAAGAAACTGATGACCAATAAACCCTTCTCAGAGAGGAGCAAGTTCTCATGACAATGAGGGTGTCTATGGAAAGCCACGTGGTCTGAACTAAAACAAGATAATTACCTGGAAATTACACCCTATAGTTGAGTGGTGGTGCAATATAAACGTTATAGTAAGACAACCCTTTAGTTCTCCAGGCTTTGTTCCATAAGCTACTTCAAAAACATTATTTAAGACTCACTTTGGATTTGTTTCCTGAGAAACTGTGTCCTACAGCATATCATTGTGTGTATGATATCTGCTTCATAGACTATTTTCTCCTTGTCCTGCTTTTGAGTGGGGTCATGGACATACCTTTAGGCTTATTATGATCAACTACTGATGAATAAATTCTTCCATAACTGTACATGATCAAGAGAAATGAAAGAAGATACCCAAATAGTTCCACCTATTGGTAGTTTTTAAAAACAAACAAAAACAAAAAACAAAAACAAAAAAACCCCACCACAACTCCAACTGTTCAGAGAGGTTAACTAATTAGTCACTGACTGAATGAGGAGTTTGAGAAGAGAACCAAGTATATTATACATCTTATAGATTGTGATAATGATGGTAGCAACTCTTAACGTGTTCCTTTCAGACAAGCAATCTCGTAATTCTGAAGATTGACTGTCAAAGACAGAGCGTAACTACTGAGAAATGAATGATGTTTAGAGAACTTCTCCAGAAGGGAAGACTCTTGACTGTACAATTCTGGGCCTCCTTCCAGCCAAAGGAGCTGGCTTGGCACTGACCCTGGCTATCACCATTCCAGAAGCCTGTGAGGTCATCAGACACGACAGAAGCTCCCATGTTTGGACTTCTTGTGCCATCCCCAGATATGTGGCAAGCTTAGTATCAAGAGGAGAAAGCAGGGGGTGGTGGAAAGGAGTATGGTAATACCGGGGCCCTGGGTTCCCTCTGCTACTAACAAGCTGCCTGCTTTGAGCCTTTGGGCTCTGTGCCGTCTTCCTCACTGACAGAATGAAGGAGCCAGGTGATAACACAGAGGCAGAGATGATAGAAACTGTATGTGTGTCGATTTAACTTTTATGGTATACCGTTTTTTCCCCCTTTCTTTGTGAGCTCGAAAAGTATTTTGTCCATTTTACTGGTGAAAAAGTGCAGTTCAGAGAACTAAATGCCACATCGCTAGGGAAAGTAGCAGAGCCTGTGGCAAGTTACAAATCCAGCTCTGTTGACCTCTGGTCCCATGTTCTTTCTACAATCTCACAGAAAGAAAAGGGCTGCAAAGAGGCAGCCTGCCAGTCAAATTTCTGTTGACTGAATGACATGTGCTTTTCATGTACATAGTTCGCTATTCCACGCTGTACAGGGTACCCACTCGACACTCATTTCCATGATCTGCCTGGCCCTTGAGTCAGGACGCTACCACAGAAACAAATGTGTGTGCAGTATTTAATTTCACAGCGTTTTCATATTTTCATAATTCCATGTATTTGTTCTTCTCTGTTTCATCACTTCTCAATGCTAAACTTGTTAATCTGCACCAAAACAGTTATAAGTAAAAGCACTGACTTTTCTAGAATAAAACAACCTGACTTTACACAGATTATCTTTTGGGGCAAAAATTACCATCTTATTCAAGAACAGTCTATAGTAGCATATTAACCTTTCATTTAATCATTCTGTTATAATTCTATTTATCCAACATTTTACTTCTGAAACTCCATCATCTGAATTTGGATATGGACAGAAACAAATAGAACACCTTTTAGAGAGGGTGTCCCTCATCCCATTCTCCAAAGTCGCCAAGCAAAGGTATGGCTCCGTGAACACATGCTCTGTTAGAGGTACAAAAAAAGGGGGCATTCATACCTCTGGATTGAGACTGAAAGCTTTTGCTGGTTTTCCCACACAAAGAAAATCAAAAATGATTTCTTTCATTGCAAAATCTAAACGTTCCTGTAGTAAACACAAGAAGACAAAACAAGACAAGTGTTAAAATACAAATTCAACCTAAAATGATTATTTTCATCATATGCACCAAACAGGCTAAGTGGGAGGAGGGGATATCGCTCAGTTTTGTGGCTCACAGAGGACCTGATGGAAACCCATGCTCATCTCAACTGATGGGGGGTTGCTTCTGTTTGTGCATGGTGGGCAGGGAGGCCTTTATTATTATATACAATATGTCATTAGAATGAATAATGACCAAAAAAAAATCCTCCAAAACAAAGAAACAAATCACTTGGGGTGTGGTCTTATCAATGCTTCCTACTTGTACAGCAGATGCTAGTAAAACTTCTTGAAACTCAGTTCAAAATGTATTTGTAAAGGGAACTGCAAAATAACACTTTTCTTCTGTTCTCTTCCATTCCTTTGGCTCATATTATAACAAATAATTCTGAAGGTGAGACGCATAATCAACAAATAAGACTTATAAAGGTTACTTAAAGGAGAACATGTAAGGCAGATTCTAATAACCTGAGACTATGACTACTAAGAGATATCAAGTTCATTTTGTACAACATTCTCCAGAATACTGAGAGCACACTGCCAGCCACATGACAATTGCATGTAGAAAAGTTACATTAGCCAGGCTCGGTGGCTCAGCCTGTAATCCTGCTCCTTTGGGAGGCTGAGGTGAGTGGATTGCCTGAGCCTGCGGGTTCAAGACCTGCCGGGGCAGTGAGACCTCATCTCTACAATAAATCAAAAAAATCAGCCGGGTGTGGTAGCGCATGCTCGTAAGTCCGGCTACTCGGAAGGCTGAGGTGGAAGGATCGCCGGAGCCCAGCAGGTCGAGGCTGCGGTGGCCGGGAGCGGCCACTGCCCTCCAGTCTGGGCGACAGAGTGAGACTCCAGCTCAAAAAAAAAAAATTAAAAAAAAGAAAAGTTACATTAATTCTTCCACCTGCAGAACAAATAATTGCCTTTTCTGACAAATTTATAGAGGTATTTCCTTGCAACAAACACAAAGAGAGGTATATTAAATAGTCTGTGAAGTAATAATTGAACCTTGCATCTTTATATCAATATCAATTGAAGTTCAACAGTATTTTCATGTCTATTATTTCCCTTTAGCCTCATGATATTCTTTTTTTTTCCTCTTGATGTCAACTGCTTTAAGGGGTACAAACGGTTTTTGGTTACGTGGTTCCATTGTATAGTGGTGAAGAAGTCTGGGCTTTAAGTGCACCTGCCAATCAATCCCACCTGCCTTTAATTACATGCTATTCTGAGGCATATGGGCAAGCTTTTTTTCTTTTTTTGAGTTGGAGTCTCTGTCGCCCAGACTGGAGTGCAGTGGCCTCTCCTGGCCACTGTAGCCTCGACCTGCTGGGCTCCGGCGATCCTTCCACCTCAGTCTTCCGAGTAGCCGGAATTACAGGCATGCACTACCTGAGTTTTTGATTTATTATACGCCTGGCTGAGTTTTTGATTTATTGTAGAGATGAGGTCTCGCTGCCCAGGTGGGTCTTGAACCCGTGGACTCAGGCAATCCACTCACCTCAGCCTGGGCAAGCATTTTTAACCCCCTTTTGCAGACAAAATTGACAGAGATAGCCTGTGACTTGTTCCTGTGACTTGTTTCAGATTACAGAGCTGGCTCATGGCAAAGGCTGGAATGGAATAACAATGTTTTCCTGCTCCCTCATAAATTACAAATAGGTCAAAGTGTATGCAAAACCATTTACTCACAGTGTGTTTTAAAAAGCATTAATTTTAGGGTCTAAATAGAAAATCGCATGCAAAAATCCATGTTTAATACTGCTAGTCCCAGTTTTAAGTTGAGCAATACACATAAAGTGCTTGGAACAGTTTTTGGTAAGAGTCAGTGCTTGACATATGCTAACAATCCTCTTAAATTCTTTTTTGGCTAGGCTTGGTGGCTCAGCCTGTAATCCCAAGCTTTGGGAGGCCGAGGTGAGTGAATTGCCTGAACCTGCGGGTTCGTGACCCGCCTGGGCAACTTGGCGAGACCTCACCTCTACAATAGATCAAAAATTAGCTGGGCGTGGTAGCGTGCGCCTGTAGTTCCAGCTACTTGGAAGGCTGAGGCGGAAGGATCGCCGGAGCCCAGCAGGTCGAGGCTGCGATGGCCGGGAGCATGCCACTGCACTATAGTCTGGGTGATAGAGTGAGACTCCAATTTAAAAAAAAAAAAATTCTTCTTTTTCACAGGGTGAAGGTTAAAACATTATTATTTACTCCTCAAATTTCACTAAATTGTCTTCTTTTGATTTCCTCTAAACAGCAGACCCTTTGCTTCCCTTTTACTTGTACAATCTGGAGAAGAGAATCAGGAAGAAACAGAAGCAAAGAGTCAAGAGACTCTTACTAATTAACAGGCTTTGTGACTCAGATGAGCCACTTAAACTCTGTCCCCATGGCTTTTTTTGTCAGATGCCAAAAACACTTCACATACTCATGTCACAATTTGTTGTGAAGAAAAAGAATAGGTTATATGTGAAAACACTTAAAACCATTCCAAGAAGTCTAAACATGGAACACAATATTTTATTTTATTGTTTTTTTTCATCGTTTAGTGTTTCGTAAGAAGGAGGCTCAGCTGCTTAAAAGCAACGAGAAGATTCCCCACTGTCAGAAACGACTCCATTACCTGGGCAATGAACTGGATGATTTTCACAAAGATGTTCAGAGGCATATCCCTTGGCACCACACCGCGGGACCCTTTAGGGAAAAGTGTGGTGATGATGGTTATAAGTCGGCTGAAAGACAAGGGAGGAAAGAGAAAACAAGCAAGATTGGCTGAGTTCCAGTTTTTAAAGGGAAAAATGGCAGATGTTTCACCTTATATAAGCATCAGAGAGGATTCAGGGAAAAAAAACCCACCTCACCACTTTCCATCAGCATAGTTACTCTATGAAAAGTTTTTTTCTGGAAAACCAAGAGCAGTTGGAAAATAATGGCCGTTTCCTTTGTTAAAGTGGTGAATGCGATCCTGGAAGAAGACCTTGTGGATGCTGGTAGAAGCTGGAGTTTTTGTCACGGGTATTAAGACAAGGACTAGGGAAAGCCTGAAAGTGTTCCTTAGGACTCAGATCTTTTACAGACTGTCAGCTCTGAACAGTTTCTAGCTGGGTTAGCGTGGGTGGCCATAAAAAAAACATTATCCATCATGGCGGCTGAGTGATGTGACTACCATTAGCATAAGCCAACTCCTTACCTCTGAGTAGCTGTGTTGCTTTCACATTTAATTCGAATCATGTAAACCCAAAGTAATCTGTAGAGTGATTCCAGGGCGACTCGAGCCATCTTGGGGTCTTTATTCTACAACAGAAACCCAGATATAAGATCGCAGATTAAATGTTGAGGTCTGAGATTCTGAGATGACTCCTCCCTGGAAAAGTCAGGTCCCAGGTGGTGGCTGGATGCCTACAAGGCACATTGCATCATCCAGGGTATTTGCCTATGGATGCTTATGGGGTAGATAATCCGTGAGGAGGAATCCAAATGGCCATGGGGGAATTGTGGGAGCAGCCATGGCATTTTCTCCTTTGCCAAGGTGAGTACTTGAGTGCTTGCCTTCCCCCTTCAGCCCTAAGGACTCTCAATTCCACAGTGCCAACAGGAGAGTGAGTCTGTTCTTTTCATTGTCATTTAAGTCCTTTTAAACACTGTTACAGCTTTGATTTCCCCAGTTTCTCCTCCCCACCTCATCCCATCTAATTACTCTCCAATATTTACTGAGATTCATGTGTGTAAGACACTGTGCTGGAACCTGGGTATAGAGAAAAAAGATAATCCTTTCCCTTAAGATGTTCACAATTTATGAGGGACAGGACACATAAACAGCTCTAAGGCAGTAGGAGAAACTGGTAGGGACAGGAGCTAGAAGATGAGAAGAAGGACCACCTATGGCAAACTCAAGGAATGGAACCAGGAAAGGTTTCTAGGAGCAGACCAAAACTTTGATGAACTTTAAATCCATCCGTGCCTTCATTCATTCATTCATTCAACAAACATGAGACTGGCTATGGTAGGCCTGCCAGTGTGTCCCTAGAAGCTTTGAAAGGTATAAAGAAATGATGGGAGGGAGGGCTCTGTAGGCAGAGGCAACAGCACAAGGGAAGCTGGGAGCTGGTGGAGAGGGGTTCTGTTACGGAGACTGGCCATTGTTTGCATGCTAGTGCAGGACCCAGGAAAGGAGCAGCGGCCAGTGAGGTTTGAGAAGGAGGCAAGGGCCACGTGGGGGAACTTCCGTGAGGAGACCAGGCTTCTCTTGACAGTGACTGGGAACCACTGAGATGAAAGACCACACAGGAAGTCCCGTGTCTTCAGTGTGGGGAATAGAGCAGAGGCAGGGAGGCCGGCTGTGGGCATCCAGTCATTAAAAAGTTCACCAGCCTGGGTTCCACGGCTCACACCTGTAATCCCAGCACTTTGGAAGGCCAGCATGGGGCAATCACTTGAGCCTGGGAGGTAGAGACCAACCTGGGCAACATAGTGAGACCTCATTTCTACAAATTTTTTTTAAAAAAACTAGCTGAGTGTGGTGGTGTGGGCCTGTAGTCCCAGCAACTTGGAAAGTGAAGATGAGAGGATTGCTTGAGACTCGGAGGTTTAAGATGCAATGAGCCAAGATTGCGCCACTGCACTCCAGCCTGGCTGGCAGAGTAAGACTCTGTCTCAAGAAAAAAAAGGCCAGAGAAGAGGACAGGGCACAGGTTTCATTATCTGACAGCCATCAGCTTCATTGCTCACTTACGATGCTTCCTTCCCTGAACGTATCTATTATAATACTCCATTAGATTTTCTTCAGAGTAGTTACTACCATCTGACTTTTTTCCTCACATATTTATTTACTTGTTTGTTGTCTGTCTCCTCCAGCAAATTTCAAGGCATCAGGGAATGCTACTTCTTAGTCATCACTTATTCCCAGTACCTAGAACTGTGACTGGTAAATGTAAAGAAGTGTCGGCCAACTGACTGAATAAATGAATGAATTCAAGTCCTAGCACAAGTGGTGACTGAGACAAAAGGAGTATCCCTCCTACTTCTGTACTTCTGGTACTTACAAAGAGGATAGCAGTCATTTAAAATCAATGCCATGTACAAAGTTGGTTTTGCCGACTTTGAAACTAGGCTGAGCCAGGCTCGGTGGCTCATCCTGTAATCCTATGCTTTGGGAGACTGAGGTGAGTGGATTGCCTGAGCCCGCGGGTTCGAGACCCGGCTGGGCAACTTGGTGAGATCTCATCTCTACAATAAATCAAAAAATCAGCCGGGCATGGTAGCGCATGCCTGTAATTCCGGCTACTCGGAAGGCTGAGGCGGAAGGATCACCGGAGCCCAGCAGGTCGAGGCTGCAGTGGCCGGAAGCGGCCACTGCACTCCAGTCTGGGCGACAGAGTGAGACTCCAACTCAAAAAAAAAGAAACTAGGCTGATTTATGCCAAGTCTTCAGATGCCGTATTGCTGTCTAAGTAAAATATTTAGAAAAACGTAAGTATCATCCATCAAAGCACAGGGAGAGGTCAATGTTACCTGTGGTGTTGTCATGACATTCACAGCAATGTATACAAAGTCCCTCCCACTCGCTTGACTCATAATAGATATCTCCAGTGAATGAGAGCCATTGTTATTGCTATTAATCATATAATAAATGCATTTCTTGGCCTTTGAATTCTTTTTTTGGTTTTGTTTTCTTTTTGTAATCTGCTATAATATTGGCATATTATATTCATTTTTGTAACAGAGATGAAATTTAAAAATTCTCCCCATTGCTACTGTTTTGAAGGATAAGAAACTAGCACATTGCTAGCATGAACATGATAATAGTACATTTAAAAATTACTATTAAATCAAGTTCTCAGAGCATATTTCTTTTTATCAGAATTAGGTGTTGCATGGCAGAAGTGAAGGGAATGTATCATTTTTTATAGCTCCATATGTTCACATTCTGACATAAAATACATACAAGACAAAAAGTATCAGTAACCACAGACCATGAGTTCCTGAAAGATGTGAATGCCTTGGTGAGAAGGCACCATATTTCTCATCATGACTTTATAATGGCATGTTGCATACACAGAGGGTGCCAAAAAATTATATACACATTTTAAGAAAGGGAATAAACTGTATTGGAATTGTAATACTCAATATGTACCGATAACAAGAGATGAACACAAGTCATACTTGGTAGACGGTTGCACCAGCCAATTCTACTGTCCTGTCGTGTAGTGAGGTTAGCATTCATTTGGTTAACATCTTTTGAGCGGATGTGTAGACATTTTATTTGGCACCCCTCGTGTATGGTTGGCTAAATATTAAAGCATTCAAGTCTGTGCTCCCAAAGTAGCCTGCTTCTGACTGAGGATGAACCAGGACGTTGATGTTAAGGGAGCACTGAATCTGAGGGTTTGTTTACTTTGAAAGTAGGCTCACACACACTTCTGCTCAGCTTCTGTCATGCTGCCCTTTGATGGCTCACCTCTATGGAATATATCAAAGGTGGCTACCAAAGGTCAACATGTAGGACCAGACACTGGGTTCATTATCCTGAAGCATCTTGGGGGAAGAGAAACAGAAGGAAGGAAGGGTGCAGAAAGGTGTATGGGGAGGGATTGGCTGAGTGGTCCCTTATGAAATGACAGGGCTGGTTCTAAATCCCCCAAAATACTGAAGCTATTCAAGACAGGTATACTTTTGAAGCCCGTATTAGTTTTTCTCAGGTATTTCTTTCCTAGTAAGGACTCATGAGGAGGTTTGGAAAGTTCTCTGCATATTAATGACATTTTAAAAATGGTCCCATTCAAATCCCTACTGGATTTAGCACTAGATATGTGTAATGTGATTTTATTCCATTTGTACCTCATCAAGAATCTTTTTATAAATTTTAGCCTTGGGGTAGTGAATTCCAACAGGTTATTACCCACAAAGTAAAATATCATTGCCTTTCTTTTCCTAATAACTACTCTTTCATGATTCATGGGGTAGGTGACCTCTACAAATCTCACAGGTATCTCTCTACTCCCAACGGGTACATCGCTCCCTGACTGTATCATGCATCTTGAAACTTCATTACCTATCCCCAGTGAAATTCTAAGCTCTTCAAGGACAGAGACTCTATTCTATATATCTGGTTTTTACAGAGCTGCCTTTCCTTATCCTTCCAGCACCTTCCCTAGCACCTCACACAGAAAGAACTCCAAAAATTCTTACTGAGCTGAACTAAAATCTGGAATGTGGTTCAGTCTCTCCATAGCATCAACTGTACATATGCCTTCTGGTCTTACAGTCTCTCTCGTTGAGAAATTCTAATGCTTGAAATATTTGCACGGAAATACTGTCAGTGCCCAGACCTGCTTCCCTCTGGGGTTGTTTAAAATGCTCTTAACAAGTCTATCTAGTAGGCTATGACGAAAGCAGTAAACAATAATCTAACTTTGAAGTAATTAAGTTCCAAAGTAAGACACTCTGCTATGTTTCAAAACCAACTTTGGATGAAAAGATTTTGGCCTTTTTGGCCACAGCAATAAATTTTCAAGCAAAATATTATTTTTAAGTCTAAGCAAAAACTTGTCAGACACATGAAGCATAGAATATGCAAAAAATGCAGTTTAAGCATTCTCAACATTTTGCCTTTTATTTTCAAGAAAAGGATCATATTCTGTGTGTGCAAAAGGTAATAAAAAACATATTTAATGAATGAATAACTAGATAACTTAAAGATGGACCCCCAAAACAAAACATACATTGGGCTGCATGGTAAGAGTTATATGGCAGATGGATAAATCCTCAAATAAAATACCTGAAAGTGGCCATTATATAACATTTGATAATTCTGAAAAGCATTTCAGTTTCTGGAGTACTTAAAAGCTTAATTCTCTATCCACCGCTATTATATTTCACTGCCAATTTGAAGAAAATGAATGATTCTAATCTTGGATTTCACAATCAGCTTTTAGAGCCAGTTCATAGTTGGTGCTCAAAACAGCTCTAATGCAGATTATTGTGTAATTATGGTTAATGCCAAAATAATATAACTAATCTTAACTGCTCCACCAAATTAAAGCTTCACAGACCCCAAAAAAAAGCTAAACAAATAAAAAGCAACATGTATAAGCACATACAAGATTTTATGACTAAGTGTATTTAAAAATTTTAAAGCAGCAAATATCAAGCCTGTAAAACAAATGAAATTATATCTTTGGACACCCAGGAACAAGTGTGAAAAAATACATCCTATTTGCACTTATATTAGGAATGGTTTTTCTTTCATTGTCTTTTATCAATAGGTCGCTAAAACAAAACATGTGCACCACTTCAAAGTTATATATATATTTTTAGTGGGGAGTCTCACTCTATTGCCCAGGCTAGAGTGAGCGGCACAATCATGGCTCATCACAGCCTTGAACTCCGGGGCTCAGGTGATCCTTCCGCCTTAGCCGCCTGAGTAGCTAGGACTACAGACTATAGACTCGTGTCACCACGCCCTGTTAATTTTTTGTAGAGATGAGGTCTCACTATGTTGCCTAGGTTGGTCTCGAACTCCTAGGCTCAAGTAATCCTCCCTCCTAGGCCTGCTGAAGTGTTGAAATTGAACCATTGTGCCCAGTCAACAATTTTAAAGCTAATCATTAAAGTTGTTTTAACTGTAGGTTTCCCAGCCACAGGATCAGCAACTTTATTCCTCAGGTAACCAGCACCTGCGCTATCTACCTGCAGAGCAGTGAATGCTTAGGACTGATTGACCCCATGCAGTTCGACTAGAATACTTCCCAGTAATCACAAATGACAGTGACAGGAAACAGATGCTCTGTGTTACTGGGTCAATTCTTCCACAAATTGGAGCTTCCTGCTGCCCCAAATATTCTCCTAGACTGGAAGGGATAGAGGAAGGATGGAAGACATATAGGTGAGCTTCTATCAGCTGAGGGTGACCCTTATTTTAAGTTTGAATCATTTAGATAAAATGCAACAATGAAAATATATAAAGGAGCATTTAGTTTCACCTTTAAAGCGATCTTTGTTAGAACAGATTTTTAATTATTTATTTTTCCCAAATCTGAAGTGATTGCTCTTACCTCTAGTCACTTTCTAAGATTGACTATATTTAATAGGAACTCATTATTTTTTTAATCATTCCAAGAGTATAGAATAATTCCCCCCACAAACTTCAAGAGTCATTCCCAAAAGCACAAATGAGAGGGATCCCCACAAATTCATAACTGTCTTTTGAAGGGTGGGTAGTTCACTTGGAATGTGTTTCTCCAATCAAATGGCCAACCAAAGTTTTTATCCGGAAGTTTTGAGAAGGTTGTGTCACAATTTGCAGAAGAAACATCCTGAGTTGTGGCAATAGGCAACTGGTTCTTCCACCATGACAACACCTGCAGCAGTTTTCGAGCAAAAATAGAATGACCCTCATTCCCCACCCTCCCTATTTACCTGATCTCACCCTGACTTTTCTTTTTGTTTGTTTTCCTGGATGAAAAAAATCCTCAAAGGGAAATGTTTTGCGAATATAGAAGAGGTGAAACAAAAAACGGCAGAAGCACTAAAAAGCATCAAAATGGACGAGTTCAAAAACGGTTTTGAGCAATGGAAAAGCATCTTGATAGGTGCACTGCATCTTACAGAGAGTACTTTGAAGGTGACTGAAGTTTAAACACGTAAGCATAAACACACGATTTTAAAGTAAACTGCGTTTTTTGGGGGTCCCCCCTCGCATATCAGTCTAAGAATCGTATTGTAAATTTTTATGAAAGACTGTTTTTGAGCCGACAAATACTAACTTTAAGGTTGGATAAGCAGTTGTTGAGGAAAACGTGCCACCGGTTGAGGAACAGTTGCTTCTGACTGACACAAAGCAGACAGGTCACCAAGGGGTACAAGGCCTGAGGAGAAAGAAGTCAAGGTCACAGGACAGCTTGTATTTCAACAAACCAGGTGACACACATTGAGGGATGTGGCCTCTACGAATCTCACAGGTATCTCTCTACTCTCAACTGGTACATCTCTCCCTGGCTGTGTCATGCATTGAAACTTCATTACCTATTTATTTCTGCATCCACTACCTTGCCATCTCCCTCTATGGCTTTGTGGGTCAGAAGAAACAGGATGCTGTGTGGCACAGCAAGCGATGCCCAGTGGATGCAGGGCAGAGGAGAGCGTTCTGCAGATGTTTGCTGATAATGCTGAAGACGGAGTCATCTAGAATTATGGATGGTGTATACTAATGAGTTGCATGTCTCATCATGTGGAATTCTGATTCACTGGTGCAGTATTTACATACCAATTTAAAAAACAAACTCAGCATCTTAGATCACTCTCAAAATCTCCAGAAGAAAAAATAAAAAGTATGGAGGTGCATTAATTTTGAAAATGTTACTGGCTTTTTCACATATAAACATTTACTAGTCTGTCCCTGTCTTAGAGGTAGGTGTATATATTTTCTTTCACATGCAACCTTCCTGTAATTAAGGAAGATTCCTAAAAGAAATGTTATTGCATTGGTAAACTCTACCAAGACAAATTTAACCACAAGAGGAATTTGCTTACGATGGAATAAACAGAGGTGCTACTGTGCTTTCTTTTCCTGCCTAACTGGGCCAATTTCCCGCAGCAGCTGGAGAAGGCAGAAAAGCCAGTGGACAACCACCCAAAAAACATACATGCAGGACCCATCACCATTTTGCTAAACCAGATACCTACCACCTTTATGGCTCTCCCAAAATTAAGGCTACTGAAGATTTATTTAAACAAAAATTTAACTGGCTCATCTGTTAAACTGCAAAAAACAACTGCCACAATGAGAGTGAGTACTCAATAGTTGATTGACTTTGTTTGTTATGTAAATTAACTTTTTGTTTTTGTTTTTGTTTTTTGAGTCAGGGTCTCACTGTGTTGCCCAGTCTGGAGTGCAGTGGTCCGATCACGGCTCACCACAGCCTCCAACTTCTGGGTTCAAACGATCCTCCTGCATCAGCCTCCCAAGTAGCTAGGATTACAAGTGCACGCCACCAGAACCCAGCTTAAATTAATATAGTTTTAAAGGGACCCTGAACCCCTGCTACCATTGAGTGCAACTCCAACATCAGTCGGTCATCTTAAAAACAGAAACAAAGAATGCATGTAGTTAGTCACAAAGACCAAGAATGTGGACTAATGAGTAAGTGTGGTATATATTACCAGCAATACTACTCTGCACACCTGCTCAGATCTTGATGGGACGTTCATACTCTAGAGACTGGCACAAACCAGGCCAATGACCAGCTGCCTAAGCAACCTGCTTCCCCCAGAAGATCACATTACAGCTGAACACCACCTGCTGATTCATAAACCAGAGTTGTATTTACCACAGAGGGTAAAAGGCAGTGGTCATTTCAAAGACTTTTCTGTGCTGCTCTTCAGTACCAAGGCCTCCCCCAAAATGGTTTATTTGGCCTTCGGAGAATATTTCCTCTGGGCAACTATCTATTTCTCAACTCCCTTTCCTGCCTGGTTTAATTTTGATTCTGAGTTTCAGGATAGAAATTAGCCAGTGTAGGCTCCTGGGGATTGAAAAGATAAACTGTGATTATCAACTTTAGCCTTTAGATTGGAAAAAATTCTCAGAAATTAAATAAAAATCAAGTTAAGCCAATCTTAAAAATGAACAACAGAATCCTTAGAACCCGAAGGGTCATCAGAGGTGACATGGTCTAATCCTCTTCTATGACCGTAACGCAATCATGGTCAATACTAAGTGTGAGTTCCAAAGTTTCAAATGCTACCTCTCTCTGAGGGAGTTGTAGGTAATTCTCCCACCTATGACATCCTCATGACCCCCAACTAGATTTCTGCCTAGGAATTTTGGTCGCTACAGTTTTGTGTTTGTGTTTTGGATTTTCTCATAGTGACTAACCAAGGAATGTTTCTTTCGAGAAGAAAGTTCCAGCGTGGTGTCATACAGGCTTTCCACAAAATTTCTAAGGCAGGGAACATTTACTTCGTTTTTAACAGCCTGAAATGGAGAAACATGTGAATATCATGTTAATGAAATTGTTGATTCTGTAATCCAATTTGAAGAAATTTTGGAAATGAAAATATAACTCACAGCAGCAACTGGGACAAGGATTTCAACAAAAAGTCCAGCCAAGGCGTGCTTGATGTCTTTGTCCTTGACCTCGAGGAAGTAATGTGCACATTCCTAAGAAGTAGAAAGAGTTGCTGTTGTAGTATTTAAACAAGTGTCAGTAAATAGCTTTTAATTCAATCATACATACCAACACAGCATATTCTATCACCTGTTAAAAATCACTGGATTCAAACACTGTGAGGGTAGTTTTCCCACTCTTCTCCTAATTCTACTTCAACTTACTATTCTGAAAGGACAAAGCTTCTAGAACAACCAAGCACACATGTATCCGCCAAATGAAAGGTTGATTCTGTCACTCACTGCCAATAAATATCTATTGATCACCACTGTGTGTGGGGACCCAGGTTAGCCCACAAACACAGATTCCCAGGGAAGGTAAACACGCTAAGAGAAGCATAAGACATTCAACTTATTTTAGGCCCTATGCCTGACAGCTTTGGGTACAGAGCTGTTTACTTGCTCACTCTGACATTTGAGGTATGTTTATTATTCGGATCGTTTCATAAGCAAATCTGGAATGTTTCCCTTCCCTGCCTCAGACAAGAAAGCCTTTGGACTCGTTCCTCAAGCAAGACTGTCACTGGTTGTGGACTATGGTCTATGTAAGGGTCCTTTTGGCTGGCCAAGGGACTCATTTTGTAGGAAAGCTGGCCTGCCTAGAAATTCTGCCTTCCCCTCTCTTTTCTGGCCTTATTGGTAGCAATTTGCAATGGTCTATATTGGGTATCATTTTCACTCAAGAGTCCAAGTCTACATATATTTGATAATGTATTAATATCTGTATTAGCTATTACCCTCTATTTTCAGTTACCATTGGGAAAAACAGGCCAGGATCAGCGGTTCAGCCTGAAATCCCAGCACTTTGGGAGGCCGCGGTTAGTGGATTGCCACGGTTCGGGACCAGCCCGGGCAACTTGGTGAGACCTCGTTTCTACAATAAATCAAAAAATTAGCTGGGTGTGATAGCGTGCACCTGTAGTTCCGGCTACTTGGAAGGCTGAGGTGGAAGGACCACTGGAGCCCAGCAGGTAGATGCTGGGGTGGCCGTGAGTGTGCCACTGCTTTCCAGCCAGGGCAACAGAGTGAGATTCTAACTAAAAAAAACCCCAAAACAAACAAACAAAAAACTGTTCCTAAAGTCCTCAGTCTATCAATATTATATTAAGACTTCAGCACATGGATGTCACTGAGACAGTTCTCCCATACAGAACGCGGCTTTACAATTCGCAGAATAGTGGTTCTTTCCCTGTGCTATTTTGCATATGTATTGAAGTACTCTCTTAAGTCTTCATGTAAAAGTATACAGACATGAATTATTAATACAAGAGTGGGGTGAAAATAATAGGGCAGTAAACAGTTACTGAGTGCTTATCACGTGTTAAGAATCTTAAGAACTACTCTCTAAGCATTTTTAGCACCTTGTTGATAAGTGAGGCTGGGAGGGGTTAAGTGTGACTGGTCAAGGTCACAAAGCTGGTAAGTGCTGGGGCTTGAATTCAAATCCAAGGAGGTTGACACACAGTCTCTCCTTCTCTGTATATAACGGCTTAATGAGATATAATTTACATGCAACTCACCCATTTAAAGTGTACAGATCACTGGTATATCACAGTTATGTATCCATCGCCACAATCAAACTTGGAACCTTTTAATGACATCCCCAAAGAAACTCTATACCCCATAGCGGTCACCCTAAGCTTCCTATCCACCTCCCATCTCCAGTCCTAGGCAACCATTAATTTACTTTCTGTCTTCATAGATTTGCCTATTCTGGACATTTCATGTAAATGAAATAGTGTACTACATGGCCTTATGTGTCTGGCTTCTTTCATTTTAGCATAATATTTTCAAGGTTCATCTTTCTGGTGGCATGTGTTAGCATCTTATTAGTTTTTACAGCTGAATAATATTCTATCTTATGGATATACCACATTTTGTTCATCCAGTAATCATTTTATAGACATCTGGATTGTTTCCACTGTCTGGCTACTATATGCACATTTGTGTTCAAGTTTTTGCAGACATATATTTTCATTTCTCTTGGGGGTATATATCTCTGAGTGAAATTGCTGGGTCATATGGTAATTTTAGGGTTAGCTATTTGAGGAACTGCCGGACTGTTTTCCAAAGTGGTCATGCTATTTTACAATCACATTAGCATATGAGACTTTCAATCTCTCCACTTGCTCACCCATACTTGTTATCTTTTTATTGTAGCCATCCTTATATGTGCAAAATGGTAAAGCCTATATTCATAATCCATACATCTAACCTCTCTAGTAAGTTCATCACCGAATAAAATTCACAGCAGCATTAGAAAAATCCCTTCAGAGAGCAAAGTTCTGTAAACTCTAAGAGCTGAGAGTTGCTCATTAGAAACAATTTTTTTGTTATTTACCATGATGGACACTGGCTAATAAATATCACTCCATATGGTTTGGTTGATTTTTTAAAAATTAAGACCCTTGGTATAGTATGAATAAAACAGATTTCTTTCTTCATTATTTAAAGTTCTCATGCCTGTAAATGTTAACGTAGCTAATCCAATGCTATCAATTTTAAAGGGAAAAAAAAACAGCTATATTTAATTCACAGAACAGTATGTACCAGTGGGTGAAAGAGAAAAAAGTCAACAAATAAGAAATTCCACTATACACTCTACTCTAAAGATGATATGAAAGTTTTAAAATGAAATTATGTGCCTGCAACTGTACTGTTTGGTTACAAAGCACTTCCTAAATTATGGAGAAGGTAGGATGTTTTTCTACATTGCCAAGTAAATGGCTTTTCACATTCCAAGTCCATTATTTTGAAGACAGGTAACTTTGTTCAAGTGACAGCCCCTTCACTCTCCTGCCTAAGAGGTTACCTGCATAAACTGAAGAGAGGCCTCAAAGTCCTCCACTGGATACATCTTAATTCGAAAGAATTTCATCCCCATTATCAAGCTGATGATGCTTTGGACCACATATGGGTTCTGTTCTTTGTGCCGTAATTCTTTTAGCTCTGCCATAAATTTCTTCTTTACAGCAGGGAATCTAAGAAGAGAACGTAAGTGACTTATCAAATAATGGGAAAGACACTGTGGTGGGGGTCTCCAGCATCTAGGAGGGGTCGGGTACTGTGACAGAAGTCCTTCAAATCAGTTGAAGTACAATGGCCATCATTTTGTAAGGATTTGATGTTTGGAATTTGGCAAATAATCCAAGTTTCTTCTCCTTTCCCCCTTATTCTATAAAATGCTCAACAAATTGTTCAGGTGATGGAGAAAATTCAGAGTTATTGAGATTCTCTCAAAGTGGTCTAGCTCTGAAATTGAGCATGAGGAAAAGCCCCATTTCCTTAGGCTTAGCCATTTCCGACATAGCTGTAGACTATGAGGGCCTATAATATCAAATTGTGAGTGTACAAGCAATAACATAATTGGCAATTTCTGATAGTGACAGCAAATTACTTTTGGATTTGTATTCCAAATAATGCCAATAAATACTTATGTGTTCATTTTCAATTTTCTATTGCTTCTTTTACAGTTTTAGGCTAATGATTATTTAAAAATATATTTTTAGGTTGAAGAAAAAAATCTAATAATGAAAAAATTAAAATAGTATCTAAAAGATGAAGACGAGTGAGCTGTCTACTACATTTTACAATTTGATCTGGTGGATGCAAAATAAACAAAAAGACACACCCCTATCCACAAGGAATTTAAAGTATTTATATTTGAAAATAAAATAATACTAATTACAACAACAATAATGTTACCATACAGTTTTTAAAAAAGGACAGATCTCAAGGTGAAAGTAGTGGCACATTTTCAAGGTATTTAAGAATAGAGGAATGTACACATAAAAAATTGTCCAAACTACTTCTGAGATGGTTGGTTTGAACACATACACCCTGAGGAAAGCAATCTAAGACTCACTGTATTTTTTTTTTTCTGATACTGTTAACCTGAGGTTAATTTAAGAAAAACTGAAAGCAAGGCATGATTAGAAAGGGAACTGTGATTATAAAAATTAAAGGTGAACTAACAGAATGCCAAAAGTTTGGAACAATTCTTGATGCCTCAAAGTAAAAATTTTAGAATAAATAAAGTAGGAAGCAGATGTATAGACATTGTTTCACCAAAATGCAGTAAAAGTGGCTGGTGGTTGGCAAATGGAATATGAGTTTCCTCGAGTACTGGCCATTTTTGTAGTTCTTGGCTCATGTAACAATTTGTTTAATTGTCTGATGGATTTTTCTCTATGTTTGCTACATATATATCTCAATAAAAAATATTTTAAAAAGATAATAGAGCAGAAAATGGAAATAGCTTCAAGAAGATTTAAATGCCTTTTGAATGAGACACTTCCCAATGGGTTATTAACATAGCTAATATTATAAATATACTGGGGTATACTCCTAATCTGTGGTGACTTTTGCAGATTTCTACAAAATACTTACTTTCAAGATAGCACCCCAAACTGGCCCCTTCTGACACTTCTTAAATACTATTAAAATATTATAGAAAATACTAGCTGTGTTTACTTTATAAGTCAAGTCTCATGGAGATTGACTGCAAAATTATATATTCATTTTTCAGATTAGGAAATTAGCACAAATTAAAATACAAACTCTAAATTTATAAAAATCTACTTGACATCAGATGACATCTATTTATGATTTTACAACTATACTTGCACATTTTGGAATATAAATTTCAAATTTCAACATCATCATTCTTTTCTACATTTTATAGGAAAAAAATGGTTGATGAAGATGATGATGATAAAGATGAAGACAGCAGCAAGTTAATATGTCACTTACTATATGCCAGCCACAGTTCAGTGCACTCTATATACAGAAACTCATTTAATCCTCATAACAACTCTGTGTTTAGGGTACAATTATTATACCCTTTTTACAGAAGAGGAAGTCAAGGCAGAGATTTAGAATCTTGATAAAGTTGCACAGCTGACAAGCAATGGAGTTGGAATTTGAAGCAAGTGTCCGGCTCTAAGGTTCCTACTCTTAATCTCTATGCTGTGTATTAGGTCTAAACCAGGGGTTCTCAAAGCATGGCCCCCAGAATGGCGGCATCAGCACTGCCTGGGAACTTGTCAGAAATGCACATTCTCTGTTCCTACTGCAGATCTACTGTACTGTAGCGGCGCCCCCCTCACTCCTCACCCCAGTTCATCTGTTGAAATCTTAACTCCCAGTAGGTCAGAATGTGACTGTACTTGGAGATAACATCCTTAAAGAGGTAATTAAGTTATAAATGAGGTCATTAGAGTGGGCACTAACCCAATATGACTGGTGTCCTCATAAGAAGAGGAGACTGGCACACAGATACAGTAATGGCACCACATGAAAATATAGGGAAATGATGGTATAGAAATGGAGGAGAGAGAGGCCTCAGAAGGCACCAACCTTACCAACCCCTTGATCTTGGATTTCAACCTCCATAACCGAGGGAAATAAATTTCTGTTGTTTCAGGCACCCAGTCTGTGGTACTTTGCAGCTCAAGCAGACTGACATATCTACTGAATCAGTAACTCTGGGATGAAGTCCAGTGATCTGTGCTTAATAAGTTCTACAGGTGAGTCTGATGTGACAAAGTTTGAAAAGCCCTTGTGAAGACTAAGAATGATAACAACAAGATGTATCCATAAGACATTTACACTTTATGCATATTATATCATTTTTACTTTATATTTTTATCCTTACAGCAATCCAGTAAGGAGGTAAATGCATTTGCATTTCACAAATGAAGAAACAGATTTGGAAGATCACAGTGACAAAGAAGAGACTCAAACTAAAGTCATCTGATGAAAATTCCAGAAATTTCTACTACACCCCAACTGCTTTAGACAGTGGTCACTGTGAAATGCAGTCCCTGTCCTGTTTAGAAGAGTTTATAGTTTAGTTATGAAGACAGAACAATGACCATGAGCCATGTGAAAGACAAATAATAATTTACGGAGGTCCTCTGGTGTGCTAACACCTGTCCAGACCTTGGATCTTTGGGGGTTGAATGTCCCGGGTTACAACACTTTCTCATACTTCACACAAGAGGCTTCAGGCCATCAGAGAACAAAAGGGGCTCTTTTCAGCTGGGTAACTTCTTAAGAGAAGAATTCAGAGGAGATCTGAGTTGGGATGAAAGATGAGCACAGGTCTTTAGGGCAGAGATGGATAAAGGGTAGGAAGCAGAAACGGCAACAGTCAAGCAATGAAAGTGATACTTTCAATCAAGATGATAACAATGTGATAATTTATAATAGACCCTAGGGACATTAAAAGTGGGGAGGTGGGCCAGGCACAGTGGCTCAAGCCTGTCATCCCAGAACTGAGGGAGGCCGAGGTGAGAGGATAGCCTGAGCCCGGGGGTTTGAGACCCGCCTGGCCAACACGGTGAGACCTGTCTCTACAATAAATCAAAAACTTAGCCGGGCATGGTAGCGCGCACCTGTAGTTCTGGCTACTTGGAAGGTTAAGGTGGAAGGATCACTGGAGCCCAGCAGGTCGGTACTGGGATAGCCATGAGTGCGCCACCCACTGCACTCCAGCCTGGGCGACGGAGGGAGACTCCAACTCAAAATAAAATAAAATAAAATAAAATAATAAATAAAAGCGGGGAGGTGGGAGGAGGCTAGGCCTCAGAAGTTACCTATTAGGTACCTAAGTGTTCACTGTCTGGAGAATGGGTAACCTGAAGCTCCATCCTCACTAGTACATGGTATTTTCATGAAACAAATATGCACTTGTACCCCCAAATCTGACACGAATTTTTTTAAAAATGTGATAATTCCAAACTGGATTTTTGAAAATTGCATTTTTATTCAAATTATTTCTAAGTACCGAAAAATCATCTTTGGTCTTAATATTAAAATTTGAGAATTTAAGCCGGGCTCGGTGGCTCAGCCTGTAATCCCGCACCTTGGGATGCTGAGGTGAGTGGACTACCTGAGCCTGTGGGTTCGAGACCCGCCTGAGCAACCTGGCGAAACCTCATCTCTACAATAAATTAAAAAATTAGCTGGGCGAGGTAGCGCACGCCTGTAGTTTCAGTTACTTGGATCGCCAGAGCCCAGCAGGTCAAAGCTGCGGTGGCTGGGAGCGGCCACTGCACTCCAGTCTGGGCAACAGATTAAGACTTCAACTCAAAAAAAAAAAAAAAAAAAAAAAAAATTGAGAGTTTAGAGATAAAAATTATTGTAGGCTAGAGTAATATAGTTTTAAAGATGATGTGACAATTAGGAAAGTTTGTTTTTCATTTTTAATTCATGACTAAAACAAGGAGAGACAGAAAAAGTCAGATTTTTATATAACTCACTTATTTCAATATTCTCATAAATTAGTGGCTCAAAGTCTGTTTCTCAGCTAAAAATACATATGGCTATCTTTTACTTTAAAAAAATTCCCAATGGCATAAACATGTTATTTTAGCATGAAAATAATCTAAAAGTCTAATTTGCACTTAGTATCTATTTTCTCTTAAAATGATTTTAGGAAAAAAATAAACATTTCAATAACCTTTCCTTTGGTATTTACTGTTTAGTACTGTATTTAGTAAATATAGTAACTTAATGATTACTCAATGTTTGGTGTGCTATAAAATCCACATAACAAACCTCTGCTTTAAAATATGTAGTATATATTATAAGAGTATAGGGAGATATAAAGATTATATCACATAAAGAGAAAATAGTTCAAACATCTATGAATCTCAGAAGCAGTTATCACTATTTAAATGAATCTACCAGATTTTAGCCAAAGTGTTTTAAAAAATTAATTTCAATTTAATTGTCTTTGAAAAAGTCAATACTATGCATGACTATCACTTATTAGCTAAACATTTTTCCCTTAATGACAGGAATTAAGCAGCATTATCACTAATAAAATTAAAAATAGTGTTTCTGCTAAAACTCAAACTCTAAACTAAGTACTAATAATGGAAATCATAATAAGGAAAATATTTCATAAGCATTACCACTGGGAACTAGATATACAATCTAAAATTAGAAGTATGACATTACTCAACTTCATTTCTTAAAAAATAGATCATTGCATGGCAGCAGATAAGCATACATTCTTTTTTTTTCCCCCTGGGAATAAGAGAAGCCCTCTTTTTCTAAGGCAATGATAAAGTAATGGTCCTGGTATACTTATGAAAAAAAACACATGTGATCATTTGTGGCCTGACACTAGTTTAAGATTGTAGCATCTATCAGTCAAGGTTAACTATACATCAACAGGTTGAAAGCGTATCAAGAGCTATTTGAGTCTGTGATTTCTACAAGAGCAGACTGATCAAAGGGTTTGTTGGTGACTAGAAAGTACTGGAGCTTTGCCCAAATGGAGGCATTTCTTACACCCTACTATTGCAGAATTAGGAGAAATATTGACGTCATGAACACAAAAAAAGCCACTGCTGGCAAGCAAACACTGGCTTGGTACACCATAAATGTGACCTAATATGGAAATTCCTACAACTTTAGTCTATTACTTAGTTATGGCAAAGATTTTCAACCACCTCAGAATTATGTAGCTAAGGAAGGTCATGCAACAGTAAACAACATTGTTATACTTAATTCACAACAACTAAGAAAAATCATAAAATGCCATTTTTGGCATGTTACATTTTCCAAATGATAGCATAAGAGAATTATCCTGGGATAATTATAAAGGAATATATTGAGTTTTCAGGGTTTGACAAATCAGCAAATATACATATTCATACCTCATTTTCCCCAATCTTTTCTAGGAATGAAGTAGATACACATGAATTAATTTGCCACATAATTGCAGCTTAGCCACTCAAAATGTCAATACCTTTATTACTCAATTGAGATGGAAATCTCTCCAAAATGCATTATACCCTTTATTCTTAATGACTCATGAACCACAATTATTTTAATAGTCTATAATGAAAAGTACAATATAGCTTCATGCAAAATGGCCCAGATAACTCTACTATCTAATTCTCATATGTGCTTTAGTTAGTTTCTTCCTCTCTGTCGCTGTCAGCCTTTGTGTTCGATATTTCTCAGTGCCTCAGTGCATCATCCTCTAGAAGTTCCTCCTCCTTTTTCTAACACTGATATGCTATATGCTAAAAAAAAATAGGTAGTCTAGGTGAGCTGATAAACTAGATTAGAGTAAATACATTGTACCAAAGAGTTCTGGGGTCTATCTCCTGAATTCTTACCTAAGGTTTGGCTAGGTAAGATTTTTGAGTAGGTGCTTTTTAATTTTTTTTTTTTTTTTGATAAACAGTGTATTTCCAAGTCACTAAATTAGGAAATTCCATCTCTTGGAGATAAAAATCTCTGAGGATTGCATTTCGCAAAGATGGGGCATCACTGTTGCTTTAAGCTGCCCTCCTGGCGTGAATCCACATTCTGTTTCTGGCTCATTCTGCCTAACCTAGGCATTCAGGACCTTGCCCGATTTGCCTCAGGGTTGGACAAAATGAAGCCGAGTAAGCAGCGTGTGACATCACTTTTGGAAAAGGTATATTGTTGCTAATAGTCTAACGCTACTTTGTTCTAGCCTGCTAAGTAGTGCTATGGGGCCAGATAAATTTAGCAATGAGAATTTCCCATCTGACTTGTTTCCAAGACAGAGTCTGGGACATTTTTAGCTCAGCTGAATTAAGTAAAGTCTATAGTAAAGGGGACATTCTAATGGAATTTTCCCATTCACAGATGATATATTATAAGCACACACTCACTGACTATAGAAAACAGAACTTTAAAAACTGATAAACTTCTTGGGAATATCTGGGCAGAGAGAAAAGTAATTCAATTAGCTCATGTCTTTGATGGATAGTCTGAAACCCACAGACTCTGGGTTTCCAAGTGAAAATGATAACTTGGTACTTGCTTTGGAAGAGCCTTCAAGTCAATTGCAGAGATGGGGCACACCTGACAAAAAGAGTCCTCGTTCTCTGTAAGCCCCCACACATACGTTTCTATAAGTTAGGGCTGGGAGGATGGAAAAGGCACTCACATCCTTATGGTAGAGAGTTCTGAGTTCACTTACTTAGCTTGCGCCAACACTCCAATGACTTCTGCATACAGGTCTGCCACAATGTGCATATTGCCAGTGTTAGGACCAAGGTACCTACAGGAGGTATAATTAGACAAGTTGGGGATCCTTTGTCATGTAAAAGGAGCAAACCATTGATTGTAATTCAAGCATCCAACTTCTTCAGCATTCTAAGGCAAGAAATCATCTTACCCTTCTTTGTATTTAAAGTGCTTGAAAGCCAAGTTAATAACATCATGTATTAAACTGTCTATTACAGGATGAAGTGGAATCTGGAAGCAAAACAAAACAAAACGACAAGTCTTAAGTTGGAAGGAAGCATTATAGAGCCAATCCATAACCATACTTTCAATAACTACAGATGATAATCAACAGCTATCAATAAAAATAATTCAGATGAGCCAGTGTTTGGAATTAAGAAACAATTTAATAAAATTATACTTTCCAAATGTAAGTAGTTTTTAAATCAGTAAATGTTATCTAAAAGTAGCAATAAATTAATTACCTACCTGTTTCAAAACTTCTATTAATACTAAAGAAAAAATAAAATCAATGGCGAGGTCTCGTCTTTCCATTAAATAATCTCGCTGTTGTTCATCACTGCAAAGTTTAAAATATTCACATTAAATCGCACTGAAAGCACTCTTAAGATAATATAATTCACAAAAACAATTAAAACTCCTCTACAATGGCCTACAAACCCATTTTATTATTACAAGATTGCAGTGGTCAATACATGCTAACCCTCTTTCTATGATCAGTGTGGTACAGTGGACAAACGTTAAATTAGAAGTCAGTCTATTTGGCCTCAGATTTACAATCTTAAACAATGTTATCTTGAGTAGTTATTTGTGAGGCTACAACATCATTTTGTGGACTTTTCTAAGGTAGCTTTCAACTCGGGATTGTATCATCTGTCAAACTGCGATACAAACTTGAGACAGGACTACAACACTAGAGGTACACATAGAAAAAGAGGCCTTGGGAAAGAAGAACACTGTAAGGACATAATAAGGAAATAATATGATCACCAACTAGAGCAGGACTACCAAGGTGGAGAGGACCAGCACTGCTTCTCCTTTTGTCTTGAGTCAGGGTCTCACTCCGTCATCTGGGCTCAGGTGATCCTTCTGCCTCGTCTCCCAAGTGGTTGGGACTACAGGTTTGCACCACCATGCCTGATGTATTTTTTGTTTGTTTGTTTGTAGAGACACGGTCTCGCTATGTTGTCCAGGCTGGTCTCGAACTCCTGGGCTCAAGTAATTCTTCTGCCTCAGCCTCCCAAAGAGCTGGGATCACAGGCGTGAGCTGCCGTGCCCAGTCTGCTTCTCTTTCTTTTTTTCCCCTTCCTTTTCCCCCTTCCACTTTTACCACTTGAGATTTAGTGAAAGGAGGAAAGAAGCGGCAAAGATGTGGCAGAGAAAAACAGTCAAAAGTAGAAGGAAGAAGAGGCAGGAGAGACAAAGCAGAGTCACTACACTCATTCCAAAGTCAGGGAGCAGAGTAAACACCGTCAGGAGGCCAGCAATGCACCCTGTCTATCCCATTTTCTGCCTATGTAACATGCTGACTTAGGGCTCATTTGGAATTGAACAAAGACAGACCAATGGAATGACTGGTGTGTTCCTGGGCACAGCATGGCAGCTAAGAACACACCAACTCTGGTGTGAAATGGTCCTGGCTTAAAATGATGCTCCTTTTACTCACCAGCAATTTTTCCATCTACAAAATGTGAATAATAATAGTACTGAGATATCAGTTTGAGAAGATAACAGCATGCATTTGGCATAATCTCCCAAGCACACAAATGCTCGATACTCACATATTAAATAAAACCAATGAGCACGGATGACAGGATTTAGATTTGTCAGGGAGATATTTTTAACACAAATCAAGAAAATTTTAAATATGGGATGCTTTCTCTTTAGTCAAGAGGGAATAGGAAGGAAGGAATGTGGTACTGAAGATAGAACAAAGAACTTCTGGAGTGCTCTGTAATTTTGAGCAAGCCAAATTAAGGCTGGTGAATGACAGAATGGGTTAAGAAGGCAAGGTGCAGTTTTGTCTTTTCAAGTGTAAATGTGTTGACAGGGAAGGCGCTCATTCATTCTGGATGATCTATGAACAGCCCTGCCAGGAGGAAGAACAATGGGCAAAACCATCTCTCTGGAGTCCTTTAAGAACTGGAATTAGAAAGAGGTACAGCTAGCTTAGGGAAAGGAAAGGAAAACCTATGGAGCTGCATTAAAAAGGAGGGTGTTCACAAGCCAAGACTTCTATCCATTATATCACGAATGAGGAAACAGGAAGTTGGAAAGACCAACAGGAAGAACACCTCGGCAAGGCCAGTAGCAGTAGAGAGAACATTTTGTGTTGGATGGCTGATTGGAGTCTTCAAAAGTGGCCCAAAGACCCTGAGAAAGTAGCCGTTCTCTAAAGGAAAAAAGAAATAGGCTTCTAATTCTGTTTCATTTAATAAGCCATGCTGTGCTTTGAAATCAAAGTAAGACACACACTTTTCCGATGATGAACTTAACTTCATTGCTGGTGTGAGATCTAACTGCCAGGAGCCAGAGGCATTGGATACATTTATTTGGCTGTCAAGATGTTGATCTTATACTCATCTTAGAAGTCATCACCAAATGCACGTATCTCACATTTGACTATTTTCAGTTGTTTGTGCTCTTCCTTAAGGTTCCTCTTTTCTTTTATCTAGCAACAGAAACTCACCTTTAGCTAGCTACACGATTGCTCTCATGACTCTCGTTCTTTGGGCACTTTCCCAAGGACACATTCTCTCTCTTATTTTACATATTCAGCTGTCACTAAAATGCTACTACAACAAATTTTACTGTCCTGATTCTATATTTGATCTCATTACTCTCTGATCTCCTGAAAATAACCAGCAACACAATTTTTTAAAAAAACCTATCATTTTTCAATCCATAAGGAAACCAATTTATAAAAAATCCAGTTTCAGTAATTAAATTTGGACAGCCCAGAGGAACAAAACCAGAGCTCATTTAATTCAACTCACTAAAACTTTTCTATTCCAGGAAAGTCTTAATACCTGTTTGTAAGTCAGATAATACATAATATGGGAAAATAATCAAATATTTCCATTAATTTATTAATTGCATGGTCTGAAACATTTTTCAAAATACAACTGAAATTCTACCTTTAAAATATGATAAATTTAAAACGTATTTGTGAGAAGAGACAGCTAGTGGGTGCAGGCTTTGTTTCTGAAGTGATGAAAATGTTATGAAATTAAATAGGGGTGATGGTTGTACAATCCTGAGAATATACTAAAAACACTGAATTATACATTTTTAAAGGGTGAATTTTGCAAATGCGAATTATATCTCAATTTTAAAATTCATTTTTTCAACTACAAAAATTACTAAATATAAAAAAGTTATTGACCTCTCCCTCAAGAATAATAAATAATTGATTGAATCACACAAACTCAAGCACATTATAAAACTACATTACAAGGTTGGATGAAATATAATTTGGTAAAATTACGGGTCTTCAATTTCAAGAGAGGTCTACAGTTTTTTAAAAATATGGTATTAGAACTGTCAAAAAAATGAGAGGAATAAACTTCTCACAAGAAGTGGCTAATGTTTGATTTTATGAGTGATTAATTTCAGTTTCCTGTCTTTAAAAAGCATTTTTCAAAAAAACCCAAATAATCACTCCATGTAGAGGAATCTAATTACTTTTAAAATTAGACTTAAAATTTTTTTAAAAATCTCTCTTATTTTTTAAAAAAGGTCAAACGTATTAAACTTTCGTATATTCACTGCCCTGCTATAGGCTGATTTCAAACATATGAAGTTACATGTGTTTACCTGAAATTTGGGGGGAAAAACATTCATGAGAATCTTAAATTTTATGCTACTGAAGTGCTCATGTAGCACCAAGTTCCAATTTTCAAACCCACAAGAGAAGGGGACCACAGAAGAAATAAGCAAAACGCTCCGCTGGAAGGAGGAGTCAGAGATGGTGTAACCTAACTTTCCCGTTTTGCTAACGAAGAGGCTGAGTTACAGAGGGGCGGTGAGCGGCCCAAAGTCACATGGCTGATTAGTGGCAGCGCCAGGACTCCCACTGACGTCCAGTCCAGTGTCCTTCCCACTACAGTACACTGAGCACTCAAGGTTACTGGAACAAGGATTAAAATACCTTGGTATGTCATGCTGGGCCTGCAGCCGGCATTCGGCTTTGGTTGTGGACTTGGGGACAGTGGGGGAGGCAGAGGAAAGAAGCCAACGGGAGAGTGACTTGCAGCCCTTTACACACCGATCCACCAATGTTGAAATAAGGCTGGGTAGGACTTTTCAACCTGTGACAGCTGGCAGTGACTCAGGCATCAAATAGGTCACCTGCTACAGATGAGAGGGTGACTACAGCACCTGCTAGGCATCCTGGTGAAGATTCAGGAAGGCCTAGATGCCTCTTATCTCTCAATTTATGTGTCTTAAAAACAAAACCATAATCCTCACACAAAAAGAAATGTACCTTTTTGATTTATTGCTTGTTCTTGGTCTATATTCGTGCGACTCATCCTCAATGCCATTTTGCCTTTTATACCAGTCGAATAATGTCCGCAGGATGGAAGGCAGGCAGTACTCAGAGAGGGAGCTCATTGAGCTGATGACCTACAGAGAAAAATGTAGGCGATTAAAGAAAGGGCCTTGGTGGCATTGCCAGTTACTGAGAAACTTTTTAGTTCACAAATAACACAAGCACTATTCACTACAAAATTTTCTTATTTATTCACAGTCTTTTCTTTCATAATCTTTATTAGTACATTCCCAAGAGCCCAAGTCCCTTAATGCTGACAGATGTTCCTCATACAATCAGAATTTTGTGGTTCAAGAAAGTTAATTACTTTGACTCCCTTTCATTCTAGACATCATATGTCATATGTTGTGGAACCACAAAGAAATTATTTTCCTACGTTTACCTACCTATATTACTCTGTACTTCTTTGGTCTTCAAAGATGCTTGTTGTACAAATATGTTAATACAATTACGTTAATTGTTTAGGTGAAATAAGTCTATCCCCCGGAATAACCTAAGTGGTAATAATATGTGACATATTTTGCCAATAATCATTCATTTATTCATCTGAAGTAGCTTTAGATTAGACTCAAGGTATGAATAAGTAGCAATAATTTACTCTCCAGTACATTAAAGTCAAACTTCCCCCCTCTTCTTTATACAAAAAAATTGCCTTTGATAGGCTCATTATTCTAATTTCCTTATCTAGAAAGATACCTGATCTTTTACTAATTAGCACACAAAAAAAGAACCTCAATCCATATCTCGTATCATATGCAAAAGTTAACTCAAAATGCAACATACATCTAAGTAGAAAACCTAAAATATAAAACTTCTCAAGAAAACATAGGAGAAAATCCTAAGACTTTAGAGTAGGCAAGGATTTTTTTGCTTTGTTTTTTTTTGAGTCCGGGTCTCATTCTGGCACCCAAGCTGGAGTGCAGTGGCATGATCACAACTCACTGCAGCCTCGACCTCCTGGGCTCAGGCAATCCTTCCACCTCAGCCTCCCGTGTAACTGGGACTACATAGAAGCACATCTCACCCTGCCCAGCTAATATTTTTATTTTTATAGAGACAAGGTCTCACTATGTTGCCTAGGCTGGTCTTGAACTCCTGAGCTCAAGCAATCCTCTTGCCTTGGCCTCCCAAAGTGCTGGGATTACAGGTGAGAGCCAATCTGACTTAGGCAAGGATTTCATAGGTATGACCCCAAAAGCAAAGTCCATGATAAAATGACATACTGAAAGTCATCAAAATTAAAAGCTTCTGCTTTTAGAAAGAAATTATTAAGAGAGTGATAAGCCACAGATGGGAGAAAATATTTGCAAAACACACATCTGATAAAGGTTTTATATCCAGAATGTATAAAACTACATTGAAATAGGTTGTTAAGTACCTCATTAACAAACTGTATAAGCAAATTATAATAGCCAGTACTGATGAGCAGTGATAAAATGGCCATGTTTATATACTGTTGATAACAACAACAACAAAAAACCAGGTATAATATATCTGGAAGTAATTTGGAAATACATATCAATAATCTAATAAATATCATTCTCAAGAAGATCAATCCTAGAACTGCTATCAAGTACATTCTTGGAAATGAATGTTCAAGACATCATTACTTATTCTAGCAAAAATGAAAATAATCTAGATGTCTAACTATATGTAAATTCCTTAATAACATGGGGAATTTGGTATAGACTATTTATGAAATGATTAAAAATCACACTTCAAAAATATATATATTTTTTGAGTCAGGGTCTCACTGTTGCCCAGGCTGAAGTGCAGTGGCATGATCATAGCTCACCACAGTCTCACTTCCTGGGTTCAGGTGATCCTTCTACCTCAGCCTCCCAAGTA
This sequence comes from Cephalopachus bancanus, assembly GCA_027257055.1. Taxonomy (NCBI): domain Eukaryota; kingdom Metazoa; phylum Chordata; class Mammalia; order Primates; family Tarsiidae; genus Cephalopachus; species Cephalopachus bancanus. The sequence goes on from JAPVLO010000233.1 coordinate 553,861, forward strand.
GCTGGGACTACAGGCACACACTAACACATCCAGCTAATTTTTTGATTTTTTGTAGGGATAAGGTCTTACTACGTTGTTCAGGCTGGTCTCGAATTCCTAGGCTTAAGCAATCCTCTCGCCTCAGTCTCCCAAAGTGCCGGGATTACAGGTGTAAGCCACTGTGCCTGGCAGTTTTCAAAAATATTTCATGATATAAAAATGTTCATATGTTAAGTGAAAAAGGAATGAAAAATTATTTAATGGGTAAGATACCAATATGGTGCAGACACTATGTAAGTATGCATACACAGAAAATAAGACCAGGAGGAAGTACATCACACATAGTGTGCTTGTTAAAACCAGGGGTTCGTAGGATAGAAAAGCCAATTAGAGGGAGAGGGTAGGTGGGAGTTTAAGAGAAATAAAGACTGGGTTTTGCCTGGGCCTATTTTAGAAAGAGTAGAAATTTGAGATGAGAGTCAAGAAAAAAAATAAGCAAAGACCCAAGCCAGGCAAGTTTATGGTAATGAAAGTGTTGATACTGATTAAATAACTGTTGATAATGATTATAATGATGATTAATGTGATGAAGGCTTTGAGTGAACTGAAAGAAAAAATATCTGGCTGGTGTGGAAAGTTTGGTTTGCCAAAGTGAAGGAATATAATGTTGAAAATTTTTCTTCTCCAGAAAGAGGGAAGCCCCTAAAGATTTCTGAATAGAGACATAAGCCCATACAAATAGTGTTTGTGAAGGTTTAACTTAGCAGCAATGTGGAGGAGAACACACATACACACACACACATACACAGAGACACACACACAAATTACATGAGGTTATCACAATGGTTCCAGGCATGCAGTGATCTCAGCCTGAGACCGGGAAGGTGGCAGAAGAAATGGAAATCTTAAGTTAACTTAAAACATTTCTGCAGTCCAGCAGGCCAGGTTGAACTTCCTTTTATGAGGCAGGAAACAAGAGTGAAGGAAGCTCAAGAGCTTTGTGTCAATAGGACTTTCCACTGTCACCTTTAAAAGAAGCCCTGAGGTTGAACAAAACTTATTGCTTTCTTCCTCAGAGTCTATCTCACACTAGCCTATTTCATGCACGCTCTCCTGTAATGCTGGATATATAAAATTGTACATTATCGTTAGTTATGGGTTAATATAAGCTAAAAAGAAAAAGGCTATTGCAATCGGCCTGCCCTGTGAACCTAGTCAACATTAACTTTTTTGGAAAAATTGAATAAAAATCTAACTATATAAAAAAGTCCTCCTTCCCCCACCCTGGTAATATCCATAGCCAAGACCTATTTTTCTGCCGTGGTTGTGAATATAAAGCAGTGACTTTTTGGAAGAAAGATAATCATGATATGCAAAAACGCCCCAACACAAGAAAGGATATTTCCCTGAAATTTTTTGAAATAGAAAATGAGATCTCATCTCTACAATAAATCAAAAAATTAGCCGGGCATGGTAGTGTGCACCTGTAGTTCCAGCTACTTGGAAGGCTGAGGCGGAAGGATCGCCGGCACCCAGCAGGTAGAGGCTGCAGTGGCCGGGAGCGGCCACTGTACTCCAGTCTGGGCGAGAAGGTGAGACTCCAACGCCAAAAAAAAAAAAAAGAAAGGAAAATGAAGGAGGTTCTTTCTGGAGAGGAAAAAGAGATCAGAATTCAGAGTTTCCAACTATGGGTTAACTGTCTTAATTATTATACATGCAGTAAAATTTCAAAGCCCCTACTATTATATTTCAATCATTTAAAAATATATGTGCAGGCCGGGCGCGGAGGCTCATGTCTATAATCCCAGCACTTTAGGAGGCTGAGGTGAGAGGACTGCCTGAGCCCATGGGTTCGAAACTAGCCTGGGCAACTTGGCGAGACCTCATCTCTACAATAAATCAAAAAATTAGCCAGGCGTGGTGGCATGTGCCTGTAGTTCCAGCTACTTGGAAGGCTGAGGTGGAAGGATCGCCGGAGCCCAGCAGGTTGACACTGGGATGGCTGCCACTGCACTCCAGTCTGGGTGACAAAGTGAGACTCCAACTCCAATATATATATATGTGATATCCTAGATGGTATTTTGGAAGAGAAAAAGATATTAGAAAAAACAAATGAAATACAAATACAGTGCAGTATAACACATAGTTAATAATAACGTACCGATGCTGGTTTCTTAGTTATGACAAATGTGTCGTGGTAATATAAGATGCTAGCAGCAGGGGAAACTGGCAACTCCCTGCACTGTGTTTGCAACTTTTCTGTAAACCCCAAACTATTCCAAAACACGTTTATTTTACAAAATACTTATGTGGGATATTTACAAGCTCCGTTATTCACTACTGACCCTAAAAGAGATAAAAGTTTATTTTTGAGTCCCAAACAACTCTGGGAAGAACACACAATATTCAAGCACTTCACTTAGGAGGAACTCCCATTCTCCAAAGAGAATGTCCACAGTGTTCCTCGAACCTCATCTATAATGATTTCTTTTCTTCCCATCAAAAAGTCACCCTGAAGCCATCCTTGGTATTGGATCTACCAGGCCACAACACCGAGCCCATCTCAGAAGGGATGAAAGGTCAGCATGGGTGGACGTGTGTGTTTTTCCATCTTTCTGTTACTGCCCTTTTGAGCCCAGGCTTTCAGGAAGGAAGGGTGGAATTTGCAAAGACCTGGCCCTCAAAGCTCAGGAAGGGAGGAAGGTCTAGCTGGCTTCTTGGTTGCTCAACTGGTTCATTTACGGGAAGCAGAGCCAATGGCAAGATGAATTCTTGCTCTGTGCTGCTGCCGAAAGGGGGTAGGCCCAATGACAAAGATGTTCTTGTTGCATTTAAATGATCATATTCTTCCACCATAGATGAGCTAGGTACTGGGTCGCATGAAGAGATGGAGTGCATGGAATCACAGAACTACTTCACACTGCTGTTTTCTTTTTTGGGGGGATAGAGGTGAATACTAAATGCACTTTGTAAATGATTTAATGTGTACTTTGGCATTTTATGTGTGAACAGGCTAAAAGAGACTGTCTGTGATGCTGCGGCTAAGACACTGATTTTTTCATAAGCATTTTATTATACTTGCAAAACGTAAAGAAGGAAACTTCACATATAAATATTTGAATAATTACTCAGTGGAGTCATTCCATATTTTGACAGTAATAAAGCTGACTTCTCATAATGTGCAATTAATGAATAATTTTAAAGTAACTGCATTGATGACAACTAATTTCTCAAACAAATTCAGGTGGTCAAGCAACTTTGGGCTCAGGGTACTCATTATGTAATACCATAAAACACTAATATCTTTAATTTCAAATGTAATTTATTTTTACTTAATCACATATTATACTATTGCTAAGTTATAGCATTCAGTGAGTAATGACAAAAAGTTAAGAATAGTTTATTGCAAAAACTTATAATTATAAAAAATCTATACATTATATTTTTCCTGCAAATTAGAATAAGATCTTCATTATTTGATTTTAAAATCTTAGTCTATTTTACAGAACACAGTGTTCGACTGGGGAATAATTTAAGAAATGCTAACTAACGCTAGCATAAATTCAATGCCAGTTAATTTATTTTTACTCTCAATTGCTTACATTTTTCATTTATACATTTTAAAATAGATTTTTTTTTTTTTTTTTGAGTTGGAGTCTCATTCTGTTGCCCAGACTGGAGTGCAGTGGCCGCTCCCGGTCACCGCAGCCTCAACCTGCTGGTCTCCGGCGATCCTTCCGCCTCAGCCTTCCGAGTGGCCGGAATTACAGGCATGCACTACCACGCCCGGCTGATTTTTTGATTTATTGTAGAGATGAGGTCTCGCTGCCCAGGCGGGTCTCAAACCCGCGAGCTTAGGCAATCCACTCACCTCAGCCTCCCAAAGGCGTGGGATTACAGGCTGAGCCACTGAGCCCAGCTAAAATAGATTTTTTAAAATCGTACCATTAAAATCAATGTTGAAACATTAGAGTTGCATCTGCTTTCTTGTCCAGAAACTTATTAGTATCCAAGATGTAAAAAGCAATATTAGCTCTGTATAGATGTATGGACCTATTTTACCATGTGTTTCCTGTTTACAGATAACATTTTTAACATATTAAGAAACTACGTACATGGCCGGGCTCGGTGGCTCAGCCTGTAATCCCAGAACTTTGGGAGGCCGAGGCAAGTGGATTGCCTGAACCCATGGGCTCGAGACCCACCCGGGCAACTTGACGAGACCTTGCCTCTACAATAAATCAAAAATTAGCTGGGTGTGGTGGCATGCGCCTGTAGTTCCGACTACTTGTAAGGCTGAGGCGGAAGGATCACTGGAGCACAGCAGGTCGAGGCTGTGACTGGGAGACAGAGTGAGACTCCAACTCAAAAAAAAAAAAAAAGAAACTAAGTGCATAGTATATAAGCACAGCAGTACACAAAAGTACATGAGACACATGCTAACTGGAAGTAAACCTCAATTAAACTCACTTAGAATGTTTGAGAAAGCATCTAGAATTCATAGACATGACACCAGTAAAGAATGTAAGTCACACTAAATTGCAAACAGTTACAACCTAAGGTAAAGTTTTCAGAACCCAACATGTGGTGGCAAACCCTTCAAGTGCCATGTTTGCATAATTTCACTCGTGTATTGTAATGATCAAATTTTCTTGGGTTCAAGATACAACTCTGCCCCTTATTTGCTGTATGAGCTTAGTTTCACCATTTCTCTGAAGCTCTGTGTTCTTAGCTGTAAAATGGGACTAAAACTAGTTACCTCACTGGGATTTTATGAGGACAAATGAGATGCTATAAGATGTGAGGAACATAACAGACCTTAAAAATTATCTGTTTCCTTCTTTTATTTTCAAATGTGGAAACTGAAGCACAAAGGGAAAAAAATGACTGTGATAAGATCACGGGCAAAGTTAATGATAGGATAAATAACAGAAGTTGCTGACAGAATTTTATTCATGAGTGCTAGAGAAATTGTCACTTTTTTTTTTTTTTGAGATCAAGACTCACTCTGTCACCCAGGTTGAAGTGCAATGGGATGATCATGGCTCATGCCAGCTTCATCGTCCCTTCCACCTCAGCCTCCTGAAGAGCTGGGACTACAGGTATATGGCACCATGCCCAGCTAATTTTCTTATTTTTTAACTGTAGCAATATCACTATGCTGCCCAGGCTGGTCTCCAACTCTCGGACTCAAGAGATTCTTCCACTCAGCCTCCCAAAGTGCTGTGATTACAGACTTCAGCCACCATACTCTGCCAGAAATGTCACTTTCTAGGTATACTGTGGAAACCCAAAAAACTACCTATCCCTCATCCAAGCACAAACTCTCAGGGCCTCCAGTAGAATGCTTTTGGCTTAGTTTGTGTTCCCAGGCTTTTCTGACTCCAGCAGATATAAACACTGTGCCTTGTGCCTGGCGCCTTCCAAATGCTGACTTTAGAGGTCACTAAGCAATGTTCATCCTACGTTAGACACATAAGAGAAAGGAAGCAAACATTTGGCTCCCTCAGTTTGCTGCAGGCAAACTCCAGAGCCAAAGAGAAAAGACACACTGAGGAGTGTTAACGCCTGACTATTCTGGAACCAGAATCAGTCAGCTGAATAAAACGAACTTCTACATTGTCCAATTTATCCACATGGAAGACTCAGGAACCTCAACCACTCTGAGAAAACCGTCAAGCCCAAATCGAACTGAAGAACGGACACGACTCTGCAGGAAGGCACAGTGTGAGCTCCTGTACTTCGTTCAATGTCAGAGTCCCTAAGACACACGCAGCCCTCCTATGACCCTGCTCTCCCTTGCCCACTGCATTCCCAATAATCTGTCCTTCTCACCAGTCTCAATCACCCACGCATCACTCATGCTTCCTCGCGCCTCACTGCCAACTTTCTTCTTGACCCCTGAAATCTGGTTTCTGTTCTCGTCACACTACTGACACCTCTATCTGAAAGATCGGCAGGGACACACCCAATGGCCAACCAATGGCCTTTAGTGTAATCATTTCCCTTGAAATCTCCTCAGCAAATGACACTATTTACCAGGTTCTTCTAGAAACGCCTTTCCCCTCGGGATCCTAGTTTGCTTCCCTTAATCAGCCTCCTGTACTTACTCTTATCTCCTGTGCTGTTCCTGATAAAAACGCTAAAGCATAGTAAGATAATTCACAAGTGACAGTAAGGACCTGAATTCTAATTCTGATTGTTCAGGCTCTGATTGGCACAAGATCCTTTGGGGAGTAATCATATATTACTAGGTAGAGAAGAAATTACTTCCACTCACTGTATGAGACTGTTTTAAGAAACAAAGAGCAATATCTCAATGCAGTGTACAATTGTTTACATTATTATTATTATTATCATCATTATTATTATTGAGTCAGAGTCTCACTCTGTCACCCAGGTTGGAGTGCAGTGGTGCAATCATGGCTCACCACAGCTTGAACTCCTGGGCTCAGGCAATCCTTCTGCCTCAGTCTCCCAAGAAGCTGGGACTAGAGGTACACACCATCACATTTGGCTAATTTATTTTAGTTTCTGTAAAGACAAGGTCTTGCTATGTTGTCTAGGTTGGTCTCGAACTCCCAGGCTCAAGCGATCCTCTCACCTCAGCCTCTCTAAGTGCTGGTATTACAGGTATGAGCCACCGTGCCCAGCGTGTTTGCATTATTTAACTCATTATATGTTTGTCACCATCAGACAGTACATAAGCAAAGTTCTAAAAGCCAAGTGCAGAGAAAATCAACCAGAAGCCATATGCATGGAGCTGGAAGAAAAAAGATGCAGTTATTACTTTATTCAACAGCCCGAATTTTCATCTCTCAGAGTAAATGTGTCTAGCGACTGTCATTAATACATTCTCCAACAGTTAAGGGTTACAATCCCCTCTCAGGGCAACAGTTATTTTGGAGTGATGCTCTTCAGTTTTAAAAACAGGCTAACTTGATATCTGAGTTGCGTTCAACCCCCATCCACCCACAACTAACTCATCACAGTGGATGAGTTGTTTTTTGGTGTTGACTGTTGTTTCTTTGAAGAATCTGAAAGAAAATGCCATGGCCTTTATATTTTAAAAAGATGTCTGTAAAATTTGATCACAGAAGAAAATCACTTGAAGGTAAAATGGTAAGCTCACCATACCTTTCATCCGTAAGCTCCTACCCAGATCACAGCCAGGAAATGCATCACTCACACCGTGATAATACTCTGGCATAATGACACTCATAACCAACCACTGTAATGTAGTTATGAAAGCAAGTCTCTTAAACTATTTACCAGCAACCTGTTGACTATGAAAATGCATTCTACATGTCCATGAACAGCCACTATAGCCAATGACTGTCCCAAAGCCAGCTTCCAATGAGTCCCCAGATGCTCACCTCCGGTTCTTCCTCATCTGTGTCTTCTGCGATGTCCCCCCACCAGCTGCCATGAAAGCCATTTCTATCTCAGAATGCTCCATCTTCCCAGGCTTCTCTCACTTTTTGGGCACCCTTTTTCTGGCCATCCTTTTGTGAATCCTACCTCCTGATCCTAAACTCTTTATGATATTCTTCATTCATTGGCTCTGCTCTTTCTAATCTCTCGCACTTGGTGAGTGACCACACATAGCACTGGTTGAGCCCCAGTCATTTCTCCCGAGACAGTTCACCTGTCTGAAAATTCAGTACGTATAAAACTGATTTATAGCTTTTGCTTGTTTTCTCCACCAAAGCATAGTATTCTCTGCTTGAAAAGCTCCTAATCACAGAATATAGTCAAGACTAATTAGCACAGTCCCTACAACTCACTGCAATGGACTCTGTCCAACTTTCTATCTTTATACCCAGCCACTTGCCTTCCCCCAGTACTCTGCTTTTTGCTTTTTTTTTTTTTTTGAGTCGAGGTCTTACTTTGTTGCCCAGGCTGGAGTGTAGTAGCACAATCAAGGCTCACCGCAGCCTCAACCTCCTCTTGCCTCAGCCTCCCCAGTAGCTGGGACTACATGTGTGTGCCACCACACCCAGCTAATTTTTTGATTTTTTTTGTGTGTGAAGATGAGGTCTCGCTATGTTACCTAGGCTGGTCTTGAACTCCTGGGCTCAAGCAATCCTCCTGCCTCAGCCTCCCAAAGTGCTGGGATTACAGGTGTGAGCCACAGTGCCCATCCACTCTGCACTTTTCACCTTTGGCTTCACCTTCGTCCACGAGATACAGCTGCCTGGCATACCTGGGCCCATCTTGTTCATCTGGATAATGGGTATCTTAAATGTCACTCCTCCTTGACTGATTCCTGTGACACACATCTGTCAACCTTCCTAGCATCATCAAGTGCTCCCTTGTCTGAGTTCTCTATTATAGCCTTTCCATTGCTGTATTGCTTTTGTAGATATCTGTCTCCCTTCTGGGACTGAGAATTCTTTGAGGACAGTAACACTGTCTTAGATGGGACCCTACCAAGCTAAAAAGCTTCTGCACAGTGAAATAAACCATCAAGAGAGTAAAGAGACAACCCACAGAATGGGAGAAAATATTTGCAAATGTGCATCTGACAAAGGCCTAACATCCAGAATCTATAAGGAACTCAAACAAGTTGACAGGAAAAAAGCAACCTCATTAAAGAGTGGGCAAAGAACATGAACAGACACTTCTCAAAAGAAGACATATAAGCAGCCAACAAAGATATGAAAAAATGCTCAACATCACCAACCATCAGAGAAATGCAAATCAAAACTACAAAGAGATGTCATTTCACACTGGCCAGGATGGCTATTATTAAAAAGTCAAAAAACAACAGGTGCTTGCAAGGCTGAGAAGAAAAGGGACCACTCTTACACTGTTGGTGGGAACGTGAGCTTGGGTTTCAGATGAGCCTGTCCCTGCCCCTAGTTCAACCTCTGTGAAATGCAGTTTGGATATTTCTCCAAGAACTAAAAATAGAGTTGCCATTCAAATCAGCAATCCCACTTCTGGGTATATACCCCAAAGAAAACAAATCGCTTTACCCAAAAGACACTTGCACCTATATGTTTATGGCAATAACACGGACCCAACTCAGATGCTTACCGATGGTGGTCTGGATAAAGAAAATATGGTACATATACACCTATGGAATACTACACAGCAAAAAAAAAAGAATGAAATCATGTCTTTGCAGCAACACTGGTGAGTTGAAGATCATCATTCTAAGTGAATTTCACAGAAACAAACAAAAAAAATGAGTATCACATGGTCTTACTCATAAGTTGGTACTAAACACTGGGCATACAAGGCCACCATGATGGGAACAGCAGACACCGGTGCTATTAAAAAAGGGGGAGATAGGGAGGGAGTGAAGAAGCGAGAATATGGGACTTAAAAATACCCGCTGGGTGTGCGCACCAGAGCAGGGGTGGGCTCATCTCAGAAGCCCAAACCTCACCTTCACGCAATATTCCTATGTAACAAATCCACACGTGTACCTCATGATTCTAAAATAAAAATAAAATAAAACTTACTCATTAAAAAAACCCTCTCTCTCATTTGTTTTTGTAACCCCAGCATCTTTTACAGATCAGGCACTTATGATTTTTTTGAATTAAATGGACATAGCTCCAAATCATGGTTTATAACTACGGATATCTTGTGTTTCTCCTTCGCTCCACCAATATTGATTCTTCTTAAATAATTTTGCTTGCAATCATCCTTTCTTGTGAGTCTCCCTGCCTCCAATTTAGTTCTGGCCCCGTTGGCCTGAAATCTTTATCAAGGCCAAGCTCCCGAAATACCTCCAGCCTATCAGGTTTCTCTCCACTGGTTCCTTCATGAACGCTGTCTCCTCAGGGTCAACATCAAGGTCCCACTTTGATTGCTTGGACCTTGGGATGTGCGGTATAAAGCTCCATCCCACTGGCATTAAGACCTTCCACAGTCTGATCCCTTCCTACCTATGCAGACTGGTCTCTTTCTTAACACTCCAAGACTGCAGGAAAAAATTTATGTTTCAACGGAAAACAAGAGCATACCTTGCAAGGAGTTCTCCCATAATGAGTCTACAGAGGCTTTGCATTTTTCAATACCTTCAAGCTATTTCCAAACTGTATTAATATAAATGGTAGATAACTGATAGCAATGCAAAATAATCCTTGTCTGCAGACATGAAAACAAACTATCCAGTGAAGGTTCAATTTACTGCTCTCTCCTGTGTGGAAGAAGACAGTTTTGCCTCTGATTGCATGTTCATATCAATGCTCCTGATTCATAAATGTGTCTGGTTTTGGGACTTTCATCCCTCATTAATAATGAACTAAATAAAACCTTTAACACGTGTTCATTTCATGTCTGAGTCATGATTTTGGTGTTTTCGAAGATTATCCTTTAACAACACACAACTTCTGCCCCAGCTAAACTGTATAAACACACACATGCACACGTAACAAATGTTTGCTAAATTAATTTAAATAACTTGATTACCAGGACGAGTTTTCATTCACTTTACTCTCTAAGTCCTGACAGTTGTTAGCCATTTAAAATAAAAAGTTAGTGGCAATATACAATTTCAAAATGCTGTTGGAAATCGCTTCTACCTTTATTGACTATTGCTACTGGTCTGACTTTTTCACGAGCAGAGACTGAAAGCTGTAGCCCACAGGGCTCTGACCCTTTCTCTCCTCCTCCATGAAGACCCTCCTGGCTGCCCAGGGTAGAGCAACGCTAGCTGTCAGTTTTCCACCGTTAGCTTATTTACTAGCCTGAGGTTATTCTGTATCTCATTGCAGTTTTATTTCTCTCTCCCACCAGACTGGGGGCCAGTATGGTAGGCAGGCACTATGCTTTTTCATATTTGTCTCCAAAGCTGACTTCATGCCTGGCACATGGCTGCCATGTGGTGGGTGCTGTGCAAGAAGAGGTAAAACTTATGTTTGTGAAACTACAAAGTGAAATTCTGGGAATAAGGGCACAAATTCCTGGTTCTACAAGGTGTGAAGCATTTACAAGTATGGTTTTGTTCTCCCTCTAACATTGAGCTCAAAAAAATTAATCCTGCTTGGACAACTTGTCATTTATGAAGCCTCTCTCCAGGTTTACTCTATATGGGGTTGGATTATAATTAGGTTAAATCAAGAGATATTAAACCAATAGTTAATTAAGATTATAAATGTATAAAATATAAGAGAAAATTCCAGAAAACATGAAACTTTAGCTTCTAAATATATACATATATTTAAATTCAAACTGGCCGATTGGCAAATTTGAGAATTCCACAGTGGAAAAAAAAAAAAAAAAAGACACAGAACTATATATAGTTTTAGTTTTACTGGACATTTTGGCAAAATACCTAGCAAAAACAGATAGTTGTTACCTAATACTCGTTCTTCCCTTCTTCCTTAGTTAGAAAATACCGATTTGTAGATAGATACCTAGTTGCCCAATGTAAAATTTCCCAGTCTTTCTCATCACTAAATGTGCCCATGTGATTATGATCTGACCTGCTGGATGTAAGTAGAATGATTGTGCAATGTTGGAACGTTTTGCTTTATATTTTTCTGTAATTACTTGACCATTTTTCCTTCCTGCTTCTTAAAATACAGATGCAATAGCTGGGCTCCAGCAGCCATACTGAAACTGGGGGGTATAATCCATACATAATAAAAAATAATATAAATCCAAATTGATTTTCTCTATACTTTTTGAACATTAGAGAGAAATGAACTATCTTGTTCAAAAAGATTTTATTTTGTCATTTTCAGCCAAACCTGATCATAACTGATATAAGATCTTAGATCCTTTACCTATTGAAAACTCCCACCGGACACAGTGGCTCACATCTGTAATCCCAGCACTTTGGGAGGCGAAGGCAAGAGGATTACCTGAGCCCAGGGGTTCAAGACCAGCCTGGGCAACTTGGCAAGACCTCATCTCTACAATAAATCAAAGATTAGCTGGGCATGGTGGTGCATGCCTGTAGTTCCAGTTACTTAGAAGGCTGAAGCAGAAAGATCATCTGAGTCGAGTAGGTTGAGGCCTGTGGTGATTGTGAATGTGCCACTGTACTCCAGCCTGGGCAACAGAGTGAGACTCCTACTCAAAAAAAATAAAAAAAATTTTTTTTCTTTTTGAAAACTCTCCTCTAAATTCTCATCAACCTAGTTTTTAGAAACATAAACAGGTGACAGAGTAAAAAGCACAGGTTGTATAGTCAGAACATATAAATTCCATTCTTGGCTCCTTCAGGTTTTAGTAATATAGTATTGGGTAACTTCTCTGAGACTCATTTCCATTTAATGAAATATACAGATGATAATGATATCTTCTTCTTGGAGTAGTTTGAAGGATTGCATGATGTCAGGTGAGATAATACTGGGGGTGCCAAAAATGTGTACACATTTTAAGAGATGTTTGCTGTAATCAAAAGTGTCTCGATGCTCATGGTAAACACTTTGAGCACCTCTTATAATTGCAGAAGTCAAATGTGACTTATGTTCATCTTACTATTACAATTTTAACAGTTTTTCCTTTCTTAAAATGTGTATACATTTTTTTGATACCCTCTGTATATAAGAAGGGACTTGGTAAATTATTAAGTATTGCATGATTTTTTTGCTTCTATTTTTAGCAAGAGGAAAATGAATCATGGGTTGGTTACGTGGAGAAGTAAACAGGGCATCCAGGATTAGGCAACAGAAGGATAGAAGCCAAGCTCTATATACCCTATCATTCGTGCAGTGACATTTAAAAGAAAGAAACACACAAATATCTTCCAAACAGGGACCGGGTGTATGCTGATCAAAGGATGCATTTAGCACAGTGCCTATCTTATAGTAGGAACTAAATAAATGTTACCTCTATGATTACTATTCTTCCTACAATTTCAGCAATGGCATTTACAAGCACTCGTGGGGGCATCTCTAGCTTGTTCTTGTCCCATTGAAAGACCTCTGTGGGAATTGAGATTAAAATCCTACTCTTTGGAATCAGAACAAAGGGAATCACATACTTTCAATGTCTAAAGGCAAAAGACTAAGAGACTTTGATATATCCATGGCCTCACCAATGGAACCACAATTCTTTTTTTAATTTAATCTTTTAAATTAGTTTTTCTTTTTCTTTTTTTAAAAAATTTTTTATTTTAAAGATGTGGGGTACAATTCAGGGTTAGGTATACAAATGTTCATTATACAGGTATCCTTGTTGATGAGGTATGCTCCCTCTCCCACAGCAGATTCCCAATACTGCCAATCCTTTTCTTATAGTATTATGATAATTGTTCAAGGTTCACTTATGAGTGAAACCATATGATACTCAGTTCTTTGTTTCTGCGATAAATCACTCAGTCTATCCAAGTTACTGTGAAGTTCATAATTTTGTTCTTCTTTATGGCTGCATAATATTACATCGTGTATATGTACCACATTTTAAAAATCCAGTCCTCTTTCCATGGGCAGCGGAGTTGGGGACCACAGTTCTTATATGTTGGTTTAAATAATATATGAGCATTACCTTAATCTGTTTTGTGCTGTTGAGACTGTGTAACTTACAAAGAACAGAAATTTATTTCTCATAGTTCTGGAGGCTGGGAAGTCTAAGATCAAATCACTAGTAAGTTCATTGCCTGGTGAAGGTTTAGTCTCCACTCCTAAGATGGCTCCTTGAATGCCATGTCTCACAAGGTGGAAGGGGGAGAAGAGACAAACTTCCTCCATCAAGCCCACTTATAAGGGCACCTAATCCCACTCATAAGGGAGCAGCCCTCATGGCCTAATCTTAATACTGTCATACCGAAAACACTTGAAATTTGGAGGAGGACACATTTAAACCATAGAAGGCACTTTCAAAAAATTACTTTGCTAACTTTGGTCTCCATTGAATTCAAGATTGGTGGACCAATCTAGTCAAGCTTCTCTATGGCTTGGGAGTTGACTTTTAGACTGTCTTCTCACATGGTTCATGTGTGAGTTTATGTTTTAACGATCAGAGGACAATCCTATTTGTCTTATTTGGAAGCTTTTAGTGACCATCTTACTATTGGTTCACATCTAAAGTTCTAATACAGGCTACAGGGCAGTGCTTCCCAAGTTTGGATGATTTTGTGAGTCACATGGGGGATTTATTAAAATGCAGACTCAGTAGCTCTGGGGCAAGACTGAGATTATACATTTCTACCAGCTCCCAGGTAATGCTGATGATGAAGACCCATGGACAACACTTTCAGTGGAACATTAAGAGTAATAGCTAATTAAATGTCAAGGTTGGAATATAAACCCAGGTCTGTCTTGCTCCAAAGGCTCTTTCCCACAAAGTTGAGATTCAGAAACAGAAAGCAGAATAATAAATGAGAAATTGCCTTTAAGCTCAATTATTTGGGATAACTACTATCTGCAATGTTAAAACTTAGAACTAGCCGGGCTCGGTGGCTCAGCCTGTAATCCCGTGCCTTTGGGAGGCTGAGGTGAGTGGATTGCCTGAGCCCACAGGTTCGAGACCCACCTGGGCAGCGAGACCTCATCTCTACAAATAAATCAAAAAATCAAAAAATCAGCCGGGCGTAGTAGTGCATGCCTGTAATTCCGGTTACTTGGAAGGCTGAGGCGGAAGGATCACCAGAGCCCAGCAGGTCGAGGCTGCAGTGGCTGGGAGCGGCCACTGCACTCCAGTCTGGGCGACAGAGTGAGATTCCAACTCTAAATAAATAAATAAAATAAAACTTAGAACTTATTTTCTAAAGAGAATAAAGAGAGGTACACTGGGCTGTAGAAAAATAACATTCTTCTGAGGAACACTCAGTGATAATTTAACAGGAAAAATAGATAAAAAATATAAAATAGAGTAAAAAGTGGTAGAAAGCAGATGAATGATATTTACATTCTTTTTTTGTTTGTTTAGTTGTTTGTTTGTTTTGAGTTGGAGCCTCACTCCATCGCTCAGATTGGTGTGCAGTGTCACGCTGCTCACGGCCACCCCAGCGTTGACCTGCTGGGCTCTGGTGATCCTTCCGCCTCAGCCTTCTAAGTAGCCAGAACTACAGGCGTGTGCTACCACACTCAGCTAATTTTTTATTTACTGAAGAGACAAGGTCTCACCAAGTTGTCCAAGCTGGTCTCAAACCCATGGACTCAGGCAATTCACTTGCCTCGGCCTCCCAAAGTACTGGGATTACAGGCTGAGCCACCGAGCCTGGCCAATATTTACGTTCTTTAAAGAGAACACAAAGAGCCACAACTTGCCACATTTCCAAAATGATGACCCCAGACATCACGTGTCATATTCACCAAGGGTCTCTGACTAACTATCCCAGCACCCGCTAGGTGACAACAGCAACTGACAACAAGACTAGACAAGACAGTGCCATGACATGGTGAGACGAGGTCCATCTACCATTTCAGCAGCATCCCAGAAAACAGCCAGCTCTGCCAGCAACAGTGTGCAAGCCCTGAGCCACACCAGCCTTGGGTGGCTGGCCTTGGAGGGCTAGCCGTGAGCTTGAGTTTGTGAGGTCTCCCTCAGGGAACAGCTCATAAAATAGAAAACGGAGGACTTCATCCCAACAGTGAGTTGTGATTTTTCTGGATCACACAAGTCTGGACTTGTACAATCAGAAATATTGCCTCTGGATTTCACATTAAAGGCAATTTCAATGCCCTACAGAAGGCGTACTTTCTGTGTGTTCTTCATTAGACCACAAAAAATAGCATATTAGATCAGGCCATGGTTCATTCAGCAGTATTTTGCATCTGATGTTGGCACCAACTGAGGTTTTTGAAGAAGAACATGGTGTCCTCTTTGTCATTAGCTGCAGAAGTTTAGGAAATACCACAAACGCATCTGCAGCTTCTTCTAATGTCTTAAATGTACCTGGTACCTCCCTGAATTTACTGAAACAGGATCTATCTGATCCAAATTTCTTTTTTTTAAACATATTTTTTATTTTGAAATTGTGGGAAATAGTTAAGGGTTAGGTTTACAAATATGCATCATCCAGGCACCCTTGTGGATAAGGGGTGTCTCCCGTCCCCAGACAGATATTGACTACCATTAGTCTCACCTCCCTTCTCCTCCCTAATCCACTCCATAGTTTCCCACACTGTCAGTCCTTTTCCTATAGTATTATGATAGATGTTCAAGGTCCACTATATGAGTGAGAACATGTGATACTCAGATCTTTGTTTCTGTGAGAGATCACTCAGTATTATAGACTCTAGTTCCCATTCAGGTTGCCTGATCCAAATTTCTTATGCTTATTACCTACTATTGAGAACTGTATGTCCTTATACTAGACCTAGCCTATTTTCAAATGACTTTTTTTGTATTTATTATATCATAAGTTATTTTGTTCATGTATTATTTTCTCTATTAGAATCTAAGGTCCTATATTGTTTTATATTCATTATTTAGGTGATTTCTCTCTCACAAGATTGTGAATTCCGGAAGATCTTAAACTTATCCTAGATTTTATATCACCATTCCCTAGCACCGTGTCAAGCAAGTAACAGGCATTACAAAAAAAATGTTGAATGAAAACCAAAAAAAGCTCTAGTGCAGTATTGTTTATTCAGAAGAATCTCACATTTTGGAATGGAATTTCCTATAAACTATCTTTACTCAGTTTCTTTAATTCTACTATACAAAGATTTAGGAAACAATCCGTTGAGGCCCTACTCATATTATCCCTAAATTTTTCAGTTCTTTTCTAATTCCAATCACTAGGCTAGAAGACCCAAACTTCACCTGTACGTAGACTACTTATGTACTAATCCTGACTTGGATACCACATCTTTAAATTAAAAGTAAAAAAAAAAAAAAAGAGAAATATTGATACACACAACAAGGATGAATATCAAAATTAAGCAGAGTAAAAGAAACTAAACTAAAAGAGCATATCCTGTATGATTCCATTTATATAAAAATCAAGGATATGAAAACTAATGAATAGTGACAGAAAACAGATGGGGGTCAGGAGGAATAGATTATAAGATAACCCAGTGAAACTTTTGTGGGTGATAGGTTTGTTCATTTTTTGACTCTGGTGATTTCACAGGCTTGTACACACATCTAAACTTACTGTGTCCCTCAACCGTGTATAGTTTATTATATGCCAATTATACGTCAATAAATTTGTTTTTAAAAAATAAATAAATAAATAAATAAATAGAATAAATAAAATAAAATAAAGAGGGGAAAAAATAAAGAGGGGAAAAAATCAATAGGCGAAATATCTATAAACCATAGTCCTTAGAGATGCATTCATAAGATGACATATCCCTGTATCCTCTTTGAGGAAATTAATCAATGCAATAGTGAACTCTCAGGCCATGCCTTTTGCATATTTTAAAACAAATAAAGACCAGTGTATAACACACATAACATATCACATACTTGATCAAATTGAGGGTCTTCTCCACGCTGTAGAGATTTTGTTAATGGCTTTTCCTAGAAAGAAAAATAATACATACAATAGTTATTAAACACTTTCAAATATTATTTTTAAAATGCCATTATTGTAATAATTTTTCTCACCCATTTCTCTCTTTATGGAGGTGTCAATTTAAAAATAAGTGACAAATTCTCCCTGAATATGCAGTGTTTGATCATTTGCGCCATGATTCTTGCTATTCTTCTTACCACATACACCTCTTTGATCAAAACATTAAGAATCCAAGGCTTAGAGAAATTCAAAACTATTAGGTTGCTGCATAAGTTCGCAGTGTGTTTTTAGTATGGCAAAACACTTCGATGTTGGGAGTTTGTTTATCGTTTGTCATTTGTCATTTGGAGTGACAAAGTATAAGAATACTCTTGCATTTTGCAGATTTGACGAAAGTTAGTGCTGTTTGTGGGCTAAAGAAGGTGGAATGTCAAGTGGAAGAAAACAAACCCTTTGACATATTTTTCTATTTGAGTTTAACAGAGGAGTTAAGGTAGAGGAGGTGGCTTGAAACATCTGTGCCACGTTCAGGGAGAATGCCATCCTGGAAAGTACGACAAGAAAATGGTTTGCCATTTCAAAGAGGGCCACTTTGACCTGAGTGATTCTCCACCTTCAGGAAGACTATTGGGCTTTGATGAAGACCATTTAAATGCTTTAATCCATGATGATCCACACCAGTCAACCTGAGATTTGGCCAATGTAATGAACTGTGACCAGTCAACCATGATGTCACATTTGCATTCCACCGGCAAAAGAAAAACGCTAGGAGCTTATGCACCAGCCCAATACTATGAGCAATCGCCTCATACTTATTTTAAAGATTTATATCAAAAAGACAAATGATAGTAAGTGTTGGTGAGAATGTCGACTATTGGTAGGAACGTAAACTAGTACGTTCCCAGTCACTATGAAAAACAGTATGAAAGTTCCTCAAAAAATTAAAAATAAAACTAACATATAATCCAACAATTTTACCCTGGGTATATAGTCAAAGAAAATGACATAAGTATGTTGAAGAGTTAGCTAAGTACCCATGTTCACAGCAGCGTTATTCCCAATAGAATAAATATGGAATTAACCTAAGAGCCCATCAAAGGATGAACAGATAAAGAAAATGTGTGTGTATAAACATACAATGGAATATATTTCAGCCTTCAAAAAGGAGATCCCAATATTGCAACAACATGAATGAGTCTGGAAGACATTGTGCTAAGTGGGAAGCCAGGCACAGAAAGGCAAACCCTACACGATCTTACTTGTATGTAGAATTTTAAAAAGTCAAACTTATAAAGCAGAGAGAAGAATGGTAGTTACCAAGGGCTGGTTGGGGAGGGGTTGAGGGGAAATGGAAGATGTTGGTCAAAGGGTACAGAGTTTCAGTCAGACAAGAAGAATCAGTTCTGGAGATCTATTGCACTGCATAATGACTGTAGTTAATCATAATGTATTGTGTTATGGTGTGAATGTGTCCTTCCCAAAAATTCATACGTTGAAACCTACCCCTTAAGGTGATGGTGTTAAGAGGTAGGGCCTTTGGGAGGTGATTAGATCACAATGGCAGAACCCTCGTGGGTGGGACTAGTACCCCAAGAGAGGCCCTTGGGAGGGTGTCCACCCTTTCCACCATGTGAGGAGAAGGCATCATACATGAGGAAGACGGCCCTCACCAGACACCAAATCTACCAACAATGCTTTGATCTTGGACTTCCCAGTCTCCAGAACTGTGTATTATAACTTTGTGTTGTTTATTAGCCATCGAGCTTCTGGTAATTTGTGATAGCAGTGTGAATGGTCTAAAACATATTATATACTTGAAAATTGCTAAGAAAGTAGATTTTTAAATGTTCTCACCACACACACACCAATATGTAAGATTATATATGTATAGTGAGTACTAATTATTAGCTTGATTTATTCATTACACATATGTCAAAACATCATATTGTAAATAATTAGGGAAAACTAACAAACTCTGGGATTTACTTATAAAAAACTATGTATTTATTTTTACATGTTTAAACTTCAGTCACCTTCAAAGTAATCTTTGATGCAATACACCTATCAAGATGCTTTTTGCAATGCTCAAAATAGTTTTGAACTTGTCAATTTTGATGCCTTTAAATGCTTCTACTGTTTTTTGTACACAACTTTGTAATACAACTTTTGGCAAAACAATTCCCTTTGAGGACTTTTTTCATTTAGAGAAAGAAAAAAAGTTGCTGGTGCAAGATCAGGTGAATAGGGAAGGTGGGGCAGGGGGGTCATGCCATTTTTAGTCAAAAACTGCTGAACACTCAGCATGGTGTGGGCAAGTGCTCTCCTAAATTACTCACCATGAGATGGACAAACACAGTGAACGAATCTCCAAAAAAATAATTAACCAAAGCTGAATGTAGTCTCTCAAAACAGTAGCTGGCACACTGATGCCCATGGGTTCCTAGAACACTTACCTAGCAGGGGAAGCCTGTACTACAAGGGACCTGCTCTCCAAAGATAATTCTGGGTTTTTGAGTCCCCCCTTGCATATACAATTTTTGTCAGTTTTGAAAAAAAAGAATCTGGTGTCATAAGTGATCCTGTGTTTTCAATGTAAACCATGTAATAAAAACCATAGGATTTATTTGAAAAATTTCAGTATTTATCTTGAGACTTGACAGGTAATAAAAAAGTTGAAAGTGACACATTATTCCAAATCTCTAGATTTAGAAACAAAGTAAAGTCTATTTATTAGACTGGTGTTGAAGGACAACCTACCAGTCATACATTTACCACACATAGTTCGCGAATCTGGGGTATGTGATTTGTCTTATACCACATCTAATTCTGCAAAAATAACCCAAGTAAAGACAAGGTTCTACAGAAACAATTCTCCTTAATCATTTAAACTTTGTTTACATTAAGAAGCCTTAACTGACCTTCCAGAAGGCCATTTTATACTTACTTATCCATATCCCAAATCAAATTTTGGATTTAGGTTTAGAAACCACGCAAATGTTATATTTTTTAAAATTGTAAGTTTTTCTTTAGCCAGTGCAACTGCCCCAGAAAGACACTATTTACATCTAGCTGCTTACTCAGACCCTTTCCCTCTGCATCTAAACATTTCTCCAATCTTCTCCTCCACTCACAAAGAGGACTTATATCTAAGGCAGATGCAAGACCCATGCCCACCCCAGGGTCTTTGTTCTTGAAGAGATGCATATGGTGGGCTCATCCTGCATGTCGGAAGTTTTACCAAGAGCCTTATGAATCAACTACTCTTTCTCATGTACAAACTATATCATTTCAAAATATATATTCATCCAAAATAAAGAGAACACCATGCTCCTACAGGTTAATAAACTTTTTCTCTTCCAAGTATATTACCTCAGACATATGAGTGAGAGAGTAGATATAAAAAAAGTGGGAGAGAACAAGGAAGAACAATGAAAGAAGTCACAGATGCAGCTGATTGTCCAAGAAGACAAATTCAGCAATTAAGTTGGAAAGTACTTCCTGTATATGTAAAGTCTGCAGTGTCATCTGAAGTTCTTTGTAAAACCAACTAAAATACAAATATGAAAATTAAAGTAAAAACAGGGGGTATCAGTCCCACAAACATCCTTGGAACAAGCCCAGTGCGAGCATCTCTACTTCATGTTTTATTGATTTATCACCCAACAATGACTGAGGGTCATACAATGTGTCAAATGCTACATGCTGGATGGAATGCTGAAGAATACACATCCCTGCCATTAGGGCGAAGAGTCAGAGAGAAAAAATGTGGTCAGTGACCACCTCTTAGGAGTATTATCACTGCCTGGTCATCATTCAAATCTCATCTCAACTACCACTTCCCTAGGGAAGCCGATACTAGTTACAGACTGCCTGCTACAAGCCTGCAAAGCTCTGATACTTTTCTTTTCCTAGTTCTTACCATAGGGTAAAGTCACATCACAGTATGGAACGTTGAAAGAGGGAAAAAAAAGATGAATGGGTGGATGGATGGATGGAAGGATGGATGGAAGGAAGGAAGGAAGACAATTACACATTCATGAGAGATGTACCATGCATCACCCCCACTAGACAGCAAGCTCCAGGAATGGGGTGACTTCAATCTGTTTCTCTCAAAACTTAATGTCTCACTGCATGGCATCACTTGGTGCTGGCAAAGCACTGCCAATTAATAGAAGCTCTAGGCCAGTGGTGTCCAATTTCTTCAAATTTGAAGAACCCTTTATTTACTTGTGCTTTAAGTTTAAAAAATATTTTTGTACTTTTTGTTGTGGTAAAGTATACATAAGGTTTACTATCTTAACCAAGTATACAGTTCAGTGGCATTACGTACATTCACAATGCTGTTTGACCATCATTAATACCTATTTTATGAAGACCCCTTTTAAGGCCAGAAGTCTTCAAAGAGTTCTCAACTACAAAATACATGATCATCTCCCAAACATACAAGATAGTACTTTTATTATGTTTTGTTTAAAATTGTACTTAATGACAGAGAGCCAATGCTATGGCTTCAATGATACCATTAAATGTCTCTAGTGTACTAGAGTAGTAACAATATTTACTTTATATATATTTTTAAAATGGACTACATCTATACAACAAATCATAAGACTCGGCCAAAAGATAATGCTTATTACACCTGTGGTTCTGCCAACCCTTCCAATAACTCAAGAGCCCACACCTTGGGAACTCATGACACAACCCACTTTCACTACTCCCTGAGAGGATCCTGTCACAGTAGGGGAAGGAAGTTGACTGTATCCACCCACATCCTGAAGTTTCCCATGTCTAAAAGTTATTTTTCTCATTACAAAGTGGGTGGGAAGCTGATACACATGATATTTCACACTTACACACTTTCACACATGTATGAAGGAAACACTTTGTCTAGTAGGTAAAGTTGACATGACAAGTTGTTGCTACACACAAGTCAAGTCCATTAGCCAAGATCTTGGTTATTGCCTCAAATAAAATAATACAAGTTTTCCTTAACTATTTTAATATGAATATACTGTCTTAATCATATTCTTTGAAAAGCTATTTCAAATGTTAAATCCAAGATTAAGACCCTCTCCAGTTTTCCCTGGCAGTTTCCCTGCTAGTTGTCACACGGTGATTTGTTTGCATCTCCTCTTGTGAGTACTTCCACCATGTTGTAACGTGTCTGTCTCCTCCACACCACCCCTAGGACACAGTTGGAATTTACTATCAGGGCTTGTTAAATGGCTGCCTATATCCCTATGCAGTTGGAAAGGCAGCTTTGGCATGGAGAATCAAGTTCATCTTTGTGTCAACATAGATTTTATCAGTATAATGTGGTTTAAGAGTAGACTTGGGAGAAAGAGTACTACACTGGCTCAAAGGTAAAGAGAAAAAAGAAGGGTAGGTGAAAAGGAAGGAAAGAAGGAAGAAAAATGACGGGAGGGAAGAGAAGAAGGAATGAGAGAAGGGGGGAAGAAAGGAAGGAAGGAATGAATGAGAGAAAGAGGGGAAAAGAAAAGACAGAAAAGAAAAGGGAGAAGGAACGAAGGAAAAATGAATGGAGGGAAGAAAAGAAGGAATGAGAGAAAGAGGGAAGACAGGAAGGATGGAGGGAGGGAGGGAGGGAGAGAGGGAGGGAGGGGAGATAAAAAAGATGAAAAGATAATACAGGAGAGAAGCAAACTTGCTCCAGCTCAGAAGAGGGCAGAGACCACGAAGGCTCAAAGCTGCTTAAGACAAGAGAACTGGAGGAGACCAGTTGCACAAAAACCAAGGTGTGGGCATTCGGAATATCCTGGTGCTTAAGGAGCATTAAACAAGAAGTAAAGTGGAGCAACAAGGCAAGACCTTGTCTCTATAATAAATAAAAAAATTAGCCAGGCGTGGTGGCATATGCCTGTGATTCCAGCTACTTGCAAAGCTGAGGCAGAAGGGTCCCCTGAGCCCAGCAGGTCGAGGCTGTGGTAGCCATGAGCATGCCACTGCACTCTACCCTGGGCAGCAGAGTGAGACCCCCAACTCAGAAAAAAAAAAAAGAAAAAAAAAACCGTAAAGTGAAATTAACGTAGAATAAACAGCGGGTGTTTAATCAACAAGTAGCAACAGACTATACAGCAAAGGAAGTTCAAAATAACGGTCATTCATCAAGTAAGAACAAAAAAACTTCATAAACTTCTACAATCTGTCTTTGTTAAATATTTTGGCACAATTTTATTTTGTACTAAAGGTTCATGAATTGAATTGAATGTCTGTTTTCACAAAATCATGCTGAAAAAGCATAACTTTGGGGGGATGGATCCTTGAAAGTTATTAGCTGACGAAAGCTGGGGACCTTAGGCCGTGACTGCACCTGACCAGTTAGATGCTCCAGCTTACTGGTGACAGTGAACAAACAAGGACATGGGAAAACCAAGAACACCAGGAGACGTGGCACTGAATACTAGCGGTTGCTCGCTGCACACAAAAAAGAGAAGCCTAGACATTAAGTCCTGCTTGATAGGAGAAAACAGTATGAAATAGTCTTGACCAAAAAAAAAAAAAAAAAAAAAAGAAACAAAATACTCAAACCTGAGCCTGACTAAGGCTTGAGATCTAATTTCCAATTTTTAGGAGGTACAGAAGTTAGAGGAATATGTTAACACTCAGCCACAAAGATGCAATCAGCAAAATTCAGACTGAATGAAACGCAGTCGGAAAGAAAGACGTTTCTGTGCAAGAAATCGGCCATGAGTTGATGATTGTGAAGATGCTCATAAGTATCATTATGCTATTCTGTTTGCAAATGTTTATGCTTGAAAGTCTCCAAAAAAAAAAAAAAACTAAAAACAGGAGATCATGATGCATTACTTGTCACCAGTGTTAAAAAAAAATCTTTCAATGTTTCATTTTTAAAGATGGCACAAGCCATTCTCAAAGCTCATTTCAATAACACTTATACAACTTTTTATCTTCTCCTGATGGAGCTGCAGAAAGGACCCCCTTTTCATTTCTCCACATTTCCAGACAGAATTTGGGTGGCAAATAACTCGCCTGCTGCGTGAGAGGCAAGATGCAATTCTCAGTCTGCACTCTGGGCTTTTCTTTGAGTTTCCTCCCCCTGAATCAAAGAGCACTTCAGTTCCAACCCATCTGAGGTGGATTTTCTCCTTTGATGAAAAACTCTGCAGGAGTTTCAGTATTCCCATAGGAATAGAGAAAAGTCTCTGTTTGTGCTTCTCACATTTTGGGGAGTTCCAATCCGCCCCATCCTCCCCTTAAAAAAACACCAGACTCTAAATGTTCGTTGTGTCCACATCTACCTATAAAGGGCAAAGGAAAGCCATCGACCTCCACCTTAATTTTCAAGCAATATCAGTAAGCACTATCTACATGTTCACAAATTTTTCACACCAGGAATCTCTATAATCTGTAAGAGGAAAGAAAGATGGCCATACTGGGCAGGCCCCAGGCAGCTAGAAGTCTAGAGTCATGTATCAAGAGTTGCTTTATTTGAGGAAGACAAGGGGCTCATTTAATAAATCACTTTCTACCTCTGACTTTTTAGCAGTTCTCCGAAATTCCAAGGATGCTCTTCACAGGTAAGATTTCATCCTGTCTAGAGAGATCCACATTACTACTGCCCTCAGAGATATTTCAATAAATGTGTTTAACCTAACAATGCCGTTAAAGTGATTAGTCAATTGGTTAAATAGATCATCAACTTGCTTAACATGCTCTTTTAACGCCCTTTAATTATTACAACAATGCAGCAGTTGAGTGCATGAGCTTTGAAATATGAGAGACCTGAGTCTGTGTCTGAGGTCCCTCACTCACATATGAACCTAACCTAATCTCTCTAAACTTCAGCCACCTTTTAGGTAAAATGAGAATAAATAATTCTGGCCTCACAGAACTGAAAGATGAATAGCTTAGAGTACTCAGTAATTGGTTGTCATTACTATTATTAAAATTCTTTTAATATCATTATTACTGGAATGAGATAAGATTAAAATGTGTGCCCTCTTTCATAATGGTCAGGAGCTGAAACTAAGTTCCACATATTTTCCTGGGGTAGTACATACTCCTGCTTACATTAATTAAAGCTTTAACTTCAGCTTCCTGGAAGATTCCAAGTGCAACTAGAAAGTTGTATTACAGAAAATAGGAAATAAAACATTATAAAGAAGAATTGCCCTTCTCTCTTTTTCTTAAAAAAAAAAGCCTAAAATTATTACAACAGTTTTAATTCTTTTTTTTTCTTTTTTTGAGTTGGAGTCTCACTCGGTCGCCCAGACTGGAGTGCAGTGGCTGCTCTCGGCCACTACAGCCTCGCCTGCTGGGCTCCGGCGATCCTTCCACCTCAGCCTTCCAAGTAGCCAGAATTACAGGCATGTGCTACCACGTCCAGCTGATTTTTTGATTTATTGTAGAGATGAGGCCTCACTGCCCAGGTGGGTCTTGAACCCACGGGCTCAGGCAATCCACTCACCTCAGCCTCCCAAAGGCGCGAGATTACAGGCTGAGCCACCGAGCCCGGCCAACAGTTTTAATTCTTAAGATGTAGTTTAGAGGAAACTTTTAATTTAACAATGAGGTGGCTATAAAAACAACCAAGTTAAAAAAACAACAAAGCAATCAGCCACTAAATTTCTCAAGTCTTGAAACTACAGTGCTTTTAAGTATAAGAATATACTTATGTATAATCAGTATCTCTCTTCTTCACCAGAACATGAGAAGATGCTGAGTAGTGAGCTGCCCGTACCCACGGTGACGGCATCCTCATAGTAGTGCTGTGGACCCAACTACTGAAATGTACTAAAGTGTCTCATCCAGAACCATCAGTGCACAGCAGAAGGTACCCTACTTCAGTGTGAACCAAAGAACAGTGGGGTTCATAATGTTTTCACGTCCGACATATCTTCCTCTTCAGATCTTATTTGTGCCAGGT
Organism: Cephalopachus bancanus; assembly: GCA_027257055.1. Lineage (NCBI taxonomy): Eukaryota > Metazoa > Chordata > Mammalia > Primates > Tarsiidae > Cephalopachus > Cephalopachus bancanus. The sequence continues at coordinate 580,125 of JAPVLO010000233.1, forward strand.
TTGGACATACATCGAAGGAGTAAGCCTGAGTGCTCACTGTTCTGAATACTGACTGCACATCCCCAAACAACTTCCCCAAACTAAGGGGCAATCAGGGCCCCAGGGAAGTGATTCATCTTGAAGATATATTCTGGTCATGTAGATTGACTGCCTGCATGGCTCAATGAACTTGTGGCTTAAGGAAAACATGCCTCAATGAACTTGTGGCCCCCTTGATGCCTGCCTCAGTTTGTCCGTACGTAAAAATGGACATCACCTGACTTGGACATCCTGACTAGGTTTCTAATAAGAACTAGTGAGTAACAGTTAAAACCCCTGGAGATGTGTAGAAGACGGGTGCTTGCGGAAATTAACAAAAACAGTTCCCCTTTTATTCCATTTAGTTGTGAAATGAATTTCCTTAAGCAAAACAATATACTGATTTTCACCCATAACATGAGGGGAGTGTGATCAAGAGAATGATCTAAAGTATCTCAAATAAGTTAAAGGTACTAGCAGGTAAGATGGTGCCCATTACCTTACACAATGAAAAGCAAGGGCAGATACAAATTTGAAAGAATAGTCTGACTTTTTTTTTTAAAGTCAAATCTCTTGAGATTATCTGTCCTATATGCAGCAGTTTTGCTCATTTCAGCAGAGCCTATTTCTTTGCCAAATTTAATAGTCCCAAGTACAAATTCATTATTTGAACAGCGAAGGGGAAATTTCAATTAAATTAAGCTACAAAGTTAATCTTCATTTTAATTGAACAAAGAACAGCTCTCACAGGCATTTGAAAAAAAGAAAAAGAAACGACAGCAGATACCGAGAAATGTAAGATACAACCTTCACTTGTGTGTTTCTGGGTTACTTTCTATTTTGCTAGTATTTTCCATTTTACTTGTCTCAGGACAACCCTCTGTGCATGCTACATCCATCCACTCAGTAACCTATAGTACATGTGGGTGGATCTCTTCCTGCCTCCCTGGGACCTCGCTCCCCTTGTCTTTCAACTCTTCTCTCCTGCCCCTCAGCTATCAACATGCTTTTAAACCTTTGGATCTTAGTACCTTTCTTGACCACGCATGCACTTCTGGCTGTGGTTTCCTATCTATCCCTCTTTTCATATTCAGTTCTCCAATGGGTGGTCTACATTTCCTGTCTTTCCCTCCTCCTCTGTTCTTTTTCCAACCACCTGCAATCCTGCTTTTCTCTTACCACTAAAAATAGGCTCCATAGAGATCCTGATAATTTTCTAAATGGCAAATCTGGTGGCCACTTTTCAATATATTTCTTCTTGGCTTTTTCAGTCGCAGTGAGATACTGCTGATCACTCCCTTTTTCCCATTTGATCAACCCCCCCACCATCTGTTCTCCCACTTCTTAAGACATTCCTCCTCTGTGGCCTTCCTAGCCTAGTCTTTCTCTTGAGATGTTCTTATGTCCCAACGCATGGTTGAATCGTCTCGGGAAAGCCTACAGGAACATTCTAACCCCTTCAATCTAAGTGATTACGGTCTGATGCTGTGGCTCACGCCTGTAATCTCAGCATTTTGGAAGGCCAAGGTGGGAGGACCACTTGAGCTCAGGAGTTCGAGATCAGCCTAGGCAACACAGCGAGACCTCTTCTCTACATAAAATAAATGTTAAGATTAGCCAGGCTTGGCAGTATATGCCTGTACTCCCATCTACTCTGGAAACTGAGGTGAAAGAATCGCCTGAGTCCAGGAGGTTGGGGCTGTAGTGAGCTGTGATCATGCCACTGTGCTCCAGTTTGGGTGACAGAGTGAGACCCCAACTCAAAAGAAAACAAAACCTACGTGATACAACTTAGGAATTGAGTAGACGTTCCCAAAAGTACCAGGAAATATTATCAAATGGAATACTGCATTCTAAGAAATTAAACAAATCAAAATGTACTAGATATATATGTCAAAACGTAACAAAACGTAAGTCTTATTACTGTCACTCTAAAACATGATGATTTATTTTCAGATGATCTTTTGTTTGTATTAAAAAGGATGTCTTTGTCAAGAGCAATAAGAGCACATAACCAGAAAGAACCAGAATGAAATAACTTGAGGAATAACCTTCAGCCATCTCTGTATTCTCAGAAAGAAGTAATTCTGATAATCTTCCCATGAAGTTATTGGACAGAAAAACTATGGCTTTCCTCATGAATGAACTGAATTGGATATCTTTAAATTGAAGTAAAAAGCCCTTGGTATTTTTTATTATTTCATGATACTTTTCACATTGTTTATTTGCTATAAGTTTCCATCGGACTTTTACTATGGTGATGTATTAAATATCATTTCACAGCTGAAAAAGTCCCATTCAGGAGCCGCCACCGGAGAAATGTTTTCATCTACGTGGTTCCAGGCATATCCATAATAAGGAAAACAAACTTCAAGTTGAGCCGTGTACAGAAAAAAAAAAGCAAGTTTATGAATTCATCTGCTAGATCATCTCATTCAGCTGCATAATGGAATCTTTCAACAATTATTTCTAGTTTTAACCACTCACAATGCTTTGTTTTGGGGTAAGGGTGAGTTTTCAAGTATCTGGCAAAAGTCTTTATAGATTATATAAGGGAGGTACCAGGCTAAGCTACTTCACTAAGAAGCAGATATTTTAAAAGTTATTTATTTATTTGTAATTTGAAAACAAGCCAGTACCTTGTTAAGTGTGATAGAAATATTCCTCACCTGACCAGCACTGTTTCTTAGGCTTCTTTCAAGACAGTATTACTTGGATTCTAACACTAAACAGGGAGCTATATCTAGAAATTATTTTTAGTCTCTTTATATTTCCCTTATTAGGTTGGCTGAAACAATGGCAGCCTCTATTTAAAGAGGCGTTTGGCCACAAAGACTAACTGATTATTCTTCTGGGAAGCTGACTTGAATCTACAACGAGGAGAAACGTGAAGGTTGGTGTTTTTGCTATTTACACATTCTTAGTCAATAGACATGTAACATTTGCTTAGTACAGGAAGATTGGCATGTATGGCAGTGCAAAAAACCATCAACTTGCAATCTTGGGCATCATAAAATATGATTATGAATTATTACATGGTTGAGGTTAGTGAATGGCTATGAACGTGATTAATTACAATCAGTTTTGTGAAGATCCACCATATAAAGATTTAAACTTAATTAGAGGCAGTCATTCTGTCCTTTAATATAGCAGAATTTCCCAGTTCACAAATTCTTTAAACATTAAAAAGGGTGCCAGATGAAAGGACGTGACATTTTCTGATACCTTGAAGTCTACAGACGCGTCAGGCATCTAAAGGGTTGAAACACAAAAATGTGGTTGGATGTTCCATCTCTGTATGGTCCACAGATGAGAAAAAGCTCTCTTATACTCACAAACAGAGTGTTTTCTAACCTCAGTTTGTTACCACTCATCAGATATGGTCTAAAATCACAAGAGGAAGCCAGAGAAGTGTATATTTCAGTTACCAAAGGCCTTGTTTACTTAGACGTAGGATTCAATTCATCAAAACTATCAGAACCACTCATCATTCATAGTTGGTTGGTGGTGGGCCACCAGCATCCTTCTTACAGCATGGTGTCTTGCTTAACTTCGGTGTTAGCTGAAGAGTTGTCCTGATGACAGCTTTGTATCATCAGCACCCATGAGGAGCTGGAAGCCCAGGACTCGGGGCCAAGGAACAAAGGCACGCCAATGACGTTATTGCCTGAACCTGGAACAACATTAGCACGCAGTAATGCTGTCATTAGCTAATTGCCTGGCCTTTCAGTGTTTATGCCAGCTGGCCATGACTGATGTTCCTACAGGTTTGGTCTTAAGGCATGGAATATTTCATTACAGATTCGTGATGTGTGATGCAATAGGGTTTGGCATCGTGGATTCTTCCGACTTCTTATCCCAAGAAAAAATTGTGTTACTTCTAGTATTCATTTAGCCTTATTTTAAAACAGAAATTCCCGTTGTTGTTTCTTTCGTGTTAGCAAACCAGTTAGATCATGTTCCATTATTTTTCAGCCTCCATTCCAGCATGACACAGCACCTTTACGAATTGTCACCCTGCTAGTCAGCCCACACCTGCATGCCTAACTCAGCACCAGGCAATCTCTAAAAGGTCTTGCCTGCATCTTGTCCATGAATCACTTTGTGAGCAAAGGACAGTCAAGGCTCAAGCAATCCCAATAACAACAGTTTCCATTTTCACATCATCTTTCATCATCAAAGTGTTTTGAAATTCCAGGATGTTAGCAGAAGATGGACACAACTCTCTCACTCTATCTTGGTCTCTGAAGGACAAGATGAACGTTAGGTACGCTGTCTTCCTTTGAAGTCAAGCAGATCTTTTCGTTTTTTCAGGGTTCAAAGTCAAAAGAGAGTAAATTACTTTTTTTCTGAGTAACTCTTTGTCAGGTGAGTTAGCATGTCTTCTTTTTTTTTCCCGTTGACATTTTATGCTGATAGACTGGATCCAGATGGACTTTCTGGCCTAGCCTCCAGTTTAGTCTCTATGTAGCTCCTCAAAATAACAATGGAAGGTTAAACTAGGTTAAACTAGGAGCCATGACTTTAAATTCAGAGTCATGAGAGATAATGCTGCTGTCTGTTCTTTCATTGGTCACATACATGAAAGCCAAAATTGAGTCTGGCTGCTATCAATTTATGGACGTGAAAACAATGGTGGAACACACTGAAGTGACTCTGCCAGCAGCACAGGTTAGTGTCAGGGCTGTGAGGAAAAACCAAGCTTCTTGTGCATTAACCAAGTTACAAGAAGGAAGGTGGACAAGAGTCCAGCCTGAGAAGTGTGGCTGAAAATTCTAAGTTTTCTGGAGTTGTTTTAGTTAACTGAATAACCCAACCTTTCACATTTGGGCCGCCTGGCCACCTACTTGTCTCTGAGACCCCCTCCTCTAAAGAACTAGTGAAATTTCCTCTTTGAAAGCCTTTGAAAACCTCCACAGGTAGACACACTTCATACTCCTGGTTTTATTACCTAGGTCTTCACAACTCACACCTGGGTAATCCTCAAGTGTCTTGCTAGAAACAGTGATATTGTGGGGGTGTTGTCTTCTCTGGGTCCCCTCCTAGAGCAAACGCAAGGACCTAGAGGGCCCAGGCTGGGTCTGCTGAAGCAGCTGTGGCTGTGCCTCTGTCAGTGCCTCAGCAGAGCTCAGGACAACCACCTGACAAGGCTGATGAATGGCTGTGGCAGGCGGTCAAGTGCCCTGCTCAAGTCTCCATTCTGTTTGAGTGAACACAAAGAGAGGAAGCCCCAGGCTGACTTCCAAGGAAGCACACCAGAAAATTTGGTTAGTTGATCTCAGCTCCCTGAGGAGGAGGAGGAGGAGGAGGAGGAGGAGGAGGAGGAGGAGGAGGAGGAGGCGAATGCAGAGGATGATGAGGACAACTGAGTCTCTCGTATGTGCTCAGGGTTTTATCAGGTACTCCACACATTACCGCAAATCCTCTCAACCCCCCTGTGAGCTAGGCACTGTTACTTCCATTTTGCGAATGAGAAAAAGGAGCTTGGCTGGCCCGAGGTCACACAATACCGAAGAGGTGGAGGCAGGAGTCAAATCCAGATCAGCCTGAATGAAAAGTAGTTTTGTCCTTAACTTTATCTCTTCTTGTCTATTCAATCTACAAAGTCAAACTTGATAGGAGCTCTTGAATTTTGAAAAATTGAAGAGTTTTGTGTTTGGAAAAGAGCTTATTGAGAAGGTAATTGCCTGTGACTACAGTGACAGATGCTACATAAATGGAGAGCCTCACAGAGAAAGGGAGTGTGCGTTCTGAGACTGTGCATTACCACTAAGAGTCAGCCTGGTTCTCCAACCTATTGCTGGGACGAGGGTGGGGGACAGGTGACCCAATGGATAGTGAAGTATCCTTAGATGTGCCAAGACAGGAGGCTGAGAATCAATGTCTTGTCTTCAACACATTGTAGGGCATTCAGCTGCTGAGTACAAAGGACAGAACAAAATCCATTATTATCAGCTTAGAGGCTGGCAAGGTGACCTTTGGAAATATGCAGGTTCTTACAAAGACAGTCCTTTCAGGTTACCACATTAATGCTTCATTCGTTCTTTCATATGCTTATTCATTAATTCATTCAAAAAACATCTACTGTCTACTATATGTAAAACACTGGCCTAAATAGGGGAATGAGATATGTGTGTGCATGTCTGTGAGGAGATGCATCAGACACAGATACTATCTTCAAATAACTTATAAGCTAATATAGTACTTCAACTTAAAAGAAAATCTCTGCCCCCTCCACCATAAAAAACACATTTTACCCTATGGTCTGGTATGTGCACATATACCTGAAAGGTTCATGAAACATTTACCCTTAAAAACTGTAATATACTCTGGTATTTCCTAGTTTAGTCTACTCTAATTATTCGAATTCAATGAAGATGGAATAGTTTGCATGCAAGAGAATGACACAGTGGTTCAGATTAAGTAGAGACACAGAAATGTATGAGCATGTGTCCACATGGGCAGGACCACATGGAGACAGCAAGAGAGGAGTCAAGTCAACCTTTCTAGATGATGAGGTACTGGGGTTAGGCCTTAAAGGACAGGTAGGATGCAGAGCTGAGGGGCATTCCAAGAAGAGGGATCAGCACCCGTAAATGCACTGTGGCAGATAAGAAACCTGGGTTCATAAAGGTACATGGTGGAAGTAAGACAGGTTTTGGCCAAATCAAGGAGTGAAAGAGTATGAAATAAAGGTATGAGCAAGAATTGTAAGGGACAGAGTTGTGTCTAGGGAAGATTCATAGGTGAGATCTGGGGAGGAAAAATTGGTGACAAGCCCCTCACTTTCCTTTTATTCACCTTGGGGACACCCCACTTTGCTATGAGAACTTCTGCTTGCACATGAGCTTCATGGCACCAAGGCTCACCCTGGCTTTATCTGCATGAGAAGCAAACCTAGAGGTCTGCAGAGAACTTAAGTGGGAAGATGGGCTAAAAAACCCCAAACCTCATGTGTGTAAACACTTGGAAATGCCAAATGGAATTGGGTTTTTTTTTAAGTGCAGAAATGGTTCTCAAGAATGGCCAAGGGGCAGGAAAAGCAGAAAGGGTGAAGTAGCATAGTGGCTGCCCAGGAGGAGGACCGCATCTCATCATCCTGGAGGCTTTTTGGTTGTCCACTTGGGGATGGGACATGAAGATGTGGGCCTTGAGAGGTGGAACACTGGAAATAAAGTGCCTTACATAAAGTCTGTTCCTAAACAATGGACTAGGGAAAATGACAAGATACTGCAGGAGTCTCTGCTTGGGTTCTAGATAAAAACAAGAAAAAAAAAATGACATCCATGAATTTGAACCCACAGGCCAAAGTCTTACATGAGTTTGGGATATACATTCATATCACCTGCTAGAGGCAAAGGTTCTTTTTTTTTTTTTTTTTTGAGTTGGAGTCTCACTCTGTCGCCCAGACTTGGAGCGCAGTGGCCACCGCAGCCTTGACCTGCTGGGCTCCGGTGATCCTTCCACCTCAGCCTTCTGAGTAGCTGGAATTACAGGCATGCGCTACCACGCCTGGCTGATTTTTTGATTTATTGTAGAGATGAGGTCTTGCCTGCCCAGGTGGGTCTCGAACCCGCAGGCTCGGGCAATCCACTCACCTCAGCCTCCCAAAGGCATGGGATTACAGGTTGAGCTACTGAGCCCGGCTACCTTTTATGTTTTCAAATAAAAATATAAAAAAGACAGATGGCCCTCATTTAGATTGTTTGGAACACTTTGCTTGGGAAAGGTGAAATAATGGTAACATTGGACAAGAACAAATGCTACCAAATGTCCCGAAAGCAACAAAAATAGAACAAAATTGACTTATTCATAAATATTCATGACTATGACCTGAACATCTTTGGGGTACAAAAAGCAATTCTACCCTACAAGTAAAAGAAAGAAATCTAAAATTTGATTTTGGAAGAACATTTTTATTGCCTGTCCTTTTTTTTAGCTACTCGGATATTAGGAAGTCATAAGTAAAACCTTAGACTTTAAAGTTGTACATAATCTATTGCACACAATCTCTAACTGGTATGAAATTTTGAAAGAGTCATTTTAAAAAAAATTCTTCTTTTCTTTTTAGTTAGCGTGTAATAACTGTATATATTTATGGAATACACAGTAATATTTCAATACATGTGTGCAACGTGTAAAGATCAAATTAGGTAATTAACATATCAACTACCTCAAACAGGTATCATTTCTTTGTGTTTTGAACATTCAAAATCCTTTCTTCTATCTATTTTATAATATTCGATAAATTATTGTTAATAATAGTCAGTCTACACTGGAACACTGGAACTTACTTCATCTTATCTAGTAATTTTGTATCTGTTAACCAACCACTCTCCATATTCCATACTCCCTACTTTTCCCAGCGTCTAATGCCCACAATCCTGAAAGATTCAATCCTTTTTTCCGCTTTTAATTTTTCTTTTATTTTAAAGATGTGGGGTGCAATTCAGGGTTAGGCATACAAATGTTCATGATGCAGGTACCCTTGTTGATGAGGTGTACCCCTCTGTCCCCAGGCAGATTCCCACTACTGCCAATCAAGCTTCAGTCCTTTAAAAATAAAACTGAAAAACAGATTCCTGAGTAGCCCCTCAAGCAGTAAATCTATGCTTCCAACTTTTTGAAAATTGCCTTTGCCACCCTCATGCAAGTTTTAGTTAATTAAGAATGATAAGATACCATTTTGCGATTTGATACAAACACATAAATTCAGGGTTGTGAAAGATTCAGTGTCGTTCTGAAAGAAGCTACTTCAGCAAGAGAAACAGTTGGGAACACTTATTAGGAGTCACGTTAAATGTACTCTACGTACATTTAGGAAAAAATACCTGTTGCTATGGCTACAGGACAAAATGGCAAAAGCACATTTACACTTTTAGAAACAGGTGACAAGCTGCAGAACTTTCTGTCCCATAAGTAAAAAAAATAGAAGGGAGAAAATTATCAAGCATTCTTCAGCAGACAAGAAAAGTATATAGCACAGAAGCTTATATCTCTGCCAAAAAATACAAGAGAAAAAGACTAAAAACAATACTAAAAATTAATTGGATTTATCACCCTTCTTTGGCAGGGGTGGGGGTCTTACTCTGTTACCTAGACTGGAGTGCAGTGGCATGATCACAGCTCACCACAGCCTCAGCCCTCCTGGGCATAGGCAATCCTTACACCTCAGTCTCCCAAGTAGCTGGGACTACAGGTACACACCACCAAGCTGGCTAATTTTTTTTTTTTGTAGGGACGGGGTCTCACTATGTTGCCAAGGCTGGTCTTGAACATCTCGGCTCAAGCAGTCCTCCCACCTTGGCCTCCCAAAGTGCTGGGATTACAAGTGTGAGCCACCATGCCTAGGGGATTCATCTTTAGCTAAAAACATCAATGTACCTACTTGGCCATCAGAATTCCTTGCTCTAGGTGCACAAAGATTTGCTATTCATGGGGACTTACACTTTTTCAATGTTTCTTGTTCAGGGACATTTTAGTAGTATCATAAAAAGAAACAAAAATGTCTTCCTCTAGTTAAAAGAATGCTATGGCACATGCATGTTTTTCAGACCTAATGCTTATTTACTCCAAGAAGAAAAAACAAACTCCATGTTAACAAATTCCAAGTTGAGGAAAGATTAAAAAAGTTAAACCCCAACTGTTCTACTTCGTAAGATTCTTAAAAAACAGTAAATGATTATTTTGGAAACATGGATGTCTCAAAAGGTGTTAGGACCTAGACTTCTCAGCATCTCTGTCAACTTCTGCACAGTTTCCCAGTTCCTCAGGAACATTCACTAGGATGTATCATTGCAGAGAGCCTGGGCCTGCCATGTTAGCCCATGAAATGGTGAAATGGATCTTCACTGAGCCTCACCATTGGCTTCTTAAACTCCCCCATATCCTCCAGAGGGGAGGCAGCTTCTCTCTCTCCCGCAGGGAAAGGGGTCTGAGCTGCCTCAGCACCTCCCAAGGAGCCAGAGGGCACCCAAGGATCAATACTGCTCTGGGCAATGGGACTCTGGATACTTGACTTGTTTGACTCAAGCTACAGAAGAGCCCTGTGATGGTTTAAGAAATTAGCAATGGTGTATGCAGCAGTATCTTTACATGAAGAGGACCATGCAAAGACTGGCAATAATTGAGGGGTTCAGAGGTGGGCTCTGAAGTCACCCGCTTGACTTTAAATCGACCCTGTGTGACCTTTGGGCAGTTAACTTTCTTTGTGACAACTTTCCTCATCTGTACACGAGAGATAAATACTGCTTACTTAAGGTCACTGTGAAGATGAAAGAAGGCAATATGTCAGGCACGGTGCCTGGCACACTTTAAGTACACCACAAACATTAGCTGTGAGCACTAGTAAGAGTAATAGAAACATACAGATATGAGGGAACGGAAAAAGGGTACTATTATAAGGATACATTTAAATGATTTACGCTATAAAAACAGGAAAGGTTTTCTATGATTACAGAAATTCAATAAATAAATAGAATGCATAAAGATACCCTCCACTAATACAATACAAGCATTCAGATGCAGAATTTGTAAATTTCACGTAAACACACTTAAGCATTCGTGAATTTTGATTCCCAAATCTTAAGTTAGGATTTTTATTGAGGTCACTTTTTTTGTTTTTTTTTTAGTAGGAGTCTCACACTGTTGCCCAGGCTGGTGTGCAGTGGTACGCTCATGGCCACTGCAGCCTTGACCTGCTGGGCTCAGGTGATCCTTCTGCCTCAGCCTTCCAAGTAGCTGAAACTACAGGCACGTGCCACCACGTCTGAATAATTTTTATTTATTTATTTATTGTAGAGATGAAGGTTCACCAAGTTGCCCAGACTGGTCTTGAACCCGTGGGCTCAGGCAATCCTCTCCGCTCGGCCTCCCAAAGTGCTGCGATTATAGGCGTGAGCCATCGCGTCCAGCCTAGAGATTGCTTTTACCAGATGATAGGCATCATATGTTACATATTTTCAGAGATGTATTGTGGGCTCAATAATGCTGCACTGAATTTTAAGTCCCAAAGCAAACCTCTGATTATCTTATTGTCCCAGTAACCTCACAGGAGGTACAAAGCTGAGCTTCACAGAAACAGCTGCGTCACTCTGAATTCCCTTCCTTTTCTCTTATTGTGTGTGGCCCCACCAAGGTCAGAAAACAAGTAATCTGTAATCTGAATCTACCAATTGCACTTTCTTCCTTCCTGACTGTCCTTTCAAGATTCAGTGCTCTTTAGAGCCCTGCTAGGGCAATTAACATAAGGCAGATACAGGCCTGCCTTATTTTCTAGCAGAGGCCCCTGCAAAGAAAGACACCAACGTCCAAGGGCATCTGCTGCCTAATGAAGGACCTAAAGTAAGTAAGTCAAGACTCTCCTGTCTTCCAATTTCAGAAACCGAAGTGGTGTTTCTGAACACCAAACAGCAAAACAGTCACCAAACAATTCACCAAAACAGTCCCTCTGACAATATGGTACCAAAACCTTATGTTCTCAAACTGGAAGTCCAGACAAACACTTAATGATTTTTTTCACTCATTTACTTTAAAAGCACTTTGGGAGTCCAAGGTGGGAGGACTGCTTGAGCCCAGGGGTTCGAGACCAGCCTGGGAAATATAGTGAGACCTTGTTTATACAAAAAGAAAAAAAATTAGCTGGGTGTAGTGGCACATGCCTTTAGTCCTGGCTGCTCAGAAGACAGAGGCAGGAGGATTGTTTGAGCCCAGAAGTCCAAGGCTGCAGTGAGCTGTAATCATGCCACTGTACTCCAGTCTGGGTGACAGAGTGAAATCACGACTCAAAATAAATAAGACAACTCTCTCTCTCTCTCTCTTTCTCTCTCTCTCTCACACACACACACACACACCCCAGAGAATTGGAACGATTTTTCTATGATTGATACTTCTTTTTAAATTATGCTCATTAGTTCCAAATATTACGGAATTGTATTTACTGGAGATTGTTTTAAAAGTCCCTGGCACTCAAATATGTTTCCTTCCATCAGGAAACCTAACCACTATCTTTTAAAAATTACCTAAGATATTAAAAAAAAAAAAGCCTTCACAAATTAGGGGGAAAGCAATCCATCCTTTGTTGGAGGGGCAGTCTTGTATGCTAGCGTCCAGACAAATTTAAACAGAGGGGGGGTTTCATGGCAAGTACTCACCAGGGGTTCCGCCATAATGATGCGAATCTTGCGCTCAGCCTGAGTGGTGAAGTTGACAAACAAGCTCTTGAGGACATACTCTCCGGGTTTGCTGTCTGGGTCCACGTTGATGGGTAGCATGGTTGGGGGCCCTTTCTCCCTGTGCGTGCCAGAAGCAGGTGGGACCGGAGGCTTGATGTAGCCGTTGCCAACAGGAGAGGCTAGAAAACAGAATAAACATTCTTACTGGGGGAAAATCATGTCATAAATATTCAGATGGGCTTTGTTCAACCAGAACTATCAGGATATGAATCATATCAAGAATGTTGTACTTAATGTCATAACCTGGGCTTTTTCTTTAGCCAGAATGTAATTATTTTGATTATGCTATGTTTGTGTTATTCCATATTTGACCGTCTCAAATTTTTTTGGTCACCACATTGCCTTGGTAAGTTATATTGCAAGTTCATAATACTGCCGATAAATCTTATAGTATTTAAGTTTTGCCTTCTTTTTTTGTGTGTTCTGGGAAAATGGTACTCCCGTTTAGAAAATGGGTAGAAAGAGTATATGGGGAAAAAGTGATTTCTTGTTTTGCTTTTTTTTTTTTTTTCTTTTTTTGAGTTGGAGCCTCACTCTATCATCCAGGCTAAAGTATAGTAGCTTGCTCACAGCCACTGCAGCCTCAACCTGCTGGGCTTAGGCGATCCTTCTGCCTCAGCCTTCCAAGTAGCTGGAACTACAGGCATGTACTACTATGTCTGGCTAATTTTTTGATGTATTGTAAAGATGAGGTCTCTCCAAGTTACCCAGGCTGGTCTCGAACCCCTGGTTTCAGGCAATCCTCTCACCTCCGCCTCCCAAAGTGATGGGATTACAGGCGTGAGCCACGGAGCCCAGCTGGAAAAAACTTTCTTGTCCAGGTTTTCTTACAGGCCAGGAGCTCTCTGTCTTCTGTAGTTTATTCTAATAATGGAAGACTCTGGGGTCATCCCTTCCAGAAGAATCAATTTTCAGAGGCCCAGCTGGCTCTTGCTCCAGAAAGAGCATCTCTCAAAAGAGACAAAGCTCGACAGTTTCCTGTTGATGTAGTCCAAGGTATAGGTTTAACTTTTCACTCTCACCACCCTTTGGCTTACGTTGAGAATGCCCCTTCTCTTCCTTTATAAAATGTGTAGATTTCCTACTTGGATTAGATATTGAACAGAGGCAGCTATCAGGGCTCTCCTGGTCAGTGGCCTCTGCTCAAAATGCAATTGAGTCAGACAGTTATTTTGGTTAGAAAGCTACTGACAAAAGTATAAGCTTTATGATAGATTTTTAAATTTTCTATAATACTTTGGCATGTTAAATTCCATCATACTTGTGAGATGGCCAATTATTTATATCCAATGAAAGAAATGTAAGAGCAAATAAGCTTAGGATAGAGGCATTAGGAATGCTGAGAACAGGAAGTATAGTGTTAAACGGAAGTAGTTAAACAGAAGTTCTGGGTACTGGATACAGAGATTAAGGGACAGAGCCAAGAAAAAAGTCGACTTCCAGTTTGGACACTAGTTTGGATATTAAGAGAGTGGTAGTGTCATTGATGATGAAAGTGGAATAAAGTGCCTCACAAAAGCTGAATACTCTTTTTAAGTTAATGTTTATTACTATTGTTGTTTCTTTTTTTTTCATTTTTATTCTAGATTCAGGGGAAACATGTGCATGTTTGTTACATGGACATATTGTGTAGTGGTAGGGATTGGGTCTTGGGTGGCCCATTCTCCCGAGAGTGAATTTTTGAATACTCTTCTTATAATTACAAATAAATGTAAGGTTTCTGTTGCCTTCTTTCTGCCCTAAGTCAAATTTGGAGGAAGCCACCCAAAGGTTTTGTTTATTTTACTGAAGTACTAACATGTCCCTGATGTTATGTTGATGATTCTCCTCCATCTTTCCCACTCTCCCTCTCTAATTCATTTAACCTGACACACAGTTGACAGGTCCCTTACATCTGGAGGATCTTTCCGGATCACAACTACCACTAAACCGTAAGAGCATGGCCTCTCAAGTTATATGAGTAAAAGAAAATGTGTTGCATATTATCTTATTTCTTTTCCATTCTCATTAGTCATGTCCTAATCCAGGCCTTTGGAAATCGATGGCTATCATTATCTTATCAGCCTCTGCAGACTTTATTTCATCTATTCTACCCACCAAACTAATCTTTCAGTTGCATGGCTTTAATCCTAACACCTGCTCAGCACTTTCAATACCTCTCAGTTGCCATCAGCAAGCCTCAACACATGGGCCTCGGTTTGGGAGCCTTCAGCAATTCCCCTCTAACCTACACCCAAGTCCTGTTGATGTCCTGACTGGCCAGTGGGCACACTGGTCTCACTTAGTCTTCCTTCTTTCTCTTTCTGTGGCTGCTTTCCTTTCTTCTCTGACCATGTATCCCTCCCATGGCTCTTTCACAGCCACTGCTCATCTCATCCCCTAGCTCCACGAGGTCAATCCTCACTGATTAGTCTGCATGACATGAGTGAAACACTTAACCCAGTCTATTCGGTGTTTTTGCTTTGTCTTGTACAACCTACAACCTAAAAAAAACTCAACAGACAGCAGTCAAGAGAAGTAATTATCAGTTGGAGACAAGGTTTTGCCTAGGGTTGGCTTGTAATGAAACCATACCCTCTTCTAGCTATATCCCTAATAAGACTGCAGCCTCCTGGATGTCATACAGAGTTCCTTGTACAGATAATACCCAACAAATCTCCTTTAATAGCTAACTAAAAATGGCATCTGACTTTATTTCTGTAGGTCTTAAGGTGAGTCATATAGCAGGAGCTACATGAGTAGAACCAGTATGTTGGAGTCTTTTAAGATTAGGACACGGGAGTTGCCATGGAAGGGTCATTAATTGAATGGTACTGTGGGCAGCACACTAAAATAAGTAGCGCACTATTTATTCTAAAGGGGCGTATTCAAATCAAGTGATGACAATAAAGTCCTGGCCACTCCTCTGCTCCACCTCCTAGTCTCTCAGGGCAGGTGCCTTGTGGAAGTAGGACCCTTCTCCAACTCCAAATCAGAGAGGGCCATAATGTCTCCATAAAAGATCTTCCTAATGTATCAAGGGCATCACGCCACAGAAGTGGAGACTGAACTAAATCTAAAATGTCTGTTTGGAGTACGATTTTTTATCATCTTTGGTTTTCCACAGCATTTAATCCATTTTTAGAAGACAGCAATCATTGGGTTGATGTAATATATACAGTAATTGCAAGTCAAGATCCATAATTGCATGACCCTGAGGCCTAAAAGTCCTAGCCATAGTGAGAGAACTTTCATAAGAGTGACCTCTGATAGTCCTCCTGCAAAGCCACATTTTGAACCAGATGGCTGGAATCCAGATTCCAGAATACCTCTCAGACAAATCTTCTATTTAAAAGGCTAAAATGCCTATCCACTGCTATTATAAGAAATATTCTTCACCTGTACTTCAAAGTCAGACATCTCTGTGAGTACAAAAGCCTGTGTGAACAGCCTATTCTAGCCTGATCGAGCCCCGTGCCAGAGCAGAAAAGGGTTCGAGGTGGCGTCACCCATCATTCTGAGTTTCAAACACAGATCAGCCTGGGCAGTTGGAGATACATGAAATTTAACAGGTTAAGTGACCCTGAACTAGGTCCACTCCCAAGTTTCAGTAACCCCTGTTCATCTCACCATAATTAATCCATAACAAATCCTAGCCCTTTGTCAGGATAATTTTCAGAAGTAAACAGTGTGACACAACATCTTTTAGTACCTCAGTGATTTGGTGACAATACAGTTGTGACCAGGAAATTCATGTTCCCTGGCAGGCAGACTAGAGTCACAAAGTCCACACTAGGCTAAACATCAGAATGTTGTCATTAGAAACAAAATCATAAGACCTTCTCTCTCAGCACTTGTTGCTCTTAATCTATTTGTAATTAAGATCATTTGTCTAGTTTCTAAGTTTACAATAGTCTGGAGACAGAAAATCATAATGGAGGGGTGTGACACTTCTAATGGGTAGAAATGCTAGCAGCAAAAGAGGAAAAAAGATGGCAAAATGTAGAAAGCCGCCAGAACTTAAAAATGTAGGTACCTGCATCAGTCTCACAGGCCTGGGGGTTTGATCACTGCATCTAGTATAATGTCACAGTTAGTTACCTTTCATGATGACGACCTTGACTCCCACAGAAACATAAAAATAAGGTGGGAAGGCCGGGCACAGTGACTCATGCCAGTAATCCCACCACTTCGGAAGGATGAGGCAGGAGGGCTGCTTGAGCCAAGAAGTTCGACACCAGCCTGGAGAGCATAGTGAGACCTTGTCTCAACAAAAAAAATGAAAAAAATTAGCCAGGTGTCATGGTGGTTACCTGCAGTCCCAGCTACTCGGGAGGTTGAGGCAGAAGGATCGTCTGAATCCAGGATATTGAGGTGGTGGTGAGCTGTGATCATGTCACTGCACTCCAGCCTGGATGACAGAGTGAGACCCCAACTCAAAGAAAAATAATAATAATAATGTGGGGAAAAGAGAGATGCAAATTTGCAAGAGGCTTCCATTTCAAAAAGAGAGTAAGTTAAAAACTTCTGATGTATAAAAGGGAGAAACTCACTCCCCCTAAGAATTTAGTTCTCGAGAATTAAATCTCTCTCTTCATAGGTCTGATTTTTAATGGACATTCTTGACTTAAAACAAAACACAGATTATAGTGTCAGCCATACCGAGACTCCATTTTCCAGCTTTGCAAGTTCAGACAGTGACTAAATGAACTCCACCTGGGGAGTTTCCCCTGCTTTTTACCCAGCCTGGCAAGCAAATCCTCCCACCCTGCAGGGTACAGGTCAGTGTCTTCTCCTCCATTGGCTTGGCCCTGTCTTCCGGTGGGCCCTGCCTTCCAGTGGGTTCTACTTTCCAGTGTCACCCAGCTGCACAGAGGGACCTGTGTTTCTCTCAAGACTGGGTCTCTGGAAACATAATTACCTGCTGATTTAAGGGTCCTGACCGGGCATCTTTATCTCATCTTCCCCATCCAAATATTTGTTGCAGGAATAATTATTCCTATTGAAATTTTTTGCACAGGAAAGATTTTTTTTCAAATCTATTTTTATTTTTTACTGGTCAAGTACACTTATAAGTTGCCATCTCAGCTGTTTTGATGTGTACAGTTCAGTGGCATCTATGTGATGAATTTTTAGCTTCACTTATTTATCCTTTCTTTCTCTTTTCACACAACGCTTTATTTCTCTAGAAAGGCATCCAAACCAGTGTCCTGGGGTGGGGACTGGGATAGTGTGAAGAAGGACATCACTTTTGCATATTAACTAGGTTTCTGGTTATTGAAACCCTTTGAGAATTGTTTTCTCTTTATATTTTCTCATTTACATTTTACATGTTCTCGTTTTTCTCCATTGCCTTCTTTTGACTTCAATGGACTTTGTTGCTGTTCTTTGATTTTTATTCCAAATTCTGTTCCTAACTGGCTTTGCTGGATGGTTTTAGGAGGGGTTTTCCCTCTTTCACTGGGTCTCTATCTTTATATCAAGCAGACTCCATTCTTTATGAGGCATCTATTTCATGCTTTTGGGGCCCATTAATTTTCCCTTTAGTAGATCTATTTCTGACCACAAGTGATGATCCTCTGAACATGACTCTATTTTTCCCCCCAATATCATTGACTAATAGCTTAATTTTGAGGCTGGTTGCTCTTAGCTGCCTTAGATTTTCAGTACAATTTCCCTAAGTTACTAACATTTGCAGGAATGACTAACCTCCTAACTGCAGCACCAGTGCGAATACCTCCACAGCTCGTAGTTCAGCGACATTTTAATTATAATGCTGAAAAGAAACAAAATGAGCTTCCTCGTAAAAGAGCCACCACATCCCCCTGGCAGGAGATGGTGCAGGAAAATAATTTATTTTCTCAGTCAGATTTTTAGAGAATTAATACCATCTCTCATTAGAAGCTATTGTTCATTCATTCACCCAATCAATCATCTCTTTTTTTTTTTTTTTTAGGTAGGAAAATATAGTTTATTTAGGAAGCAAATTAGAGAAAGAAAAGAGAGAGGAGAGAGAGAGAGAGTCACCTCCCTAAGGCTGGGGAGGGAACCAAAGAAACATGGCGGCTATAGCTCAGAGAGCCATGTGGACACACCAGAGTTTAGCAAAGCAATGGATGACTCATTCAATTTAACCAACATTTGTCTCATGAGTGCCTAGGTTCAGGCACTGTTCTAGGCACTGGAAAGACAGCAACAAACGCAGTCAATGGTTCCTGCCCTCACAGAGCCTATATTCTACAGAGGCAGAGTAATGATCAGCAATTTCATGAGTACACATGCACACACACATAGTAAGATTGTAGTAAGTTCTAAAAGAACAAGGACTGATTAAACAGTAGCTAAAGGAAGTTGCTCTTCTTATCAGCACAAAGGTGTTCAGAGGCTAGCACCTAAAACTGGTACAGGAGGAATGATAGTTGTGTGTATTCTTGGTGTCTGAGAAAATCCAGATACATGTGGCTTAGGCCGGATTTGCTTTTCTGATCCATCCCTCTGGTCTGCCTGTATCTGTGTGTCAGTTCAGGTGGAGATGGGACCTTTAGCCAGCCTGTGAAGGGCTTAATCAAAATGTCCAGTGGGCACACGGCATCCCCACCTTCCCCCACAAAGTACCCAGTTCCCGGGAAAGAGGGATGTTTGTCTGCTTTTTTTACCAGTTTGTAAAGACAGATGAGCACAGCACAGAGCCAATTTTTCTAAACACTCACTCCTCTGATGCTCCCAATCCTGGAATCTCACCCTTAACATTTGAAATAAAAAATGTTTTCTTTTTTTGTTCAAGTGCTCTTGAGATTATACGTGGTAACCAACGGTTCAAAGTAGTATTCTTTCCAGAAGGGTGTTCCAATTAAACAACTTTACTTTCTAGAGGACAATGTAATCTTAACTTTCAACAAAGGAGTAAATTTATGAGATTTCTTTGTTCACAGTGGTGTATAAATTATTCTCTCTGCCAATTCTCAACGCCTCATTCATCTGTAGGTTCTGAGGGCAAACCCTGTTAGTTACCAAGAGCTGAGATCTTTCCACACTTTTCTCCCAAATCCTTCTCTTCCCATAAGACTTATTTGTTTACTGGTAGAACAGGAACATTTCATAAAACAAACCAAGGATGACGCAGCTTCTGTGAGAACGTGTCACTCTGTGTATAGAACAATAATAAATTGTCCACTAAAGCATTTATGAGGGTGTTTAGGAAATGGCATGTAAAAAGGTACGGCAAATACTCAAAGTGACCAGAAATCCTGGAAGTCATGTAAAGTTAAATTAGGATAAAAAGAAAAATAAAGCTCCAAACATGATAGGAAGAATTATTTTTCTTTGAAGAGTATCATTAAGAATTGGCAAATGTTGGGATAAAAAGAAAAAAAAATGGCTTGAGCAACAGAAAAAGATTGCTTAACAAAGTGATGGCTGACTCTTAAATAATTTTATATATGGGGGGTGCCCAAAATATGTATACACATTTTAAGAGATGTGATCTGTGTATTACATTTTGGAGTTGAGTTACATTATGGTAGCAATGTGTAGTATGACATTCGCTCAACAGTACTTCTGCCATTTTCTTTTTCCTGCCAGTCACATGGTGAAGTTAGCATTCTTTGATTAACACCATCTTTTGAGTGAACATCACACTTAAAGTGTGTATACATTTTTTGGCAACCCCTGTATTTTAAAGTGGGCGAAGAAAAGAGTGTCAGGTAAAAACAAAAAAAAAAACAAAAAAACCCCAAAACCAATTTCTGCCTTGGAAGAAAAATATATCCAAAGGCATGCTTAATTAATTTCTGCTTAATTAGTTCCATAAAATTATGATAATGTGGAATATTCCTTCCATTTTTATGAACTCCACACATTCCTTCTTTCTCTTATAGTATTTAATTCTCTTACAGTTCTCACAGTCTTTCAAGTTCCAGCGTCTACAAGACAGTTCTAGAATAATTAGTATCTTTATTTCTTAAAATAATCTTAGAAGGCCAGATAATCTCCATTTTACAGATAAAACATGCAGGGTCAGAGAGGTTAAGTGACTTTTGTCCAAGGTCACAGAGTGATCAGCTCAGACTCTGAGCCATGTCTCTTTGACAACACATCGTGTGGGCTTTTCCACATCACCCTGTCTTTTTTTTAAAATGTATTTAAAAAAATAATTTGTATATTATTGTAATAAGAACACTTAACATGAGATCTACTCTCTCTCTCTTTTTTTGAGTTGGAGTCTCACTCTCGCTTAGGCTGGAGTGTAGTGGCACAATCATGGCTCATTGCAGCCTCAACCTCCTGTGCTCAGGTGATCCTTCCATCTTAGCCTTCCAAGTAGCTGGAACTACAGGCACACACCACCACACCAGGCTAATTTTTTTTATTTTTTATAGAGATGAGGTCTTATGATGTTTCCCAGGCTGGTCTCTCACTCCTGGGCTCAAGTAATCCTCCCATTTTGGCTTCCCAAGGTGCTGAGATTACAGGCATGAGCCACCATGCCCGGCCGAGATCTACTCTCTTAACAAATTTTTAAGAGTACAATACATCATTGCCAAACTATAGGTACGATATTTATAGCAGATGTCTAGAGTTTATTCTTCTTGCTTAACTGAAGCTTTAGGCCTGTTGATTAGCAAACTTCCCATCTCCCTCATCGCCCTGCCCTTAGCAACCGTTGTTCTACTCCCAGATTCTACGAATTTGCCTATTTTACATATCTCATATAAATAGAATCATGCAAAATTATCCTCTGCGACTGGTTTATTTCACTTAGCATAACGTCCTCAAGACTCATCTGTGTCGCTGCACATGGCTGGATTTCTTTCCTTTTAAGGGTTGAATAATATTCCATTGTATGTATATACCATATTTTCTGTATACATTTATCATTCACTAGTATAGTGTTATCACACAAGATTCCCACCCAGTCTTTAAAAACAAACCAGGTATCTATAATGAAGACGGTCCCCAAACCACAAGTTTTGGTCTGGTATAAGCTAGTTTCGGAACTTCAGAGGATTGATGAGATAAAATATAAATGCTATGATTTGGAGAATGAGGTTTCCTAGAGGTTAGTATACTTGTATATTTTCTGGAAAGACTAATATATCCTCAGGCCATGGAGATCCCTTCTTCCAGGTGTCTGTCCTCTTGAACCAAAATGTACTTTTTAGCCATTTGAGGGGCTTTGGGAAAGGCTAAGAATCAAACACAGAGGATCCACAAAAGATATGAAATCTGATTAATGACATCCCCCAAGACTACTCTTTCCTAGACAAATTGACATATAACCTTTAACTGCCTGTTATCCTCACAAGGAGAAAGTATACTTGAAGGCACAGTTCTCTGTTTACTTCAATCTATGTTCTCTCAAAACCATTTTTGTCTTTGGTCTCCCCAGACTGAATACCTTAGAGAGGAAGAAGCCATTCAATAAAGAGAACGTTAGCGTCAAGTGTGTGCTCTGTTTTCTTTTCTCTCGTCTTCTGCCTTCCAGTATTTTATCTGAGAGAAATGACAGTAACACTTCAGTGATTTCCTTTGTAAATGTCTGTCATCTGCTAAGATGCGATTACATGGACTTTCCCTTGATTTTCTAAGTAGGTACTGTCATCAGAGCCTGGAAGAACGTCTGCCAAGATCTGTGAGCAAAGGAAGATGAGGTTACATTGACATTTCAAGGTCCTTTCTCACCAAAAGAAGATCGAATAACCTGCTAGAGGAGGGATAATCCTGAATTTCAACTTCCCTTTTCTCCCCAAGAGAACTGACCAACTGCTGTCATTCACGTGTCCTTTGCTGGCCCTCCTCCCTTCCTCTCTCCTTTTCTCCTCTTTTCTAATTTCTTCCTCTATTTTCTCATTGTATGCAGCAAGATCTCATTAACTTGAACTCCACAAATTCAAAAATTGTGATCACTTGGACAAGACCTTGAATTTTTTAAATGTTGACTAAGAAGAGATTTGCTGACATTCAGTGTGAATGATTGGTGCTCAGAATCTTTAGCACACAGGATCCACCAGGAAGGCTGGACCCTCACTTCCTTCAGTGGCTGGAGAGTTGGTATTTCTCACCAGTCCCCAGGTGACGTTGGTGCTGCTGCCCTGAGACCACACTCTGACACCACTGATGTAAATACATAGGAAAGCAACAGAGGCCAAAAAAGCCAGTCGACAAAATTATTACCAGTTCCATCTGCCTCTAGCAAAATTGATACACTTCATTGACTCCAATGAAGTTAACATAATTGTAGGCAAACTATAGTGGGATGAGCACTGACCTGGGAGGCAGAGGTCTAAGTTCTAGTGTGATTCTGGGTGACCTTGCAGAAAAAATTTGTACCAGCTGGGCTTCAGAGTCCTTGCCTGCTATTCTTAAAGAGGCTAGGCCAGATCGTCCTTTCTAGCTCTAGCATTCTAAGACGGTATACAAACATGCACCGGAAATGCATGAAAACATCATATGTTCAAAACTCCCACAATGCAAACACTTAACAATGAACACTTGACTTCCCTTGATTTAATACAAATTAGGGAGATTCCATCATCTATCCTCTGGATGGAGAAAAGCTTTACAAATAATCCTGACCTATCCAATTATACCTTTACTTCTCCTTTGGTTCCATTCCAATTTTAAGACTGGAGACCCCTCAAACTGCCAGACAATAAGGAAGCCTGTCTTTATTCCTCCTTGTAAACTCAACACTCAAGTTAACAATTACAAGAGATGCACTGAGAGTCTGCTATTCACAAACCAAGTGCTAGACCCAAACTCTGTTCTGGGACATGGAGTAGACAGATAGTGGAATAGGTGGCATTTGATCCAGGTCTCAAAGGATGGGTGGGACTCTGATAGGCCAAAATAAGAAAGGGGCAACTTAGGCAGATGGAATGGTGCAAGGAGGGATCTGCTAAGTGTCTCTCTTCACTCCCAACTCCTGTCACATTCCCACCATGCATCCTTCACCAAGGAACTGTAGTCCTTAAGAACCGGACTATGTCTTGTCTTGGTCTCAAGCACTTAGCACTGTGCCTGGAAAAATTAGTTAAAAATTGGGCTTGCTTGGTATTTGTTGACCGATCCTATCCATTTTTACAAGATGGCATTTCTGTGGCTGAAATAATTAAATAAGAATGTATATGAAAAACAATAAAACCTTAAGTCCTATAAAGATGTAGACTTTTAATTCTTCTTATTGGAATTAAGGTCTTGAATGTCAAGCCAAAGAGCATGGACTTTATTTGGAGGGTAAATGGGAGCTAGCGAGTTTCCAGAAAGAACGTTGATCTGATGTTGCTGTACAGAATGGGATAGGAAAGGGTTGTCTGGAAGGGTGACACAGATTAAAGGATGACTGCATCTACCATGAGAAGACTAATGAAGACGGGAACCTAGGACGTTCCTGTCAGAACAGATAAAACATCTTACATCAAAGACAAATGGAGCCGGGTTCAGTGGCTCAGCCTGTAATCCCCGCCTTTGGGAGGCTGAGGCGAGTGGATTGCCTGAGCCCGTGTGTTCGAGACCCGCCTGGGCAGCAAGACCTCACCTCTACAATAAATCAAAAGATCAGCCGGGCATGGTAGCGCATGCCTGTAATTCTGGCTACTTGGAAGGCTGAGGCAGAAGGATTGCCGGAGCCCAGCAGGTTGAGTCTGCGGTGGCTGGGAGCGGCCACTGCACTCCAGTCTGGGCGACAGAGTGAGACTCCAACTCAAAAAATAAAAACAAAAACAAAGACAAATGGAGCTGAAATTCTTAAATCCCACATCACCCTTGCCTAATAAAGGAAACATGCAGAACCTGGTTCCTGGTGAAATGTTATAATAACTAAGGTGCTGAAGAAGTGTTTTTAGAACACTAACTCTAGAAGTTTTCTCAAAATCTCCTACCCGTGGAAGGTCAGAGTTTTCTTATACCCACACACTGGAAACTGTCAATTGTGTATACCTGGGAGTGACAGAGTGGACTTCGGTCTCAATAACAGATCAGAAAGGACAAAGAGAGAAATGTATATTGCCCTGTGTCCACGTTCAACAGCTTTTCAAAACATTAGAGCCAATGTGCACTCATAAGAGACAATGGGAATACAGAACAAGTTGAATGTCACCATAAGGAAACAAAAGAAAGAATCCAGAATTAGCTTCAATCTATAAGAATAATGCACTGATATAAAAATGAGCATGATTAAAGGAGACTTAAGGAAACATAACGATAAAATGTAATGTGTAGACCTTGTTTGAATCCTGATTAAAACACACCAATGTTAAATGGTATTTTTAAAATGACAATAAAAGAAGTTTTATTATGGACTGGATATTAGGTGATACCAAAGAATTATGGTCAGTTTTGTTAAGGATGATAATAGCGTTGTGGGTAGGTAAGAAACCATCCATACTTCCTAGAATGTATACCGATGACATAGGGTTCAATGAAACAATGTGTATATTTGACTCAAAATACTTTAACAAAGAGAAAACTGGTATAAATAAACCAAATGTGACTAACTCTTGATAACGGTAGAATCTGAGTGAGAGTAATATGTTAAATATTGCATTTTTTTCCTCCTTTTGTATTTGTTTGAGACATTTCATATATGTTTTGTAGAAGATAAAGCTCATTTATAAAAAGTGTCCTACATTTTATAATAATGAGAATAAAGGAATGCTAGCTAAGAATCTCCATTTGACAAAGTAAATTGCTATACAAAAAAATTGAACACCACCTGTGATCCTGGTTCAGTCACATAGGCTTGCACATTCAAGAACACTTAGTAAGGTTTCAAGTTCTGCAGAATGTTGGACTGAGTGGTGAGATAATTTGTACCTACAACACACAGCAAGGATGAATAAGGGTGTCACTTACATAGGCACCTTTATCATACCCATGTTAATATGACCGGGGTCCTTTCAGAGCCACTTTTGTCTCAAAAGATGAGGAGTGTGATCAGTTCATCAATTCAACAAATAAATAATTTTCATTGAGACCTCGGTATATAAGGCATTCTGCAATGTTCAGTAGAGAATTCAAAGATAGATTTTTAAAAAACAGAAAGATTTTTAAAATGTAATACATTCAGCTGCAAGATACCACAAGGTTGAAGAGTCAAAGACTGAACAGCCAATGGAAAAGCACATGGATTTAGGAGCACAGTCATTCATGAATTTTTTTCATTTACTCAGTCATCAAGTATTTACAGACAGACCACTCTACTCAAGGTATTGTGCTATCTGCTGAGAAAGCAAACAGGCATGGCTCCTGCCTTTACAGCTGACAGTATGTAGGGAAGATAGGTATTCTAGAACACACACACACACACACACACACACACACACACACACACACTGAGATACCATCTAACTCCACACACACACACACACACACACACACACACACACACACACACACACACACACACACACTGAGATACCATCTAACTCCAGTCAGGCCATCATCAATAACTCAAAATACAACAGATGCTGGAGAGGATGTGGGGAAAAGGGAACACTTCCACACTGTTGGTGGGAGGGTAAACTAGTACAGTTTCTGTGGAAAGCTGTGTGGCGATTCGTAAAAGATCTAAAAATCGACCTTTCATATGACCCTATATACATGGAGGAACTCAAATCATTCTACAAAAAAGATTCCTGCACATACATATTTATTGCAGCACTATTCATAATAGCTAAAAACATGGAACCAATCATATTGCCCATAGAAATTAGACTGGATAAAAAAATGTGGTACATATACATGACGGAATATTATGCAGCCATAAAGAAGGACAAAGTTATGAACTTCGCAGCAACTTGGATGGATTTAGAGTCTATAATACTCAGTGATCTATCACAGAAAGAACTGAGTACCACTCATAAGCGAACCCTGAACAATTATCATAATACTCTGAGAAAGGGATTGGCAGTAGTGGGAAACTGCCGGGGATGGGGGAAACACCTCATCAATAAGGGTACCTGATCTCAAACCAGGTGAAGTGGGGACCAAAGTGAGGTCCCAACTTTGCTTGTATAAAGACCATTTGTATACCTAACCCTGAATTATACCCATCTTTAAAAATAAAAATAAATTAATTTAAAAAAGAACAGGCCGGGCTCAGTGGCTCAGTCTATAATCCCAGCACTTTGGGAGGCCGAGGTGAGTGGACTGCCTGAGCCCGAGAGTTTGAGACCCACCTGGGTAACTTGGCAAGACCTCATCTCTACAATATATCAAAAACTAGCTGGGCATGGTAGCACGCACCTGTAGTTCCAGCTACCTGGAAGGCTGAGGCGGAAGGATCGCCAGAGCCCAGCAGGTCGAGGCTGCGGTGGCCAGGAGCATGCCACTGCCCTCCAGCCTGGGTGATAAAGTGAGACTCCAACTCAAAAAAAAAAAAAGATCAAACACACAGAAATATAACAACAAAATGGAAGTGCTATGAAGGCTGATGCAACAGCAAAAGAGGGGGACATATCTGTGACTGTGAGAGCTCAGGGAAGGACTCTCTGGGATGATGACACTAAAGCTGAGAGCTAGGAATAACTGATGACAGATACAATCAGGGAAGGCTTCAAGGTGGAGGAGAACTGGCGCACAGGGTTGGAGGGACTATACAACTGGGGAAAAGAAGAAACACCATTGTGGCTCACTCTCTCACTTCTTCCTAGTTTTATGAGACGCTGTTCTGGCCAGCCACTCCTTGGTACACCTCTGCTGATATTCTGCATCATCTTTACTGTCATCCAGAGTTTTGGCTGCCTCTCGACATATTATAACATATGTATCTTCGATCTGTCTCCCCCACTACACTTCAGTGCCACCAGGGCAAGGAATTTGCTTCATTCCTCGTGTGTTCTCACCTTCCAGCACAGTGCTAGGCTTAATGCCAAGTACTCCACAAATATGTGTTGCTTTAAGAAATAAGAAGTATTAAGATGTACAAGGTCATGCATTGTCTCCAGCTTAAAAACTCTGCATTCCATCCAAGACTCACATCAGGACTACCAGGAGAGCAACCCAGCAATACTCTCTGACAAAGAACGCACCCATCTGCCCAGGAGTAGAATATTGTATCAAGGACGACAGCATATCATTTCAGTTGAGAACTGTGCCTTACGGTGTGTTGGGAATGCCTGGCAAATGGAATCTATAAAGCTGAGTTTGTCAAAGTGCAGGTTGTGACCCATCACTACATCACGAAACCAATTTAGTGGGTGCTGACCAGCCTAATTTCAACAAAATAAAATAGAAAACAAGAGAAGAGAAACTAGCAGAGTGATGATATCCTGCACAGTGAGGATAAGCACTGTTATACAAAGTTTTTGTTTTCAGTCTCTATCTGTGTCTACTGGGGTGTGTGTGTGTGTGTGTGTGTGTGTGTGTGTGTGTGTGTGTGTGTGTGTGTTTGTGTCTGGGTCATAATGTTTTTTACTGTGGGTCACAGTCAAAAGCCCCTGGAGCTGAGTGTCCAGCAGTCTTTCACAGACTGTTATATGGGCATTAGCCTGAGGCCTGGCAGAAATGACCAACTAGCTACTTGAGCTCAAGGAGCTATTTTATTAGAACCATATTTAAACAAACCATCAAGGGCAAGAGAAGAACATCAGTGGTATCATTTTTGTCACTGAGTTGGTGGGCATGTTACATAGGGATCCAATGAAAAGGGACACTGAAGACTCAGCAACGGGATGTGCCAGAATCTTCCATGAGGGCATGTCAGCAGTTGCCATGTTTTGACAAATCAAAGTTATAGCTATTCTCCTTCAGAATGTACAGCCTTGGGGATTTTATGATGCAGGAAGTGACTTGAAGCAGAATCTAATCTTACATATATCTTTGTTAATATAATATCCATTATACTACAAAATTATACACTTACACACAGTACAATACACATTACAACATGCTTTCTAGTACCAAATATATACACATGCATATGTATACAATAACATGCATATGCATTATATAATATATACGGTAACGCAATGTACATTTTCAACATCTATAGCAAGCAGAGGGCTTCCAGTGCAATGTATACAACAGAAGCTCAATAAACATTTATGCAATGAATTAACTGAATAAGCGAGATCTTTTGAGGTCGGATGAGTGTTTGATTTTATCAACATCTAAATAATTATCAAACTCCTGGTTCATATGAACTTATTTAGTTAGATGCCAGCTCATTTAATAAAAAACAAGATTTTAGGTTTATTAAATTCTTAAACAGTTACAAAAATGTACAATGACTATGTACAATTCACTTGGTACATGCCCACTGGACCAAGAAGTTGATAATCTAAGATGTGATAAATCTACCTATTCACAGAAACAGATTAGTCGTTACTTGTCCCTTACATAAGTAAAGCTTAGACATTATAAGCAAGAAAGGCAATGAGTGAAAGGGGGGATGTTGGTCCCTGGACTATGGGAGTGGTCTGTTGAGCTAAAACACAGGAAGAGTCAGTTACATCTCTGAGGACTACCACACAATAGAAATATTAAACACTTCGCATGAGTCCTATCATGATGCAGCATTTTTCTAAATACCTGAAACCGTAAGTTTTATCATTTAACTTGTATGCTTGTTACACATTTAAAAAAAAATCTCTCAAGAGGAAAAAAAGTTACTTAACACTCTCTAAACCACAAAAGTAAGGGGCAAAATAATGATTCATAGAAGTTTTATTCCTAGAAACAAAATGCTATCCTATGTAAATTTCTAATAGTTTCATTTAGAGATAGTGCAATAGTATAATTAACAGGTAATTCAATCTCCCAAATCTTTAATAAACAAAATGTCTCTCCTTTATTAGAGCAATATGTTGCACCTTTACCATTTGCAAATTAACTTCTTCTACCCTCACTAAAAAAAGAGTTAAGCAGTCAATATCTAAGATGCATGTAATTAACTCCATGTCATGGATGTTTCCTCTTATTAATTTTTGAAACTGTTGTACAATATTGCTTAAAATGTTATGCTTGAACTAATGAAACCATGTCATTACTCTGATAAAAGAAAAGTAGTGGCTTGCAATCTAACCCCATTTAATGTTGGCTTACACAGGTGTCCTGTTTTACAATTCATAAACAAAAAAGGAAAACATTTTTGTTTAAACGTTGGAGAAGGAGAAGCCAGACACAAAGGACAGCTTGCTTTAGGCCTATTGCAACACTGAAAACACAAAGAAGGGTACTTACATTAATATTAAGAACAAGTCAAGCAGAAATCCTACCTCTGCTGTAATATTAAATAAAATGGTATGAACTACTTTCCAAACACATACTGGCTGTTTTTACAGATCAGCAATTTTACTGCCCAGTCATACCAAATCTTTCAGTGAAAGCTGAGTGCCGAGAAAAATTCCATGACACCACAGTTGCTTAGATCCATATACAAAAGGACCACATCTGACCCTTGAAACATAACAATCCCAAACCTAAGACCTAAAAGGCACTCCTCCTGTCCCTGAATAATGGCATTATAAGTCAATCTTGGCATGTGGATACAACTGCTCCCTCTACCCCCATCCACTGAAACTTCTGGGAGAATCCTCCCACACTCTGCTTTTTAATAACCCATTAGTCACTCTACACACATCAACAGCCTTTCGTACCTACCAAGCCCTTTTATGAAGCTGATCACACAGGATCGTCTCCAACAGGCAGTTGTAATCTCCATGGGCCTGAAAAGAAACCCAAACTAAGAGTTTGGAATGGCTTCACCGACTAAGTTCCAGAGCAAAAACACATAATGACGGGCTCCATGGTCCGATTGCTCACTGCCACCATAAGTGTCCAGCCACAAGGTAGGGCCTCTTTTATATTTTTGGCCCAAGGTGTATTTTTAGCCAGGTGCTGAAGACCTACAGTAGAAGACAAACTAAAACAGGCCTTCTGTCCAGGGCAGACTGTTCATACCAATGGGACAATTTTTAGCTGCACAGTATGACAGTGACCTACAACTCACAGAGTGCCCGTAGGTCTATATTTATCCACGAGAACATACTATGCTGACAGATTAGTAAAGCTGCTCAGAGCACTCCAGGAACATGAGCCCGACACACAGTTTGCCATAAGCAGTCCACGCGTTACAAATACACGCGCTGCCCTGTGGGCTGGGGTTGTGTTCCTGTGACTGGAGAAATGGATGGCAGGGATAACACAGGATGAGTGATAAACTGTTGCTTTGGGAACCAGGGGCTCTTGGCCATGAGTACAAACAGCTTTCAACAGCTTATATTCTTATAGACAAAACCAACAGCAGAGAATCTGTATTGGAAGCCAAGAGTCAGCGAGAAACCATACACCCTTAAGGAAAACGAAACACTGAACATCTGTTGACACAGCTAGCAAGGGAAAGTGATTGGATCCAAATATATAGTTTAATTATTTTAAAAGACACGGTCTATACCAACCTGCTAAACACTTAATTTATGAAACCAAGAAGGAGCAAGTATTGGAAAATGTTAAATGCTCTTCCTTCAGAAGAAAACAGGTTTAGCCTAGAGAGGAAGATGAGAAGGAAAAATGCAGTCATTTAAAAACAAAATAAAAGTGTAACTAATTGATCTTTCGATGGGTATTATTTCTGACAGAAGAACTCGATGAGAGTCAGTGAAGATCTATTTCTTCTCTAACACAGCTGTGAGGAGCCGGAAATCCAAGTAATTTTCTATTCTTGATTTACTCAAGGTAATTGAAGGTTTTCTTTAGCAATATAGGTTGGAATTACAAAACAGCATGGAAAGAGAATTGACTGATGAACTGAAACATTTCACAGGAAGGAAGAAAATGTCCAAATTACCAAAACGAATGTGTAAAGGGATTCTGGTGAGCAATACGCCAGCAGAGATGCCCCACGGTACCCCTGCGAACTACGCATGCAGGGCTTAGAGTGACTTTTCAGAGTTGACAGAGGTGGACATACAGCATTTGGTTTACATTTTACCCAAGGGAGTCAAATCAAATAAAAGACAGTAGTGTGTCTATAGAAGTCTCTGTGTACAGAAAGAGAAGGGTTCAATCCTCTATCTGTATCTAAACTGGAGTCCAGACCTGACTGAAAATTTGTACATTGTCATCCTCAAGTCTCTAGTGCTATTATTAGACTAACCTCTCAAATGATGAGGCTATAATTCAATTAAAAGGACATTACTTAAAACAGCTTTGCAGGCACATGAAAAAAGTATCCGCTATTGCATTATATGCCCCCCCCACACTCTTTTTACAGATACCAGTTACCAAACAACATTGAGGGGAAATACAAGAAAACAAAGTAGAAAAGAGAGCTAACATTTGTAGGTACATGAGCTTGATTCGGGTCCTATCTTGGGCATTTTCCATGTATTATTTCATTAAGTCCGCAAAGTAACCTTGTAAGGTAGGCATTGCCATCTCCATTTTAGAGTTGATGAAAAAGAACAAAAACAAGATTGCTCAAGGTCATTCAAATACAGGTTTACCAGACTCTAGTGTTACTACGCTAATTAATTTTTATTCTAGTACTTTCCTTAATATGAATTGGGGTTTCTGAACACGGGTAACCTTAGAGTATGTGTTTTTGTATACATTTAAGAGTTAATAATCTACTTTAAAATTTTTTTTTAACCCAGAAACTTCTCAAATCCAAAACCTAGCTGAATTCCACAGTGCAGTCACCTTTCATGCCCTCCATCTCACTTGACCAGGCCCCACTTAGGGCCTCTTTTCTCCTACACTAGACATAATTCTAACTATATTATCCTGCACACCCCAATGTATGTTAGATTAAAGGTGACAAATCATCGACAGGTGAAGGTTTTAGAGTCAAGCCTATGAACAGTATGAATAAGGGACAGCTGTCAGCTGATGGTCCATATTGATAAAAAGTCAGAAAACAACAAAAAGCAGACATAAAACTTACAAAGGGTAGCAGCCTCCAGATATGTTAGTATCAAGAGACAGCCCCTCATATTTCAAAAACCCGAAGGTATCTATGTATTAAAGAATTTTTAATAATTAATACATTTGCTGATGATCTGAATGCATTTAGACATGGTTAAATTATGATAGCATTCTACACCACAGATACATATAGAGAACAGTAAAATATAGTTTAGAAAGAACTCTGTTAAAAATTATTAAATTGAGCCGGGCTCGGTGGCTCAGCCTGTAATCCCGCGCCTTTGGGAGGCTGAGGTGAATGGATTGCCTGAGCCCGCGGGTTTGAGACCCGCCTGGGCAGCGAGACCTCATCTCTACAATAAACCAAAAAATCAGCCGGGCATGGTGGTAGCGCATGCCTGTAATTCCAGCTACTTGGAAGGCTGAGGCAGAAGGATCGCCGGAGCCCAGCAGGTCGAGGCTGCGGTGGCCGGGAGCGGCCACTGCACTCCAGTCTGAGCAACAGAGTGAGACTCCAACTCAAAAAAAAAAAAAAAAATTAAATTGGGCCAGGTGTGGTGGTTATGCCTGTAATCGTAGCATGTTGGGAAGTGGAGACAAGAGGCCAGGGGTTCGAGACCAGCCTGGGCAACTTGGCGAGACCTCGTGATTACAATAAATCAAAAAATGAGCCAAGTGTGGTGGTGCACTCCTGTGGTTTCAGGTATTTGGAAGGCTGAGACACATGGACCACCTGAGTCCAGCAGGTCAAGGCTGCGGTGGCCATGAGCGTGGCCACTGTACCCCAGCCTGGGTGACGGAGTGAGCTTCCTACTCTAAAAAAAAATTATTAAATTGAAATGTTTCAATACTTCATGGGATAAGCTTCAAGATCGGGAGAAGCTTACTCATAGATTGTTACCCAATGATTCAAAATCAATGCCATGTATTTTAAATTATCTTAATGTAATCTAAATTTAAGAAATAAAATGACCTGGACTGTTGGCTTGTTTAATTGATAGTTCTATAATAACCCCCAAATATTACTTGAATGAATGACTTCAAAGTTGAAGCTTTTTTAAAAATTTAAGTTAATCCAATACTCAAAAAAATTTCCTTTCTGCTTCTGTGTGGCCTGTAGCATGACGGCAAATATTACTAAGTACAAATGAAAGTCAAACTCATTGCTTCTACCTTTATAGGCTTAAAGTTGCAAGGAAGTTCCTGCATGTGTTTAGTTTACCTTGCTGCTTCAGGAAGAAACTGTTCTTAGGCTACTGGCCAACTGGTACCTACTTAATAGCACAAAGGTTAGTAGATCATATAACTCCTCTCAATAAATGTCACCTACTGGATTCAATCCATCTACTTTAATGTACAGTCTGTCCACTCTATTATGTTATAGGAAGCAAGAAATACCTTTGGGTACCAACTTAAGAAGTTTTTTCCAGCAGAAGGAAAAGTCACCATTTAAAATAGTCCTAGCCGGGCTCGGTGGCTCAGCCTGTAATCCCGCGCCTTTGGGAGACTGAGTTAGTGGATTGCCTGAGCCCGCGGGTTCGAGATCCGCCTGGGCAGTGAGACCTCATCTCTACAATAAATCAAAAAATCAGCCGGGCGTGGTAGCGCATGCCTGTAATTCCGGCTACTTGGAAGGCTGAGGTGGAAGGATCGCCGGAGCCCAACAGGTCAAGGCTGTGGTGGCTGGGAGCGGCCACTGCACTCCAGTCTGGGCGACAGAGTGAGACTCCAACTCAAAAAAAATAAAATAAAATAAAACAGTCCTATTGTAGTGCTACCTATATGATTCAAAATCCTTAGGTGAGAAGAAATATAACTGAGGATAATTCTTATTATTTTTTCATCATTGGTTTTATAAACCCAACAATTCTCTAAACCAAGGTTCTGGAACTCATTTTTGATATGCTTAATGAATAAAATATTTCAATAATAAGATTGTTACATTATATTTGTATGATCACATGTTAGTCTTCCTAGAAATTCAGTAAATGCAAGAGTTAAAATATCTTCACAGAAATAGGGCAATCACCAATAGATGCTACTGTCAAAAGGATGATATCGTCACTACTTTTCTATAATATTACATAGTATAGAAGATATTCATTCACTTGCATTAACAAATCTTTCAGAGAAAAGGAGCCTCTGAGGTTGCCCTAAGATAGGTACCAAACTGAGTACAACATAAGCAAACGCCACCTGCAACCTTGCTTCTTCCCTGTAAAAACTATAACAAGGGCTGAGAACCCATAAAAAATAATGGGTCATTGTGCTTGGGAAGGACTGGCTATCCAACAGCCTTCAAATTGTAGGTAGCATTTGCCAAGCATGTCATTACTTAAAGACCTAACCAGCAAACAAATGCCACCTGAAAATGTTTACTAGGACAGCCTCTAGGAAAACACTGGTTTGTTTTGGCCCAGAATGACTCTGGAATCAAGCCACTGGCGAAGCAGCATTCTACCAACCAGGTGTGTTACTCGTTAGGTATAGGCAGTCTGAACCCACACAGAGGCTTGCTTTAAGCCTCCAAGGATCACACATTCCCTGGTAAATTACCAGGTGCACTTAAACCCAAACTTGGAGAGGGAAAAACAGAAGGAATTCTAGATTAATAAGAAGCAAAATAACTTAAATGTGTTAGAAATACTCTAAATGTTTTTTTCTCCAAAATGTTTTCCCATGATTTCCATTTATCAGCTTTAAGACATACCCGAATCCTATAACTACATGTGTAATTCCTGGCTTGATCTTTCCCATTCTCCCAGCCTTTTAATTACACTATTTGGGTGCACTATTGCACCAATCCTGTTTCTTGACTTTAACACACTTATTTTTTGAAGAGGGGTCTGATGAAAGCCCAAACTTTACCCAAGGCTGGGGAGCTTTATAAAAAATACAGATTCCAGGTGAGGACAGAATGTGTCTTTTTTAAAATGGTTCCATAAGTGATTCTGATATGTTGCCAGGTTTGGAAACTACTGATGGCCCTTGGGAATATTAAATAATAAATGATAATAGAGTGCCAGTAAGCTGTCTCCCCAGGCAGAGGAATGCATAGGAGTTAAAAATAGTTACCATCTTGAACAGAGCTATCTAACTGGTAACCTTTTTATCTGTAACTCAAAACATCACGAAGAATCAGGAAGGAAATAGCAAAAAAAAAAAAAAAAATACTTGGGGTTTGCTTGTGCAGTCCTTAATTTGTTTCTTACCAGTATCGCCAGTTCCATTTCTCCACCCCAAATAGATGAGAAAAATTTATGTACTTGATACTCAAAGACTAATGCAAGTTCCTACTCCAAGCCTAACACTTATATACAATACAAGCAAGCTTTTTTGTCTAGTTTTTAAACTGTCAGCAAACTGAATGCAGAACATCAAAATGTAAGATGCAAAAATATAATTACTTGACAAATGCATGCATTCTAAAAAGCACTTACAAAATCAATGACAACAACAACAAAGGCAGGCAGTGCCATTCAGTTTCAAGTATCCCTTTCTTGAACCCCTCAACAGTCCCTAAGGACACTTCTTGAGTAGCCATCGGGAACAAAAAAGGGGGTGTGTCCAAGATGACACTCTGTCAACAGAAAACTATAAAAGCTTCTGCAGGGTTTCCACATCTTCATTCAAAACATCTAAAAACTGAATAAAATTAACTTGACATGGGAATTCAGTTCTAAGTGACTTGTTCACTAGAATCTAGGTAGGCACAGTCAGAATGACAGTCAATAACTGACAGCATCTAAGAAAGCATCTTTTAAACTAAGATTTCTAAATCTGAAGTTTTGCCTAGTCCTTAAAACACTAATCTTTTCCAACCATTGATGAAATGGTTAATAATGGGAGCTCAGGGAATTAGCCTGAGTTAATTAAGAAGGCAGAGAGACTCCAACAGTCTTTTCTCCTTCCTGATTGTGTGTGTGTGTGTGTGTGTGTGTGTGTGTGTGTGTGTGTGTGTGTGTGTGTGTGTTGGAGTCTCACAGTGTGTGAGTCCAACAGTGTCTAAAAACTGGATACACTAAATCTTAAGGAACCAATCAGCTAAGTATACCCAGTGCTGATGAATCATCTTCATTCGTTTTTCTTAGAAGCAAACGCAAAAGAGAAATTTATACATAGAAAGGTGTATAGTAGCCAGGCTCGGTGGCTCAGCCTGTAATCCCGCGCCTTGGGAGGCTGAGGTGAGTGGATTGCCTGAGCCCATGGGTTCGAGACTCGCCTGGGCAACTTGGTGAGACCTCATCTCTACAATAAATCAAAAAACTAGCCGGGCGTGGTATCGCGCGCCTGTAGTTCCAGTTACTCGGAAGGCTGAGGCGGAAGGATCGCCGGAGCCCAGCAGGTCGAGGCTGCGGTGGCCGGGAGCGGCCACTGCACTCCAGTCTGGGCGACAGAGTGAGACTCCAACTCAAAAAAAAAAAAAAGAGAAAGGTGTATAGTAAGAGCATCACTATTTTGGGGGCTATAATATATAGCAATGTCTGCCTTTACAAATACAGTAAAGGAGCAGGGAGATGGCAAGAGTCTAAGGAGGCCTCTTTCACCACCACCCTCATTCCCACAACCCTGCTTTGCCTAAGAAGGATTCTTTCGGACAACCCAGTCTACCTCATGTTTTTCCACTTTGTATTTTGGGTTAATGATATTTCTGAGAACTTCAAAATATGGCCCTAAGAAAGGGTTCTCTTTCAGGGAAGACTCTAAGTGTCCGTAGCAGGGCATCAGGGATTCACCTGCACAGAAACGAAGCAAAATATGAACTCCATGGTCCCAAGTACCTGTGAGTCCATGTTCCTAGGGCTGTTTCTGCCATGAATAAGCCGTGGGACATTGGACAAGTAATGCAGCCCAAGTCCCAGACTGTTCATTTGGAAAAATGAAATAGATGCACACCATGAAAAAACAACAATTGTCCTGTTGCATTTTAGAAGTAACTATACATTCTTTAGGTTAGCCTAAAGAACTTCATTCAAAGACGCTCTCATAAATCTAGTAAGCAGAATGACAGGATGAGTGTCAGAAGTCATTATTAAGTATAATCAGTCAGAGGCAACTCCCCAAATAAAATCCAGACTTAGGATGTCATTATTTTATATTACAAAATGATTCTAATGCCTGAAAAATCTGGGATCTCCTGTAAAACAATTTGAAATGATTCTATTGTGCTGTCTAATGCAGTAGCTAGTAACCACACACAGCTATTAACTTGAAATGTGGCCAGTGCAACTGAGGAACTGAATTTTTATTTTTATTGTAATTAAGTTCAAATTGAAAAACCGATATTTGATTCAGTTACTTGAAATATTTTAAGAATGTTTGGAACAATTAGCACACAGGAGACTACTTTTTCAATTGTAAAATTTATTCAATCTAAATACAGAACAAGTGTTTTTTATAAACTTGGTGTTCAAATTTAGATGTACTGATGGCATAAAATGCACACTGGATTTTGTAGAGTTCTTCAAAAAAAGCTCATAAAGTAATTCACTAATCATTTTTATGATGAATGCATGTTGAAATGATACAATTTTTGACATATTGAATTAGGTAAAATAAATTATTAAAATGAACTGTCTTTTAAATGTGGCTACTAAAAAAATTTAGAATTACATATGTGTCTGGTATTATATTTCCATTGGCCACACTGTTCTAGACCAATTACTACTTTTTAAATAAAGCTTACATATACAGGGAATCATTTTTGCAGATAAACACAGAAAACCATTAAGAAAAAGCTACAGTGTTTGTCCACGAATCAGTAATTGCATGTAAACAAATAAGTGATTAAAAAGTTGATTTAGTGATTCAGTACATTTATCACTTCAAAAAGTATCAGGCTGGGTAAGACTGAGAGGCAGTTACCTTTGCCTCTACTACTCTATGGCAGAGAAAACCAAAGTAACTTATCCAAGATGGCACACTCAAGTAAGTGCCAGGAAAAAGAAGAGTACAGCTTGTCCAGCTCAAAAGTTTGTACTCTTCCTGTGATACCAGACTGTCTTCTAGAAGTTGAGGAGCAAAAACATAAGAAGAGAGATTTCTGATATTAAATACTTCCACATGGTACCCCAAAATAATATAAAACCAAAAATATAAAACTATAAAACTGCCTAGGGAACAGATTTTTAGACATCGTAATCCTCCTCTGGCCCTAATTCTTTCATCCACAATTACAACTGATCACACATCAACCTGTACTAGCTCCTAGACTGCTATCTTCATTCTTACTAAATATCACACAGATTTCCACTCTTTGTGGAAAGTCCCCCACGCTTTTTTGCAATTCGCCATGGCTTCTACTACAGCCTTTTGTACACAGTGGGTCCTCAGCGAATATGGGTTGGTTTAAACATTTAATTTTTAAAACCACATAAGTGAGAATAAAAGGGGGCAAAACTGTATTGAAAACGGTGACTTCTTAATACAAACTTGCACGAGCAAAACAGGCGTAACCACTCTTTTGACTTCTGCTACTGCTACATTGTGAATGCACAGTGTAGTGGTCTCACAGAGTTAACACCCATCTGAAAATTCAGGATAATTCGAGCACTGGGGCAAAGAAGCTCCATATTTTAGCAGAAAGCTAAACGGGCAAATGTCTGTATGGTATTTTCTTGGGCTTCTTTTTCATTCTGGTAGGTAGTTCTTTAATTCCCTTCCATCTGCTCTTGCCAGACATTCACCACTCCCTTCCTCTGCTTCCTCCTCTCCCAACTGCACACTTTTTGCTTGACATGACTTTTCCCTCAATCTTGCCAACCCATCTTCTCCTTCAAAGACCTTTGAAAAAAATCCCACTCATACCACGAAATCTCCCTTAACCAAATAAAAGGGAAATGGTCATTTTCCCCACCCAAATATATCCTGGGATGAAATAATTTTGAGCTGCCAAATCAGAAGGAGAGGAAAATAATTAAATATGTATCCACATAAATGGAGTTTTATTGCTGCATAACCCCTCAGTTGGAATTATCATCTCTGCCCCTCAACTGTATTGCTGTATAATCCTTGAATAAGGTTGTTTTTTCAGTCTGTTGACATGTAGACATGTCATATCAACATGTCTTCCTGAAATACTGTAGATAATGAATATACAATTAAAAATTAATTTTAAGTCTCTTTGTTTCGCAATATTCATTCAGAGAACCAGGAGTGCACAAAATAGTATAAGTGTAAGGGTTACAGCCTGTGGTTTTATTATGATGAGTTAAGGCACATCTCTGTTACTTTCTGATGTGATAAATTATGTGATGTCATTACCTAATATTTGTCACCAGAGCAGTCTGGGGCATTTTGAAGTAGTTACTGTCATGCCCTGGCATCCCATAAAAGTTAATACAATTTCCCAAACTTCTTCACTTAGGGGCAGGGAGGAGGCATCAGAAGAATCTGTTTCAACTAGCCTAATGGGATGGAGTTTGAACTGGCATAATAGCACAGAAAAATATGCTCTCCTAAGTCTGCCTAAGACTAGAAGTCATTTCTCCTAGAGGAATTTACGAAGTCTACATGGCCCAGGAAAGCACACTTTGCTCTCCCTAGTGCACAGAAAGGAAAAACAATGGATAATTCCTGTGTATCATAGTAAGATAAATCTATGTATAGCTATGAATACAGTAAAAAGCACTGACAGATCATCGTGAACTTGTTTCTCAAGAGGTGCTGTCTTTGGGACACTTCATGATGCCTTGGTTTTCTATGAAAATTACACTATACTTCTTTTCCCCCTAGGAGACTGGCATAGGTAAAAAGTGTTTAGACAGCTAAGATGAACTCCAAAACCATCCCAAAGTAATTCAGTAGATAGGCAGTATCCATTAGGTACATATTTGACATTTAAATGTTCCAAGGTCACTTGGCCATCTAAATTTTATATTTGATTAAAGAAACAAACAAAACCTCTGCCAATAATATAACCTGGAAATAACCATGAAATGAATATAATAATACACAGCAGCTGCAAATGTCTCTGTTATTTTGTGTATTGAATCAACTGAGAATTGTTAAGAGATAACTCTACCATCACCTTTCACCTTCAACACAAATATTCTATTTCAAGAGCTTATTTTCTATTCAGAGTCTAATTTCAAAACACTTTTCCTCAAATAATTGCTTCTATTTTTTTTAAAGCAGCTTGCATGAGCTACATAATCAAACATTTTAAAAAAATCATACATTAAAGTAAAACACAGGCTGGATCCAGGGAAGATACTAAACCCTGGCAATTGTGCCCCAGGCAAGTTGCTTGACTCCATTCCCCCCTCTCCGACTCCTCTGCTACTTCAAGTTCTTGTCATCTCTTTCTTGGGTCAACTTTGCAGTGATTCTCCTGAACTCCATACTTTTTTTTTTTTTTGAGTTGGAGTCTCTGTTGCCCAGGCTGGAGGGCAATGGCACACTTATGGCCACCACAGCCTTGACCTGCTGGGCTCAGGCGATCCTTCCACCTCAGCCTTCCAAGTAGCTGGAACTACAGGCATGCGTCACCACACTTGGCTATTTTTTAAAAATTGTACAGACGAGGCCTAGCCATGTTGCGTCACCACACTTGGCTATTTTTTAAAAATTGTACAGACGAGGCCTAGCCATGTTGCTTAGGCTGACCTGGAACCGCTGGGCTCAGGCAGTCCTCTCACTTCCACTTCGCAATGTGCTGGGATGACAGGCATGAGCCACCAAACCTGGCCTGAACTCCATCTTAGTCAAGGCTCCCAGAATTTGATGGAATGTGATGTTAGCCCTTGCTTTAAAAACCTATGGGATTGCCTAGTGCTTTCAGGATAAGTCAGCAGGTCTCCCAAAGCTCCCTGACATCTGATCCAACCTGCTTTTGCATCTGCCTCTCACCCCCAGGGACCTTGGGATCCTGCAGTCACTCCCTGAACTTCTCAGGCACTTTCCCACCTCCCTGCAATCCCTCATGCTCTCCTCTCTGCCCTTCCCCCCTCCTCTCTTCAAGTTCAAATGTCACAGCCTCTGTGAACTATTCCTCAGCCTTTTCCCTCCCTCTTAAAATGATGAATCACTTCCTTGTCTGAGTGAGTATTCGGGTCAGGATCCCTAGGTCCCAGCACAATGCCTGGCACAGGCAGAGCATTTATTTAATCAGCATTTCTGTTGTCTTCGCAACTTCCTTATCTCTCCCCTTTCATCAAAGTAGGCTGCCTTTGATTGTGAAGCCCAGAGGAGGCAGGAGCTGGGCCTGGTGAATCACCGAGTTCTCAATCTACCACAGTGCCCTACATATGTAAGCATTTAATAATTGATAAGAAGGGTTGATCCGCTCTGAGGCACTTCCTGAAGCCTATTCAGGCATGTCCAATTGGGGCAGCTGTGGTAGTACATGCACCTTAATCATCGTGATAAAATCCCTGGGTTCCAAACTTTTTTTCTTCTTCCAGTAACACAATAGTTTCTCCAAGTAAATATAAAACGACAGCATTCCCCACATGGAAGAAGACCTTGATAGGTAAAGAATTAAATGAATTCAGTAGATTTCAGTGAGCACAGTTTCCTTCCAAATGAGCAAAAGTGGCTGGAAGACTTAAAAGTAGAATTAAATTGCATTCCAGTAACTTAAATGACATTTAGGTAAATGTAGGAAAAAGTTAATATTTTTACAAAGAGTGATCTGAAATTAGACTTTGAGCTCCTGTTTGGAGTAAAAATTAGGAAGATTTTACAGACACAAATTTGTTATTGCTGGCTGGGTGCTGATCCACTGATGGGATAAATGCTAAGTGTGGCCACAAATCTCCCACACCCACTCAAGTAATTTTTATTCACTCAGTCAACATTTAACAGGTTATTAGCAAGAGCCAATGCGCACTAAATGTGCTGGAGAATATAAAAAAGAAAAGATGGAGATGCTCAGGAGGGATTTAGATAGGCAAAGCACAGTTGCACAACGATGCCAGCATTGCTACAACTAAAGTATGTAGAAAGGGTAGGGGAAGTGGGTCAGGCAGAGAAGACTTCACCCTGAAAATGACACTTGAACTCAGTGTAGGAGAGGAGTTTGGCCCAGGTCCAAAAAGCTCACGTTTCAAGTTTAATTCATGTGATGCTCATCGAAAATCCTGCATTTGTAGCACATATTAATAACTTGCTACACTACCAGTCACCATACACAACTCTAAATTTAGAAGGAAGGTATGCTATCTTGGACATCATTAGATGGTTTATTTTCTCAGTGTCCAAAAACATATGTCTCTATCAAAATGTGCTCTCTAGGGAGTGGTTAAGTTCAGATTCCCAAGTCAAGAAGCTGTCACAAAAGGCTCCAGGACTCTTGAGTTCTTGATCATATTGTCTTGGCAATGAGCAAATATGACAAAACCATTAACTTACAAAGGGATTGAGACAAGCATTATCCAAATAAATAACTAATAATAATGGCTAGTATTTATTGAGCAAGTACAATAGTGAGTATACCAAACACTTCATAAATATTAATTAATTTAATTATTATGGCCCTATGAGTAAATATATGTATTTGTTTATAGATATATGATTAAATAGATGTCATCATTATAGATTATATATGTATTATAGAGTCTCTTTTTATTATGTTAGTAACTTTTTTCAGAATCAGAATTTTACCAACGTGCTTAACGTCAGCAAGCACATAGTATGTGGTTGAGGCAAAGTACATGTTTTTAACTGACCCAAATCATATAGAAAAACTCTTGTTTGGCCAAAAGTAAATCAGCAAGCCTACATCAATTCCTTCCATATTTTGCATCACTCAATAAAAAGTAATAAATCTAATCGTCAAAAAGGCAGAAAACTAAAGAGACAAAACAAAGTAAAACATCATGGCTTCTCCGTGTAGAGAAGGATCTGAGATGAAGAACCACAATTTTGCATTGCTTTCCAGTGTGGGTATTGAATCTCTCCTTACAAGGAAACACAATGGAGAACTAAGTTTAAATAATGGGCCTTTCTTCCTTGTGACACGTGACCAGGGTTGCATCATTTTCCTCTGCAGCAGGGTTTCCTTGAAGAGTGTGATTCACTTCTGTTTTCAGCAAGAAAAAAGAAAAGCAAATAGTCCAAATGGGATGATACTCCTGGCTGACTCTTCCCCTACTTTGTTAATTTCCACTTAAAGTGGAGGCGGAGGCGTGGACTCGAATTCTGAGCTCATGTAACTTTGCCAGCCCCAGCAGCATCAGGCAAGGGTAGACCCTTTGGCATTAACTTAATCTATCCATTAAGAATATTCTAGCCTTCTCTCCCTTGTGTGGGTCAATAGCAAGAACTTCATGAAAACACAGAGCTGAATACATTAGCTGAGAAGTCACCTTTCAATATAAAACATAACTCAATCAGAAACAGACTGAAATAGGGAGGAACGTCCTAGGAACAGTATCAACAATTTATCCTTTTCCCAGAGACTAAAGAGCATTTTCATTCTCCTGGCCCAAGAAGTGACAGTCTCTTAGTCACTCCCTGAAACAAGGGCCTTGTCTGGCAAAACAAT
Organism: Cephalopachus bancanus; assembly: GCA_027257055.1. Taxonomy (NCBI): domain Eukaryota; kingdom Metazoa; phylum Chordata; class Mammalia; order Primates; family Tarsiidae; genus Cephalopachus; species Cephalopachus bancanus. The sequence goes on from JAPVLO010000233.1 coordinate 623,709, forward strand.
ATGATATTTAATGAGCTCATTGGGCCAGTTAGATAGCTGTTGTTTTGTGTATGAGGAACACTTGAGAATTGTTGAGTGGGTCTTTCCATCACTGGAGTGTGTATACTTCATGAGTAGTTACATCCTTTGCCTGAACTCATTTAATATATTAGCCAGATAATTATACTGAACTTTTGGTCTTGCTTAACTTTAGGCAAGCCTTTCCTCAATTTTCACATCATGCCCTGTCAAACCCAGATTGTCTAAGTATCACCACCATAAAAGCATAGAGTAGCATATGCTATGCCTTTTATCTTAAATTGTGTTCGTGGCAATACAATAATACTCACGCCCCATCCCTGGCAAACGACTGCCTAATACTCTGACAATATCATTGTTATTTAGATCATAGACTATGGGTCAGAGATTGAGTCTCTTTCTACATGGTAGGTTCCAGAGTTCTACATCCCTACGGTAGGTTCCAGAGTTCTATATCCCATAGAACTCTGGAACCTACCATAAAGAGTTTGGCTATATGGAGTTGATGAAATTAATTGAGATGATGACTGCCAGTCCCTAATGATATGTTAATCATTCAGTGTGTTTGCAACCACTGACATCAAAAGCATTGGTCATGCAATCCCTGCCTGTGGATGCTGATAAACAATCACAAGAGTAGAGGTGAAGACAAACCCACAAAGCTGTGGGAAGGACCAGACTGTCCTGGAAAGGCAGTGGCCACAGAATAGTTGGCTGGGATGAGCTGGGCAAGTGCTCCAGATAGGAGGTGATGAAGACTTGGAATCAGGCCTTGGCAGAGGTGATAGTGACAAAGACCCAGATGTGGGACACGTCATTTAAATGGGAAAACATGACAAGCTTTAGCAGCGATTTGGATGAACAACAATGAAGGGTTGAAAAGAACTCCAGTTTCTTGTCTGGGACTGACAGGGAAAGTCAGTAGTTATGATGAGGAAAATGAGCCCAGTAAGGGTCTTGGAGAGGAGAGAAGTCATAGCTTCACCAAGCTGGTGAAGAAAAAAAATCCCATTTTTGAGATGTCTATCTGTGGCACAATCATGGCTCTCTGCAGCCTCAACAAGAAGGGCTCAGGCAATTCTCTTGCCTCAGCCTCCCAAGTAGCTGGAATTACGGGTGCTCGCTACCATGCCTGGCTGATTTTTTATTTTTTTATAGAAATCAGGTCTTGCTATGTTGCCCAGGCTGGTCTCAAACTCCTGGCTCAAGCAATCCTCCCACCTCCGTGTTCCAAAGTGCTGGGATTATAGGCATGAGCCACTGTGCCCAAACAATTGACACTCTTTTTAAGGGCTGTAACTTGGCTCATGCGTATTTTAAAATCATCTCAGATTATTCAAATTTTGTCTTATTTTTCAGTCACCTACACAAACCCATTCTAAAAGCTGGAAGGAAGCAGCAAGTCACTCAGGGTGGCAAAAGGTGTATTTCTCCTATTTTCAGAAAGAAAATTGCTCTCCTAAAGTTCCCCTAGCAACTGAGTCAGAGTTGCAACTTTGTGTTGAAGGCTGAGCAAGTGAGTACCTGGCTCTTGCAGAAATTTTGGTAGGAAACACACAGAGGAAAAATGGGATTGGAATGGCTCTAGCTGGGCTGCCAAAAAGGAGAGAGGTTCTGGAGCCAGAAGCAGATTTGAATCATCATTGATGCACTCTCTTGGGGAAGTTTCTTATTTATTTATTACTATTAGGTTTTTCTTCTACGATATGGCATTTGCTTCCGTTAGGTTTGATGACATTCAAATGAGAGACTGCTTAGCCATGTAGCTGAAACAGTAGTCCCTCATAAACTCTAGCTATTCTTATTAAACCATGGCTAGACCTAACTTCGAGAGGTTGTAAATAGGCAAACCCCTTCAAATGAATACCTAAATCTGGACAATGAGATTAAAATATAAATCTCACTGCTGGGCTCAGGCCTTTCAAGTAGCTGGAACTACAGGCACACACCACCACACTCACCTAACTTTTAAAATTTATTTATTGTAGAGATAAGGTCTTGCCAAGTTGCCCAGGCTGGTCTCAAACCCCTGGGTCCAGGCAATCCTCTCACCTCCTCCTCTCAAAGTACTGGAATTACAGGTGTGAGCCACCGTGCCTGGATGGATATTTCTATTTGAATGAAAATAGAAAAACAATTGGTCTTTTCAGTTTCTAAGGAAATTATTACGGATATTTCATCTACAACTTTGGATGGCATTAAGCAAATAAATAGCGTACTTGTTAGTTTTAATCTAACAACAGATTTCAACCGACCTAATATTTTTCTTTAGTGTTTTTTCTCTTCCAACTGAGAACTGGGTACAATCTTGAAGGGCTCAAGTGCCTCTCTTATCATTTGCTTTTTAAAAATAGAAATAAAAAGACTAATTTCTTTTTGAGTGACATAAGAAGACATCAGGAAATGCTACTTTTTCTGAAACTGTAAGCAAAGAGGTGTAGAATTTGTTGGAGGGGAATTCTCAAAACGCGTTGTCACTGCTTTTTGACAAATATCATGTGGTAACTTACTAGGGAGTACATGTCAACAGAGTTCTGCCCCTTTCTGAGGTTCATCAATTTCACCTACTGTTAACCAATACCTGTATCTTGTAAATAACGATGAGTGGCGGCATAACGCAGTATTTATTCTAGAGTCTGAATTTGATTCCCAGCGCCATCACTTACAAATGTTTTCTTCATCTTTCTCCACATGTAAAATAGTGTTGTGGCGAAGGTCAGAGGAAATGATGCATATAAAGCACTTAACACAGATCTTGACACTTTTTTTTTTCTTGACACTTTTTAAGGGCTTATAAATATCAAACACCATTCCTGCCTTTAATACAATGTCACAGACTATTAATAGTCACCTACCATTGTATAGTTTTTACTTTATCACTATTGGTTGCCAACCCTTTTTCCTTGGTACAAGAATCTCTGTTTTGTTCAGGTAGAAGTCCCTTGTCTCATAAAAGGTAGACCCAGCCCTGTGTCAGTATATGAATCATAATTTGTGTGAGTTAACTTGGCAATTTTACCAACTTTGCTAGTGAGTGGTCTAAGGGTAGGCATGTGACCCAGTTCTTATCAGAGGCATGCAAGAGAATGTTTGCTGGGGCCTTCATCAAAATCTTCTTAGAAAAAAGTTCTAACCTGGGCTTTTCTCCTTCCTGACGGGCTGTGTGTATGTGTGTGTGTGTGTGTGTGTGTGTGTGTGTGCGTGCGTGTGTGTTAGAGTCTCACTCCATCACCCAGGCTGGAGTGAAGTGGCACGTTCAAAGCCACCCCAGTGTCGACCTGCTGGGCTCCAATGATCCTTCCTCCTCAGTCTTCCAAGTAGCTGGAACTACAGGCGTGAGCTACCACACCCAACTAACTTTTTATTTTATTTTATTGTAGAGACAAGGCATCGCCAAGTTGCCTGGGCCAGTCTCAAACCCACAGGTTCAGGCAATCCACTCACCTCGGCCTCCCAAAGTGCTGGGATGACAGGCTGAGCCACCGAGTCCGGCCCTCCCTGACTCTTAAGTGAAGCAAAGATACTTGGAACTGAGGCGGTCGTCTTGTGATCACAGAGTGACAAGTCTAAAGATTGGTTAGACCAGGCTCGGTGGTTCAGCCTGTAATCCCAGTGCTTTGGGAGGCCGAGGTGAGTGGATCGCCTGAGCCCACAGGTTCGAGACCTGCCTGGGCAACTTGGCGAGACCTCATCTCTACAATAAATCAAAAATTAGCCGGGTGTGGTAGCATGCGCCTGTAGTTCCAGCTACTTGGAAGGCCAAGGCGGGAGGATCGCCGGAGCCCAGCAGGTCGAGGCTGCGGTGGCCGGGAGTGGCCACTGCACTCCAGTCTGAGTGACAGAGCGAGACTCCAAATCAAAAAAAAAAAAAACTGGTTGGATGGTCTGGGTCCCTGAGCTTCTAAACCCACCTGCAGTAGCATAGTCACGGCCACCCCAGCCTCAACCTGTTGGGGTTCTTCTGCCTCAGCCTTCCAAGTAGCTGGGACTACAGGCATGTGCCACCATGCTTGGTCAATTTTTTGAGTTTTGGTAGAGATGTGGTCTCGCCATGTTGCCCAGGCTAACTTCAAACTCCTGAGCTCAGTCAGTCCTCTCCTCTCTCCCTCCCAAAGTGCTGGGATTAAGGGCATGAGCCACCACGCTGAGCCCCTTACTTCCTTTTCATAAAGCAGTTGACTAATCACAAGATGTGATTTAAATTTCAACTCCTCTACCCTGCCAAGAAAGTGGTACTAAGGACTGATATGGTTAGCAAAACACATAACAAGAGAAAGAAAAAGAAAATAAGATAAAATGACTTTTGGATATTTAAAGTACGCCAGAATCTTCATTGTATTCCTAATTTCATTCTTTCAAGCATTTTAAATTGTTAGTCAAAAACAAAGTATTTTGGCCGGGCTTGGTGGCTCAGCCTGCAATCCCAGTACTTTGGGAGGCCGAGGTGAGTGGATTGCCTGAGCCCACGGGTTCGAGACCCGCCTGGGAAACTTGGCGAGACATCATCTCTACAATAAATCAAAAACTAGCCGGGTATGGTAGTGCGCACCTGTAAATTCCTGCTACTTGAGTTGGAGTGAGACTCCAACTCAAAAAAAAAAGAAGTATTTCACCCCACCAGATGAAAATAGACCAGGTTTTTTTTTGTGTGTGTATGGGTGTGTTGGAGTCTCACTCTGTCGCCCAGACTGGAGGGCAGTGGCTGCTCCTGGCCACCGCAGCCTCCACCTGCTGGGCTCTGGCGATCCTTCCGCCTCAGCCTTCCGAGCAGCCGGAATTACAGGCACGTGCTACCACGCCCAGCTAATTTTTTGATTTATGGTAGAAATGAGGTCTCACCAAGTTGCCCAGGCGGGTCTCGAACCCACGGGCTCAGGCAATCCACTCACCTCAGCCTCCCAAAGGCGCGGGATTACAGGCTGAGCCACCAAGCCCGGCTTAGACCAGGTTTTTAAACACCTTCAAAACTGAGGCTTCATTTGGCATAAACTAGGATTAGTTTTCCCATAATGATAAGCAGAGGGAGTTTGTTAGTAAAGGAAGTGCAAAATCAGAAGGCAAGACACTAAGTATCTCTGATGTTCCCAATTCTTGCAGCTGAATTCAATCAAGAAGAGCAGAAGGGAGACACGTTGGTCTTGCACTCCCCGCCTGGAAGGGAAGCTGATGACAGGCCTCAGGGCCACTACCAACCAAGGGGAAAGTGAAACAGAACACTCAATGTGTGACCCTCAAGCCTCCCTAAGGAAGCTGAAATTCTCATTAGAAAAGTATCCCGCCACTGTCAATCCTTTTCTTATAGCATTACGGTAGATGTTCCTAATGCCTGATTTGATCATCACACATTGAATGCTTGTATCAAAATTTCACATGTATCCCATAAATATGTACAACTATTATGTATCCATAATAATTAAATATAAATAAAAATTTTTTAAAATTAAAAAAAAAGAAAAGTAGATTAACTTGGGGGATGTTCAAATACTACAAGTGATGTTATAGGAAAGCCCATGTTGTTATTCAGTTGTAAGTCCTCATTTTTAGGGAAGATTCATTAAACATGTAGTATCAGAAACTGAAAGTTGAAAAGCAGGCATTTCTAAAAAGAAAAATTGCAATTTGTCTTCTAATTGATGTTCTTACTTGTAAATACGGAATTATACACTAACTGCTTACAATTTGCTAAGTTCATACGCAATTTATTTATCTAGAGAAATGGTTTTGGTTTTAAAATTCTTTAATGTCGTCAGAGTTTTCTTCCTAGCTGTAGGCATTAAGTAAGGGTGAATAATACAACAGACCAGACGATATTTCAGAGAGTTTTTTTAATAGCCGCTTGCATTCTTATGACCTTTCTTATTTCAACATGGCTTAATTGAAACATAACAGCTAACAAAACCTAGGAGGGTATCTTTTAGCTGTATGATCTTATATTTTAAAACCGCCAGAATGCCAGCTATTTTCATAAATTCCACATCTCACTTTGTAGGAGGAAAAGAAAAGTCTGTCTCTAGACCAAGAATACTGGTACTTTAGATTGGAGACACCTCTATTCAAATGTACTGAGTTAGATATGCAGTCACCTTATTGTAAAAAATAACAATAGAAAGCGCCTGATAGATTGTGTAGTGTGACAACTTTTTCTTATTCAGAATACTGAAAAGCAAGCTAGTTCAAGAAGCTGATCAAGCTTAGATCCAGTCCCTACTTATCAGTCAAGTTCAATAATGTACAACTTAACCTCCTTCAGTTTGTCTTTAATGGTGCAAGAGAAATAACTAAAAAAATACTGTGATGTTTACTTAAACCTCTTTTTTTTTCAGTGAAGGTATTCAAAACCCTTCGCATTAATCTGTGAGAGACGAAGTGTCAACTTTGTCCCTTTCATAGAAGGAAGTGAGAGAGATGACCAAGGTCCCACACAGAAAAATAACAGAAAATCAGGAAAGAAAAACTTAATCTTGCATGTGTACAGTTGAAGTATTTTATTGATTTGATTCTTAGGTAATAAACCATTTTATTGATTGGCCAAATCCCCACTGCATAACTAAAACATTCCAATGGAATTTTACTAAAAGATTGCCCTAGTTAATCTAATACCCTATTCTTTTCACGGCTGCCAAAATACATATTTACCTGTTTAAGGCTAAATTCAAAGAAGTCAGCCTAGTGTTTCTTAAGCATAGGAAAAACAATTTAATGTAAACTTAGTTGTATATTTCCATAATGCTGTGCTTGTGGCATTAGCTGAGAAATTCTGGAATTTCAAAGCTGTCTTCTACTGCTAAATAAACTACTTTGCACTTTGCAATTGATTAAGTGCAGTAGAAGTAGTCAGAGTTGTATATCAAATTAGAGTTGATAAAAGCACTTAATGCAGATTTGAATGCCTTTTTGAAAAAGATTTCAACTCCCTTAAATTGACATGACAACAAATTCTTACAGCAGCATAAAAAGTATTAGCTGAAATGTTATGGCTTTGGCTTAAATTTCCATCTGCAGCTCATCAAATGACTAAACAGTAGAAAGGAATTAAACCAAATCAGACTCATTACAGAATCTGATATGTTGGCAGAATATAAACGTTCACTGCTTAGCATCTGGAGTTTTGGGTGACTAACATTTAAATGCCTGTGCTTGTGTGTTCTGTGAAAAAGAGGAAAGTGTAGGAATATAGGTGAGATATCTGATCCATTAAATTTAACTTATGAGAATGTATGATTCATATTCTCTCTCTCTCCTTCCCTGTCTCCCTCCCTCCTTCCCTCTTCCCCGCCCAACACACATCTCTTTAATCTCCAAAATATTCTGAATAGTGAGAGAACCACTCAAAATGAAGGCTAGCTGGCTTTAAGTTGGTCCCATGTGCAAGATTCTGATAAACAAGGCAACTCGGCTGAAATGTTTCTAATGTAAGCAATGCCTATCTGAGTGCTTGCTGCCCTGTATACTAAAATCTGGTCAAGTGTTCCGGGTAAACAGCTTACATTTCCTCTTCTCCTTCAGCCATCTGCTAGAAGAATTATTTGAAAGTGTTCTTACAGACGGTTGCCTGCAAACACCAGGCTTCCAATTGTTCTCTGATGTAGGGAGAGTAGAAATCCATAGAGTTAAAGTCAACAGAATCTATCAAATATATCCTCCCAATTAAAATTCTCTAGGCCTACACTGTCTCTGAAACATCAGTGGATATCTCTCCCTTGAGTTCCTTAAGTGCTGGAACTTCTGCGCTAATAAACCCGAATTCTGAACCCGATAAGGAGAACAAAGCTCCCAAAACAAAGTGTGGCTTGTGCTCAGTTGATGTTCAATAAACAGGTATTGGATAGTGTTTGTCTTGTTTCTCTGATACTATTGTAAGGCATATTGATAGAATAACTAAGAAAAATTAGTGCTTAATGTTCAGTTAGTAAGATCTGTACTGTAATCCCTCACTCACTGTTGGTAGGATTGTCAACTAGTTCAACCTCTATTGAAAACAGTATGGAGATTACCACTGGATCCAGCAAGCACACTATTAGGGATTGACCCAAAGGAATAGAAATCATTATATAAAAAGATACTTGTACTGATAATGTTCATTGCAGCACTATTCACAATAGCAAAATCATGGAACCAACCTAAGTGTCTACCAACAATTGACTGAAAAAAAGAAAATGTGGTGTGTGTGTGTGTGTGTGTGTGTGTGTGTGTGTGTGTGTGTGTATATATATACACACACACCATGGAATACTATGCAGCCATAAAAATGAATGAAATTATATCCTTTGCAGCAACATGAATGGAGCTGGAGACCATTATACTAAGTGAACTAACTCAGAAACAGAAAATAAACACCACCATGTTCTCATATATGTGGAGATTAATAGCCACAAAAATGGAAAAATTAGATACTGGAGACACACACTCTCAGAGGTGAGAGGATAGGGCTCAGAAATTACTAGATACAATGGTTACTATCTGGGGAATGGGCCACCTGAGACCCAATTCCCATCACTACACAGTAGTCACATATCCATGTAACAAGCATGCACTGGTCACCCCTGAATCTAAAATTTTTAAAAAGATTTGGAGTGTAATACATCATTGAAAGGTGAGTAAAAGATATTCTTATGGAAAAACCTATTTCCTTTGTTCCTCCAAGCCTGGGAGAGGCAACATTTTCAGCTCTAAGAGGGAACATTCTCTTGTTCATGAAACTGACAGTTCCATAATGCAGCAATATTTAAATGAATATGTTGAATGAAATCTATCAAATAAAAGAGATTAGTAAGAAAAAAAAGAGGTCAAGCTGTGTACTATCTTGTTCCAACAATGCCATTCACGTTTCCAGGAAGTGGTTGCTTACTAAACTTTCTGCAACAGGGTGGTGTGCAAATAGTAGGTGGCTCCTAGCAGGCACCATATTGTGGACAATTATAAATGTTTAAAAAAGACTAAGAGAAATTCTGGGGCACAAGTAAATTCAGAAACTCTTTATACATGCTAATTTTTTTGGATTTAAGAAGAAGCTAGTTAGTTCATCATCGATGCATCACACTCATAAAATGAAGTAATGTGCTCTGAGGTGCTGAGCAAACTACAAGGCACTAAATAAATTTAACAAGCAACAGAATCTGCACAAAAAGCTTACATATGGGACTGTCAATCTACAGCACAGGTCTCCATTGCCCGGGCTGTGAACCAGTACCAGTCTGTTAGGAACTGGGCCTCACTTGCATTACCGCCTGACCTCTGTCTTCTGTCAGATGGGTGGGGGCATTAGATTCTCAGAGGAGCGCAAACCTATTGTGAACTGTGCATGCCAGGTTTCTAGGTTGTGTGCTCCTTATGAGAATCTAATGCTGCTGCTAATCTGCACAGTAAATGCAATGCACTTGAATCATCCCCAAACCCCGAACACCCCACCCCACCCCCGACCTTGGAAAAATTGTCTTCCATGAAACTGGTTCCTGGTGCCAAAAAGGTTGGGGACTACGGATCTACAGAACAGCCCCTACCACAGTAAAATGTCATTTCTCATTAGCACAAACTCAAGTATGAAACCAGCCCATTGTAAATATCACATAAGACTAAAAAATATATGTTACTAGTAAGATGATCAGAACATATGTAACCTGTTTAACTCCTTGAAATGAACCCAAAAGTAAACTAACGAGTCACGGCTATTAAAATGTTTTGAAACAGATGTCTTTTAAATAAAGAGGATATTTACATGTTTTATCAGTTGAGACATCTAAATATTAGCAACTTTCCCAAATATCCTAAGCTGCTCCCAGACTGTAAAATTATCCAGGTCATCTCTCCTTCTTGTCTATTGCTGTTTGTCTTTCTGACTATTTCAATTCTTGTTAGCGACTTCACCAAGCAGCATGCAAATCAGGTACAGAAGTTAACATTCAATCATTTTTTTTTTGAGTTGGAGTCTCACTCTGTCGCCCAGACTGGAGTACAGTGGCCGCTCCCGGCCACCGCAGCCTCGATCTGCTGGGCTCTGGCGATCCTTTCACCTCAGCCTTCCAAGTAGCCGGAATTACAGGCATGAGCTACCATGCCCGGCTGATTTTTTGATTTATTGTAGAGATGAGGTCTCACTGCCCAGGCAGGTCTCGAACCCGCGGGCTCCCAAAGGCACGGGATTACAGGCTGAGCCACCGAGCCCGGCACATTCAATCATTTTTGTGCTGCCTGTCCTGTACATCAGCGGTCCTCAACCTTTTTAGAATCAGGGACCCGTTTCTTGGAAGACAATTTTTCCACAGATTGGGGAGGAGGATGGTTTCGGGATGATTCACACTCCTAACATTTATTGTGCATTTTATTTCTATTATTATTACATTGTAATATATAACGAAATAATTATACAACTCACCATTAAAAAAAAAAAAAGAGGCACGGATGGAAGTGGTAAATAAAGTCATGGATGGGCTACATGGGGACTAAAATAAGTGTTGGATTCTGCCCTAAAGTCTGCCACCAGACACAGCTGTACCAATGAAGTACATCAACTCACTTGCCACTCACTGAGAGGGTTTTGAAAGGAGTCTGCAAGCAGTTGATTTATTATGGTCTCTGTGCAGTCAAACCTCACTGCTAATGCTATTCTGTATTTGCGGCCGCCCTCCAGCGCTAGCATCACCACCTCCGCTCCACCTCAGATCGTGAGGAATCATTATTTTCTCATAAGGAGCGTACAACCTAGATCCCTCCCAGGCACAGTTCACAATAGGGTTCACCACCCTATGAGAATCTAATGCCGCTGCCGATCTGACAGAAAGCGGAGCTCAGGCAGTCATGAGAGCAATGGGGAGCGCCTATACAGAGAAAGCTTTGCTTGCTTGCCAGTTGCTCATCTCCTGCTGTGTGGTACCAGTCCATGACCTGGGGGTTGGGGACCCCTGCTGTAGATGGCTTTATGATGGAGAAGGCTGGAGACACCAGGTAAAAGGAAATACCTGAATTACTGATAGATTTCCATTATTCCTGGAAATATTCTCCCTTATCTCACTGCTAAGGATAATTTGGAGCTGGGTTCGGTGGCTCAGCCTGTAATCCGTGCCTTTGGGAGGCTGAGGTGAGTGGATTGCCTGAGCCCGCAGGTTCGAGACCCGCCTGGGCTGCGAGACCTCATCTCTACAATAAATCAAAAAATCAGCCGGGCGTGGTAGCGTGCGCCTTTAATTCCGGCTACTTGGAAAGCTGAGGCGGAAGGATTGCTGGAGCCCAGCAGGTCGAGGCGGCCGGGAGTGGCCACTGCACTCCAGTCTGGGCAACAGAGTGAGACTCCAACTCAAAAAAAGAAAAAAAGCTAATTTGGAGTTTGTTAGTGTTTCCTAAACAGAAAAACAATACTTCAACAAGGCATCAAACATATGTTTTTATTTGCTTTATTTAATGGAGCTATTTAAATTATGTATTTATATATACTTTTAAAACTAGGGGAAAAGCTACATAAAAACTCCTAACAGAAGAAATGTACTGTTTTACTATAATCCTATTTTGTGAGTGTGTGTGTTTAATCAAGTGATCACAGGTCCCAGAACTGCCTATGTATTATTTGCAATAATGATGGGGAAGATTTGTGAATATTTAGTTCTCTTAATGGAGACAGAAGCAGAGAGAGAGAGAAGCCTTCAGAGGCATAGAGATAGGGCAGGTAGGGCTGAGAAATGGCAGAGGCGTCAGCCAACAAAAATGAAAGTACCTATAAAGCACTAAAGCACTAAGTTGTCCACAGTGTTCTTGATCCTTTAGTCCTTTGAGTGATTTTTTTTTTTTTAAACAACCATCAGCCAGGTTGGAGAAGGAGTTTATGGCACTTGCACTCAGGCTTCCAGCAAATCTTTTTCTCAAGTCTCATTTTTTTTTTTTTTTTGTTTAATCAGCAAAATGTGGATGACATCTAAACTCACAGGGTTACTGGAAAGAGTGAAGATAATACACAGAGCATCGGATGTCTGACTCTCTGTGCTCAGGGCAGTTCCAGTTTATACCCACTGACCCAGCATCATTACTAACTTTCACTGTCACAAGTATCCCAGTTGAGACAAATAATTTTGTGGTTGCTCTATCTATAAATTGCCGAGCATAATATTTGATATACAGCGGCAGTTACTGTTACTCAAGAACTGTTCGTGCATTTAAACAAACAAACAAAAAGTCTCTGATTTGTCTCAATCATAAAGCAAGGAATAGACCCTTTCTATTCAGAAAGCATGGATATTGATTTGGGGTTTTGTTTCTCCTTAGAGCTGTCAACTACTTTAGCAGACGTGACCCCGTGGCCTTAGGGAGAACACACACCATCAAACATCTCATGAGCGGCATGGGCATTGGAGTTACTTTCTTTCTAAGCACCTGGAACAGTGCTGGCTACTTCCTCTATTAAAAGACCCCAAGGAAGTATGCCTGCACTTGGGCTATCGCTTCTGCTGGTAGGTAACTCAGCTATCGTTCTTAGTTTTCCCCTTCTTTCAACCAACTCTATTAAACACTAACATTAATCTTAAGATATTTCTTGCCGGGCTTGGTGGCTTAGCCTGTAATCCCACACCTTTGGGAGGCTGAGGTGAGTGGATTTCCTGAGCCTGCGGGTTTGTGACCCGCCTGGGCAGCGAGACCTCATCTCTACAATAAATAAAAAAATCAGCCGGGCGTGGTAGCGCATGTCTGTAATTCTGGCTACTTGGAAGGGTGAGGTGGGAGGATCGCCGGAGCCCAGCAGGTCGAGGCTGCGGTGACCAGGAGCGGCCACTGCACTCCAGTCTGGGTGACAGAGTGAGACTCCAACTCAAAAAAAAAAAAAAAAAGAAAAAAAAAAGCCTTTCTCATAATGTCCTTGAGGTACACTTGCAACATAAATAGGCATCAGTAAGTACCGCTCTGCGGAGTATCAGAAGTCGTTCCCATCCTGAACTGCACATGACTTCTCTTAGGCTCCAGAGCTAACCCCATGCTAACCAGAATTTCTAAACTGAACAGATATTGTCCTTATCATTACAACTTAACTCACTACAACATATCTGAAAAAGGCCGAGTCTGAGTCTCCCAACAGAGGCAAGCTTTTCCAGAGCACCACTAGATATTATACAATGTACCCCAACCCTTTCCACTTCAAAGAGGTCATTCAATTCCCCAGAGCAGTTCATTTATCAATGGAATTCCAAATATCCGAAAGAGTCAATGGGCACTCAGAAGTTTTCCTCAATGGTCTAGGAAGATTTGCAAACAAGAAGAATGCACACTGCCCTGGAAAGAGCAAGGTGTTGAATGGATTCTGAATGCACCTTCATTCACTGGGCCTGTGTTCACTGGGCATCACGGGGTAGAGAGAAACACAAGGAAGCCCTTTGGAGCTTCCAGATTGGTGTGGGGGTTCACACACCAGCTCTATGCAGTAATACAAAGCCGGGCCTTCTTTCCTGGGGAATAGCTAGGAACTATCCAGTCTAAACTTTTTCTGTAGTGAACCTGAGAGGTCAAGGTGATTTTCTGCCACTGAGAAAAGTCCCAGGTCAACTTCCATGCTGCTGGAAGGTATGCACTTAGGGAAGGTATGAGTATTCCAATAGTAGCTGAGGTGGAAAAGGAGTAAAGTCAAAAAGCAAATCTGGGGGTGGGGTGGGGAGAGAAGTCTCAAAGAAAGCAACTAATTTGGACACCTGTTTATGTAGTTCCCTTGTCTAGGGTGTAGCAAGTATTAACTACAGAATAATCCATTGGGGATGTCAAGGCTAAGGGAAGAAGGGTCTAAGTTGGATTTTAAGTGGGTTTAGAAGTTAGGGGAGCATTAGATCACATTCATATTATTTAACACTGATTGAGCATTTACAGTGTGCTAGGTATTGTATAAGAGATTTATATCTTAATGCCTAATTTACTTCTATGAGGCATTCATTATTTTTGCTTCCATTTCACAGATGAGGAAACTGAGACAGAGTGGTTCATTAACTCCCCAAGGTCATGCAAGTGCAGGAGCTAGAGCTCTGGACCAAATTCATCTGTCCCTGAGACATGTGCATTTTAGGTGAGGGTGGCCAGATGAGGGGATTGACATGTATACAGGCACGGATTTGGAACCGAGTTAATTAATGCAGAAAAGGGCGAGCAAATTAAATATGGCTAGGGCAGAAAAACAACCTAAGAGATGATGGACAAGGAGCTCAAGGAGGGTCCTGAGTGGCGCCTCTGACACTTAGAGGCAAGAGGGGGCTCTTAGGAGACCACTGAAGGATCCAGCTTAAACTGAGATGGACATGTGGGCAGGGGTGGGGGTGGGGGGTGAGGGGCGTGGCCATGAACACCAAGGGGCTGCCACTCAGAACCACTGGACAGCTGGGGAAGACCTGAATAAGAGCAGGGAAGAGAGACAGGGCGGTATCTAAGGGATAGGAAAGCCTCTGCAGTGAGGTCTTTGCAGGACATTTTACTTCTAGACTCCAAGGCCATTTTCATTCCCAACTCCATTGATATTAAAGGGCAGTGTGACAGGGGGCATGTGCCAGTAAAGAAAAGAATGCCAAAATCCACACTGAATAAAAAGCGAACACCTCTCACCAGGCAGTGGCTGGTTTATTTAATTGGCTTGTTAATTCTTTGGAGGAGACACATATATATAAAATTACATTTTCCCCACAATGTGCCACTAAAAAAAAAATAGGAATCCTTAACCTGTTAATATTTAAGGAATCATCTTTCCTCTCACTAACACCTTGCAAAAGCAGTCAGCCACCGCTCTGGAGTTTGTTTTATTGCTTTTTAATTGTGGCACTTTTGTAAATAAGCACCGAATATAATTAGGAGGCTCAGTCTCCATTCAGGCATGTGGGCAGGCATCCTTGCCTCTCAAACTTGCCACGCTAGGCATGCGCGTGCGGGCACAAATTAGCTGCCTGCCCCATGGTGCATCCTCTCAGCCAAGGTTACACTGAGTAGAACGAGCCTTAGGGCTTCTGTTTTCTCCATCATCTTCTACACTGACAGATTCCTTTCCCTCTTTGCTACTGAAAATATGTACAACTTAGCAGGGAGAGCTGTGCTAGGTTGTAAGCAGGTTAGTGTTGCAACAAGCTTAAAGATGATAAACATAAAGCATGCTTCCTGTTCCTCTTTCAAGAAAGGGCTGAAACACATTATGACCCACAAAGGAATGTTGGAAAACAACTAACTTTGCTCTTCTGAAATAAGACAATTAATATAGAGGGCAAGGACAGCCTCTTATCCATCTCCTGGAAACCCACAGCCTGGGATGCAGTAGGTGTTCAAGAAATATTTGCTGAATGAATTGGAGGAATTCAAAATTGTGTCACAGATACTCTCAAAGTAGAAATGAACAGTCATTTGAACCATTTCCTGATGTGTGTGGGGGGGAGGGGAGAGGTGGCCAGAATATACACTTCGTCTAGAGTCATTTGAAAATAGACAAGGAGAGAGACGTTTTCAAAAGAAATCTCACTGGCCTCAGGATTGTCACAACATAATTTTCTATCTAATGAAGCAATGACACAAATGGATGGAAGAAAATAGTTTGGCCTTGGAATAATCAAATGATAATTGAAAACCACATACTGATGTCAAACTCACAAGTGAGTTTTTTTTCTGTTATTGGAAAACTGCTCTAAAAAGAACCCTATGTCAAGTTCTTTTCATTAATCAAAGGGTGGATAGACAAAGGAAGATTCATCCTTGAGTGTAAACGAATCCAAGTTAAATGATTTATGGCTATCACAAATAAAGGAATGCTGTTTGGGCAACACTATTACTCCCAAATGGCTTCCCACTTGTAGAAAAACAGCTTCAGGCAAGCCTCATGTTGTATACAGTGGTGCAAAATGAACTGGAAAAGATGGTTTCTATGGATATCATTTAAAGATGCATATCCCTGAATACCTTAAGGCTGAAGGTACTTTTTTTTTTTCCTCAAAGCAATTATGGCATGGTTCTCCTAGCCAGGTTTTGTTTACATAAGAATAATCTTGGCCACAGGTCATCTGTGTAGGAGGTAATTAATCACCAGCTCTTTGAGCACAGGTAGATTAATTATTATGCCTATAATACAATACCAAAATCTTCTTGGAAAATCAAAAAATATTAAAACAATTAAGGATCGGTAATACCTGCCGGTGGTCTTTTATCCAAAGCAAGTACAAAGGCTGTCGGTGAAAACAGAGAAGACTTTGTTTTTAAACTGTTCAGAAAATACAAGGCATCACTGATCACCTGAAGGCCTCATTTCCATTTGATTTCAGATCCATGGTGGCTTAGAGGTTGTCTTTTTAAAATAACTGATTACTAAAATCTTTATGTAGGTCAGAAATGGAACTTCAGAAGCCATCAGATTCTGCTATCCTTATAAATGATTAGGGTCAGAACCTCACTTGTTTACATTTCAAAAAAGCACATTATTTGGACTATAGCAAACATCAGGAGTTTTGCAAATTCAAATATTAAATGGCATTGGAACATCAACCACATGGACAAGGGAAACAGCAGAGAAACATATGCAGATGCCCCTATATACACAAAGGATGAGTCTTAGGTTCTGGACTATTAAGTTCTTTTCTTCAGACAATACCCTAATAAAACAATTACAAAGTACTCTGAAACCCTGCCACACCCCTCTGATTAAACCGCACCTCACAAAATATTTAGATACAGCTTAAACAAACCAAACAAACATCAAGGCAGGAGGAAATGCAGCCAAGAATGCCCAATTCTGCACTCCACCAGTCTGAAGGGCCCTCTCACTTGAAAATTTAATCAAACAAAATCCACTGTAATTCCACTGCAGCCTTCGCACTTAAGGAAAGCTAGTTCAGTCTCTGACATTTTGATTTTCACAGCAGATGGAAGCAAAAAAACCCCCAAACAAAACAACACAAAAAAACTTCCTGGGCTCTCACACACATGTGTCCAGTTGAGATTTTATTTCTCCAGCCTTAGGAAACATCCAGCAAACAAACAAAACGGAAAGGTTACGTTCTATTACTCACTATTGCTCCAGGATTTCAGTAAATACTTGATACTGATCTCAAAGAAGCCCGAATCCTGCTGGCTGGCCATGTCTGCGGCATACAAAGAGGCTCCGAGGACGGGTAGCCGCCCGGGAGCAGGTACCGGGCGCGGAGAGGTGGCTGGCACAGGTCGGTGATGGCAGCGAGGGGCCGCGCGCCCAGGGCGAGGCTCTGCAGATCCGCCGCCGGCTTGGGCAGGGAGGCCTCATTTAAAGGACGCCCGGGAGCCGGAGAGGGATGCTCGGCCGCTCCTCCTCCTCCTCCTCCTCCTCCGGGTCCAGGGCTCGCTTCTTATTTGCTGGGTGCCGATCTCCCCGCTGCCGCTTGCATTTCGGGGCTGCCGGGACCAGCGACGCCCGGGGCCGGCCGGCCGCCCGCCCGCGCACGAGCTCGGCTCCAGCCAGGTACGGAGCCCAGGAGGTCCCCACCTGCGCCGCGATCGGCTCTCTCGCGGGAGGGAGGGGTCCGGGCCGGGCTCCCTGCCCACACGGCGGCCGGCTGGGAGGAGGGGAGGGATGAGGGCTGGGCTGGGAGCGCCTCCCCGCGCCCCTGCCCGATGTCTCAACCTGAGCCGCCTGCAGCCTCCGCCGAGGCTGCAGGGGGAGATCGTCCAGCCTCTGCGGATCCTGCGTCTGCAGCGAGGATTCCGGGGAGCAGCCCCGTGTGCCCGAGCGGCCGCTGCTTCCCCCCGTGTCCCTCCCTGAAATACCCAACTGCAGCGCGCTGCCCCACGCCCGGCGGCACCCCTGCAACTGGCCGCGGCGGCGCTCTGAAAAGCCCCATCCGCCAGCCTCGGCGCAGCAGGGGAGCTTGGATCACCAGAGGATGTTAGCCTGGGCTTTTTCTCCCCTTCGGTTCCCAGGCGTGGTGGAATCTGCATCTTGTGTTCTCCACCCCCTCCCCCCCGCGCCCCGAAGCGCAGTTCTTCTGAGGGGCGCCCCAGCCCAGACCTGTGCCCCCTAAGGGAACCCTACAAACGGCTTAGTCTTGCTTGCTTGGGAACTGTCACGGCCTCCACCATGCATCTGTTGCCCAAACCTCTCATTCCCAAGACTCATTTCCAAGCCCAAGGAAGCTTAGTTTATTTGTATTAAAGGGATACGAAGCAAAAGCATTAGATTCCTTGCTGTACAATGGCTTTCTACTTCATGAATTCTTGAGATCGGGTGTCCTGATTTCGGTTAGCTTTGTTTCATGTTATCATTTACTCTGCTAAGGGATTAAATATGAGTACTGTACTGTATTTTGATAATGACAGGCTATGTTCGAGCAGGTGGGATTTGGCCAACTATCTCATAAACCACAGGATCCCTTCCAAAGCCCCAGTACATTTATGATGAATGCTTTCTAAAATAAAAATAAACCATGTTAATAATTATTTAACATAACAATGTTGGGCAGATTCCCCAAATCAACATACAAATAGCATTTCCTCGATTAGCAGGGCATTTGAGAAAGGGAAGGGAAAGAGTACAGTATACTTTTCAAGACAAAGAATTTTTAAAATTCAGCACTAAATAGAACTATGTCCTGAAATGACCCAAGACACTTTATCAATATAATGAGCTTTTCAAACTCCTTGCACTTACCCAGAAGGTAAGCACTCAGCCACTCAGATTTCCAACTGCATTTATAGCACTTTATTCTGATGAAATCGCTCATCAGAATGACTTTTTTTTTTTGGTCAGGCAGGAGTGCAGTGGCACGATCATAGCTCACCGTAGCCTCAACCTCCTGGGCTTAGGCTGTCCTTCTGCCTCAGCCTCCCAAGTAGCGGGACTACAGGTATGTGCCATGCCATCATGCCCAACTAATTTTTTAATTTTTTTGTAGCGACTAGGTCTCATGTGTGCTCAGGCTGCTCTCAAACTCCTGGGCTCAAGCAATCCTCCCACCTCTGACTCCCAAAGTGCTGGGACTACAGGTGTGAGCCACTGGGATTATAGGCATGAGCCACTGGGCCTCAGATTGACTTCTTTTTAATTCATATGCACACTGGAACTGATAAGTGAATTTTCTTGTGTCCCCTGCACTTTGAATGTATGAATTTCAGGTAAACTAGTACCCAGTGATTATACCTGGAAACAAATGTTACATCTGAAAGCAAATTGAATACTCATGCCCACCTGGTCTGGCACTGCCCAGACCTAAGAGGGCAGTGAATAAACACAGAGCCTTGGAATTCATGATCCCACAGGCTCTCAAGGCAGGGCATGTTCCCACCTGGCATCATCCCTTACCAGCTTTAAGACCTACAGCAAGCTGTTAACCTTAATAACCTTAGCTTCTTCAACTGTAAAATGGGAATACTAGTTACACTTACTTCCTACAGTTGTTGGAGACAGTAAATGTGTCTTGCACAGAGTTAACACTTCATTAAATTTCAGCTATATAGACTTGTTATTATGCACACTTAGTGACTCCAGAATAGAAACCTTTTTAAGTTAAATACATTTTTGTATTTGTGGTTTAGAGGGCGTATCACTTTTGAACACCAATGGTAACTATTTGAGGATTGGCAAGTTGAGGACATTTAAAATCAGCTGCAATAAGCAAACATGCTATTCTGCATTGTTACTCAAACGTGTAGATTCTCTCTGTTGACTTGATAAAAGAAATCTTAACTGGCTTTTAAATTTTTTAGTACTCCTGCCAGGCATGGTGGCTCAGGCCTGTAACCTCAGCACTTTGGGAGGCGGAGGCAAGAGGATTGCCTGGGTCCAGGGGTTCGAGACCAGCCTGGATAACTTGGTGAGACCTCATCTCTACAATAAATGAAACAATTAGCTGGGTGTGGTGACGCCCACCTGTAGTTCCAGCTACTTGAAAGGCTGAGGCGGAAGGATCGCCTGAGCCCAGCAGGTGGAGGCTGCGGTAGCCATGAGCATGCCACTGCACTCCAGCCTGGGCAATAGAGTGAGACTTCAATTCAGGAAAAAAAAAAGCTTTGTTTTTTTTGTTGTTGTTTTGAGTTGGAGTCTCACTTTGTCACCCAGACTGGAGTGCAGTGGCCGCTCCTGGCTACCGCAACCTCGACCTGCTGGGCTCCGGCGATCCTGCCTCCTCAGCCTTCCAAGTAGCTGGAACTACAGGCGTGTGCTACCATGCCTGGCTAATTTTTTGTAATTTATTGTAGAGATGAGGTCTCGCCTGCCCAGGCGGGTCTTGAACCCGCGGGCTCAGGCATTCCACTCACCTCAGCCTCCCAAAGGCGCGGGATTACAGGCTGAGCCACTGAGCCCGGCTTAAAAAAAAAAAAGTTTTTAGTACTCCTATGAACACTGAATTGTTGAGAATGCCATTCATATATTTCAAGAGAAACTATCATAAACATTTAAAGTGCTATTTAGAAAAGAGTGTTTTTAAGGGTGTTTAGTTTTCCCTATGAAGAGTGAGTCAGCAACTCAAAGCCCAGTTTCTGTCTGTTAAAACCTGAAATCCTGTCCAGTGTAGACTTTTTTCTTATTCGAGTACCTTTAAAGAGGGCATATATTGTATAAGAACAGAAAAGAGCTTTTGTTTTGTTGAAAGGCCTGCTAATCAAATAGAATGACACCTGCTGCAGGCTGGGATGAAACATTCATGCTTTTGTCTCCTCTCTCTCTGGGGGGGCTCATAAAAAAAAAAAAAAAAGTTGTTCAAACAGGCCCCTGGCCAGAGGTGCTTTAAAATACAACAGTGAAAATCAGAATCTGTCCCAGGCTTGCTATATGACTTCAGTTGTCATTTAAGATGACCTAAAGCAATGTCCGCTTTCAGGTTTGTAAAAAGGAGGGATTCTGCCGGGTGCAGTGGCTCACGCATGTCATCCCAGCACTTTGGGAGGCCGAGGTCAGAGAACTGCCTGAGTCCAGGGGTTTGAGACCAGACTGGGCAACATGGCAAGACCTCGTCTCTACGATAAATAAAAAATTAGCTGGGGTGGTGGTGCGTGCTTCTAGTTCCAGCTACTTAGAAGGCTGAGGTGGAAGGATCACCTGAGTCTAGCAGTTAGAGGCTGCGGTGGCTGTGAGCATGCCACTGCACTCCAGCCCAGGCAACAGAGTGAAACTCTAACTAAAAAAAAAAAAAAAAAAGGAATTTTTCCTTGAAAAGATCTTCCAGCAAGAAACTAGGCATAGATGTTGCTGGCTGAGAGAACAATAACAAGAATAAAGGAAATGTGGAAGGCCTCAGGAAATGGAATCAAAGAGTAGAGAAAAGTCAGAAAGCAGGCTGAGATCAGTAATAACAAGGACACCACCTACATTTATTGAATATTAATATATTGTGTTAAAATATTTTTATCATATTTAATCCTCACCTCAAACTTATGAAGTAAGTGCTATCATTAAACCCATTTTACAGATGAGAAAATTGAGGCATCAATTAGAGGCATAAAATGAGGTCAAATGACTGATAAAGTCACACAGCTGGTAAAACGCAGGTCCACCACATTTTAGACCCTGAGTCCTCTATTGTTACTTTGTTATGATTTTTTTTAAAATCACAAGCAAGGTGAGAGTCATGGTTGCCAACTTCAGAGAAAGTTCAGGAAGAGCTGCTAAGGTGAGTCAGATCCCATGGGCTCTCCCAGCCTACTCTGGGTCTTCCTGCCCAGCTCTAGCCTGGGTGAGGAACAATTCCCTGGAGGTACAGCCCCCATTCTCAAGGAACTTAGAGAAGAATGCCATCGCTTTTCGCCTGTACAGGTTATGGCCTCTGCAAGGACCCCTGACCTGGCGCCCTGGAGGTCAATGAGGATGGAATGCTAGTCTGAACTCCACTCTCCAAGACGTCAAAGGGTGATGATGGGTTGTATTCACCTTGTTTGGGACTGCAGCAGACCAGAACTCAATCCAGAGAAAAGAGGACCTGTTTTGTGATCCAGCTGGTTGTAGCCCCTGGGTGATCGGTAGGTTCCAGGAGAGCAGAGTCTTGTAAGAAGGGAGTGATCCCCAGTCACCCAGTCCCAGCTTGTCGTGTGGCAGTGGGACAGAGGGCGTTAAAGGATGCATGGGTTGTGCCTCACAATCTATGGCATTTCCTCTCCGCCTGCCTTGATTCCTGTTGTAACCACCTGTCCTATCTGTCCCTCCGAAAGGGCTGCATTTTATTCAGGTCTGTAACTCCTCCAGCTGCTTCTAAGCACACAGTCAGTACTCAGTCCACAAACATATCAAGTGAGTGAATGAATAGGCTTGTTCTGCCTGGGACTATCTGCTGCCTGTGGCGGGGGGGATGTTTCACAGAAATACATTCGGTTTGTGTTTTAATTCATACTTAATTTACTCTTTTTTTTTTTTTTTTAGCATTTTGGACAATTTTTCGCAGTTAAAATATGTGGCATTAAAAAAAAATGTGAAAACAAAGCTAGGCAGCCGGTCTGGATGTATGCCAACATCAAGAGCCATTACCTAATGATTTTAAAGCATCTGATTGAGTTGATTGGGTTAGGACTGGAATCCACCCCCTTTCATTGTGGACGGATGCACGTGGGTACACATGTGTGATTACTGTCACAGAGAGACATGTGCATTCATGCACAGAATGTTAGGCAGAAATGTAGCCCTAGCACTCTGAAGAAACAAAGGAAAATCACTTCATGCAAGAAAAGAATTGCTTCACCAATTTTTGATCAGCAGGTTCAAATTCCGAAAAAGCATTAACTGTATTATAGCCCCACTATTTATACATTATATCTTGAGAACAGTTTCAAATTAAATTAAGCATCCCCTGAATTGAGACAGAAAGACAGCAGCTGAGATCAACAGTGACAAGTATGGGAAAAGGGTTTCATTTCATTTCTCCTTAAGCCTTTTAGAGACCAACCTAAAGGACAAAGTGTCAAGATAAATAACAAACTTCTCTTTTGACCCATTTTAGATGCATAGCTTGGCTGATCAATCCCATCCTGACAAATATTAGAGAAAAAATATGAAATGACATCATGTTCATGTGGCATCAAAACAATAGTCATTCCCCTAAAAATCCAACCCACATAACAAATCTTCACAAGAGTACATTTGGCAAGTTTTAAAACCATATTTACTCTATAACTAGCCATTGCAAATGCTTTTTTCAATGAACTGAAATGCATTTAAATGTTTTGAATGCAACGGAACTTCATGAAAGCGGAACTTGTTGTTCACAGATTCACATAAACAAGGAAAACCATGACTTCTAAAATTGTTTTCATTACAAAACAGCAGCAAAACTCATTTGTTCTTCCCTTCTCAGCTCCCCTGCAAGGGGGTTTTAGAAGAAACTGAGGGCCATGACAAAGGAACTAGAGGTTAGTCTAGTGCAATGCAAAGAACTTGAAGGATTTAAGCAGAAGACAATAAAAGACACTGAGAAGGGGTAGCAGGAAGTGGGGGTAAGTCTGGACTTCGCCCCACTTCCTGCTGTGTGCATGGAAGCCCAACCCTCCCCACCATACACCTATTGTCATCCAAAGTGTTTTTGCAAGTCTAGAGAGGGGCAGGAGAAAAGGCATTTATTGAGGGCTTAACATTGAGGCCTTGGGCTAGGCTGTATCTCAGAGGACCTGTATAGACAAAGCTGAACCAAGGGCACACCTGCTGGGCACCGCTCTAAAACTGGCACTGAAACATCATTAGAATGAATCGGAACTGGGCACCCGTTAACCCAGGTCTCCACACTGGTAAAAGAAAATCATGGCCTCTCCCCTGGCCACGCTCCAGCTCCAGACAGCAGAATGGTGACTTCAAGGACAAATATTCCAAGGATATTAATTTGAAGAAAAAGTGATATTGTAGATCAGAGTTGAGTACCTGCTCTAGCATCTGGAGATGCTGGCAAAGTTGGTGAGTATCTCTTGGCCTCAGTTTCCTCGTGTGTAAACTAGGGCTTGTCACATAGGTCTGTTATGAAGAGTATATGAGTGCCTTAGACGGGTTACAACTGTTGTTGTTTTGAGTCAGAGTCTCACTTGTCACCCAAGCTGGAGTGCGGTGGCATGCTCTCGGCCACCACAGTCTCAACCAGCTGGGCTCAGGTGATCTTTCTGCCTCAGCCCTCCAGGTACCTGAATCCACAGGCATGTGCCACCATACCCAGCTAATTTTTTTTATTTATTGTAGAGATGAGATCTCACCATATTGCTCAGGCTGGTCTCGAACCCCTGAGTTCAGGCAATCATCTCCACCTCCCAAAGTGCTGGGATTACAGGTGTGAGCCACCATGCCCAGCTGGTGACAACTGTTAAGAAGCAAATGTACAGTGAGCTGAATCCAGAATACCCAGCACAAAATGCCCCCATCACTCCACAGTTGAGTAGGCTAAGAGGGCAAGATGGATGCTGACCATCACACTACCTTCGCTGTCTACAAGGTAAGGTGGACCTGTCAACAAGGCTGAAGTTTTGCAAAGGTGAAGAAAATCTAAATAACTGCACATAAAAAATATTATTTAGCATTTTAGTACTTCTAGCATTTGGTGCACAGGATAGAAGTTCTGGTTAGCTTAGTACCATTTTCAAATTTACCTAACTTAGTATTTTCACTCTCAAAGTGGGTATATTTGAATATAATTCACCCGCTTATTTGAATATTATTCACCTGGAACCAAAACCAGGAGATGATGTGGTTCATATATCTATACTGCACACGTGAAGACTTGACCTCAATTTCTGCAGAATAAGGACATGGCACACTAAATGTTTAATGTGTTTATAGATGTATACATAAAGAGGAAACACGGGGAAAAGCTTCCCTCACTGCCCCTTATCATGAAAACACACAACAATGACAATAACTTTACTATCCTATTTTCAAATACCACCAGCAACCTTGGAAATTATTAACACTCAGATATAAGCAGGTCCGATATAACTAGCTACAACAGTAGCCAACTACTATACATGATTATAAAATACTAAGTACTTTCTGAAGAGGCAAAAAAAATGATATTTGCTTTGCATATTATTATTTGCCAAAAACAGACAGATAATGTTTGCCATATAAAGGAGAACTAGCCAGATGCGATGGTACACACCTGTAATCCCAGCACTTTGGGAGGTGGAGGTGAGAGGATTGCCTGAGTCCAGGGATTTGAGACCAGCCTGGACAACTTGGTGAGACCTCATCTCTACAATAAATTAAATAAATACACACACACACACACACACACACACACACACACACACACACACACACATACATATATAGCCAGGGTGGTGGCACACACCTGTGGTTCCAGCTACCTGGAAGACTGAGGTGGAAGGATTACCTAAGTCCAGCAGGTCAAGGTTGCAATAGCCATAAGCATGCCACTGCACTCCAGCCTGGGCGACAGAGTGAGATGCCAACTCAAGAAATAAATACATACATAAGTACATACATACATAAGTACATACATAAGTATATACTAAGTACATACATAAGTACATACATAAGTACATACTAAGAAAATGTTGGTTCTTTACAATGTGAGTGATATTCCAACAAAACCATAAATGGAGCATTCTCATAGTTGCATTAAGATAGCTGGGCAGTAAAACAGTTCTATTACTTAGTGATAAACATTAAGTACCTTCTAAGGCTAGAGTGAATATGCCCACCAATGTTCTCGAGTTCATACATAAAACTAAATATGACTTTAAGTCATAAAGGGGAAGATTGACTTTTCCTCAAAGTTATCATTTAATGTACATAATTACTGAAATCTATAATTTTCAAATCAAAGAAATTGGGCAAAATTATAAATTGTGCTTAGTTTTTTTAAAAACATGTGCTACTTAGAGTTCACATTTTTTTCTTTCTAGGTAGGACTATGAGTTTATAGTTCTCTACCAACAAAGGTTGAAGGACTAGAAAATAGGAAACTCTTGAGTCTGCTTCTTATTTTGACCCTGATCGTATGATCTTGGACTTGTTGTTTCTCTACTAAAGGAAGAACACTGTCTCCCATCCCCCAACTACCTGGTCTCTTCGATGTTCCATACTATTGGGAGGAATCATGTAAATCTTTGGCATATATTATTTAATTTTTTTGGCAACAGATTCACCTTCTTGGTCATGTTCTCATAAAGCTAGTGTCAAGAGGATCCTTGAAAGCACACACTGGCTCACTGGCAGGAGAAAGCTGACATCAGACTGAAAAATAACAGGATCAGAAAGACATAAATCAATATGAAAATGATCAAGGTTTTTTCCCAGTGTGAATGATGATTCAACAAAACCATAGTGGAGCATTCATACTGTGAAATGAACGTGACAGTAACAATCACGATGCTTTGTTTGCCTTAGAGGAAAACCAGTAGAAACGAAAATACTAGACAAGTCCTGTAAACCAGGAATGACCAATAGCCACCAACCAGGTTATTATTACTGAGATTAAGGACCCAGGAACTAAGGAATTAAAGGTATGTACAGAGTCATTTCATTTGGAACTAATACCTTAAAAAGAAGTGTCTATCTCACTGAGCATCACTGATTTCACCTTCGAAGTCTACAAAACAACCATGTGTCTTGTACAGATGCCCAGTTCTGCCTTTTACAAGACTGTGGTCTAAGCCCAAGGACAGCAGAGCAGAGAGGCCCACACTTCACCTTCCCCACCCACAGGCACAGTTCAAATGTACAGTATTAGGAAATATAACTATGAAGGAGCACATATATTTTGGAGGACAGAGGAAACCTTACAAGGCGTGTTTTGAGAAAGGGTGGGAAATCACCACCCTACTTTGACCAGACAGGCAGGGCTTTGTGTAGGCGGGTGGGGCTGTCAGAACTGTCTGAGTGATGGAAGGCAGCAGCTTAGCAGGCTGGTGGGGAGAGCGATTCCAACGGCCCAGCTCAGCTCTGGGAGGCAGAAGTTAGGTCGAGAGTAATGATCTTTGCAGACCATCAGGATGGGCGAGGTCACTCTGAGAAGCCCAGGGACAGAGGTGGAGGGCCATGATTCTGATCCTGGGCGTTAGCTGGGCAGAAACCCAAGCTCCCGGTCAGGTCAGCCCTACTCCACTGGGTACTGGCCACTGTGATCCACTTACGTGTTTGACCTATTTCTTTCTCATTGACAAGGTGCAAGTGATACTCACTATTCTATCTGTCCTTCCATTCAGTCGTTTCATGATCTCAAAGGAGATTATGTAGCTGAAAGGGCTTTGTATTCCCAGGGCGCTAGTATTAGATGTTCAGGGTTCCATCAGTGTAAGAATCAGACAAATAAGAGGGTGGGTGGCCCTTCCTCAGCCCTTTGCCTTTAAAGAAACACACTGGCCCTTTCCTGGTCATTGTAACAACCTGCTGGACTTTCTGTTTTGGGTTTAGGGACATGTCAGGGGTGTCCTGCTCTTTAAGTGGCCATTCACCAACTCCAGGAATGTATGGGTGGTTTGCCTGAGTCTTATCCAAATGCCACTCTGGACTCTGGATAAATACAGGATGGGTGGCAACTGTGGTCAGATTACTACTCCACCCTACCACAAGTCTTATTTTCCAACTTCTTTGCTTCCCAAGGGAGTTTTCCCTTTTTCTTATCCTTTAAAATTATTTTTAAATATTTACTTTGCCTATGAATTCTTATAGCCTTGCTTGTATATATCACTTTTCACACACAAAACTTAAAGTTTGTGCGCATTATAACAAGCGATAGCAGAAGAATAAGAGAAAGGGATATGGCCATGACCTTCTCCTGGACACGGATAAGAGATGAGTTGACCAGGTGTTTCTGAGAAACATATTAGGAAAAAGGCTAAATCTGGAAAAAGCAAAGCAATACTCACTCTACTGGTTTTATGACTACTCTTCCAGATGAGGAAACTGACGCTATGGGGGTAGCTTCCAAAGCTGGAACCCAGCAGAGTAATAATATCAATCACGATATTAACAATCAGGATGATTATTGCCGGGCATGTGACAAAGCCAAGCTTGGAACTCAGATCTGATCCTAGGCCAGTGATGTTCAACAGTCATCCAATGCCAAACACATGTGTAATTTTAAATTTTTGAAGTTGTAACTACATTCAAATAATTAAAAATAAATAGGTGAAATTAATTTCAATAACATATTTTGCTCAACCCAATACACCAATATCATTTCAATACGTAATAAATATAAAAATTGTTAGTAAACACTTAATTTTGGGGGGCACTAAATAGATGAAATCCAGTGTAAAATATACAGCACATCTAAATTTGGACTAGTCACATTCTAAGTACACCATAGTTACAAGTAGCCTCCTCTAGAAGGTTCCTAATTATTTTTTTGCCATGAATCCTTTTGGCAGTGTAAGACATGAACAGCTTCTCAGATTAATGTGCTTCCATGAATAAAATAAAATACATAGGATTATAAAGAAAAGCAAGTATCTTGAAATTCAGTTAATAAAATTAATTGTAAAAAATCACAATATGCAGTACTAGATATACCTGCTTCTTTAAGAACGTATAAAATAACATTATCCAGAGACAGGTATAATAATTAAAAGAAATTTTAGATAAAATAATGAGCATAAATAATAATCTACTTAAAGCAGCTGAAATGTGATGAAAATATCTGTGACTTCAATTGGTAGCAAAGTCACAGGTACTACTAATATTATTGTGGCCTGTTGCCTATATCTATAATTTAAGAAATGCTAACTTTCCGTTAGAGGCTTATTGAGAAGTATGTAATGTTTCCCCATTTAAACCCATAGACCGCCTCAATTCTCCCACTAACCTGCATGGGCTTTAAACATTACTCTCTGCTTCTCTCATGACACCATGCCTTCCAGGAGAGCGTGAAGATGATCATAAATAACTGTTAAGCATTTGAGAAGCTTCCCATGCTTTTTCCAACTTTCTTTCTTTTCTTTTCTTTTTTTGAGTTGGAGTCTCACTCTGTCACCCAGGTTGGAGTGCAGTGGCCGCTCCCGGCCACCGCAGCCTCGACCTGCTGGGCTCCGGCGAACCTTTCGCCTCAGCCTTCCGAGTAGCCAGAATTACAGGCATGCGCTACCACGCCCGGCTGATTTTTTGATTTATTGTAGAGATGTGGTCTCACTGCCCAGGCGGGTCTCGAACCCGCAGGCTCAGGAAATCCACTCACCTCAGCCTCCAAAAGGCGCAGGATTACAGGCTGAGCCACCGAGCCCGGCTTCTTTTTATTTTTTAGAGACAGAGTCCGTTGTGCCACCTAGGTTGGAGTACAGCATGATCACAGCTCAATGCAGCCTCAGTTTCTGAGATCAGGTGAACCTCTCGCCTCAGCCTCCTGAGTAGCTAGGTCTATAGGTGTGCACCACCACACCCCGCCCAAACTTTCTTGATTCTTCTTCTTTCTTTCTCTTCTTCTATTGCTCACTCTTTCTGCTGTCCCCAAATACTCTTCAGGATTTTACTCGACTATGAAATAGTGAAGTGATAGCTAAAGAATTGAATCATTCAACAAATGATAACATGTATCACTGGATCTTTCTCAGAAACCATGGGTACAATACTTGTCCCCAGAGTTGTTGCTTGACTACAGAATACCAGCTAACTGCAATTCTCACACCGTATCAAGCCCATGCAGTATAACTCAAATTTGAATGTGATCTCAGTCATCCATGTCTGAGACTTTAATATATAAATTGTCATCCTCACAAGTTAAATAAGCCCCTCCTCAAGTAATTTACATGGATCAACATGATTTCCAGTTGATAAAAGATCTCCTATATGTTTTGGGAATCCAAATGGAAAGAAGCTTTGTTATATTTTTATACAGAGTTAGAACAGTACTCTGGTCTTAATAGCTAATCCCATTTTTAAAATCTCATTTTACTTTGACTTGTGGAATTAATTTGGTGTGTCAAAACAAAGATATTTTCTATTGACATAGAACACATTACAGTGCATCATTCACAGCCAGGGTGAGTATTGTTCAATGAAACTTCTGTCACACATGTAGACAGGTCAATACTGGGTTGCAATGTAAAATGTATTTCTTATTGTGAGTTATGGTTTTAAAAAGTTTGACATCTTCATACATTGCCAGTGGGAATGCAAAAATGGTTTAACTGCTTCCTCAAAGAGTTAAACATCGAATGACCCTATGACCCTGCAATTCCACTCTGAGATATATGCCCAAAAGAAGTGAAGACAGGTATTCAAGCGAGCAGGTATGTTCACAGTAGTACTATTCACAAAAGTGAAAAGGTGGAAACACCTCAACGTCTGGGGTTGGCTTATCTCTGTAAGATGGGAATGACACTCCCTACTGCAGGATTACTGAAGGGTTAATATAAGACGCATAACAGATGCATCTAACACAGGTAGAGGCTCCCAAAATGCTAGTTCCCTTCCTGATTTCTTCTAAAGAAACGTGGTATGGACTTATGAACCACAAAAGTGATAACTTTTGCCTTCAAGAGGATTCCCCCTGCTTCAGGTTCAGTGGATGAATAAGTAAACAAAAGGTGTTATAAACATACAATGGCATGTTACTCACCTATGAAAAGGAATGGAGTTTAGATACATGCTACAACATAGATGAACTTCAAGAACATTATGCTAAGTTTTGTTTTTTGTTTTTTGGGGGTTTTTTTAGTTGGAGTCTCACTCCATTGCCCAGGCTAGAGTGCAGTGGCATGCTCACGGCCACTGCAGTCTCAACCTGCTGGGCTCAGGTGATCCTTCCACCTCAGCCTTCCAAGTAGCTGGAACTACAGGCACGCACCACCACACCCAGCTAATTATTTGGATTTTATTGTAGAGATGAGGTCTTGCCAAGTTGCCCAGGCTGGTCTCCAACCCATGGGCTCAGGCAATCCTCTCACCTCAGCCTCCCAAAGTGCTGGGATTATAGGCGTAAGCCACTGTGCCTGGCCTTAATTTATTTTTTATTTTTTATTTATTATAGAGATGAGGTCTCACCAAGTTGCCCAGGCTGGTCTCGAACTCAGGCAATCTTCTCATCTTGGCCTCCCAAAGTGCTGGGATTACAGGCTGAGCCACTGCACCCGGCCATTACACTAAGTTTTAAAAAGTCAGACACGAAAGGTCACATATTGTATGATTCCACTTATAAGAAATATCCAGAATAGATAAATCCATAGGGACAGAATGCAGAATGGCTGCTGCCAGGTGCCACAGGGAGGAAGGGAGGAAGAAGGACAATCAGCTGCTTGGTGAAGAGGTTTTACTTTGAAGTGATGGAGCTGAGTTGGAACTAGACAGAAGTGGCGGTTGTACAATACTGAGGATGCACAAAATGTCACTGGAGGGTCACTTTATTTTATTTTTTGAGTAGGAGTCTCATCTCACAGCCTCCACAACCTCCACCTGCTGGGCTCAGGTGATCCTTCTGCCTCAGCCTTCTGAACTAACTGGAACTACAGACATGCGCTACCATGCCCGGCTAATTTATTTTAATTTATTGTGGAGACGATGTCTCACCAAGTTGCCCAGGCTGATCTCGAACCCCTGGGCTCAGGCAGTCCTCTCACCTCTGTCTCCCAAAATGCTGGTATTACAGGCATGAGCCACTGCGCCCAGCAAGGTCACTTTAAAATGGTTAATTATATGTCATTTCCTCTCCAAAAGTTAAAAGTCCAAGAGCCCATGCTCTAGCAGGCCTGGCCCCTGGTCTACCTTTCCACTGCACTGTGCTCTCTTGCGGTGCTGCTTCGTCTCCACCTAGTGGTGGATGCTCCTTCTGTCTGGACTCCAGGACTAAAGTCGCCTGATGGCCGGGAGAACCACTCTCACACTGCAGCATCATTCACCATCAGAGGTCAAGCCGAGGCCAGCGCCTTCATTGGGATGTCTATTTCATGAATGTCTGGATACTGCACAGTGGTCACCGTCAGCCACCTCAAGCTCCAGGCAGGAAAGGAGGATGATTTCTAGTCCTGGCCCTGAAATCATTCTCAAAAGTCACTGAATCTTTCTGGGGCTGGCTTATCTGTCTATAAGATGGGAACAACACTCCCTACTGCAGGATGACTGTCAGGGCTAATATAGGATAGCATAGCAGATGCATCTAACAGAGGCTCCCAAAATGTTAGTTCCCTTCCTCATCCTTCCTGATGTCTAAAGTTACTTGGTATGAACTGATGAACCCCAAAGAAGATAACGTGTGTCTCCGCTACACGTTAGAAGATAACGTGTGACTCCGGAGGCTTCCCCCTGCTTCAGATTGTAGTTGAAAGAAAGAAAAAGACTGTGGGTGTCTGCAGCAAGGAGCAGGATCTGGAGTGGCTATGACAAGGAGAAGAGAGAGCACAAGCAGAGACACAATATCATACAAAGCCAAGTGACAAAGCCGCAGCAGGGATGCAGTGAGCACCAGTGTTTAACAGGGGTCAGAAGAGAGATGGAAAGGAAGGATCTAGCAGACATTCTGGTTATTGAGACAAATGCTGTCTGAAGATGAGAGGGAGACAGAGACAGAGACAGACAGACAGAGACTCATACAGAGAAAGGTATGCCAAGAAATACACAGGGCAGGAATGTTTGGATATTTTTGCAACTTGCATGAAAGAATCCGACCTCATAATATGCTCTATAAAAACTAGATGGAGGGATGACCGAGCTGTGAGATGTCATTACAAAAAACAACCAGAAAAGGCAGACACCAGTTCATACACTTTTCAAATGACGAGGTCAAAGGGTATAAGCAACTCAAAAAGGAAACATGGAGGGAAACACAGTTCACGAAGTTAATCTGAAATAAAATAGGGAGGTTAGGTAACAGAGCAGAAAGCACTTGTTCCCATGTCAGAATATTCAGGATCTGTGGAAAAGTCTATGAAGTGATATGGCTTGGCATTGGAAAATACAAGAAGCAAAATCAAAATACCATTCTTATGTGCTTCTAAGAACACTGATGGGGTCATGAGGCAGGTGGCGAGTAGGAAACCCACAGGCAGGTCAGAGATGCAGGCCTCCCCAGCAGGCCTCCCTGGGGGTGAATGAGCATCTCTTATGGCCAGTTGTCGGGGTACCAGCCCCGACCAAAGAGGGGGGGTTAGGACCCGCTCCAGAGAATCCGGACGGTGAGAAGAAACCACTCTGAGGCAGTTTCTTCTGGGAACAGTCTGATCAGGACTGAAGTCAAATTTTATTCGGGCTCCTTCCAACTTATATACCATTTTTCATACCCTCCAGCAGTGTGATAATCACTTGCTGGGGGCGTACAAACTCCATGATGTACATTGCGATTTACAAACTATGCATCACAAGACCATCACGAGACTTGCAAGCTCCAAGCAGGCGTGCCTTACAAATCTCACATCAAGGTCACAGGTGCACAAATACAGTTTGTTTAAAAGGGTCTTCCATAGTGTTCAACAAATCATTCATATTATACTTTTTGTTCTAAACCCTGATTAATACAAAAACTTTCTTAGTTAACTCTAGGTTCAATCCAAGTTCACTGACTCCTAATATTTTTTAATGATTGATATTATCAACTTAACACTATACTATAATTTATAAGTTTACTTAAATGACTTAATTTTTATTTATTCCATTAACCTATTACGATTCAACATAGTGGCCTGTAATTCTACAACAATTAATTCAAAACTTATTCCTTACCATGACTTATATGAATTTCATGATCTAGTGTTTGGACTTTAATACTATGCTATATCTCATTAAGCTAATACCTTATCATTAAATCTTATAATTATCATTGACGTATGATTTTAGAATCATAACACTATAATTCTCATTCTATTTTAATAAAACTACGACTTTAACCCAAAACTTAAATCTTTTTTCCTAGTATATTAATACATGGCTACGTGTAAAATTTCCCATTGTCATATTAGAAGCAAAAACTACAGCGTTGGGAAAGTTTCGGTATACTAATCAAAGGATCTTAAAATTGGCCTACAGGAACAGGAACTAAAGTCATAATCTGAGAAAAGGAAACTTAAAAAGCTTAAACAAAACCTAAAAGTTTTCTACGAATGCTTATTACTGTTTAAATCTTTCCGATGGAAATTATATCGTCTTAAATGAATGTCTTATCCGAACAAGTCTATTCTAAAAATCAAATAGTGTCTGCCAGACTCTTGGATAATGGACTGCGCAGTTACTATGGCAATGGCCATGGGCTGAAGCAAACAGTTTCGGCATGTAACGAAACTAGAAAAACGTCCTGAAGAAAAACGCCCTGCCCGGCTAAAAGGCGGGGCAATAAAACTATTATGATAATTTAGTTTCTAATCTTAATCCTAGGAGAGACTGTCTTTGGGAACAAGAGCTGGCTCACCAGTCTACCAGGAATAGAAGTTAAAAAATATCTAGAAAGAAGTAAGATTTAGAAAGGACAAGGTCATTCTGCTGTATAACCTTTCATCAGGTGTACAGAGATTTTACTTATAAGTTTTACTGCCATGTATGCACACTGGTCACTAATCACACGCCAATATTATAGGTATAACTGACATCCTATGTCAGAGGCGATCTTCCAGATGGGCCTTTATAGGCCTCAGCCATGTAGCTATAGATGTTGGCTCCCAACAGCCAGTCATGTCTGCCCTTGTCCATTCTGCGGCCTTCCTGCATCTCTCCTCCCATCTCTTCCTAGGGATGACCTTGCCTGCTAAATGGCACCGGGTAGAAGTGCTCCCAATTTTCTGCCACTAGATCCACCTTCATCTCCTCTCCTACCTGGGAACCTCACTCCCATTGGTCTCTTGCATCGTAACTATCAGATCTCTCCTGCTTTTATGGAAACACATTCAATTCCTTTCATCTTAAAAGCAAGCAACTTAACAAAAAATCTTTCCTCTTATCCCATGTTTCCTGAAATCTAGGGTTCTTCTAAAATTAAAAAAAAACTATTAGCCGGGCGTAGTAGCACGCGCCTGTAGTTCCAGCTACTTGGAAGGCTGAGGCGGAAGGATTACCAGAGCCCAGCAGGTCTCCGCTGGGGTGGTCCTGAGTGTGCCACTGCACTCCAGCCTGGGCAACAGAGTGAGACTCCAACTCAGAAAATAAATTTTATTGTATTTTATTTTTTAAAGCAGGATTTATTGAGAGGACAGAAAAGCTCCCACAGTGGGAGGGGACCCAAAGGGATTGCCCCCCAAAAATTTTATTTTAAAGATGTGTCTTATAGTATTATGGTAAGTGTTCAGTGTCCACTTGTGAGTACATGTGGTATTCCGCTCTCGTTTCTATGGTAGATCACTGAGTACTATAGGCTCTAAATCCATCAATTTCTACCTTATCTTCCTGATATCCCAATAGTCTCTTAGTGTCTCAGCTCAGCTACCTTTAACATGGTCTTCAGTTCCTCCCCATGCCCCTCCTCCCCCTTCAGCCCTCTCCAGACTGACTTCTTGGCCACACTCCTACTAAGGTGACCCACAGACTCCCCTTAGCTGGGGGCTCTTTTAGCCGTTAACTTAAACATCATCTCAGCAGCAATTGATGCTAACAAAACACACCCTTCTTGAAACTCTCCTTTCTTGTTTTCATGACCTCACACTTCCCTGGTTTTCCAGGTGTGGCATGGGGGTGCCAACCCTGGCCCAGTCTCCTGCACCCTCCCCACCACCTTCTCCTCCACTTCAGGGCTCAGAAATGCTGTTCTACCCTTCTCCCTCCTCTTCCCTTCGCTAAATCCTGTCTGTCCTTTCATCCATCTAAGAAGCCTTCCCTTGACTACCTGGTCTTAATTCAGAACCACTGTTAAAATTCTTATTGCTACAAATACTTTAATGGCATTTAAACAATTTGCAGTTATGCATTTATTGTGTCACTAGTTCTCAATGTGCTTTCTTCCTGTCTGTACTATCAATCCCGATAAGTAGATTCCATGTTTATTTTGGTCACCATTTTCCTCCGGAGTCCTAGGACACTCACTGTGTGAACACAATAAAAACAGTACATGGTAGGCACTCAGTAAGTGCTTACTGAATGAACAGCTATGCAGATAAATGAATGAGCAGATCTCATCAACGGACACAGAACAAGTCAGCAACAGGCCTTTAGTCCTCTTCATGCAAAAGCTGTTCATATTTTTTCAGGCTTTCAGGTATCTGTTTGAACAAAGTCCCATTTGGACCAAGAGAAGCATGATGGAGAGTGAGTTGGCAGGAAAGGGTGGTGAAAAGCCAAGGAAAGTAAGCTGAAGAAAAAACAGTCCTGATGTTCTCAGTGTCTGATTTCTGAGTTCCCTGACACAAGCTCTGGTCCTGTCCATTGTAGAAGGGGCTTCCCCCAGTGTACTGAATGACTTGATGGCAGTGTGTTGGAGACTTGGACACTGTGAAAGCTCTATATGTGTGAGGAGAGGAAGTGCATTCGGAGGCATGGCGAAAAGGACAACAAAAAGAAGCCCCGAAGACAGAATCAAAAAGGGTAGATCTTATGAGTCATTGAGTCAAATCCACATAGGATAGAGATGACAACTCCAAGCTTAGGCTCTAAGTCACTTATCCAAGGTCCTCAGGGGTGGGAGAACTGGAAGGACTAAATCCAGGCCCCTCTGCACCCCCCCAAATGCCTGTTAAGTACAGAGCTCAATCCTGTTACTTCCTGAAGGCCAAAGTAGCAATTTCTCATTGAAGCTATTCTAATCCATGCTGTTCGAAATGAGGTTTTATGTCTACTTGCATCAAAGCCAAACATCTCTAATGAGATTCTGAAACTCTTTTTCTCTTGGGAGATACTAGAAGTCAGGGCAGGTATCCAACTAGCACTGACTTGTAATACAGAAATTTTGACCCTTATCCTTTAAAATTCCACTACTAAGAGTCCATTGATTTAGATGTTATTAAAGGAGGAGGGCATTCATTGCTGCTTTTGGTAAAGCAGGCTGAGAGAAATCAGCTTTACGAATCTAGTGGCACTGTGTGAAACAACAGTAGACAACCCCACCTCCCCATGTTTAGTTCATTTTTTTTTTTTTGAGTTGGAGTCTCACTCTGGAGTGCAGTGACACACTCCCAGCCACCATAGCCTCGACCTGCTAAACTCCGGCGATCCTTCCACCTCAGCCTTCCAAGTAGCTGGAACTATAGGCACATGCTACCACGCCTGGCTAATTTTTGACTTTTATTGTAAAGACGAGGTCTCGCCAAGTTGCCAGGGCTGGTCTCGAACCCGTGGGCTCGGGCAATCCACTTGCCTCGGCCTCCCAAAGTGCTGGGATGACAGGCTGAGCCACCGAGCCCGGCCCCATGTTTAGTTCTTTAACTTTCCTTCTCACAGCCAAGTTTCTTAAAAGCGACCCTCTTTATCTCCCCTTCCTAATCCCATTCATTCTCCAAATCACCGTCATTGCAGCTCACTGGGAATGAGTGTCACGACCACCAATGCCCAAATCCCCCACGGCACCTCCTAGTCCTCTCCCTACTTGGCCTCTTGACAGCATTTGGCGTTGCTGATCAAGTCTTCTTTTTTGCCACTTTCACTTTATTTGGCTCCAGTGACATTAATCTCCTCCGCTAGTCACCTTTGTGACCGTTTGGTCTCATCATCTTAGAGGCCGCTTCTGTGTCCCTCCCCATAATGGCAAGAGTCACTCCAAGCTCCACATGCAGCCCCTTTCCTTCTCATGTATAAGTATTGCCTAATATGTTTCATCTCAGCCCATAGCTTCCACTATTTCCTTATGTTTCCTGAATTATTTTACACCTCTCCTTGACCTCTTCGCAGAAGTCCTCGCTTATGTATTACCTCTTCATATCTTTACTGTCCATCTTGACCTGGATACGCCTCAAGTATTTGAAATTCATCATGTCTAAATATGTGTTCACCACTTTCCTCCCCAAATTCCTACCTTCTCTTTTATTGCCTGAATGACAACATTATTTACTAAGTCACCCATGTTAGAAATCCAAGAATCTCCTTTCTCATCCCCCAGATCCAAAGACTCAGCACGCCTTGTAGAGCCTACCTCTTACAAATTTCTAACATCTATTTTCTCATCCTCATTCCCACCATCATTGCCTTCATTGAGGTATTTGTAATTCTTCATCTGGCTCAATGCAGCCACTTTCTAATGGTCTCTCAGTCCTCCACACTGATGCAAGAGTGTTTAATAATTCTCTTTTAGAATAGAGCCCAATCTTTGGTTGCCATAGACCCCTCCCACTTGTCTAACCTCATGCTACCTTGCACTTCAGTCACAGGGAACCATTTGCAAGTTTCCCAAAGCATCATGCTGCAGCCTGCTGTTATGCCCTGAACGCTACATTCTGCTTTTCTTTTCTCTTAATTCCAACTGTAACCCTCACCCATTCTTCTGGGAAGCTCTGATTGACTTCCCCAGGCAAAGTGATACGTCCTCTGGCCTCCAGCAGCACTTGTTACTTGGTCTTGTGTCTATAGTTTGCTTCTCTGTCTCCCCATCAGCCTGTAAGCTCCTTGATGGCAGGAAGTGCCAGGCCATGCCCTTCATTTCTGAATTGCCAGCATCTAGCATAGTGCCTGGCATGTAACAGATTCTAAAACATGCTAACTGAATACATTTAAATATAAGCATGAGATTTATTTTTGAGGGCAAGCCCAGAAGCAATGGGTATGATAACATCCTTTTTAATACATCAAATATGTAATATATAATATTCTTTTGCTGTGCATCTGTCAAGTGGTTTTCTGTAGAAACCTACAGAAACAATAAAAGGAGGACAGCAAATTGTTTCATACAAATCCAAGGCTAAAAATTCAGGGACAGCACAGACTATCATGTTTTTCTAGAGATTAATTTTGATATCTTCTGCATAACAAAATTTCCTTAAATGCCATATGTTCAATGCTCAGAGAACAACAAGGCAGATGTAGGATGTGATCCATAAAGTCTTATAACGGCAAGGTTCAATTTTACCGGAACATATTTACCTAGCTGATCCTTCACGAAGGAGCAGCTCCAGACAAGAAAGACCTCTCTATCCTTCTCTGAGGCTTTTTTTCAAAAACAGCACTAATTAATTAAAACACCATCACATCATGTAAAGGTTCACAATGTCTTTGAATTTCACCACAGAGAAACTGAGGCACTTCAATAAGATGTTATAGTCAAAAAATGAATGGGTTCAGACACTGTTCTTGTTTTTGCAAACTCTCCCCTGAGGGCCAGTTGAATTATGTGGGGGACATTTCAGAAAGTCTAACCATGAAGTGGTTATAATAGTTTTTATTCATTTTCTATGGTTGGTTGCTTTTCTTGATCCCAGAGTCTATGGTGTCCCCTGTGGCAACCGGCAGGTTGTGGACAGCCATGGCCCTGCTAAGATATTGAAACCACTCAGGCTGCACAAACTGAGCCATGACCACCTTGAAGAGCATCAGCCGTATACTCTGCACCTGACATTGACCGTCACACAGGGCCTGACAAATGCAAACACTTGGAAGCATGAGACGTGCTTGCTTTGCAAATGAAATAATTCCCAACATTTCTCAGGATGCAAAGCACCCAGAACGGGGCCAAGAGGCGCACAGGAAGAGTAAACTACGCTTGAAAACCAGACTGGCCTCAGGAAGCGAACTCACCCTAGTTTTTGCCTATTAAATCATTGCCCACTAATGGGATGGCACCTGCAGTGATTAGATGTAGGTGTGGGGGAAGATCTACAAAGAATTTGAGTTCTTATTCAAATTTCAAACTACTCTGGTCCTTACCCAACTCCTGGGCTTTACTTGGAGAATGAAAATAATAGCACTGGTAGGATTGATTGCTAATAACAGATTACAAAGGGGTTATTTATTTATTTATTTTGAGTTGGAGTCTCACTCTGTCACCCAGGCTGGAGTGCAGTGGGACACTCACGGCCACCTCAGCGGCAACCTGCTGGGCTCCGGCGATCCTTCCTCCTCAGTCTTCCAAGTAGCCGAATTACCGGCGTGCTACCACACCTGAATAATTTTTTGATTTGTTGTAGAGACGAGGTCTCACTAAGTTGCCTGGGCTGAGATGGGTGGCTCAGGCAATCCACCCATCTCAGCCTCCCAAAGTGCTGGGATTACAGGCTGAGCAACTAAACCTGACTACAAAGGGATTTTAAATCAGACTACTAACTCTGTTACAGGCTCACATCTAAACATAAAAAGGTATGTCTCAACTTCTCTCTTGAGTTCATTAAACCATTAAATAGGCCATATGCGGTGCCTCATGTCTATAATCCCAGCACTTTAGGAGGCCGAGGTAAGAGGATCACCTACAAGTTGGAGACCAGCCTGGGTAACTTGGTGAGTCTCATCTCTACAGTAAATCAAAAAATTAGCTGGGCATGGTGGTGCATACCTGTAGTTCCAGCTACTTGGAAGCCTGAGGCGGAAGGATCACCGGAGCCCAGCAGGTTGAGGCTGCAGTGACCAGGAGTGTGCCACTGACCTCCAGCCTAGGTGACAGAATGAGAATCCAACTCAAAAACAAAACAAAACAAAAACCATTAAACAGACATATGTACACATGCACAAACACTCTTGTTCTCTCTCTGCTGTCTTCCCTCCCTCCCTCCGCCGGGGATTAACTCCTTAGCCAATTAAGAAGATAGACTTAGTAAAACAAAAAAATACTCTTTTCACGTGTACTTTTAGTTAACAACCACAACAAAATAGAGCAAGTTTAGCAAAGAACAATCCAATTCTTCATAATACACTTTGAAATACCCGCAGAAGAGAATGAGCCCTGGCTTCACCCCAGGCACAGTGACCTCCTTGCTATCCTCGAACAGACTGAGTGCAGGGCCTTTGCACTGGCTCTTCCTTCAGCCCGAACTCCCCTCTCCAGAAGCCACATGGTTTGCCCTTCTCTTTCTTCAGGTCTCTGCCTATCACCAACTCTTCCCTGACCATTGGATATGAGAAGATGTTCTTTCTTGTCACTGTGACCTCCTTCCACTGCTGTATCTTATTCAAAGCACGGTTTACTCTCTGAATTGTAGATATTTACAGTCATAATCTGTCTCCCATTCCTTCCAGAATATAAATCTGCGAGGGCAGGGGCTATGTCTATTTTATCCACTGCTGTAATCCTAGTACCTGGCATAATGCCTAGCACGTGATCAATGTTCAAGGACTATCCAATGAACGAATACATAAAAGAATGAATTTTGTTGCAATTTAATGTACTCTATGTCTGTGGTGCAAGATAATGTGTCAAATAACATCCACATGAACAAATGCTGACAATAACAACTCTCTGCTCATGAACCTTGACAAGCTAGGGTCCACGCTAAATTAAAGACCAGGTTTGACTATCTCTGGAAACGGACTACTTTTCTCTGCTACTCTCCCCACAAAGGCTTGGCTGGGTAACCCTGTGACCGTCCAGGTTGATGTATCTGCTGGATAATGTGTTCAGTCCCCAGTTCTCTGAATCTGATTAAACTCCCCACCCCAACTAGAAAGAGAGCTCAGTGGACCAGCAGTTGGGAGATCTGGGGTGCCTCTTCCCCAAACACTGGGTGCAATGGCTGAGAGCAAACATGGGGATTTGTCTGTATGGGAGGCCAGGTTGAGCCAGGGCAGTGAGTGCAGACCTGACCAGCAAAGCCAAGGATGTCCAAGGTAAGAAAAGTGAGGTGCCAGTATGGAGCTGGTCTGGGTTAAGCGCTCGCCTTGGCCCTTCCCTCTCCCCCCACCAGTGGCCTGTGTGGGTGGATCAGGTCTATATAAAAAAGAGCTGAAGGAAGTGAGGACCAATGGGAGGCCAAAAACTTCACCTGTACGATAACCACTTATATACCTAACACTGAATTGTACCCCACATCTTTAAAAGA
The DNA here is from genome assembly GCA_027257055.1 of Cephalopachus bancanus. Lineage (NCBI taxonomy): Eukaryota > Metazoa > Chordata > Mammalia > Primates > Tarsiidae > Cephalopachus > Cephalopachus bancanus. The sequence continues at coordinate 665,397 of JAPVLO010000233.1, forward strand.
AAAAAAAAAGAAAAAAAGGCTGGGCTTGGTGGCTTAGCCTGTAATCCCAGCACTTTGGGTGGCCGAGGTGAGTGGACTGCCTGAGCCTGCAGGTTCAAAACCAGCCTGGGCAACTTGGCCAGACCTCGTCTCTACAATAAATCAAAAAATTAGCTGGGCATGGTAGTGCAAACCTGTAGTACTAGCTGCTTGGAAGGATGAGGTGGAAGGATCGCTTGAGCCCAGCAGGTCGAGGCTGCGGTGGCCGTGAGTGTGCCACTGAACTCCAGCCTGGGTGACAATGAGATTACAACTCAAAAAAAAAAAAAAGAACTGATGGACATCACCTTTGAGCCTCAGCCGTATAAAATGCAGGCCTTCTGTTTCGCAAACGGTGTTCCTTCTGGCTAGATTGAAACCATCTCCCATCTCCCCACATTATGAGTGAAACACTTTAAAAGAACTTGGCCTTTTAAGAACCACCAGGCAGACAACCTGAAAGGCCTTTTGTGATCAATATGTCACAGCCAGAGGAACATTTAAGATTCAAGCCAGTGATAGAAAACTTAGCAGCGGGTAGCTTTAATCCAGTTAATATTTCTAATTAGAGTCCCACTTCCTACATTAGCTATGTGTAGCTCATGGATACTAGTGGCTGTTCAATATTGGTGCAATGGTGCTGTTCTGCCTTGTTAGAAGTTTTCATTCATGCTTGGGATAAAGCCAGAGGTGCTTTACTTTTCACATCTGGGAATAAAGTGGAGGTGAGGGATACTAAATAGAATACTTAACAGCCAAGATGTCTCCTATAAATGGTGGGGCAGGTAGAATAATGTGCCAGACATTGAAAACAGTATCAGGATAAATACCAAACTCTGTACTTTTGAGGGCTACCCTCTCAAAAAAGCTACCAAAAGTAGGGTGCCTCTTTGATTACTTATGTGTTCCTTCCTTTCATAGCACATCTCACCATTTGCAATTACATATTTGTTTGTTTGCTTGTTTACTGACAACCTGCATGGATGCAGCTTTAAGTCCCATGTGAGGCAGGGACGATGTCTACTTGGTTCCCTGCTGTACACTCAATGTCTGAGCTTGGCACGTGGCAGGTGCTCCGGTCACATTTATTGAACAAATAACTGAATTAATTAATTAATTATGCAAAGGGTGGAGGAAACCGTGACTAAACAACAAGCTGTTTAAAGACCTGGGATTTCTCTTAGGCTGCAAGTTCAATTCCGTCAACAATGTTGGGGCTATTAAGAGTAACCTACAGTCAGGCATGATGGGTCACGCTTATAATCCCAGCACTTTGGGAGGCTGAGGTGAGAAGATCCCTAGAGCCCAGTAGTTCCAGACTAGCCTGGGCAACATAGCAAGACCTCATCTCTATAACATTCAAAATATTAGCCAGGTGTGGTTGTGCACACCTGTGGTCCTAGCTACTCAGGAGGTTGAGGCAGAAGGATTGCCTGAGCCCAGGAGGATGAGGCTGCAATTAGCCATGATCATGCATTCTGGCCTGGGTGACAGAGTGAGAACCTGACTCAAACAAACAAACAAACAGGTGACCTAGATGTTTAGAACATAAGATAGGACCGTCCTGCCTGATTCTTTCCATGGAGTTAGGGGCTATGTGTTATGGGCTGAATTGTGCCCTCCCCAACAATCAAATTCATATGTTGAAGTCCTAACTCTCAGTACACAGAACATGACAGTATTTAGAGATACGGCTTTTAAAATCAAATGGGTCTTCAGGGTAGGCCCTAATCCAGTATGACTGGTGTCTGATAAGAAAAGGAGATTAGGACACAGACACAGAGAAATGACTATGTGAGGACACAGGGAAGAAAAAGGCCATCTATAATCCAAGGAGAGAGGCCTCAGAAGGACCCAACCCTGCTGACACTTTGGCCTTGGACTTCTAGTCTTCAGAAATATGAGAAAAACAAATATCTCTGTGGTACCTTTTTTTTTGGTAGCCCTAGCCAACTAATGACATGAGCAACTGTTACCAAGTAGGAGTGTATAGTTTTAAAATGAAGTGACTTGAGAGGGCAAGAAACATTTCCTTCAAACACCTAAGCAATCATTATGTGGAAGAAACTATAAGGCAAAACTTTCTGACAAAAAGACACGTGATATATTACATAGCTTACTTATTGATTGGATGTACTGTTTATTGTCTGACTTCTCTGGTTAGATGCAAGCCCTACCAGATCAAGCACATAGTAGGTGCTTAGTAAATATGCTGTGTGCATTAACTTCCTCTGGAAGTAATGAGTTTCCAGTCATGGGAGGTATCTAACAGAAGCTGGACACCTCCTCTATGTGAATGTTATTGAGAAGTCTCTTACAGAAAGCACACAATTAGGCTACATCAAGGTCTTTCGTTCAATGTTGAAATTTTCTTAATCTGATTTTACATCTACTAATGAATGCAATACAGGTATTCTTCATCACAAAGGTTCACATGTAAACATTTGTTCTCATATAAGGATTCTGGTCTCGGTATCAGGGCCACACGCTGACATTTTGCATTTCTTCAATATGAATGTATTATCCACCCACTAACACCTGAGAAAAAAATAAATGTTTAGGAAATGTATTACACATTGTTTTCTTAAAGCCAGCTCTTTTCAGTTATTTGATCTGTTTTGCTTTTTAAAGGAGATCAACGTTTCTTCTGGTTCCATTTTTATTTCTCATATCTGCCTCATTTGGAGCATGAGCTCCAAGAGCTGAAGACTGTGGAGTCTTAATAAATGTCTAATGATGAATAATTAATGTGCAAAAGTATCATCATCTTCCTAGGCTCCCAAGAGTAGCAGCAGATGGTGGATTCTGGCTGTGCCTAATTCTAGCTGTGCCTGTGACTACCCATAGATCTTTCCAAAAGCCAGCATTCAAAGAACAGAGTGAAACTCACAGGAATCTCATGAATTCTGCTGTTATTATTCCAAAAGGTTCTTTTAGCATGAACTGTGTGCCAGCAGATGAGCTGTGTACTTTCTCATAGCAATTCCGTTTCAAAAAAAATAACCAGATGCCCTTACAGCAATTAAAAAAAGAAAGCAAAAGAGTAAGGGGTACAGGATCCTTGAATGCAAAAGAGTAAGGGGTACAGGATCCCTTCTAACTTCCACTCTATTGAAGACTGTGAGTGCCGATGTCAAGATTTCATGTTTTTCTCATAGCTCAGAAATACTGAGCATGGCAGAGTTCAGGTAATTGAAAAGCACAAACGTTTTCAGTAAATACAATGTCTGTTTCATAATTCACTTTGGCAGGTGTTTCACATTTGCCTGCTCCCACAAACTCTACTTTCCACTTGCAAAAATCCTGCCACATGCCAAGAGCAATACTACATATGGGTCTACAATGGCACCTTCTGCAACCCAACATATGTCTAGGCTTGCAGTACCTTTGTTCACATTCTAGCTGTACCTCCAAAATGTTTATTTTCCTAGGGAATATTTTCACTCCAAATGGAAACAAAGAAACTATTAACATTGGTCAGCAACCAGATGAAGAGACTTGGCAATGAAATAGATGGTGATAAATCAAACATGTCTACAATCACAGGAAGTAGCGATCAATACTCAAAGGTAAACTGTGTTGAATAGACCCCAACAGTCAAATTTTTCACCCAGCTCCCAGAGCCTGCAATGTGAGCCTGAAGGCATGGGAAGAAATGCATTGAAAATAAAGAGGAGTTGCTATGAACAGGGTTATCTGTTTCATCTTTATCTCCATCCCTAAACAGGCAGCTCTAGGCAGGGCTGGTACTATATAAAAGGTTACTGGAGGCTGTGGGCTTCAAGCTATGTTCATCATTCTGCCCCGTGGCTTCCAAACTGCTGTATGAATAACTTTTGGGGGGATTTGAGGGAAAGGGTGTCTTGGCACCTTGCAAAGGTTTGAAGCAACACTGGCATGGTGGAACCCACACCATTTGGATTCTGAGGATCTGTGATCAAGTTCAACTTCTCCAATAAACCAACTGAAGACACTGAGCCATTCACTTAACTTCCCTGCACACACAAAAATAGGAACATTAATCATACACACAGTAAAAATAGAAAAGAGATAGTATGTGTGTACAGCATGGAGTAGGCATCATCATTATAATAACAGAACAGTTACACTAATAATGGTGTTTATTGTATGACTGGTATATACCAGCCTCTATGCGAAGTACTTTTCATGCATCAACTCATTTAATTCTCATGATAACTCTGTGAGCTTGGTATATTATCCCTGTTTTATAGATGAAGAAACTGAAGTTTAGAGAATCCAAGGTCACTCATAATCAATACTCACTTGCCTGATGAGATATAATTTTTATGAACTTTAATAGTTCCATAACTGGGCTGGGCATGGTGGTTCATGCCTGTAATCCCAGCACTTTGGGAGGCGGAGGCGAGAGGATTGCCTGAGCCCAGGGATTCAAGACCAGCCTGGGCAACTTGGGAAGACCTCATCTCTATAATAAATAAAAAATTAGCTGGGTGTGGTGGTGCACCTCTTGATTTCAGCTGAGGCTGGGCAACAGAGTGAGACTTCGACTCAAAAAAAAATAGTTACGTGACTGAACACAATTGTACCTAATTTTAAAGGAGTTAAATACCTTATTTTAATCCAATGGGAGACCTACCATCCACTAAGTGCCTTCTGTGTGCCACATAATGGGCTATTTCATATCTGTTACAATGTTTAATTCACAGACCTATATGTGTGTTTATAGATGAGGTATTACCCCATTTTAAAGGTAGGAAAACAGGCCGGGCTTGGTGGCTCAGCCTGTAATCCCAGCACTTTGGGAGGCCGAGGTGAGTGCATTGCCTGAGCCCGCGGGTTCGAGACCCGCCCGGGCAACTTGGCGAGACCTCATCTCTACAATAAAAAAAAAAAAAAAAAACTAGCCGGGCGTGGTAGCGCGCGCCTGTAGTTCCGACTACTTGGAAGGCTGAGGCAGACGGATCGCCAGAGCCCAGCAGGTCGAGGCTGCGGTGGCCGGGAGCGGCCACTGCACTCTAGTCTGGGTGACAGAGTAAGACTCCAACTCAAAAATAAATAAATAAATAAATAAATAAAAATAAAGGTGGGAAAACAAGTTAATCAGCATGAAGTTATTACCTGAGTTGACATAGCTGTAAGTGCCTTCTGATACCAATTCAAGCTTAGCTCAGCGCACAGCCTTCCTTCAGTTTTGTGTCCTCATCTATTCTAACAGTCATTAAATGAATAAAGGCAATAAAAATAATAGCACAATGATATAATAATAAAATAGTAACAAAAGATGACATTTTCTCTATCTAATTCTTGCTTTTATTTTATCTTAATTATTTATTTTTTTGAGTCAGAATCTTACTCTGTTTCCCAGGTTGGAATGCAGTGGCACAATTATGGCTACTGCAGCCTTGATCTGCTGGGCTCAGGTGATCCTTCCACCTCAACCTCCAGAGTAGCTAGGACTACAGGCATGCGTCACCACATCTGGCTAATTTTTTGATTTATAGTAGAGATGAGGTCTCGCCATATTGCCCAGCCTGGTCTGGAACTCCTGGGCTCTGACAATCCTCTCGCCTTGGCCTCCCAAGGTGCTGGGATTGCTACAGGGATGAGCCACAGCACCCGGCCTAATTCTTGCTTTTAGATAGCTGCATTACATGACGCCTAAGTGTTCAATTCAAAATATGACCCCAAATATTTCATTCTTACTGGCATAAATAAGTAAAATAAAGATCATACAAGCAAACAATCCCCTGAAGAGAATGTTTTTTAAAAGACATCATGTACGATTAACATCAGGCCTCTTAAAGTAATTCTGGACAAGACAAAATGCTCTTCCAGTTCAGCCCTCACTCAGCCAACCAACTTCCTTACGTTTTTCCCCAATGAGCGACTCTTCCTCCTTTTACTCATTATCATTCCAGTCACTGCCCTGCTGTCTCCCTTGCCCACCCATCATGTTAATTGTCACCTCTAAACCTTCTCTCCACCAGTTCTAATTCTACCCATCGCTTGAGATGGAGCTCAAGTCCTATCATTCCGAACCTTCGACTGTCCTTATCACTCATTACATTCTCTTCCCTAGACTCCTCCTGTATTTACTGACATCACTCTTCCATGTGGCACTTGGTCATTAGCTTTAATGGCTCTACACGTGCCATTCATCACTCCAAATGGATGACAACACCTTCGGGGATGGAGACCATCTTTATTGTTTTTCTCTGCCCTATCGTACTAAGAAGCTCTCCACAGTTTTTTTAACAATGGAAGAGAAGAATTTTTATTTGAAAGGAGGAAACATAAAACCATTGTCTGTAAATGTTGCTAGCATCTCTTCTCTTGCATGCTATGTTTAAATGATATTGGTAAAAAAATTAACATGCAAAGAAAGCTGTGAGGCACAGATCACTAGCAATTTTCTAGGTTTGTGTAATTCAGTATTTCATAGCTTACTAGTAGTATCTTAGGGCTGGGTGTGGTGGCTCATGCCTATAATCCCAAGACTTTGGGAGGCAAAGATGAGAGAACTGCTTGAGCCCAGGGGTTTGAGACCAGCCCCAGCAACATGGAGAGACCTCGTTTCTACAAAAAAATTCAAAAATTAGCACAGTGTGCTGGTTAATGCCTGTAGTCCCAGCTATTCGGGAGGCTGATGCAGAAAGATTTCCTGAGCCCAGGAGGCAGAGGCTGCAGTGAGCCATGATCGTGCCACTGCACTCCAGCATAGACAACAGAGTGAGACCCTGACTCAAAGAAAAAAAAAAAACCCACACACAATATCTTAACAATGAATTTGATAAAAGTGGTATGAATTTCTAATGAAAATGATATCAGTACCTTTGAAGATAGAGATATTCATGAGTCTGTATTCATTCAAGAGATAGCTAATCAAGCACCAATTAACTGCCTGTTAATTGGAGCCATGGATATGGTAAGGTATAGTTTTGCCACTCGATAGGCTTACAGTGTATTCATTATGTGATCATTCATTATGATGGTGGCTATAATGAAGGTTTGTATAATAATTAGACTCTTTAATAAAGTAGAATCAAATTCACTACCTGGCAGCCTCAGTATTCTATAGAGTGCTTCTCATTGGATGGACTTTTTCTTTCTTTTTTTTGAGCTGGAATCTCACTCTGTCGCCCAGGCTAGAGTGCAGTGGCACATTCACAGTCACAGCAGCCTCAACCTGCTGGGCTCAGGCGATCCCTCTACCTCACACTTCCAAGTAGCTGGAACCACAAGCATACACCACCACACCCGACTGATTTTTTGATTTACTGTAGAGATGAGGTCTCGCTAGGTTGCTCAGGTTGGTCTTGAACCCCTGAGTTCAGGCAATCTTCTTGCCTCCGCCTCCCAAAGTGCTGGGATTATAGGTGTGAGCCACCGAGCCTGGCCTGGGTGGGCTTTTGCAAACTCTGTGGAGTGAGTTCTGTCATCCTAGTAACAGGATAGAGTGCTGCTGACATTTCATGGGCAGGAAGCAGAACCGCCCAATGCCCTGCAAAGCATGGAGCTCCCCTGCACAATGAAAAACTGTCCTATGTCCCATCTGACTTTCCAATGATCCCTTTGACATCCTGTAGATGAAAAATTTACTTACAGTAAACATCTGTGTTACATATAGAGAAAATATTTTTGCCCAAGTTTACTGCCTTTTAAATTTTCAAGGAATGTAATTAGAATGTAAGTTGAGGAAAAACTGTACTTTGCTGTGTCTGGAGCTTTAACAACCATTGAGCAACAATTTGGAAAATTATAACTCAGAAAGCCATACCTCACCTGGTGCACACCTGTGTCAGTCTTCCTAGGGACAAGGGGTGACACGTCCACAGTGGCTCTGCGGGAGGTGTGTGCATTCTATCTCAGCATGTCTCCTGTGTCGTGGTGCCAGAGTAGTGATGGGCTAAAATTCAGCGTGGTTTATTACATAATACTGTCCTCATCTTTTTCTTTTGTTCTACAGGCAGGGATTTAAATATAGATTTTTCAATAGGTTATGTGTATAGGTGAGTGATATTATCATTGAATCTCACTGCAGAATAGAAAATGAGTTATGACAAAATGTTACAAAAGGGGGAGGTGGGTCTAATAGGTTGAAAATACTTAGTTCTAGGCTCTTCAAAGAAATGTAAAGACAAAGTTCCAAAAGAAGTTATTATAGTCAGCCCAAGAAGAGCAAACAAATTCAATCAAGACAAGAGTCAGGAAGTAAGAAGACAGTAACTTATACCATTAAGACATATGTATTAAACAATGGGAACTCAAAGAGGTAGAAAGTATATCTTCATCTTCATTTGCATAATCGAATATGTAAATCCCTATGTAGTTTTTTGCAAGGTAGGAGTACCCTGACACTAAATAAACTAACTTTATTAGAGAAGGGTGCATCTAATTCCCAGGGTTCACCTGTTGATGGGACACCAGGCAGATTGTTTATCCAGAGATGTGATACAGGCTTACGTGAGAAGACAGTAATGTACTTTTTTCGCTAAAGTGTTTTGTATACACATCTAATCCTGACGATTTGGGGAATAGAAGATGTCTCTATTTTTAAGAGACTAATACAATTTTGATTTCTTCTTTTAAAAAAATAAAGATTTGACTGAGTTTGAGAAAGGTGATCCATCCTAATTGGGTGTTTTTTAAAAATCTTTTTGCTACCTAGGCTTGGACTGCTTCTAAGATGGAAAGCATCCCAGCCGCTTGTCGATTTCTGGTGATGCTAAACTCTCCCTGCAGCTGCCGGGTGGAGTCACTCAGCAAGCTCTGTCTAGGTAACAAGGCCACTTTGTCCTGGACCTGCCGTGACACTCACGAATGTTCAGGAGACAAGACTTAATGTACTGTGTTCTCAAAGTATTCTTATAACTCAACCGTGTAACCCACATTCTCGAATATTCTGGGACAGAAAGCGGCCTGCAAGGGAAAGCTTTTTATCATGCACAAATAAGGTAGTCATTAGGGCCAGGACGCATATTTCCCCCTGGCCTCTGCTCTTAAAATAATGTATTCTACATGATCAAGAATTTATCTCAAAATGGTCCCATATATGAGGCTGAGTAAAGATGTCAGTACTGCCCTGAGAGCAAGACAGTCTCAGTTAAATTCTTAGAGCCAAGCGAGAAAACTCTCTAGGATTATTTTTAATGGCAATGCAGGCCTCCTCCCTCTACAGGAAACACAAAACTCAGAAAATATCTGTCAGGAAGCAAAATAGAATCTAAGTATTTTTAAAAGAATCTAAAAGTAATATGACAAGCAATTACAAGGAAAAATGGAATTTAGGTCTCATCTATTTATTAAAGCTGAATTATAAGCTATAATTTCAATAACAATGACATCTGGTTTGAGATAATGCATTGCAGTGTATCGAGCACATGACTTTACATGATCTCATTTGGGATTAATAATATCCCTTAGGAGTTTTATTTATTTTTATTTATTTATTTATTTATTTTTGAGTTGGAGTCTCACTCTGTCGCCCAGACTGGCTGCTCCCAGCCACTGCAGCCTCGACCTGCTGGGTTCCGGCGATCCTTCCGCCTCAGCCTTCCAAGTAGCCGGAACTACAGGCGTGTGCAACCACACCCGGCTGATTTTTTGATTTATTGTAGAGGTGAGGTCTCGCTGCCCAGGCGGGTCTCGAACCCGCGGGCTCAGGCAATCCACTCACCTTAGCCTCCCAAAGGTGCGGGATTACAGGCTGAGCCACCGAGCCCGGCTTCCCTTAGGAGTTTTAAGCAGGGACATAATTAGACCCATTTTACTGAGGCATTGGAAAAACAGTTCTGCCATTGAAATGGGTAGGAGAAGGAAGACACCAAGGTGAAAGTTCATCTCACACAAGCAAAGGGCCAGTGACTTCCCTTTGGAGCCCTAACCTGTGACATGCTCTGGTCATACAGTCCCAGGACATGGGGGCACAGACTCAGGTGAGCATACGCTTCCTGAGAGGCCCCAAGGTACAGAGTCTGGAGCCTGGGGCCCCAGGTGGGAGTTCTGGTAGGCTACATCCTCAACACATGATCAGGAAGGTTACTACACCACTGCGCCTCAGTTTTCTAAAAAGTGGGGTACTAATAACAGTACACACCTCAAAGGGTCACATCAGGACAAGATACCCGGTACAAACTCAAAAATGCCATAAATCAGGATTCATGCTTTGCAAGTACCAGAAAGTTTTCTCATCGCTAAATATACTTCTAATACAAAAAAATAAACCAACTCAGACCTGTCATGGCTGAGCAGAGACAAGGCTCCTTGGGGAAAGGGTCTGATTATAAATTTGATTAAAAAGGAATGATTGTTGCTGGGTACAATGGCTCATGCCTGCAATCCCAACACTTTGGGAGGTAGAGGCGAGAGGACCGTCTGAGTCCAGGGATTCCAGACCAGCCTGGGCAACTTGGTGAGGCCTTGTCTCTACAATAAATCAAAAAATTAGCCGAGAATGGTGGCACGCAACTGTAGTTCCAGCTACTTGGAAGACTGAGGTGGAAGGATCGCCTGAGCCCAGTGGGCTGAGGCTGCCGTGGCCGTGAGTGTGCCACTGCACTCCAACATGGGTGACAGAGTGACATTCCTACTCAAAAAAAGGGGGGGGGGGGGAGTGGGAGGAAGGGGATGGTTGTACACACCACAGATGATGAGGTTTCACACTGCTTTATGAATTTATGTTCTGGACAAGGGCTGAGACTCTCCAACAAAGAGAAACAGTTGTTTACCCAAGGAACAAGTACCTATTACAGAACAAGTCAGCCCAGGGAAAGGCCTGGAGCCCAAGGGTATTCACAGCTCCCAGGTACCCCTATAGTCACTGGGGCGAGCCTGCAACCGACTTTACATCTTCCTCAGCCCTCAACTATTTGATTTAGTTGATGCATTCGATGCTTGGGTGGATTTAAAACAAACACAAAAATAAAAATTTGTTTTCCTGTTATTTCTTCATATTCCAGTGCCCTTCTTGAAAAAGTCATAAAAGGTTGCACACCCCAGATTCTTGGCATAATTCTTAAGACCAACTTTCTCATAAATTATAGTGAGAAAAAAGAATTCCACTTATAATTCACCTTTTACATTTTTTCATGTGTTTTTAAAAATACTGAAACATCCCATCTAACATTCAGTTGTTGAATCATCAGTGATTTCTGTGCAGAGATTATATGAGTTAATAAAATAAACTTTGAAACTTGTATAAGTTCATATTTTCTCAGTGGCAATGGTTATAAAGCTACATGCAGCAACTTCTAGAGAATTTAGGTAATTAGGGTCTAGTGCTAAAAAGCATATATGAACAAGCATTCCTTCACATCAGAGTTCACTTCATGACCACAGAAAAAATGCATAAATGTAGACACATGGTCTCTAAGTCTGGGTCCCGCATTCTGCAGGAGAGAGCGCTTCATGGCAAGGGTTGTTCTCTGCAAGTCATTTGTATTCTATTAGCAGTAGTCCTGGACTCAAGCCTCCTACAGTGGCTTTGCCCCCTCGTGCCAGGTGCCTGACTGTATCTAAAGTTCATGCGTTTCACTCAGTGAAGAACAACACAGACCATGGTCCAGCTCCTGAGAGCCAAGCTTCGTGGGAGCCTTGGCAACAAAGAATTCCACCATTATCCCTTGAACCCTGAAAGTGACTGTGATGTCAACATCAGCATTTTGGTTTTCACTTTGGCTCACACCATCTACCTCCATCTCAGGGCGCCAGACCACAATGCTGAGGCTGGCAGGGCAAGAAAAGCACTTCACTTCCCCGCCAAAACGAACTGGGCCCAGGATCTTGGGGAAGGAGGTGCAAAGAGTGACAGAGGCAAGGCAGGCTGCTCTCCTGCCACCCCTGCCTGCTGACAAGCCTCTCCTGGAGCAAATGTGTGGCATGCGTCTTTGGAAGACTTGTTTCCTTGAGTCACTCCAGGATCCTGGGGAGGAAGACCTGTGCATTCTGGAAGCCACAACCCAGAAGCCGCACAGGTCTCAGTCCTTAGCAGCCCCCAATGACACTGGAAGCAGCCTCGGGGAACTTAACTTCTCTCCAGCTTCGTAAGCGACACCTAGGGGCAACAATTAATAAAACCTCCCAAAGAAAGGGGTTTCAAGGTCCAATTCTGTGACTCTGTGCTCACTCCAACCCTCCACTCAGTCTACAAGGGATGTCATTCCCGAAGGGCTTCATATATATATATATATTTTTTTTTTTTTTTTTTTTTTTTTTTTGAGTAGGAGTCTCACTCTGTCACCCAGACTGGAGTGCAGTGGTCGCTCCGGGCCACCGCAGCCTCGACCTGTTGGGCTCCAGAGATCCTTCTGCCTCAGCCTTCCAAGTAGCTGGAATTACAAGCATGCGTTACCACGTCCGGCTGATTTTTTGATTTATTGTAGAGATGGGGTCTTGCCAAGTTGCCCAGGCGGGTCTCAAACCCTCAAGTTTAGGCAATCCACTCACCTCAGACTCCCAAAGCGTGGGATTACAGGCTGAGCCACCGAGTCCAGCTAGGGCTTCATATTTACTGCATTTTCTTATACTTGATATTCTAGGTGTCTAACAATAATCCTATGAGGTGACAGTGAGTCCACAACAAAATTATATTTTCTTGAAAAATACCTCCATCATTCTTTCACTTTCTTTTAACAAGAAATGATGTAGTAGGCAAAAAGAATATAAAATGCTCCCCCAAGATGTCTACCCCAATCCCCAAAACCTTGAATATGATGAGCTGTCACCCCAGGATGTTATATGGCAGAAAGGACCTTAAAATAGGAAAATTATCCTGGTGGGGCATGATCTAATCACGCAAACCCTTAAAAGTTGAGTTTTCTCTGACTGTTGGTCAGATCTGAATAAGCCTGGAAATGGATCTTTTCCTCACAGCCTCCAGAAAAAAGCCCACCTGGGTCAAAACCTTGATTTTGGCCTGGGGGTTCCTGAGCAGAGAATCAAGTTTTAACTCATGCCTGGATTCCCAGACAGAAGGAAATTGAGATAACAGGTAGGTGTTGTTTTAAAGTGCTAAATGAGGCCAGTGCGCGCGGAGACTCATGCCAGTAATCCAGGCACTTTGAGAGGCTCAGGTGAGAGGACTGCCTGAGCCAGGGGTTCGAGTCCAGCCTGGGCACCTTGGCGAGCTCTCGTCTCTACAATTTAAAAGGAAAAAAAAGCTAGGCATGATGGCATACACCTGCAGTCCCAGCTACTTGGAAGGCTGAGGTGAAAGGATTGCCTGAGTCCAGCAGGTTGAGGCTGCAGTGGCTGTGAGGGTGCCACTACACTCCAGCCTGGATGATGGAGTGAGACTCTGACTCAAAAAAAATAAAAATAAAAATCAAGTGCTAAATGACTGACAATTTGTCATTCAATAGTAGAAAATCATTACAGATGATTATCAAAATTTTGGATTATACAATAGTGGAAGCCCCAGAATTAAGACTCCATCCTTTCCCTTACACAACACACACACACACACACACACACACACACACACACACACACACACACACACATACACCATCCAGCCCTGATGCTAAACCAGCTCTGAAGTATTAACTACATCTCCCTCCTCTGTGGTTATTCTGGTGGCCACTGGTCTACTTCCTGCTATCATTGTCTCTATCTGCATTTTTTTTTTTTTGAGTTGGAGTCTCACTCTCTTGCCCAGACTGGAGTGCAGTGGCACCCTCTTGGCCACTGCAGCCTCGACCTGCTGGGCTCCGGTGATCCTTCTGCCTCAGCCTTCCAAGTAGCCGGAACTACACGCACATGCTACCATGCCCAGCTAATTTTTGATTTATTGTAGAGACAAAGTCTCGACAAGTTGCTCTGGTGGGTCTTGAACTCGCAGGGTCAGGCAATCCACTCACCTTGGCCTCCCAAGGTACCGGGATTACAGGCTGAGCCACCGAGCCTGGCCTCTATCTGCATTCTTATTTGGCTTCCCTCCTCCAGTCTCCCCTCCCCTTTCTTTAATCCTAGGCAGCATTGCCAGGTTCAGTTTCTCAACATCATGGTTCCAAACTCTGTTCTCTGGAACAATGCTGACAGGAAAGAAGTCTTCACCAGTCCAGGAAACGAAGAAAAATATAAGAAGAAAAATGCAGGGAAGTTCCCTCCACATAAAGCTAAATGTGTTATATTTGAGGGATTTCATTCTAGTTTTTAATGATAAAATGCTCTTCTATGAAATGATCATGGTTGTAGCAGATAATAGAACAAAAGGTCACAAATTTGTTCCTGTTTGTGTGTCCCTTTGCTATGCGACCTAGTGGCTCTGTCTTCCTCTGTCAAGAGGAATAATCTATTTCTCTACCCCTTGAAATTGGGCCTGTTTGCATTACTTGCTTTACTTTGCATTACTTGAGGTAAGGGCTTGGAAAAACACTTGTGCGTTGCATTTTTCTCTCTTGCTACTGGCAACTCTTTGGCCACCATGTGAACAAGCCTGACTTGCCTCTTGAGATGAGAGACCATGTGGAGAGAGGCTCTGGCCAACTCAGCTGCCCAAACTGAGGGTCCAGGTGTATAAGAGCACCCTGTACTGCCCACCCCACCATGAGCAGGCCCGGAAAAGAAGGGCCCACAGGAGCACATGCTGCTTTAAGCTGCTACATTTGGGATGGTCCCGTGTATGCAGCAAACACACAGACAACAGTAGAAACTAGTTTGCTGAATGTGTGTGTGTGGGGGGGTGTCTTCTTGCTTAGAAAACCAAAAGGTGAATAAACTCTTTGTAAGCCCTTACAATTTTCTAACCAACAGCTCCAAATATGTCTTTGTCTTGCTCAAAAGGCTAGGAAAACTGTTTCCCAGAGGAAGATCTGTGGGCCTATTCACAGAGGGAGATTGTTCTGCTCTGATGGGATTGTCCTGGTTTGATGGGATTGGACCCTTATGAAAAGAGACCTGGGCCGGGCGCAGTGGCTCATGCCTATAATCCCAGCACTTCGGGAGGCCAAGGCAAGAGGATTGCCTGAGTCTAGGGGTTCCAGACCAGCCTAGGCAACTTGTCGAGACCTCATCTCTACAATAAATCCAAAAATTAGCCAGGCATGGTAGCATGTGCCTGTGGTTCCAGCTATTTGGGAGGCTGAGGTGGAAGTGTCCCCTGAGCTCAGCAGGTCAAGCTGCAGTGGCTGATCAGGATAGCTGGTCAGGGATGGAAAGCATAGGAAAAGCAGAGGGCTGAGTGAATAAAGCTCACCTGGATGTGGGGGAAAGTCGCTGCTGGGGGTGGTAGGCTCCAGGTGACAGGATCTTCTGTCAAGAGCACCAGGTAGCTGCCAGAAAGCTTAATTGAGCCAGATTTACCTTTCTTGGTGTTTCTGGTGAAGACACCTGCTGGCCCTTTGCTCTTTGAACTTCTTATCTGGAATAATGTTTCCATTTGTCCCAAAGATTCGACTTAAACTCCCCCCAACACACATACACACTACCATCCCTACCGGCTACCAGCCTCTCTTCGATTCGATTCGAATACTTAGCAGTTCTGGATAGTACCAAGCCAGAGGTTGAGGGTCCTAGGAGCCTTATGAAGTAACAGTGACTTGAACAATGTGAACCCATATGGAATCAGTCTGAAGCTACCCTCTGAGCAAGGGCAGGTATGGTTGCCCTATTATTGGATAGCGGTTATAAAGCTAGCTCAGGTGCATAGAAAGTATAATCATCTAAAAAGAATAACCGTGTGTTTGCTTAACCATATTTTCCTGATTTTTATTTTGGTCAGATTTATTGGTAAAAACGTGTGCAGGGACTTCTGGTAATACAGATGATAGATATGTGAACTGACCCTCCTGTTGGAAACAACATAAATGTTCTGGATAAAATATTAGTATTTAAAATAGCTTTTTTTTTTTTTTTTTGAGTTGGAGTCTCACTCTGTTGCCCAGACTGGAGTGCAGTGGCCGCTCCCGGCCACTGCAGCCTCACCTGCTGGGCTCCGGCGATCCTTCCGCCTCAGCCTTCTGAGTAGCTGGAACTACAGGTGCGTGCCACCACGCCCGGCTAATTTTTTTTGATTTATTGTAGAGATGAGGTCTCGCCTGCCCAGGCGGGTCTCGAACCCGCGGGCTCAGGCAATCCACTCACCTCAGCCTCCCAAAGGCGTGGGATTACAGGCTGAGCAAGCTTAAATGCATTGATGAATTAGTAGAAGAGTAAATCATTCTTGAGTCTAAAACCTGAATGAAAGAACTCAGAGGTAAGAGGAATACTGTTACTGACTTTCTCTTTGGGAATATTTGTTCAACTGCATAAACTTTAGCTTTGATTTCTACAACCACACAGCCTGCAGGTAAAAAGCCTAGAGACTGCCCCCAGATAAGGTGTAGTCTAATAAGAGTTCCTATCCAGCATACAGTTGAGACTGCTAAGGTCTACAGTCTAAGTGCATGGAAAATGACACCTATCCCCATCCTCACAGCAGATTGGAAAAAAAAAAAAAAGTAGAGTTTCACATTTAGGCAATACGCAGAGAGAAGAGGAATCATTACTGACAACTAGGACTCATAAGACAGTCTTCATGTGTGTCTAGAGTTCATATTCACCAAAGTATCCAGGTATTCCAAGCATCCCAGGCCCAAATTTGATTTTGAGTGACTCTTGACTGATAGTGCCCTCAGGCAGTGCTCCTAGTAGAAATAAATGCAAAATGTCCCTGAAGGAGCACATATTTCTCCTACATTTAAAGAATTCTCACACATAATTTTTTTAAATGTAGTTTTCACACTAAAAAACTAACTAGCTAACTAGTTAAATACACACGAAAACAAGGCACCATAAAGAACGATTAGCAGAAACAACAGACAGCAGAAATAGAAACCCCCGAGGATTCTGGATTATGGAATTAATTATTAGATATAGACTCCAAAATAACTATATTTACTAAGTTTAAATATATAAAAGACAAGCTTGAAAATATGTGCACGAAACCAGAAATATTTAAAACATCCAAATATATTAGAAAAAGAAACAAAGTTTTAGATAGAAACAAAATTTAATCATTGAAATTAGAGATAAATAGACATATTTAACAACAAATTCAACACAGCTGGAAAAAAAACAGAACTGGTGAATTGGAAGCCATATCTGAATAAATTATCCAGAATGCAGCATAGAGAGAAGACAGCTATGAATGAGATCATCAGAGGGGGAAGACAGAATGAGAAATTCTAATGTTTATCAAATGATAGTTCTGGAGGGCTAGCACTGAAATTTGATTTATTACTTGAGAATTCCCCTGACCACACCTGTCAGTTACATTAAATTATAAGCAGAGGAAATTCACATTGTGAAAGAAGTGGAAACAGAGAAGGATTGACCTTCAGCGTGTAAATACAAGCTCATAGCTAGGTGTGCTGAGAAGAGCCAAACAGACCTTCTGCGCCTTGGGTACTCATGCTTGGTCGGAGGACATTTTTGGTCAAAGAGTACTAGTGGTGGGAATAACAAGAAAAGAGGTTGAAGAGATGGGTCAGACAGACCATTTTAGGCTTGAGAATTAAAAGAGTAGAAATGACTTATATCAATTATTAAACTATCTCCTTAATCTCACCTTGTAGGAAAGGTACTATCACAAAACCAGAAAATAAAAATTGTTGTAGAGGACATGGAGAAATCTGGACCCTTATGCATTATAGGTAGGAATACAAAATGATACAGCCACGATGGAAAATAACAAGACAGTTCCACAAATATGAAAAATAGAATGACTATATTATCTAGCAATTCTACTTCTGAGTGTATACTCAAAAGAATGTAAAGGATGTTTGCAGAGATTTGTACACCCATGCTCACAGCATTATTCACAATAGCCAACAGGTGGAAACAACCCAAGTGTCCATTAACAGATGAATGAGCAAACAAAATGCAATATATACATACAACAGAATATTATTCATCCTTAAAGGAAGGGAATTCTGACACATGCTACAACATGAATAAACCTTGAGGACGTTATGCTAAGTGAAATGAGCCAGTCACAAAAAGACAAATCCTGTATGATCCAACTTACATGAGGTATCTAGAATAGGCAAACGCATAGAGACAGAAAGTACAATGTCAGCTGCCATGAACTGGAAGGTAGTGGGCAGTGGAGACTTAGTGTTTAATGGACACAGAATTTCAACTTTTCAAGATGAAAAGAGTTCTGGAGATTGTTTGCAGGTTAGTGTGAAAGTACTTAACAGTATTGTACTGTACATTTTAAAATGATTAAGATAAGTTTTATGTTACATATTTTTGGCCACAATTAAAAAACATTTTAACAACAAAGAACTAATATTTAATAATAATCTGAGAATAATAATAGCAACAAAGAGCTAATATTTATTGAATGGTTACTCCATGTTTGAGCTTTATAAATGTGACCTGACTTGAATTTGATAGCATTCTAAAAGGTCAAGTTAGTCCATCATCATGTGGATGTGATGAATTCATAACTTGAGAGGTCAAGTACATTTTCTAGTCTAGTAACTGGAGGAACTAGGATTCAAATCCAGTTCTCCCGATACCAAAGCTGGACTGCCTCAGAGAAATAGAAAAAGTAATGATTTGTAAGGAAAAAGACAAAATCAATGCTGGATTCGAAGTCAAAAGAACTTGGTTTGAATGCAACTCCGTGTTTTTCAGTAACTTACATAAACTCTCAGAGTGTTTGAATTTCATTTGCAAATTGAAAAACGCAGCATTGGCCGGGTTCGGTGGCTCAGCCTGTAATCCCACGCTTTGGGAAATCGAGGTGAGTGAATTGCCTGAGCCTGAGGGTTCAAGACTCGCCTGGGCAACTTGGTGAGCCCTGTCTCTACAATAAATAAAAAACTAGCTGGGCATGGTAGCGTGCGCCTGTAGTTCCAGCTACTTGGAAGGCTGGGGCGGGAGGATCGCCGGAGCCCAGCAAGTTGAGGCTGCGGTGGCCGGCAGCGTGCCACTGTCTTCCAGTCTGGGTGACAGAGTGAGACTCCAACTCAAAAAAAAAAAAGAAAGAAAAACGCAGTATTACCTGACTCCTGTGTTTAGTTTAAGAATTAAATAAGACAATGCATAAGAATGTGTAATGTGCTACACAAATAGATGTCATTCTTACTAATAGCTTATATAACTCTTGCATGTTGCAGGATATTTGCAGAGCTACTTATTACAATCAATAATATTCCAAATATTGAAAAAATAATGGAGGAAGCATTCATACATGAAACATAATTTAAAATAAGAAAACTCATGGTGAAACGCTTAGCCAACCAATACACCAATACAGCAGGCAGAAAAATGGGGTTTTTTTTGTTGTTGTTGTTGCTGTTTGGGGATTTTTTTTTGGTCTGAAATGAGTCTGAGATTACAAAGTTCTACCCTATAAACTCTAGGATCTGGTAAAATCAGCACAAATATGCAACCGTTAAATTAAAAACAGAATGCCACAGAGAAAGGGTAATTTACATTCCAGAATGTACTTTATCATGTCAGGTAAGTTTCCACATCATCTGTTTACCATTATCCAGGTAATGACCCTAAAAGAAAAGTGTTACCTTCTCGTGACAAGCATTTTAAACATCACTAGAGAAAAGAGCAAAACTGTGGGAAATGAATCAAAATTACATCACAGAAATCATGGAATTTGAATGAAGATATACTATATTATGCTTCTATTTTTCAAAATAAATTCTCTATTAATCTACTCTAGTCAGGAGCAGAACACTTATATATGACTAGAGATATTGCTTTGAGAGGCATTCATCATTTCCCCAGGTGATGTCTCTGTCCTTAGTAAACATGGTCACCTTTGCCCATCCAGGCTTTGTCTCTTTGGAAGATCATAGTTCTAGCTTTTGTTTTTCTCATATTGTTTGACATATAGTCCAATGTGTTGTTCTTCCCTCCTTTGGGACCTATGTTGTAAGAGACAACAATATCATGTCTGCCTGCCTCTATCTGAAGTTATGACCTATATGCTGCCTGCTTTCCTGTTTTGGCCAAATCACCTCTCCCATGACATGCTGTTTCAAGTCTTGTGTGCTTCATAATTAGAAATGCAGTGGACTGGAAAGGGTGATTTAAATGATCCCATTTCAGATTATGTAGCTTTTTAGCCACTATGAAAAAGGCATAAGGCACCATAATCGCTGACTAGGAATTATTTTGAGTTATTCAATAATGTAAGCAAACAATATTGTGTTAGTGAGTTTTGAATAGTTCTTCCAAATGTCTTGAAGTCACTTGTATTATTGAGTTCTGTCTTAGTCCATTCAGGCTGCTATAACAAAATACCATATACTGGGTAGTTTCTAAACAATAGAAATTTAGTTCTCATAGTTCTGGAGGCTGGGAAGTCCAACATCACGGCACTGGCAGGTTTAGTGTTTGGAGAGGGCTGCTTTCTCTCATGGCAGAATGGGTGAGAGATCTCTTGGGGGGGGTCTATTTTCAAGGGCACTAATCTCATTCATGAGGGCTCTACCCTCATGACATAACGATTTCTCAAAGGCCCCAGTTCCTAATACCATCACATTGGGAGTGAGGTTTCAGCATCTGAATTTTGAGGGACACAAACATTCAGCCTATCACATCTTCCAAACAGATGTAAATTAGCACCCATCAAGTCCAATATCTTTAACAGTCGAAGGTAAGCCTTCCTTTTGGGGGAACTGGTTCCTTTAGTTTCTTTCAGAGCTGCAGGACTTTTTGGCTCCATATCCTCATCTGTATATTCCTAGAACCAAGCACAGTGCCTGACGTATCAGTTGAATATCTGTTGGAAAATGGATGAATATATCAGGCTGAGAAACGACAGTGATTAATTAATTACATGCAAAATAAGTTTTTTTCACTAAGATATAAAATATTTATGTGGAAAGAAAGACACAACATCCCCTGGGGCATGGGGATATTTGGTGAAGGGAGAAATGAAGAGGTAGGAAGGAAGAAGCATACGGTAAGTCTGTTGTTCAAAAGTTCTTCTTCTCCATACAGCGGCCAGTTGAAAATTGGAAATTTAGAGGTACAGAGGTACCTCAAAAAACTAAAAACAGAACTACTATATGATTCAGCAATCCTATTGCTGGGTATATATCCAAAAGAAAGGAAATCAGCATATTGAAGAGATATCTGCACTCCCATGTTTATTATTGCAGCACTATTCACAATAGCCAAGATGTGGAATCAACCCAAATATCCATCAGTGGATGAACAGATAAAGAAAATGTGATCATATATACACACAGTGAAATGTTATTCGGCCATAACAAAGAATAAAAGCTAGTAGCATAGATTAAACTGGAGGCCATTATATTAAAGGAAAAACAAATATCTCACTTATATATGCAGACAAAACAGTGAATCTCATAGAAATATACGAGAGAATGGTGGTTATCAGAGTCTGAGAAGGGAAGTGGGAGGGGGAAATGAAGAAAAGATGGTTAAAGGGCAAAAAAAATACAGTTGGATAGGAAGAATAGATTCAATTATCATAATACTATAAGAAAGGAATAGGCAGTCGGGCTCGGTGGCTCAGCCTGTAATCCCGCGCCTTGGGAGGCTGAGGTGAGTGGATTGCCTGAGCCCGAGGGTTCGAGACCCACCTGGGCAGCAAGACCTCATCTCTACAATAAATCAAAAAATCAGCCGGGCGTGGTAGCGCGCATCTGTAATTCTGGCTACTTGGAAGGCTGAGGCGGAAGGATCGCCAGAGCCCAGCAGGTCGAGGCTGTGGTGGCCAGGAGCAGCCACTGCACTCCAGTCTGGGCGACAGAGTGAGACTCCAACTCAAAAAAAACAGAAAGAAAGGAATTGGCTGTAGTGGGAAACTGCCAGGAGAGGGGTTTGTTGCGGGGGCACGCTTCATCAATAAGGGTACCTGTTCTCAAGCCAGGTATAGTAGGGACCAAAGTGAGGGCCAAATTTTACCTACACAATGACCACTTGTATACCTAACCCTGAACTGTACCCCACAGCTTTAAAATTAAAAAAAGAAGGAATAGGTTCTAGTATTCTATAGTAGACTAGGGAAATTACAGTTAACAATATTACATGCCTTAAAACAGCTAGAAGATTTTGATGTTCTTAACACAAAGAAAAGATAAATTTTTAAGATGATATAATGTGTAATGATCAAACCAGGGTAATTTGACAACAAGGAAGACTTGAGTCTTCAAGAATGCCACTGAAATAGCTGTAGGCCTTTTCTGTGGGCAGTGGAGAGCCATCAGTGTTGTTTACAGGATTATAGATATGCCCTGCTCCCAACACTAGAAGATCAAGTAATATCACACTTTGTTTTTTCCTACTAAGAGCTAGAAGTAGTTCCTGCTCCCATTGTTTATTATTGGTCTTGGTGTTTCCTCCCCTTGCCTTGGGTCATTTGATAATGGTCAATGGCTTTGACAGCTCCAGTAAGAGGATTGCCAGACTTCTAGTTCCTGGGCAGGGTTGAGCCCTTGTCACTAAGTTATTTTTTAATGAGGTGAAATTCACATATATAAAATTAGCCTATGTATTAATAGTATTATTATCATTATTACTAAGTTGTAGTCTCCTCTGTCACCCAGGCTGGAGTGCAGTGGCATGATCATGGCTCACCACAGTTTCAACCTCCTGGGCTCTGGTGATCCTTCCACCTCAGCCTCCTGAGAAGCTGGGACTACAGGAGATCCCCCTATGCCTGGCTAATTTTCACACTTCTTAGAGATATAGTTTCACTATGTTGCCCAGGTTGTTCTCGAACTCCTGACCGAAAGCAATTGTCTTGCCTCAGCTATTAACCCAAAGTGTCGGGATTACAGGCGTGAGCCACTACTCCTGGCCCAAATTAACCATTTTAAAGTGACCAATTCCCATGAAGTCCTCCGACCGCATGGCTACCCCATGGCACTACTGCTGAAACACGGAGCCACTTTGCTGTCTGACATCTTTCCTCTCTGTGGAAGTCAAATCTCACCTGGTCCACTTTCTGCTTAGGACAGTGGGGTATTTTGAAGTGAGTTCCCCAAAGCAGCTCTACCTCCTTTGTCTGAAGCTGGAATCTGATTGCCCTTGCCCAACTCCCAAGGCTGAAGTGGCTGTGCCTCTCTTTCATGGAGCCTGAGCCCCATTTTTTTCTGAGGACGTACTTCGCAGGCAGGATCCAAGCCCACTTATGATCCACATCTTCCAGAACCTACAGCTCTGTCCCCTTCCTGCCCAAAGGGATCAACAACAAGGTTTACCACCTCCCATTTATTTTCACCCCACTCTCCAACCAAATCAAAAACTTCATTCTATTCCATCTAACAGCTCCTCAGAAAGAATGCCAAGACGTTAAGACCCTTTTCTCCACCCACCGCAAAAATAAACCAGTCTATTTTTGGTTCTTAGAAAGAACAGCCCATTGTTCTTGATAAGTCATAATCTATCCTCTTAGTTAATCCAGTCTCCTCATCCCTTGAAAAGAACAGGATTTAAGACTTTTTGTCATGTTAGAAATAAACACATGCAGAAGTCTCAATTATTCAATTTGCTATCCATTTTTGGATACACAGGTTATCAAAGTAGCAATGGCACTCAAACTTTTCCTGACCCCAATTCTCCTCCCCCTCGCCTCCAACTTCCCTAATGAAAATGAATTTTCTGAAGAAATAAATAGGTTATTTCAGAAAAAATAATATTGAAGATTATATATATATATATATATATATATATATATATAAACACTTTGTCTCATTTATGAACTTATGTTGCTTAATGATTATATTCTGGGCTATGTTCTCAGGTTTTGGTTTCAAGCCAAGCCTTGAATGAGAGAGTCTGCTCTATCAGTTTTATGTAAAAGTTTCAGATCACTTCTTGAGAGTATTTTGACAGGGAAAGAGTATTGAGAACACAGGTATCTGAGTAAGCTAATGGGAATCTTCATTAAAGGAACGAGTACACAATGGTTAACTTCAACTCGCCAAATAATAAGTACTGAGTGCATGCGGGTCCATGTACGTAGAAAACTGGCATTCTGTTAAATGCCTATGGTACAAAGAGGACAATGTGTCAGGAAGCATCTTGTCCATATTCCATAAATTAAAAAAAAAATAAGATCACATGGAAAGGCAAAAGGAGCCATGGCATCATTCCAGAATGTTCTGCCATGCACCTCTCTTTTACATTACTAATTAGAAGGCCAACAGGAAACCAAGAATTTAAATAAGGTGTTCAGTCTCTCATTTCACAGATGGCATCTCACATTATGACTTCTAATTCGCCTTGAATTTGCATTCTCCCATAGGAACCGTCAGCGTGAATCTAGAGGCTGCCACCGATTTCTGATCTGTAGGTATATTGAAAAGTCTGTGAAGTGTTTCCTTTACACGGGACCATTTGGATAGTTTTGGGGAATCCTGAATTCATTCCGCCATCAAAAATTACTTGTTTAATATAATCAGTCAAACTTAGTACTGTGCCAATTAATCATGTAGGGGAAAAAAAATCAGACTTGGAACTTTCAAAAGGCATTTCATACAGTCAGGGAAAAAATGTTTCCTTTGGAGAGGGATAGATTAGTAGGTACCTGGCAGGGCAAGTAGCTTGTGAATCTGTCTTGGGAATGTAGCCTGGCACAGACTTGTAGGCATTCTCTAAATTCAATACCTGTTTGTTCAGGAACCCTCTTTTACTGTGTACATCCCATCTGGCCTAAATGATCTTTTCCTAGTAACTAAAAGAGCAACAAACCAGCCCTTTGTCTTTATTCAGTAACCTCTGACTCCTATTCTTTCTCCATAGCATTCTCCTGTGTTTGTTTTCTTACACCATTTTTTTTTTCACAGTGTTAGAGCATTTTGGATGAGGTCGAAGGTGGAGAAAGAACCCACATGTTAAACAATCTCTTGCATAAATGGGCAAAAACCTAGAATGCAATGAATGCACTCACTTTTAGTTTTTTAAAAAGGCTTTTATTCTTTACTTTGTAGCACATCTTTTATCTAAACACTGCATGATCAAGTGATGACATCTCAGTTTCATTTATATCATTTGATCACCTTGAATAGTGATATTTTCTTCATTTTTAAATTATATCCCAAATATATTATACACATAGTTATATGTACTACCATAAAATTCCTTTTATTTTCACTGGGGATATGTTAGGTATCAAGGACTTTCTTGCACATATTGAATAGAATGAGTAAATTTTAGTGTAATTGCTGATCTCTAAGGTCTAAATTTTGATATATCAACGGAAGCTTAAAAATGTCTATTACGTACTATGCACATAGAATGTTCTTGATAAATACTTATTGAATGAATAAATGAATGATTAGCCCTTACCAGTTTCCCCAGGCAGTTTGTTCCCTAACCTATGTTCTAAGAGTTCATGTATGCATCACACATCACACTGTAATTGTTTTTTATGTCTGTCACTCCCACTAGAACATCATAAATTCTTCCTGCCAGAGTCTTATTCATCATTTGTCCCCAGGACCCAACACTGCCTGGAATAGCATAGAGCTCAATTCATGTATGCAAAGTAAATAGAAAAAAAATAAACAGACTAGATATACCCAAAGCTCAGAAAGGTTGACAATAAAGTACTCAGCTCTTTTTATAAACATTGCCATGATAGGACTAACCCTCAGAAAAAAGACCATCTTAAGCTGGATGAACATAGTAAAGAGTCCACGGTTATCTTGGCAGTGCTCAGACCACATCTGGAGTGGCTGGTGCCAAATTTTAAAAAGAAATCTTGACAAACGGAGGCCCAACATACTAAAAATTCTGACTAGCCCTCATGAAGAATATTCTAAAGCCAAGAGATACATATTTAGGTTAAAAAGAGAAACTCGGAAGGACTAATTTAAAAAGCGCTATCACACTGAAGAAAGACTAGTCTTCCATCATGTGGCTTTAGAGCACAGAACTTGGTAGGTGGTACAGGTAGATGAATTTGGTTACAGTATGAGGAAAAAGTTCTAGCAAATAGAGTTCCTCACTCATAGAATGAATGGCAAAGAAGAAAGCACCTTGCCTTGGAAAATGTCCAGAAGAGGCTGAAGAACCATTTAACAATCCAACAGATGTACTGGGGACATCACTGAGGGCATTCTTGGATTGGATGAAAGAACAGTGGAGGGTACTACTCAGCCTCCTGCTAGCGCATGGCTTCTGCAGTGTTATTCCTTCTCATACCTTGTTCTGTTATTGTCTTCAGTTTATACGCTTTAAATTTCCATAAAATTTCCATCACATGCACTATACTTTCTATCTTAAAATTCTTTCTCGCCGGGCTTGGTGGCTCAGCCTGTAATCCCGCGCCTTTGGGAGGCTGAGGTGAGTGGATTGCCTGAGCCCGCGGGTTCGAGACCCGCCTGGGCAGCGAGACCTCATCTCTACAATAAATCAAAAAAAAAATCAGCCGGGCGTGGTAGCGCGTGCCTGTAATTCCAGCTACTTGGAAGACTGAGGCGGAAGGATCGCCGGAGCCCAGCAGGTCGAGGCGCGGTGGCCGGAAGCGGCCACTGCACTCCAGTTTGGGCGACCGAGTGAGACTCCAACTCAAAAAAAAAAAAAAAAATTCTTTCTCACTTTGACTAAGCTGTTTAGATCTAATTAATTCTATGCAGTGTTTAACCATCAATAGGTACATTCACGTTCAATTACTCCCTTTCACCAGATTTTGGTTTGCTCAAATTTAAGCAGTCCTCTATTTTTACAGTTTAACATCTTAGATATATAGGTTGTCCTCTTTTCTGAATAATATGGTATTTAATTGCCATCCGTCACCATACCTCCACCCAGATTTCTTTTTTCTGCCTTTCTTCTTCACAGCTAGCCACACTCTAAATTAATTTCTCATCTCCAGAACGATCCTCACCAATTAAGCATTCAAACATCTCTAGAGCAGGCCATTAAGAACACAAATATATGAGTAAACCCACCCTAAATATAATTGGTTAAATATTATATTTTTAATCTGTAATTTTTATCTCTTTACTAGTAAGTAAAATATCTCAGAAAGCATTGTGTGTGTGTGCATGTGTGTGTGTGTGTGTGTGTGTGTGTGTGTGTGTGTGTGTGTGTGTAGTGGTTTTCAAATTATTTGACTTCCTTACACGTTCATTACAATATCCATTGGAGGAACGATAAATAAATATAAATTCCACTTTCTGGAGAAAATAGATGGAGGATTGAGACTGGAGTGACCATACTTCACTAACTAACTGGAATATCAGACAATATGAAATCCAGTTGAATAATCTGGAATCAAGTAAAGAGTTAAATGGGAATGTGGTTTATCAGCTAACAGTAGATTTAAAAGTTAGCATATTTGATATCTTCTGTTTTCGAAACATAACAGAGCAAAGAGATGCCTCCTGTGTGGTCCCACAACACCTTGTTGCCCCTCTACCAGAGAAGTTCTCACAAGTATGCATTCCTAGAGACTGTGTTCTTGTCTGATTTGCAACCCCAGTCCAAGCCTTGTGTAGAGCTTGGAACACTGGACATGCTTAATGCTTGTTGAATGAATATACAAATAAAAAAGTAAACTTAGAAACAGGTCACTGGCATGGAGGTAAGATAGAAACATCAGCAATAGATACCCTGATAGTTAATTAGGTCAGCAATGTTAAAAGGTTAATGTCAGCATTGAACAACTGTAAAGACATGAAAAACGAATCTAGAGGAAATAAAATGGCATCCAGGGAATAGAGGAATGGGATACATAATCCCCAGCATAAATCCACAAGGTGAGAGCTGTCTGTGAAAAGCAAGGAGGTCAATGTCTCTGAAAAGCCATCTGTCTATGTGCCAGCTTCCAAAGCACTTGGACCAGGAACAGAGAAAGCAAAGTGAAAACTGGCTGTATTTGGAGAGGCATCTGCTGTGTACATGCTCTTTAGACAAGGACAAGAACTCAGTGTGTCATCTCATCTAACTTCCAGATGTGAAACTGTGAACTGCAGGTATTCATCTTGCCCTGTATCACATGTTGGCATCCTAAGGAAGATTCAGGTTTCCTGTCGCTTGTTCTGAAGGTTACTTCAATTCTTTACCTGCTCTCCAGAAGAGAACCCCAATCATAACTCTTGCTTGACAAGGACCCTAGAGACTTACCTTTCCCCTAGGCTCTCAGGACTGACAAATTTCTACCTCATGGCTTCAAGTCTTCCAAAATCATCTGCCAGGATGGATTATCCCACCGTGCAACCCTTTCAATAGGCCCTTCAATTCCTTCATAATTAATTTTCCTATGATTTCCTATGCTTATCCCCAAAGTGACAGGACATGTATGAGGTTCAACAATTAAGTTTGTGAACCATCCTAGAGAGCATATTCCAAACCTTATGGCTGAATATCACTTAAACCACCTAACTGTGATTTGCACTTAGTGTCACACCATGACTGAGACTCTTTTTATTTTAAAAATACTACTAGACAGTTTTATTTCTCCAGTAGAAAACACTTTGAAATACGAGGTCCAATAATTAAGTTTACAAACATCCTAGAAAGAGTGCTATATATCTCACAGCTGAATATCACAATGGTCACCTTCGAAGGACTCCCCTTAGGAATCTATGCACTGATGGCAGCACCTAGTCCACCTGCCAAAGCAATTTGGGAACCCTTTTTCTGGAATGACCATCAGAGCTGCTGTTGTTATTTGTTGGGGTTTGATAATTAAGTTCACACTCATCACTGTGTGCATACATTGGCAGCACTGTACAAATAACTGTATCAGAGTACCCTCCCTACTCACCTGATCTGGCCCCCAGTGACTATTTTCTTTGTCTGAAGATAAAGGAAATACCTAAAGGAAGATATTTGGTGACATTCAGAACATCAGGAGTAACACGATGACAGCTCTGATGGCCATTCCAGGAAAAGTTCCAAAATTGCTTTGACGGGTGGACTAGGCAGGGGTGTTGGTGCATAGCTTCCCAAGGGGAGGACTTCAAAGGTGACCATACTGATATTCAGTTATGAGGTATATAGCACTCTTTCTAGGATGAGTTTGCAAATTTAATTATCAGACCTCATATTTCAAAGTGTTTTCTACTGGAGAAATAAAACTGTCCGGTAGTATTTTTAAAATAAGAAGAGTCTAAGTCATGGTTTGACCCTAAGTGCAAACCACAGTTAGGAATGGAGAGCTGGCAGAGGCTCAGCTGGTGGTTCTAGAGCTCTTAAGGGTAAATCCTGTATCATGAAGTTCTTAGTGAGGAAGCTGACAAGACAATCATGGGAGTGCGTATCTGTGTGTGGTTACAGGTGGTAGAGCCAAAGGAACGTGTTGTCTCCCCAAATTTCATAAAAACACATTTAATCAGGAAGAATTCTAAATTACTCCATCTTATTTCTCATCTTGGCTAAAAGTCACTGTATATCTCAAGTTTACTGAGCTTTAAGCAAACAATGTGTAGACTGCCACAAAGTATTAGGAACCCTGGAAAACACAGGTGGAAGCTGGTCCAGGGAGTAGAGTCTCATGGCAGTTTCTAAAAGGCAAAATGACTTTGATGGAAGAGAATGTTTTGGGTAAAACTTTACTTAACTGGGATTTCTAATTTCATCCTTCCAGTAGTCAGTCAGGATTCAACTACCTCAACCTACAAAGTAAATGACTTATAATGAAAAATTTAGGATTGATCTGGATTAAGGAATGGATAAAGGCAAAAGAAGCATTATTAAGGAAAAGAATGCAATCCATCTATGGCCACACCAACCTGAATGCGCCTGATCTCGTCTGATCTCAGAAGCTAAGCAGGGTCGGGCTTGGTTAGTACTTGGATGGAAGAATGCAAACTTTTGAGGTAATTTGCTAAAACCCACATGTTTACTTCTTAAACAAATAGTTTTACTTCATGATCAGATATGTCTGTAGTCATTTTTGGAAACTATTTTTTTTCAAAAGAAGAAATTTTTTTTGTTTTTTTTTTTTGAGCTGGAGTCTTCTGTCGCCCAGACTGGAGACTGCAGCCTCGACCTGCTGGGCTCCGGCGATCTTTCCACCTCAGCCTTCCAAGTAGCTGGAATTACAGGCATGTGCTACCATGCCTGGCTGATTTTTTGATTTATCGTAGAGATGAGGTCTCGCTGCCCAGGCAGGTTTCGAACCTGCGGGCTCAGGCAATCCACTCACCCTAGCCTCCCAAGGCGCGGGATTACAGGCTGAGCCACCGAGCTTGGCTAGAAGAAATGTTTTAATAAGAAAATTGCTATGAAATATTTTATGCAGTATTATGTTGTGTCATGTTTATCACAATCACAGACACTTCTAGTGAGAAGATAACTGAGGAAACTGAGGCCTGGGGAACTTCCTATTCTAGATAGAAGCCTTGAGGTGCATTAATACAAAGCATAGTCTCACCAACCTTTAAAACCAAATGGAAAAATATTTGAGACAATGGACACATTAATTAGCTTGATTTAGTCATTCTACCATATATATGTACACATATATCAAAACATAATGTAATACTCCATAAATGTATACAAGTTTTGTCAATTATAAAAAATAAATTAATTTTAAAAAAATGAACAAGATGTGAAAAGATCACTACAGGAAAATGATGAGTTTATGAAAATGAAGTTAGAGCTCTAGTTTATGCAGTGTTGTAGAATAAATAACGTGAACATCTTCCTGTTGAAATCATGTGGATATGTGGCCTGAAATGTAGGATACAATTTTTAACATGCATATCTAAGTTTTTAGGTAAGAAAGAAAGAGAAATTATAGGATTGCAGAAATGCCCCCAGAACTGAAGGCCAATGAGCAAACGAGGTGATACCTTGGGGGCCCTGGGAGAAGGGGCTGGGAGCAGTGGCTAGTCTTAAGAACCTGGGGGCTTTCATTCCAAGGTTGACTGAAGAAAGAAAATAGGCCTTAAGCTCATGATAAGATATATTTTTGTCAATACATATGCATGTGGTAAAAATACAAGGAACTTCAAAAAGTTCATGGAAAAATGGAAAATATAAAAAAATATATGTAAACTTTACTCCTCAACATAAGCTTCATGGAGGTCAAGATCCTTTTGTAAGCAATGATATCAGCCATTTAGTAAATCCCTAAAGAACTGAGGGTCCTGGTCACTGCAACCTTCTTTACATTATTAACTGAAGAAAAATTAGTGTCCTTACATATGTTTTTTAAAATTAGGGAAAAAAAAGACAGAAGGAGCCAAATCAGGACTGTAAGGTGGATACCTAATAATTTACCATTGAAATTCTTGCAAAATTGTCCTTGTTTGATGAGAGGCTGGTCTTGAGAGGAATGAGCAAGAGCATTGCTATGGTGGAGAAAGACTGTCTGGTGCAGTCTTCTCAGGCTAAAGCATTTGCTAACTTTCTCAAAACACTCTCATAATAAGCAGATATTATTCTTCTTTTACTCTCCAAAAAGTCAACAAGCAAAGTGCTTTAAACAACCCTCAAAACTATTGCCATGACCTTTGCTCTTGACTGGCCTACCTCTTGTAGCCATTGCTTTGATTGTGCTTTGTCTTCAGGATTGTAGTGGTAAAGCCATGTTTTATCTCCTGCTACAATTTTTCAATATTTTGCTTCCCTTGTTTAAAAGTTCCATTGAAAGGTCAGCTCTTGTCTGTAGTGAATCTGGGCACAATGGTTTTGGCACCCATTGAGTAGAAAGTTTGTTCGACTTTAATTTTTCGGTCAGAATTGTATAAGCTGAGTCAATTGAGATGTCTATGGTATTGACTGTTGTTTGTGCTGTTAATCATTGATCCTCTTCAATTAGGGCACAAAAAAGATTACCTTTTTTCCTCACAAATTGATGCAAATGATCTGTTGTTGTGGGCTTCATCGTCAACATTGTTTTGTTCCTTCTTAAAACAAATTATCCATTTGTAACCTGCTGATTTACTTGAGGCATTAACCCTATAAACTCATCCTAAAGCATCCATGATTTCACCACCCTTCTACCCAAGCTTCACCATAAACTTGGTGTTTGTTCTTGCTTCAATTTTAGCATAATTCATGTTGTTCTGACAGAGCGTCTTTTCTTTTTTTTTTTTTTTGAGTTGGAGTCTCTCTGTCTCCCAGACTGGAGTGCAGTGGCACACTCCCGGCCACCGCAGCCTCGACCTGCTGGGCTCCGGCGATCCTTCCGCCTCAGCCTTCCAAGTAGCTGGAACTACAGGCGCGCACTACCACACCCGGCTAATTTTTGATTTATTGTAGAGATGAGGTCTCACCAAGTTGCCCGGGTGGGTCTCAAACCCGCGGACTCAGGCAATCCACTCACCTCAGCCTCCCAAAGGTGCGGGATTACAGGCTGAGCCACCGAGTCCGGCTGCGTCTTTTCAAACTAATGTTTTATTCTCTCTAGTGCATCAAACTAGATCCTGCTCAGGCATGTTATAACTAGTTAGTACAAGTATATTTTGGTGCAAAAATATTTTGAAAACCAAGCAAAGTTTTTTTATAATATGCATTGTCTATGAACTTTTTGAAGTTCCCGCATATAAAAACATTTCACAGGAATAAAGTACAACAGTGTTAGAAGACAATGGTATTTCTTGGGAGGAGCAATGAGGCACAGATGGGGGTGGAAATTTAGCTGTATATGCAAGGTTTGCTTTCTTAAATATGGGTATCTTTTACTTTGAGGATGGGTGCATAGGTGTCTGTTAAATTACTTTTTATTATTTCCTTTTTGAAGTGCTTTGTAATTACTATTTTTAACTTAAAGAAAAAAGCTAAAGCTATACAAATCACAAATAAAATCAGAGAAACATATCCTATACATCAAAGAGAAAGGCATATCCATTTTTTGGGTGAATCAAGAAGCTGGTACCCTGACATGCTGGTAAAGATCTTGGAGGTCTACACAGAAGCTGACAGGTTGTCTTCTAATTAATGTTCAGACTTTAAAAATCAAAAGTGCTGTTTAAATAATGAAGAATATTTGGAAGATCAGAAAGGAATGCTCTGCAGGAGACTCAGCGCTGAGAACAATCCCTGAATAAGAAATAACAATAGAATAAGGAGGTGTCTTGATCAGATCAGCACAGGGAGACTTGTGAGTGTTGTTGTTTTCAGTTTTAGTTTTTTGAGTTCTCACCCAGTATTTGCAATATGTAACCATGTTTTACTGATTTACACAGACACACATAACCTAAACACCTAACGCAAGGGTCACTTCAGAATTCTAGGATTCCTATCAGGCTGTAATTTATATTTTCCAAATTAATCCTCTAAAAAGATTTCTAGGAACTACTAGGATTTTCTAGAAAAGCCAAATGAAAGTTTCAACATAAGCTTCACATGCTCTAAAAACGGACAGGCTTTACTAGAAGACAATACTTCAAAATCTCTGTTATAAAATCTGTTTCTTATTTATTTGTTCTATTATTATAACTTACTGGTGTAAAAAAGAAACCAATATGAAAAAATGGCACTACTCAAAGAAGGAACTAAGATGTCAACAAGTGGGAAATAACTCATCAGGTTTGTATGAAATTCCACAGAATAATTAGTAATACTGGTTCTTCCCCTGTCTATTGTATTTCTGCTAAGTTCCGGACACACCTTATTCCTTTTTCCTACTGCCCCTTTCTTTCTTTTTTTTTTTCCTTTTTTTTTTTTTTCAGGGGCTCACTGTCGCCCAGGCTGGAGTGCAGTGGCACAATCAGGGTTCTCTGCAGTCTTGACTTCCTGGGCTCAGGCAATTCTCCTGCCTCAGCCTCATGAGGCACACACATAGGTGTGTGCCACCATGCCCAGCTAATTTTTTTTTTGAGGGGATGGGGTAGAGACGAGGTCTGCTATGTAGCCCAGGGTGATCTTGAACTCCTGGGCTGAAGCAATCCTCCTGCCCATCTTCTTGCCTATTTCATATCTCTTACTCGGCTGTAGGTAATCTTTGGATTTTTCCCAATGTGAGTACCTCTTACTGATCACTACACATCTGAGCAAAGTATTAAGTCATCCTGTCCTCATTTTACAAATGAAGCTATAAGAGGTTAAGTCACTTTTCTAAGGCCAAGACAGTAAGTAAAAAATAGATGCAAGCTCAGATATTTCTGATTCTAAAGCATATGCTCTCTGCTCTACTTATGACTTCATTTTACAAATACTTAGTCAGCACCTACTATGTGCCAAGTACTGTGCTAAGTCCTTGACATAAAAGGCAAAAATAGAAATAATCCCTATCCTCATCTGGGCAAGTCTCCTTTCTGAAATATTTTTGGAAGTTTTCCTCTAAAAGGGCTCTAAAGCCACCTACGCCATAAAGCAGACATCAGTGACAGAAGCTGGTGGTGGGTTCCGTTTCTTTTTTTTTTTGAGTTGGAGTCTCACTCCGTCGCCCAGACTGGAGTGAAGTGGCCATTCTCGGCCACCGCAGCCTCTACCTGCTGGGCTCCGGTGATCCTTCCACTCAGCCTTCCGAGTAGCTAGAACTACAGATGTGTGCTACCATGCCTGGCTAATTTTTGATTTATTGTAGAGACGAGGTCTCGCCAAGTTGCCCAGGTAGGTCTCGAACTCGCGGGCTCAGGCAATCCACTCACCTCGGCCTCCCAAAGCGCTGTGATTACAGGCTGAGCCACCGAGCCTGGCCTGTTTTTGTTTTAATTACTGCGATTTTCACCATAAAGTTCCCCAGAATCACCAGAACAAGGCACATGGCCCCTTTTTGACAATTTCTCTGTTCTTCATTTGTGGTCATCACGCACACCGTCTTTCTCTGGATTTGTTTCTTTATTATACTGTATTATAAGGTAGACCATGGGTACTTCCTCATACTGCACTCTGGGTTGCTGGATCTGACACATTTACACAAAGGCAGATTATCCAGTTAAAGACAGCTGGTCAACCAGTGAGTCTCTTCCCTCTACACACAGTACATCCAGAGATCACAAAGATGGTGTTGAATGTCTGGGCCTCTAATTTTTTTGCTATTCAGTTAGAGCAGTTTTTATTCTAGAATTCTCTTCTGAAAAACTGAGGAAAGTCACACACACACAAAACCCCTATATACACAGATGTTTTCATCATAGTATTTATTAGAGAGAAACAAATTCCAATGGCAGGTAAGTGGCAACATATATGAACTCACATGGAATATTACCACACCATTAACTATTATGATTATGAAAACAATGTAGTAACATAAATATATATGCAGTATAGTATCAAGATAAGTTTATATATATGCAATTTTTTTAATGGAAAGAGAGTGAAGAAAATGAACCAAAATATTTACAAAGTTGTGCTAAGGATTATAGGTGATTTTTGGACAGGCTTGGTGGCTCATGCCTGTAATCCCAGCACTTTGGGAGACAGAGGCAAAAGGTTTCCTGAGCCCAAGGGTTTGGGACCAGCCTGAGTAACTTGACGAAATTTCATCTTCACAGTAAATAAAAAATTAGCCGAACCTGGTGGTGTATGCTTGAAGTTCCAGTTACTTGAAAGGCTGCGGGGAAGGATCACCTAAGCCCAGCAGATCAAAGCACGTGCCACTGCACTCCAGCCTAGGCAACAGAGTGACACTTCGACTCAAAAAAAAAAAAAAAATTATAGGTGATTTTTTTCTCTATTAAAACAAAGAGGATAGTGAAAGACAGATTTGTAGCCATTCTTTCTGCCCTGGCAATTTCAATACATTTTTGTGATTAGCAGTCACATAACTTGAAGTACAGTCGTAGTGTAAAAGGCTTAACAAATCCAAGACTGAAATTTGCCTGCATGGTGTTATCTTGGTAATTTTAATTCTCAGTGCCTCCATTATCTCACTCATAAGATGGGGAAAATAAAGATATCTACTGTTCAAAGGATGAGACAAATGAATGCTTCTAAAAATTCAAGCACCGTGCCTGGCACATGGAAAGAAGCTGGTAAAAGTTAGCATAGCATTCATGTGTACATGTCAGAATGACATTTACAGATCAGGAGACAATCATTCGTTTGTCCACTTATTCACTTGACACATGCTTACTGAGTCCTGCCTAGGTGCCTGGCAATATTCTAGGTGTCCTTAATAACAAGGCAAATTGGATGGTATTTATCTGTAAGGTGCTTACAGGCCAATGGGAGAGACAGGCAAGTGACTAGAATGTTCTAACTAGAGTGGGCAGAGAATGCTAGGGAGTGCTTAGAAAAACCCCGTCTCAGTTTGGATGCCAAGGCATCTTCCCAGTAGGGCTCACACCTAAGCTGAGTTCTGAAGGAGACTTGGAATTGGTTAGGGCAAGGAGGACATCGGTGGAACACGGAGGGAGGAAGTCTATTCCATCTAGCTAGGGCAGCACAGAGGTGAGGAGGGTGCCTCAGGTAATAATGGAGACGAGTCTAAGAAGGCAGCAGGCACCTAGCTGGGCACCTGCCTCAATTACATCAGAATTCCATGAGGTGATCTTAGCATCTGAGCCAGGCCTATTCAGAGATAAGACTTCACGAGGCAAAATGCTTATCTGTGTCTGTGCATGTCCATGTGTCATCTCTTAGAAATGCAGTCCTATGTTGCTATTGAATCAAATCTCTGAATAGTACAATATCACATGTTAAAATAGACCAAGGCATCACCCAGTGAACAGCTGTGTCTTCCAGTTATCAGAACCTTGCTAAACAAAAATATCTCTATGTGCATAAGAATGAATTATAATAAGAATTTCATTCACATTTTGTCATTTGTTTTGCACTGAAAAAATGTGATTGTTACTTTCTCTATAGGAGGTGACATTTTGGTGACATATTTGGCTACTTTATGAGATAAGAAGTAAGATGCAAAAGGATGGGGAGGAAGGATTCGATGCTGCGACTTGCTATTTTTATAGCTTCTGTTTTTCTTGAAAATAATTCAAAACATATAACATCATAACTCAAATGTAGGACTTCAGGAAATTCCATTTCTTGGTGGTGGGGGAATGTGAAGTGTGACTTAGAGGAAAGAGACCAGGGTACAATTGCACTAACTGCTCATATCACTCCCCGGCTGGAAGTCTGGGTCATCCCAACTTCTGAACTTTCACACTGTATGAGCCAGTGGATTTTTCTCCTATCAGGATGGAATATCTAGATACATTATTGTCATCTTTTAAAATCTGATGCATTGGTCATAATGTGTTATTTATCAGGCATTGAACATATTATCCCAATTATTCTAAAAATAATATCACAAGAATAGGTTTAAAATTGTTCTTCTTGACAAAATCATGTCCTTTGCAGAAACATGGATGCAGTTGGAGCCCATCGTTCTAAGTGAACTATCACAGAAACAAAAAACTGAATACTGCATGTTCTCACTCATAAGAGAAACATTGGGCATGCCAGCACGATGGTGGGAACAACAGATACTGGGCACTGCTAAAAGAGGGAGGGAGGGAAGGAGATAAGGGGCGCACAGCCACCCATCAGGTAGCATGACCAGACGTCGCCTTCACGGAACTTACATATGCAGCAAATCCTCACATGTACCCACAACTCTAAAATTTTTTTAAAAATTGTTCTTCATTCTTTAAGAGCTATTACATTATGATTCATTCAACTAGATACATAGCCCATGTTTCACATGAGTTGCATGAAAACCCGCATTCTCTGTTGATAGCAACTTGAATCTTAGCCCGTGGAAACATAATTTTATAAAAAGGTCAGTGCCTTAAGTGGATAAAAGGGCTATTTGAAATTCCTTTTCTAATTTTCCTATCATAATCTCTAGACACAACATTTAAACTGTCATCATGAATGCACACCTATATTCACATGGTTGCAAATCTGTCAAATTAAAGTCATTTGGAGAAGATTCTCACAGAATTTTTTAAATGCCTTTGAGTTGATAACAAAGCATTGGATCAAGAGCCAGGAGATGGAAATTATTTTTATCACTTTGCTCCTAATTTACTGAATCGCCTGGAGCCAACCAGTGTGCTACAAGTGACCTTGTACACTACCCAACTTAAGGGAAATATTCCGGGAATCAGATAATGTTAGGACACTTAGGATAGCCTGTTCAAGAAAGATAAACACGATGCAAAGAAGGCCTTATAGAGAACCTGTCTAATGTGTATGATTATTAAAGTACAGAAGTTGAAAAAAAAAACACCTAAAGATTTAAAAGATTGTCTTTTGCTTTTCCTATTCTCTATTTCAGTTAGTACCATCACCATCCACTAAGTTGCATAACCTAGATATCCTCATTAGAAGTAGGTGTATGGGGGAAAAAAATGAACACCTATTCCTTGTCTACTGTTTACTAGGCACTTTACATGTGTTATCTCTTTTAATCTTCACAACCATCCTATTTTATGAATGATGAAACTGAAGTTCACAAAGACCAAGAAACTCATCTAAAATCACAGAGTTGATGGAACCTACTTGTCTGTGTTTCTATCCCATATCTCTCCCATCATCACACCCTGACCCATGCTTCTAATAGGCTATTGAATCTTTTTTTTTTTTTTGAGTCACAGTCTCACTTTGTCACCCAGGCTGGCATGCAGTTGCGTGATCACGGCTCACAGCCTCAGCTTCCTAGGCTCCAGTGACCCTTGCCTCTTGAGTAGTTGGGACTTCAGGCACATGTCACCATGCCTGGCAATTTTTAAAAAAAAATTTTTTTTGGTAGAGACAAGGTGTAGCTATGATGCCTGGGTTGGTCCCAAATGATCCTCCTGCCTCAGCTTCCCAAAGTGCTAGGATTATAGGTGTGAGCCACCACACCCACCAAGGTTACAGCATTTTAGAATTGCATCTCCTTGAGTAGTTCTTGAGTTTGTGCTTTTGTCTTAGTTCAAGCCTTTACTATTTCTTATCTAGTCTAATACGTAGGGCTCTGATGGGCCTTCTGGGTCTAAAGTTTCTTTTTTTCTTGTACAAGAATGTGTAATCTTAAGATTACATCCTTTTTTTTCCTGCATACAAAATGGTTTGTGTCATCCTCATTGAGTGTCTTTCTTCCTAGTTAATGAGTAACTTATGAGCAAGGATAACATCAGCAAGACAGTAGACTAGAAGATCTAGGTCCACGGTTCCCTGCAGAAACACCAAATAAGGCATAATTCATGGACCAAAGTAGCTTGGTGGGAACTCTACAAATCAGTTAAAAAGCTGCAGCAGAGATTGCCTGAGTTCAGGGACTCGAGGCCAGGCTGGGCAACTTGGCGAGACCTTGTCTCTATAATTAATACAAAATTAGCTGGGTGTGGTGGTGCACACCTGCAGTTCCAGCTGCTAGGAAGGCCGAGATAGAAGGATCACCTGAGTTCAGCAGGTCCAGGCTGTGATGGCTGTGAGCGTGCCACTGCACTCTAGTCTGGGTGACAAAGTGAGACTCTGACTCCAAAAAAAAAAAAAAAGCTGCAGCAACCAAGAGAGTGCCTAACCAAGCAAACATACAAACCTACCAAACAAACAAAAAATCCACTTTTGAGTCCTATTATTTTGACAATAGGACATTTTGTCACCCTTACCCTCTCCAGTAACACAGTGTGCTACCCAGTTCCAGCTTCCTCCCTTAGGGCAGAAGGAAGACAATGGAATGCACTCACAATGCTAGGCTTGACTGGTGGCTGTACAAGGGACTGGTTTCTGTCTGGTTTGACAAGGAGCATTGAAGGAAATGGTAGAATAATCTGGATATAAGTTAAAGGCTGTTGAAAGTAATGGCAGGTACAGTGGGTTATGAGAGCTGTAGGGAGACAGCACTTATGGACACCTGGGGACAAGATATTATGGGCAGAGGATTACAATGGAACATCTAAGGCACTGAAAGGGAGCAGAGTGAGGATCTAATGGAAATCAAGACATTTAAAAGCATGAGTGTATATAGGGGAATTGGGGGAAAAAGCTCATGCCCAGGCCCAAGGAAGACACATTCCCAGAAACAGTGTGCGAGGACCTTGAGATGTCATAATAGAATGATTAGTAGAAGTCTTTCTTACTCTGCAGAGATCCAGTCTGCACACTGAGAGAGGAGGCTATTTTTTCAAATGCCCAACTTTCAACAAAAGATCACAGGGCATACAAAAGAGATGGAAACATGGCTCATTCAAAGGAGCAAAACTAATTTTGAGAAACTAACTCTAAAGAAACACAGACCTTGGGCCAGGCACAGTGGCTCATACCTGTAATCTCAATACTTTGGGAGGCCGAGGCAGAAAGATCGCCTGAGCCTAGGAGTTTGAGACCAGGCTGGGGAACACAGAGAGACCACATATCTACAAAAACAAAAAATAAGTTCTGCATGGTGGTAAGCGCCTGTAGTTCTAACTACTTGGGAAGCTAAGGCAGAAGGATTGGCTGAGTTCAGGAGGTCAAGGCTGCATGAGCCATGACTGTGCCACTGTACTCCAGCATGGGTGCCAGAGTGAGATCTTGACTCAAAAAAGAAAGAAAGGTAGATAGACAGACAGACACCTTAGACTTAAGGAAGACTTTAAAATAATTATCTTAAATATGCTCCATGAGAACACAGACAGGCAACTAAACAAAATCAGGAAAATGATATATGAACAAGTGAGGCTATCAACAAAGAGAAAAGATTTTAAAAGAACCAAACAGAAATTCTGGAGCTGAAAAACACAATAAATGAATTGAAATTTTTGTTAGAGAGATTCAACAGCAGATTCAAACATGCAGAAGAAAGAATGAGCAAACATGAATACAGGTTATTTGAAATTATTGAGTCCAATTAACACAATGAAAAAAGTACTAAAAAAAGTAAACAGAACTAAAGGACTTATAGAATACCATCAAGTGGACTAATACAGGCATTATGAGAGCTCCAGAAGGAGAACAGATAGAGAAAGGAACAGAAAATTTATTTGATAAAGTTCCCTAAATTTGAGGAAAAACATGGATATACAAATACAAGAATCTTAACAAATTCCAAATAGGATAGAGTCAAAGAGAACCACACAGAGATACATTATAATCAAACTGAAGAAAGTCAAAGACAAAGAGAGCATCTTGAAAGTAGCAAAAGAAAAGTGACTACTCATTATCAGCAGATTTATCACAGAAATCTTGCAGGCTAGAAATTCTGGTGGGGGGTGGGAGGGGAAGTCAGCTGGGAATACTATACCTGGATAAACTGTCATTCAAAAATGAGAGGAAAATTAAGACATTCCCACATAAACAAAA
Source organism: Cephalopachus bancanus (assembly GCA_027257055.1). Taxonomy (NCBI): domain Eukaryota; kingdom Metazoa; phylum Chordata; class Mammalia; order Primates; family Tarsiidae; genus Cephalopachus; species Cephalopachus bancanus. The sequence goes on from JAPVLO010000233.1 coordinate 706,446, forward strand.
GCTGTGGGAGTTACCACTAGATCTATCCTATGAGAAATGCTAAAGCAAGTCCCTAAAGTTGAAACAAAATGATGCTAGACAGTAACTCAAAACCACATGTAGTTCTCCAGAAAAGGTAAACATGCAAACAACCATAACAACCTGTATTATCATCATTTTTGTGCATAACTCTATTATTTATTTTTTAATATCATTTAAAAGACAAAAAACATAAAAATAATTATAAATCTATATTAATGGGTACATAAGTTGGAGACAAAGATGTAAAGGAGTAAAGGTTTTTTATGTGATTGAAGTGATGTTGTTTATTATTAGTTTATTAGATTATTATAATCTTAGGATGAATTATGTAATCCCCATGGTAACCACAAGGAAAATAGAATATACACAAAAGGAAATGAGAAGAGATTCAAAACATGTCACTACAAAAAAATCAAGTAAACACAAAGGAAGAGAGTAAAGAAGAAAATGAGGGGAAAAAACTATACGGCTTATTAAAAAAAACAAAAGACATAAAATGGCAATAGCAAGTCTTTCCCTATTGACAATTGTTTTCAATGTAAATAAATTAAAATCCCTAACCAAAAGACATAGACTGGCACAATGAATTTAAAAAAAAAACAAAAACCGAATCCAACTACATATGTCTATAAGACATTCATTTTAGATCTAAGGTTGAAAGTGGAAGGATAAAAAAGCTATTCTATGTGAATAGTTACCAAAAGAGAACAGGGTGGTAATATTAATACTAAACAAAACAGACTACAAGTCAAAAGTGTTACAAGAGACAAAAGATATCATATGATGATAAAAGGATCAATTCAACAAGAAGATATCATAGTTATAAACGTATATGCACCAAGCCTCAGAGCTCCCCAAAATATGAAGCAAACATTGATGGAATTGTAGGAAAATACAGACAGCTCTACAATAGTAACCAGAGTCTTAAATATTTAATTGCCAGCTATAGATCAGTGCTTGGCATATAGTAAGTACTCAAAAAGTATTTGCAGAATGAATGAATGATTTATTATTTGATTCTACAGACTACAATCATGGGGAGAAAATGTGGAGTAATTCATAACAACAAAAATTACAAGTAATAAAAAAATAAAGATTAGGCATGGTGATCCCAGTCATGATGGAAAGGTCAAAATTATTATTTGGAAAGTTCTTGGAAGAAGTACACATTTTAAAGGTATACAGAGGGATAAATAAAATAGTGCACTTAAAAAGTGCCCATGGCTTATACACATCTGATGTACCTACACATTGATATATATTATTAATAGTTTAAATGTGAGAGTAACATAGGCATAAATGTTTGCAATGGAAAGTATGGTAGTTGCTATTAGGTGTTGAAAGTTATCTAATGCCAAAGATTTAATGGACCCAGAGCATTCAGTACTCGTGCAAAAAAACCTAACTAGGGTTGACTTCTCTGATTGATTGTTTAACTCCACAAAAGTACAACTGGCTGCAGGTAGACATGATCTTGGTGCTGGCCTGGTACAAAGGACTTTTCCAGTTCACTGGAGTCACCCTTGGAAACCTCAGCAAGCACAAACAAGACTTCTAGAGACTGAGAATTCCCAGCTAAGAAAGGAAGACAGGGTGAGTACAGCTCAGAGGGTCTGTATAGCATGTTCATAGAGCCTCAACTACTTCACTTTTGACAGTAAACCCGGGCCTTTGGAAGAAGCCCTTGATAGAAACAAACAACAGATTAAATCCTGTGGGTTGATTAGTGTTGCTCAACAATGAATACTGTTTTGCACGAGCAAAAATGGTAACTCTGAATGTGGCCAGACATAAGGAGACTATGGCAAAAGTCAAGAAGAATTCAGCAGATAATGTGTAAGTGGATGAGGACAAAGACACGCCCGTTGTCTGAAAACCCAAAGTACCAGACTGCAGCAGTGTCTTTACACAAGAAACTTTCTAACTGAAACTTCCATATCTGTAACAGATCTTTATATATGTATCTTGTTCTCTGGTAGACAGAAAGATAACATTCCCATTTTACTGATAAAGAACCCAAGAGGCAGCATTCACACAATTAGACTTTTGTTTCTAAGTCTAATTGTTTTTTTAGAAACTTTTGTTTCTAAGTCACCCCAGATCCAAGAGATGTTTTCTTTTTCTTTTTCATTTTTTGATGTTGAATTTTTATTTGATTTATTATAAAGATGTGGGGTACAGGTCAGGATTAGGTACACAAGTAATGTATGTGCAGACGAAGTTTTTTTATTATTATTATAAAGATGTGGGGTACAATTCAGGTTAGGTATGCAAATGTTGATTATACAGGTACCCTTGTTGATGAGCTGTGCCCCTCCCTCCCCTAGCAGTTTCCCTCAACTGCCAATCCCACCCCCCTTCCCATGACAGTTTTGCACTACTGCCATTTCCTTTCTTATAGTATCCCTTTCTTATTATGATAATTGTTCAAGGTCCACTTGTGAGTGAGAACATATGGTACTCTGTTCTTTATTTCTGTGATAGGTCACTGAGGATAAGATCGACTCCAAATCCATCCAAGTTGCAGCAAAGTCCATAAGTTTGTCCTTCTTTATGGCTGCATAATATTCCCTTGTGTATACGTACCACATTTTTTATCCAGTCCAGTTTCGATGGGCAGCATGATTGGTTCCATGTTTTTGCTATTGTGAGTAGAGCTGCAACAAACATACGTGTGCAGGTATCTTTTTTGTAGAATGATTTGAGTTCCTTCGGGTATATTCCCAATAGGAGCATTGCTGGGTCATAGCAGATGAAGTTTGGGCCTCCATCTGGTCCTTACTTCCCCCGGTTTAGGACCAGATACCCTTTATGCTGTTGCGTTCCACGCCCCCCCTCCCCCATCAGTGTTCTGGACTGCTAATCCTTCCCTTGTACTTTTGTGATTAATGTTCAGGTCCCACTTATGAGTGAGAACGTGTGGTATTGAGTTCTTTGTTTCTGTAATAAATCGCTAAGAATAATTGTCTCCACTTTCTTATTACTTAAATTTTGTTATTTTTAATTTACATAATTAAATAGCTAGGCTATTCTATATATATGTGCTTTGGAATTCTCCTCTGTTGCCACAATAACTCTTTTCCTAAATGATGAATGTTGAATAAATTCCCCCTTTAAAAAATTGGAAAACAGACTAAACTTTTAAGCAGTAGCATCTTTTTCTTTTGCATTCCCCAGAAAAAGTTACAAGTGAAATAATTTATTTCTTCTGAGTAAACAAGTACAACGATTACATCTGGAAATAGGCAATCCACTAGAACTATGGGGCTTGAAAAATGTACAATTCGCCCAGGAGGATTTTTGACAGACAAGCAAACTGATCTCCAGAGAAATAGTCACATCATCTGGTAGAAAGCCTGGACCATGAAGCCCAGGTCCCAGAGTAACTTCAAAAATGATGACTGCTTTACCTTTACAAGAACATACAGCTCACTCTATAAGTCATCTATCTCCAAAAACTAAGGTATTTCAAAAAGAAAGAAAACAAAACCACTGTTGGATATTCATAGCTAATTATCTATATTCCAGTCACCCTGAGAACATGCCAAGCCTTGAGAAGATAGCATCACCCCACCTGGGCTTAAAAGTGGCACCATACCTCAAATGATTAATGCAGAAATACATATTTGATTATGAACATGACAAGTCGGGAAGGCTAGACCCGCCAGAAATAGGCATGGGAGGAACTGTTATTAAATATTTAAGTAACACTGATGTACAATAAGCATAATTGAGCCAAGCATATAAAGTCGTTGCCCCGAGGAGTTTGTTATCGCCATAAAGCTGGTTATTCTGGAGGTAGCTGTTATACTGCTTTATTAGATAAACAATCCAGTCCATACATCGAAGAACCATCATTTCAATAAGCTTTCTTAGGAACAGAAAGTTACAACTGATTATTTAATACAAAGTTCTATATACTTGTTACCATAGTAATGTTTTTAGAAAATTCACTTTTATTTTCTGACAAATTTATGACTATCTCTCTGTTGAGTCTCTTTTCATCCTTTGTACTTCATTCTTCTATATCGTTGCACAAAATACAATTCTGCAATCACAGCATACACAAGAACACCAGCAAAAATGAAACATATTAAGAAGTTCTAATTTTGTAAATCTGTGTTAGACAAGAAGAAACTGTCAAATAAGCACAGCCAATGACATATGCAGGAACAAGATAAATTAGTACAAATTTGGACCCCAAAACATCATGCCACTTGACTGATGCATGAAGAGTCGATGCTGGCTTTGTCTGGGATGCAGTAAGTGAGAAAGGAAAGTAGAAAAAGTGACATTGCCTTTGATGGAAAAGACTTTAGATGATGGGCAGAGGATATTGTATGATACTTCTCACATAAATCTTCACAGGACTTAAAGTAGCTAATAATATAAGACAAAAATGTTGTTCACTAGGGATATATTAAAGCCAAAGTAACATAACAAGAACTCAAGTGATAAGGGATTTGGAAAGAAGAGAGGAAACTAACAGAAAACGAATACTAAGGAAGACACTTGCTTCTTAGGAAATAATTTAGCTCTGTGCTTGTTACCACTGGCTAAGACAGAGCAGGCAGTTCAGACAGACAGGTAAAGTATTCATTCATTAATGTGATATGCAGTATTCTGCGTTCAAAAGGCTTGTAGCTTGGATGGGGGATGGTGATACCATCACATATGTACAGAATTAAACACCATGACAACATGACGTGCAAAGATCTATGGAACAAAAAGTAGACTACAAGCAAATTATCTAGAGGTGGGAGTTTGAGAGATACAGTGACACGAGCTTAGCCTTGAGGTAGAACAAGTCAGAGAAAAGCAAGGTGGGCAGAAGAGGAAGACTCTGTGAGGACAGATACCAAGAAAATGGCATCAAGGCCAGAGAGCAGTCCATGGAGTGTGTGACTAGAGCAGTGTGCAGAAAAGGGTTAGGGCCAGGGCCAAAAGCTTTCCACCTGTGCATGGGGCCAGACTGGGAGGGCTCCTGGGCCGTCAATGCCATGGTCACAGGTGTGTGCTTGATTCTGAAAGCAAAGGGGCTTAAACATGAGAGAGGCACTATAACAAAATGCAGTATGTTACAGCAAATCTACCAGTGGATGAAAGAACTAATTTGGAATGCAGTTCTAGACTCCAAGAATCTTTAGGACAGTAGAGAGTCTTAGAATCAGTTATTATTTTTATCCCACTTTAGAGGGAAAAATCTAGGGCATGTAAGGTGGGCAAATTATTGACCAGATTCACACACTTTTAATGGAGGAGGGAGAGTACAATGTAGCTGTAGTGGTAGAAGTCATCAACATTTTCTGGGCATCCATTGTGGGCAAAGGTCACTGGATACATGTTTCAGGGAGAGAAAAATAATAGGAAAACAAACTCTTCTATTCGAAGAGCTAAGAATTAAGATAGAAAGACGATAGAAGCATGCCAGAAGACAGTAAACTTATTAGGAATAGTATAGATATATATTTCTTCAAACTATAGAGCTAATATCTTCCTGAAAAGTATATATCACATTTTTGTGAAATGAATGATTTAAAATGCTTTTACATAAGGGAATTTATCCATTCATAGTATGGATAACTTATATACTTGATAATGACTCTCTAATCAGTTTCTGATTTTTGTAATTAAATTATTTTTCAAAAGGCACATAGCTATATTGCAAACTGAGTTGAAAAAAGTTGCCCTTATTGAGTAACACTGTCCAAATTAATGTGAACTTATCACAAACTACTCTGGGTAATAAAACATAAGCTAATGTGGAACTCTGGAAACCCAAAATGGTCTCACTGACTGATCCTTAAAACTGTCCTCATATACCCCTGGAAGATCATAAGCAAAGTTTCCTGGGCTGTCCTTGAACAAGCTTTGTCTTCTATATGTCTTAGCCAAACAGGTCGCTGAGTCTGATCAAGTGAATACAACCATTTTTCTAACAAGAGAAATCCTCTTAAGACAGGAGAAATATGAGTCTTATCCCTTACTAATGAGTGTACCAAAGTTTTAACTGACAGAGATTCTAACAAGAGTGCAACTTTTGATAAGTAAAATGATTTGAGCAACAAGACAATGGAGGGATATTTAATTCCAATCATAGTGCAGGCTTTCCAGGGCTTTGTTTAGAGTAAAGTTGATTATGTAAGGACAGGAGGAAAAATGCTCTCCGAACTCCGACTGCCTCCTGCAGAGGAAGAGTCTTGTGAGACCACAGAGTTTCTCAAAGAATGAGCTGAAGATACCCTATCAGAATCAAATCATGACGATTAAAAGTACACATTCCTAAGCCAACCCCAAACCTGATAAACCGGTATCTGAATTTTTAACAAGATTCGCAGATGGCTGTCATGTACTCTTACGATAACTATGGGCTTAAAGGGAGTAGTCTCAGATGGCCCTTTGGTTTTGATGAGTACCTTGATTGATTTTGGATGTGCAGTGACAGGTATAAGGAAGGGCTTGGGAGTAGGTGCTGGAAAGAACAGAATTGATCTATACAATAGAGGGAGAAGGAAGTAAAATTCTGTGGACATTATGGTAGAATGGAATTTGAAAGAATAAATGGGAGAAGAAAAGAAGGAGGGGGAAAAAATAACCCTTGATGGTGAGAGGTTGAATACTTGCAGAACAAGCGTTGAGAAATCTCGAATGGGGGCAGGGGATTGAGAGGACTTTTCAAGAACAGATACTTTTACTATTAAATCAAAGTTGTTTGTGCTGAATGAACATCTAAATCCCGAATTCTCTTTGTCTCTCCAGACAATCTGCTACACACACAGAGGTTTTTATGATTGAGTTTTTGTTTGTAGACATTAAGGCAAGTTCAAGGTTGAACTTCATTTCTGCATCCACATGGTACAGAATACAGCCCAAAAGAAGATTATGAAAACAATCCATAAATGATCAAAAAAACCTAACAAACAAAACATTAGCAGAAGCAGTAACTTGAGCACAAGGACATACGCCCCTGAAAAATTATAAAAATCCTGGAATTGGGTCTGAAACTTTCCACAGGTGTTGAATAGAAGCTTGATCAATCTACTTAAATTTTAAGAGCAAATTGCTCCCTGCTAACATTTGGATTATATAAAGTCATATGATGGTCTTTTCCATCTTCTACTCGAAAACAAAACAAAACAAAATGCCATTTTACATCTTCAATGTGGAAAAAAACAATACTTTTTTCATTCAATTACACAAATATATAGTAGCAATGCTACTTTTGGTTACAAATTTTTGAACATGAGAATGGAATAAACTTCAGAGAATATATGGCAAAGGAGAACTTTGAAACTAAGAAGTTGTTTATTTGTACCAGTTTCAAATTGGCTCTCTTAATATTTAATAGGTGACTGTCCATATGCCTCAGTTTTCTCACTATGATATGGGAATAGTAACAAGTCTCAGTCTGTGAGGATTATGAACATTTAGTAGACCCTTATTTTTCAAAAGGAGCCTATCCCTAGATGTTTTCCTTGAAAAAGTAATTTTCATATAGAGTCCTGTTTTTTTTTTGGAAGTGTGTCTCTGAGGAGGATCGTGTTTCCTGTGTGTTTCCTTGAACTAAAGTTACCTTGAACTAAAATTCTCTTTCTCTCATTTGGTGGCTGTTTTCTCAAAGACTTTTTATCTCTTAAGGACAGACTGAAAAATAAAACCAGTTGAGATCTTGATGGTATGCGCTAGACTAGGCTCACCTGTCAGTAAGTGTCTCACCAACCGTAACTGACAGAAACTTTTAAAAACTTCCAAGCTCCATCTACCCAACAGTTCTGCCCACCACCACAATGTCTGGTGTACAATGACAGACATGTGGGATGTTTACTAAACACAGGCTGGTGAATGGATCGCTTGCCTCTGAGACCTACAGGAAGATGTGGGTGTCATTTTCTCCTCAATTTTCATGCTCACAAAAATGACTCAAAAGTTTTTAAACTAGTTTCTGTGGTGACCCCATGAAGGATGACATCACAGAACAGTACAGGAGTCAGTAGACCCTCCATGTAAGCTGTCTATGTAGGTCTGTATTTCTTCATCCATGAAATAAGTACATTGAATTTGATGCTCTCTAAGATTTCTTTAGATCTACAATTCATCGATTCTTTAATTCTCCATAGTGCTTACTGCCATGTGAGTAATTTTCTTGTTGAAGTTCTTCAACAGCATAACCACCAAGCACTTTTTGCAGCTCGAGTTATAGAAAAAAATAGTAAATCTCCAAGACTCAAAAGCATATCAATAAGATGAATAATTTGGAGGGAAAGTAATGAAACTTCTGGGGAAATACTATAGGTTTTTCAAGATGCCCCATCACTGATTAAACCAACAATAAAAACGAACTGAAACGACTCATTGAGGTACAGGCTTGGCAAGATCCAAGCTTGAAGAATTCATGTGACTTAAAAAAAGGTATTTAATTACTCCTATTTGCCCAATAATTAAGTGAAAATATTTTGCAAGTAGAGTGTACATCTCACTTAATCATATTCCTTAAAAGTTGACTAGAAAAATGTTGCCATTTGGATGAAACTTATGGCATTTCAAATTTTATAACTTTTATTTAAAGTTCTAAATTAAGGCTGGGCACGGGCTCAAGCCTATAATCCGAGCACTTTGGGAGGCTGAGGAGAGAGGATTGCCTGAGCCCAGGAGTTCGAGACCAGCCTGGGCAACTTGGCGAGACCTCATCTCTACAATAAATAAAAAAACTAGCTGAGCGTGGTGGCACGTGCCTATAGTGCCAGCTACTTGAAAGGCCAAGGCGGAAGGATCACTTTAGCCCAACAGGTCGAGGCTGCAGTGGCCATGAGCGCACCACTGCCCTCCAGCCTGGGTGACAGAGTGAGACTCCAACTCAAAAAAAAAAAAAATTAAAAATTAAAGTCCTAAACTACATCATAGTTCTATTATGTAGCATTTAAACAGATGCTATGCGCCACTCCATTCAGCAATGAGTCGCATGCAGCAAATGTGACACGTTGAGATTAGAACTGTAGAGTTCAGAAGAGTAGGGGTTTATAAACTTCTTTGGTTCAGGGTTGGGGCAGAATTTCAGTCAGTCGATTAATATGTATTTTGTACACAACTTTTACATGTTAATCTATTTTAGAGCATTTGTTAATCCTAATCTTCCACATTTAAAAGAAGTGAAATCATAAATATACCACTCTACTGCAGCTCCTAAAAGAATATGGGTGATTTTTGAGCAAATTTTCACCTTTTCACACACTGTTTTCTTTCGTTTTTATCACACATCTCCAGAACTCTTTGTTTTATAAACGGAAACTATTTACCCATTAAACAGTAACTTCCTATTCCTCCCTGCCCCCAGTGCCTGGCAACCCCCAATCTACTCTCTGTCCCTATGATTTTGACCAAATATGTCATATAAATGGAATCATAGCTGGGCACAGTGCACAGTGGCTCAAGCCTGTAATCCCAGTACTTTGGGATTATGTGCAATGACAGGCTGAGGCAAGAGGATTGCCTGAATCCAGGGGTTCGAGACCAGCCTGTGCAACTTGGCGAGACCTTGTCTCTATAATAAAAAATAAAAAAAAAAATTAGCTGGGCCTAGTGTCACACGCCTGTGGTTCCAGCTACTTGGAAAGCTGAGGCGAAAGGATCCCCTGAGCCCAGGAGGTCCAAGGCTGCAGTGGTCGTGAGCATGCCACTGCACTCCAGCCTGGGCAAACAGAGTGAGACTCCTACTCAAAAAAATAAAAAATAAAAACAATAAATAAATGGAATCATACAATATTTGTTTTCTGTAACTGACTTATTTCACTCAGTATATCCTCAAAGTTCATCTACACTGTAGAAAATGTCAGAATTTCCTTCTTTTTTAGGCTGAATAATATTCCACTGTAGTACGTACCATGCTGGGACTTAATTTGTGGCTTACTATGTTTGTTTAGTCTGAAAAATGTTCCATGGGCATTGAGAAGAATGCACACACTACTTTCTGAGGTGAGAGGATTGCCTAAGTCCAGCAGTTCGAGACCAGTCTCGGCAAATTGCAGTGCTGGCCTTCTAACATCCAAATTACATATATTAGTAATGTCTGCTTCTGCTGCTCAGTTACAATACAGCTAGATCCTACCATAGTTTTAGAGCAACAAGGTGCCCTAGGGAAGCGTTTCAAGGGGGAGAGAAACATGAGAAGCCATTGCCTCTGTCCCGCTCCCAGCTCCAGCTCTCTTTCCTCTTCCACACCCTTCCCTCATTACTATAAAACCTCCAAAGGCAGCAGCTGGGTAGAGATTATATAATTTGTGCTTGCTGTTTCAGGGAGAGAGTGAAATGGAAACTTTCCATTCTTCATATGGCATTGCATTCCACCTTGTGCTAACTCATCATTTTCAATGTTTGGAAATGTTCAGAGAAGCTTTTAAAGAGGGAACAATTACTTGTCAAAGAAGTAGTGACTCTACTCATGCTTCCCTTCCCTTGAGCCATCTAGGTGGCATTTACCTATTTCCCACAGGCAAGCACTGGACCCAGTTTCATATCTGCAGGTGACTGGTTATTTTGCTCTGTCTGTACCAATAAACTTTTCAAAACAAATGCCACTTCACATACATATTCCCTGCTTAGGGAGTTGTCTATGGATGTGGGTGCCACATTCTTTTATTCCTTCAGGTTTTTTTTAAGTTCTCCCTGTTGAGAATATTAGACAAATTTCTGGGGGGGTTCTCTTCCTCCTTCCATCTCCCTCAATGGTGCAGAGTTTGCGTTTTCATTTTAGGCAGTCTCTGAAGGAAATCATTCTTATCTATTTCCCTGCCTCCTGCCCACCTGTGTTTGTGCAAGTGGGGGTGTTCAGTGTAGAAATCAGAAAGTGATTTATTGCTAATAAAATGGCTTCTATCATGACTACAAATATTAGCCTGAGCATGGTTAAGCATAGATTTCTCAGTCCTATGTTCTGTTGAACTGAATAGCTTGGGTATATTTGAAACAGCAAAGCTCCTTCTAATTTAGCAGTAACTAAACCAAGTGCAAGGCCATAACTTTAAAGTGTTTACCATCTTCTAAAACTGCATTGCCTTTTATTTAAATAATTATGGTGCCTTGTGGCATTCTTGTTATGAGTAATTACATTTTGGTAATATTTCTTTTGAAAAGTTGTGCAGACTGCCACTTATTTTGGTTGGATGTGATTCAGTAACAAAAGAAAACATGGAGCTACAATTTACCCTAATTCTGAATAATGCAGTTTCTGCATCGCACTCGTATCGTAGATGATATCATTAACTTTTCTTCATTAAACATTTCTATATTTTACAATGTTACTTGTATTGTTGGAAGCTTTGATTTTTAAGGACTTAAAAATTCACCCAACTTATTCACCCAACTTATTCTAATCACCTGCTTCTGACAGGCACTGTTACTATTTTTTAAAAATAGTTGTTACATGTTCTCATTCAGATATAGGAGCCCCCCCAAAAATTTGAGCTCATGAAAGTAGAGAGTAGAATTATGGGTATTAGAGGCTGGGAAGGGCAGTGGGGAGGAGAGATTGATTAACGAATACACATTACAGTTAGATAGGAGGAATGCGTTCTGGTGTTCTGTAGTCCTATCGGGTGAATGTGGTTTTCTATAACTTACTGAATCTTCTCAACAAGCTAGCAGAGAAGACTCTAAATGTTCACAACACACGCACAAAAATGACATGTGAGATGATGGATATGCTAATTACCCTGGTTTGGTCATACTTGATTGTATACAAGTATGGAACTATCACTGGATATCCCATAAGTATGTACAATTATTACGTCAGCTAAAAAAATGGGTGAGAGGCACAGTGGGAGTCCTGGTGTTTTACTCTATGACATGAGCAGAGGTTAGAATCAAGATCATGAGATGGGGCGTCTGGACCTCTGTACTTGTAGCTCTGGCTTTTACAGCTGTGCGTGGGGACCAGGAGAAAGTCTGTGTATATGATGGAGTTCAAACCACAAGTTCTTCTGCTAGAGAACACACTAAGCTCTGAGGGTGGTAGTGGTTAGATGTGTGTGGGGGAAGGGACTGGATTACATGGGGTAGTGACCAAGACCTATCAGAAAACCTGTTTCCTGCTTCCTACATGGGAAACTTGGAATTGTTTAGGAATAATTTTGACCTTTGAAGATCTTTTCCACTTACTTTAATCTGGTAGTTCTTAATCAGAGGGTGGGACAAACATCAGATGCAACGCAGTTAGTAGCCTGGCCCCAGTGTAGACTCATGAGATCACATTTCAGGGTCAATGGCTGTGGATTCTGAAAAACTTCCTCCAGTAATTCAAACTTGCATAGTTGTTTGAAAACCAATGCCCTGAGTTCATAAATTAACATTCTCTTAGTTATGCAGGGACTTGAATATCTTCTCAAAAGACCAGAAAACCTTCCTAAGTTGGGTCCTGCAGAGGGACATTCCACTTACGACCCTTTCCCACTTAGCTGTATTTTGTTTTTCTTTCATCTTTATTTTAGATTCAGGGGGTGCACATACGTGCTCGTTACATGGACATGTGTAGTGGTAGGGCTTGGGTCTCAGGTGGTCCGTTCCCCAGATAATGAACACTACCCCATAGGTAGTTTCTGAACCTCAAACCTCCTCTCCATCTCCTCTCCTGTTGGTTCCCAGTGTCTATTATTTCCATATTTACCATTTAGCTTGCGCATATGAGTGAGAAAATGCAGAGTTTGGTTTTCCATTTCTAAGATAATTCACTTAAGGATGATGATCACCACCTCCAAACATATTGCTGCAAAGGACAGGCCCTCATTCTTTTCTTTTTTTGAGTTAGAGCTTCACTCCATCACCCGGACTGGAGTGCAGTGGCACACTCACGATGGTCACCCTAGTGTCAACCTGCTGCACTCTGATGATCCTTCTGCCTCAGTCTTCCAAGTAGCCGGAACTACAGGTGCGTGCTACCATCCCTGGCTAATTTTTGATTTATTGTAGAGATGAGGTCTTGCCAAGTTGCCTGGCAAACTCAAACCCATGGGCTCAGGCAATCACTCACCTGGGCCTCCCAAAGTGCTGGGATTACAGGCTGAGCCACCGAGCCCATCGACTTCATTCTTTTTTACAGCTGCATGGTATTCTATGGTGTATATATACCATGTTTTCTTTTTTCTAGTCAATTGCTAGTGAACAACAGGGAAGCTGAAACATTGGTGCTAGAAAAATGTGAACACTCAACTTCATGCATTCTGCTCTCCTCGTAGAAAATTAGATATGGAAACAGACTACTGTACATCAATGTCTTAATGACTTTTGAGTCCTTTTACAATGTTTTATGCCCAATAGACATTTAACAAGCTAGTTTAGATTTCTGTTGACTAGATGTAGTCTTTCTCATGGACACCCCTCATTCACCCTTGGATACCAATTTAGATACTTAAAATCTCAAGAGTGTTTCTTGAAATTGTATCTTTTTTTATAAAAATCAGTTACTCTAAAACTCTGTTCAGTATTTAGTCTCTCCCAAGTGTCAGGGTGGAAAAGAAGTTATCTGAAAGTTGAGGGAGAACCGTTAATGCATCTGATCTAACAAAGGGAACACATCATCTCCGTGGCTCCTCCATCTATGTGTTTTGAACTCCCAGGCTGTTCAAAGGTATGTTGACAATCAGCCATTCAGCACAGAAGGAGTAACTCCACTTAGGACAGAAAGTCTAAACATTAAACTGCTAAAAATAAAATACTCTGACCATCTTGTAATTAGAGTTTTTGTTTTTTATTCTCATTTTTGAGTTAGAGTCTCACTCTTGCCCAGGCTGGAGTGCAGCGACACAATCACAGCTCACCACAGACTTGAACTCCTGGGTTCAAGTGATCCTCCTATCTCAGCTTCCCAAGTAGCTGGGACAACAGGCATTCACCACCACACGCAGATAATTTTTTAAATTTTTATTTTTGTAGAGACAAGGTCTTACTATGCTTGTACTCCTGGGCTGAAGCAATCTTCCTGCCTCAGCCCCCCAAAGTGCTGGGATTATAGGTATGAGCTACCACGCCCATCCAATGAGAGCTGTTATAAATTCATGTTGTCTAAAAATGACTATACATTTCATCTCATTCTGTAAATCTCAACTCCCAAATCTACATTCTTCTAGATTATAAAGAAAAGATGGAGGTATTATAATTAAATATTGAAACAAACAGTCTTTAGGTCATTACTAAGTTATATGAAACTAAGTTATATACTAAGTTATATGAAACAAAGAATGTTAAGCACGGCCATTTCTTATGTAATTCAATAGCTGAATGGCCATTTTCCTCCCAAACACTTTTTTAAAGTAAATTACCTATGCAGACAGTTACCAGTGCTTAAAATGTATTGCTGAAGTATATTGAGTAAATATGACATTATAAGGATGTAAAATATATTTTTATAATCTAGATGTGAATACATATTTAGAGCATTATTTAGGAATGGGAGAGAAAAGTGTATAGGAGCATTCAAATCTGTAACTACACATTAGCTATAGAGAAATAAATAAAATAAATTGCGTTTATTTCATTTTTTAATTAATTTTATTTAAAAAATTTTTAATATGTGGGATACAACTCAGGGTTAGGAATACAAATGTTCATTATGCAAAATGAAAATAAATTGCTTTTAGATCAGTCCTGTTTAAATTACTTCTCAGTATACATATACGGCAAGTCCTGAATTCAAAGCCCTGTTTTTTTTTTTAAGTACAATGTTGAAAGTCTAAAGTTGAGCTATAAATCTAAATTTTTTTGCTTATACTGGGCTCACTATCAGTCCCTACATAAAGTTAAAAACATTTTTCTCCTCCTTGCAAATGCTACTGAAAGTAAAAGGAAGAGTAGCAAAACTCATGTCATATAAAATCAAATCAAGTCAAAAAATCATTAAGTAGAAGTACAAGTGATATTCCATACTGGCATATAGTAAAATACACCAAGGTGACATGTTATAAACCTTTATTCACCTAACAACAATTATAAAAAACATGCAGCCAAAGCTGTTAGAAACAAAAAGAGCACTTGACAAATTTAAAACCACATGGGCTCACTTCACACACCTATATAAAAAAATCAATAGATCAAGTGAATAAAGAATAAGGATACAGTAGAGAATTTTAATATATAAACTCTTGTTATCCTTCTCCATTGTTTTTTTCTCTAAGCTGTTCTTGAAAATTTTTCCTTCTAGATAAAGTTTTTTTTAAAAGCATTTTTCTCTTTGCTTATAAATTATGCATATAGTATAGTATTAGCATTTTTGCTTTCCTTAAAAGTAACTAATAGCCTCATTAAGTTTCTATTTCTCTTTAGAAAAGAAAACAAAGCAAAACAAAAACTCTATCCTCCTTAATGAACTTGTCCAATAAACATATTTTATTATTTAAGCAAAAAGGTTACCTCAGCTTTTGTTACATCAGTATTTTTGAATAAGATACACTATAAATATCTAATTTTAAATAAAAATGTGTTGACTTTTAAAAGCTTTAAGTCTACTCTCTCAATATTTAAGTAGGTTAATTTTAAATGATGAATTCACTTATAATATTACACATAAGCTGTTTCTAAAAACCACAAGTGCAAATCAATCATCTTCTTATTCCAATTTTTTTTTTTTTTGAGTTGGAGTTTCACTCCGTTGCCCAGGCTGGAGTGCAGTAGCAAGCTCACGGCCAACCCAGAGTCAACCTGCTGGGCTCAGGTGATCCTACTTCCTCAGTCTTCCAAGTAGCGGGAACTACAGGCATATGCTACCATGCCCTGCTAATTTTTTGATTTATTGTAGAGATGAGGTTTTGCCAAGTTGCTCAGGCTGTTCTTGAACCCGTGGGCTCAGGCAATTCCCTCACCCTGGCTTCCCAAAGTGCTAAGATTATAAGCTTGAGGCACCACGCCTGGCCATTCCAAATTTTTGCTCAAAGAAAAGCTTACAGAGTTGAATATCCACAAGCAAGGCTTTAAGCAAACAAAATTAGGCTGAGATAGTAAGCACAGTAGGGCTGCAAGTCAGTTTATTAAACACAACCATTGATGTTTCTAATATTGTATAATTTTTAGAGGCCTCACATGACAGTCCTCTAAAGTTTAATGATTCACTTTGAAAAAATACATCTATATTTATTACAAAGAAGAGTTTCCATGACATCCCTTTTATGAGAAAATTAAAATTATGGTCTTTTAGCAGTGTCTCATTATATAGAATTTACATTAGCAGAAGATCTGATTAGTAACTTTTGATAACTTTCCATCAATGAAGATTTGCAAAAGTGTTCCAATTGCACCCACCGCCCACCCAATAGAAGAAAAAGTACTAATTATAAAAAATAAAACCCTTTAATACCACCAAAGAATAAGAATAACGCAGCCAACCTCTGTTGTATATAATTTCATAATCATATGTTTTCTCATTTGGGCTTAACCCAGTCGGTAAAATCAGTGTTTACAGTCCCATTTCACGGATGAAGAAACAGGTTCTGAGAGATCAAGTGGCTTGTCTCAGGTGACATGTTTAATAAGATGGGGGACAAGAACAGGAACCCAGCTGTGAAATAGATAACTGACTTCGTGAAGTCTTTGGGCTGAAGTCCTCTCACCAGAGAAAAGGTTCAAATTCTTGTCTCTGAGACTCTGCTGGCTTTGGCTTTGAGCATGGCCTGCCCTAGAAGAGGCTGTTTAAGGAAGCTCTGGGACCAGATGGGCAGGTGTTGGCCAGTGGAGCAGTTTTAACGCATTTCTTCTCACAATAGTCTTCCACTCTGCCTGACAACTTCACCATCCCTTAAGCACCTACTATATGCAAAACCCTATCACGGGTGTTGTGGGGAAGTGTTAGAAGACATGGCACCTGTCACCACAGGGTGTAGCCACAGAGCCCATGCAAAATCTGAGACCACGGGACACAATTCCAAGAAGCATTATATCTGCGACGCGTGTTTATGGAGGCCCTGACCAAGTTCTCCACGTCCCTTGAAGGCCTCACTTAACTGTCTTCAGTTGTACCCAACTGTAGACTTCCTGAAGGACAGAATTATAACAGAACTTAACACTTGAGGAGGCATGCCTAATCAGAGTGCCCTTCACTGGGCCTGCGATGAGGAGGCTCTCAGGTGGGGACCCAGACCGGACCCCCATCCTCACCGTCTCCTTGACGAAAGTCACTTACCCTAAGCAAGCCCAGAAAGCATCTAGCTGCCATTATTCTTATGATTACCCTGTGATTTCAAGAAAACCCTACAAGTAGGAAGAAAAAAAACAAAAGCTGTATAACTTTTAAAATGCTCAAAATCGATTTAAGTTAAAAAAAAACCATGATTTTAAGTAATCTTTTTTTTTTAGATTATGGATTTGAAAGAAAAAAAATAACTTGCCATTGGAATAGAACTGTGACTTGAAAACAAGACAAGACATCAGCCTGCATGCTGGCATTCCTGCCATATGAGTCCTGGTCTAGGTTTCCCACTCCTCTTGGCCATGAGCAGTCATCACCACACTTGTACTCTGACTAAGCAACAAGGAAGTACCTGGAACCGCCTGTTTCCTCCCAGCAGATGGCTCTTTGCTTTTCAAAACAGATGATTGTAAAGTCAGTATGATATTTTAAGAACTAACTGATTAAACAGCCCAACTCTTTTGTTTAAGAGTGTTGAACAACTTTAGGAGGCCAAGGTGAGAGAATTGCCTAAGTCCACAAGTTTGAGACCAGCCTGGGCAACATGGTGAGACCTCGTATCTATAATACATCAAAAAATTAGCAGGATGTGGTAGCATGCACCTGTAGTTCCAGCTACCTGGAAAGCTGAGGCTGAAGGATCACTGGAGGTTGATGCTGGGGTGGCAGTAAGTGTGCCACTGCACTCCAGCCTGGGCGACGGAGTGAGACTCCAACTCAAACAACAAAAAATTTGTTTTAAAGAGTGTTGAACTAACAACCCATCACACCTGATCACATTGTTTCAGGGGCAGGATGAGATGCTGATTTTAACCCAACATGCCTATGAGCACGGGATATGTTAGAGTCACTTCTCCCAATCCCCTTTGCTTCCTTTAACCAAGCCAGGCTCCTTGCTGTAAATTCAGCTGCTGGAGTTCTTTCAGAAAGAGGGAGAAGCCAGTTTGTCTGTTTGCTACAGAGACTTAGACTCAATGCTTGGTCTCTTGAGACTCAAGATTGCAGAACCTTAGCCAAGAAGGTTGGTGCTGCTGCTGCTTTTTTTTTTTTTTTTTGAGTTGGGGTCTCACTCTGCAGTGCACAATCACAGCTCATTGCATCCTTGATCTACTGGACTCAGGCAATCCTTCCACCTCAATCTCCTGAGTAGCTGCGACTACAGGCACACACCACCATGCCTGGCTATTTTTAAAGTTTTATTTTTTGTAGAGATAGGGTGTTGCTAAGCTGTCTAGGCTAGCCTCGAACTCCTAGGCTCAAGCAATCCACCTGCCTAGACTCCCAAAGTGCTGGAATTACAGGTGTAAGCTACCGCACCCAGCTGTTGAGGCTTCTTTAAGGGAAGGAAAACAATGTCTGTTTTTGATGTTTTTATATAAACATGAGTTTTAAATGTTTTGGTTTTCTTTTTTAAGATTTATAGCTGTGACCACAGGGATCATTCATTCCATTATTCTGGAGGTATTTATTGAGTTGTACAATATGCAAGGTCCCTGTTAGGAAAATTATTTCCCAAAAGCCTAGACCAGAAACTGTCTTATTTTCTGCTCGCTTCTCAAGGGCTAGTTTCTGGCATAAGCTGTACCTGCATCCCCTACCAGGAGTTAGAATGTGATAGAAATCAGTCTAAAGACCTTTCCCTTCGGAAAATCTCTATCTGATTTCTTTTTTGGAGCTAGATTGACACAGCTTCACGGCTAATCAGTTAATTACCACCAGATGTTGACTGAACATCTACCTTGTCAAATCCCCCCTCCTAGACAATTGGGCCATCCAAGGAAGTAAATGAGATAGTTGCTGTTTTCAAAGAGTTTCCATACAACCGTAACATTAATATAATGCAGTACCGAGGCCAAGAAAGTGGCTGGCACAAAGGAGATTACAAGCGATCAGAGGAAGAAGACTGGATGATTGCAGAGACTGGAAGACCGAAACTGGGCCTTCAAGCCCAGGTAAAGAGTGAAGACGAGGACATAACAGGAAGGCAGGGGGTGTGTGTGTGTGTGTGTGTGTGTGTGTGTGTGTGTGTGTGTGTGTGTGTGTGCGCGCGCACACTGGGAGGTGAGGGAGACTGGCAAAAACAGAATCTGGAAGAAGGCAGAGCATACAAGGTACACCAGGAGTTAATTCCATTCAGTGTAATTTGAGTCAACTGAATAAATATTTACTGAATGCATACTGTGTACCTGGCATTGTGATAGGTACTAGGTATACAAAGGCTAACAAGAATGATATGGTCCCTGGGTCACTGGCTACTGGGAGATATGGACAAGTAAATAGACAATGAACATACAGTGTGGTAAATGCTAAGATACAAAAGTCCAGGTGCTATAAGAAGGACGTAGAATGGACCCAACCCAATATGGGGGCCAGGAAAACTTCCAGCAAGAAGGAATGTCAAGTTGACCCCAGAAGCCAAGGTGGAAATTAGGTGAAACTTTACAGGTGGGTAGATAACACTTACTCCAGAAGCACAAGCTGGCTGAGTTTGTTGGAGCACAAGGGGAAGGGATGTTGGAGAAGAACCTGGGGTTGGAAGCAGAGGCCAGATTTTGCATGTCTTATACTTCACGTTAAGGAGCTCAGACTTATCCTAAAAGCAGTGGCAACCCTGAGGAATTTTAAGCAAGAGAATGAAACAAACTATCTGCAGCATAAGATGGCCCAGAGAGGAGAAATGGGTGATAACGGTAATATGGAGTGAGATTCTTGAAGGTTTATCCCTAACACAGTGCAAGAACAAAATGAATTGTGAATGAATGGATGAAATGAGCAACTGATCAATCATTCAATGTAGGACTAAAAATATGGAACTTGATGTGGAAAATAAAGCTGTCTGTGTGTATATAAGGGTCAGAGTGAAAGCTGATTGGAACAGAGACAAGTCCTCAAGCCTGAATTGCATCAGATGATGGATGACAGCAGTTGATAATGGGTAGAGTAGGGAAGAGTAGAAACAGCTTCAACGCTGGAGTGAAAAGACCGAGGTCTGAGCCACAGTGTTGTCATTTATTAATTCTGAGATGTGCTTAATTTCTCCGATCCTCAGATTCTACATCTATTATGTCTACTCTTTTTGTGCTACTGCATAGCCAGATGAGATGGGAATGGTTATCACAATCTGTGTGCATTTCTGTTTTTGGGTGGTGTGTAGGCACTGTGGCAGCACTGGTGACCCCAATGGTGTTCCTAAATCATCTACTGTAAAAAGCAGTTAGTACAACATGCATGACAGTGGAGTCGTGGTTTAGATGACAAGGAGTTTAGAAATCAAGCAGCTAGTATTGTTCAAACTGTGGACAGGTAACTCTCTAACTTGTCCCGGTGGTGAGAATGGGGAAGGGATGGGAAGGGTCCATCTCCTACTGCTGTCCCCAAGGGGAACCCTGAGGACAGAAAGAGCAGAAACAAATGACATAGTTGAAGGCCACAGGGGTCTGTGATGTGGCTTGGAGTACACTCACAGTCACTAGGGACACACTCTAGACTACAACTCAGCTCAAAGCTCAATGCTCTATTCAGGACTCCATCTTGTCAAATTATGTTAACTTAAGATCTTAGAAAGGATAACTTATGTAACAGTCTTATAAGAGGCCTTCTCACAATGTGTGGCTGTAGCTAACAGCCAGGACCAGATGACTTACAGAACGAGAGGCAAAGTGGGAATCCAGGCAGCGGAAAGAGGAGGTGCCCTCCTGGATCTGGTTGTTTGGAAAGAAGGAGAAGCCTTCATGGAGGATGGGAGTAGAGCTATATTGGTGATGGCACAGAAAAGCAAGATGAATTATAAAGATTATAAAAATTATAAACACCTGAATCCAGACATGTTCAACCAAAGACTAAAGAAAGAGAAGAAAAGACAGAAGGTGAACAATAGCCCTGGGAGAAGTTCTAGAAGAAGTGCTAGTGAACCAGCTCACCAGAAAGTGCTTTGAGCCATGCAATTTCAGGAAAACAAGGCAAGACTATGCTCCTTGGTACCCTCAGAAGATCGAAGAGAATAGGCTGAGAGTGACTGCTTTGTGAGATACTCTGGATACTTAAATATTCCTCCTTCCAGCATTTTCCATATCATTCCTCTCCTTTTACCCCCAACATGCTCACACACTTATACCCTCTGGCCCTTCGAAGACTGGATTTTGCTTCTTTCCTGCAGAAGAGTGTGACACCAAGGCCATGTCTCTGAACTGAAGACATTTATTAAAACAACAGCTTCCTTAAGAAATGTAATTTGTTCTTTGAGGCCTTGAGTCCCATATCTCTAAATCATCTTCTAGCTATTCTCTAAAGCAGTATAAACAGTCAACCACTAGGGGAGTCAATGTAATTTTTATGAATTAAAACTTGACAGGATTATTTTTTGCTTTTCTGTCTTCACAGAGTTAGCCCTCAGCTGTGGGGTCTAATCTATCCTCCACAAAGAAGGCTCCCATAAATCAGTCAACCACAACAAAAAGGCCACTTCCATCTTTTCCTGGAAAATCCAATGCAAATAGTATTGAAACCAAGTTGGCTAAATAATTCATACACTTCAGTGATCACTTAGATAGATCGGTTAGGGGTCAATGTCATAGGTATCTCCCATGATCTACACATCTGTAATACCCACACATAAACATCTAAAGCAGACATCAGAGTCCCTTTATCAAGTTTGAAATCCTTGTGTCTCCTACGGCCTAATACATTTCACCATTCACATTGTTTAATTGAGCCCTTTACTACAAATGGTTTTAGGCTCTGATGCAAGACAGGAATGCGAAGCATGCATTGGAGTATTTAATGGTGTTAATTTCTCGTGCACACAAACATCAACTTCACTCAACAATCCAATAATCTTGCAAAATAAAGAAAATGCTCCAGAAAATGAAATATAGCATGGAAATCTTCAGGATTGCAACCAAAGCAGTTCCACAGTCCTGCTGATGCTGATACATAATAAAACAGCTGCCAATTTACCGATCCTTAAAAATATTACCATCCATAGAGAAAACAAAAGGAAGAACATAGGGGCTCTCAGATTGAAGAATTAGTCTTTTACATTCAAACATGATTATTTGGCTACTTTAAGCCCTCGAGTTAACTTGAAATTTACTTGAAATTAATCCCATAAGTTAACTTGAAATTAACATCTGACCGCAACAGATGAAATATAAAACGGGTTTGTTTTGTTTTGTTTCAACTGGCGGCATCCATTTAAACAGCCCCTACCTGGAAATATGGACGGTCTCTTTTTTGGGCGCCTCAGGTGTACGGGGTCCAAGTTCTTAACATTCCTTTGAAGTCTTCCTCTAATGTCATTTCCTACGAGTAGTTCTGGCGGCAGGCTGCTCCGTCGCGATGATTTATAATCATTCTGAGATGAATTTAGTTTGTTCTTTGTTCTGGAATATAAATTGCTGTCATCAACTGCCATTGTAGGAGACACATGAAAGACTTTAAACAAAAATCCCAAAGCCAAACCCAGTGGCAGCTGCCACCACCGCCGCTGCCTCTGCCCCAGTCTCGGGTGTTCTTATGCTTTTGCCCAGCACTTGTTTGGGAAGCTCAGCAAGTTGATAGGCGTGGACTTGAACAGGTGTAGAATTACTAAGTGGCCCCTCCTTTCTACAGTAATAGCACAGGGCAGGAAAGATCCAAAAAGAAAAAAAAATCATTAGGTGCAGAAGACTAGGGAATGTGAACAGATGTGACTCACGGCCTGTACTCTGGTGGACGGTAATAAAAGCTGTGTCATGGTCGCTGCGTGAAATTTCTGCTTTATTGGTGCAATGCCATCAAGCAAACACGACTCACTCACTGTTCAAGAACGGATGCCTAGCAAATAACTGCAAGTTTAATTTTCCTTACTATTTCCCAAACTCTTAAGAGATTTTAGACAGCTTTGGGGAAGTGCTTTTATATTCCCTTGTATCTTTATGTTTCAAACTACATACACGTACAGAACCAATGTCCTTCTCTACTGAATTTCCTATTTGGCTGGCAGCCAACTGGAAGTGGGCTGGAAGAGGGACGTGAAAGATGGCTAGTGGGGACCAGGAAGGAACTCATTGTGGGCGGGTGTCAGGCTGCAGTGCTGGGAACCCACTGTTGCTCCTGACCCACCCCTTCCATCCTGTGCTCCAGATGGCTTCTCCAGAAGTCCCTGCAGTTTGGCAGGGGAGTCAGAGGTCTAGAAAACAAGCTTCAGCTGTAAAGTGCCTCCCCTCACAGATAAAAAGCAAGCATTGTTATCCTTGAGGGGGGTAACCACGAAATGCTTAGCTCTCAACAAAGACGGTCAAAGGGATTTGGTGGTCTGATAAAAACAAGCATTTCCTCACTAGTGATTCCTGCTTGACCTGTCACATAATTTCTCTTTTTGTGTCCTTTGATCTCATCCCCCTTGCTCTATTTATGTGGAAATGTTGTGTACTCTTTTCTCTGACTTTGCAGAAATCATAATTCTATAATTTATCCTCCCTAGCCATGCCCCAGGGCTGCTGTGTCCACATTCACCAGCAATCTCTGCACCTTCAACCCCCATGTCTCTCTCTCTCTCTCTCTCTCTCTCTCTCTCTCTCTCTCTCTCTCTCTCTCTCTCTCTCACACACACACACACACACACACACACACACACACACACACACACACGCCTTTTGTGTTGTCTGGTCGCAGTGTGAGTCAGAAGATAAAGAAGACGAGATCTGCCTTTTCTCTTCCCAGTGCCTGGGATCAGTAGGGACACAACATTATAAAGGATTTAGGTGTCATTTAGAAATCACTGTTTACTTTGGTTTCTCAGATGCCAAGTAAGTTTTATTAGTCAAATACTAATAAATAAATTTAGGAGTTTGTTTCTCTTTCCTAATTGAGGACACACTTCCACACTAACAGAAGTCTTATTCTCCACTGTCCTGATGAGAACAACTTTTTTTAAAACACTTATGTCCAATTAGAGTTGGCATTATAATCCAGCAATAATATTTACATATTAGATTATTAAGTTGTTGCTACCAATTCTGAGAATCACCTATACCATTTCCCTCCCAGAACTTAGACCTATTTTGTCAAGTCGAAAGGTACCATGAACTTCAAAACAGTGAGTGACTTATATAAAACTGTTTTACAAAGCCCAAAAGACTGCGTAAATCTCCCTTACCTTAATGAAAATACAATTTTTTTCCTATCAAAGCAAAATGTAAAACATTTTTAAAAGTTTGGGATAATCATTTAATCAGAGGAAAATACATTTTTATAAATCAAATCTTGAGTCAGATAAAACCTGTCTTCAAAGGACACACAAGACTGAATGCTAACAGGGTGAAATTTGGCAACCAGCAAAGCAGAAGCTTGAACTATTTAGTGACAGCATGTTTCCCAATTCACAGGATCACATGGGTCTAAATGAGTGCATATGAGATGAAAAAGAAGATGATAAGGAAAAGTGTTATTATTCACACATAGTGTGCCCCAGGTATGTTTGCACAGGTGCACATATAATTTTGCCTTTGTCTTTAAGAGGTTGGTGGAAAGCATAGAGTTAAGGACATATGCATCCGGAATGCTTTGTAATAATAATAGCTGTCATTTATCACAGGCTTAAAGCCAGCCTGGTTCTGTGCTAAGCCTTTGGCACGCATTATCTCATTGATTCCTCCTCATCACCCTGTTTTATAGATAAACACTGAGACACTGAGTCAAACACCCTGAAGTTGAGGGAGAGAAGATTTGAAGACAGGTTTTATCTGATTCCAAGGCTCAGGTTCAAGTTCCTTCTTTAAACTACACCAGCATACTGCATTGTTAAATGTGTTTGACATTTTAGAGGAACTGAAAGTCTTCCTCTACTTTTCTAAAACAATTCTTGGTTTTAAGCAGTTTTTTTTTAAAGCAGAGTCTTTCGGCATCAACTCAGTGATGGAAGAGTGATCTGGCTCACTTAACTAGGCTTGCCCTGTGTAACAGAGCTGCCAGGAAGTCTTTGAGGTCCATGGAATGAAAGACAGAAAAAGCAGGAGAATTCAGATTTTTGCCAGGGTATATCAGAAAGTAATTGCTTTAATAATAAAGTATCTATGTTGGGGCTTATCATATTAAAATGCATTTTAGTTAAAAAGCATTGTTTTCTTAAAATTTAAATTATAATTAGAAAAAAAACCTCTACCTTATTTTGGAGGTCCCTTGAGTTCCCTGATCATCTAAAAATTAAACGACCTAAGAGAGGCTAGAAGGGTTATTTACGTGTCCAGCTGAATCCCTCTCCTGCTCAACTCACTCTCCTCTCATAGAGAATAGAAACAGATAAACATCAAGCTCATTGAATATATTTCTTTAAAAGGGAAAAGTGCTGGGATCGGTGGCTCAGCCTGTAATCCCAGCGCTTTGGGAGGCTGAGGTGAGTGGATTGCCTGAGCCCGCGGTTTGAGAATAGCCTGGGCAACTTGGTGGGACCTCATCTCTACAATAATCAAAAATTAGCCGGGCATGGTAGCATGCGCCTGTAGTTCCAGCTGCTTGGGAGACTGAGGCAGAAAGATTGCCGGAGCCCAGTAGGTCGAGGCTGCGGTGGCCAGGAGCGTGCCATTGCACTCCAGTCTGGGTGACAGAGCGAGACTCCAACTCAATAAATAAATAAGTAAATAAATAAATAAATAAAAGGGAAAAGCAAGAACAATCTGAATTTGCTATTTACTAAAATTGTAGAGCAATGTAAACAAAGGATAATTTTGTTTATTCAAAAGTAGTATTAAAACTGTGAATGTGAAAAAAATAAATCCTTCTTTCAAAATATTTCAATTGGCTGCAACATGAATGACAATCAACCACAAAAAATGTAGCTTGCTTGGTTTCGTCTAAATGAGACAGTCATAGATGACAATGTTAAGTTTATCCCGTCTCCTTTATAGTAACAGCCAAAAGTGAAATTTTATTTTATTCTTTTCAGATGCTCAAAAGAATGATGATAATGGGCTTTGGGCTAAGAGGAGTCTTAAAACTTATAGTATAATTAAGTAATTTTAAATACGTAATTGGACATGTTCTGCCTTAATAACTATTATGTTTTAAAAATCTCCATTCTCCTGTAAATCCAATGTATTAACCTCTTGAATTATTGTAATTTCTTATTCTTCAAGAAGTTGCGTATTTCATGTTAAGTGATATCACCATCATGTGAGCATCTTATTCTTCTTGGTAATGAGACTTTATCTTCTTTCTCTTAGAATGTTCAAACAGTCCACAGAATGATATTTTCTCACTTTGTACCCATAATTTCCTTGTGAATTTTGGTACCTTTTAAATAGTACTCCTGAATTATTTTGCTTGTGGTGAGATAGTTGCAATTATATCAAGAGCAATACAACTTTACAACTGTCACCGTCTTTCTCACTGTCCCCTTCCTAGAAACGATCACCAAGAAGGTTTTAGGTCTATGTGGATTCACCAAATTATTTTCCATATCTCAATTTGTCCCAGCTGTATTGCATAGCCTGCAAATATTCTTATTTTTGAGCTCTTTATTTCGTTTTGAACTGAGATGACCTATCATTCAGTGGATTTCCCACTAGGAAAAAATAAGAGTATAGAATATCAGAATGATGGCTATCTCCAAGTCAAGCAGCTAGACTGAGTTCTCCCTCCAAAAGGTCACCAGCTGCCTCTCGTTGCCAACATGTTTGTGTTTGATGTGGGTAACAATGCTTGCAGTTATTGCCTATGGGGAGATTATGACCGAGGAACTCTTTTTTGTTTCTAAAAAGACAATGAAGATGTTCAGAAGTTGTTGCATTAGCTCTCAATAGCAATGGGCACAAATGACCAGTCTTCCCTCTTCAAATTCTTTGATTCCTTTGGCTTCCATGACACTACTATCTTTCGTTTTTCTTCCTAGGTCTCAGGCCCCTTCTGTTCAGATTCTTCAGGGACTCCTTAAAAGTCTATTTTTCTCCTTCCCTCTGTTTGACAGGGTCATTAATTGCGCACCTACTACGTGCGTGGCTAAGTCCAGGATCTTTACTCTTGAGAACAAAGCAGAACACTAATCAACAAGTTACTGCAATACAGAGTGACCACTCTGTGCAGAGGTGACACAAAAAAGCTGCTTAGTCATCTCTTCCTGATGGAGAGGGAGATGGGAAAGGAAGAGTTCTCAGGGGAGTAGAGAAGTCACAAGGCAGATGAGGGGACCCTGTGCAAAGGGACTCAGGTGTGACATAGCAAATGTCCAAAGAAGGGCATGTGTAGCAATCCTGTACCTACAACGGGGCCTTACATCACACAAAAGCTCAAATGTTGGAAAGATAAGGTTGGACAACCTGGGAGAATTAGGGGACTGAAGGAAAAACAATCAACGGTGTTATTTACATAATTTTTAAACACCACCATAAATTAGACAGCTGGGAGATATCTACTTTTTTAAAAGCCTATATTTAAAAAACTGGCTCCAATCTTTTAAAACAAGTTGGTAACTCCTAACAGAAATACAAAAAGACATTTACTGGCTCCAGTAACCCTTCTCTTAAACCATCTTTCTTTCTTCTAGAAACTGTGATACATGGATTTGCTGAAGCACTCTTACACAGTTTTTAATGTCAGGCAGGCTTTACTTTTATAAAAAAGCTTCAGAACCAGTTCTTACTGGCTTGAAATCTAACTTCATTCACACTTGCATTCTTCCTTGTGCAATTGTGCAAGTCTCAGCAAAATGCCAGTGACTGCCTGGCCTTTTCTCAAATTAAGGTAAGGCTCGAGGGTACATTTTTCTGGGCTTGTGTGAATCTCTTTGGTGAGAGGGTACAACATAAACAACTCTCCCTCTCCAAACCACCCCCGACACACCCACATGGTCTGTGAGAAGAAGGGCAGATAATTTATCGCAGTCTTCTGTTTAAGGAATTGAACTAAAATTTGCATTCATAAAGGAATTGAAGTTTTTGATGTGTTTGGTCCAAATGCTAGATAGAGCATGTAACCTCAGGAATGGGGTTGCTAGAAACAGGGTGTCAAGTGAACACTGTCACCCAGAGGGCTGGTGCACCGTCATCAATCTCACCTTGGGTTTCAACTTGTATCCGTGCACCAATGATGTCTAAGTCCAAGTCCCATCCCAAATTTCTCCAGAGTGTTCTAGATTTCTGCATTCAGTTGCATCCTGACTATTTCTTGCAGAGACCCCACATGGACAAAACTGGTCCTTCCAAACCTACAGCACTTAAATCTCTGAATTTCTTATCTTACTGAAATGGCATCAGCATTTACTCAGTGACCCCAGTCAGAAACCCTGGAATTACTCTACCCAAAGCTTGTCATTTTTACCTCTTAGACATCTTTGATCTGTGTCCTCTTCCCAACTCCTGTTATTGCTGGGTGGTAGCATCCACTATCTCTCTCTGAGCTATTGCTTTATACTCCCAACAGGTTTGGTCACTTCTAGGTTTAGTTCCTTAAGTATTCTACCTTTGACATGGCATCTTGACCCTTCAAAACTTAACAGACTACCCACAGCTAGTCCATTTTCCTCTTAAAAATACTGTTAAAAATTGTACAAAATAAATGATAAATAACAGCAAGTTGATACATTATAGGTACTCACATAAATGCTAGGGAGAGTTATTCTGGCAAACGAAATGGTACCTTTATCTTTACAATGCCATTTTTATAACATCATCTGATTAGAGGGTGGTATTCCTGACAAAGCCACTCAGAGTAAGAACAAGGAAACTTCAAACTAATAGAGGATATTTATGAAGAATCCGCAGATGGTATCATACTTGATGAAGGACCAAATGCTTTCCCTCTAAGATCAGGAGAAAGGCAAGGATGTCTACTCTTATCACTGCTATTCAACATTGTACCGAAGGTCCTATCCAGTGCTATTAGGCAAGAAAAAGAAATAAAGGGCATCCAAATTGGATATAAAACTGTATTTGCAGACCAAATGATCTTCTATGTAGAAAATCTGATAGAATTTACAAAAAAGCTGTAAGAACTAATAAGTGAATTCAGTAGGGCTGCAGGATACAAGACAAATGCTCAGAAATCAATAGTATTTTCACATTTGCAGTGAAAAACTGGAAATTAAAATTGAAAAAACACAGAAATGTTAAATATTTAGGAATAAATCTGATGTGACAGATATGTCACTTAAAAAACCTAAAATAATATTACTAAGAGGAATGAAAGAAAACCTAAGTCAATGAAATTCATGGATCAAAAAACTCAATATTGGGCAAAACCTCAATTTCTCAACCAACTCATCTTCGACAAGGCCTCCGCCACCTACCACTGGGGAGAGGAGAACCTATTCAGTAAATGGTGCTGGGAAAACTGGCTGACCACATGCAGAAGATTGAAACAGGACCCCTATCTATTCCCATGCACAAAGATTAAATCCAAATGGATCAGAGACCTAAATGTAAAACCTCAAACCATAAGAACCTTAGAAAATGAAGGAAATACCCTCATGGAAATTGGAACTGGCATCCAACTCCTGAACAAAACCCGAAACCCACAGGTCATAAGAGAGAAGATAGACACGTGGGACCTTATTAAACTGACAAGCTTCTGCAAGGCCAAAGAAACCATCAAGAGAGCAGGAAGACAGCCTACAGACTGGGAAAAAGTATTTGCCAACACCAGGTCTGACAAAGGCTTAACATCCTGGATCTACAAGGAACTGAAACGTGCTGAAAAGAAAAAAACAAACAACCCCATTATCAAATGGGCAAAAGATATGAACAGACACTTCACAAAAGAGGACATCCGAGCAGCCAACAAACACATGAAGAAATGTTCAACCTCACTAATCATCAGGGAGATGCAAATCAAAACCACACTGAGATACCACCTAACTCCAGTCAGAATGGCAATTATCAACAACTCAAAAAATAACAGCTGCTGCAGAGGGTGTGGTGAAAAGGGAACACTTCTACACTGTTGGTGGGAGTGTAAACTAGTGCAACCTCTGTGAAAAGCAGTGTGGCGATTCCTAAAAGCTCTAAATATCGACCTCCCATATAACCCCGTAATCCCCCTACTGGGAATATACCCTGAAGAACTCAAATCACTCTATAAAAAAGATACCTGCACACGTATGTTTATTGCAGCGTTGTTCACAATAGCAAGAACCTGGAAACAACCATGCTGCCCATCAAAAGAGGACTGGATTAAAAAAATGTAGTACATATACATGATGGAATACTACGCAGCCATAAAAAAGAACAAAATCGGCCGGGCTCGGTGGCTCAGCCTGTAATCCCGCGCCTTTGGGAGGCTGAGGTGAGTGGATTGCCTGAGCCCATGGGTTCGAGACCCACCTGGGCAGCAAGACCTCATCTCTACAATAAATCAAAAAAAAAAGCCAGGCGTGGTAGCCGGGCGTGGTAGCCTGTAATTCCGGCTACTCAGAAGGCTGAGGCGGAAGGATCGCTGGAGCCCTGCAGGTCGAGGCTGCGGTGGCCGGGAGCGGCCACTGCACTCCAGTCTGGGCGACAGAGTGAGACTCCAACTCAAAAAAAAAAAAAAAAAAAAAAAAAGAACAAAATCATGAATTTCACAGCAACCTGGATGGAACTTGAGTCTATAATACTGAGTGACCTCTCACAGGAACAAAGATTCGAGTATCACATGCTCTCACTCATATAATGGACCTTGAACATCCAATGTAATACTATAAGAAAATGACTGACGGTACTGGGAAACTATGGGGCGGGATGGGATTAACAGTAGCAAATATCTGTCTGGGGAAGGGGAAACACCTCTTATCAACAGGGTGCCTGAATGAAACATAATTGTACACCTAACCCTTAACTGTACCCCACAAAACCATAATAAAAAATATTGATTAAAAAAAGAAAAGCGTGTAGCACAGTGGCTGGCAGTAAATAAAACTTCAATAGAGAGCAAAAAAAAACAACTCAATATTGTTAAGATATCTTTCCAAACTGATCTATAGATTCAAGGCAATCCCAATCAAAATCATAGCAGGTTTTTTTTGGGGGGGGATGAAAATTGAAAAACAACAAAATTTCATATGGAAATACAAAAGATCAAGAATAAGCAAAATACAGTTAAGAAAGAAGAAAGAGGACTAATATTTCTTGAACTTGACATAAAGCTACAATGAAGAGAGTGTGATACTGGCATAAAGATAGACAAACTGGTTAGTGGAGAGAGCAGAATTCAGGATTGGACCAACAAATAAATGAATGACTGATTTTTGACAAAGGTGCAAAGGCAATTAAGTGGAGAAAAACAATCTTTCCAACAAATAGTGATAAGAACAATTGGATGTCCATACGCAAAAGGTAACTTTGATCTATATACTTCATATCACATGCAAAAACTAACTCAAAATGGAACACGGACATAAATGTAATCTCTAAAACAATAGATTTCCATAGAAGAAAATGTAGGAGAAAAATCTCTGATTCATAAAAAGAAAATTAATAAATTGGACTTTATCAAAATTAAAATCTGCTTTTTGAAAGACACCATGAAGAGAATTAAAGACACAGATGAGTAGAAAATATTTGCAAGGCATATATTTGGTAAAGAACTTGTATCCAAATATATGAGGGTATCTTATTACTCAATAATAGAGAAGAAACAATGCAATTAAACAATGGGCAAAACATACGGTCACTTTCCCAAAATACCGAAGGCAAATAAGCACATGAAAATATGTCCAGTATCATTAGTCATTAAAGAAATTAAAGCCACTGTGCCATGTCACTGCCTACATATTAGAATGGCTAAAATTAAGAGACTGACCACATCAGGTGTTCGGGAGAATGTGAAGGAACCGGAATTCACATATATTATTTATTTATTTATTTTTGAGTTGGAGTCTCACTCCATTGCCCAGGCTGGAGTGTAGTGGCAAACTCACGGCCACTCCAGTGTCGACCTGCTGGGCTTCAGTGATCCTTCCATCTCAGCCTTCCAAGTACCCAGAACTACAGGTGCATGCCACCATGCCTGGCTAATATTTTATTTATTGTAGAGACAAGGTCTCACCAAGTTACCCAGGCTGGTCTTGAACCCACAGGCTTGGGCAATCCTCTCGCCTCAGCCTCCCAAAGTGCTGGGATTACAGGCTGAGCCATCAAGCGCAGCCTACAGTTTTACTTGTGATAGCCAAATATGGAAACAAAACACCCATCAAAAATTGAGTGGATCAACTGTGGTATATCTATATAATAGAATGCAGTTTTGCAATAAAAGGAATGTTACAGCATGGATGAACCTGAAAATATTCAGGCTGAGAAAGAAGCCAGACCAGAAAGTTTGCATGATGTATGATTCCATTTGTATAAAATTCTATAAAATGTAAACTAATCTGCAGTGACAGAAAGCAGGTCAGTGGTTGCCTGGCGACAGTGGCGGAGAGACAGGAGGGATGGATTACCGAGGGACCAGATGCAATGTGGAGGGGGTGGTAATAGATTCATAGGTGTATACTTATGTCAAGCTAATCCAATTATATAATTTAAATATGTGCAGTTCATTGTATGTCAATTACTCTTAAATATAACTTTTAAAAAATGCAATGCTAGGCTAGGTGTAGTGGCTCCCACCTGTAATCCCAGCACTTTGGGAGGCCAAGGTGAGAGGACTGCTTGAGCCCAGGAGTTCAAGGCCAGCCTGGGCAAGATAGCCAGACTCTGTTTCTACAAAAATAAAAACAAAAACAAAAACATTTAACAAGGTGTGGTAGCTCATGCCTATAGTCCCAGCTACTTGGGAGGCTGAGGTGGAAGAACTGCCTGAACCCAGAAAGTCAAGGCTGTGGTAAGCCATGATCATGCCATTGCACAGAGTGAGACCTCAACTCAAAAAAAAAAAAATGCAAAGCTCTACCTTTCCCCGGTGCATTCAACCAAGAATTCAGAAATGTTCTGTATTGTACTCCAGCTAATAAAATTAATAAACACAAGTGAAAATAATTCTGATTCCATCACCTGTATCAAGAACGAGTGAAAAATATACATGTATATTTGTATTACATTTTTCACTTAAAAATGTATGTATGCCGGGCTCAGTGGCTCAGCCTGTAATCCTGCGCCTTTGGGAGGCTGAGGTGAGTAGATTGCCTGAGCCCGCAGGTTCAAGACCCGCCTGGGCAGGCGAGACCTCATCTCTACAATAAAATAAAATAAAAATTAGCCAAGTGTGGTAGCGCACGCCTGTAATTCCGGCTATTAGGAAGGCTGAGGCGGAAGGATCGCCGGAGCCCAGCAGGTCGAGGCTGCGGTGGCTGGGAGTGGCCACTGCACTCCAGTCTGGGCTACAGAGTGAGACTCCGACTCAAAAAAAAAAAAAATATGTATATTTTTCACTTAAGCACTTTCTTATCCTGAATTATGTCTTTAGTTTGAATGTGCACACAGTAAGATTTCAAGAACATCTGAAAGAATGTCTGCTTTGACATTCATTGTTACAGTGAGTTGCCCAGAGAAGGTGCTCAACATACACTAGATAAAGAAGAAACAAGTACATGAGTGAAAAGCCAAAATGAAAAAAAAGGAGGCATTTCTTGACAGTTTCTTTGCAAGCTACCAAAAAAGTCGTGAAATGTTTTAGGCCAGAGAACTTCCAGAAGAGGATAAACATTGGTTATCCTAGCTGGCTTGGGTACAGCCTTGCTAGACATCAAAGGGCTGGACAGAATTAACTACTCGGGAGATGCTTCCCACAGTTTCCGATGCTGCCCTCTTCAGACTAATCCGATGGAACGCTCCGGATGTAAGAGCAGCTGAATCCTCTCACCAGCTTGGAAGCTGGATCTCAGGCCCTGCTGATTGCTGAAATGACACCACACATTCAGTGAAAAATACTTGAAATGTCCTGGTCATTGACTACATCGAGTTGGCTCTGTTCTGTGCAATTTCAGGCATAGTTGGTGGGAAAACCTTATAACTCATGGTTATATATGTACATGTGTGCGTGTATTTATTTATTTATTCTTGAGTCGGAGTCTCCCAGTTGCCCAGGCTGGGGTGCAGCGGCATATTCACGGCCACCGCAGCCTTGACCTGCTGGGCTCAGGTGACCCTTCCGCCACATCCTTCCAAGTAGCTGGAACCACAGGTGTGCACCACTGCACTCAGTTAATAGATTTATTGTAGAGACAAGATCTCACTAAGTTGCCCAGGCTGATCTTGAAGCCCTGGGCTCAGGCAATACTCTCACCTCCACCTTCCAAAGTACTGGGATTATAGGCGTAAACTAACACACCCGGCATAACTCATAGTCATTTAAATGCCAACTTAGCTTTATATGGTTGGTGTTCTATAATATCCTCATGTAGACACGAGTAAAAATAATGCTGCTCAGAAACTGGTATGAGATAAACAAAAAAAAAAATCTTAAGAATACAGATGTAAATATCACAATCAAAAAGCTTAATCTAGTGGACAAGCACGCCAAATTACTATTTTTTCAAACTTAGAACATCAATAAAAATAAGCCATGTATGAGGCCAAAAAAAAATCTCAATACACTAATTTGTTTTATGTTGTCATAGCATATAAGACATTATTTTATAATTACCCAATAAAACTGGAAATCATTATTCAAATTAGTGAAAAACTAGCCAGGCTCATGCCTGTAATCCCAGCGCTTTTGGAGGTTGAAGCAGGTAGGTTGCTTGAACCCAGTTTGAGACCTGCCTGGGCAACATAACGAGATCTTATCTCTACAAAAAAATTTAAAAATGAGCCAGGTATGGCGTGCAAACTTGTAGTCCCAGCTACTCGGGATGCTGAGGCAGAAGGATTGCCTGGGCCCAGGAGGTCATGGCTGCAGTAGCTGTGATCGGGCCACTGCATTCCAACCTGAGCAACAGAGACCCCAACTCAGAAAAGAAATTATTAATAGCAAAAAAAATTATCTCTCAATCTGATGCTGATAATAATAATTCATTGTGCATTTCTCCTGGTCAGATCCTATGCTAAATATTTCTATACAGTATTTCATTTATCTTTGCAAGTGTGGTGCTAACATTATCTCCATTTTACGGAGGAGAAAATGCATTGAAGAGCCAAGAAACTCCATCAAGTAAATAATTACAACCAGCCTACTCTTCCTTTAATAACAAAATCTATAAAATATAAATTTCTCCTTTTATTTTTTGCTTCCCAACGAATTCTAGGCCCTTCCTTTTTGCTTCTATCTTCCATATCCCTGATTTCTAGGGAGCATCTTGCCCACAGGGCATCCATCTTGTCTGTCCCCAACCTGATTTCTGGGCCATTTTCTATGACTAGCAACAGAGTCAAATGTGGAATTTCAAAAGGTATCCTTCCAGAAAGTAGAATTCCTTTCTACGCTCAAGTGTTGAAAAAGAGCCACCAAGTTCTTACCTCCACCTAGGAATAAAATTCCAACTCAGGATTCCAAACACGTCTGTGTATCATACAAGGTTTCAGAGTGTGGCATGTTTGTTTAATTGCTGGGGAGTCCTAGCCAGCTGCAAGAAATTTGGTCAAAACTGGGAACTAATTAGCCAGGCATGTTGGCGCCTACCTATTGTTTCAGCTTCTCAGGAGGCTGAGATGGGAGGATCGCTTGAACCAGGACTTTGAGGCAGTGGTGAGTTATGATTGTGCCACTGCACAATCCCGTGCACTCTGGATGTACAGACCCCTGTGATTTCCCCAAATGTGGGAAACTCAACTCATACAATGCAGTTGAGTTTCCCACATTTGGGGAAATCACAGGGGTCTGTAAACCTAAACTTCATGTAAGCAAAATCCACATCTTTATACTCCCATAAAATATAACTAAATATTTATATTATTAACTTATGATGATACTGAGAAACAGAAGCTTAATTCTTGAAGTAGATAAACTTTTAGGTTTATTTTGTGTCAAATTCATACTTATCTTACTCATTTTATTAATACTATTAGTAATTAGAATGTGAAGGCAGGTATTTTCACAGTGCCAAATCTAAAAAAAAATCCATATTTCAGAATCTTGTTAGATTTTTTAAAATTTTTCTCTTTTGATTACTAAAGAAATATGTTTGTTGCAGAATATTTAGAAAGCACAAACATGTCAATAAAGGGAAACAGAAAGTGTTCTATGACCTCACCAATCAAGACAACCACTGTCAATATGTTGGTGTATTTGCTTCCAGACTCAAGGCCTGGTCCTCCCATCCCCACCTTCCAGATTCAGCCTCAGAGCCCATCCTCAGCCGGGAGAGTGAATTCAACCGTGTGAATGGTACCACAAGGCAGGAGGAACCAACCATGTGAGATAAAGGAGTGATGTCCTGGTGTGAGAAAACAAGCAGTGCTAGACACTCTGAAATCTTTCTCCTAAAGGGGCAGTGGCTTCCCAGAACCCAGGGGACTGTGGTTCTGGAGCACTGGTTCTGTGGATCTGTCTCCTCCTCTGACTTCTCTTTTTGCTTGTTTGTTTTTTTCCCCCCCTACCACAAGTTATGCAGTTGAGTTTCCCACATTTGGGGAAATCACGGGGGTCTGTACATCCAGAGTGCAACGGATAAGCCTCGCCTGGAAAAATAATCTTCGCGATCACGGTATCTCCCTTGCCAGGTAAGGATCATCCTCTGATATCTCAGGAGTAGCTTGTAACCTGGATTTTTATGTGAAATATCCTGATTTGCAAATGTTGGCTTTAGGTTTTAAAAACCACTATGTAGGCCAAAGAAACCAAAACTATGTACCAATTGGGGCTTCTTGTTTAACCCACTTCCTGGTGCCACATGGTAGAACTTCAGGAAACATCTGGAGTCAGTGCCTTAAACCTTCATTTTCAAACAGGCGATTTGTGTACAACCCTGTCTTCAAGGGTGAACCTAGGTGAGAAACAGCTATAAAATTCTGCAAACAGCCGTCCTCTCCTGGAGATTCCCCATGCAAGGAAGCACGTGGAAGCCTCTCAAATCTCGCAGCAAAGAAACAATCCTGCTTCCCTTGTTTATCTGGCGTTTTCCACACTTAGCTGAATACAGAACTTTCTTTCCCCTTTTGTCTGCATGATGACTGTGAGCATCCTTCAGGCCTGATGTTCTGCAAAACACAGTGTGGAAAGTTCTGCCTTAACACAATGCTGTTTCCCTAATGGCCGCTGAAGAGAAACCAGAACAAGCTTTATGATGTGTCTTCCATCCCTGCACTCGGCCTCTCTGTAGATCCCCTCCCCCTACAAGTAAGAGGGGCCTTGATGTTATGTAACCAATGCATATCAACCACTTTTATGTGCTCAAGAGGGTGGGGTAAGTACTTTTTTTTTTTTAATTTTAAAGATGTGGGGTACAATTCAGGGTTAGGTATACAAACACTGATTATGCAAGTACCCTTGTTGATGAGGTACCCTGGGTTCTGGGAAGCCACTACCTCTTTAGGAGAAAGATGTCAGAGTGTCTAGCACTGCTTGTTTTCTCACACCAGGACATCACTCCTTTATCTCACGTGGTTGGTTCCTCCCGCCTTGTGGTACCCCCTCCCACCCCTGGCAGTTTCCTTCAATGTCCAATCCCACTCCCTCTCCTGACAGTTTCCCACTCCTGCCAATCCCTTTCTTATAGTATTATGATAATTGTTCAAGGTCCGCTGATGAGTGAGAACATATGGCACTCTGTTCTTCGTTTCTGTGATAGATCACTGAGTACGATCGACTCCAAATCCATCCAATTTGCTGCAAAGTCCCTGTTTGTCCTTCTTTATGGCTGCCTAATATTTCATTGTGTATATGTACCACATTTTTTAACCTAGTCCAGCTTCGATGGGCAACATGGTTGGTTCCATGTTTTTGCTATTATGAATAGAGCTGCAACAAACATGCATGTGCAGGTATCTTTTTTGTAGAATGATCTGAGTTCCTGCGGGTGTATTCCCAACAGGGGAACTGCTGGGTTATATGGAAGGTCAATTTCTAGTTCTTTCAGAAATTGCCACACTATTGGGGTGAGTACTTTCAAATAACACATATGAAGCTCGGGAGTCTGACACAAGTTAAACGAATTGTCTTTATAATTTATACTGACAAAGGAAGACTCAAATGTTCACTCTTCTGGTACACACCAACTATTAGAAGAGGGAAAATGAAGCCAAAATATGGTTTATATTTTTCTGCAGATTGTCCACAAAGTAGACAGAGAACAACTGAAAGTCGACAATGTTCTCACTAAATCAGTAATTACTGTGTTACACACAAACCCGTACTTTTCTGGTTGCTGAAACAAGTTTCTCCACAAAGGATCAGCTATCACTCCACCTTGATGAAATGCTATCCTATTAGGGAGGTCAGTTTTTTTTCCATCTGTGATTGCTTGTGGTTTTACTTTAGTCTTTACAGAGAGGTAGAAGTTTGGCTCATAATTCAATAAAATTATTTTTGTGGTTTTCCATTTTTCCACAGTCATTCTTCTAAAATTCTCAAAAGAACACAGATTCAGCTTTCACGACTTGTTTTTGTCAGAGCTTTATTTTCTACCTACTAATTATCTGAAAGGCCAGGTGTTTAACTGTGGTTTTTCTAAATTCCCCTCTTCTAAATTCAGATCTATTTCTTAAGAAGTTTATGGTCACAAGGCATTTGAAATTTGGGAGAACAAGCATCAAATTCTCAACATAATTCAGACTTGAAACTAAAATATAATATTTGCAAATGTTTATTTTTCTGCCATTCCAGGAGAGGCACCATAAGAAATAAAATTCTTTAAATCGCTTAATATGAGTTCTTTGTATTGTTTGGAAGGTAGTACACACACACACACACACACACACACACACACACACACACACACCCCACTATACAGATATACATATAAAGCTTCTTTTCCTAAAAAAAAGTCTACAAATTTAACTTCCACTTCAAAACATCAAAACAACTTTAGTGAATGCCCAGATCTAACTACTTACTTGTGAAAACAAATGGCTGGGCAAACACATGTAAACATATTGTCAGAGCTGGGAGGTGGGGATGCATTAAGATGACTTTATTAGCTACTAAAAGATATCAGAAATTCTGACTTCTTGTGAACATTCTCTCTCCTTTTCCCAGACCAAACACGTTAGTCATTTGAATCTTATTTTCATATCCTGTAGCTGTCAAACACTTTTCCTTGACATGAATCCAAAGCTGTAATTTTCTACATGCACTACTCTTTTTTTGGAGGAGGTATGTGGTTTTGGCTGATGTTGTTTTGTCTACATTCCTTGCAAACGCCTCTTCCGATGCAATGCTTCACAGAAGGCTGCCTCTTATACTGATCCTAATGTGGGGGAAGAAACCACATACGCATATATGTCTATGCCTAAGCAGCCTTGGACTTTTTTATTTTTATTTTTATTTTTGAAGTTGGACTCTCACTCTGTCACCCAGGCTGGAGTGCAGTGGCATGATCACAGCCACTGCAGCCTCGACCTGCTGGACTCAGGTGATCCTTCCGCCTCAGCCTTCCAAGTAGCTGGAATTACAGGCACACACCACCATACTCAGTTAGTTTTTTTGTTTTTTGTTTTAGAGTCGGAGTCTCACTCTGTCGCCCAGGCTGGAGTACAGTGGCATGCTCACGGTCACCACAGCCTCGACCTGCTGGGCTCGGGCTATCCTTCTGCCTCAGTCTTCCAAGTAGCTGGAATTACAAGCACGTGCCACCATGCCTGGCTAATTTTTTGATTTATTGTAGAGATGAGGTCTCACCAATTTGCCCAGGCTGGCCTCGAACTTATAGGCTCAGGGAATCCTCTTGCCTCAGTCTCCCAAATGCTGGGACTACAGGTGTGAGCCACCACACCTGGTCAGTCTTGGATTTTCAAACAGGTATTATAAAATTTAATCAACCTCTGAGTTCTCATTTGCAAGTAGTGGCCATGTGTTCTTCAGATACATAAAATTCTCAAATCTACATTACAGCCTCAGATTTGGGCTCATATATCCAACTATCCGATGGGCATTTCCATCTGGATACTCAGGGTCACCCAAAACTCAAAGTGACCAGAACTGCAATCATCACAATCTCTAAACTGCTACCTGTCCTGGCTTCTCTTGGCCATGAAGTTTCTAACTTGGGAGACAATTGTAAATTTCCTTCTCTCACCACCAGTACACACACTGTTTACCAGGTACCAAAATTTCACCTCCGAGATTCACGGCTACCTCTATTCCTGCCACTCCTGTCCTAATGCAGATCTCCATGGACCTTTGCCTTGATTCTGTAACAACTTTCTCTCTACCTCCAGGGCCCTGCCTCTCAAAGGTATCCCAAACGTGGTGCCACTGGCTCCATCTAAGAGGCATGTGATGAGTTCGTTCTCTCGCTTAAATTGTTTCAACGGCTCCCTACCGCCTATGGCACTGACGGGGCAAATGCAATGTTATCTCCATTTCAGACCCTGGTATGACCAGACACCAGCTCACCTTTATATATAACCATCTCTTACGACTGCCTCTTCTGCAACTCACCTGCATGGAGTTAACAACCCAAGGGCTGTTTCTCTCTGTGATGTGTATGTGTTCTTAATTCCCTTCCCTCGCTCCCTGCACTATATGTGAACACCCTTCTCAACTTCTCAGGCTCTGTTAAGAGGCCATTTTGGTTCCCTGCAGTGGAGTTAACGGTTCCTCACTGTACAACTATCTGACACTGCACTGGTTTCCTATGCTACTTTACAATTATCTGCCTCCATATCCATCTCCCTTGCAGGAATTAACTCAT
This sequence comes from Cephalopachus bancanus, assembly GCA_027257055.1. NCBI lineage: Eukaryota > Metazoa > Chordata > Mammalia > Primates > Tarsiidae > Cephalopachus > Cephalopachus bancanus. The sequence continues at coordinate 747,302 of JAPVLO010000233.1, forward strand.
GTCTTATGTGTCTTTGTTTGCCCAGTGCCTACCACAGCACCTGGCATACAGTAAGCACTCAAGTGTTTGCTGGACCGTGGAACTAGAGGCGCACTTCTCCCAAGTTGCTGGCCTGCCTATGTCTTATAGGGGGTGTGTGCATTGCTGCAGATGACACCCATCGCCACAAGTGGGGAGCAAATGTGGACCCAAGGAGAATTGTGTCTTCTGACTCCTTGCATATTCTAAAGGCAGTCGGGAGCTTTAGGAGTTATATTTTCACACACTTCAACAAACACAAACACCTAACAAGTTGATATCAGAGGAAGAAAGACAATTAGAGAAAGGAAACTAGGAGAAAATTTCAAGACCAGCTGAAACTTTCAGTGAAATTTTCAGATAAAAGGTTGTCGCAGAAGAATGAAGTTGGAACCTTAACTCTAACCTTACAAGGCTGATTTTCTTGATTCACAAATGGCTCAAATGTGACTCAACAACTGCTGCAGTTATGTTTCAAAATAAGTGCAAAAGAAAAACAAAGAGAGAAAGTATATGTATTTCTTTTAGATACACACAAAAGAGGAAGAAAGGGAAGCAGATTCTAGTACTGTTCTGTGTAATTGGCATTTCTAGATTCTAGGTGATAGAGTAGGTTTAGACAATGACGACACCCCTGTTCCAAAGGAGGAATAAGAGTGAGGGTTAGACTTTGATCACAGAAAGGAAGGGAGTCGGCAGGTGGGACGATGGCTATCCTGTCCACCACAGTGACTGTGCCTCCCTGTGTGCCCCATTTCTCTTCTGGGAGTGCCTGCCTCTCACACAACCAGGGCGCATGAAGGCACAAGCAGGGAATCCACCAGGAGTGGACAGTTGCTATGATTCCATTTCAAATCATGCAATAAACATTTACTGGGCTCTTCCATGGATCGGAGATATAACTCCAGGGTTGGGAGGTGGAATAAAGGATGGGGCAGAACTGGCTGGGCATGGTGGCTCACGTCTGTAACCTGAACACTTTGGGAGGCTGCGGCGAAAGGATTGCTTAAGCCCAGGATTTCGAGATCAGCCTGGGCAACATGGCGAGACCTTGTCTTTACAAGAAATAAAACAATTTACCTGGGTGTGGTGGCATGCAACTGTAGTCCCAGCTACTCGGGTGGCTGAGGTAGAAGGATTGCCTGCACTCAGGAGGGCAAGACTGTGGTGAGCCATGATTGTGCCACTGCACTCCAGCCTGGGCAACAGAGTGAGACCTGACTCAGAAAAAAATTGGGCAGAGTTCCTGATCTTGAGAAGTGTATAACATAAGAACCAAGGCAGATAGAGCTCTACAACCAGATTAGAAAAAACTAGTCAACATAATTTGTGCCAACAAATGATGCAATGTTTTTGCTCTGAATTTCACAAATGCAGCCGACTATGCTGCTGTCTGCTCTCAAGTTCAAAGGGTTATCAAGGTGCCATTTTGAGGACAGAATAAAATGCAGTATTTTGGAGGCCAAATTAAGAATGCATACTTAAAATTAAGTACTATTCATATAGCTTCTAGAAAGCTACAAGATTTAAAATTTAAAAACCACAAAAAAATTAAAATCAAGCTGTGATGTATACCAATTTTCAGGAGGAACAGAGCAGGGCAAATACCCACCTTTAAATGGCTTCAGCTTCATCTTTGTTTAATTAGAAATCAATCAATTTATGGTATGACTAAAAGGAAGACCTTTTGGAAAGCAGTTAGCTGCATTTTCAAGTAGTATATAAAACATCCTGTGAATGTTCTCGACCCTCGATGGTAAATGTGTTTCTTGTAGTACTGGCAGTCAGCCCTGTGAGGTAGAAAGAGCCCAGGGAGTTCCTATTTCTGGAATCTCACAATAGGTTAGTCAGATGCCCGAGCTGTTCTGAGGATTAAAGAAGACACCCAGCAGAAAGCACAGCTCACATGCCCAGGACTGAGCATTTGTTCAGGGAAAGCAATTTCTTGTTTCCTACCCTTTTAATTTCTAAATCAAACGATATGGAACAATCCTGGAACAAGAACTTCAATATGGAGGGTGGGTCAGGGAATGGCTAGTTTTTAAAGGTCTTATAGTGTTGTGATTTGATCCCTCAAGGATTTTTATGTAATACTATGATAAAAATAAATTTTAATAAAGGATAATAAGCTACAAATCATATCGTAATCTCCTGGGAAACAGCTGACAATACACTGTATGAAGGTGAACAAGGCATTATCCTAGACCTTAATGAATTAACCATCTAGTATTATGTTGCTTTTGTCAGATGAAGGAAAACTGAAATTGTAATCTGAAGATTGAGTGTGATTCCAAATTCTGGCATTTATTAGCTGTGTGATCTAGGGTAAGTTAGTGAACTTCTCTGAGCTTCTGTGTCTTCATCTTTAAAGAATGATAACATCATCTACATAGGAACTGGGTGTGGAGGAATAAACAAAATAGTTCTTGTGAAAGTCCCTCCTGATTACAGGGCTTGGCACAGAGTCAGACCTTTATAAACATTGGTTGACTCTGAATCTTTGCGAGCTGCACTGGATTTTCCTGGTAACTTTGGTAATAAAAGTAAAACCTCATCTTCATGCAATGCAGAAAAACAGAAGTAAAAAGCCAGTGAGCAGCATTATAAATAAAATGAAGAAAGCCCAGACAAAACAGACACTTTGCACAAAGGGAGTAAAATCATTTCCATTAAAGTAACATTCCAAAGCCAGGCTCGGTGGCTCAGCCTCTAATCCCGCGCCTTTGGGAGGCTGAGGTGAGTGGATTGCCTGAGGCCGCTGGTTCGAGAACCGCCTGGGCAGAGAGACCTCATCTCTACAATAAATCAAAAAATCAGCTGGGCGTGGTAGCACATGCCTGTAATTCTGGCTACTCGGAAGGCTGAGGCAGAAGATCGCTGGAGCCCAGCAGGTCGAGGTTGTGGTGGCCAGGAGCGGCCACTGCACTCCAGTCTGGGCGACAGAGTGAGACTCCGACTCAAAAAAAAAAAAAAAAAGTAACATTCCACATTTTCCATAGAGATCACTGCAGATTCCTTTAGCTTTGTTTTTGTCTGATTAGTAAGCGATCAACTTATGATATGACCATAAGGAAGATCATTTGAAAAGGGGCTACATTTTCATGTAGTATTTAAGGTTCCTTTGGGTTTTGGACTTTTCTACTGTATGTGTGTGTACGTGCGAGTATTGGTATGAAATATACGTATATACACACATGTGTACACTCACATCCATGTTTTCATGCCTTTACTATTTGAGATCATCAATATCCAGTGTCAACTTGAGCTTTTAACAAGCACAACCCTTAGTGACTTAAAAGGAAGAAAAACTCCGTTTGGAAGTGAGGACCAGAGGAAGACCCAAACTCCAACTGTATGTAGACCACCGTGTACCTAATCCTGACTTGTACCCCATATCTTTAAAATAAAAATAAATTTTAAAAAACTCACTGTTGAATCTATGTCCACACTCCTCCTTCGTTTTCTGCTCCACCCATTCTATCTTTTCACAAACACAAGCCAGGGCAAGACGGGGAAAGGGAGAGGGCGCACGGCCCTAGGCAGGATAGGGCTCTGATTAATTAAGCTGCTCTTACCCCATTTAGTCAACTCCTCTCCAAGCCTTCTCCCCAGTGGCTCTGGAGTGAACACTCAATCAGGTCATGCTGGAACCATGGCATGTGGGAAGGAGGGGGCATGGTTCTCCACGGGAACCCTGAGTGGGAAGAATGAGGTTTGCGGTCCCTGAGCTCTGGCTTAGAGCTGGCTTACGCTAGGTAGCAGAGGCAATGAGCTGCCCCTTTAAGACAGATGCCCTGACCCTACCTGAATCAACAGAAGGTTTATTTATTTGCCCTGTGTCAACGCAAACTAATCTCTGTTTCAGAGGAAGAAAAAAGTCTGCTCTGAGAGCACCAAGCTGGTTACGTGAAGTCTTGGTCATTCCCAAGGGGTTTCCCAGCCTGTGATGGCATCTGGGTCACAGTCCCACTAGAAATGGTCCCACTTAATTTTCCTTTTTTTTTTTTTTTTGAGTCAGAGTCTCACTCTGTCGCCTAGGCTGGAGTACAGTGGCACTCACGGCCACCCCAGCATCTACCCTCTGGGCTCAGGTGATCCTCCCGCCTCAGTCTTCCAAGTAGCTGGAACTACAGGTGCACGCCACCACACCCAGCTAATTTTTTTGATTCGTTGTAGAGATGATTTATTGTAGAGACCGGCCAAGTTGCCCAGGGGCTCAGGCAATCCCCTCACCTCGGCCTCCAAAGTGCTGGGATTACAGGCTTGAGCCACTATGCCCTGTCTACTTCATTCTTTTTCGATTGAGAAGTCCGATACTTACTTTGATTCTGCAACTAGTTGGCTGTGGAACAAGCCTTTTAACCTGTTTGCTTTCAGAATCTGGAAAACACAAGGTTTGAATGATATGGTTTGGACATCATCACAGTCTCCAAATGTCTGTGATTCCATAGGACACAATGTAAAAATTTTAAACTAAGATTTCTGTTATTAAAGAGTAACAAGTCAAAAATATTAAATATTAAACTTTAAAAAATTAAAACTTCTGCCAAAGATAAAGATTAGGTCAGAGAAAAAGTACAAATTCACTGCTTTAGGGATAATAAAAAAAGATGTAGTCACAGATGTACATGAGGGCACCCCAAAAACCCCCAATTTTTTTTTGGAGGGCGGGCCCCTTATAGAACAGGCTTCCCTGGCTAGGTAGGTGTTCTAGGAACCCATCTGCATCAGCATACCAGCTAGCATTGTTGTGAGAGGCTGTGTTGCAAAAGAAATGTCCCACATTGTGGCAAACAGGTGACTGGTTCTTTCACCATGACAACACACCTGCCCACACTGCACTGAGTGTTCGGCAGTTTTTAACCAAAAATGACATGACCCCTGTGTCCTACCCTCCCTATTCACCCAGTGTCACCCCGAATGACTTTTTTGGGTTTCCCTGGATGAAAAAAGTCCCCAAAGGGAAACATTTGCCCATATGGAAGAGGTGAAACAAAAAAAATGGCAGAAGCACTAAACAGCATCAAAACTGATGAGTTCAAAAACTGTTTTGAACAGTGGAAAAAGTGTCTTGACAGGTGTAACTAAAGTAAAATTTTGAAATCCTAATGTACAAATAATTATGGAAGACATTGTAGCAATGATTAAAAATAAAACACAATTTCCCCAAATCCACTAGTGTCAAATTACTTTATCAGCAAATGTTAAGAAAAAAAAAAAACAAGCCGGGCTCGGTGGCTCAGCCTGTAATCCCGCGCCTTGGGAGGCTGAGGTGAGTGGATTGCCTGAGCCCGCGGGTTCGAGACCCGCCTGGGCAGCGAGACCTCATCTCTACAATAAATCAAAAAATCAGCTGGGCGTGGTAGCGCATGTCTGTAATTCCAGCTACTTGGAAGGCTGAGGTGGGAGGATCGCCGGAGCCCAGCAGGTCGAGGCTGCGGTGGCCGGAAGTGGCCACTGCACTCCAGTCTGGGTGACAGAGTGAGACTCCAACTCAAAAAACAACAACAACAACAAAAAAAAAAACCACTTCTATATTGCTTGAATCATTCTGGAGAATATAATAAGAAGGAAACATTTCCAATTCACTGAATAAAACTGACATATCCTTGATATTAAAAGCAGAAAACACAGTGCCAAAAACAAATAAGCAAAGCAAAAACCTATAGTCTGATATTACTTAGAGGTATAGATGTAGTAATTCTAAATAAAATATTAGGAAATCAAATGTAAAGATAATTCTGACTCAGAGGACAAACATTATTTGTAGCTCGTAAGATTGTGTACCTAGACAATATAAGAGAATCATAAAAATCTATAAAATCTATCAGACATAAGGTGACGTAGTTATACAAGTATATAAAGGTCCCTTCCTACCTAGAGACAAAAAAATAAAAAGAAAAAAGAAAATATGAAAAAAAGAAACAATATTTTCAACTACAATGAGAAATATTAAATACCTAAAACTGAACAAGAAATCTGTGGAACCTACACGCAGAAAAGATATTATAAACTATTGCTCAGAGACACAAAAAATAACTTCAAGGCTATTCTCTCCAAATTAGTATCTAATCAGGTGGGTATCCAATAAAAAGCCCAATAAGATTTTTCTTGAAATTTGACAAAATGATCCTAAAATAATAAATGAAATCTGGATGGTTTTAATCAAGAAATCCAAGTTGACATCACTAGTACTGGCACAAACCAACATCCTGTTTGATAGAATAAAATGAGAAGGACACAACATCACTGCCACAATATTCCTGCCAAAAATGCTGAAGTCTAATTTAATCACAAAGAAACATCAGATAAACCCCAAACGAGGAACATTCTACATGTGGAGTTTTTCAAAATAATGAGGTGAAGAAGGATGAAGAATGAAGACCTCCAGTTCCATAATAAAAGAGACTAATGAGATAAAACAACTAAACGCAATGTGTGATCTTGGGTTGGATTCTGGACTGGGAAGGTTGAAGAGAACATGCTGGAGAAGGGGCATAAATATCCATAAAGGACATTATTGGGGCAATTGACGGAAGTCAAATATGGACTGTGGATCAGATGATGTTAAATTTTCTACTTTTTTTTTCTCATTTGGAAAACGTACTGTAGAAGTAAAATAGCCTTGACCTTAACATTGAAGTATTTAGGGTATTTGCACTGCAGTTGTATTGCAACTGACCCTCTCAAATAGCTAAAAAATAAAATAAATATGTGGAGTGTGTGTGCACATACATCTGCATGTAGACAGAAACATAAAGGGAAGGTAAAAGAGAAATAATGTGAATGACAAAGCAAACAGGGAAATAACTGGTGGATTTTGGACTACAGGGGAAATCTTTGTAACATTCTTATAGGGTGTCTATATATTTGTAATTATATCAATATTAAAAGTTAAAATAACTACATATAAATGCAAAAAATATATATGTGTGTGTGTGTAGTGGTTTATACTTGTAGGCATGAAAATATGTTTTAAAACCACAATAATTAAGATAACATGGCAGTCCAAATAACCAGAAAGATGAGTAAAACAGAATAGAAAGTCCAGAAACAGAAGTATTAGTAAGAACTCAAAACATGGTAAAGTTGAAATACCAAATCATCAGGAAAGTCAACTTTAGGGACAGGGAATGATTTTCAAAGTCTGGCTGTGCAGACAGGAAAAAAATTGGTAGATTATAACAAAAAGGATTAGTAGATTTGATCATACACATTAAAAGAAAATGTATGGCAACAAAAACACTACTGACAATATTAAAAGACAAACAACAAAAGGGGAAACATATCACAACATGCATGATAGGTACAAAGTTAAGAGTCTTAAATTATAAAGGTTAACAATACAGTTGGTAGTACTATTTTTTTGTTTGTTTGTTTTTGTTTTTTTTGTTTTTTTTGAGTTGGAGTCTCACTCTGTCGCCCAGACTGGAGTGCAGTGGCCGCTCCCGGCCACCGCAGCCTCGACCCGCTGGGTCCGGCGATCCTTCCACCTCAGCCTTCCAAGTAGCTGGAATTACAGGCATGTGCTACCATGCCCGGCTGATTTTTTGATTTATTGTAGAGATGAGGTCTTGCTGCCCAGGTGGGTCTCAAACCCGCCACTCACCTCAGCCTCCCAAAGGCGAGGGATTACAGGCTGAGCCACTGAGCCCGGCAATTTTTTTTTTTTTTTTTTGAGTTGTAATCTCTCTCACTCTGTCACCAAGGCTGGAGTGCAGTGGCACACTCACGGCTACCACAGCCTCAACCTGCTGGGCTCAGGCTATCCTTCTGTCTCAGCCTTACAAGTAGCTGGAACTACAGGTGCGCACCACCATGCCTGGCTAATTTTTTTTTTTTTTTTAGGTGGAGTCTCACTCTGTCACACTAGTACTATTCCTAGAAATTAGTAGATGTCCAATATATATGTATTTAATTCATAAATAAACTCCAACAAAAAAGTAAGCTAAAGCCATGAGCAAGTAATTCATCAGAGATGAATAATAACAACTAAAAATATGAAAAATGTTCAGCCTTAATAATTATCAAATTAATACATATAAAACAATGAGTTTTCACTGATTGGATTAGCAAAGAGATAGGTATGTATTTACTGATTTGTATTTATTGTATTATGTATTGTATTTTATATATATATATATAAATATATATGCATTTATTGATATGGAAAGATTTTCATGGACACCTTTCCCCTTTCCCTTGGCCAAGGCATAGTCATCTGTTTAAAAAGTCATCCTTTTCCCAAATTGTTCCTTGGTTATATTCTCTTATGATATCTTGTACTCATCCTTCTTCTTCCTCACCCTGATTTTAAATAATGACATCTGTGTCTATTTGATAATATACCAGTTTGGTATCCTCTGAAGCAGGGTATGAAGAGAGCTTGGGTACAGGAGGTTTATTTGGGAGGTGATCCAAAGAACCAGGAGTGAAAGAGTGGAGGACGAGACAGGGACAGAGAAAAGCACATGAAGAATGACTGTGGAGCAGCTACATCTGTGGGTACCAGGCTGACTCCCACTGAGGACATGAGGCTCCATGCAGACATGCCGGCGACTGTCCTATGAAGGATGGGGGCCGGGACGTTTATCTATCTGCTCCACACACCAGCTTCCATCTCCGCTGGCTGAGGCTTGCTTCTGGAATAGGATTGTGTTTAAACAAAGTGAGTTTCTGAGATGTCAGAAAAAAGTGAAGTGGAAACATGCAGACATTCCTTGGTGCGCGCTTGAGATACAAAGGAGTTGTGGTCACACACTAGCCACTGAGAACAGGTGAGGCAGGAATAAGGCAGAGACAGAGAGCAGTGGCCACTGATGCCTTTCAGCGATCCTCACACAAAGTAGGGGCTCGAGATACATCTTTTAAGTGAAAATCAGCTTATAGAATATTATATTTTACATAATCCTGTTTTTTAATTAAAAAAAAGAATGTGTGTGCCAGCACAGGCAATACATACCAGTGTATAGCACATATGGCATTGGAGAAGTTAAAAAGAGAGAATGAAATCATCCCACTATCTTTCCATCATACCACAGAGTAGCAGGGAGGCATTAGAGAGAGGTTGGATGCAGGGAGACCAGTTACGAGGTAACGTGTCGCTGAGGACGACCTGAGATTGGGATGCAGACAAAACGGATGCAGAGAACTAGATAGATAAAAAAGAGATTTTACGATGAAAATAAACAGAACAAAATGGCAGGCTTGGGTGTCCCCGGGAGGAAGCGACACTGTGTGAACAGGAGAGGTCAAAGGTGACTCCAGGGTTTCCAGCTCAAGAGATAGATGACACTATTAAGTTAAGTAATGTAGGAGACCAAAGTTTGGAAGCATACGTGAAGTTCAGTTTGGGGTGTGTCCACTTTGAGGCACCTGAGAGACAGGAGGTGGAAATGGCCAGGAACTACTCCTATGGGATTTGGAGCTCAGGAGAGAACCAGTACTGTAGATTATGCTGGCGTCATCAAGTATGGTATCTCGATGATAAATGAAACCAAAGAAAATACAAGATTGCCCCAAAACAGAACATTTGGAATAGGGAACAAGGTGAGGGCAAACCCAGCAACAGCTACATTTAAATTTCTCTTTTCAGGAAAGAGAAAGAGTAGCAACTAAAATGAGAGAGAACTAAAGACAATAATATCATGCAAGTAAAGTTTGAGCACCCTTATTGATGTCAGGGGACACCCCCCCACCTGCCCTGGCAGTGTCCCGCTACTGCCAATCCCTTTCTTGTGGTATTAAGATAAATGTTCAGAGTCCACTTATGAGTGAGTACATGTAGTACTCAGATCTTTGTTTCTGTGATAAACCACTGAGTATTACAGAATCTAATCCAAGGTGTGGCAAAGTCCATAATTTTGTTTTTCTTTATGGTTGCGTAATACTCCATTGTGTATATGTACCACATTTCCTTTATCCAGTCCGCTTTCGATGGGCAGCACGGTTGGTTCCATGTCTTTGCGACTCTGAATAATGCTGCTAAAGACAATGCTAGCTTGGAATTCAGGGAAGAAGAGATTTTTTTTTTTTTTGAGTTGGAGTCTCACTCTGTCACCCAGACTGGATGGAGTGCAGTGGCCGCTCCCGGCCACCACAGCCTTGACCTGCTGGGCTCCGGTGATCCTTCCGCCTCAGCTTTCCAAGTAGCCGGAATTACAGGCATGCGCTACCATGCCCAGCTGATTTTTTGATTTATTATAGAGATGAGGTCTCGTTGCCCAGGCGGGTCTCAAACCCGCGGGCTCAGGCAATCCACCCACCTCAGCCTCCCAAAGGTGCGGGATTACAGGTTGAGCCACCGGGCCCGGCCGGAAGAAGAGATTTTTGAGGATATTGTCAAGAAACCAAAGAATAAAGTACTGTGTAGATTCACTGGGCGCTGGGGTACCCTGCTCTTTGAAGTAGAGCCATCCAAAAGAATATTCCACTGAACTGTAAGCTGTGTGAAGGTAGGAACCGTGTCTATCTTACCCACTGTGGGATGGCACAGTGCTTGCCCTGAGAGGGTACTCAGTAAGTGTTGAGTGAATGGAGAAATTAATTTGAGCTGGCCTGTCATGATGCCAGAGCTTAAACCAAAAATACATGTCAGTTGATTGAAATAAAAATTTCCTTGGTGCCTGCATTTAGTAATAGTAGTGAAGGGAAACCACGTCCCAGTGTTTGAAATGGTCTTTCTAATAATGTCTCCTAGTCTTGTTTTCTTCATCCTCTTTTACTATTTTATTTACGTTCAGAAGAAAGATGTTCTTCCACTCAAATGACTATGGCTCAAAGCACCCAGGTAGAATAAGCACATATTGTTAAGAAAGAACAATTGCTTGATTCTTTAAATTTCAAGGGGGATGGGTGTACAATAAAAATATAAATAACTTAACACAGAAAGAATTAACCCTGTAGATATTCCAAAATCAGTCGTCCTCCTAATGAGTATGTTGTCTTTTCTAAGCAGATGTGGAACCTCCATCAGTTAAGTGTATTTTTTTTAAACCTTCTGTTTTACCACAAGTGATTTGAATATCCTGCAGTTTAATGACAATCTTCTCTAAGCTTAGTTCAATTTTGCAAAATTCCATCAAATAATATGTGAGGCATGGATTTGATATTTCAGAGACAGACAGCTCATACTGCCTAAGTCAAATATTAAGTAAATTTAGATGTTTTAAAAATTTGGTTTACATAGGAATTTATGCTAACCATATGAAACCATCCTTAATATAGTCATTAACTTTTCTATTTACATAAAGGTCAGAGTAAACAGCTTTCAAAAAGGTACCAATAATTTTTTCATCACTTTCCCAGTATTTATATGTGGATAAACACATCTACATTTTGAAGAATTAAATAGAGTAATGAAAGGAAGAAAAATTTCATTCCAAAGAGGAACTATATGACCACAAAGATTGGGTTGGCTGTGACAAAAAGAATCCGTTTTGCACACTTGCCATTTTCTCCAAGTCCATTCTCTATCTTGAGGCGTGCCCCTGTTTGGGAAGTAGAGTCAACCAGATTTCTGAAAAGTCCAACACAGGTGCTCGCCTCCTACAATTCAAGTTCACAACAACACCAGTTGCTGTTTGCTCTGGGTTAGATAAGCAGGAGGAATACTTTTAGAATATGAAACTTTATAGTTAATGTGAAAGTCCTAAAAAAGTCATGGAAGGGAAGGAGGCTGTGTGTTTTCCAAAATAAGCTTTGAGTGTGAAGGATTGTTTTTTGCCTTCTCCATCTTCCAAAATTTCAATCTGAGGACAATTGCAGCTCACCCCACTGAGAAGCTTGGCAGTTCAGTTGGTAGCAAGATTCTAGTTGGCCCAGTGCAGCACAGAATGATGTGCTAAGCTGTTGAAAATAAGCTGAAGAATAGTATGGCCCATTTTTTCCCCTTCCATCAACATAAAGGGGAGGTCTTTGAAAAGAATAAAAAGGACACAGTAAGAATGTGCATCTTTTAAAGAAAAAAAAAAAGAATGGAAGGGCAAAGTAGCCTTTCAGCTTAGCTCTAGCAAATCTCTCAACCATTTCCTAGTACCTGTCAGTCTCCTCTTCTTGGGGAAACCACACAGTTAGGCATAAACTAATTAAACACTTTAGTGATTTGTACCATTTCTTTGGAAATAGTGTTGCTTTCGGTATGAAATTGCTCTTCCGCTTTGCTATGGGGGAAAAAAAATCTTTGTATACTTTTCCTATTCTCTCTGCTTTTGCCACAATGCTGTTTAAACTTGGGTTATGGCCCTTCTTTCGAATGTTTGGTGATGACGTTATTCAAGGGACATCCTACTAAAATGAAATTACATTCAACTTGAATTCTAAATTCATTCTCTGCTTGTTTCCTAAGCAGTGGGGGCCATGCACTTTTATCTTCAAACAGTAATTCAGTTCCCGACATCAAACACTAGGAGCAAACCAGCATATACTCAGACTCCCATCTACTTAGCAGCCTGAGAAATGTCATTCCAAGCTATATATGATCCAGTTTCAACCCTCAAAATATTACTCTAAGCTCACCTCCCATAGCAAGTGAAAATGTTCATGTGATGTTAGCTCCCAATTTTATAATTTACAGGCTAGATTCTTGACCTTTCAAAAGAAAACCTTCTTCACCCATTGAATGAACACATGCTAAAATCAATAAGTATTTATCAAATGATTATCTTTGTACAAGGCAATGTATTAAGACAAGCGTATTAAGATACTAAGACACAGTTTCTGTCTTCTTTAGGAATCTAAAATCTATACTGGAAGAGAAGACAGAAAAGTGTGAGCATAGAAACAACAATCCAAGACTTCAATGACCCTTCACAAGATGCAAATGACAGTTCAAAGTAAGTGTGAAAGAGCCACCTTAAGTCAGTCCGTGATTCATTTCCAAATGAACTGCAGAGACAGTAGGAGCCATGAGTTGAAAGCAAGAGATGAAGACTTCATTTGGGGACGGGCAGGAAAATATTAATGGAAAAGACTAACCGGAAACTGGACGGCAAGGAGTGAATAGAATTTATATCAGCAGAGAAACATGAAGAGAATATTCTGGAAAGGGCAAAGGTAGAAGTGGAAGTGTGGCGGTCAGAAAGAACTTCAGGCCATTCCAGCTGCTCCACTTCCACTCTTACTATCTGCCTACCTCTTTACGTCAGCGATGAAGAAAACAGTATATCTTTACCTGGCAAATGATTCCGTTTTTTTTTTGGTTATAACCAGACATAGCAGAACTAAAATAAATGGCTCCAAAATAGCAAGGTGCATAAAATAACAAAACCACTGGCTGCCACTAAGGTTGCCTTAATTATAGCTACTAGTTGCTCAGTATAAGAAATAGGCGTATTTAGAGCAGAGAAAGCAGTCCTAAATTCAGAATGACTTGGTAAATGTTGCCTGTCATATTTGTTCACAAGCACTCTTCCTATCGCCACCCCCGTGACATGGCACAACTGCCTGTCACCAAGAACAGGTGAGGCATGGGGTGGGAGAAAGCCAACCATTCCTACATTCAAGATGCTTCTAGAAGTTTTATGTACATACAAACCAGCAGAGGGCCTTGTTAAGATGCAGATTCTTATCTTTTGATAGGTCTGGGGTGGGGACTGAGATAAATAACATGGGAATAAAGTGGGAAAGACCCACTGGAATGTAAGTTCCAAGAGGAGAGGGTTCTCTGTTTTGTTCATTGATGTACTCTAAGCACCTAGAACAGTGACTGAAGCACTCGATCATTATGTGTGCAAATCCCCACACTAAGAGGGTGAGGACCCAAGCTCTTACACTGAGGGGTCAGTCTTGCAGGGACACTGCTGACTCTCTAAGACTGAGAAAGGTCTGAAGCAGGGGAAGAGTGGCCAGGTGGCCAGAGGTGCATACTGGACCATTTTTAGTCACTGCCTTCCCTGTGGGGCACAGCTCGTCTTAGGCGCCAGCTTACACTTGCCCCGCACTAATGTGCATTAAGACTGACGTGACATAGACTTTGGCCCATGCCTTAGTTTCCTGCAATTTTTCCTGTCCAGCAGCTGTGACGCTCCTTGGGTTGCTCACGCCTGCAGGCTTACGTCTCCCCCCTCACCAAATCTGCATCCAGATTCTGCTTTCTCCAAAACCCTGAGTGGTTTGGCTTAAGATCTGAATTCCATATTACCCTAGTTGTTGAGCTTCTAAGCTTTGGCAAAGTTGAAAGAATTAAGCACTGACTTGGCACCTAGCTCCAAATTACACTGTTACCCTGTGTACTCCTAAAGATCTTGAATCTTGGACCCACAGAAATATCACAGGGTTTTTGAGCAATTGCATGAGTATCAGTAAGGTCTACACATGACATCATTATAACCAGAGAGGTGAAGCTTTTCTTCACACCCAATTAAATTGTCTCTGTGTATTTTATGTTCATTTTCTTTGCCCAGTTTTGTATTAGGCTGCTTCTATATCTCATTGTGTATGGTTTTAAAATCTATTCTGGATACTAATTATCAATTATATCCGGTACAAAATATCATCTCCCAACATTTCATTTTGAATGGACATCCCTAATGTTAACATAGTCAGACTTATCAATTGTAATTGTGTTTTCTGTGTCCTGTCTGAGGAATCCTCCCATGTTATGAGATTTTAAAGATACTTTTTATTATGCATTTGTTGTTCCCACTTAGTTTTTAATGCATCTGGAATTTATTTTTGTATGTGATATAAGGTTTAAAAATACATACATATGTGTGTGTGTACACATATACACATTTTTTTCATATAGAAAGCCAAATGTCCCAGTATCGTTACTGAATATAAATAATTTCCCTTACTTGATCTGCAATGCCAATATCAAGTACCATATATTAGTTTCTTCTACATATGCACAAGTATGTTCTGTGCTAATTTGTTTGGTTTACACACACACACACACACACACACACACACACACGGATGTATTTTTTAACATCCTATCACATATTCTGACTAAATTAGCACGCTAAATATATTTTGATATATTACAGAACAAGCTTCGCCAGATAGATCTTTTAAACATGTCCCAGGTATTTCTTTTTGGTGCTTGCCATATAAATTTTAGGATCAGCTTATAAAATTCCATACTCACAAGCCCACACAAAATCTATTTGGAGTTTTACTGGAGTTTTATTAAGATTTAAAGTCCATTTGGGGGCTGGGCTCGGTGGCTCAGCCTGTAATCCTAGCACCATGGGAAGCTGAGGCGAGTGGACTGCCTGAGCCCACAGGTTCGAGACCAGCCTGGGCAACTTGGGAAGCCCTCATCCCTGCAATAAATAAAAAAATTAGCCAGGTGTGGTAGTGCGCACCTGAGTTCTGGCTACCTGGAAGGTTGAGGTAAAAGGATCACTGGAGCCCAGCAAGTCAACACTGCGGTGGCCATGAACGTGCCACTGCGTTCCAGCCTGGGCGATGGAGTAAGACTCTGACTTAAAAAAAAACAAAACCAATTTGGGGCTGGGTGCATTAGCTCATGCCTTTAATACCAGCACTTTGGGACGCTGGGGCAGGAGGATCGTTTGAGGTCAGGAGTTTGAGACCAGCCTGGGCAACACAGCATGACCCCATCTCTATTATCAAAAAAAGAAAAATAAATCAATTTGATAAAACAGACTTTGATATTCAATCTTTCCATTTAAGAATATAGCAGGTCTCTCTTTTTACTTGTATCTTAGTTTATGATCTTTAGTAATATTGTATAATTTCTCTATAAGGACTCGAATATCTTTTGGATATATTTCTAGGTGCCTTTTGGCTATTATTACTCTGAATGAGATCTTTACTTTCCCCCATTACTTAATGGTGTTTGTTGTTGCAGCCAGAGGCTTTAGACATCTGTGGTCATTTCTTGCCTGGCTGTCGAGGTGCACAACTTTAGGCTTAGCTGTGGGCAACAGGTCAATAGTTGCTTTTTCTTTTCTTTACTTTTTCAGCGTCTTCAGAGAAGTGCATGAATCGGGGTGTCTTCTGAGATCTGCCTGATTGACTTCTAGGCAGGATCTTGTATTACTCACTTTTGAGCCCATGGTTTTCCTCTGGGGAGGCTGGGGAGGGAGGTTAGAGAGGTAAGGGACATCGGTCATTTTTAGGAGACCCATTACACCCAGATTTCATATGGTTAGCCTCGTTTCCAGAGTAGAAAATTAAAGAGATGAAGCATCCTTCCCTAGGTGAGTAAGGGGCGCTCACTCAGAACCAAGCCTCTCTGACCTGGAGGCCAACGCTCTAACCTGTTCCTGCACATTTCCTTCTGAATACTGCCTTTCTAATAAGAAATCGAGCCCAGGCCTCAACAGTGTGAATGTAGGATTCTACCCATGAGACCACCAGGGTGGTACCACTGTTAATCCAGAAGCCCAGATGAATATCCAGGGAATCATATATTTCACCTTCAGTCAACAGCACCAAGTCCCATGGAAACTGCCTTCTGAGTAGCTCTCAAATCCGTTCTGTCTCTCGTCATCATCTCTGGCTCTGCTGGCCCCCACGGCCTCCACCTCCACCTCTGCCCATCATTTCACAGCAGGATGATCCTTTTTGTCGTAATGATCTGAGCTTATCCCCCTTGCTTAAACACCTACAGTGCCTCCCACTGTGATGGACACAACTCATCGCCTTTCCCTGACCCACGAGGCCTTTCGACCTTCTTCCTGCCCCATTCTCTAACCTCATCTCCTTCAGCGACTCTGGCTCTTCATTCTCTCTGCCCGGATCCTTGTGACCTTAGGGTCATTGTCTCTGCTGTCCTCCCTGCCCAGAGCGATCCTTTACCAGGTCTGCGCGTGGCTGTCAGGTCACAGTTGCAAGGCCCTTTTTCCAGGGAGGGCTTCTTCTACCATCTCACCTAAAGAAAGAGGCTGGTCCCCTCCCTGCCCATCCAAATCACTCACCAGGACATCATCTGGTGTATGTCTTCAAGTAATTTACCACAATCTTTGTTCGTTGTTTTTTGGTTTTTTTCTCTACAGAAAAGAAAATCTACCTGAAATATAGTTTTTGGCTTTTTTTCTTGCCTTTTTTCCTCCGTAGCTTCACAGAATGTTTGGCTATAGAGAAGAATTTTTTGCCAGACTTGGTGGCTCAGCCTGTAATTCCAGCGCTTTGGGAGGCTGAGCCTGAGCCCGCGGGTTCGAGACCCGCCCGGGCAACTTGGCGAGACCTCATCTCTGCAATAAATCAAAAATTAGCTGGGTGTGGTGGCATGCTCATATAGTTCCAGCTACTTGGAAGGCTGAGGCAGAAGGATCGCTGGAGCCCAGCAGGTCGAGGCTGCGGTGGCCGGGAGCGGCCACTGCACTTCAGTCTGGGCGACAGAGTGAGACTCCAACTCAAAAAAAAAAAAAAAAAGAATTAAAAAAAAATTTATTTTTAACTGTGA
Organism: Cephalopachus bancanus; assembly: GCA_027257055.1. Lineage (NCBI taxonomy): Eukaryota > Metazoa > Chordata > Mammalia > Primates > Tarsiidae > Cephalopachus > Cephalopachus bancanus. Next base: position 764,697 of record JAPVLO010000233.1, read on the forward strand.
AAAATATACATAACATAAGATTTACCATCTTAATCTTTTTTTTTCTTTTGGAGTTGTAATCTCTCTCTCTCTGTCACCCAGGCTTGGAGTACGGTGGCACACTCACAGACACCACAGCCTTGACCTCCTGGGCTCAGGAGATCCTTATGCTTCAGCCTCCCAAGTAGCAGGAACTACAGGAGCATGCCAACACACTCAGCTAATTTTTTTTTAATTGTAGAGACAAGGTCTCACCAAGTTTCCCAGGCTGGTCTTAAACCCCTGGACTCTTCTCGCCTCTGCCTCCCAATGTGCTGGGATGATAGGCGTGAGCCACCACACCTGGCCCATCTTACCCATGAAGTGTACAGCTCAGTGGCATTAAGACATTCACATAGGTGCGCCAGCATCACCACCATCCTTTTCCAGAACTTTTTGCATCTTTCTAAACTGAAACTCTGTACCCATTAGACAACAGTCCTCCTGCACCTCTGACCTCCCAGTCCCTGGCAAGCATCACTGTATTTTTCATCTCTATGAATCTGACTTCTCCAGGCACTTTCTGAGAGTGACATCCTACAGTTTTGGTCTTTCGTAGCAGGCTGATTTCATTTAGCATAATATCCTCAAGGTCCATCAGATTATAGCAGGTGTCAGAAGGTCTTTCCTTTTTTAAGGCTGAATGATATTCCATTGCATGTATATACCACACTGTGTTTATCCATTTACCTGGTGGTGGACATTTAGGTTGTTTCCACCTGTGAATAATGCTATCGTGTTAATTTTCAAAATGTGTTTACTGTCTGTCTCTCTTCACTTGATTACAAGCTTCAAAAAGTACAGACTGCTTACATAGAACAGTGTCTGGCTTCTAGCAGGAGCAGTATGAGACAAGTGCACTGTTATGAGCTAAGTGTAATATCATATACTGAGTAATCATAAGTGGTGAATGTAAAAAAATGTGTGGGTCAGGCACAGTGGCTCACACCTTGATCCTAGCACTTTGGGAGGCCTAGGGAGGAGGATCACTGAAGCCCAGGAGTTCGAGACTACCCTAGGTAACAGTAAGAATTTAAGTGTACCACTTGGTGGTATCAAAAAATTAGCTGGGTGTGATAGTGCTCACCGGAAGTCCCGGTGACTCGGAGGGCTGAGGCAGAAGGATTGTCTGAGCCCAGGAGGTAAAGGCGTGGTGAGCCGTGATCATGTCACTGTACTCAAGCCTGGGTGACAGAGTGAGATCCCAACTCAAAAAATGCACAAACATGTCTCACGGGTCAGTAGTATCCCTTAGCAGGACGACTGAGACTAGTCCTGCCTGGTCTTGCTTCTCGTCTTGCAGTTTTCGACCCATTCCTCCTACTTGGGCAGAGTGAGCTTTCAAAAACATAAATATTATGTTAACATTGTTCTCCTGAAAAGCCTTCGGTGGCCCCCCTTTATTCTTATAACAAAGGCCAACCACACCCCACCAAGGAGTCCAAGGAGCCCGCGACCTGTCCGAGCTTACTGCCCAGCTTCCGTGCTGGGCCAGCTCCAGGTTCAGTCACAGTGAGTTCCTCCAGCTCCGTGATCATGGTGTGGCAGTGGCTCGTGGGCCACGGGCTTCCACAGATGCTGCTGTTTAGCCTTAGACATCTCCTGCCCTTTCCTGACCTGCTCCTGTTGTCCTTTCGATTTCTGTTGGGACATCACTCACTGGACAGGCCTGCCCTAACGCTTCAAGTCCAGGTTAACTGCCCTTCCTATGTCCTCTCCTCCTATGTCCACAGGAAGTACCTGGCTTTTGGTCCTTGATCTCCTTAGCCCGTCAACTCCACAAGGGCAGGGGCTAGGTCTCTCTGACTTACCACTGAATCACCGGGGCCTGGCATGGTCCCTGGTACTCCCTAAGGAAGGTCTCAGAGATATAAAAGAATGGATGGATAAGCACTGTCTATTGTGTTAAAACAGAATCCAAGCTGGGCTCGGTGGCTCAGCCTATAATCCCGCGCCTTAGGGAGGCTAAGGTGAGTGGATTGTCTGAGCCCCGCGGGTTCGAGACCCGCCTGGGCAGCAAGACCTCATCTCTACAATAAAATCAAAAAATCAGCCGGGCGTGGTAGCATGTGCCTGTAATTCCAGCTACTCGGAAGGCTGAGGCGGAAGGATCGCCGGAGCCCAGCAGGTCGAGGCTGCGGTGGCCGGGAGCCGCCACTGCACTCCAGTCTGGGTGACAGAGTGAGACTCCAACTCAAAAAAAAAAAAAAAAAACAGAATCCAGTAGTATTAAGTCTTATAGATTCAAAATATCAAACTAATGGTGCCTAGGTATCCATATACTTATGTATATAAACATTTTAACCCAATAACCTAAATACTACAAATGCCAGGCCAAATGGAGATTTGCCATCTGTCCTTCACAGCACTGTGAAACTCACTGCTACCAGCTGTCACGCAGGTAGGTGGGGATGGGTTTATAATTATAACTGAAGCTTCATGTAATTAATTACTTAATTTTGAGCTGATCAAGTTTGAATCCCACTGACATTAGATCATGAAACTGGGGGACCTCAAAAAATAAGTGAAAAGCAAAAAATAGATATGAAAAAAATTATGGGCAGACCTTTCCCCTGAGGTAGCTTGGACTTGGAGAACGGGAGCAGTTGTGCCAATACATATTGAGATGCAATAACCCGGGTTGGGCAGAGTTCTTTGATTATAACTTAATCAGAAGTATTAGGAAAGAACCTGTCAGAAGACATCAAAGGGATTCAGAGAGGCAAAACTAGTCACGTATCCACAGACACCAGAGGAGAGTGCATCAAATCTGGGGACCTGAGTCATCTGGCTACTCACACACCTGGATTTATGTTCCGATGGCCCACAACAGAAAGGGAAAGGAAGGGAGAGAGACAGGCAGGGAGAGAGGGAGGGAGACACACTCATGCAGTAGTTCTGGTTCAGAACATTTTATGATGATTTCACTTTGTGGTTTGGGGATAACTTTGTAACCCCAAAGCCTCCTTTATCAACATTGGGCATAGATTTTATTTTTTTATATTAACACTAAATACATCTGCATCGAATACAGAGACATCTGGACCACCTATCATCTCAATGTATGATGCTCATCACTTAAAGATGTTTCTCACCTGGCTCATGATAATGAAAATCTGAACTGTGAAAATTGTTTAAACTGCAGTCCATCTACCTTGCGGAAGAACTCTAGTCTGGCTCCACAAGATGACATTGCAGATCAATGATGGGGAGATGGACATTCAGAGGCTTCCTAAAATACAAATTCCAGAGCCATAAACCTGGAGAGTTCACATCTGCAGATCCAGGCGTGGGCCCAGGAATCTGCATCTTCACCAGCATTCCCCAGGGGAATGTTTATTTAGCAAGTTTGTGGATAGGAAACATCACATGGAGATCAAGACTTACTGGCATGGAAGTGTGGAGATGGTTAAACGAGCAAACACAGTGTGTGTAATAAAACAGTGTGTGTAATATAACCTCATTTTAAAAATACTTAGCAAGAGAGATAGCAAAATAGATAAATATAGAGACAGAAAAAAGTCTGGAAGGATAGGTATTAAAGTGGTAACAGTAAACATCAGAGGGGGGATATATGTGTATATATATAGATAGATATTGCTTCTAATTTTTGACAATACGCTTATACTGGTCTTGGACTAATACAAACATACTTTCATTAAAAAAAAAATATGTACTGAGTTCCTAATGTCCATTGAACATTAGGACTACAAAGGATGGAATTAGGACATGATTCTGCCTTGAGAACCTGAGTCCCCGGGGGGAGATGACGCCTTCCCAGTGCACGGGGCACAGCCTGGAAAAATCTGTGGCATCCAACGGGGTGCGGTGCTGCGGGAGGCCAAGGACTTGAGTCCTCGTGCTCCCTGAGGCCGCCCCACTGTAGAGCTGGACATGACAGCATGTGCTCTGCCGGCTGGAACAGAGCTGGGAAAGACCGGAGAAAAGGCCAGTCACATCAGGGATGGGAAACAGTTTGCCATCTGAAAAACTGCTGGGTTTTTTTTTCTGGTAAAAGAATGACCACTACAATAAACCCCACACACTAAAAGTTGAAACCAAGAAGAAAACAGAAAACCCCAAACCAATACAAACCACAACATGAAAAACAAAAAAGTAACATGAAAACAATGACATTTACTATTTCGGACCGGGACCTCCCTGTGGGAAGGTGAAGAAAAGTTGTCCGGGCTATCCCACATGAGTATGTATGTCCGCCTTACCTTTCTGGCCACGCTGATCCTGCTGTCCTTTGTCTTTGGTCTCACTAAGTCCTACCCCATCCTTCAAGCCCAGCTAGTTCATCCCATCCCGCCAGTTTCCCCTCCCCTCCAGTCCTGTAGCATCTCCATCTTTTAAACACACTGTTCTTTAACACACATTTGCAAAATCTCCTATGTTTGGTATGTGTTATATATTTCTTGAATTTTTAAAATTGCTACGTGGCAGGGCTCCGTGGCTCAAGGCTGTAATCCCAGAACTTTGGGAGATCGAGGTGAGAGGATTGCTTGAGCCAGCCTGGGCAACATAGCGAGAACTCACTGCTGCAAAAAATTAAAAACCGAGCAGAATGTGGTGGCTCACGCCTGTAGTTCCAGCTGCTTGCGGGGCTGAGGCAGAAGAATCGCCTAAGCCTAGGAGGTCAAGGTTGTGGTAAGCCGTGATCATGCCACTGTACTCCAGCCTGGGTGACAGAGAGATCACAACCCCTAATCCTCCTGACCTCCAATTAAGTTGTCATGTGAATCATTCATCTCTTCAAATTATCAGGTCATCAAGGGCAGGGAGGGTTCAAAACATAATTTTAGGCACATACGTATTGGGCATTATGTAGATACTCTTCAGCAAATTATGTGGGCAAAAACAATTCAGATTTTTAAGATAGCTTACCACTGAAAAATAAAACCTTCTGGTTATACTAAAGTGGTTGTTTATTGATCAATGCCAGTTTAATTTGATAAAACTGCTCAGACTTAATTTTTTCCAGCACTGCTACTTTATCTTGATGCATTCATATTTTGTTTTGAATTTGACAGTAGGCATATACTTATCAAATGCCCAAATTCTGTTTCTAAAAGTAAGTGTCCAACTGACTAGAACTACCAAACATCTTAACACAAATGCCTATCTCTTGGGAAAAGGCATAGTCCCAATCCTGGAAGAATAAGAATATTTTCCTGGGAAAAAACAACAACAACAACAACAACAACCCCAAAACGAAGAAATGATTGTTAGAATTTCTTTTTTTACATTCAGCATATGGAAGAAAAGATCTGCTTTCAAGAAGACACTGACTAGAATGACAAACAACAACAAATGTTTGTTTGACGTATATAATAAAGCTATATTGTGGTCACTTTAAAGAAATGTGTTCAAGACAAGGCCATGCGTTATTTAAAAAGCACACCTCATCAACAAGGGTACCTGCACAATGAATGTTTGTATACATAACCCTTAACTGTGCCCCACAATTTTAAAATTAAAAAAATTAAAAAAAAAATAAAAATTTTTTAAAAGCTTCATTTCATGTTTCAATGGCTAAGTTGAGGAAAAACAGAGGCCCATCATGACGTTACTCTGGTGCCCCCTGGTGTCCTGTTTGCAGCACGCCTTTTCGAATTCACTATTTTCTGTTTCTAGAGTTATTTGCAAAAAGGAGCACTTTGGGAAACTGCTCCTGTGTCTGAAGGGGGATGCCTCGTCACGAAAGCCAAATATGGGGAGCTTACAACATCTTACAACCAGATGCCTGGCTAATTATGCCAGCTGGTGAGAAGCACGCAGGTGAGTGGAGGGGATTCAACAAGAGGGTTTGAAAAGGAAAGCCTGGAATCCGACTCAGGGTTTGTTTTGTGGAGAATTCCACGGGAAGCTGCAGGTGGCCTGCTGCAAGCTGGATGTTTAGTGGACACCTGCCCTTACAGAAACCGCTTTATCAAAAAAAATGGAATCCATGAGCTGCGGAAATATTGATTGCCAAAAGCAATGTTAGCCCTTGAATGTGAGTCAGAAATGCAAATATGCCCCTTTAAAACACATCCATTTAGAACCGACTTCATATTTAGAAGTCAACCTAACCTGAAATATTAAAACAATAACTGCAACTCAATAAATATTCTAAAAAAGAACAAAAGTATGCAAATTGTAAGTAGGCATAAACAAATAACTCACCCTCATATAATGAGCACCAAATCCCTAAAGGAAGTACACTCAAATGTTAATGGGATCTGTATTAAAGAAGTGGGATTATGTGTCATTATTTTCTTCCATAATTTCCTTTTTCTTTTGATCATAATAGCAACTTACTTCCATAATGACGAAAAAAACTTCAGAAAATAAGTAATCTGTAAGGTGAGCGTGGTCGCTCAGGTTCCTGAAAATCTATGACAATTCAGGCAAGGGAAAAGGGCATTTTGTTCTGTTTCCAAATACTCCTCGTTGGTCACTTTACAGATCCAAATTTTGACTTGTGATAATCACTGGTCGCCTTTTGACTCTCCTCATCGGCTAATCCTAAATTCCAAGTGCTCGTTTCTGGCTGCTGCTGTCCTGTCTTTCACATTGTCACAGCTGAGAAATTGACAATTTACGTAATCCAGTTCATCTGCTTAGCAACAGGAAGGGTGGGGCTCAAAACAGAGGAAAACTACCCAGTGGCACTCTGCAGTTGTGAAATGAGAAAGGAAGAAAGGGAGCTGGCTACAGGCCCTGCCACAGAGCTCCGGGGGGGTCGAAAAAAGAGATAAGACGACCATTTTCAGGATGAAATCTCAATAGGATAAATCAAAACATGCTCTCGATTCTCTCAACTACTCTACAAGTACAGTCTGAAGGGTGCCGTGTGATTAGAATGCCATAAATAGTGCTTCAAGGACAAATACATAGAAAGTTCCTTACCCCTGCAGCTCTAAATGGGTGAATGGGGCTTGGCCTCAGAAATCTCCCCAGGGGAAGGGTGTGGCTCAGTTGAGAGTCAGAGAAACCGAGGCGAATAGGAGCTCTACTCACACAGGTAAGACCCAGGAGGAGGCTAATTCTGACTGAGAACGAATCTCACTGTGGTCCTGCTGTGTTTTCCATTTCATCTTGCATCACTAAAAGGAAGAAAGAATGAAGAAAAGAACTAGGCATCCACTGGAGTGGTCCTTAGGACTCCAACCCTCCACTTCTGCCAGAACTTACCTAGGGTTTGGGTTACAACTCATCACAAAAACAGGGGCCCAGCAGGGACAAGGTCGTAAGGATCATGTCACCAAGCTGCATGAACCTTCCATGAATCTACTCAGAAATGTATCAGAATTACAGTGCCATCATGTTTCCCCTTTATGGCAACCTTGAACTCAAATGTGGAAGAAAGAGGTTTCCATGAACTCAATCAGCCAACGACAGTCAGTTTTCTTTTCTTGATTTGTGCTTAGAAATTGAGCCAAATCAACCAAGACTAGCTGTGAAATAAAACAGAAAGTATCATCAATTTCCCATTGAACAGATTCTCCTGTGGCTTAAATTGGTTTATTCATTTGTTCAAAGTATGCTTTCTTGAGCACCTAGTATGTGTACTGTTCCAAGCACAGACGCTATTGTGGTGAAGAAGACCAATAAGACCCTGCTCTAGCAGTACTTAGGTATGTTCATGTGCACACAGACTACAAAGGAAAACTTAATAAGAACATGTTGGATAGTAAAACAAATACATTACTGAGAATTACACAATAATTCTTTAAGCTGGGGTCAGGGAGGCATCTCTGAGGAGTGAACTAGGCTGAGACAGGAATGTGGATCCAGCCACCCACGGTTAAGGGGCAAGAGCTTCCAGCTCAAGACAGCACATGCAAAGGCTCTGTGGTAGGAACAGGCTTGCTGTGTTAGAGAAAGAAAAAGTAAACCAGGACGGCTGGGGTGTGAAAAGGGAAGAGTGATGTAAAATGGTATCAGAGAGCTAGGCAGGGCCCCAAAGATGCAGGGGCTTCAGAAACCAGTTAGAGAGTCTGGGTTTTATTGCAAGTAAGATGAGATGCCGTTGGGAGATTATCAATGGGAGGAGAGTGGCATCAAATAGTATTTGATTTTTTTTTTTTTGAGTTGGAGTTTCACTCCATCGCCCAGACTGGAGTGCAGTGGCTGCTGCCGGCCACCGCAGCCTTGACCCACTGGGCTCCGGCGATCCTTCCGCCTCAGCCTTCCGAGTAGCCGGAATTATGATTTTTTTTTTTTTTGAGTTGGAGTCTCACTCTGTCGGCCAGGCTGTAGTGCAGTGGCATGCTCACGGCCTGCTAGGCTCCATTGATCCTTCCACCTCAGCCTTCCAAGTAGCCGGAACTACAGGCGCGTGCTACCATGCCAGGCTAATTATTTTTGATTTATTGTAGAGACAAGGTCTCGCCAAGTTGCCCAGGCTGGTCTTGAACGCGCAGGCTCAGGCAATCCACATTCCTCAGCCTCCCAAAGCGCTGGGATTACAGGGTGAGCCACCGAGCCCGGCCTGACTTTTTTCAAGTTTTTTTTTCTTTTCTTCCACTCTGTCGTCCAGGCTGGAGTGCTGGAGTGCAGGAGTCCGATCCCAATTCCCACAGCCTCAACCTCCTGGGCTCAAGAGGTCCTTCCATCTCAGCTTCCTGAGTAGCGGCACTACAGGTGTGTGTCACCACAGTCAACTAAATTTTGTATTTTTTTGTAAAGACAAGGTCTCACTATATTGTCCAGGCTGGTCTCAATCTCCCGGGCTCGAACAGTCCTCCCACCTCGGCCTCCCAAAGTGCTGGGATGATAGGTGTGTGCCACCGCACCCAGGCTATTCATGATTTTAAAAGATCACAGTGGCTGCTGAGTGGAGAAGTGACTGAAGAGAGGCAAGCATGGGAGATTGGAGACAAAACTGGGAGGCTCTTGCAAGAGGCTGGGGTCAGAGCCAACAGTGATTAGGACTGGAGTATGGATCATGGAAACAGAAAGAAGTAGATGGCTTGGGATACGTTCAGAGGCAGGTTTGATAGGATGGACTAAGCACTGATGGTGAGCATCAGAAGAGAAACCAGGACAAACTTTGGATGTTTTGGTCTTGATGTTGGATAATGGTGCTTGCTACAGAAATGGGAAAATGGGGAGGTACAGGCATGCGACAGAAGTAATTTTTATCTTGGCCACATGAAGTTTGAGGTGCCTCCAAGACCTCCAAGATGAAGCAGCTAGGCTATGAGTTAACTCTTTGGGGAGAGATACAGATTTGAGTGTGACGTGGGATTGGAGACGATCTCAGTCGAGTGTGCAGATAATGACGAAGAGGGGGCTTGGGACCTCGCATCTTGGGGCACCTGGCATTTAGAGGCTGGGCATTTGGAGGAACCAGCAGGGAAGACAGAAACGAGGCAGCCAGTGAGGTGTGAGGCAGTCAGGCAAGTATGGTGTCCAGAAAACAAGTGTGCAAAGTTGGCTTCCACCAGATGTCTTAGTGAGATCTGAAGACAGGGGAGCAGGGGGTTGGACACGTCGCTAAATTGAATGGAGGAGAGTTATCTTCAAACACCAGGCCCTGAAGTACTTTCTTTTCTTTTCTTTTTCTGAGTTGGGGTCCACTCTGTTGCCCAGGCTGGAGTGCAACAGCATGATCACGGCTCACCACAGCCTCGAATTCCTGGCCTCAGGCAGTCCTTCCACTTCAGCCTCCCATGTAGGTGAGCCCATGCCACCATGCCTGGTTAATTTTCTTATTTTTTTTTTTTTTTGTAGAGATGAGGTCTTGCTGTGTTACCTAGTCTGGTCTCGAATTACCGGGCTCAAGCAATCCTCCCACCTCAGCCTCCTAAAGTGTTGGGATTACAGGCATGAGTCACTGTGCCTGACCAGTACTTTCCATACATAATCTCTCTTTTCTACATTCTAAAGTATCTTTTCACTACTTACAACTCATGTCTCTTCCTGTTTCTAAAACCAAACCACCAAAACATGTGCTTAAATATTTCTAACCTTATAAACACACATTGACTATCATGACATTGAAAACTGCTTTTTCAACAATATCGTTGCCTATCACTTTCTTTCCTACTTTCTCACTTTATTTGAGTCAAAGACATCCAATACAGAAAAGGAAGCAGAATTAAAATCAATTGTTTTCCTTTGTAGAAAACACTTTTTCCCAATAAGAAACTTGGACCCATTGGCTAAAATAAAGATTGGTAATGATCTCTGGGTTTCAATGACTCAAATGATAAACTACTCCCAATTTACTACAGAAAAACAGAGTCCACTTTGTGTCGACTAGCAACTAAACCTTAGTGTTGCAAAAGGCACTGTGTCCCACCTCAAAATTCTTCATTCTAGGCCAGGCGTGGTGGCTCACATCTGTAATCTCAGCACTTTGGGAGGCCAAGGCAAGAGGATTGCTTGAACCCAGGAGTTTGAGACCAGCCTGGGCAACATAGTGAGACCCCGTCTCTACCAAAAAAAAAAAGTTAGCCAGGCATGGTGGCTTGTGCCTGTAGACCCAGCTACTCGGGAGGCGAAGGTAGAAAGATCCCCTGAGCCCAGGAGGTCGAGGCTGTGGTGAGCCATGATCATGCTATTGCACTCTAGCCTGGGCAACAGAATGAGACCTTGACTCAAAAAAAAAAAAAAATCTCATTCTTTCTATTTTTATTTGGACGAATATCTTTAGATGCGAGGCAGGCTCCCTATTCAAAGCCAGGGAAATTTCCATTTTGCAGAGCCACTGAGTTGAGCTGAGGCTTACAGCTCCTTTCAGTCCTCTGGACACAAGAAGACAGGCAGGCTGCCTGACGTCCTTTCCCTCTGAGGCAGTCTAGTCATGAGTTGTTGTTGTTACTGTGACTATTCAAATTTCCCCACGGCAGCCATGTTCCCAAGTGCCTAATCTCGGGTCTTCCAAACAGCCACACTGCATCCTAGGCATGGTTTCAGAGGTGTACCCGGGAAGGCGACAGTTCCATCCGCCCTGACTGAGAGGTATGCAGGGCTGCCAGGCTTGAGCGGAAACAGAACAAAGAGACAAGAATTCACTTGGTGAGGGAGAAATGAGAGTTAGTTCATAGACCTGTTCTTGAAGGAAACAATAAAAAATTTGGAGAAGCGGCAAGATGGCGACGGGGCAACCTGGTCTCTGAAGCCCTCTGCAAAGGAGATCTGCAGTGGGTCTCTGACTCTCGCCCAGGGGGGCTGTGGACCCCAACATCGTGGCCTGCTCTTCATACGGAGCTCAGCCATTGCCACCGCTGGGACATCGCAACAGACTGGACAGTCACTGTGGCACAAACGGTGCCGCTGCCGCTGCCGCCACCACTGCCACAGCCCCTTCCCCTGCCGCCGCTGCCGCCGCAGCCACTGCCACAGCATCTGTGACGGCCGTAGCATATCACACCACCTGGGCCCGAGGTGATCCACATCAAACCCCTTCTGGAAGATCTGCTGGGATCGCTGCCACCTCTCCTGCGACCGAGACTGTCCTGCCCGCTGCCATAAAGCTCCTGTTGCCTGCCCTGAGGCAGACAGCCATCTTTTTCCTGTCCGGCCCCACCCCCTCTGGGGCCAGCAGCTGAGATAGCACCACCTGCTGGCGATTCAAGGTAACAACACTGAAACGGGAGAAACAAGCTTGATAAAGATATAGGCCAGAGTGGTGAACTGAGGGTGATCTGAACTGTCCTTCACAGCAGACCAGGGGCAACTGACCCTAACTGCAAACTAATTTACCAGCTTGAAAAGAAAACTAGAAATCAGACCTGAAAGGACATTGGACTTAAACGAAATGTCTCAGAGTGTGCTTCATTGATTGTATTAGTTTAATGACTTAATTCTATTCCTACTGTATTGTTCCCTTTTTTCTTTTTTTCCTTTCCCTTTTCTTCTCTCTGTAAACCATATCTTTGTATAGAGGAACAGCACACTAACAAGGTGGTTGGTTAGCTTGTATGTTAGTATCACTATATGTTTTATTTTTACTTTTTATTTTTTGTATGAAAGTTGGTTTGTCTATAGCTGTGGTCTATTGTTTTTATCTGTTTCAGTATAGGCCTGTCTCTCTATTTGTTGGCACACTCATTTGTTTCTCCCCTTACTCCTCTATCTCTCCACTCCCCTCTTCAACCCACTATCTGCTCCATTCTCTCCCCTCTGCTAACCACATTTTATTTCAGGGAGTAAACCTATAGCCCCACTGCACGGACAGATTCCAGGGCAGTGGGAAGTGGGTTCCACATTATCCACACACCTGTCAGCGAATACCAGGACCTGCAGACAGATTTTGAATCACAGCTCTCCCCTTAAGTACATCTCAAAACTGCAAAAAGGACCACCTCCAGCCTACAGTGCAACTCCAGAATTGAACAAAGTAAGAGGACATACATAAAGAATAGGAGATTGAACAAACAGAAGTAAAACCAATCCCTTTACCCCTGAATAACAGAATTAAAGAAGACGGTGACGTGGAGGGAAGGAAAAAGTAGGGAGAGGGAAAAAACCGCACAAATGAAGAAAAACCAAAAGAAGAATATAGGTCTCACACAGACCCTGGGGAAATCAGACACTGAGAAAACTGATTCTGGAACACAAACACTGAAAAGCCCCCAGAATGACTGGTTACATGCAACAAACCCAGACATCAAGACATTAATGGAGAATTTTAAAAATTGAGGAGAGACAAGAGGAAAATAGGAAGGAGCTGATGTCAGAAATGACAGCAGTAAAGAATACTGTGATGGAAATGAACAACAGACAATAAGCATGGAAAGCAGAATCAGCCAAGCAGAAGAAAGAATCTCAGAGCTTGAAGACCAAAACACAGAACTAACCCAAACTGTCAAAATCATAGAAAAGAAGTTCAAAGAGACAGAACAAAACCTGCAAGAGATGAATGACCACTTCAAGAGACCAAACCTAAGAGTAATTGGGCTTCCTGAGGCAGAGAGAGAAACAGAAGCCACACTGGAACAAACATTTCATGAAATCATTCAAGAAAACTTCCCTCATCTCATTAAGGATGAAAAAATTCAAACAAAGAGATTCAGAGAACCCCTGCAAGACAACAAATGAGAAGACCAACTCCCAGACACATAATAATTCGCCTAAACACAGTAGTTATGAAAGGAAAAATCCTAAAGGCAGCAAGAGAAAAAGGCCAGACTACCTACCAGGGAAAACCAATTAGAATAGCGGCAGATTTATCCACAGAAACCCTTCAGGTCAGGAGAGCCTAGAGCCCTATCTTCAAGGTTCTAAAAGAGAAACAATTTCAACCAAGAATAACCCACCCAGCCAAACTAAGCTTCATTAGTGAGGGAGAATTGAAATCTTTTCCAGATATCCAATCCCTAAGAACCTACACTGCCACCAGACCACCTCTACAAGAAACACTTAAGAAAGTACTGAACACAGAAGAAAAAGAAAAAAGAACAGCATTCTTCACAAGAGTACAGGCAAAAGATTAAAAACACACATGAACCAACTCCAAAACCCAAAGAGAGACAACAAACAAGCAGGAAGAACTCTGTAAGAGCCTTATGACAGGGATCAACTCTTGCATTTCAATTATTAGCCTAAATGTGAACGGACTAAATGCAACATTGAAAAGACACAGAATGGCAAAATGGATAAAATATCATCAGGCAACAATCTATTGCTTCAAGAGACTCACCTCACTAGAAAGGACACCCACAGACTCAAAGTAAGAGGATGGGAAACAAACTTTCAGGCAAACGGAATACAAAAGAAAGGAGGAGTAGCGATCTTAATTTCAGACAAAATACCCTTCAAGCTATTAAAAATCAAAAAAGATACAGAAGGCCACTACATAATGATAAAAGGCTCAATCCATCAACAAGAAATATCTATCCTAAACATATATGCACCCAACATAAGTGCGCCATCTTTCATAAAGCAACTTCTTGGAAAACTAAAGAAAGATATCAACTCTAACACTATCATAACTGGGGACTTTAATACCCCACTCACAACTCTAGACAGATCATCAGGACAAAAAATCAGCAAGGAGATCCGGAACCTCAATGTGACTGTAGACCAAATGGACTTAATTGATACCTACAGAACACTCCATCCAAAGGCCACAAAATACACATTCTACTCATCACCACATGGAACATACTCATCACCACATGGAACCACATACTCGGCCATAAATCAAGCATAAGCAAATTTAAAAGGACCGAAATTCTACCAAGCACCTTCTCGGACCACAGTGGAATAAAAATAAACATTGACACCAACCGAGTCCCCCCAAAACCCACAAAGACATGCACACTAAACAGCATGATGCTAAACAACTCCTGGGTCAACGACGAAATCAAAACAGGGATCAAAAGATACCTGGAAACAAATAAAAATGAAGAAACATCTTACCAAAATCTCTGGGATGCCCTGAAAGCTGTAGTAAGAGGGGAATTTATATCCCTACAAACACACGTGAAGAAAATGGAAGGAACAGAAATTCACAACCTAACAAGCCACCTAAAGAAGCTGGAAAGCAAGACCACAAAAACCCTAATTTCAGCAGAAGAATCCAGATCACAAAAATAAAAGCCCAAATCCAGGACATAGAAGACAAAAAGATAATACAAAAAAAACAATGAAACAAAAAGCTGGTTCTTTGAAAGGATAAACAAGATCGATGGTCCCCTAAGCTAGACTGACCAAGAAAAAACGAGAAAAAAACCAAATAAGCACAATCAGAAACACAAAAGATGAAGTCACATCTGACCCTGAAGAAATACAAAAGATCATTAGAGACTACTACGTACACTTGTATGGAAACAAACTTGAAAACCTTAAGGAAATGGAGGACTTTCTGACATCACACAACCTACCTAGGTTGGAACAAGAAGAAATTGAGACCCTAAATAGACCAATAATAATCAAGGAAATCGACTACGTAATAAGAAAACTTCCTACAAAAAAAAGTCCTGGTCCAGATGGCTTTCCAGCAGAATTCTACAAGACATTCAAGGAGGAGCTGATACCAATCCTACTGAAGGTATTCCAGGCGATTGAAAAAGATGGAACTCTCCCCAAATCATTTTACGAAGCCAACATCACATTGATACCCAAGCCAGGTAAAGATCCAACCAAGAAAGAGAACCACAGGCCAGTATCTTTGATGAACATAGATGCTAAAATTCTCAACAAGATCCTAGCAAACCGGATTCAGAAATACATCTCAAAAATCATCCACCATGACCAAGTAAGCTTCATTCCTGGGATGCAAGGCTGGTTCAACATTCATAAAACCATGAATGTAATTAAATACATCAACAGATGTCAAAACAAAAACCACATGATCATATAATTAGATGCAGAAAAAGCTTTTGATAAAATCCAGCACCCCTTCTTGATAAAAACCCTTGAACATCTAGGCATACAGGGAACATACCTCAAAATAGTAAAAGCCATCTACGAGAAACCCACAGCCAGCATACTCCTAAATGAACAAAAATTGGAACCAATTCCCCTGAAAACTGGAACTAGACAAGGATGCCCACTCTCACCCCTCCTGTTCAACATAGTATTGGAAGTCCTGGCTAGAGCAATCAGAGAAGAGGAGGCAATCAGAAGTATTCAAATAGGAAAAGAGGAAGTCAAGTTATCTCTCTATGCAGATGATATGATTGTGTACATTGAAAACCCAAGAGAATCTGTCAAAAGCCTCCTTATATCGATAAAGGCCTTTGGCAAAGTCTCAGGATACAAAATAAATGTACAAAAGACAATCGCATTTCTCTACACCAATAATAAACAAACAGAAACCCAAATAAAAAACACAATTCCATTCACAATAGCCACAAAAGAAATGAAATACCTTGGCATCTTTCTAACCAGAGACGTGAAAGATCTTTACAATGAAAATTACAATGAAAATTACTTTTACAATGAAAATTACACTGCTCAAAGAAATCAAAGCTGACACGAACAAGTGGAAAAATATCCCATGCTCATGGATCGGAAGAATCAACATTGTGAAGATGTCCATCTTACCTTAGGCAATCTACAAATTCAACGCAATACCCATTAAATTACCAACAACATTCTTCTCAGACCTAGAAAAAACAACAAAGGAATTCATATGGAAACACAAACGTCCAAGAATAGCCAGAACAATCCTCAGGAAAAAAAACAAAGCAGGTGGTATCACATTACCAGACTTCAAACTTTACTATAAAGCTACAATCATCAAAACAGCTTGGTATTGGTACAGGAACAGGCATATAGATCAATGGAACAGAATTGAGATTCCAGAAGCAAAACCTCAATTTCTCAACCAACTCATCTTCAACAAAGCCCCCAACACCTACCACTGGGGAGAGGAGAACCTATTCAGTAGGTGTTGGGAAAACTGGCTGACCACATGCAGAAGATTGAAACAGGACCCCTATCTATCCCCATGCACAAAGGTTAACTCCAAATGGATCAGAGACCTAAATGTAAAACCTCAAACCATAAGAACCTTAGAAAAGGAAGGAAATACCCTCATGGAAATCGGAACTGGCATCCAATTCCTGTACAAAACCCGAAACCCACAGATCATAAGACAGAAGATAGACAAGTGGGACCTTATTAAACTGACAAGCTTCTTCAAAGCCAAAGAAACCATCAAGAGAGCAGGGAGACAGCCTAAAGACTGGGAAAAAGCATTTGCCAACTCTAGGTCTGACAAAGGCTTAACATCCTTGATCTACAAGGAACTGAAACGTACTGAAAAGAAGAAAACAAACAACCCCATTATAAAATGGGCAAAAGATATGAACAGACACTTCACAAAAGAAGACATCTGAGCAGCCAACAAACACATGAAGAAATGCTCAACCTCACTAATCATCAGGGAGATGCAAATCGAAACCACACTGAGATACCACCTAACTCCAGTCAGAATGGCAATTATCAACAACTCAAAAAATAACAGCTGCTAGAGAGGGTGTGGTGAAAAGGGAACACTTCTACACTGTTGGTGGGAGTGTAAACTAGTGCAACCTCTGTGGAAAGCAGTGTGGCGATTCCTAAAAGCTCTAAAAATCGACCTTCCATATGATCCCGCAACCCCCCTACTGGGAATATACCCTGAAGAACTCAAATCACTCTGTAAAAAAGATACCTGCACACATATATTTATCGCAGCGTGGTTCACAATAGCAAGAACCTGGAAACAACCATGCTGCCCATTAAAAGAGGACTGGATTTAAAAAATGTGGTACATATACACGATGGAATACTACGCAGCCATAAAAAAGAACAAAATCATGAACTTTGCAGCAACCTGGATGGAACTACAGTCTATAATACTTAGTGACCTCTCACAGAAACAAAGATCCGAGTATCACATGTTCTCACTCATATAATGGACCTTGAACATCCAATGTAATACTATAAGAAAATGACTGACGGTACTGGGAAACTATGGGGGGGAGGGGGATGGGATTAACAGTAGCAAATATCTGTCTGGGGATGGGAAAACACCTCTTATCAACAGGGTGCCTGAATGAAACGTAATTGTACACCTAACCCTTAACTGTACCCCACAAAACCATAATAAAAAATATTGATTAATAAAAAAATTAAAAATAAAAATTTGACACCTGGCTAAGAAATGAATCAGACTTTCCAGTGTGTGTGTGTGTGTGTGTGTGTGTGTGTGTGTGTGTGTGTGTGTGGTGTGTGTTTAATTGTTCTAGACAGAGCGCCATTTTTTTAAAAATCACATTTCTTTTGAAAGCTTACTCCAAAAGCAGTCTTTACTTCTTTACATTTTAAAATCTCATCCCTCAGTGAGAAAGTGTGGAGTAAAATCAGGCATCTTCTGTATTTCTGCAACTGGCTTTTTGTTTGTTTGTCTCTGTCACTGAAGTTGGAATGCAGTGGCAGGATCATAGCTCACTGCAGCCTTGACCTCCTGGGTTCAAGCAATCCTCCTGCCTCAGCCTCCCAAGTAACTGGGACTACATGCAAGAGTGACCATGTCAGGCTAATTTTTAACATTTTTTTAGATATGGGGTCTCACTATATTGGCCAGGCTAGTCTCAACCACCTAGCCTCAAGGGATCCTCCTGCCTCAGCCTCCCACCAGCAATGAGATTATAGGCATGAGCCACTGTGTCTGGCCTGGCATTTTCTAATACTAACAGAATTCCATCTGATATTCTTAGGCCTTGAGGAGACAGAATATCCCAACAACAAAAATAACAATACCTCACATTTACATGGAGCTTTGCAACTTACAAAACATTTCACACATGTGGTCTCACCGGATACTCAAATCCACTTTGTCAGGTAGGTGGCTGGCATGCTAATCCTCCAGATAAGAACACCAAGCCTCTGAGAGGTTGAATGATGTGCCGGGATCATGTGACAATGAAGAGAAAGTGCTGGAATTCAAAGCCAGACCTTCTGAAGCTGACTCTGCTGTTTTTTTTCCATCATGACAGCATCGAGAAGATAAGCTGTACACAACACTTCATGCTCAGTTTATTTCATCCTAGTTGTTAGACAAAGTGGTAATGGGGTTTGAGGACCCGAGTACGAATCTCCACTGGCTAAGTGTGGGATTGTGAGAGGTCGCTTCTCTTTGTGTTTCAGAAGGACTTGGATGAACAACTCTTACAGTTCACAAGATCCTGAAGCTGTATTCATCAGACCACATTTCCGTCCAGAATGTTCTACTCGCCTACTAAGCCTGCACGACACTTGATGTTTCTCTGTGTAGTTTTGGGAATGCAGAAATTTTGGTCACACTGAGTAATGCATGCTAGCTTAGCTTTACAGTGAAAGTCTATTAAATTATTAATTTGGATGTTCTTTGGGAAATTGTAAACATCTTTGAGTTCATTCAGTGTTTCCCACCAGACTGTTGGTTTCTGAAAGACATTATTTTCTCTGTAATTCCTTATTCAGTTATCAAGACTCAACTAAGTATTGAATGTACAGCTAGGAGTCTAGAGAAAATTATAAAAACACAATTCAAATTGGGTTCATGACTTTATAAAAATAAAATTATTCTTTTGATTATTTATGGTGAAGAACAACTTGACTCTATAATAATCAACCAAGGTGAGTTGACAAAAATCAATGAAAGGCTGCCTGGGTGCAACGGGCAGCGAGGATTATGTAGGCAGTTAAATTGTAAATGAACAAATGTTTGGTCTACTCGTGCTCAGCACTGTGATGAAAAAAACGGAATAGACTCTTTTTAGTTTTCTTAACTATGAGGGTGTAAATCAGTGACTTTTCAACCATTTTATCTGTGTGGATTTCTAAAATAACGGTATTTCTCAAGGGCAAAGTTCTTTTATTTATGAGTAACAAACTAAAAACAATGGATCTTATTGTTCTACACAGCTTATAAAAATCGTTTTCCTTGATTTATGATGAAAAGCAAGGTGGCATGAGATTTCTTCTTAAGAGAACTGAGAACAGCATTTTCGGGTATAGAAAGGAAAGTGCTTTCAGACAGAAAAAAAAACCCTGAAGATACTGGTGAGGGAGCGATGATTGCTGGGGTGAGATTCAGAAGAAAGACGCATTAGTTTAATGTGTTGTTCTCTCTCTAGCTGTAGTTCTGATCAATTAAACAAACGTTTCGGGAAGACCAACCACGGCCAGAGACCATGATGGGGGGTGGGTGGGGATGGTAGAGATTAAACACCAAGGGCTGAGCCAATGCCTTGCTTTCTGTTTCTGGTATCTACCAGGTTGATGCACTTGGCTGACGCATTCCTGGGGTCACACAGCACCCCAGGACCAGCACACACTGGGTACAGTCAGGTGGAGTGGAGCCTTCTTTGTGGAGAGTTAACTTGCCTGAAAAGGTTCTAAAATAATGACTGTGGCCTTGTTTGAGCCATATGGTACCACAGTTTTCTAATGAACCACTCAGGAATGCCTATTTTAGGACATATATTTGTATCTACTTATGCCACTGCAAGAAACAAATCTTCCCAGTATGTAATTATCAGTAAATATACACAGCTCAGTTTCTTAATATGACATGCTTAAAAGAAAAGCCTTAGAAAGCCACTTTGGATTTTGTGGCTTCCTTGTACCAGAAAACAAGGAAAATGTTGAGAGAGTAGCAGTGATATAATTGACAGATCTACAGAAACAGAACTTCTTAAACAATCAACAACAATAATTACTGTATTAGAACTGTTTTGAGTCTGCATCTAGTTTACAGTTAAAGGAGATGAGAAGTCTGCAGCCAACATGGGTGTATGGGGTGGGGGTGGGACTGGGGTGTGGAACTCAATGAATCAAGGAAAAGAGGACCCCACACCCAGGCCTTGGGAGGAGGGGGCAGGGGCCTCCGTCACTAGAACTAGACTCTCACGTGCTACATTTTGGCTTCATTCTTGCACTGTAGATAGGATCTCTCATGTGAAGGGTGAACAGAGCACCCTTGATATAAGTGACTCCATCTTAGAAAATGACTCCGCTTTACCTTTTGAAAGGTTGCGTCCAACCTGATAAGGACACAACCAAACAGATGCCCTTCCACTATCGGTCCCCGTCAGCAGACTCTTAGACCCTAAAAACACAGAACTTCAACAGCTTGTTATGGCCGTCTTTACCAGATACTCTCTTTTTGTCACTTGTGAAAGGCATCTGGAAACTGCCACACCCATCACAGGAGGCCCTGACCTGTCCAACAATGGAGGTTCTGCCCATCTGTCCATCCCAGGAGACCCTGCCCATACCAAGACACCCAACGTGCTGTCCGAGCTGACCCAGGAGAATTTCTGCTCATCTTGCTTTCCCATGGACAGGTTCGTTACCCCTTTCTCCTTGCTGTTTTCTCTTAGTGTTAAATGTCACTTGGCTGTGGAATGTTTAATCTCTAACATTTGCATATTGATTATTATTCTATTATGTGTGGTCTGCAATACTTGTAGAGAAGCTTGAGCCTGTGTGCCCACAGCTCCAGTTATCGAGTGAATGTGCAGCACAAGACTTGCTTCCTTGGGGACCCCACGTAGCTCATGGCTTTCATGGTCAAGATAGCACCAATAAATGTCTGACGCTGTAGAAAGACACAAGCAAGTGTGGACCTGATTATTTTTAACCTCATGCAGCTCACAATGGAGGGAAACCCATGGCTCTGGGACCACATGCTAACAGGGAGAATGCCTCCCTTTCCCTAGCTTCAATTCACAAGTTTCCCAGGGAAGGCCTTGGTATGGTCTTAGTTGAGTCGGCAAGTTATTTTTGAATCGACTGTGGCTTGGGAGGAGGATAATGTGATTGGCTTAGGTTGAGATAACCCTCCCACCAGAGCCACATGCCCCAAAGACTGTCTTGAAAGAAAGGCGAGTGGCAGGGTGGGAAGAAAAAGTAGGGAATAACCACTCTGCTATCATCTATGAATGAAGGCACTCTGAGTGCCTGGGTGCTTTATGCGTATTATTCTGATTAATTATTCCACAACCATGTAATACAGGTTTTATTATATACATGTCATAGATTGCAGTAAAATTAATGAGCTTTCCCAGTGTCATATAACTAGATAAAGGTGTGGTTGAAATTTGGACCCAGATCAATCTGATTCCAGGGCTCAAGTTCTTTCCTTGCTGTGTCAAAAAACAAACAAAAAAGTCTGTTAACTTCATCTAGATTTAGCAAGAATAGAAAATATGTGGTATATATATATATATATATTTCTATTCACAAATTCTCCATCAATTAATTGATCACAAACCCAGAGCTCTCAGCACAAGACTTCAACCGTGAGAGATTAACACATGAGCTGAAGTCTGAATGTAACAAGCACAGCTCAAACACAGTCTGTATAAGACCTTTCATGTTCTAAGCACCCTCATTCTTTAACTACTAACCAAAATCTACTCATCTTCCTGCAATTTTTGATCATATCACTTTATGATTGAGGCAGAAGCAAAGGAACTATTAATGTTCTTTACTAGAATCTGAAAAAATACAGGCAATGATGATACTTTATTTTGAAAAGTATATAACTCTGGGTCTTCAATACTGCTTGCTGATGTTCAGAATTTAACTAATAATGTGAATTAAAAAAAGTTATGGGATTGTTTTTAAAAATTGGTGTATAAATTACACTAATAATTTACTTCAAAGGTGAGGTTTTGCTTGGTTTCTCTTATCCATTGAGTCATAAGGAGTTATAGTATGAGACTAACATATGGCTAAGGCAAAAAGACAAGAATATAATTAAAGAAGAGTGTGAATGGTAAAACACCCTCTTAGGAAAGGCGCCCTGTCAAGCTTTAATAGTATAAAGGAAGTAAGAAAAGTATGGACTTTTCTAGCAATTATATTTGAGGGCAAAGCTTGAAAAGCAAAAAACAAAAAACAAAAAAACCCAGCCCAAGGCTACTAAATCAATCCAGAATACTAAGATTTCAAAATACCACCTTGAACCAAGATTAGCATTATTTTCCTTATATGGACTTGGGCCTAATGGATATATTTACTTAACTATAAATATAAATTCCATGCCCTGTGACCAGGGTTTGAAAATAAATCGGAAAAAGCTGCAGAAATGAACAAAAATAAATGTAATAAAAACTGCCTGCTTCTTCTTTTGGTCCACTGTGCTCTGTTCTTAATGGAAACCAATTTTGCTGCCAGCATCATGTTTCTGCTTGGTACTGATCAATTCCTGTATTCTCCCAGAGTTGTAATGTGGAGTGCAACAGAGAGGTGGGAAGTTAATAGGGGAAATACCAGGGTGCCGAAATAATGTGTACCCATTTTGAGAGATGTTCTCTATGTACTACTTTTTGAAGTACTTTTAGTTCGCTGTAATCAAAAGTGTCTGGGCGCTGATGGTAATCACTTTGAGTTCCTGTTGTAATTGCAGAAGTCAAATGTGCCTTGTATTCATCTTTTATTATTGGTATATATTGAGTATTATAATTTTAATAGTGTTTTTCTTTCTTAAAATGTGTATTCATTGTAAAACCTCAAACTGTAAAAATCTTAGAAAATGCAGGAGACACTCTTATGGAAATTGGGACTGGCAACCAATTCCTATTCAAAACCCTAAATGCCCATACCTTAAGAAATAAGATAGACAAGTGGGAGCTCATCAAACTAATAAGTTTCTGCAAAGCAAAAGAAACCATCAAGAGAGCAGGGAGACAGCCCACAGACTTGGAAAAAAGTATTTGCCAACTGCATATCTGACAAAGGCCTAACATCTAGGATCTACAAGGAACTCAAACGCACTGAAAGTAAAAAAACAAGCAGCCCCATTAAAAAGTGGGCAAAAGACATGAATAGACACTTCTCAAAAGAAGGTATGTGGGCAGCCAACAGACACATGAGAAAGTTCTCAGTCTCACTCATCATCAGAGAAAAGCAAATCAAAATCACACTGAGATACCACCTAACCTCAGTAAGAATGGCCATCATTAATAGCACAAACAACAACAGATGCTGGCAAGGATGCGGAGAGAAAGGAACACTTCTACACTGCTGGTGGGAATGTAAAGTAGTGCAACCTCTTTGGAAGACAGTGTTGCTATTTCTGAAAGAACTAGAAATTGACCTTCCATATGACCCAGCAATTCCGCTATTGGGAATATACCCGGAAGAACTCAAATCATTCTACAAAAAAGATACCTGCACACGTATGTTTGTTGCAGCTCTATTCACAATAGCAAAAACATGGAACCAACCATGTTGCCTATTGAAGCTGGACTGGATAAAAAAATGTAATACATATACACAATGGAATATTATACACCATAAAGAAAGACAAACATATGGACTTCTCAGCAACTTGGATGGATTTAGAGTCGATTATACTCAGTGATCTGTCACAGAAACAAAGAACAGAGTACCATATGTTCTCACTCATAAGCAGACCTTGAACAGTTATAATACTATAAGAAAGGGACTGGCAGTAGCGGGAAACCGCCAGGGGAGGGGGGTGGAATTGGCAGTTAAGGGAAGCTGCCAGGGGAGGGAGAGGCATACCTCATCAACAAGGGTACCTGCAAAATGAACATTTGTATACCTAACCCTGAATTGTACCCTACATCTTTATAATAAAAATAAATAAAAATGTGTATTCATTTTTTGCCACCCTCTATATAATTTCTATAAGTCAAACAGTATCGAGATTTTTATTTTTTCTTTTTCCCTTTTCTATTAAATTTTATTTTATTTTATTGTAGAGATGTGGAGTACAAGTCTGGATCAGCTATACAAGCAGGCTGCATGCAGGTGAAGTTTGGGCCTACACCTTCTGTTTTTCTCTTTTCTTTTTTTCTTTTTTGCCTTTTCTTTTCTTTCTTTCTTTCTTCCTTCCTTCCTTTCTTTTTTTTTAGAGTGCATCAGAGTCTTATTCTGTTGTCCAGGCTGGAATGCAGTGGCATGATCACGGCTCACTGCAGCCTCAACCTCCTAAGCTCAAGAGGTCCTTCTGCCTCAGCCTCCTGAGTAGCCAGGGCTATAGGTGCACATCACTACACCTAGCTGTTTTTTAATTTTTTTTGAAAGCAGGACTTATTGAGGGGACAGAAAAGCTCCCACAGTGGGAGGGGACCCAAAGGGGTTACCTACCCAACTATTTAAAAAAAATTTTTTTTTAAGAGATGGGATCTTGCTTTGTTGCCCAGACTGATCTCAAACCCCTGGGCTCAGGCAATCCTCTTGCCTCCACCTCCCAAAGCACTGGGATTCCAGGTGTGAGCCACTGTGCCTGGCTAGAATCTAGATTTTTCTAAAATGTGTTTGCAGTACTAATATGCCAGCACCGCCTAGGTTAACAGATATCTATTCAACTTCTTTATAATTTCATCATGAATTACTTCCTCTGAAAAATGAAAACCATGCCTTTGTTTAATTGACAAGCACAATTTCTACTAACAAAACATTCAAACTCTCCAGGACATGCTCTGCCTTTCTTTTCTGGACCACTCACACCTGCCTGTGCTTCTGACTCGGCAATAGTCTTGCCAATGCTCCCGCTTCATCATAATCCTCTGGCTGAAATGCAGTTACCCTGGTGATATGATTTTGGAAGAGAATGGCACAATCCCAAGACCTTCAGGATTCAGATGTCAAAGGACAAAGGAAGAAGATGTGGTTATGAAGAAAGAACAAGAGACACAGCAGCATAAGGAGGTCTCAGCTTGGCTTTGAAGATCGAGGAAGGGGCCATGAGAAGCTGGACAAAGCCAGAAAATGAATGGACTCTCTCAAAGAGTCTCCAGAAAGGAATGAACCCTTCATCCTAGCAAAGTTAGATCTACAGAACTGTAAGAAAATACACTTGTGTTCTTTTAAGCCAATAAGTGTGTGGTTCTTTGTTGCAGCCACAGCAGGAAACAAATACATCTTCTCTCTGTGATGAATACCTTCCTCATCCAAAAAACACATGTCTGGTCATCACACATTACAAATACAGGCTGAGTATTGTGGTTCATACCAGTATTCCCAGTGCTTTGGGAGGCCAAAGCAGGAGGATCGCTTGAGCCCAGGAATTTGAAACCAGCCTGGACAACATAGCAAGACCTCATCTCTACAAAAAAAAAAAAAAATTAGCTGGGCGTGGTGTTGCAAACCTCTATTCCCAGCTACTTGGCAGGCTGAGATAGAATAACCTGAACTCAGGAGGCTGAGGCTGTGATTGTGCCACTGCACTCCCACCTTCACGACGGAGCAAGACCCCAGCTCAAAAAAAATAAAAATAAAAATATAACTAAATATTTATTCATTATAGAGTAGAATTAAGGATGAAGCTCCTCTAAATAAAAATGTAAACCCTGAAGACTGGGTTGTAGAGAATCTTTAATATATTTATTTTCGACCGGGTTCGGTGGCTCAGCCTGTAATCCCAGCGCTTTGGGAGGCCGAGGTGAGTGGATTGCCTGAGCCACCTGGGCAACTTGGCGAGACCTCATCTCTACAATAAATTAAAAAAAAAAAATTAGCCAGGTGTGGTAGCATGCGCCTGTAGTTCTGGCTACTTGGAAGGCTGAGGCGGAAGGATTGCCGGAGCCCAGTAGGTCGAGGCTGCAGTGGCTGGGAGCAGCCACTGCACTCTAGTCTGAGTGACAGAGTGAGACTCCAACTCAAAAAAATATATATGTGTGTATATATATATATATATATATATATATATATATATATATATACACACACACACACATATATATATATATTTATTTACTCACTTCTGTGGTTAATAATTATTTCAAACTCCCTTTGTTACAAACTTTAAGGAACTTGCCATTATTATCCATCACAAATTTATTTCACATCCTGCATGTCACTGCCTCTCTGGTCCATTCCCTCTGACCAGCCTTGTTATGGTCCTGTCTAACCCCTCCCTACTGTATCACTCATGTGTCCCTGTGCCTAGATCACTTCCCTCCTTGGTACCAACTAACCCCTTGCATTCACACGGTGATCTGTAACCCAACCGGATGTGTAAACTAACCTACTCTTTTGCCAATTACTGAGTTTTGGCCACCCAAAGGTGGCCAACTCTTCAACCTGGGTCCAAATAAGGCACACGCTGAGCTGTGACCAATCTGGCCACTTCTTCACCTTGTCTCTGCTTTCTGTAGTCACTCTTTTTTCTGTCTAAAAATCTGCTTCCACCACATGGTTATGCTGGAGTCTCTAGGCCTTGCTCTGGTACAGAAGGCTGCCCGATTCATGAATTGTTCTTTGCATAATTAAACTCTGTTCAATTTCATTTGTCTTACTTTTTTGTTTTATTTTATCAGCCAGCAGCCTCATCTGCTTCTACAGACTTTGTTTTCTGCAGGAACGGGTACAACTCAGCATCCTGCACAGGAAGGTACCAAATATATGCAGGGGTAACCAATGAAATCTGAAGAGAAGAGGCTTGGGGATGGGCGGCACTGCCCTGTTTCTTCAGGAGGGATGCCCCGAGCACCAGAATGCCATTCTCCTCCTGCCATGATGTCTTCTGAGCTCCACAAATCAATCTGAGTTTATAATTGGCTGCATCTACACCATCTATCTGGGGCTGCAAACTCCCTGAGGAAATGAAAGAGACTCTGTCTTTCTTGGATTCATTTCTGTATTGCATCAATTACAGTGCCTTCCACAGTCTTAATAAATCCCATCGTCTTTGCCTGTAACTTGGGTGTCGTCTCTGTATCTCAGTGACAGCATATTTTCTCTTAAGATCACAGGGACAGGCTGCCTGGCTTCAAATCCCTGTTCAGCTGCTTGCTCTAGAGGTGAGCTTTGGGCAAGTTACTTAACCCCTTCCATGCCTTTGTCCCCTCACCCATAAGAACTGAACCTACCTCAGGGATTTCCTGAAGATGAAAAGAATTAATATATGTAAAGCCCTCATAAATGTTTGGGGTATCATCAGAATTTTCTTACAAATCTTTACGCAAGAGCATTCTGCCCCTTATCTCGGTGGGGCACAGAGACAGGGAAAGTGAGGACTTTGGCATCAGGCTGTCTGGATTTAATGGCACCTTCACCACTTGCTAGCCATGTGGCCTGGGGCAAGTTACTTACTTACTCTGGGCCCATTTCTGTTCAAAATAAAAATAGAAGCACTTTTGATAAATAGTTCTGAGGACTAAATGGCATCACTCATGTAAAAAGCTAATGGCATTATTGAGCCAATGCTCAATAAATACGAGTTTTAATTAGGCATCAATGCATCGCCCTCATGATGCATTGTGAGGGGTTTCCCACCATCCACTGTGAGAGGAGGCCACAGGCAGCCGGGTTCTCTCCACCATCCATGACAGGCTGGACAGAGGTCGGCCTCAGGGCCCCTGGCCTGGCACAGGTATTTCCAGGATGAGGAGAATGGGAGTCCCAGCAGAGTCCAAGGAGCTGCGGACGGGATGTGTCTGCACATCATTAAGCCATGCCCAGCCCTCCAGCTTCCACCTTTAGCGGCCGCCCGGCCCCTGGCTGCAAAGCTTCTACTGTGAGTTCTTCCATCTGTCTTGGCACCAGGTCTTTGCCTTGGCAGGCGGGTTCCAGCTCTTCTCCACACGCAGCTCCTTCAGGCTCAGTCAGGGCGCATCGATCACCTGGCAACTCCAGAACGACCTTCTGCACAGCAAGGACGCCATCTGCCATCTGGCCCCAACTCCAGGACTCGTTCTTCCTGCTGATCTCCACAACATCTTGCTACCACGAGCCACAAGGGGAAGCCAGGAAAACACTGCTGTCCTTTCAAGGCTGTGATGTGCTAAACCACCAGGTTGTGTTCCTACCCTGGGTCGGGGCTGACAACCAGTTTGTATGCCAAATATAAGACAGAGATGCCCTGCAAACCCAGAGGAAATGAGCCACCTCAACTGTGGTTTGCCTGGAGTCTACAGCAGTCGTAAGGGTGGTGGGCCCTCAGTTACCCTGGTTACTGGTCCAAATGCTACAGAGTAAGTGGTGTAGACTGTCTGACTATGCATTCAAATGTTGATAGAATGTTAAGGGAGAGCTTCCCTCTTTCTGATCACAGCACTTGAATACATTTTCATTTGTCACATATGAAATGGATTCAGTGACAGAATTCTGTGCAAGGACAAGTTGACCTGGGCACTCTCCACTATCCACAGCTTAATGACGCATAGACACATTCCATCTGCAGCTCCTTGGAAGCTGCAGGGACTCCCATTCTCCTCACACTGGAAGTGACTGTGCCAGGCCGGGGGGCCCTGAGGCCGACCTCTGCCCAGCCCATCATGGATGGTGGAGCTTCCACTTCCAACGTTTCACCATTTTCTCCACTGTTTGATTTCAGTCTAGGTTGTTGGTCTAACATACTCCAAGGCTTCACTCAGTGTAGAAGGCTGAAGAGTAGTCCCTCAAAGATGTCCAAATCCTAATTCCTAGAACCTGTGAGTATGTTACCTTACATGGAAAAAAAAGGGCTTTGTAGATGAGAATAAGTTAAGGACCTTGAGATGGGGAGAGTCCAGATTATCTGTGCGGGCTCCTAGGGCCTAGAAGAGCCAGGCAGAAGGGTCAGAGGAAGAGGAGAAATGACTATGGAAGCAAGACAGAGGTTATGGGGCCAGGAGCCAGAAAAACACAGTCGGCCTCCAGGGCCTGGAAAAGACAAGACATGGATTCTCCTCTGGAGACTCTAGAAGGAACACAGCCATGCTGACCCGTTCTGGACTTCTGACTTCCAGAACTATAGAAGAATAAATCCATGTTGCTTTAAGCCACTTTGTCTATGGTAGTTTATTGTAGCAGCTGCAGGGAATTAATACATTCAGGATTGCATACACAGGCCATGATGTATTGCCTGTTCAAAGCAAAGTGTAGATAAACAGTGGACATCAGAATATATTATTAAGCCGCTCCTGATCTGTGTAGCATTACAATTAAAGTAAAAATAACTAGGTTAAGGATAAAACTCTCCAATAATCAGTATTAGCTTTGAGAAAGTTAAAAAAAACAACTATGTCTGAATGGGTACAAACATACAGTTAAGCAGAAGAAATCAGATCTGGCATTCAACAGGTCAGTAGGGTGTCTACAGTTAACATTAATCTAACATATATCTCAAAGTAGCTAAAAGAGATTAATTCAAATATTCCTAGCATAATGGAAAGATCAATATTTAAGGTGGATGTTCTAGTTACCCTGATTTGGCCTTTATGCGTTATCTGAATATATCGAAATTATCACATGTTCCCCCAAAACATGTACATCTCTTATGTAGCAATAAAAAAAAATCTATCAATATAATAAAACTATGTCTGATCTTAGGATCCAGCAGTCTGAATCCGACCATTTTCTGTTATTATGGGTTACTTCTACTTTGTTTTTCTTTATTGACATCACTCTCCTTCTATTCACGAGGTCAAAGTTTGTGGTCTAAAATTATCTTTTTCTTGTCTCAGAGTCATGCCCTGTCGGGAGAAAGCTCTGCTGTGGTTTTTAGCTCCCAGAAGTCCCATGGGGCTTCTCAGTCAAGCAGCTATGAAGTCTGCTTTATTCTGAGGGTGGAGTCCCTGTTTTCATGGTGAGAAAGCAGCCCTTCCTCCCAGGGCCATTCAGCGAGCCATCAGATGGCCCTGTGGCCTCCTTGGCCAAGAGCACCCTTCGCCCAGGACTCTCAGAGGTGCAGTGTGGCACCTCTACATCCTCTCCAGGGGACACAGACAGGGCAAGCACTTTCGGGCCTCACTTGGTGGACAGTGTCATTTCACATGTGTTTCCTCTGAAAGTCAGACTTTCAGAACTGAGGGTCCTGCGGTGGGGGTGAGGTTTTCCCTAACAACAAGCCTGTAACTCTCTCTCTCTCTCTTTTTAAAAAATAGGTTCTCACTGCACTGGGGCTGGAGTGCAGGGGCGCCATCATGGCTCACTGTAGCCTTGAACTCCTGGGCTCAAGTGATCCTACTGCCTCAGCCTACAGAGTAGCTGGGACTTCAGACGCACACCACCACATCCAGCTAATTTTTCCTTTTTTTTTTTTTTTGTAGAGATGCAGTCTTGCTTTGATGCCAAGACTGGTCTTGAACTTCCAGTCTCAAGCAATCCTCCCACCTCAGTCTCCTAAAGTACTGGGATTACAGGTATTAGCCTCTGCACCCAGCAGTTAAAACTATTCTTTGAACATAATTTTAACAGTTTGGTTATATTCTGATTTTCTTCCAGTCAAACTTACACAAATGCACCTTTTTCTTCAAGCTCAGCAGCGAACCCCATTTAAAGCTTAACTTGAATGAGCATAAAACGTATCGCTAATTTGAATATCCATTTCTCCTATCCATTTTTCAAGCACCAAATCTTTAAGAATGTTTCCCTGACTGCTCCGGTTCTGAGAGGTCACTCCTAAACATCTTGAATATTTGTTTTCCCTTTAAGTGTCTGTTAACTCAAGGCTCCAACTTAAATTAACAACCTAAATGCCTCGTGTGAATCAAGTATTTGCATCTCAGATCATTTTTTCCCAAAGACAAAACAGCAGTAACAACCAATCAGGGCAGCCACAGAGCTCATGGCACAACTTCAGGGACTTGTTCTAAGCAAACTCCATCATGTATTAAGTGCACACCATGCACAAGACACCGTGCTAGGCATATAATGAGGATCAATTAGTTCCATTATGCATCACAAAAATCTTATTTTCATTTCATAGGTAGAAACACTGGGGTCCTTTCTCAGAAGAGGTTAGGTAAATTGCTGTGCAAAGTTGGTAAACTGGGATTTAAGCTCAAACCCAGGTTTGTTAAATGAATATACTAGCTATTTGCAACAAAAACAACTTAGCAGTAGGGAACAGTGCTGCTGCAAATAAAGCCAAGCAATAAAACGAAAATACGTAATTAGATCAGTGTATGTTTGTTACTGGAATTCAAGGAAAAACAGCTGTTATCCATGAGATGTTGCCCATAGAAAGAAACTGTCTTCAAATACTGAAAGATAGATAGTAGCTTTCTAATCTGTAAACCTAATTCAGATTGAAAAAGAGGGAAAACAAAAAAAATACACTCTATGAATTTCTCAAACAAGTCATCAAGAAACCCTAAGTATTTACAGAAACCCTCTCAAAGATGCCTATTACAACATAATCTCAATTCTATTGTCCCATGACTGGCAAGGATGACAAGGGTGAAAACTGAGCATCATATCATGTCATATTAAACATAATGTCAGATGGTAGGAAGCTTCATCGATACAATAAAAAAGTATACACTTTATGGTGGCTAAACTGGTTGACTAAACATGGTGTTTGTGTCCATTATTTGAAAAAAATATTGGGAATCCAGGCTTTGCACAGAAATGCAAATTACTAGTCTATTGTTGGTTCTGGGAAAATCATATTGAATGTGCCTCATTATATATTTTTCTCTGTAATTATAATTTGCCGTAACCTTGAGTACTTCTTGAAGTAAACTTTTTAAAATGTTTCAAAAAAAGCTTTTGAAAATGTAAATACCAATAAAACATATATTTGACCTTAATATCCTCTGGGGGTGTTTTCATTTGCTATTCATTCATACAGCAAACTTTCTGGTATCTATTATGGCCCTTAATTCTGCTTTATTATGTTTTTTTATTCATGTCTTTTTCCTCCATCTCCTGAGACAGCTATTAGTTGAGTTTTTCAAGTTTCTCAAGGATGTATGAAATTATTCACTAAATATCAAGAGTCTTCTATGTAGCAAGCACTATGCTAGACACTGGAACCAATATCGATACCCTGCCCTAACACAGTGCTTAGCTTATAATAGATGGTTAATAAAATTTACTGAATAGATTTTTTTACCATAAAAATCTTAAGAAGATTAAGGAAAGATTTGGATATATAAATATTGTCAAAAATTACATGTTATCCTTCATGAAAATAAGTACAAATGCTTTAGATTATTTTACTTAATGCAATACAACCTCTCCAAGGGTGGAGTGAAAAAAGGGCACATGATATCATAACAAGGCACTAAAGATACACTTTAAAATATATCTGCTGTTGCAAGTTGCCAGGCTGGCTGTGTGTGGTGGTTCACACCTGCAACCCCAGCACATTGGAAGGCTGAGGCAGGAGGATAGCTTGACGCCAGGGAACAGCTTCAGGCCAGGATTCAAGACCAGCTTGGGCAACATAGCAAGACCATCTCTACAAAAAATAATTTTTTAAACAGTTGGATATGGTGGCATGTGCCTGTAGTCCCAGTTACTAAGGAGGCTGAGGCAGAAGGATTGCCCGAGGTCAGGAACTTGAAGCTGCAGGAGTTCAAGGCTATAGTGAGTTGTGATCATACTCCTGCATTCTAGGCTGGGTGACAGAGCATGGGTGTTCCTAAAATGAATGAATGAATGAATGAATGAATAAGGATGTCATGATAGAGGCAAATTGCCCCTTGTTCAACTATGGTATCTCTGACTTCCTTCATTGGATCCTCGATGTACTTAAACCTTAGCTTGTTTTATAAAATGTCACTAATTCCAATATCTGATCTTTCAGACTGTGAGAGCCCTTTACTCTCCTTCACTCTCTCTTCCACCTGGGCTAATCACAAGCACTGTTACTGACGGCAGCACTCAAAGGCCTAGCTCAGACACACTGATAAATAAGGAACACGTCTAATTGTGTTGTTCCGATGTCCTCAAGCATGCTGCCTTTCTCATGAGAAATCATTCACTGACTTCATGGCTACACAGTGGAAGTCATTCAGCAGATCCTGAAGGCTGAGCACGAACCATGGGGCACCATTCTACACCAAGGATAAAAAACACAAGCTGATTAAGACTATTAACATCACAACTGCCGGCTTTGTTCCTTTTCTGAGCTGGTTGAATTTTCTCCTAGAACCATCAGATCTTTTATCTGAGGTGCATAGAGGACAATTACCCATCCTCTCAGGAGAGCCTACTAATGACATTAAGTGGTCCTTTTGCTTGCATGCATGGCGGAAAAAGAAAAAAAATATATAAACAGAACGGATTTCTTTATGCCTGTATTATTTTTTCTGACAGCCATAGACTTAACATAATAAATTATGCTTTGCATGTAAAAACACCAGAAACCTGATATTATATATAATTTTCTCCTTATGCAATGAAAAGTAATAACTGTAATATGTGTAATTTTAAATTACATTTCTTTGAAGAGAGCAGTGAACACATTTTAAAACATTCAACACTGCAAACAACATGGTGTCTAAAATAATTTTAAGCAGAAATTCTTGCTTGTATATTCTCTTTCTCTCAAAAGCGAAGTGATCGATATACCAGAAGCTGGATCTCATAATGACACTGAAAAGTAGAAAGTAACAGCAGTTTGTGAGTTTCTTCACCTCCATATAAAGTTCCACATAAGAGAAGGGGGGAAAAAAAATCCAGAATCAGCTGACATATAGAATAATCAAAGGCCACGGAAACCTAGTATTCATGTATCTGTTTCAGATTAAAATTTAGAAACGTGGTACGACGTTGCCGGTGAATTCTATAAGATAAAGTAGCAGAGAAGCCAGGCTGGTGAATAATTGATATGTGTCTAAGATTAGAAAAGCTAATTTACAGGCTGTTCTGTGTGTGGGCACGGCAAAGTCTCAAATGAGCAGGGAGAGGCCTGACAGCACGTCATGCAATTTCACAGACTGCTGGGCTGTCACAGACAGCCACGTAACAGGGAGGAGAAAAAGCAAAACAGCCTTCCAGGTCACATTATGTGGGTTTTACGATATCGTTAACTGGGCAACAAAGTCAGTGACATGCTGCTAGGGGCTCAGAGTATGCGTGCATCTTACTATACGCTCCAAGCTGCTCTGTGAGACATTTTACAGACGCAGAAATTGTGCCTCTAAGAGGTTAGTGACCAGACTAAGATCACCTGAATGGTACAAACCATGGAATCCATACCCTTTGCCTCACCTGCCCCTGAAAAGTAAGCTCCTCTTAATTGGCTTTGGGGATGTTTTGGTGTCAATCCTGATTTTTAACTAAACAATACTTTTGATATTTTAAAAGCACAAAGCCTAGATCTTCTAGGAATCACCAAACTGTTTTCCACAGAGGTTGTACTAGTTTACACTCCCACCAACAGGGTAGAAGTGTTCCTTTTTCCCTGCATCTTCTCAGCATCTGTTGTTTTTTGAGTGATTCATGATGGCCATCCTGACTGGAGTTAGGTGGTATCTCAGTGTGGTTTTCATTTGCATTTCTTTGATGACTAGTGAGATTGAGCATTTTTTCATGTGTCTGTTGGCTGCTTGTATGTTTTCTTTTGAGAAGTGTCTATTTATATCTTTTGCCCACTTTGTAACAGGGTTATTTGTTTTTTCTTTTCGGCACGTTTGAGTTCCTTATAGATCCTAGATGTTAGGCCTATAGACATACAGTTGGCAAATACTTTTTTCCAGTCTGTGGGCCGTCTCCCCGTTCTCTTGATGGTTCCTTTTGCTTTGCAGAAACTTGTCAGTTTGATGAGGTCCCGCTTGTCTATCTTACTTCTTATGGCATGGGCACTTGAGGTTTTGATCAGGAATTGGTTGCCAACTCCAATTTCCACAAGAGTGTCTCCTGTATTTTCTAAGGTTTTTTAGTTTGAGGTTTTACGTTTAGGTCTCTAATTCATTTAGAGTTGATTTAGTGTATGGCGAGGGTAGGGTCTTGTTTTAAACTTCTGCATGTGGTCAGCCAGTTTTCCCAGCACTATTTACTAGTAGGCTCTCCTCTCTCCAGTCGGTGGTGGTGGAGGCTTTGTCGAAGACAAGTTGGTTGAGAAATTGAGGTTTGGCTTCTAGAACCTCTATCCTGTTCCATTGGTCTGTATGCTTGTTCTTGTATCAACCTTCCATATAACCCCGCAATCCCCCTACTAGGAATATACCTGGAGGAACTAAAATCACTCTATAAAAAAGATACCTGCACACGTATGTTTATTGCAGTATTGTTCACAATAGCAAAAGCATGGAACCAACGGTGCTGCCCATTGAAAAAGGAGTGGATTAAAAAAAAGTGGTACATATACATGATGGAATATTACACAGCCATAAAGAAGGACAAAATTATGAACTTTACAGCAACTTGAATGCACTTAAAGAGTCTATAATACCGAGTGATCTATCACAGAAACAAAGAATTGAGTATCACATATTCTCACTCATAAGTAGACCTTGAACAATTATCATAATACTACAAGGAAAGGACTGGCAGTAGTGGAAAACTGCCAGAGAATGGGAGGGCACACCTCATCATCAAGGGTACCTGCATAGTGAACATTTGTCTGCCTAACCCTGAATTGTACCCCATATCTTTAAAATTAAAAATTAAAATAAATCAATAAATAAAAGCACAAAGCCTAAAGA
The DNA here is from genome assembly GCA_027257055.1 of Cephalopachus bancanus. NCBI lineage: Eukaryota > Metazoa > Chordata > Mammalia > Primates > Tarsiidae > Cephalopachus > Cephalopachus bancanus. The sequence goes on from JAPVLO010000233.1 coordinate 800,480, forward strand.
CCAGCTAAAGTGAGTTCTGTCCAATTCTATGAGCAAAGGTATAGGAAGTGTCTTCCTTTCATGTTTTATGTAAATCAGGAGATTTGGTAAGAAACCCAGGACATAAGAGATGCATCTTCCCCTGCTTCTTCCTGATGGGCTGCACTGGTTTGTCACACCATCGTCCTGGGACACAGAAACTTGCTAAGCAACCAAAGACAAGCAAACAGGGAATTAATGATGCATATCCACCCCAAGGCCAGCCACTCTCCTGAGGAATTACAGAGTTACAGAAGCTTTTATGCCAAGTATCTATTAATATTTAAGCACAAAAGAAAGGGCTGGAAACCTGGCACTGTTGCATTCCTTTTCATGCAACCTCCTTTCAACTCGGAGTTCTGTCTTAAGGAAATGAAGTGCCATATCTGATAGTGATGTTCTCCAAATGCACCCGGCATGGATATGAGGGTTGGCACCTAGAATAAGGTGCCAACCCAGTCTCCCATCTGTGCAGATTGCCAGCAGCCAATGGCAGAATCACTGCTTGAGTACCTGGTGCTTAGTGCTGGGTGCTTAACTGTTACATCATTTTACAAACATTCAATGGTTTGTTCATGAACGCCCTGTAGTCCACGCACCCCCAAACAAGGAATTCAGTGGTGAAATCAGTCATTCCTCAACACTGCTAAGCACTTTTGAGACCTCTCCATGTTGACCAGCCTCAAATAACATGCAGGCAGATGGATATTTGCAGAACTCACTCAGGCAGGGCCATGTACCGCGGCACCAGTATGCATTAAGCACTGCTCCAGACGTGCATTCTGAACAGCAGAAGCACCACATTAAATTGAGCACAGTTTAAAAATAGCAACCGGAATTATTTTTAATATGATAGTCAAGTGGGAATGATAAAATGCCATTTATCTAGTGTCTGCTTGTCGCTATTTCTGATTTTCCCCACAGTCATCTTGCAAGAATGAAAACACACAGGGCTCAAAGATGGCACAACTGGTCAGGAATGTGAGACTGGCTTTCAGGAGAGAAAAATGCCTTTGGAAGTTAAAGAAAGAGACGCAGACTCCAAAATGGCTGAAGGGAGTCGTGATGGAGGTGGCCCGGCAAGGGCTGAGCGTAGCCTCCTAGGAGGCCGCTTCCAACCTTTGCTTGCCTGTATGCCATGATGAGCCCCGGGACCTACAGGTCATATGCAAACAGGTGGCCTGTGTATGTGCACAGACGGAATTACATAAATAAATAACCGAAATAAAAATCTCATGAAATAACACTGAGCTTTACTAAGAGTAAGTCATGTGAATTTTCTATTCCGTTCTGTTCTGTTCTACTCTATCTCTGTGTCATTAAAAATGATGACCGGGTGGAGTGGTTCATGACTACAATCCCAGCACTTTGGGAGGCCAAGGTGGGAAGATCACTTGAGTCCAGGAGTTTGAGACCAGCCTAGGCAACATAGCAGAGCTCATCTCTGCAAAAAAATAAAAAAATAAAAAATTAGACAGGCATGGTGGCGTGTTCCTGTGGTCCCAGCTACTTGGAAGGCTGAGGCAAAAAGATCGTCTGAGTTCAGGAGGTGAGCCGTGATTGTGCCACTGCACTCTAGTCTGGGTGACTGTGCAACTCTGACTCCAAAAAAAAAAAAAAAAAATGATGACCCCACCAGTGGGGTCACTATCTACCATTAGAACACAGTGCATGCTTGGCAGCATTTAAGTTTCTATGTATTTAATTAACTCAAATGCTAAGTGTTAGGTTACGGTATTGTTCATTCTTTGGAAAAAAGGTTTTATGTACTTAAACTGTATAGACATCAGACATATAAACTATATATACATTTTATATATATTTGTCCCTTGGTATCCATAAGGGATTGGTTCCAGGACCCCTGTGGACACCAAAAGCTACAGATGCTCAAGTCTCTTATATAAAATGGTGTGTTTGCATATAAACTATGCACACCCTCTTGTACAGTTGAAATCATTTCTAGATTATGCATGATACTTACAACATAAATGCTGTGTGAACAGTTGTTATACTGTATTGTTTAATGAATAATGTCAGCCAGGCTCGGTGGCTCAGTCTGTAATCAATCCTATGCTTTGGGAGGCTGAGGTGAGTGGATTGCCTGAGCCCAGGGGTTCGAGACCCGCCTGGGCAACATGGTGAGACCTCATCTCTACAATAAATCAAAAACTAGCCAGGCGTGGTAGCGCGCGCCTGTAGTTCCAGCTACTTGGAAGGCTGAGTGGAAGGATCACCGGAGTCCAGCAGGTCAAGGCTGCGGTGGCCAGGAGCATGCCACTCCACTCCAGTCTGGGTGACAGAGTAAGACTCCAACTCAAAAAAAAAAAAAAATGAATAATGTCAAGAAAAAGAGCCCGTGCATGTTCAGTACAAATGTAGTCATTCATTTTTTTAAAAATACCTATTTTGGATTCACAAATACAGAACCTAAGGCAGACTATACATGGAAAAGTTTATGGAAGGTAGACTACATGTGGAAAAACTGTGTCATATTTTTCTGCAAATATTTACTTATGAACAATTTATATCCATAATAAATAATTTTCTAAGTTAAAAGAGAGGAACAGAATGAAAAGTTAACCTACTCAGAAGAAACTTACGGGACTCAATGGCTATACTATTTCCCCCTCTGTTTACGAGCAAAGAAAATGGGTTACATGACTGACTGCATCTGAGTTGATCCCAGGCCTGGGCTCAGACCCTGCAGGTGAGCGGAGAAGCTTCATGGCCCAACTGACATGTATCGACAAGTGGAGATGCACGTGTCTAGATGTCCAGCAGTTCTTCTCCCATACATCTAAACACACCCACAGTGTACTCGCAAGCAGAGAGGGCTTTCTCAATATAAATGATGAGAACCCCAGCCCTTCTCTTTCAGAGTCATTAATGCGCCTTGACCCAGGCTAGAAGGAGGAAAGGACAGAGGTGTCAGAGAACAGAATCCCTAAGGGTAGTTAGAGAGCGAACCAGCAGAACTGTCTCAACACCAAGGGTTAGGCACTTGTAGGTCCATGGCAGATCTTGGTGAATGGCCAGATTATGCTCTCAGACAGTGAAGGTGGGACGAGAAAGCCAGGCCCCTGGAACCGCTGCAACAGAGTTCTTGCCCCTTGAGGGACCACTGCAGCGCAGGCGAGTCAGCAGGACCTGGTCTGGGGGCAGTACCCAGGAGCTGGCACTGGCAGACGGCAGTGGCTCTACTGGGTCACTTCTCTATATTCTTCTTGAATTTCAGGAAGTGGCAAGAACATGCTCTGTCTTCAGCAACAGCAGTAATACAGCACCAGGACCAGCAGGGTTGAGCAGTTCTACCAGAATCTTACCTTCATGCAAGTGCCAGGGTATTCAATTCCCTTAAGACATGTTGGCAAGTGCAAGAACTTTGTCATTCCAGGGACCCAGGCAGCCTGGCTTTGGGGACTTCATCTCCAACCTTTCCTAGCAAATATAACACAGAGGGAACCATATCATTTTCCTTTTGGGGGAACAGCAGGTGGCTCTACTACCGAGGTGCAGGGACAACATTAAGGATTTGCTAGAATCTTGGCTATGCTGATGTAAAAGAGGAAAGCAAGGATGGCATGCAACATCTGGGCCAGCTGTGGATTTTGTCCCCAAATAGGCAGACATCAAGACTGACTCCAGGACAAGCATGAGCACCAACTGTGATTTACTGAAGACATCAAGAATAGGTGCTGGTGGTAGCACTATGACTGGACATCTTGTTTAGGGTTCTATTTTGAGGAACAAGGGTAACATTGCAGGACTCTAGTTTCTTTCCTTCCTTTTTCCCCGCTGATTTATTTACTGGCAAATATTTATGCATAATTATGAACAAAACACTGTGCCAACACATTTAGACCCAGAGATTATGAAATGATGAAAAACAGAAAAATCTTGAGCAATACATTCAGAAAGATGTTTGTGGGCAGAACCTGGGAGGCATTCTAGAGTTGAATCCATCCTTAAAACAGTTGTCCTCTGCCAAAAAACTAGATCAGGATGTGAACTTAAACCCCTTCTCATTTGTCACAGCCCAAGAAACAAGATTAGAGAGATGCAGCCTTACAGAGAAGGAGAAAGGGAGACAGAGACAGAAAGGGAGCGAAAGAGGGGAGTGGGCATTCCTGGTGTAATAAACAACTGCACCAGGCACCTCGCAGATTTTGAAATCTATTGTATAAATGTATGTAATACAAGAACTTCAAAGTAAGCTAATGATGACTAGATCCTTTAAAGTCTGGGTCTGAAGCAGTGTGAGATGGAAGCATCCCTGCATCTGCCATAAAGGATGCCAGGAGCTTCAACTCTGCCTCTAAACAAATGAGGCCCACAGAAAAGCATTGGCAAATATTCACATTAAAGGTGTGGGGTACAATGCAGGGTGAGGTATACAAATGTTCATTATGCAGGTATATTTCACATCGTAACTTGACATTGCATGTCCTTCAGAATCAATTAACATATCTATGTTGGCTGAATTTACTCATGGCACGCCTATCTCGCATCATCAGGGTCTCTTCCAGTTGGTAGCCATCGACACAGTCACCTTGTTGAACCTCCCAATCGTTTGAAACTGTCACTTGACTGGAAGGCTCCAAGAACATGATTCTGGGATGTGAGTGAGACTAGCTTTTTAAACTCCCTTGTTCCAAGCCTGTAACCTTATGGAGGGAGAGAGTGAGCCCTGTCTGGTCAGATGCCTACATCATAGGGTCATAAACAAGAAGAGTTCTGAGCAGACTGGGATGCTCATCAGTGCGAAGACAGCAAGGGACAAGGCATCAAGTGAGAGGCAGCATAAGGTGAACTGCGATATATGATTCGCTTATTTCTGTTAGGGAAACCATGATTCAGTCTTTCTCAGCTAATCTTTAGGAAATCTGAGCTAACAAACTCCTACAGGTAGTTTTATAGATTCCCAAATTCCTATCAAGGTGCAGGAGCTCAGCCAAGACCAATCTGATCAGAAACATCCTTGCGTATCCTTGTCAGAGGGTGCTACACATTACAACGATGCGGTAGAAAATACACCAAAGAATAGGAATGGACTGCCTCCATGCCCCCAGCTGAACGGGAGAAGTGAACTCTTTATATAAATGCCATGCAAAAACTAGTAAGTCCCATAAAAGAAACACAGATAAAACACTGTGAGAATTTGGAAGAAGAATAAATGACTTCTGTCTGGAGAAGGAAGCAGGAAGAATGTTGAGGACAGAGTTTTTATGGCCAATAAAGTGTAGTACAAAGGCTCAAAGCCTAGACTTTGGGGGAAGGCAGCTTGGATCTGAGTCTGGCTCCTCAGCCTTATTGGCTTTGTGAACTCAGGCAGTTTGCTAAGCTTCTCTGAACCATCATTTCTGAAGTTAGTAAGTGCAGACTGGAACAACGCATCCCTCCAGGGCGACATGTAGGAATCTCTCAAGTTAACATGGAGCCTTGCACCTTGATAAACATGCTCAGATGCTGTTAGCTGCCGTCATTATTATAGGGGAGGTCTTTGATGAGCACTGCCTCAAAGGCTAAGGAAGACTCTGGATCGTGGGATGGGGGCAGGGCTGTGGCAGGAAAGCTATGACAAAGCCATGGTGTGAGAGGGTGTGTAATGTCGCTCTTCCCTCATCTCTCCTCTCCACCCTCCTGCCCTGTTAAAGCAAACACGACACTACGGTTGGAATGAGGAGTGCTGCGTGTCCTCACATGACCTTGTGGCGGCTTGCTCTCCCTGCATGTGTGAGCGAGGGTGAGGGGCTGAGGGGCAAAAGGCTTAACATCATCCACTCTTTGTGTACACAGGCATGCCGGTCTTGAGTGCCACTCCTGTCGTGGCTGTGCAGCTCAATCAACCCAGCCCCAAAACGCAGACTTTAACATAGACTCTAAGCTTACTGCTTTATCTCTGGGCTTAAGTAGGAAACAAGTGCTCACTGGCAGTGTCTCCTTTAAACCTAAACATGATGACCCTATTATGTTGGCATCTGACCAGACAGGGCTCACTCTCTCCCTCCATAAGGTTACAGGTTTGGAACAAGGGAGTTTAAAAAGCTAGTCTCGCTCACATCCCAGAATCATGTTCTAGGAGCCTTCCAGTCAAGTGACAGTTTCAAACGTTGGGAGGTTCAATGAGGTGACTGTGTCGATGGTCACCAACCGGAAGAGACCCTGATGCTGTGAGGTAGGAGTGCCATGAGTAAATTCAGCCAACATAAAGTTAATTGATTCTGAAGGACATGCAAGGTCAAGTTAAGATGGAAATATATCTGCATCATGAACATCTGCACACCTAACCCTGAATTATACCCCACATCTTTAAAATTAAAAATTAAAAACATAAGATGTGAAATATTCAGTCCCTTTCTTTTCCTCTACTTTCCCCTGCAACATAGGTCTGGATAATAATCAAAGCAAGGAGAAGTATTTCACAGAGACCTTGAAAGCTTTCAGTTCAATTCAATTTAATCTAATCCAATTCACTTCATGTTTACTGGGTGTGCAATGTATGTATTTAGGTCAATGCATAGAGTTTTCCTAGGGATACAAAAATGCCTATGATCGTCTCTGACCTTTCAGGTTTTACAATCTGAATTTGCAGAGACAAGACAACTAAACAGAAAATATTAAAGCACAGCAATAAAGCGCTCAGACTCTGGAGTCAGGCAGTTACTATGTGGCATTATGCAAATCATTTAACCTTTCTGTGCCTCGATTTTTTGAACTATAAAAAGATAACATTGTTTTAACTCATAAAGTCACTTTGAGGATTAACTGAGACAGTATACACAAAGCACTTAGAATAAGGCATGGCATGGAGTATTAATTATTCATTATTGTGACTCTAGTTATTAAGAGGATTCAGTCTTAACACCTCAGCTTGGCATACATGGCCATTCTGCAGCCTCAACTCCTGTTCTGCCCCAACAGAAACCCAGGTGCCAGCCACATCAGACCAGTACTGTTGCTTTCTTTCCTTACCCTGAAGCAACATGGTAGCTCGACAGATCTGGGTTCAAGTCACAGTTCCACCACTGGATAACATATTAACAGAATGAGCACTTACCACACAAGGTGTTTATCTGTCTGACTCCCCAAGTTGACTGTGAGCCCCTCTAAGGCAGAGACTTGGGTTGAATTCATCTTTGTGCCCCAGAGTGCCTGATACATGAAATTTGCTTAGTAAATCTCTGTTGAATGAATGAATGAACAAACAAAGGGTAATGCTAGTAGGAGGAACATTCTAAAGATGTGAAAACCTGGGGGTTTGAGAGAACTGTCTGGTTGGTTTGTGTAAGGGAGTTTGAGGACTAACCTGAGAACCTTGCTGTAGGTTTTTGAGGATTGTGGGTGCTGGCTGGGCTGGGTTCAGGAGTCAAAACCGAGGGCAATAGAGAGACAGAAAAGGCTTTCAAACAGGACACATGCAGGAGAAAGATGGTAGAAGCTGGTAATTTGATAGACATGGGGGACAAATGATCATTAACTAACGATAAAGTGAATGATGGTACCAAGAGAAAGTTTATGGAGAAAGATGAAGAGTTGTCTTTATAATAAATCTAACTTTTTAGCAACTCAATTCTTTAAAAACTTTTTTTCCATGTATAAAAATAGCATATTTCTATTTTAGAAAATTTGGAACAGGTAGACAGTACAAAGAAAATTGAAATTACTTGTAATCTGGTCATCCAGAGATCACTGTTTCTAACATATTGATGATTTTCATTTAATCTTTCTTCAGTCAGTACATACACATATATTTAACAACATTGGTATACTATGTCACACATTTACACAATAACTCGTTATATAACTGTGCACAATTTACATCGAACACATTTTGATAAATATTCTCATTTTAATAAATGTTCTTCAAGCTCCTACTTTTATTTAATGAGTTATTTATTTAGTCGGAGTCTCTGTTTCCCAGGCTGGAATGCAGCGGCAGGCTCACTACCTAACCCACTCCTACCTGACACAACCTCGACCTGCTGGGCTCAGGGAACCCTTCCACCTCAGGCTTTCAAGTAACTGGAAATACAGGCATGCACCACCACCCCTGGTTAATTTTTCTGATTTGTTGCAGAGATGTGGTCTCGCCAAATTGCCTAGGCTGGTCTCGAAATCCTGGGCTCAGGCAATCAATCCTCTTGCCACCATCTCCCAAAGTGCTGGGATTGTAGGCATCAGCCACTGCACCTGGCCAAATTTCTAATTTTTAATGTCATCATTGAGGAGTCATAATTTATATAAGCAATTCCTTATTATTGTTTATTTGGGTTATCTTCAATTTTTCACCACTGCAAACAATTCTGAAGTGAACATCCTCATATACAGAGGGTGCCAAAAAACATACATGCATTTTAAAAAAGGAAAAAACTGCATTAAAATTGTAATAATCAATATATACTGATAACAAACGATGAATACAAGTCACATTTCACATTTGACTTCTGCAACTATACATTGCTACCATAATTCAACTTCAAAAGGTAATACATAGCTAAATTTCTCTTAAAATGGGCATACTTTTTTTAGTATGTCTTTACTGGTCTTTCTAGTTATTTCCTAAAGACAGATCTCTATAGTTGCAATTACTTATTCTTTTATGCATTTAAAGTTCTTAGCATCTGTTACTAAATAACTTTCCCAACAGTAAATGAATGTCTCCCTATAATTTGGCCATAATTGAGGGCTAACTTTTTTTTCTAAAAAAAAAGCCAACTAATTAAGTAGAAATTGTTTCAATCTTATTCAGCTTATTTTAGTTTACATTTCTGTAATTATTAAAAAGAAAGACTTTTTCACATTTTTTAGCCACTTATACTTCTTTGTGAAGAAATATCATGTCCCTTAAATGGCCTTTGTCCATTATTTTATTAAGATGGCAAGGGTCTTAAAATTGATTTGGAAGATGTATTAACATATTAACGCTTTATCATATCTGTGGCAAATATTTGCCTATTTTACATTTCATCACATTTTTGATATACAGAAATTGTATACAGTTACACTTATCAATGCAGTTAAGTGTATCCATTTTCTTTTGCAGTTTTTTTCACTGCTTTTATGCCTCAATATCCCCTTCCCAAAGTAAAATTTGCTTGTCATCAATATTTTCTTTTTGATTTTTTTATGGTTTTGCTTTCTGCATTCAACTCAATCAATCTTAAATTTCTTTTATTGCATGATGTGATTTAGGCTGTCAACAACAGGAAACAAACCTCTGCAAGTAGCAACTTGCAAGGCATTGAGGCACTGAGCTGTGTTCATTTTTAAAACATAACTGTGGAGACATCGGGCCATCTATGATTTGGAACCAGTAAGAATCTTGCTTGTCTTCTCGTTTTCAAGATAATTCCCTCTTCAACAATAAGACTTAATACAATATGTGACAGGAACTGAGAGCTTTGCTTCCTAAAAAAGCAAGTCTCCTGAGAATGGAAATATTAAATACTTGTAGCTTCTTCTCTAATTGCTGAATTCTGGTTATGTTGAACAACAGACATTCACACAGCTACCGAGCCAGGAAAGGTCACTGCAGATGCCCTGCTGCAGAGGGTGGTGCAGCCTCCTGAGACTAGATATCCTATTGCACATGGGATTCTCTTCCCACCTCACTTTACTCTGAGAGGACGAGAAGAACAACTTGACCCCAGGGACATTTCAGCACTCACCATCGAAGATGAAACAAAATCATAATCATCACAAAGTTACAAAGCTGTGGGATAGTTTTAAAAGCTCCAGGCTACAATATTGTCACCCTGCATGAGTCATTTAACCCTCTTGGGTGGTAAAAAAAAAAATTGCTTATTTTAAATTATGGTCAAATATACATAACATAAAATTACCATTTTTGCAATTTTTAAGCATGCAATTCAGTGGCATCAAGCATATTCACACTGTACGGCAACCATCAACACCACCCAGCCACAGAGCGCTTTTCCTCTTGCAGAACTGAAACTCTGCACCCACTCAACTCTAACTCACCATCCCTTCTCCCCCAGCCCCTGGCAACTGCCATTCTACTTTTTGTCTTTATGAATTTGACCACCCTAGGTACCTACTAGAAGCAGAATTATACAGTATTTGCTTTTTTATAACTGGCTGATTTCACTTAACATAATGTTTTTGAGATCCATCCGTGTTGCACCATATGTCAGAATCTCCTTCCTTCAAGGCTCGATAATATTCTATTCTATGTATATGGCACATTCTGTTTATCCATTCATGCATGAACAGACACTTGGGTTGCATCCACCTTTTAGTTTTGTCACTAATGTTGCTATATAAACATGGGTGTACCACTACGTCTTCGTATCCCTGCTTTCAATTCTTTTGGACATATACCAAGAAGTGGAATCGCTGGATCATATGGTAGTTCTATTTTTAAGTTTTTGAGGAACCGCCAAACTGTTTTCCACAGCAGCTGCACCATTTTACATTTCCATCAACAACGCACAAGGGTTCCGAATTCTCCACATCCTCACCAATACTTCCTCTTTGGGTTTTTTGTTGTTGTTGTTGTTGAGTTGGAGTCTCACTCGGTCACCCAGACTGGAGTGCAGTGGCCACTCCTGGCCACCGCAGCCTCGCCTGCTGGGCTCCGGTGATCCTTCCGCCTCAGCCTTCCAAGTAGCTGGAATTACAGGCATGCGCTACCACGTCTGGCTGATTTTTTGATTTATTGTAGAGATGAGGTCTCGCTGCCCAGGCGGGTCTCTAACCCGCGGGCTTAGTCAATCCACTCACCTCAGCCTCCCAAAGGTGCGGGATTATAGGCTGAGCCACCGAGCCAGGCTCCTCTTTGGGTTTTAAGTTATTCGTTGACCTACCCATTCATTCAGGTGCTGGAGACACAGTGAGGAACAAGACAGATTCTGCCTGCCCTCGAGAAGCCTGCAATCTGACAAGGATTAGGTACACTGAACAAAGAGCTATGGTGGGAGGGAGGATACAAGAAGGGGGAGAGGCAGTGAGCCACAGCTTCCAATTGCTTTGTCCTGGAGTCTTCCCAGCACTAGGTTTCATGGACGTAGGAAGGTGGCAAAGGCAACCACTGAGTAGATTCAAATAATCCTGCAGCACTAGGTCTTAGGCAGAAACTGGCTGAGCTGAGAGCAGCTCTAACCATGTAGGAAGTCAAAGTTTGCTATGGGCCCCAGGTGGCCTCTTTCTCTTATTTTTCTTGCTTCCTTGGTCCTGAAAGACTTTGCTTCAGAGCTGTGCAGTCCAGAAGGGTAGTCACCAGCCACACGCAGCGACTGAGCACATGAAATATGCCTCATCTGTACGTGGACGTCCTGTTTGTGTACAACACACACCAAATTGCAAAAACTCAGGAAACAAGTTTAATCTCATTAAGAATTTTTATGCTGATTATGTGTTAAAATGATAATATTTTGGATATAGTGGATAAAAGAAAAGGCATTATTAGAATGAATCACCTGTTTCTTTTTATTTTTTTATTTATGTATTTATTTTTTGAGTCAGAGTTTCATTCTGTCACCCAGGCTGGAGTTCAGTGGCATAACCACAGCTCACAACAGCCTTAACCTCCTGGGCTCAGGCAATCCTTCTACCTCAGCCTCCCAAGTAGCTGGGACTACAGGCATGAGCCACCGCCCTAGGTAATTTTTTTGACTTTTTTTTTTTTTTTTTTGGTAGAGAAGAGGTCTTGCTATATTGCCCAGGTTGATCTCAAACTCCTGGGCTCAAGCCATCCTCTCATCTTGGCCTCCCAAAGTGATGAGATTACAGGCATGAGACACTGTGCCTGACCTCTTTTTATTATTTTTAATGTGTCTACTGGAATTTTAAATTACATATATGGCTCACATTATATTTCTATTGGGCAGTCCTTCAGGGTTTCTTCCAGCATAGAATATCAGGAACTTTATTCCCATAAGAAATTATCACTTCAATTATGTATTAATTTGTTCTCATAACCACATATCCTATCTATTAAGAAAATAATCCACTGGGCATAGATAATCATTCTAGCACTTTGAGATGTGGAGGAGAGAGGATTGCCTGAGTCCATCATGGGTTCAAGACCAGCCTGGGCAACATGGTGAGACTTTGTCTCTACAGTAAATCAAAAAATTTTGTCAGGCATGGTGACACACACCTGTAGTTCCAGCTACTTGAAAGGCTGAGGTAGAAGGATCACCTGAGTCCAGTAGAGCAAGGATGCGGTGGCCAAGAGTATGTCATCGCATTCTAGGCTGGGCATCAGAATGAGACCCTGACTCAAAAAAAAGAAAAAGAAAAAGAAAGAAAAGAAAACAATCCAGAGGAGTAAATTGATGCATCTATAAATTGCAGCTCATTTACATATATTAATGTCATAAAAAAACTTGACATCATAGGTCTTATATCATTTTAAAACAAATGTTCCTCTCCAGTGCATATACTAAAATAACACACCTGAATATTCCTCTGAAACGCTATTACTACTCCAATATTTAATTCCTATTTTCACTTAATGAGCAACCTAAGGTACTTGGTAAGTTTCAAGGTAATTTTTCATATTTGTTTATGTCACTAATGTACTTAAAGGTGAATATAATCCATTCATGTAAACTTTTCAAAATTCTTTTGGCTAAAGGCTTGAAGGCTGCTAGCATAATTAGCATTTCACAGTGGCCATGAGTCTATGATTTTACTGGATAAATTACTTTTTAAAAGTCTTCTAACTTAATTAAATGACTGACTGCTAAAATTAATTTCCAGCAGATGTGGGACAAAGGGCTCTCAGCCAAGAAGAACAAGGGTTCTAATTGGTGTTTTGCTGTTGTTTTTTGTGGCAAAGACAACCGCCTAAATTACTATTATTTTCTTAGCAAATGACATGTATTAAAATTGAGGTCCTAATTTTATTTTTAGTTTTATTTTTTTGAGTTGGAGTCTCACTCTGTCACCCAGGCTGGAGTGCACTGGCATGCTCACAGCCACCCCAGCATCAACCTGCTTGGTTCTGGCAATCCTTCCACCTCAGTCTTTCAGGTAGCTGGAACTACAGACATGCACTACCACGCTGGGTTAATTTTTGATTTATTGTAGAGACAAGGTCTCACCATGTTGCCCAGGCTGGTCTTGAACCCCTGAGCTCAGGCAATCCTCTCACCTCGGCCTCCCAAAGTGCTGGGATTACAGGCTTGAGCCACCACGCCTGGCCTGAAGTTCTAATTTTAAATGTGCAGAAGTCATAGATATGTAAGTTGAAACATATGCTTCCAGATGACATTCCCTCAACACATAAAGGAAAACGAAGGACTGAGGAAATGAGGTGATCAATTCAGGTAGGACTTAGAAGGAAAACTGCATTTGGACTGCATGCTCCAATTTGCATATTTACACCGACATAATCCATCTGGTAATTGCACAACTTCTCACCCTTTGTATCATTGCAACTTAGTAGAGAAATTCCGGGGGTGGCGTCCAACTTCTCTATAGAAATGTGTCTGTCTCCTTCAGTTCTCCCTTCTTGCTCTCTTCAGATCACCCTTCCTTCTCTTATTCTATCCACTCCAACACCTCTATAAATTCTTCCAATGACATGCTTTTATAAGGAATACTTTCTATAATGATTCAAATAGCCTGATATCATGGGTTCTAGGTCCATAAATTATTTCTACAGAGCAATCACTCTACACAAGTCTGACTTTCAAGCAAGTAGATGACAAAGTAGTAGATTTTCAGTGTGCTCTCCAATGCCTCATTTTACTATGTATGAATCTCTCACTGGAGCTGTTTCCATTTTGGTCCTGGGACACAAAAGGACATTATGAAATGAGTAAAAGAACACATGAGAGGATGGCACAGGGCTGACGAGACCTAGCTCTGATGGCAGAAACTGCATGCAGTATCTTAAAAAAAAAACACACAACCCATTAGCTTATTATAAGCTTGAGGAAGGAAGTCTTTGTTATTGTAAAGCCCCATCATTCTTCCAAGAAAATGTGTGTAATACAAATGCTATGGCCGAGTATACAATTGCTAGCAAATCCCTGGACATATTTTGAAACAGTTCAACTCTTCCATGTCTTGAGCTATCTTATTTTTCTAAAATATATATTCTAAGGTCTAGTTATGCCAAGGTAGCTTCTGTCTCTGCTAATTGCCTGCCTAATTTCATTCACTGACATTTAACAGAGGCACTTAGAATTCAGTCTATCCCATAGCTTGAAGAAAGGCTTTAGAGAAATCACAATTAACATTAACAGTAGTGACTAAACAGCAAGATTGCCTTGCACACGGAAGGAACTATGCTAAGCCTTCCTGTGCATTTCAATAAGAATAATGTTTATGTCTCACTAAACAAGAGAGAGGAATAGTGCACACATCTCTAAAAACCTAAAAGCCCACTGAATTCAGAGCTGAGAAGGAAGCATGATATTCCTTTATGAACCGAACCATCAGAAGAGACAGCCATTTACTGAAACACGAAACTGGCAGCATAAACACATGCACACCTTTGTTCTTAGTTTTCAAAATAACACTAATTCACAGCTGCTTCCTCCTACCTGGCACTCAGAAAAGATTCTTAGGATTTTTGCCTACAGGTTCTCTCTGGTTTTCATTTGTGCCAGTGTCAGCTCAGTATGTAAGAGCATTTTTAAGGATTAGGTTCAGAAGAAACCTTTGCTGGCAATTCGATCAGGAAGTAGCTACGATTTAGTCTTGCCTTCTTAAGCCTGTCCTATCGTGAATACCGACTCTAAGCAGTAAGGCGTTCCATGAACACACAAAATTAAGTGCAGGAAAACAGCACCAATTAGACTAGTTGGAGATATGCATGAGTCTGGAAGAGTATAAATTACTAGGATATGAATATTTAAAATATATATACAGTCTCTGCCAGTCTAGGAGAGTACTGGCCCTTGAAGACTTTGAAGAAACTGCTTTAGGGCCCAGGTAAGAATGATTGGTAAATATGGAAATAAGCATATTGATTGGAAAAATAATGCTTAGAGTAGTAAGCCTTCGGTGAAACTCTGCAAATAGGTTGAGTGAAGGAACAAGACAATTTCGAAGGAACGTAGAAAGAGGCTAGGTACTCAAAAAAGTACAGGACCCAAGTTTGCATCCTCAGCCCCCTTCCTTAGATAGCATTGATTGGTCACTTGAACCATGAACTTCAGATTTCTTATTAGTAAGATACAGATAATATCATATATATTTTAGCTTAGAGGCTATTCATGAACCTTCAATTATATAACATATATGTGGTGCCTAGCACTTATACACACTCATTATGTTGCTCCTTGAAGCAGGTCTATCTTGTCCAAACTGTTTATTTCTTCCTTTATTATAAATATAGAAATTGGAGACTATGCCCAGATCGCACTTAAATAATCACCAACTCCAAACTGTGCATGAGTTAGTGAGATTATGTTATCTCAATCACTTAATATTTTTTCTTCTAATATATTTATAGTCATGTTTGAAGGCAATATTTAGAAATAACTCACTGCATCCAGACTTTATATCTTCATTCTCGCACCACTATATATACCGTATCCTTAACGTGGAAGCAAACCTAGACTTTCTTGGTGAACAGGTTTTCAGAAATAGTCATTATAATACTGAAGATAAACCCTGATACACATGAATATTGATTAAAGTCTTAGAGCTTACATTCCCATTTAGACAAAGGGTTCCTTCTCATCAAAATAAATTTCATTTCTACGATGATCTGAAAATTCCAGATTTGGTTCTAAACACCTCACATGTGAAACAGAGGCTTCTATAAAAATATTTCATAGTTAAAAATGTTAAAAATGCTAATCTTAGGATACCAGCTTGGTCCTGGTATGATGTCTACCCCCTAATATGACCTGAGGTCAGCAATGAATTTCAAGTAGAGAAAAAACAAATCACTGGAAAAGCTTGCTGTTGCCTTTATTTTTTAAAGAAAAACTGTTAAAGAAAAATTAAAAATATGTTTTAACAAATAAACTCAGGCATTATCTACCCAGAACTGGCTCTCATCAATATGCTATAAAGCATTTACAACTATTTACAACCTCTGTGTTGTACAGGAATGTATTTGAAAAGCAGGAAAACAATTTGAGAATGATTTCCAGCCATCTGGGATATATATTTTATATTTATATATATTTTTAATATATATATTTTCATATACATATTTATATATTTTTTCATATATACTTTCTTTTTTCTTTGAGTAGGCATCTTACTCTGTCACCCAGGCTGGAGTGCAGTGGCACACTCACAGCCACCACAGTCTCAACCTGATGTTTCCACTTCAGCCTTCCAAGTAGCTGGAACAACAGGCATGCACCACCACACCCGGCTAATTTTTTGGTTTATTGTAGAGATGAGGTCTCGCCATATTGCCCAGGTTGGTCTCGAACCCATGGGCTCAGACAGTCCTCTCGCCTCCACCTCCCAAAGTGCTGGGATTAAAGGCATAAGTCATTGTGCCTGGCTTGGGATACATTTTTAAATATAACTGTACATTCATATATTGTGTATACACAAATCTATCCATAAAACACACACACATACACATACACACACACACACACACACACACACACACACACACACACACACACACCTCTCCCTCTTTCAATTCTCTATATTTTTGAAAGGACTATACCTATCTACTTATGTCTATAATATGTATCTCTATCTCATAAACAGTTATTTAAAAATAGATGTATTTAAATATTGTGCATGTGCACGACTAGGTCTCTTCATAGGCAGAGCATAAAGTTTCAGGGTCAGTTATCACGACATCACGATCCCAGATTCCTCTTCCACTCTGGTCCACACTCGAGGGTAATGCTAGTGCTCTTTATCTGACTTAGCTTCAAGTTTCCACTGCATCTGAATTCCATTTGTTATTCAATCTGCAGTCAACTAAACTACACTTAAGCTAAAGGTATGGGTATATTTGGAAATATGTCCTGCCATCAATCATGGTCATGACTGGACACACTATACTTTGAAAACTGTGTCTTAGACTTCGTTTAGCATAGAAATCTCAATGTCAGCAAGTGATCAAAATGAATTTGGATGTCCCTTATACTATCTTAAACAAATCAAAGAACTATTAAAATGAAATAGACGCTATGTTTAAGAAAACATTTACCAAACAAGCTCGAAATAAATGGCCAGCATCACACAAATTTATCTCAGACACTCCAGTATTAATCAGTCATACAACTCAGCCTTTTCAATGTAGGATATACGGGACATTTGTTGACATTTCACTAGAAGCTCAGATATTTGCTTAATCCTTTGAGCAGCAGACCAAGAGCTATATCTTTGATTAAGTAATGACTGAAAACTATTTAAAAATAGTCAGAGTTGATTCCTAAAATAGGATTTTTCCATTTAGCTGGCAACAAAAAGTCCCTATAGATTTGCCTATACTGGCAAGGAAAAAGCGAGTCTATTTCAGAGTTAAAATTTCAACTAGGTTTCCGTTCTGCCAACATCCTGCCTTTCTATCACACTACTAAACAGAAAAATTTTAAACTCACACAACTATGTATCTGTGCAGTAAGACTTAGAACATAATTAACTGACTACCATAAATGCTTCTTCAATTCTATTAATTCTGCTAATGAGAAACAACTCAGACTGAGAATCTCAAAACTGAACTAGAAGTTACAGACTCACATTCTTGCTATATTATGCAATATACACACACTACATAAATGTACATCTATAATATGTAACTTGGATAGATAACTAATGTTGCGAAATCATTAACGTCCTGACATGTATCAGAGGATACCAAGCAATTAAATAAAAAGACAAGAAAGTGCAGGAAATGTCTTACAACCTTTTATGTCATCAATTAAGAATGTCACTCTTTCAAACTAATTTTCTTAAAAGCCTTTTTTGACCCAATGGCTCTTCCTGATAACATTCATTTTTCCCCCTCCCCTTTAACAGAAGCCTGTAACATCTTCTGTGATTATCATCAATTTCTTCTCTAGTACTTCACAGAAAAGTTTTTTATTCAATTTGCCTTTATTTTTCTTTTTTCCCAGTTAAAGTCATCATTTGTCTGCTTGTGAACAATGCTAACTGCCTCTGTCCCACTTTTATCCTCATCAAACTACCGGTGGGTTTTCTAGTTGAGACTTTCCTCATCCTTGAGTCTCCCTCCTGGAATTTTCTCAATGGCACTACCCGTACCAAGATTTCCAACTAATCTTTCCAACTTCACATTAAAGGCAGGTCATTTATAAACTTAAATTCATTAGTGGGCTCATATTTCAGATCACAAAGGAACCTAGTGGTCTAAAGATGAAATGCGGTACCAGAAGAAACCACTCTGCTGAATTATCCTACAAGGGAATCATGATGCAAAGTAAGCAGAACCCACCACAAAATATCCTACCTGGAATGCAGATGGAGCATCCGTTTCAAAAACTTCTTGGGGAACTCCAGGTTGTAGGACTGCAGGGAACACTAAAAGATGTTCTGAACCCTCAGACTTTCCTTGCAAGTTTAGTGTAGACATAGCCTTAAAAACTTTGTTTCCTCTTGCTTGTGTGAATTAAAAAAGAAAAGAAAAAAATAGATTCCACCGTTGGTCTACTGACTGCCTTTTATTGATTACCTACACTCTATCATCCAACCTATGCTTCTAGGTCCCCCAATTCTACTGTTCAGCCCAGATCTCTTCATCCAGTGGAATCTTGCCTCTCTGTTATCTCTTCAGTATCTTCTAAGAGGCAGCTCATCAGCAATTCAAATGTAACTTGACCAAGATTGTTGTCTACAACTTACCGGGACATTTCCCCAGAGGCTCCTTGGTCTTGTCATCTGACTCTTGCCTTTCTGGCGACTTTATCTTACTCCACTCTCATTGATTTGCCCCTCTGGCCACAGAGCCTCAACACTGATGTATTTTCATGGAAGGTTCTATGACATTCTTAAGTAACTTGCCACTCTTCTGAAACCTATACAAAAGAGAAGGGTCCCACTTTTCTGACTCCTTAGGGTGGCATTAGCTCCATAGGGACACAAAATCAGTGAAATTCTACATTTAACTGGCAGGTTGAAATGACTTTTTTATTCTTTGATTTATTATACATGTCATAATTATCTAATAACCTTGAGCAGGAGAAAGAACACTTGACCCTGCAACAGAAATAAGGTACTATGTGCCTTCTGTTTTACATTTGATAATTTATAAATTTAACTGATGCTATCAAGTAAAATTGTACTGTACAATGTTTAAATCCCTGGCAAGTATATTCCAAAGTGACACCTACAAAGGACAGTAAACACAGGGTTCTAGCACCTTAAGGAGTAGCTCCAGCAGGAGTAAAACACGATATGCACAAAATTTGGACACGACAGACTCTGACAATCCAAACGTGCCTATTCTTATTTATATTTAAAGAGAAGTCTTATAAAGACAATATAGCATTCCAGGAAGGTTTTGAGAAAGAAATGAAACCTTTTTGTGCATGTGCGAACCCAGGTCAGAAGTGGGGTGGCAATTAAAAAGAAGTTAATGACTAAATGATAGAAACCTGATTCTTACTTCCCGAATTGTGAATTCACTTCAAACTTGTCATAAGAACTTTATAGTCTTTGCTCCTTTATGTCCTTGAAGAAATTCTAAGTGTGGTAAGGATCTTAGAATTCATTTATTCTGGCCCTCTTGTCTTATAAGCAAGAAAACAAACACATCAGGCAACTCCCTCACCAAGACCACAAAGCTAGACAGGAGTCACAATGTGGGTAGAATTCAGGGCTTCTACCTGCTTCCAGTGTTTCCTCTATTGCCAAACCTGGCTGTGTTCTGGGGTCACCTCCTTTCCTTATCTCAGTTGGGACATTTCTGCTCTCACTCTCTATTCCAGGGTTGAGTTAGTGAGGTCCTTGTCTTTGAAACTTTCTTTTTTTAATGTCTAGATCTGGCTCCTTTTCCTGACTCATGAAAAAGGTGGATGTCATACTCAGATACCTGGTGTGGCTTAGAAAGAGGCAATCTGATGTCTTCTAGTTTATTCCGAAGTTTTGCATATGTGGAGGGCTCTGTAGGTTAGGTGTTGTTATTGTTGTCCTCATTTTTTTTTTTCATGCCAACTTCCTGAGCTCTTTAAACCAGCCATTTTCTATAATCTGCACATATCCCTGCAACCCCCATCTGGGGACTTCTACTCAGAATACAAGTTGGGAAGATCATCTTCTTAAATCATTTTGATCATATTTTACACAAAATATTATGGATTGATTAGCCATCATTGTTCCTTGATCCCAACCTGGAAACTTCAGTGCATAGTTAATCTCCTTATTCTCGCCAATGCTCTCTCCCCTTCCTTTTCAACATGATCATTACAGGGCTGAGGAGGGTCACTTAGAATAGGTTGATTTCCTACTTGTTTTCCCAGATGGAACTGCTGAGCTTCCAGCTATATCTTTACCACCTAATCAGTTTCCATGTCATTGAGTCATTTGAATTTTTTATCATAACGTTTCCCCTTTTGCATCCAACTGACTTTCTCATTTTTAGTTTCAGTGCATTGCATTTATTTCTCACTTATTAATCAACACTCATTTGACTCAAAGTCATACTCCTTCCCAAAGCTTCTCTTCCAATTCCTTTCCATTGTTCACATCCTACAGTTATATTTGGATCAATTCTCTGCTTTGCTGGTAATGTTGGCCTTTTCGGTAGTTTACTTTTCACTTGCTTGCTTCGGCACTCCTTGCACATTTTATTTAAGATAAACACATTCTCAGTCTCTGTAGTGAGAGAAATAACTTCTAAGCCATTCCTACAGGAGAAAGTATGTGAATAGAGGTATGTCGATGGCTGGAACAAGACCTCAGCTCAGACAGGGTCCTGCTGTACGGAACTGGGCTGGATGTGGCTATGTGGGCTTCCTGGTCTACCTCCCCACTGTCCCATCTTGTGTGATACATCCCTTGGGTTCATATGTGCTTGCTGTGGTATTAATCTCACAGGGGAGTCCTAATCGTACCTTCCCAACCCTGGCATAACTGACAACTCCTTCTTTTGAGCTACCAGAGAAACATGCTTGTAATTCCATTATTGTGCTCCTAACACTTGTAACCACGTTTCCTCTGTCCAGCCATGAGCTCCTTGAGCGTCAGATTCATATCTGAATGCCCATAGTTGGGACTTATCAACTGATGTACAAATGAGACTTGTACTTGTACTGCTTCCCTGAAAGGATTCCTTGACTCCCAACCCCGGGCCTCAATGCACAGCTGCCATTTTGTAATGGTGACTTTGTTGGTAAATACAAGTGTGACAAATTATTTAGAAATCAGTACAGTCCAGGGCTTAATTTTCATGAGTGAAACGTACTTTAGAGGACTTGTGCCATACATCCAATACAATCTGAGAATATTTGGAGTATTACATAAGTGTAGCAGTTGGCTTGGAAAGGGGTAGAAAGGAAATCTGTAAACTAAAACTAATTCTATTTCCAGTAGGCAGGCCAGTCAACTGTAAGCATTCGCTTGGCATATGGGTCAGCACTGAGACAACCCCAGCTGTCAGCTGCAGTTCTGGGTGACCAGCCTTACCTCTATCATGACCCTAGACCTTCCATTACAGCTGGCCTGTTAAAGAAAAACAAGACTAGGGAAAGGAAGGAAAAGCCAGGAGTTAGGCAGCTTGGCCGAGGGGGAAATCTAAAATAAATGTCAACATCTGGGCTTCGTTTCAATTGATGAAATAGCACATATTTAAGAAAAGCTCATTTTCACTGCCCTCAACTGCCCATCTCAGCACATCCTCCCCCCATCACTAAATTGTCACTCGTCTTTTCTGCATCACTGTCTTCTATTCGTCTGTCTAGGCATTTGATGTGCCCCCTTCACTCTTGGAATACTGGAGGGTGCCTTCTCATCCCTAGTCCAGTATCTAATCTGGGTTCTCAGGGAACGTTCGTTGCATAAACGAAGGCTGAGAAGGCACCAGAGCAATAGCAAACACTTAGGGAACACTTCCTGTGCGCCAGACTTCATACATATTAACTCATTTAAACCTCATTAACATAGTGCTCTTTCTCTCATTTTATGAATGAGGAAGCTGAGGCACAGACAGATTAAATAACTCTAGCTCAAATAACCTAAACATTCTGGTTCTGGAGTGTGTGTTCCTATGTTGTGTCTCTGTTTTGCATATTTTAAGTAAAAATGATACATTTTAAAAGTAAAATGGTCCCACCCTCCAACAAAAGGAAATAAATGGTCCACTATGGAAGGTAAAGAAAACAACACACATACTAAAAGTAACAGGGCTCTCCAGAATTCCTATAACAATCTATAAAAAAGTAGTCCAGTTGCATACTCTGCTGCTCGGAAGAACCGGTAGACTTGTTCTGTGGTGTGCCTTTTTATCAGATTTTATTTTTTATTTTTATTGTGAGAACTCTAAATTTTGAAATATGCTTTAAAATGTTTAAATATTTAAATTATTTGCATTGTCATGGATTTGCATCTATCTCAGCAGTGGCTAGGAAAATATAGCTGTAAATATAGCTTTGAAATATTATGCATACTTATGCCTACAGTGTAAAATATCAAAAGTTTATGTTTAATGTCCTATTTTTGGAGGACTATATAAGTACATTCATATATCTGCCTGAATATAGTTACTTTAAAGTAATGCATGATTCCCCGAGGGATACTATTTTCCTAAACTTAAAGAAATGCATTATCTCTTATATCACAGTATCTAAAGTGTAACTGGAAAAATATTATCATTTCCATATTTCAAAAAATTAATAAATAAAGTGATGGCTCTCAAACTTCTTTAGCTAAGATAAAATATATATTACATCACATTTTAGTAGCTACATAGATATACAGATATTTACATGTATGCATTTATTTTTTGCAAAATATTTAAACTTATAACACATGATACATTTTGATATTTTTAGTATATTCTATTTAACTTTTTTAACGTAGCTGGCCTTGATTCACTAAATTGAGTTTCTCATCCATTGATGAGTCATTAATGGTTCAGGATCTGTTTTTCAAGACTGAAGAAGTAGACACCAGAATTCACAAATTTCTCTCTTTGATCCTGGAAATTGTGGGTCACTCTCTTACAGGTGAACCATGAGTAAGAGAAACGTTCTGGTCATAAGAAAGGTCAGCATATTAAAAACTGTGGCCTCAGATAACCAAAAAGGAACCACATCAGTGTGGGGTGCACCTACCCCATTTTCCAGGACAACCACCTCTTGATTAATTACTTTGGAAATTACTCATTTAAACTTGGCTTTGCAGAGTTAGTCCTTGGTCCAGTTATTGCTGCCAGATTTCCTGTTTATACTGAACTCAGCATGTTAGGTTATTGCCCCCAATGAAAAGTACTTTAGAAAAGGAAAGAAGGTGAATCCAAGCAAGAAACCACATTCCTGGTACCATTTCATGGTGTGCTTCAGCAAATAATTCGTGAACACAAACTGAATGCAGGCAAAATCTGGGAACCTGTTGCAGACACTAAAGTGACCAAAATCATCTTACAACAAACAGTCCAGAAGGTGTAACTCTCGGTGCGATTAGTCTGCAGTGGTTTCTCCTGGTAGTCACTGCCAGTTGGGATACCTGTCAGTCACAGAGATTTCAAGATGCACATCTTCTATATTCCTGAACTAAGAACCAGAGGTAAAGCAGTCTTGAGGGCGCACTGATAGGCATTCACTCCTTGAGAAATTATATTTTTGCCCCAAACACATGCATATGGATATCTGCTTCAATTAAATTGGCTACTACAGGCACACTTATTTTCTTAACTTCACAGTTAAGAAAAGCCACAATCAGTAAGAAATTTTTCTTGGACAGGGGAAGGAGGCATCAGGATGGGTTAGTTTCCCTCTGTTCCTCCCTTTTTTCTTCCCTCTCTCTCCCTCTCTCTTTCACTCCTCTTCACACCACTCCTAGGAGGATTACAGACAAACCTTTTTGTTGATCATACAGTTTTTTATAAAGAGGTCACCCATTTATATACAGACTACTCGGCTTCACCTAAGATGGAGTGGATCTTCTCAGCTGACGCCAAACAGCCTTTTCTGAATCACCACAGGGTCGAGTACACAGTGTAGGGTGGTTTAGGGATGGCTACCCTCGGGTCACGCACTTCAGTCGTTAAAACCAAGCATGGGTATGAAGAGGCATCAAGATCTAGTCATTCCTGTCAAATCAGTATGTATCTAACCCATCATCTAACTCTCTATGCTACCCCAGAGAGTTGCAGAGCTTGATTTTCTTTATGTCTAACAAACTCATTCCTATTTAAGCTGATTCCTGAGATCATGAAACAGCTTTGAACCTCATGCAATTGAGTACTTAATGTTACATAGTCTTGTTTGCTCATTAACTGTTTTGTTTTGTTTTGTTTTGAGTTGGAGTCTCACTCCGTCGCCTAGGCAGGAGTGCAGTGGCACACTCCCGGCCACTGCAGCCTCGACCTGCTTGGCTCTGACGATCCTTCTGCCTCAGCCTTCCAAGTAGCTGGAACTACAGGTGCGCACTGCCACACCCGGCTAGTTTTTTATTTATTGTAAAGACACTAATTGTTTATTGCATGTTCACCTTCTGTCTTCGATGGCCTCGAGCTATTCGTGGGCTGGAGTTGTGTCTTATGTTTTTCATGCCTCCCTTAGGCAAGGACATAGGCATGACTCTGAGACCCTCACTAGCTGATTTCTGGGCCTCTTTGGTGTGTGCCAGTGCAGAAGAAAGTGAACTCTAGAATGGGACCAGGTTCTAAGAGTATGCAGCTTTGAAGGAAACTTACAATCTTCCAGAATTATGTACCAATATAAATGGTGACTTTGATCCAATTACAAAATCTTAAAAAGCTTTGTCTGCAATACTGTAATATCAAGTTCAAGCACCAGGCTACAGTCTGCTTGGGGGAGAGTGCCTGGTAAAGATTATTTTTAAGGGACATAAGGCTATAGGATTTAAACATTAATTTTAGTAAATGGTATGTTATTTTGCAGCAGTTAATTTCTAAATACCTTTGAACTGGATATCGGTCTAAATACAAAACCGACTTTACAGTACTGTAAGGTCTTATCATCATTATGTTTTAGGACACATTTTCATTCACTGAAAATCACAAGTCTCTTCCCTTCAGATATTTAGGGTTGAAGTATCCACTTGTCATATGGATTCAAAATATGTTTCTGTGGGCTGAAAAGTTACTATGCAAGCACAGAAAAACCTCTCCTATGCTTTATGTCCCCAAACACAATTAACTAATTTACGAGTAGCAGATATCTCACATGGTAAATTCTGGAAATCATTTCATTTTATTTTTCTGACACTCAAACTTAAATTTTCTTCACTAAGAAGACAATGAACCAAACAAATAGAGTACCTGTGGGGTAGAAAAAATAACTCCCATGTTTTTTCTAGTGCCTTGATTTGAATGTCATATTTCTCATCAGAGAGCCATTGGCAGGGCCATTTTGGGCTGGAATGAAAAATTAGTGAGAAGAGATCATTTCCTGGGTAAAGTCAAGTCACCTCATTTCCTAAAGTATCATTACTCTTTCTCTTTTTTCCCCATCAAGACATAAAATACGGATGCCTTTCAGTTGAATGATACAAGTTTCCAGGTAATCAAATTAGAAATCAGAAACACAGCACATGGCGTGATGTTGTAAGTCAGCATGGTCTAGCTGATTGCGGCATCTTCCTTGGGTAATTTTCAGAAACACTAGGATGCCACTTAAACACCCCCCCCAAAAAATCATTCTCTGAGCTTCATTTCTCCCTCACTGCAGATCTCATTAAGACATTCTAATCAGAAGTTACATGTGATAAAATTATCATCCCCATCACTGCAGACAGCATTCTCTAACTGCTCTTTCCTGGCTAACAGTCATGACACCAGAGGAGTCAGGTCACTCTTGCTCTGGGCATAGCTCTTGCTGATTGATTTTTCACTTCATCTAAATGACTTATCTAAATTGCCCAGGCTCCCACCTGGACCAGCTAAGTGGCACTGTGATGAGTCTCACATTTTCAAACTCAGAGTCTCATGGTTTTCCATTCAGTCTCCAAAGGGAAAAAGAAGCCTGCCCTCCTGGGCAAGCTATAACCTGGTGGTGGGTCCATGAGGTATGGTAGCTTCTTACAAGTGTTGGTGAGATTTTTAATCAGATATTTAAACGAACTTCTCTGCACACAGTAGTGGCATGTAGAAAGAGTTTTTCCTCCAGACCAACCTACAAAGGATGAAACTGCTTTATCATTGGAATTTATGTTGTTGCTGATTTCAACTTTTTTTGAATGACATTTGTTTTTGTTTCTGTTTTGAGTTGGAGTCTCACTCTGTCGCCCAGACTGGAGTGCAGTGGCCGTCCCGGCCACCGCAGCCTCGACCTGCTGGTCTCCGGCGATCCTTCCGCCTCAGCCTTCCGAGTAGCCGGAATTACAGGTGCGCGCTACCACGCCCGGCTAATTTTTTGATTTATTGTAGAGATGAGGTCTCGCCTGCCCAGGCGGTTCTCGAACCCGCGGGCTCAGGCAATCCACTCACCTCAGCCTCCCAAAGGCACGGGATTACAGGCTGAACCACCGAGCCCGGCTGACATTTGTTTTAAAAACACTCACACGCCGGGCTTGGTGGCTCAGCCTGTAATCCCGCGCCTTTGGGAGGTTGAGGTGAGTGGATTGCCTGAGCCCGCGGGTTCGAGACCCGCCTAGGCAGGCGAGACCTCATCTCTACAATAAATCAAAAAATCAGCCGGGCGTGGTAGCGCATGCCTGTAATTCTGGCTACTCGGAAGGCTGAGGCGGAAGGATCGTCGGAGCCCAGCAGGTCGAGGCTGCGGTGACCGGGAGCGGCCACTGCACTCCAGTCTGGGCGACAGAGTGAGACTCCAACTCAAAAAAAAAAAACAAAAAACAAAAAACACTCACACAAGGCACTTGAAAGCATTCATGAGAGTTACAAAACAACTTAAAAATAATAAAGCTAAGGCCTTCATGCTCCTTCTTCCATCACTATCCCAGGCTGAGAGATCAAACTGCTTCAGATAAGAGATAAACTAGTTATGCGCTTCTGGCTTTATGTACATAAGAAGAGCCTACTATGTGTTAAGCACAGTTCTGAGCACTTTACATACTTTCATTTGCCCTTTACAACAAAACCTGCGAAGTAGGCATTATAAGCTCCATTTGACAGACAAGAAAACAAAGCACCTACTACTAGCCGCATCCTGGTCAGGGTGCTGGGGTTGAGATTAGTGAGATTAAGCATAGGAGCGAAGGCCTGTGGTTGTTTGACCCACATCCTACAGCTCTGCAGAGTGAGTTCCTTCCTGTATGTTGCTGTTCACCTGACCTGATCCATTTAAGGCCAAATTCTAGAGAAGGATGGACCATCAGGAACTAGCCTACATTTGTCCACAGTGCTGCACCCATATTGTGCAGCTGCCTTCAAAGCTAGACCTCAAAACAAATGCTTGTGCAGATGGCCACTGTCTGGAGGGTGTGCCTCTTCTTACCTGCTGTCAAAGTCGGATCCAACTGGACAAAGGTTTTGCATAGCAAACCTCAGGGCAGCTCCATTGTGAATTGAGGGAGGTGGGTGGAAGTGTTATTTTGGTAAACACCAGGGAACGTGAACTTATACACTGTTGGACAATGTGTAATTAAATGGACTGATAATTAAATAGAAAAACAAAATTTTAGCTCTATGGACAAACCTAAAAAGAAAGGGATGAGTTATAATTATCCTGTGAACTTGATCAGTAGAGAAAAGCAACTAAATGTTTCTGTCCAGAATGGTTTGAAGACCTAAATTATCTGGTTTAAACTTACAGAGGAATCAATTTTGTTGAACAATTGTTGAATTGCCTGGTGACTGACAGTCACAGAGGAAAAAAGCCAAAAAGACTATGAATAACTCTAGTCTGGAACTGAAAAAATATATAAGTAAATGCTGCTCTAAGGCAAGAGTAGATGCTGCCGTAGTAACCAGACTTTTCTACATAACTGAAACATGTTTTCATCTAATCAAGTAGCATCTCATTATTTATTTACAGCCACTGCCACCACTACAACACCAAAGGATTGAGCAAGCAAAGTGTAGATGTTTTGTTTCCTACAGACTACAATGTATCCACTTATAATGCTGAAAGAATATTATGAAATACATATTGTAAATGATGTAGTAAAATATGGATAGATTGTCTCCATTCCATGAAAACATTAATTTTTGTTCAAATTGTTAAGCACGTATCAGGAAAGATTATTTTTGTGGGTATACACACACATACCATGTCCTCAAGTCTTTAGTGTGTGGCCAATTCCTTAAATCTGGGAGACACATAACTTGAGATATATGCCTAACTCTCTCTTTATTTACTAAAAAGTTATATACATATTAGAAGAGATGAGAGTTCCTCAAAACTACTGTTTTATTTCCCTTTAAGCTCTCATTAATTGCATTTGTGTCATTCATGTTATTTACAATTATACAATATACATTGAGCTGAGATTTTTGGACAAGATTCAATTAGTAGACTGACTTCAAGGACTGCGTGTAAAAGGCCTTTTGCACATACAGTTGCAAAAAAGCCCAAAACTTAAAAATGGTAAGGCATATCTTTAAAATTCACCAATTTCACGATAACGAACTAGAAGTTATTTAACTTAAACCCATTTTGAGAATAATTAAAACCAGTGTTATTATCCTGAATCAAACATTATCTTAACACTCTCAATATTACCCAAAGTGTAGCATTTTTAAGTGCTCTTTATAGCATGAGGCAGGTGTGGAACCACCTTGGTAACTGTAGGAAGTAGCTGTACAATAGAGGATAAAGTATTCGAAGAAGAAAAACATCCATAAAAATCAGAGAGAACAAGAAAGAAACACACATCTGGGGTAACTTAGTTTAATGGACAAATGGTCTCACATGCATAGGTTTACAGCCCCAGAGGACACATCACCACTTCCACACAGATGGCCCAGGTCATCCAGAAAAGAGAAAGTTTCCTGCAGCACCTTCTGCTTCAGAAGCCAGAGAAGTGTGACTTCCTTTCAAAGAGATTCCCAACAAAGCAGGAGCTTAAGGCATCTGAAAAACTAATCTATTTGGAGCACGTTCCTCTACAACAATGGATAAGTAAGACTTTATGGTACTTGTGAAGTGGTACATGACCTAAAAAAAAAAAATGTAGAATGAGGGGGGACCCCCCAAAACCCAGAAATTATTTTTAAAAACTGTGTATTTCTTCTTATATGTTTAAACTTCAGTCACCTTCAAAGTACTCTCCGTTTGATGCAATACACCTATTGAGATGCTTTTTCCACTGCTCAAAACAGTTTTGAACTCATCAATTTTGATGCCTCTTAGTGCTTCTGTCGTTTTTTGTTTCACCTCTTCCACACTGGCAAAATGTTTCCCTATGAGGACTTTTTTCATCCAAGGAAACAAAAAAAAAAAGTTGGTTGGCACGAGACTGGGTGAATAGGGAGGGTGGGGAATAAGGGTCATGCCATTTTTGGTCAAAAACTGCTGAACACTCAATGTGGTGTGGGCAGGTGTGTTGTCATGGTAGAAGAACTAGTCACCCATTTGCCACAACTCAGGACATTTCTTCCACAGTGCAGCCTCTCACAACAATGCTAGCTGGTACACTGATGTGGATGGGTTCCTAGAACACTTACGCAGCATGAGAAGCCTGTACTATACAAGGCCCACCCTCCAAAAGATAATTCCAGGTTTTGGAGGGTCTTTTCTCACGTCTTTAAAAAAAAAAAAAAGGAAGCATAAACTCTCCAAACAAAATACACTAAGCTACTGTTGATGCCAAAGAAAGCACACTATTTATAAACAGAAGAGTCTATTTGGCACGTAAGCAGTGATGCTTTAGAATCGACTGCAGGATAATTAAATTAACATCAGTCAGTCATCACTTTATTTGGCTCTGGTTGGCTAATCCTCAATGAAGACCTCCTCCTTTCAGCAAAGTACATCTTCTAATTGTTCAGCAATTTAATGTGTGTTCTAATTTAATGTGTGTTCAGGTAAAACAGAGACTACTCTGCAAAGTCTTGAAAATAAGTAAATCCATTCACAAAAATCCTGAAACTCCACTCAAGTCCACAGATAAAAAAAGCAGACCTGGTAGGTCAAAAGATTAGCAGAAGAGAATTTAGTCAACCAAACAGATAAAAAGGAAGGAGTAATTTATAATTATCCTGTGAACTTGACTAAAATAAAAGCTACTTAGTGTCTCCCTTTTAAAATAAGTTAAGCCTTCTCTGCAATACTGATATTAAGACTATAAAACTTCCAAAGCTAAAAACTTCATATTTTTATTTATTTTTCTTGTATGTATATTGGGTCAATTCATCCCAGACAGCGTGCAACACAAAAGAACAATCCTCAAGCTCTGAAAACCTCATCGTATGAGACACAGGACTTGACTGCCACTTGATTTCCTTTGGATTTGTATTATTTCTGACTAGACATTTTTAAATAGGAGATTCTCTTTAGTTTATTTATGCCATTCAAGCATCCACTCTTTGTATAGAAACAATATCAACACTCTCAAAAGATTTCCATCCTGAGTGGAAAAACAAATAGATGCAATGAATTCTCACCGTCTTTATTATCTGAAAGAACATGTGTTTTTAAAATGACTGCTTGTCAGGTGTATTGTAGAATAATGAAGGTGTATTTGGACCTATAGCTATTCAAAACTACAGCCAAAGTTGTAGGAATGTATGCCTGGTGGAGTCTAAATAAAAAAGATGTGTTGATGAGTTGGACGGCAGCCCAGTCTGATGGCTCGCTGACCAGTTCAGCATTTTCCTGCAGGCCTCAGACCATCATCAGAGGGACAGTGTCACTTCCCTGCTGTTCAGCCTCACCAGAGCGGCCTCCCACTAATTTTGTGATGACTCAGACTCACTGGGTACTGAGGAAGTTGAAAGGCTGGGTTTAAAACATTTTACCTTCCCCTGGTATCTAAACTTGGGGCCTGAAGATACCATCTCAAACTTCCTACCTTCCAGGAGAATCCCCCAAAAACTTGCTCAGAGCAAAGAGAGGCTATTTTAAAGAGAAGATGTGAAACAGTATTTCTTAAACACTTTTTAGTCATAGATTCCCTTGAGAATCTATGATACAGACTCTCTTCAGAAGAAAGGAAAGATGGAAGGAAGGAGGGGAAAAAAGAGGGAGGGAGGAAAAGAAATGAAGAGGAAAAAAAAAGGGAAAAAAGGAAAGAACAGAAAGAACACACACAAAATTCTGCCCATTTTCCACAAAGATGTCAAGGGAGAAGCCCCTGGCGTCCTGAATCTCAACCAGGACCCAGATAAATGAATAGTGCTGCAGTCATGCTCCCCAGGCTCTTGTTAGCTTTGAATTGTGTTTCTTGTTTCCTAGTCAGGGTCCAACTGGCCTCGGCCCCTTGCTGGGTCAGTGGGCCTGGGGCTCTCTGTTGGGTGGTCAGTAGAGGCGGGCACAGACGCTGGGCTCCAGCTCTCTCTGCCTCCTCATCAGCAGTCTTCAGCACTCAACCCTGGCTGGAAACTCAGGAGGCTGTGCCAGCTTTGACTGTCTTCTACTAAATGGGGGTCATTCACATATCATTTCTTTTCAGCACGCCCAGTATTCCTTTCTGGTGCTAAGAATATGATTCCACAAGAAATCAAGTTGCACAGTTTTAGGGGGAAAAAAATGGAAAGTTACATATTATAGTGCATTTGTGTCCAACCAACGTTTCTGATAAATACCTCAACTGTTTAACAAACATCAAGGAGGAACTGAAAACACCAAAAAGGCACTCATCCAATTTGCACCAGCCTGTAAGTGCTGGCAAGCAGCAGTGTCTGGGAAGGCTTTTAATGTTATTGATAGCTTATTCAAATAGGCTGGAGCAGTCCCACAGGGGCTGAATTACCACTGCCACTGAGGAACCAGCCACTTACAGAGCAAAGCTGGGCAGTGCATGCTCAGAAATAAGTGCTTTCCATCGCCTGGATCAAAACAGTCCTTCTTAGCATCTATGATGTCACCAGAAGGCAATAACCCTTTCCAAGAGCACCCTGGAAGCCAAAGTGCACAGTGACTTTCTTAAAGGAAACTTGAGCGGTTGTGATGGTCACGGAAAAAGCCCTGGTCTTAAAGTTAGCTCTTTCAGATACATCCTATGTCCTCACTGAGAGGACCAAAAGGTCAGGGGAATAGAAAAAGGCTTAGGACAAAAGTAAAGGACCGGGTAGGAGAGAAACGGAAACATGAAGAAGAGTGAGTGTGGCAACCAAGACTAGGAGACTGAGCTGCTGGGGGCGGGGGCAGAGGGGTAGCTTGTGAATTCAAGGCTCAGTGCTCTGCAATGAGAAAGGTAAGAGAGTAAACAACTTGAGGCTAGAAAATGATGACTTGGATTGATTAAAAAATGCATATATATGGGCCAGATACAGTTGCTCATGCTTATAATCCCAGCACTTTAGGAGGCCAAGGCAGGAGGACTGCTTGTGCCCAGGAGTTTGAGGCTGCATTGAGCCATGATCATGCCACTGTACTCCAGCCTAGGTGACAGAGTGAGACTCCGACTCAAAAAAAAGCATATATATGCACATCATAATATATAATGCAATACACACATATATGTTTTTATTTGTTTCTGTTTTTGCAGGAGGTTGGGGTTAAGATTAAGGAAACAGCAGGTCAAGATAGTGAAAAAGAGATAAAACATCAGTTAGTTGAAACATGTTTGAAGAGCTGCGATGCGCTTTTGATACAAGAGGGGACCTCCTCCCCTCAAAAAAAAACCAGAATTATCTTTTGGAGGGCAGGCCCCTTGTAGTACAGGTTTCCCCTGCGAGGTAAGTGTTCTGGGAACCACCGGTATCAGTGTACCAGCTAACGTTGGTGTGAGAGGTTGTGTCCGGCTTCAGTGAATTATTTTGGGAGATTCTTTCAACACGTTTGCCCATTTCACGATGGATGAATTACTAATGTACCTGCCCTAAGTGTTCAGTAGTTTTTAACTCCCACCCTCTATTTCAGCTGCTCTCTCCCCAAGGGACTTTTTTGGTTTTCCTGGATGAAAAAGAGTAAACAACGGGAAACATTTTGCCAATGTGGAAGAGGTAAAACACAAAAAAGGCAGAAGTACTAGAAGACATCAACATTGAGTTCAAAAACTATTTGAGCAGTGGAAAAAGCATCTCGTAGGTATATTGCATCAGAGAGTACTTTGAAGGTGATTGAAGTTTAAACATATAAGAATAAATACAATTTTTAATAAATAAATTCTGGGGTTTTTTGTGCCCCCCCCTGCGCCCATGTGTTCTTGGGTAAAACATTTGGCTCAAGAACCTAGAAGGATGTGCTTTGTTACTCTCCACACACAGTGCAGTCATGCGGATTTCAGAGACAAACACACTCAAGACAGGCTAGTCTGTGCGTCTCTCTGGCAACCAGATTTTGGCTACCTCACTGCTCATTAGGCTCAGAATCAGGAGCCAATCAGGGGGAAATAAAAGGACGACAAACTCAAATCAGTTCATTTGAACAGCTCCAGCAAAAAGACTGATGGGGAGGAGATTTAAACTATCATGAAGTTTGGTTATTATACATAGGTTTCAATTATCTTTGGCATCTTGGCTCCCAGGAGAGGCGCTAATTGAGAGCCAGCTGTAGAAATGGAAATTATAAGATGAGGGGGGTGTCAGTATTCTGAATGGCAGTTTGTATCGGCAGATGGGCCTGTTTTTAAGAGGCCAGTTGGCAGGGATATGCGTCTCCTGACATTCATCTATCAGAAGATGCAAAGCAGAAAAATCTCATTTGCACATGCATGTCAGAACCACCAGAACAACTCTGAGAGCCCTTGTAGACCATGGAAACAGCACAAGACTCATGATGATAAGAACACCAGGCAGAAGTAGGAGGCCAGATGTTGACTCTCACTGAGTGGGTGAAACCAAGCTCTGGTGACCTAAAAACTCCACGAGGCAAGGAGTACATCTTATATGGTGATGGACGAAATCTTTAGCCTTGGGGTTGAGTAGCGGCTTACCTAGTGTCTCAAAACATAACCATTAAGCTCTGATGATTTCAGTCTGTCTAAAAGTCTATGTAATGATTTTTACTGTCATGGAAAGATAGTTGTGGGGGGAAGCATATTAAATGACTTCATTTTTGTAAAAGAAATATATATATATAGTGAAAGACAGAAATCTGGGAAGAAATATTCAAAAACATAAACTGATTAAATCTAGGAGGTGGCATTATGGACGGTTTTTATTTTTTCTACATTGAACACATGACTTGCATAGGAAAAAAACATTTATTTTTAAATGCATGAACATTAAAAAATGTATTTTAAGATGTATCCATCAGGTGTGACATATCCATAGTGTTTGACCTCTGAAAATGAAAGAGCAATTTGATAAATGATTTGCAAAAATCTCCTCGTGGCTGTCCTGAGATCTCTTTAAAGAAAGATCAGGAGGATACAACATAGGCCTCCTTGGCTACAATATATTTTCAAGAACGTTGGAGGCCTGCTAAATAGTTCAGATCATGCGCAGCCTGTCATTGACTATACCCTTTTCTATTGAGTCAGTGCTTCGACAGAGGCTGTCTATGCTTTTCTTCTTACTTGAGAAGCTAACACATCCAGGACTCACAGGATAGCACATGATGATAGTTGCCTGATCTTGGCACCAGAGTGTTGAGTGGAAACTTTCCTGGTGTTCTACTTCTGGGGGATTTAATTCCACTGCTCTGCTCAAGTGAGTGCAACCTCCTCCAGAGAAGAAAGCTGCTCTGTGCTCTGCCCCTCCCTTGTAAAGTGTTTCCTTTTCCACTTCTGCTTCCCACTCATCTAGTCATTCTGTGTGAGAAAGAAAATACAGGTCCTCGTGGGAAAGACAGGGTTCTGGACTGGACTTACAGAGGCCAGTAAGGAAGCTTCTGCAGGTGTGTGATGGTGAACAGCTGGGGTGGGGCGGTTGCCATAGCCAGAACATGGCGGGGCTAGATCAGACAGACAGAAATGCCTGTGACTTTCACTAGTCACATCACAGTCATTTCCCAAAGTACCAAGAGCAGCAATGACAACCAGACCATTAGCGTGCTAGACACTTATCCCACAAATTCACAACAAGCTTGCCCAGCAGAAAGGAGTGGCCCCATTTTACAGACAAGGGAACTAAGATGGAGGGCTGTGAAGCCCACCCTGTGAGTGCATAATGTGGTGCTTCAGTGCATCATTCTGAGGACATTCTGGGTTCTTCTAGCTTCTTCACGATGTCAGGGTGACTTTGGGAAAAATGCCCAACCTCTCAGTTCTTCAGTTTCCTAACCTGTGCCCTAGAGACCATCGCAAGGCCTCCTGCACAAGGAGCTACTGTGGGGTTGGAAGGAGAGAAGCTAAAGCCCTCCAGGTGGAAGCTGTGTGTCTCAAAACACAACAACCAAGTTCTGATGACGTCAGTCTGTCTAGAAGTCAATGTCATGATTTTTACTATCATGGAAAGATCTTTGAGATACATCGTGCTAGCCAGGGAAAAAGCAGCCTATAAAACAGTATATTAAATGATTTCATCTTTGTAAAAATACATATATTTCTAAAGTGAAAGGCAGAAATCTGGGAGGAAATATTCAAAAACACAAACAAGCTTCCATCAGGCACCAATTCTCTCCTCAGTCTGCAGGTAAAGGGAGAACATGTCTAGTCAGTTGGAGTTGAAAGGCTCCATTCCAAAAACATCCCCAATATGATGTACTTGTAACTCCATGGACCCTGGCCCTTGTTCTAATGATTTTGACAGTCATGAAAGGCATTCTCCATTTCCGTGGCGTACTCACAAAGATGGAGTTTCCACCTCCGGCTCCCACAGACATGACATAAACAACATTGAAGTGAACACTTCTCAGGGACTGAGTCCAAATTTCAGAATCCTCAATACTATGTTGGATAAGTGTGTTTTTAAGAGAAACAACTAGGGTGGAGACACTAACCTACATGCAACTAGTGTCAGTGTGTGTCCACACCAAAGGCTTTTGTTGAATTTGTTTCTACTGTCTAGAAAGACGTTAAAACAAAAGAAGAGCCTGATATTTAATTCTGTCTCAAGTGGTTTCTGAATAAAGTCCCCACCACTTATCTTCTTTAGGGGTGGCTCAAGGACTATTATTGCTATTGTTGTTGTACTAGTTCATCAAATGGAAAAGTCAATGGATACAGAATCGCAACCTTCCAAATTTGGATTTTCACCGAGGCACAAGCCATACCTGTATGAAGTGATGCTCAATGTGTTCGTTTCATGCTCTGGGCCTATCATGTGATGATCTCACCATTGGGATTCCAAGTCCAAATATCTGCTCATCTCCCTATGGACTAAATTCTGCCCACTCATGATACACAGCCCATATTCCTATCAAGGCCTTATATATCCTACATAAGTTTTCATCAGTCATACTCATTTTGTCACTTTCCTGTTTAGAACCATCTTTATATTTCATTATTTACATGGTTTTCAGTTTTCTTTATGCCAATGCATCTTTCATAAGACATCAAGCATATTCAGAAGAGTTCCAATTGCCTTCAACCCTGGGATAAATATGTTGCTTTGCTCTCTTTCATTCTTCTTTTTTCCTCAACATTTAACACTACGGCTGATCTAAAACATACCACACTACTGGGTGACGTGTTTCTTCTTCTTACTGTCTTCTCTTTTTCGAACTATTATTCTACTGACCTAGAAAGCTTCATGAAGTAATTGATGCTTTCTTCAAGGCTCTATTGTTTGTCTGT
Organism: Cephalopachus bancanus; assembly: GCA_027257055.1. Lineage (NCBI taxonomy): Eukaryota > Metazoa > Chordata > Mammalia > Primates > Tarsiidae > Cephalopachus > Cephalopachus bancanus. The sequence continues at coordinate 837,293 of JAPVLO010000233.1, forward strand.
ATGTTTTATGTTAAGGTCTCTAAATAATCAAAATACAGTATTTCTATACTATATTATGTTCTATATTATTTATTCTATACTATATATATAATTATATATATAATATATATTATATAATATATAGTATAGAATATACTATATATATAATATACTATATATAATATATATAGAATATATATTATATATATTATTCTATACTATATTATGTTCTATATTATGTTCATTCTGCCTAGTTTTCAATCTAATATCATAGAATTTTAATAATGGTCATTTGTAATAGAGGTCTTAAATTGATAAGGCAAGTTTGTCCTCATGATGTCTGTTTGTTAAAAAAAGTTTTGATGTTCATAATTCTTCCTTCTAGAGGATTTAATGATCAGATTATAAAGTATTTTATGAGTACTTCTATTCATAATTAATAGGACTCTTTGAGCCAAAGAAAGTTGGGAATTCCTGTGTCAACCAATCAACTGCTATTTATTCATTCACTAAACCGATATTTATTTATTTATTTTTTGAGCTGGAGTCTCACTCTGTTGCCCAGACTGGAGTGCAGTGGCACGCTCCCAGCCACCACAGCCTCGACCTGCTGGGCTCCGGCGATCCTTCCGCCTCAGCCTTCCAAGTAGCTGGAACTACAGGTGCGCACTACCATGCCCAGCTAATTTTTTATTTATTGTAGAGATGAGATCTCACCAAGTTGCACGGGTGGGTCTCGAACCCGCGGGCTCAAGACATCTGCTGGCCTCAGCCTCCCAAAGCGCTGGGATTACAGGCTGAGTTATCGAGCCTGGCTCTCAACCAATATTTATTAAGCTCCTTCCACTTGCAGGCACTTTGCTGGGCTCTAGGTCTAAAAAGATCAGCAAGCTATGCTTCTTCCCACCCCACCCTCAATGAGTACAATTCAAATTCATAAAGCTTAAAGCTAAAATAGAAAGCAGACTAGGCTCAGTGGCTGACACCTGCAATCCCAGCACTTTGGGAGGCCACGGCAGGAGGATCACTTGGGCCAAGGAGTTCGAGATCAGTCTAGGCAACATGGCAAGACCTCACTTCTGCCAAAAAAAAATTGTTTTAATTAGCCAGGCATGATGGTGTGCACCTGTAGTCCCAGCTACTCGGGAGGCTGAGGTGGAAGGATCACCTGAGCACAGGAGGTAGAGGTTGTGGAGAGCCATGAACATGCCACTGCACTCCAACCTGGGCAACAGAGTAAGACCCTGACTCAAAAATCAAAATAAAATAAAATAGAATGCAAATACTTAGCTCCAGGAAGGGCATCCTCATTCCCACCCCTATCCCCACCATTAAGAGGTTTCACATATCAACATTTAAAAAAAGGTTCCAGGAAAGTCAGGTCTTGTGAGTCTTGTTGCATGCTATCTAATGTGACAGAACATTCCATTTTTACATGGGCCTTATTTGTAATATGGACTCAGAGATGAAAAGGTCATAAAAGCCTGGATTGAAAACTGTGTCTTAGGTTAAGAGACATGCTTCACTGGCATGGCCAAGTCCTGAACAACATCAAACACAGCTGAGCACCACAAGCCGGGCAGAAATGCTTCCACTGGCCAGTGAGGCTAGCACTGCCACTTTAATTAAAGAGTTATGACGTCAGTTTGGAAACACAATGGGGGAGCAGCTGCTCTCCAGCAAGACATTCAGACAATTTCCATCAACACAGATAAGGTCCTGCACAATGCAAAGGAGATGTGGGTCAAGTTACACGGAGAAAGTAGTTGTAGGCAGAGGGCAATCTCAGTGTGTTCACTGTGAAGGAATTACCCTCCTTAGCTGATCAGACTGACCTCCTGTTTATGTTTTCATTATTATTTCTTAATGTGCATGGTCAACATTCTAAGGAAAAGTCATAGCACTTGAAAGGCACTTTAATCATTAACCAACCACATAAAGAAAAGTCATGAGCCTGACCACAGCAACATGTCATTCTGTTTACTCAGCAGTGAGCCTAACGCGCTCACCTACATGCACACCTGCCTTTCATCGTACGTAACGGTCTGAGTCCCATCGCTTGTCCACCTTTCCCACTGCTATCCTCCACCAGAGTTAACAGAGATACATGTTATCTTTTTATTTTTATCTTTTATCTTTTGGAGTCTCACTCTGTCGCTCAGGCTGGAGCGCAGTGGCACAATAGCAGCTCACCGCAGCCTCAACTCACTGGGCTCAGGTGATCCTTCTGCCTCTGCCTCTCGAGTAGCTGGGACTACAGGTGTGTGCCACAATGCCCAACTAATTTTTTAATTTTTCTGTAGAGACGAAGTCTTCCTATGTAGACCAGTCTCAAACTCGTGAACTCAAGCAATCCTCCTGCCATGGCCTCCCAAAGAGCCAGGCTTAGACAGGTACACTTAGAATGTTCTATGCCTAAGCTTGCCACTACCACGTATTCTGCTCATGCCCTCTCCAGGACCATCACTTTATGTGTGTGTATACAAGCTCCAATCACCTGATTAATACTGACATGTAGTTGAGAAGAAAAGCACACTCATGCTATTTTGAGTAACTCATTTAGAAGTCTACTCCTGAGCACGAAATCTGCCAACACAAAATTTACTTTGCACCCCAGCTTTGACTCCAAAAAACACTCTTTTTAAAAGTTACATGTAACCTTCATGCTTCTTGATTTTTATTGACATTCCAAATTCACAATGAGTAAGAAATTATCCCAGACATATCATTACCTAATAGATTTTAAGACCTTACAGCTTAAAGATGTATTTGCCTAAGGGCTCACTAACGATTTAAAAGACTTAATTAAGTGTTTTGCCTGCTTTTCATCCTGGGTGGTTCGTCCTTCAACTGGGGCTCCTTTATGTAATATGCAGTTTCTCGTTTTTTTTTCTTTTTCTAAAGATAAACACTGCATACCTGACTACAGTATCCATCAAGGACTGAGTGTCAGCATGGCTGGACCATCTGGCACCACGACTCAGATTTAATTAATGTTTACTGAGTGAGGACCACGTGTCAGACCCTGAGCTAGGTATTTCTGCACATTTGGCTGAATACGCCACATGTACATGGACCTAATTCATTTGTTGACCATTTACAAAAATCCCCACGCATGAACCATGAATTTTTCTTTCTGTATTCTGATATTTTGGCACCTTGGGACCTTGCTGAACTGGAAAGACTGCCCCTCCCAGGGTTAGCCAATGCCTGGATAGAATAAAGGCCTCACTGGAAAGCACACCTTCACACACAAAGCAGATCCAGAGCCCACACCCCACCACCTCTTATATCAGCCTCTCATTCTCTGGGCCACCGACAACCCCAGGGCCAGGTACCCGGCAACTAGTGGCAGCCCCTGTAATTCAGAACCTGCTGGAATTATTGACATTTACTGATTCTAAACCTGTTTCCTCTGTGTTGTGCATTCCTTCCCACAGAAACCTCAATAAGGCTCCTGCCCACCATTCCCCTTGCTCCCGTGCCCCCTGCCTGACTGTGGCACTTCCCATGTGGCCCCAACCCCTGCCCCCACATGAATGGTGTGTCTCTCGCTTGTAGGGGACTATGAGTATAATAAACTCTTCCTTCCTGAGAGTCACTGTGTTTGAATGTCTTACCATACCAGATTAAAACAAATCCTGGGTACCGTTAAAACACCCTACATAATTATAGAATTGACAGCTAAGATTATTTTGGCTTTCTTTTATCCCATCCCACGCATTCAGTCAACAAGTTTTAAGTTGTTGGCTTTTTTTTTTTTCTTAATCATTTATGTTAGATTGCCTTGTCCATGTTAACAACACTTAATAAAAGCAACATTATGTAAGTTCCCTTAGTCTATAACTAAAAAGATATCACTAATGATTATTTTCTACTATACAAAAAGAGCCAGCTCTGGGCTATCTGCCATGTCTTTTCACAGCACCCACCACCATGCCATGTTGCTTCACCCATTCTTGGGATTGGCAGTAACAACCCTCTGCCCACGTCATTCCCCTGCCCTGAGCTCACAGGCTGAAAACCCACTAGTGACCTCAGCTGTGTGTTCATAGGTCCCACATTTCGCTGATCTGGAAGCTGGGTGTGTCTTTGCAGGTCTGGCTGATACAGCACAGAGGGTGGGTTGATGTGGGCAACACTAACACTTCAGATCCTCAGGACAGTTTCAGAGCTGGTTGCTAAGCTAGTTTCCTTGCCATTCCTTTCGCTGGCATCTTCATCTAGCTTCCTTCCTTGGTCTACAAGTGCACTCTGCTTGATCAGACAGCAGTGAGGATGCAGAGGCACTGACAGATGGAGCTCTGTTTTGCCCAGCAAGGACTCCCCCCACCCTCTCGCCCTCGTTCTTGCTCATCTTTTTCCTTGTAACATGTAAAGATGGCCCTCTGGGGGGTTAAAAAATGGACTGCAAAGCAAGGTGCTTGAGAAGATATATTTATCTTCTTGGGGGTATACTTCAGGCAAGGTCACCAGCACTGAGTTTCTGTTTCACAGGGACCTACAGAAGGAAAAACACATTTCCCTGTTAATGTTGGTACATGTTCAGTGTATACTAGGACAAGTATGTGAAATTGGACTAAGGACGGAGTTCCAAGCAATTAATGATTCTGGAGCAGACAAGAGAACTAAGACCTAAGTTGTTATATATTTCTTCAGTGGTCAAAGATCAATAAAAGTTATAATATAATGGAATTTCTTCTATCCTGAATCAGCTTTTGTACTGTAATGGCATCACATATTTTGAATAGGATGCTACAAATCAAAGCAAGAACTTCAACCTGGCCTGGTCCCCTTTTCTATGTTTGGCATTCCTGTCAATGTCATAGTTTTAAGAATATATGACCTACCCAGAAGGAGGTAGTAAACTACTTGATGTGTCCCCACGCCTTCCATGGAACGATATTCATTCACTCGTTCTACAGATATTAGGCAGACTTACTATGTGTCACAGACTGTCCCAAGTGGTAGGCAAACACTAGAGAACAAAACAGAAAAAGGTTTCGCCCTCCTGGAGCTTGGCATCTAACACAATATTCACTGTAATAACGAATGGATAGATGAACACATAAAAACAGTAGTCAGGCTAGGGTTCATGAAACTAAGTGAGCACAGATGAGCATATTTCATTGATAAGCCTTTTTTTTCACATTTTAACATCACTGAAATCAGGATGTGTCTTCATATTTATAGTATATTAAAATTGCTGACAACTTGGCACTACTCATAGCACAACTGTCATGTCCCTGCACGTGCATAAACTTGGTCACAGCTGTTCATTTTGGTTTCACTTCTACTGAGTTATGGGCATTGTTGGCACTGCACGTGTTCTGTTTAATTGCCATTTAAATGGCTTTCAGAAAGATTACACTACGATTTGGCACTGTGAGGAGACGTTAACGTGTATGCATGAAGGCACCGAAAGAGAGCAGTAAGGCATAAATGTTATATTACTAAAAGAAACATTTGTCTTTGTTTAGCATTTCTATATTACTTTGCAAAGCAAGATCCAAATGCTTTACCAGACTGAATAACGAAAGACACAAGTTGATGAAGCTATGTTATAGTTTGTTACTGAGATTCATGCCAATGAAACGTCCATCACACCCCAAGCAATGCTACCAGAGATACCGGCAGGACAAAGTCCCAAAACCCAATGGAAGAGATGAAGGAAACTTGAAAGCAATGACAGACAAATGTGACCGATGCATGCCCGTCAAAGAAGGCCATTGTTAAAGTACCATGTTATAATAAAACTGGCAGCATTTTCTTTCTTCTTGTATAGCATACAAATAAGGTTATGACTTACAACTGATGACATTTTAGATGTGATGAGATCTAGAAATAAAGATGGGCTGCTAGTTTAAAAGAAGCTTTAGAAATAGAAAAGAATGGCTGGGCTCAGGGGCTCAGCCTGCAATCCTAGTACTTTGGGAGGCCGAGGTGAGTGAATTGCCTGAGCCTGCGGGTTTGAGACCCACCTGGGCAACTTGGCGAGACATCGTCTCTACAATAAATCAAAAACTAGCCAGGCGTGGTAGCACATGCCTTGTAGTTCCAGCTACTTGGAAGGCTGAGGCGGAAGGATCTCCGGAGCCCAGCAGGTCGAGGCTGCTGTGGCCGGGAGTGTGCCACTGCACTCCCAGTCTGGGTGACAGAGTGAGACTCCAACTCAAAAAAAAAAAGAAAAGAATGGAAAAGAATGTACCTTGATTCTGCACATACCTCATTAACATAAGACTTTTCAAAATCAATAAACACTCCTTTCTATTTCTAAAACTGTCTAATTCTATTTCTAAAGTTTGTCTAATTCTATTTCTAAAGTTCATCTAATTCTATTTCTAAAATTATCTAATTAAACATTAGACAAACTGTACAATCTCAATAACTTGGTATGGTTTTTCAGATCACTAGGCATTTAAAGAAGTCTATTTACTCTTAGTTCCCACAATGGCTGGGGCACATCTTGCCTTCTGGTGCAAGAGCGACAACGAGCAAACCTCATGTTCTACTTTCCCAACTTTAATTGGTGTTGCTTCAGTTTCTGGCAGTTTAGAGATATTAGGGAGGAGGTGCTGGGGCTGTATTCTGGACTCAAACCTTACCACTGCTACAAAGGAGGGAGTGAAATCATTAGCCAGGAGAGTCCATCTGAAATCTCAAAGCCTGCATACGGGACTTCGCGATTCTTAGCACTAGAGTAACATGAGTAAAATGCCAACTATAAAGATATGTTTCCAGGCAGCATATGGTCACAGCTCAAAAATGCATGTATTTCTTTCAAGCTTACTACTGCAAATCACTTTGGAACCAGAGAGAGCTGAAAACTGTACCAAAGAAGAGAACACACACATACACACATACCCTTAGGGAAGAGAAATTACAAAACAATGGCTGTGGATTGTAATAGAAGCAATTCTTTAGGCACAGCTTCCAAACTTATTGTGTCACAACTGTGACATTCATTTTTGATACCATTCAGCCAAGCAGCAATTGCTTTAATGTAAAAGTGAGTATCAAATCTGGAATATGTGTGTGGTCACCTCCATCACCAAGACAACAGGTAAAGGGGTTTCTATACTGCAAACACACATTTCAATAGTGGTGACAAGAGACTGTACCCTGTACGTGGCATCTCCCACTATGTAGAAGGCCTGCTTCCTCTTCTAGGGTCCTACGTTAATTTCCTTTTTGACTTGCATGGAGAACTCAGGGATTCCCTGAGCTAATACCACTTCCCCCAGCAATTTCATTTCAGTCTCTCCTTTTAGACAGGCTGGCCTGTGTCAGAAATTTCCTGACAGCTGGTACAGGAGGATGAGTGTGCCAGTGTGAACACTGCAGGGGATATGCTATTGCCAACCTGTAGGGTACATGGGACTTCCATGGGCAAAGCTAAAATAGACTTGGATGATTGAGAGGGCAGAGACTGCTCCTTAAGGGACCGTGAGGGAAACACTTGGTTACCTGTATTCCAGAGCCAACTTATCTGAAAGGGTGAGGGAGTTTACATGTTTGGAGATATCCATTTGGTTTAGATGCCGAGGATGAGACCAGAGGGGTCTGGGGAGGTGGAGGTGTTGCTCTTCAGTGAATGTGCACAAAGTATGGGGAGAGGGAGGACCTCCCAGAGGAAGAAAACATTCTATAAAGGGGTCTGATGCACAGGGCTACCAGAGACAGGATATGCTCCCTTATCTTGATTCTCTACTATATTGTATAGCAAGCGCAACTCTCAGGAAGGGCCTGGAGACAGCATAGAGCAGTGGCCAAGAACACAGGCAGGGAGTCAAACAGGCCCAGGTTCAAATCGTGCCTTTACCACCTACCTGCCATATAGTCTTGGAAAAATTACGTAGACCCTTTCAATTCTAAAAGGGGACACTAATAATAGCTCTTTAGAGCGATTGTGAGAATTAAAGTAATAATATATGGAAGATATCTAGTAATGGGTCTGACAAACAGAATGCGTTCAATGTTCGGACATTATTGTATTACTACTAAGGACATGTCCTTAAATATAAATGTCCTTATGTCCAGATATGATGTTTTCTGGTATGGGGCCAATCATATGGACTGGAACAAGGTGTCCTTAGCTAAGGTATTTTAAGGATATTATAAAGTTGTCTTATGGTATGAATGTGTCTTGATAAGAAAAAAGTAAACGTGAGAATTCACGTGTGTGATCAAATAGGTATCAGATGAGAATTAAATAGAATTTAACATAAATTTGCTGAGATCTGCCTAACTGCAAGACTGTGCAACATCTACATGTTACTATCTGTACCCTGAGCCACTCTGACGGGTGTGTTCCCACAACCTTGTGTAAATTTTTTTTTTTTTAGTCTGGGTCTCACTCTGTTGCCCAAGCTGGAGTGCAGTGGCCAGATCACAGCTCACTGCAGCCTTGACTGAGCCTTCTGAGTAGCTGGGACTACAGGCCCGCACCACCATGCCCAGCTAATTTATTTTTATTTTTGTAGAGACAGGGTCTCACTATGTTGCTCAGGCTGGGCTCAAGCGATCCTCCCCCCTCTGCCTCCAAAACTGCTGAGATTACAGGTGTGAGCCACCATACCCAGCCAAAAATTTTAACTCTAATCATGTATCTGCATTACAGGAAGTTTCGTAAAGCAAATGATCCCCATCTAATCCACCTTGCTTAGAAGGTTAAAACTCGCTCCTGTGTTCAAGTGGATCGATGAGTGTTGAGTGTTCTGTGTTCTTTGTGCCTGCCTTTGACCCTAAGAGATAGGTAATAACTTCTAAGGGTGCCACTGCACCCTTCCCAAAACTCAGAAAGCCAACCGAAAGCAGCTGGCAATAATATGAAAGGATTGACACAGAAATCACTGGCACCTTGGACACTTCAGGGATCTTCAGTTAGAAAGTAAGGCAGATTTAAATGTTTTAAGCTCTTAGAGATCTTGGTGGAGTCTATTCTATGGAGAAACGTCCCCATGGACTACCTGCTGCGCTGTTTTCTAGCAAAAGCCACAACGTGGGTGGGCTCCGAATGCCATCTCCAGAAAGACACCTCCTTCTGACAGCTGCTTGGCGACTGCCACTGTCCCAGAGAAATTTTTTCCAGGCAGGTCCCATGTCGGGAATGCTGCTTGGGTCCGAAACTGGCACGAGTTCCCACTCGCCCATGTTCAGAGCAGGGTGGGCAGCCCCTCTTGCGAAGGGCGCGGGCCTCGGGGACCACCGAGTCTGGCTCCGCAAGTCTGGCACCAAACTTTCTCCCGGAACAAAACCTCTTTCAGGCCACATGGAGGCAGGAGGAGGATGGATCCCGGGGATGCCGCCAGCTGCCGCCCGGCGACAGTCCTGCCCCCCCCCCCGCCCCGCACCCGCTTCCCTCGGTCCCCACCCTCTTCCTCGGAGGGAGAGCCGCCCAGACCGCGCGGCCCCGCCCGGCCTCACCTACCCACCCGCTCCCCGGGCCCCCACCCTGCGGCGCAGCCCGGGGCTGCACAAAGCCGCTGCCCGGGCGCCGCGCGCGACTCCCGGGGCGCGAGGCCGAGCCGGGCTGGTACCTCAGGAACAGGCCAGGACACCGGCGCCCGAGGGGCCCCGCAGCATCGCCCGGACGCCGCCGCCGCCGCCGCCGCCGGGGGCTTCTCCGCTGCGCGGAGCGCCGGAGTCGCGAGGACCGCGTGCCGCCGCCGCCGCCGTCCGCGCCGCGCTCGGCTCGCTGCGCCCGGCTCGGTTGCCCGGCCACCGCCACTGTCAAGCGCAGCCCCGCCCCCGCGCGCCGGGCGAGCCGCGGGCCCCGGGACGCGCCGGTCCCCCGATTGGCTGCCGCGCTCGCCGGCCCCGCCCCCGCCCGCCCCGCGGCCCCGCCCACGCCGGGAGCGCGCGCGGCCGGCGGCCAGGCCACCGGGGGCGGCGCTCTCGAGGGGCGCCGCGGGGTGGGGGGGTCCGGGGCCGGGCGAGGCTTCCTGCGGGCGCCCGCGGGCGGGGTCCCTCCTTGGCCAGCCCAGTCGTCGGTGGACGGCCCCACCAGAAAGAAGATAGCTTTTCTGGGGCCCTGGGCGCAAGGGGGTGGGAGGGAGGGGATGCGGGGAGGTAGGGGGAAGCAGTGGCCTCGGCTGCCCTGGTGTGAAGTCTTATTTATGTTTGCACGTTAATTGCGGAATCCCAGAAAGGGATCTGTAGGGCGGAGTGTGGGAATGGCAGCCAATGGTTGTTGTCTTTGCTTGTTTGTTTTTTAACCTGAAAGTGTCTTTACACCCCTCGGAACTTCATCTTATGAAGAGACTAAATCCAGTTAACTTGCCCAAGGTCTTAGAGCTCGTTGGAGATTGATGACATACCTGCGTGCTACATCAAAGCTGCCTCCGATTTTATTTCTTTTCAGTCGTACAAAGAGGTGCAGTCGTAGATGTAATGCCATGTATAGTGTATAGCAAGAAATTAATTAGAAATCTGTAGAGATAGAAAGTAGATTGGTGGTTGCTGGGGAGAAGGAATTGGGGGCTGCCGATGGGTAGGGCTTTTTCTTTTTAGGGTGATGAGAATGTTTTGCAGTTTGATCATGGTGATGGAGGCATAACTGAATATTTTAAAAACCACGAAATTGTGTATTTTAAATGGGTGAACTTTATGGTATGTAAATAGTATCTCAATAAAGCAGTTATTAAAAATGTATTGAGAGTGACAGTGCTGTGGAGAAAACCACATAAGCACGTAGGTGAAGTATGTCACAATTCTCTTCCTTGTGAGCAGAAATTATGATTTATGTGCTACATCTGTTCATTCATTCATTAATTCAGCAAACCATGTCCATCTTTACCAAGTTGCTCTTGCATGGGTATGAAGATTAATAGTGCATAATCTGTCTTCAAGGAGTTCCCAGTCTATTGAAGCAGTCGTCTACAATACAACAAACTCTCTAAGCAGTGGCAAGTGAAACCTGTTTTATTTTTTGTTTTATTTATTTAACAAGGTAAGTGTTACTCTAGGGAGAGAAGCAAAATGCCAGGTTTAGGGTGTGAAAACAGAAGAAAGGACCTTGACACAGCCATGGAAAGGCCAGAGTATGTATAATATCTTAGCAGTGGCTGAGTGTGAAAGGTGTGACAGGAATTGAAACTGACCGTTATTTATAAGACAAAGTAAACTCTGTGTTCAAAAGGAACAGCCCAATTAGGAAGTAAATTCTGGATTTCTTCTGGGTCTTTCCTACCCCTGGTGTAGCGTGTGATTTTGGTGAATGGTCTTAACCTAAACCCACTTCATCATCCTTATAAGTAAACAACAGTAGCACCAACTGACCTTTGTTTCTGCCTTTATAGTATACAAATAGCTTTTATGCATTCTTTCCTTTGAAGCTGAGAGAGGTGAAGGGGATGTGCTCAAGGCTTTATGTGCTGGGTGCATTTTATCTTTGGACTATGATCCCATATTCTTTTTTTCTTTTTTTTTTTTGAGTTGGAGTCTCACTCTGTTGCCCAGACTAGAGTACAGTGGCACACTCCCGGCCACCGCAGCCTCAACCTGCTGGGCTCCAGCAGCCTTCCACCACAGCCTTCCAAGTAGCTGGAACTACAGGCGCACACTACCATACCTGGCTAGTTTTTTATTTATTGTGGAGATGAGGTCTCGCCAAGTTGCCCAGGTGGGTCTCGAACCCGCGGGCTCAGGCAATCCACTCATCTCAGCCTCCCAAAGCGCTGGGATTACAGGCTGAGCCACCTAGCCCAGCTATGATCCCATATTCTTAGAATCGTCAGCCTTTCAAGTTGTGAAGCTTCCTTAGAAATTGTTGATTCTTGCGGGGCCCAGTGGCTCAGCCTGTAATCCCAGTGCTTTGGGAGGCCGAGATGAGTGGATTGCCTGAGCCCACGGGTTTGAGACCAGCCTAAGCAACTTGGCAAGACCTCATCTCCACAATAAATCAAAAAAAAATTAGCCGGGCGTGGTAGCATGTGCCTGTAGTTCCAGCTACTTGAAGGCTGAGGCGGAAGGATCACTGGAGCCCAGCAGGTCGAGGCTGCGGTGGCCGGGAGCGGTCACTGCACTCCAGTCCGGGTGACGGAGTGAGACTCCAACTCAAAAAAAAAAAAAAAAAAAAGAAGTGCAAAGAATTCTTGAAGCCGGGCTCGGTGGCTCAGCCTGTAATCCCGCGCCTTTGGGAGGTTGAGGTGAGTGGATTGCCTGAGCCCGCGGGTTCGAGACCCGCCTGGGCAGCAAGACCTCATCTCTACAATAAATCAAAAAATCAGCCCGGCGTGGTAGCGCATGCCTGTAATTCCGGCTACTTGGAAGGCTGAGGCGGAAGGATCGCCGGAGCCCAGCAGGTCGAGGCTGCGGTGGCCGGAAGTGGCCACTGCACTCCAGTCTGGGCAACAGAGTGAGACTCCAACTCAAAAAAAAAAAAGAACTCTTGAGCCAAACAACAGCAACAAAAACTCTCTAAGCAGTGGCAAGCGAAGCTAGTTTTGTTAATTAATTAATTAATTTTAGTTGGTGGTTTCACCCTGTTGCCCAGGCTGGAGTGCAGTGGCACACTCATAGCTCACCGCAGCCTCGGCTTCCTGGAGATAGGCAATCTTTCTGCCTCAGATTCTCGAGTAGCTGGTACTACAGGTGCATGCTACCATGCCCAGCCAATTTTTTTTTTTTTTATTTTTTAGTAGAGACAAGGTCTCACAATGTTGCCCAAGCTGGTTTTGAGCTCCGGGGCCAAGATCCTCTAGCCTCAGCTTCCCCAAATGCCCAGATTACACATATGAGCCATTGCACTCGGCTAAAAACTGTTTGTACACTTGGAGCTTATCTACTTTTTTATTGGGAAGTAGAGATGTTACAAGCCCTAGGTGGGGTAAAAAAAACTTACCTACTAGTCTTAGCTTCTCAGTTGAGTCTGTGCTGCAAAATCCTGGATTCTGGGATTTATAAACAAGTGACTGCAATTTAAAAACTGAAGGCGGCCTATTTCTATTGTTAGTATACAATTGCTAGCATACTTTTCCACCATTTTTCATTTCATCCTTCATGGGATGATTAACATCTTTTAAAGGAGATACAGGTAAAACATCCCAAACCAAAAAAATCCCAAATCAGAAAAGATCCAAAATCTCATACTACTGACATGCTACCACATGTGGGAAATTCCACGAGTGACCTCATGTGATGGGTCACAGTCAAAATGCTGGTGCTTATATAACACACAGTTTATTTGGTGTCCCCAAGGGAAAAAAGACCCTCCAAGCCCTCTTCAGCTAGGATATATCTTCTCCAGATATGCCCAGATTCCTCCCTCCCATCCCCACGCACAACTACAAAGGGTAATAAAATGGCACATGTGTAGGCTGGATTTGGCAATGTCAGGTTTCCCATGATGCCCCACATGGGGCCAAGGCCTACATGCCTCACTCGCTGTGTTTTTTTGCTTATTCTCTGCTCTGTGGTGTAAATATTGTTGAAAATGCAAAAAAAATATGCAGATACCCCTGTGGGTAACAGTAATAAGGAAAAGTGGAAGCATTTATGTTTATCTGTAGCACAGAATGCCAAGCTGTTGGAGAAACCAGACAGCAGTGGGTGACCAACACGTAGGACCTGAAGAAACAGAAGAATATGCTGTTGATGTTTTATGCTGAAAGGAATGAACAGAAACTAATGAAAAATAGAAAAACACTGCATAAATTAAAAAATGAAGATCTTGATTATGTCCTGAGAGAGTGGATCTGTTAGCATTGCAGTGAACACATGCCTTGTAATGTTGTACTGATCATGAAACAAGTAAAGATCTATTGCGATGAACTGAAAATTGAAGGAAGCTATGAATACTCAACAGTTTGCTTAAATTCAAATCTAAAGCATCTGCTGATCATGGAGCAATTTATTGACAAAGTTGCCAGGATTTCATCACTGATGAAAATCTGATGCCAGAATAAGTCTATAATGCTGATAAAACATCACCGTTTTGGTGTTTTTGCTCCAGAAAGAAACTGACTACAGTTGATGAGACAGTTCCTATAGGAATTAAGGATGTCAAAGGGCCAGGTGTGGTGGCTCATGCCTGTAATCCCAGCACTTAGAGGGACCAAGGTGAGAGGATTTCCTGAGTCCAAGAATTCAAGACCAGCCTGGGCAACATAGCGAGACCTCGTCTCGACAAAAAAGAGGAAAATAAGCCAGATATGGTGACATGTAGTCCCAGCTACTCAGGAGGCTGAGGAGGAAGGATCCCCTGAGCCTGAGAGGTTGAGGCTTCGGTGAGCCATGATCATGCCACTGCACTCCAACCTAGGCAACAGAATGAGGCTGTGACTCAAAAAATAAATAAATAAAAAAGATACCAAAGATGCTGAATAACTATGCTGGGATATGCTAATGCAGCAGGCATATGTAAGTGTACTTTTGTTGTGATGGGCGAGAGCTCATATCCTCACTGCTTTCAAGAAATGGTTTCTTACCAGTCCTTTATCATGCTAACAAAAAGACATGGATTACCTGGGATCATCTTTTCTGACTGATTTCACAAACATTTGTACCAGTGGTTCGTACTCACTACAGAAAAGCTAGACTAGATAATGACTGCAAGATTTTACTTTTCTTTGAAGTGTTTTGCTGATCTTCCAGCTGAAATTCTCATAAAAAATAGTCAATGCCATGTACTTTCCCCAAATATGACTCTGTGCAGCTATGTGATCGGGATATTCTTAGATCAATGAAGAGTAAATATGAAAACATCTTCTTGAACAATATGCTAGAAGCAGTGGATAGAAGCACGGGTGTAGAAGATTTTTAGGAGGAGTTTAGCATGAAGGATGCCATATATGCTGTTGCCAGTGCTTGGAACACAGTGACTAAAGACCAGTTGTGCCGTGGCCAGAAACTATGTTATGTAGGATGATGAACAAGGTAGTGACTCGAAGGATTCTGAGTGTTAAATGTGAAAAAAAAAGTCTGACCTTAAATATGCAATAAATACACTTTTGGAATCTACCAGTAAGCTAAAAGGAGTGGATATCAACAGTGAATATCAAGTTTTTAACATTAATAATGAGACTTCAGTTGTTCATTCATTGACTAATGGTGAAATAGCCAAAATGGTTCTGATCAAGATGACTATGATAATAGTGATAATGAACACGATATTGTTAGCACAGCAGAAAAACTGCCTATAAATGACATGGCGAAAATGTGTGGTGGGCTAATTTATTGAAGGACTAAGGCAGGATGCATTCCTAACAAAACAAGAAATCATATCAACTAAAAAACCAAAGAGAGACTTCTAAGACAAGAACTTGTTAAGGAGGAAAATGACTCTGAAGGAAACATTTTTTTTCTTTTTTTGAGTCAGGATCTCATTCTGTCACCCAGACTGGAGTGCAGTGACATCATCATGGCTCACCACAGCCTTGACCTTCAGGTTCAGGTGATCCTTCTGCCTCAGCCTCCCAAGTACCTGGGACTACAGGCATATATCACCATGCCTAGCTACTGTGTGTGTGTGTGTGTGTGTGTGTGTGTGTGTGTGTGTGTGTGTGTGTGTGTCTGTGTGTATAGATGAATTCTCGCTATGTTGCCCAGCCTCATCTTGAACCTATGGGAGCTAACAATCCTTCCCCCTCGGCTTCCCAAAGTGCTGGGATTACAGACCACACCTGACCTGAAGGGAACATTTTTTTAAAAGTTTTTATTATAAAGATGTGGGGTACAATTCAGGGTTAGGTATATAAACATTGATCACGCAGGTACTCTTGTTGATGAGGTATACCCGTCCCTCCCCTAGCAGTTTCCCTCAACTGTTAATTCCACCCCCCAGAGGTGAGGAGTCTTGCCCAACGTCCCTGAGCCAGCAAGGAGCCCAACTGGCCTTTAGGTTCAGGTCTGTCCACTGCCAAGGCCCATGCTCTTCCCATGCCAGCTTTTAAACTCTTAACCTAAACTTTGAGGCCTAGCACAGATCTCCTCTGTGATGCTTCTCCTGACCGTCCTGGTCCCTAGAGTTGGCCCTCCCCACGCAGTACTTACTGCTGTTGAGATGTTAGCATAAATATTGCCAAGACATCTTTTTAAGAAATAAATTAAATATAAAAATATAAGCTGGGCGTGGTGGCTCCCTCCCCTACAGTTTCCCACTATTGCCAACCGCTTTCTTTTTTTTTTTGAGTTGGAGTCTCGCTCTGTTTCCCAGACTGGAGTGCAGTGGCCGCTCCCGGCCACCGCAGCCTCGCCTGCTGGGCTCCGGCAATCCTTCCGCCTCAGCCTTCCAAGTAGCCGGAATTACAAGCATGCGCTACCACGCCCGGCTGATTTTTCGATTTATTGTAGAGATGAGGTCTCACTGCCCAGGCAGGTCTCGAACTCACAGGCTCAGGCAATCCACTCACCTCAGCCTCCCAAAGGCGCGGGATTACAGGCTGAGCCACCAAGCCCGGCTCCAACCGCTTTCTTATAGCATTATAATTGTTCAAGTTCCGTTTATGAGTGAGGACATATGGAACTCTGTTCTTTGTTTCTGTGATAAATCACTGAGTATGATCGACTCCAAATCCATCCAAGCTGCTGCAAAGTCCACATATTTGTCCTTGTTTATGGCTGCATAATAACTGGATTAAAAAATGAGGGAACATTTAAAAAAGCCATTCAGCAGGATGCTTCCTCATCCCTACAGGACACACTTGCTGGTCCCTCAATTGCTTCTGATGTTTCTTCTGACCTAACAAAATATAGTGTTCAATAACCTTTTAATCAAAACATATCATCACAGGTAGAGACGGAAAGTCTTCCATTGTGTGTTGTTACTGATGGCTGATGCAGGTGTTCTGGTAAGGCCTTTGTGGTGCCCAGTTACCTTGAACACATTGTTTTTCGTGGTATTAATGGCACGCCATATTTTTTTTTTACTATTAAGTTCTTATGGGTGAATAGGTATAAGAAAATGATAGTTTATTGGTAGTATAAAGATTCAGAGCCAGGAATGATGGTGACAACAGCCAACCACAAATTGTCCACATGGTAGTTGAGATGGTGACACTTTTGCTTTCTGATGGTTCAGTACACACAAACTTTGTCCCGTATGCAACAGCATTTAAAATGCTGTATAAAATGACCTTCAGGATACATTTATAAAGTGTATAGGAAACATAAGCAAATTTTGTGTTTAGACTTGGGCCCCATCTCCAAGATATCTCATTACATGTACTGAAATATTCAAAATCTGGCCAGGCACAGTTACTCACGCCTGTAGTCCTAGCTACTCAGGAGGCCGAAGTGGAAGGATCACCTGAGCCCAGTAGGTTGAGGCTGCCGTGTGAGCCATGATCGCCATTGATTGTGCCACCATATTCCGACCTGGACAACATAGTGAGACTCCGACTCAAAAACAAAGATATTCAACATCTAAAAAAAAATCCCAGATCCCAAACACTTTTGGTCCCAAGCATTTCGGATGAGGGAATTTCAACATGCACTGCGGTTTGTTAATTCCTCGCTTCCCTTCCCGTCTGTTTCATTTTTGTCCTTGCTTTTATCCCTCTCCTCACCCTCTTTCCACCCTCAATAGTCCCTCAAGTAATGTTTGTTAAATGTCCAAAGTCATTTTGTCAACAGAAAGTGAGTCATTTTTTTTTTCAGTTCTAATTGTATTCAGTGTTGACATGCATTATGGAATTTGGATATTATTTGGCCCATATGGTGTGTGCTCTAGGGCTTTGGGACATAGTTGCAAGAGCATTAGAGAATTACATTAACACTCTCCACACTTTAATAAGCTATGAATTGAACTCTGAGTTTAAACACCTGAAATTCAGCAATTAG
Source organism: Cephalopachus bancanus (assembly GCA_027257055.1). Classification (NCBI taxonomy): domain Eukaryota; kingdom Metazoa; phylum Chordata; class Mammalia; order Primates; family Tarsiidae; genus Cephalopachus; species Cephalopachus bancanus. The sequence goes on from JAPVLO010000233.1 coordinate 855,053, forward strand.
TCTCAATCTAGGAAAGCACAATTTTAATACTTTAACAGAAAATACACTAAATACTTGAGGGCAGAAGAATGTTAATATATATTATAGAACGCGTAATCCCCGAGGAGATCATTTTCTAGTGATGTTAAAGGTCTTTGAGACCATTTCTGAATCTTCCTTGTTTCTCTTCCTTTTTCTCGGGTTTGTTACTTTTTAATTTTCTTTATAGGATTCTGCTACCTCATTAACACTTTAGCATTATAATTGTCTTTTCCATAAATTTCTGTGCAGAAATCTAGGGAATCCAAAAGAATGGGGGAGTGCTCATCTCCTTGGCATTCAAAGTCTGGAGAGAACCTTCCAGAAGGCTGCGGCTATTCCTCTTGCAGGAACAGATGTTGTCCCTCCCTGAGGAGTTATTATGGGCTAGAAGAAATGAGAAAATGAAAATAAACAAGCTACTATGTGACTGTTATCAAATATGATTGGCACCAACCAGATAGAGCTCTAAATGAGTAAGCATTCTTTACTGATAGAAGCAAAAGCAGGTGAGCATCATCGTTTTCTACAAAGATCCAGAAGAAAATAGTTTGAGCAACAGCACCAACCCAGTTGGGCCACTCATGATAGCATGCAGGGAACAGTCCTTGGGAAGTGGAAAGTGCCTTGCTGGGTCAGCTCAGCTGGCCATCAGCAGTCAACCCTGTCCCCCCAGCCGTGGCTTGTCCACCATTTCCAGCAGGATTCCTCCTTGTCAAGGTCATAAGGCAGAGAGTTATAGAGACAGCGATCTACTCACCCTTACAATGCTCATGGGATCTGCTTCTATGGGTGAAAAGGCAGCCAAGGACAGGATTGGGAGGAACCCAAATGGCTTCCTGTTGAATTGCCTGCCAGATCCTGGTATTTCCAATCATCTAGCCTGGGGTTTCTTGCTGGTCTAGGATGGTCAAGTGACCTTATGACTAAATATCAGGAAAGGAAAGCGACCACAATAGTGGAAACCTGATGAAAAAAAATAATCTCGCATGTGGTGTAGATGTAAAGACTTTGAAGTTGTTTGTTTGTTTGTTTGTTTTTGAGTCGTGGTCTCACTTTGTTGTCCAGGCTGGAGTACAGTGGCACCATCATGGCTCCTCACAGCCTCAATCTCTTGGGCTCAGGCAAATCTTCTCTCTCAGCCCCCCAAGAAGCTGGGACTACAGGAGTATACCATCACGCCTGGTTAATTTTTTAATTTTTATTTTTGTAGGCATAGAGTCTCACTATGTTGTCCAGGCTTGTCTTGAGCTCCTGAGCTCAAGCAGTTCTTCCACCTTGGCCTCCCAAAGTGTTGGGATTATAAGCATGAGTCACCATACCTAGCCAGAAGTTATTATTATGAATTTTCCCCAGTGTAAACATCTATGAAATCATAACATGCCTTACAATTAGTGGCATGTAACCGTTTGTTAGCCTTTTTTTTTCTTAGTAATTCATAAAATAACTTGCCTCTTGTAATCGATGGAATCTGAGATTATTAAATATAGGAATTTTATCAGTCAGGGCTCTTTTTTTCACATATAGTGAATTCACTCTGAATAGTTGAAGCAGAAAAAGGATTTTTAAAAATGCTTTATTTTAAAGATGTGGGGTACAATTCAGGGCTAGGTATACAAATGTTGATTATGCAGGTACCCTTGTTGATGAGGTGTGCCCCACCCCCGGCAGTTTCCCACTACTGCCAGTCCTTTTCTTAAAGTATTACAAGAGTTGCTCAAGGTCTGCTTATGAGTGAGAACATGTGATACTCGGTTCTTTGCTTCTGTGATGGATCATTCAGTATTATAGCCTCTAAGTCTATTATTTTTTTAATAAAACAATTATACAATTGCACACATGCTCTTTAAAAAGTTAATAGTGGGCAGCTATACCCTAGCTGAGACAGGAACACTTGATTCTTTCTGGGATGCTTGGGAGCTGACGATGAAGGTTGGGTGAGGATCAATAGTCTGAGAATGAAAGGAGAGGAAGGAACAGTTCTTGTTCAGTAAATGGCACCTGGAAAGTCACAAGGTGTAAAATATATGTGTGTTTCTGGAAAACAACAAGCCAACGTGATTTGGTGGAAGTGTGGAGGGAATAAAGCTTGAAATACAGTTGACCTTGAACAACATGGGTTTGAGATGCTTGGGTCCACTTATATGCAGATTTTTTTCAACCAAACGGTGGAAAATACAGTATTCATGGGAGGCTAGATCCCCATATACTGAGAGCCAAATTTCTTATACGTGGCTTCCATAGATCTGTGGTCCCTGACCTTTTTGGCATCAGGGACCGGTTTCATGGAAGACAATTTTCCCATGGATGGTGGGGGAAGGCGAGATCATCAGACATTAGATTCTCATCAGGAGCATGCAGCCTAGATCCCTTGCATGTGCAGTTTGCAATAGGGTTTGTGCTTATATGAGAATCTGATGCCGGAGCTGATCGGACAAAAGACGGAGCTCTGCTCACTCGTCGCTTACCTCCTGCTATTTGGCCCAGTTATAACAGGTCACGGGCCAGTACCAGTCCTCCACCGAGGAGTTGGGGATCCCTGTTATAGAGTATGTGTGGGTATATATGGGGGTCCTTGAACTAATCCTCCATATACTATGCTTCTATATATTTCCAGATTTCTACCCCTCAAGAGAAAAGAAGTAGGCTTGAAGTATTTTAGCTGTTACCATAGAGAATAAGAAATTTTTTTTCATATTGTGTGAAAGGAAAGTCAAGCATAATATATAATTATTCAAGAATCAGCCACTAAAAAGGCTCTTCAGTAGAATAAAGAATAGTTATCCCAAAGGAAGCTATTGTTTTGACAGTTAGCTGGAAGGACAAGCACAAATTTAGTCTAGGATTATAGCCTTTGCCTTTCTTTAAGAGGACTTTGTAGTGATTATTCACAGAAGCTGAGGTTTGAAATTCTAGTTACCCTAAGTGATAATGATTTATAAAATAAAACTCAGTGGATGTGTATGTATGAAGAAGATTGACATAAAATTATCCATTGTTTAATAAGTGGCTTGAAGCCTTTTCTTGATGTAGCTAAACTTCTCCCCAAAATGGATTTTATTTATCCTTTTTTATTTCCTAACTTTCTTTTTGCTTATTCACTAGACTAGTTGAAATGGTTTTATTTCGTTCCTTTATATTTTTCTTTTTCTGTCTCTTGGCCTGTAAGAATTATGCTTCATAGCACTGGGTGTGGCTAAGAAGGAAATTACCCAGGTGTTGATCTCTTAAGAACCCTGGAGACTGAGTGCTCTAGGGAGATGAAAAATAAAAATGAAAGCCAGTATTCTAAAGCAAAAAGAGATCATTTCTGCAAAGGAAGACTGAAGAGCTTGACAATAATTCTGAGTGTCTAGACCAGGTTATTCAATGTCTGGGCGTGAGCACCTAATGGAAAGCAAGGACCATCAGAATCCAGCAGAGATTGTCAAAGAATAAATTATGTCATCTCATCCAGAAATTTGCTGGAGTAATGTACAGGTATATGTAGCAGAGATGCTAAAAGTTTCCCAATAAACGTTGCCCTCTCCTCCTCCTCCTTCTAGAGACAAGGCCTCACTCTGTCACCTAGGCTGGAGTGCAGTGGTGCAATCAAAGCTTACTGCTGTGGGTTCCACAGAGTATGAGGCTCAAGCAATTCTCCTGTCTTAGCCCTTCAAGTAGCTGGGACTACATGTACACACCAACACATTGGGCTAATTAAAAAAAACAAAAAAGAGTTGGGATCTCACTGTGTTGCCCAGGCTGGTCTTGAACTTCCAGACTCAACTAATCCATTTGACACAGGCTCCCAAAGCATAGAGATTACAGGCGTGAGCCAGCGCACTGGGTCCCTGTCTTCTTTATATTACAAGAACACACAGAGTTTTAGTTGGGAATATGAAGGCTTAGGTAGGGACTCTACTGGCCCTGTGACTGGGGTCTGGCCAATGGGATGCAAGAAGGAGCAATACTTCCCAACTCTGGTTGCTTTCCTCGTCTTCTTCCTTCCTTTCTCCTCAGGCTGGTGTGGTAAGGAAACTTCAACCAAGTAGCAGGGAAACTTCAGAAGAGTAGTCAGAATAACAACCAGGGGATGGTGAAGCAATGACATAGAGTGTACCTGTGTCCCCAGATGACCTCATGGGAAAAAGCCACCTGTCTCCACCAGACTGTGTATTAAAGCGAACTAAGCCCCCATCTTGTCCAAGCTACCGAATTTTTAAGCTTCCATGAGAGCAGCTTAGGTTATATCCTAATTGATAAAATACATGAATTTAGGTCTCATGCAATGTACTTCCATACAAAATGAAGAAATGTGTATAAGACAATTAAGTGAATTTGTTACTCAATCTTCCTAAATTAACCTGGGGTTGTGAACGATAGCCATCAGGTGGCATTTGGCCCTGCAGACATTTTGTTTTCAGTACAGAATGCTTAAAATTAAAAAAAATTTGGAGTGATTCTAGGAAACCCTCTAACTCACCATGGTTCCCATTGTCTTACTTCTGCTTCTTTATATATCTGTATTCCCTGCTTAGCACCTGGAGGCATTTGCATTAGCACCCCTCAGGATATTAGGGTCATAGACCATGCAGCTCTTCTGTAGACCCCCAACAATACTGTGTCTTAGAAAGAAATTTGTTTCTCTCTCACTTAAGAGTTTTGGGTGAGCATTCCCAGTGAGAAAGTAGCTCTCTATCCCAAAGGATCACGCAGTGGCTCACGTTCCTTCCAGCAAGTTGCTCCCAGGTGGTTATTTGCATGATGGCAGATGTCACAATGAGTCCCTGCCATCAGCAAAGGAAAAACAAGCAAACATGTGAAAGAGGCATGTGCCCATTTTAAGAGTACAGTTTGGTGAGTCTTGATGAACATACACAACTGTGCAAGCACCACCCCAACCAAGATCTAGAATTCAGGTCGTCAACTTCTATTTTTAATTAGTTGTTTTGGTGAAGATAGAATACTTTGCCTCTGAACTAAGACAAGAGATATAACAATCATGTTGGGTAACATGACAACAACCCCAAAGCATCCTAAGACTCTAGAGACATAAAACGAATACAATTTAGTAGGGGTAAGTGTAAGCCTTGCACTTGAGTTATAAAATCTACTTCACAAGGTAAAGAAAACCCCACAAGACAAATGTGTGACTTAATAAGTTATAGAAAGGAATGTAACTACTACTCATCTATCAACTCAAGAAATAGAACGTTGCCAGTCCCTCAGGAAGCTCCTCTGTGTACTTGTTTCAATCACAACTTCCTCACATCTATCTTAAGTAAACTTGAACCCAATTTTCATAGGAATTACCTCCTTATGTTTCTTGGTAGTTATGTTACCTGAATGTTTATACTTACAAGACTCATTGATTCTTGACCATTTTATAATTTACTAAGTCACTTTTAGTCCACAGATCCCTCTCCTATCCCCCTTATTTTCTTTGCCATGTATCTGTTGGAGAACTGGTTCTGTTTGACCGACAAAGTTTCTCACAGTCTGGATTTTGTTAGGTGCATAATACTTACCATGCAGTTTAACCATTTTCCCGGTCCTTGTTATTTCTTGAAAATTGGTAGGTGGATTCAGGCAGTTGATCGGACTCAGGTCTGATTTATTTGGCAAGGTGTTCTTTCAGCAGGAAGCGTGTATTATCTGGTTGTTTCTCTTTTTGTGGTTTCAGGCACTGTTGAGATGCAGTGTTTAAATCTAGTAATGCATTAAGAGTTGCATCTTGGTGATATTCTATTTCAGTCATTGCTGCTTCATTTTTCACTTGTTTTACTTTTAGAAAGGTACATTGCTCCTAATCTATTATTTGATTACCCAGTACAGTTCATATAGCTAAAGCAAAATAAATGCTTACATTTTCTCTTTACTTACCCGTTTTTCAAGACAACTGCTTTCCTAATATCCTCCAAAGATAATCGATTTATTTGATAGCATTATAAAGTCACCAATTTAAACATCTTTTGGAGGTACAGAGTGAGGGAGTCCCCAAGACTACCTTTATTTCTGATATACAACACAATGATTTGGGCATTTCCAAGACCACCCTCATTTCTAATCTCAATTGCAAGTCCTTAAAGCAACCCACAGTTTCAATAAATTCGCTGGAAGGACTCACAGAACTCACTGAAATATGTAATACTCGCAGTTATGACATACTACAGCATGATGATACTGGGCTCAGAGTAAAATCAACCAAAGGAAGACACATGTAGGTCAGAATCCAAGTAAGTTCTGTGACCACATCTTTTGTTTGTACTCTCCCAGTAGAGTCATGCATGTGCTATCTACTTCTAACAAGAAATTTCTTTCTTGCTATTCTTTTTTTTTTGAGTCAGAGTCTCACTCTGTTGCCCAGGCTGGAGTGCAGTGGCACAAGCACAGCTCACTGCAGCCTTGACCTCCTGGGCTTAGATGATCCTTCCGCCACAGCCTCCTGAGTAGCTGGGACTACAGGCACATGCCACCAAGTTCAGCTAATTTTTTTTTTTTTTGTAGAGACAAGTTCTCACTATGTTGCCTAGGCTGGTCTCAAACTCCTGGGCTCAAACAATCCTCTTACCCTGGCCTCCCTAAATGCTGGAATTACAGGTATGAGCCACTGCGTCAGGCTCTTTCTTGCTATTCTTATAAGGGGCCCCTAATTTCATTATGAGAACCCTACTCTCATGATATAATCTAACCCTAATTACCTCCCAAAGGCCTCATTTCCAAGTACCATCATATTGGGGTTTAGGATTTCAACATACGAATTTTAGGGGGAACATTATCAGTTAGTTCATAACATAGGCTGTATAGATGGGCCCTAGGTAGTCATCAACTCCCTAATAATTTATATTCAAAATTGGATAGGATGTGTTTTTTTTTTCCTAGGAGGAGTTTTACTTCTCATTGAAATCCAAAAGATATCATTAATCCACATTTTAAAAACCACTTTCATAAATTATGAGCTCCTTGAATGTCTTATTCTTTCAATATGTAAATTAATAAATGGATACATGTTTCTTTTTTTAGAAGATACAAAGATAAGAACTATGATTTGAAAAAATATAAACTTTCCCTCCTTTTTTCATTACTATTTTATGTGATTTTCATGAGAAATTCAAGTTTATGAAACAATTATGGATCTGTTTGCTGTGTACATTCAGAACCAGCTGTAAAGAGTATGAGAATTGGTGGTAGTGGGAGTATATTTTCAATAATATATAGCACGAAGAAGGCAAATGGACATCTTGAAGGCAAGCTAAGGACTAGAATGTATGGCATCTTTTCAGATGTAAAAAACTTCAGTTGGGCTGGGTATGGTGCCTCACGCCTGTATCCCCAACACTTTGGGAGGTTGATGTGGGAGAATTGTTTGAGCCCAGGAATAGGAAACCAGCTTAGGAAACATAAGGATACCCCCTTCTCTACAAAAAAAAAAAAAGTAGCTAAGTGTGGTGGCATACACCTGTAGTCCCAGCAACTAAGGAGGCTAAGGTGAGAGGATTACTGGAGCCCAGGAGATCGAGGATGCAATGAGCCATGATTGTGCCACTGCACTCTAGAGTGAGTGACAGAGACCCCAACTCAAAAAATAAAACAAAGAAAACTCCAGTACTCCAGTTGCCAGGTTCTCTTGGACCACTTAATATGATAGCAGTTTCTTTAGTACTTTCAAAGGATGACACTCTAATGATAAGATAAAACTAGACGTGCCCAACATTAACGGTTGAGTCAATAAATGTATTTATTTTCCCAGCAATGATTTGGGGTCAAGGCGAAGTGTTTCTGGCAGATCCGAATTGTGTTAGCTCGCTTTGCAGATTTAGTTCTAACTTCCAACTAGCTCTTTTCTGCTTCCATTAGGTTAAGAGACATGTGACTGCTGAAAGAACCATGTATGTGCTCTATTTTAAAAAAGCAACTGTAGAGTTTTCAGCTCTTGGTAGGTTCCTGAATTACTGCTCTGCACCCACGGCCTTCAATGATTCAGAGGTAGGAATGATTGAATTTCAAGAACTGTCAGAAATTAATCCTCAGGAAAATTAAAAATAGGGATACCAAACTCTGGAGCTCTGCTGATAAAAATTGCATGTATACTTGATGACAAGGCAGCCTAGGTAGCTCATCAGGGGACTGGCCAGAAGTAGAGTTCTGAGGAGCTGAAAATCATGGAAGCACCATCCTCATTATGGCCCAGTGTGAAAATGGATACTCAAACATGCTCCAACAGCATATTTCTCCCCCAATAATTTTTTTTTTTTTAGTCAAAATCTCATTCTGTCACCCAGGCTGGAATGCACGATCTTGGCTCACTAAGGCCTTGACCTCTTGGGCTCAGATTATCCTCCCACCTCAGCCTCCTAAGTAACTGGGACATAGGCATGTGCCACCACACCAGGCTAATTATTATTTTTTTTTTTTTTGTAGAGATGAGGTGTTGCTCTGCTGCCCAGGCTTGTCTTGAACTCCTGGGCTCGAACAATCCTCCTGCTTCAGCTCCCCATAGAGCTGGGATGACAGGTGTGAGCCACTGCACCCCAGCCTCCCTTAACAATTTATTGATGCAAAATCAGGTTAAGTTAAACTCAATAGAACTTTGAAGATAGATGGGTTAAATATATTTTGAGGGGTATATTTAGACAAGGAGAGGGAGGATTCCCTGGAATTTAGGGGCTGGAAGTTTGTAGGCATGTGATTCCAGGTCTTCTTGGCATTATTGGGCAGTCGCATCTCTTGCACACAGCCTCTCTTTTGCTACCCAGGAGGCCAAGGGTGGTTTGGCAGTGCTTTGCAGTGCTTTGAGAGTAGCTCTAAAGAAACTCTGCATCGGATTTCCTTACAGGTATGAGACCTTGTACATTTCTTGTGATATATTTATGCATTTCATTAGTTTTTTTCTGTGCACTATGCATTTCTAAGTGATGTGTTTCTGTAATTGTCTTTCCAAACCAATGCCTACCAGGTTCTTTAGTAAGAGGCCCTAAGCAGTCCTCTGGTATTTTATAGTTAAAGCTCTAAATATTTTATATTTAAAGTTCCTGACTTGAGGTCATGATTAAATGCCCACTAAAGTCCCAATAAATTATAAATGTATAATTTTCAGGAATATGCTTAAAATATGCTTAAATGATGGGTTTTAAAGTGCCAAAGAATCAACACAATATGTAATTTTGATGAATTTGGAAATATTAAATAATTATTTATTATAAATAAATAAAAATTAGATTCTCATGCCTTCTTTGCTCCGAAGAAAAAGTCAGTTTTAGATTCAACCATAGACTAAAGATAAAACTGTAATGAGTGGTGAATCAACTGTAGCCTGACTTGTCAAGGATCAGATTAATGTGCTAATTAGTTTGATGATAATCTATTGATATATCAAAGCATGAATTTAAAATCTTAAAGCAATATATGATTATAGTATACTTTTTTCAAAAAAGGAGTCTAAATTTTCCTAAAAATAAGCATGAAAAGGAAAATTGCAAACCCCTTATAAAGCAAATGTATATTTGTTTGTTCCTTCACTATGTATTCTAAAATTCCTAGGGACAATAACATTTTTAAAATTTATGTTAGGTATATTTTTTGCTTTACTATTTAGGGGTTATTCTTCAAAGATTTAATCCATACAGCATTAAGTCATCATCTATTTTCTCCAAACATACCTTAGAAAAATGAATTAAGTTTTATATAATCAGGGGATTACAATATTGAACTCATTTGTAATACATTTTCTTGCATATTTTTGGATACATTAAGATAAAATACATTTATAGTTCATTTTTACTGGATTTATTTTTCGCTAGTCAATATTTCTGGTAGGTACCTACTGCTTAGACAGAGTTTCTAACTATAGAAAATCTAGGGGCGCCGGGCTCGGTGGCTCAGCCTGTAATCCCGCGCCTTGGGAGGCTGAGGTGAGTGGATTGCCTGAGCCCGCGGGTTCGAGACCTGCCTGGGCAACTTGGCGAGACCTCATCTCTACAATCAATCAAAAAATTAGCCGGCCGTGGTAGCGCGTGCCTGTAGTTCCAGCTACTTTGGAAGGCTGAGGCGGAAGGATCGCCGGAACCCCGGCAGGTCAAGGCTGCGGTGGCCGGAAGCGGCCACTGCACTCCAGTCTGGGCGACAGAGTGAGACTCCAACTCAAGAAAAAAAGAAAAGAAAAGAAAATCTAGGGGCAATCCCTTTGGGTCCCCTCCCACTCTGGGAGCTTCTCTGTCCTCTCAATAAATAATGCTTTCTCACTTAAAAAAAAAAAGAAAATCTAAGGCTAGATGGTCAAGTTTAATATTCTTTCATTATATAGTTATTACTCTAAATTGGTTAACTCTTAAGTATTATTCCTACACACTCAAATCATGCAGACAGAATTGAATATACAGTTTTGACTCAGAGTATCCCTCTGATTTTTCTAGAAAAAGCAAAGTGCATGTCTCTAGGATGAGTAATGTCCAAATATGCATTTAAAGATGCTTTTTGATATTGATTTTTAAATCATATTTCAGAAGCCATTATAGTTGTGCTTGCAGACACAATAACAGACATCTCCATAATGTTCAGTAATGGCTGTTAGAGCAGACAAATAATGTACTTGACTTTAAAAACAACTGAACATCAGCTTATATGTGCATTTGCACATTTGGATTTAAGATATTTGATTAATAGACAAATACTTGAAAATAGTCCTACTTTACATTCTAGCAAATTAAACTTTTCTGAGTTATTTATTTAAAAAAGAGAGACCAAGTCAGTAACATGGCTGAATTTTGTAGTAGCTATTATGTGCTACTCATACACGATAGCTGAATTTGTATTAAAATTGTTGATTCTTTAAGTTGGGCTCAGTGGTTCATGCCTATAATCCCAGCACTTTGGAAGGCGGAGTTGAGACGACTGCCTGAGCTCAGGGGTTTGAGATCAGCCTGGGCAACTTGGCGAAACCTCGTCTCTACAGTAAATAAAAAAATTAGCTGGGCTTGGTGGCGTGTGGCTGTGGTTCCAGCTACCTGGAAGGCTAAGGCAGAAGGATCACCTGAGCCCAACGGGTGAAGGCTGCGGTGGCCGTGAGCATACCACTGCACTCCAGTCTGGGCAACAGAGTGAGATTCCAACTCTAAAAAGAAAAAGAAAAAGAAAAAAAAAATTGTTGATTCTTAACTGAAAATTATACTGAGATCCCAGGGGGAAAAGGTTATTTGTAAAAACCATACAATTTATTCTCCACCTTGGAAAAACTGGACCTTTAGTCAAGATTTTTTAAAAATTTGAATGATTTCTTACTTGCAGTTGATTATTAATTTTGACATTCTGATACTGAGCAAGAGTGAATAGCACTCTGATCTTGCAAAAACCCAAGCTATTTTTCTTTTCCTTCTTTCTTTCTTTCCTTCCTTCCTTCCTTCCTTCCTTCCTTCCTTCCTTCCTTCCTTCCTTCCTTCTTTTTTTTTTTTGTGAGTCAGAGCCTCCCTCTGCCACCCAGACTGGAGTGCAGTGACGCAATCATGGCTACCACAGCTGCGACTTACTGGGCTCAGGTGATCCTTCTGCCTCAACCTTCCAAGTAGCTGAAACTGCAGGCATGCACCACCACACACAGCTTTTTTTTTTTTTTTTTTTTTTGAGTTGGAGTCTCACTCTGTCGCCCAGACTGGAGTGCAGTGGCCACTCCCGGCCACCGCAGCCTCGACCTGCTGGGCTCCGGTGATCCTTCCGCCTCAGCCTTCCGAGTAGCCAGAATTATAGGCTCGCGCTACCATGCCCGGCTGATTTTTGATTTATTGTAGAAATGAGGTCTCGCTGCCCAGGTGGGTCTCGAACCCGCGGGCTCAGGCAATCCACTTGCCTCAGCCTCCCAAAGGCACGGGATTACAGGCTGAACCCACCGAGCCCGGCGCTATTTTTTATTTTTGTCTTATTTTATTGTAGAGACGAGGTCTTGCCAAGTTGCCCAGGCTGGTCTCAAGCCTCTGGACTCAGGAAATCGTCTTGCCTCTATCCCACAAAGTGTGTTTTTATTTTTTGAGGTCTTGCATTTTAAGGTTGTTTTCTTTACACAGCGGCAACTCAACAAACAAGTCCTTTAGGAATGAACTTTCTTTATAACACATTTGACCAGATTTCCAACATATACCTGTACTTTAATCTCTCAAAGCAGAGCTGCCTTCATATGTTAATGGGAGATAAAAATATCTCCTTCCACCTTGTCCATATGTTACATCTAAGTGGGAGTCAGACACAGAGAACATTGTTGACTATGTGAAAGTTGGTAAAAAATCTGTCTTCCCAGTCCCTATCCTTCCATTTTCCTCTCCATTCATTTCACTGAATGAGTGAAGGATTGTAGCTTTTAGTCATCTTGGAGAGTCAGGACTTTGGGGGAACATCAGAGTGGATATGGACCTCATATTTGCCAATTCATAAGAACAAGAAATGAGAAAAGAGGAGGAGCAGGAGGGCCTTCTGGCCCGAGTCGATTTTTATGCTGCAAGTGTCCTGGGAGCTCTGGGTCTGCATATGCTAAAAGACTTGAGAAGCCAGCGGGTGAGTCTGTGTTGCTCCTAGTGGTGTTTGTTGAGCTCCTCACTGGTGCCTACCATTCATGGCTTCTCCATGTGTCCTTCCTCACTTATCAGAGCTGTTTTCTCCTCTCCTGAGTCCTCCTTGCTGCGTTTCCGCGTCTCCCCACCCCTTTAATATGGAAGTTGTGCTTCTCGTGGGTGGCCGTTGCTTAATATCACTGCTGATCAGCCTCCAAACACCCTGGGCAATATCACTCTTTTCACACAGCTTCTACTTTGGGCAACACAGAATTGGGGGAGTTTAAAAGTTTCACAATTAAAAAAAATACATGAAAGTTAAGATATTATGTCTTTGAGTACTGACTACTTATCTTTTGGGTGGTGCTTAGCACTTTAATGGGTAATTTTTCTCCCACATAGGGCACCACTCTTTTAATTTTCTCATTTTGGCAAGTTTATCCTTCAGAGCTGCTAGCTCACAGGAGATCATCATTGACAGACACAGAAATCCTCTCTGTTCCAAAGCCAAGTCTAGTACTAGACCAATGGGAATTGAGGGAGCCCAAAAGGCATTTGGCAAGATAGCATCAACATTCTCAGAACTTGGCAGGAAGAAAGCTAGCAGGTGAGGACTCACTTCAAAAGATTAGGGCTGGGAGGAGCCTTCTCAGGGTGAAGGTGGCCTTTCTGGCCATTATCTCTTCCTAGCAGCTATCTCTCTTCTCCCACACTCAGCTGGAGTCTGGCCCTTCTCAGCTGCCAAGTCTGAAATCCCCACCATTATAATCACTAATGGGAAAAATGGTTCCCATGGGCCACTTGTCTTTGAGGGGTTGTTATTAACATATACATGCTACATATTATATGGAAGCAGCCCATCTCTACCCAGCCTCTTCCTGTAATAAGAATTAGCCTCTGAATGAGTTAGTCAGCCTTTAAATCCTGAGGCAGGGGAACCCACCCACTATTGCAGTGCGGAATGAATAGGGAAAGGGTATCCACCCTGGGTTGGGGGTGGGGGTGGAGGCAAAATAAAGATATTGGGTCAAGGAGGACCAAGGTGAGATGAAGAGTTTGGGAGGTCAGGAACTAAAACCAGCCCAATTTCCCCATAGAACTGACACACACACACACACAGACACACACACACACACACACACACACACACTATATACATTTTAAGAAAGGAAAAAAACTGTATTAAAATTGTAATACTCAATATATACTGTTTGACTTCTGCAATTACAAGAGGTGCTCAGAGTGGTTACCATCGGCATCCAGACACTTCTGAAAAGTACTTCAAAAAGTAATACATAGATAACATCTCTTAAAACATATATACATTTTTTGGCACCCCTGATATATATACAGTGTGTATGTGTACATATATATATATACACACACATACACACACACACACACATACATGTATATACACATACATACATACATACATGTGTGTGTGTATATATATGTATATATGTATATATATATTTAAATAAACATAGAAGTTTACCTTTTGATCTTAAAACTTACACTTGCCTCATCTTATATCCTTCCTCAGGAAATAGACTCTCAGTCAAGGGACTAAATCTCACCAGAACATCACATCCAGACAATGAGATGCCAAACCCCTCACTCAGGATGATTGCTTCCTTACCCCTGTCTCATTGAGGCTTTTCATTCCTTCTCCCACTATAGAAAATCCCAATTTCAATTGGCCAGGGAAATTGATTTGAAACTAATCTCCTGTTCTCCCTGGCTGATAGTATCCAATTAAAAAGGCTTCTTTCCTGGCAACACTTGTTGCCTCACTGGCTGACTTTCTGAACAACAGGACCTGGCATTTTGATAACAAAACTGCAAGAGGAGAAAAACCTTTTGTAGTACCCCAAAGTCCTAAATCTGAGAAACCACCAAAGAGCCAGCTCTGATGCCAACACACGAGGGTCTTTTTATTCAGGCTCGAGTCTGGGCTCCCGTATGTAACCGACACAGCGGTACAGGAACGAGAGCCCTGAGCCCTGACCCAGCGCAGCAAGCAGCTTATATACACAGTTACAAGGGAGGGAAAAGAACTTTAAACTCGTTCGCACATGATTGGATAGAATTGCATAAGCACGGTTACAGAGATACTGATTGGTTGGTTTGCGTTTGATTTTCGCGGGCGTGGGCTCGGCTGCCCATGATTACTACTAACGGCTACACGGGCAGAGTGGAGCTAGTTAAGCCATCTGGAATGTTAGATAAGCTGCGGTTTACACAGTCACTGTGACTGTGCATAAATCAGCTTGGGCATACAAGCAGGTTTGAAATAACACAGAGCCCACCAGAAGAGTGACTTGCCCACCATAATTTAAACAGAGGAGTGTTTGGAAAGGGCTTATTGCTTAACATTCACATACTGCAAACATTTTGTCACTTTACAGCCACAGTCACTACCAGGCACCTGGCGCAGTTACTACCAGGCACCTGACATATGCCTGGTCTTGTGAGGTCTGAGGTAGGGATTTATAAAATACAGCAAACGTGAGGTAGGGGTTTATAAAATACAGTGAACGTGAGGTAGGAATTCAAATAGTAAGCGTTTATTTCATAGCAAGTATAGTTCTTTTGAGTCCTTTGAGTCTCTCACTTTAAAAAAAAGTTTGGGGGAGACTAAGGAAAAAAGAAAACAGAGATAAACAGAGAGGGGAAGAGAGGAATCTGAACCAAATGTGCCTTTTTCATTTTTTCTTTTAGTTTAGCTTTAAGCCTTATTCTCACTATCAAACTAACCTCCATTTTCTCTAGTGATCATTTAGTAATATTTTTGGAAGAAAAGGATAATTTGTTCATGCTTGTTCTCTGGTTTTGATGGGGCAGGCAGTTTTAGAAATTTTTGTTGTTGTTGTTTGTTTGTTTTTTGAGTTGGGGTCTCACTCTGTCACTCAGGCTGGAGTGCAGTGGCATGACCATGCCTCACTGCAGACTTGCCCTGGGCTCAGGCAATCCTTCCACTTCAGCTTCCGAAGTAGCTGGGACTACAGGTACACACTACCATGCCTGGCTAATTTTTGTTTTTTTTTTTTTAGAGATGAAGTCTTGCTACGTTGCCCAGGCTGGTCTCAAACTCCTGGCTTCAAATGATTCTCCCTCTTTGGTCTCCCAAAGTGCTGGGATTATAGGCATGAGTCATTGCACCCAGCCAGTAGTGGGTTTTTTGGACAGGATATATTTTGTCCTCATCAATGCTGGCAAAGGGCTAAATGAAAGATCATTGTCCCTAGCAAAGGGAAAGTATTTTTGCAAAGCAGTACTTTTCATGAGCTCAAAGATTTATTAAAGGACAATGGAAATTTTAGTTGTGAATTGTAATTAATAATGTGCTTGTTTTAAATCAAAATGAGGGGCTCAAAGGTCTCTGAAGGTTACTGAAGATGTAGAGACCCTTATTTATCCTATTATTATTACCTGAGTTGGAGTCTCACTCTTGTTGCCCAGGCCGGAGTGCAGTGGCACACTCATGGCCACCATAGCCTCGACTTGCTGGGCTTAGGCAGTCCTTCTGCCTCAGCCTAATTATTCTTAATAGCAGTGTATTTTACAGCAATTAATTTTTAAAAGCACTTATAGTAAGTGAAATGTTACACTAGCCTGAGATCATTTCTCTTCCAGAAAAAGAAAGAGAGAGAGACAGAGAGAAAAAAAAAAAGAGAGAGAGAGACAGAGAAAAGAGGGAGAAAGAGTGGCATCTAGGTAGCAGGTAGGTAAGCTAGGACATGGTTGTCAGTGGCAATAGCATGCCTTCTCCATGAAAGAGGCTCCACTGACACTTTTCACTAAAGAGCTACCACCTCTGCTGTGTCTAGTCTCTGCTTTATCAGTTGCTCCTTCCATTGAGAAATGAAATGTCCACCCACATTTTTCTGATTTCCAGTTCAGGAACCATCTTTCAGCTGAGACTCCTAGTCATTAGGAAGAAATGTCATAAGTGGAAAGCAAAATGAGCCAATAGTGACCTGCAAATTCTCTAGCCAAGATAGGCTGGAACATTTGTAATACACCTCTCTCCTCATAAAGCTAATATATTATAGCTTCCTATATATGACCAGGACTTGAAGTCCCTATATATCCTTTGTATTTATTCCTAAGTGTCTACTGTAAACTCTCTTAGTTCATTTATACCAAGACTACACTTTTTCATGTAGTCTAGAACCCAGATGTGTTGTCACAAATTTTATTCTCAAACATGTTTTTTGAAAAAATAAATTTTGCTGAGGATGTTGGCATTTCTTCTGAATTCTTGATTTTTGACATTTCTTTATGAATTGTTAAGATTTAGTTCTAGCCAGATATGAGAATAACCCACAGAAGTATTTTTCTAGAGTGATCTGAATGGTTTAATGCTGACAAGGATGGATTTAAGCAACAGGCAAAGACAAAAACAACAACAAAACCCCAAAAAACAAAAACTCTAGAATCTACCGAATAATAATAAATTATCTAATGTCTTGCACTCTGTAGAGTGTTTTTCCAAGACACATATTATCTCATTGTTGTGACCTCATGACAGTGATCCTGTGAGATAGATGGGGAGGAGTCATTCTTGTCTTACACATTGAGGTTCAATGACAGTAAGAGGCTTGTTTAAGGCCACACTGCTTCTCTGTGGCTGATGTGGGACTTGAACTAGGTCTGTTGATGACCAGTGTGAGATTTGTTCCATTTCTTCCCAAGAGCCTGGAAACCTCATATTTCCTCCATGGTCTGTCATAGGTATCTCCAGAAAGCAGACTCTGAGACAAAGTTTAGTGTTCAGGCAGTATTAGGATGCCCTTGGGATCAGCACTTGTGGAAAAGAGAGGAAAGAAGCAGAAAAAAGCAGAGGAAGAAGTGAGCTGGGATGCAGAACCATCAGCCAAGGCCAATGCCATGGGGAATTCTGGATGGAACATGACCCACCAGAGTTGCCATGCATTGGACTGCCCTGGGCCAAAATGGCAGGGCCCACCTCAACTGCTGAATGCCCGCTGCCATTGGGAGGGCATGACCTTGGGTGAGGTGGTTCTCTGCAGATAAGGCAGTCTCTGAAGGGGTAGACTGACAGCTGAAGGCTGTTGACTGCACCCATAGCATCTGGGACAAGTCCTCCCTTGAAGGGCCATGCAGTGGGTGGCACACCTCTGCAGCCACCACAGAGAACAAAGAGGAGGTGAGGTTGTAACTCATTCCCCTTAGCTTCCAAAAGAAAAAAGGTCTATAGTCACCTTAACCTTACATAGAAGCTTCCAAGACTGTTTGCTGATAATGGCCAGGTAACAATAGAAAACTCCAGTCCATAATCTGCAAATCTTACCACTGCGGTCTCAGCTTTGTGTGTCTGTATTCCAAAAGAAAAGAGGCAAACTTTATGCAGGTGTTAAAGAAGAAGTTTTGTGTACAACATAAGCCCCCTGCCAAGACCATAAGGCCTAATTCCATCATTGGTGTCCCCTAGAGCAGTGTTTCTCAGACCTACTGTGTGTGTTGATCAGCTGAGGATCTTAGGGAAATTACGGGATCTACTTCGATGGGTCTGGGGCTGGGGTCTGAGATCCTGCTTTTGTATCAGGCTGATGCTACTGGTTCTCTGACCACATTTTGAATACCAATCCCTTCCAAACTCTTCATTCTAACCTGGTCCTCCTTGACTCAATATTTTAATTTTGCCTCCACCCTTCAACTCAGGATGAGAAGTTTATCCTCTCAACATTATGTGGGCTAGAACTCTGAAATCTGCGAAGACCCTGTTTCCAAATACAATCATATTCACAGCACCAAGGACTTCAACATATTGTATCTTCTGGGGGGCAGGACACAGTTCAACCCACAACAGTATCTATTCATGGTTGGGAGGATACCAAAAACAATTTAAACATTTAGAAAACACTAGCAACAAATCAACTTAGTACTGAAGTACATTTTATACTTAATTCAGAAAACTCTAGGTGATGATGCTGTGGATGAAACTGGCAAATCAAACTGTGGAGTGGTCGGTTTCATTAGTTCTGTCAGTTTGAGCATCTGCTTGTATTATGTATGAGAGACGTTTTTCTCAGAGTCTACCTGGTAGTTCCTCTGTGTAATGGTTGCCTCGCAATGGACCCTGAGAGCAAATAAGTATGAGAGAAGCCACAGACTACGCCCCCTTCTGAGGTTCATGGTCCACAGTGGTTCCTTAGGCAAGCATTCTGAATTCTGTGTTTAACTTTGTATCATTCTATTTCTTCCAAAACTTTCTTGACTCTGAAACCCTCTTTTTTCATAACACGTATTTAATATCCCTTCCCAAGCATTTTGGGAAATTCTCATCAAGACTCCTAAAAAATGCCCATACTTTTTGACTTCTGACTATTTCATTGTCCTTTTTGCATTGTGGTTTGATCCCTTTAGTGAATACATCTCCTCCACCTTAAACTTCTCAAGAGCAGGGGCCGTTTCTTATTTATCTTCATGTCCCTCATGTTTAGTTCTGTGACTGGCAGATAAAAAATGCTTCCCTGTGTAACGTTGGGAGACACCGAAAGAGGTACAGGACAAGGGACTGGTACAAACCAAGCATTTACTGGGGGAGCTCCCGGGTGAGGTCCCGTGGTCTGGAAAGATGGGCCAGGGGAGTCGCGCCCAAGGAAGGGCAGCTTGGGTTTTTAAGGGTGCTGTGTCTGGGGGGCGGGGTATTGGGGGTAGCAGCAGGGTGGGGAGGCAAAGTGTCCAATCATCTCTGGCCTCGTGTGGCTGTTGCTGGGGCTACTGGTAGGGTTGTTGGCAGGTGCATCTGGCCTGGGCTGAAAAGTTCCTGTCTGGCCCTTCTTGGCAGTTGGCACGTTCCTGGAGGTTTTAAGTGAGATATGCGGATGTGGGCTTGGGGCGGATGGGCAGATGGGGGTAGGTGGATGCTGCTTCCCTCCGAACCTAACATCCCGACCTCTTTGGTATAAGGGGTACTGACTTAATCTGGCTGCTTCAGGCTGAAGGGGGGTGTGGTTTAATTGAGGCTGGGATGGGGTGGCTCAGAGGGAAGTGAGGCATATGGATAGGGGTGCAGGAGTAGCTGATTGCGACATGAGAAATTTCTTTCATGCGAGACAGGCAGAGAAGGGCGATTCAGCGGTGTTTTATTGGTGAAGTTTGTCTCCCAACTTTTGGAGGACGTTGACCTTTTTTTTCTACCAGCCCGGTTTCATTAATGTAGAAACAGCATTCTTCCTGGAGAAACATGCAGGTTTCACCCTGACCAGCTGTGAGGAGATGAGGGGCTCTGCGGTTCTGTAAAGTAACCCGGGCTAGAGAGGTTATTTGTTGCTGTAGGGATGCCAAGGAGCTTGTGGATGCTTCCAGAGCTGGAGTCTGGGTGTAGGGGGATAGTAAAGAAAGCGCTTTTGAGGTTAATGACAGTGAAATGTGTTGTCTGAGGCGGTATCCGAGATAGAAGAGTGTAGGGTTTAGGAACTACAGGGTGGAGAGGGACCACCGCCTTATTAATGAGACAGAGGTCCTGGACCAAGCGGTAGTCTCCAGAGGGCTGATGAACCAGAAGGATGGGGGTGTTACATGGAGAGTTAACGGGTATGAGGAGGCCCTGAGAGAGCAAGCCAGTAATGATGGGTTTAAGGCCCTTACGGTGTGTGGCTGAAATGGGGGAACTGGGGTCTAGAAGGGAAGTGAGAGGGGTTTTTTAAAACTATGCGAATTGGGGTGTGGTGTTGGGCTATGACTGGGGTGGAAATGTTTTATACACTGGGGTTGACTAGGTGAGGCGGGAGGGGAGGCAGCAGGTCTGAATCGGGAGAGGCAGAGACTAGAGCAATACTGGCGAGGAGCGGGGCTGCCGACAAACCAGCAATGTTAAAGTGGCCCCTAGTTTTGAAAGGATATCCCTGCGGAGCAATGGGACCGGGCAGGACAGGACAATAAGGAAGGAGTGACTAAACATCCAATCACTGAGAGAACAAGGTAGAGGTGAGATTTGAAGGGGGACAGAAGGCTGGCCGTCAATACCCACGACTGAGACCTGGGAAGGAGATAGAGGCCCTGAAAAGGAAGGCAGAACTGAATAGGTAGCCCCCGTGTTCACAAGGAACGAGATTGACTTACCTGCTACCTGGAGCAAGACCCTGAGCTCGGAGAGGGTAATTGGGGTCCTTGAGTTCGGGCATCCTCAGCTTTCCGCCAGTCCGAGCAGCTTATGGAGCGGAGCAGGCGGCTCGGCTACACCCCCGTGTGGAGGCAGCAGGGTTTGGCCAGGCCAAGTGCAATCCAGCTTCTAGTGGCCCATTTGCTTGCAGAAAGGACCTGACTTACTCAGCGGTTGTGGGTTAGGGCACTGCTTGGCCCAGTGGCCCTCCTGGCCACACTTGAAACAGGCTCCCGGGGGAGCTTTGTTACCCGTCTCTGGATGCCGAGAGACCCCTGTACCCTGTTGCACTGGCTGCAGGGCTGCAACCAGGGCATGGGCTTGCACTTTAGCGGCCTCCTGGAGGTGCTGCTGCCTAGCGGTTTCTGCATTTTCCTCGCGGGCATTAAAAACCTTAAAGGCCATGTTTACCAGGTCACGGACAGGGGTTTGAGGGCCATCCTCCACCTTTTTAGGCTTTTTGCGGATATTAGGGGAGGACTGGGTAATGAAATGGGTAGTGAGAATGGTTGCCCCGGCAAGATTGTCTGGACTGAGGCAGGTGTGGAGAGTCAGCCTCTGTAAGGCAGTTTAGAAAAACAACCAGGTTTTTATTTGGGCCTTGGGTTATTTTCCTAAGTTTATCATAATTTACAACCTTTGCTGTCACCCTAATGGAACTCTTTGGCAAAGGCAGTAGGGTTGGCAGAAAATGACCCCAATTGTTTTTCAATGGCAGATAAGTTGGCCAAGGAAAAAGGGACATGTACTTGCACAGTGCCATCTGGGCCAGCAACCTCTCCGAGAGGACAAATGGGCGCAGGAGCAAGGGGGTGGGGAGGGTGGCTTATGTAATGTGAACAGGTATGTGCCCTGACCGGAGAGGGGGGAGAGAGCGGCGGAAGGGGAGAGTCGGAAAGTGAAGGAGGAAGATGGGGGTAGAGAGAGGGCGGGTTGGCAGAAGGAGGAGGAGGATTTGGAGGATGAGGGATCGGCCCAGTTGAGTTTTACAGAAGATTTATGAGAGGGGAAGGCTCCGGATCAGGTGGGAGAGACTTGTCGTTTAAGGTCGGAGGGGCTGGGGCAGACGGGACGAGGGAGGGGTCGGGAACAGGGGATGGGGGAGGGGCCCTCCTTTTTCCGGTAGGATTTGGGTGGTACAGCAATAGCGGCACAAGGAGGGGGGGAGCACAAATACCAAAAAACCTGGACGTAGGGGATCTCTGCCGTTGCGTTTGCAGAAATTATCTAAGTCTGTGAGGGTGTTAAAGTCAAAGGTTCCCTCGGGTGGCCGTCAAGGCCCGTAATCCAGTGCATACTGAGGCCAGGCCGCAGTACCGAAATGGATTAGCTAATTAGTCGAGAGTACTGAGGAGACGGCCCAGAAGCGTCTTAATGTTAAATTTGGAAGACTGATTACCCATGTTGGCTCCCTTTCGGAGTCTATTTGAGCCTGAAAAGGCGTCCCAGTCCTAACTAAGACAGGCCGGACAGAGAGAAGGTCAGGGTAGAGTGGGCGTCCCCAGGCTTAACCTCTGACCGGCATGGGGGTTGATCCCTAGCACAGCTGTGACTTCTGATAGGAGATCCCGGAACGGAGGAAGGAGGCAGACACGGGGAGGGAACTTACCTCACACCGAAGATTTTATATATATAATAAGGGCCAGAAAATAAATACCTGAAAATAGTCATTATGTTAAAATGGTGGCATTATGGGAGATTTTATTTCTTTACTTAAAATTCTTTCAATATTATCATAATTTAGTCTGTGCAATACTAATTACATTGTTAAAAATAAAAAAACAAACTACCAGTTCTCGGATTTTCCAGAACCACAGCTGATCTGAGAGTGAGCCTGGGGGACCCCAGTCCTGAGTAAGGGCTTCCAGAACTTCCAGAACTGCCAGGGACAACCAGTCAGCCACTGTACATTTCTAGGAAAACTATGCTTTACCCTTCAAACCATCTGTGAGAAAGTCAGGGTCTCCTTTGCTAGAGGCTATTTTAAAATCATTAATTCAAGCCAGGTGTAGTGGCTGATTCTTGTAATCCCAGCACTCTGGAAGGTCCCAGGTAGGAGGATTGCTTGAGCTCAGGAGTTCGAGACCAGCCTGGGCAACATAGTGAGACCTTGTTTCTACCAAAAAAAAAAAAAAAAATTAGCCAAGCATGGTTGCTCAGGCTGGAGTGCAGTGGCATGATCACCACTCACCACAACCTTGACCTACTGGGCTCAGGCAATAATTCTGCTTCAGCCTCTCAAGTAGCTGGGACTATAGGCACATGCCACCATGTCTGGCTGCATTTTTTAACTTTAATTTTTGAAGAGATGAGGTCTTGCTATGTTGCCTAGTCTGGTCTCAAATACCTGGGTTGAAGCAGTCTTCCTGCCTTGTCCTATCAAAGTGTTGGGATTATAGATGTGAGCCACCACACTTGTTCTCCAAAACAATCTTATCTAAATCTCAGTGTCTTCTTCTAGGTAGGGTTTTAAAATCCCTGAGAATGTTTTCTTATATGTTTATATTCTACACTTTCTATTGTGGCTTTGTGTACATTCAGATGGCAAGGAAGAGAATGATGGCTATAGGAAATTTATGGACACACTATGCATATAAAGGCATTTCCCTCCCTTCCTGTATAGCACAGTTTCAGCCATTTAAGATGCACGAGTCATTCTGGATACCTAGATTGTGATTTCAGATGGTTAAGGACTGACACATTTTATTCATGCATTCATTTATTTATTCAACAAGTAATGCTTAAACCCATACTATTAGGCATTGTTCTAGACACTCATTTAACCACCAGACCTTAAACTTTGAAATGAACTATTTCTAAAATTTTTTCTATTTCATTAAAAAATTTTTTTCTTTCTATAGTTTTCTGACATTAATCTACTCCTTCCTAGGTGACATAGAATTAGAGACAACATGGTAGAGTGGAAAGGCACTAGGTTAGGAGTCAAGAGAACTGGACTGTAGCTTCAGTTTTATAGAAGTTACTTGTAAGACTGCATGTATAAGAAGTCCCCAACCAATGAATGAGTTCGGTTCCGAGAGTGCATTAATAAATCCATTTGTTGTAAGTTCAGCAAAGTTAGCTTAAGTACGTAGCTAACACAATTGGCTACGTAGTCCTGTATGTATTTAATAGGCTATACTGACACCTGGTGGAAAGAAATAATACAACAAAGAGCACATATGCATTGTTAAAAGTTTGTAACTTGAAGGTTTGTATGTAGGGGATTTATTGTATTACTTTGTAGGTTGTTTTATGAAAAAGTTCCTTGTAAATTGTTAAAAAATCCATTTAAAGCATCATTATTATGGACATTGATTCTAATACAAGTCATAAGCACAGACATTTCTTCAGTATCAACTAAGGTATATTATTTGCCTTTATGCTAAACAGAGCCAGATTTCAGGGCTTTTGACTTTGGACATATATATAGAGAGAGAGCAGGGTTGGGTACATAATGGGTGAGGAGACTGGAGGAGACCCACTGCTCTTGCAGATTTATTCTAGAGACAGATAGAATGATTTTCAAACTGTTTTCCTTCTGTTTTCAGGAAGACTTGAAGGGAGAAGCTATCTTTCATTAAATGGGATCACCACAAAGGGAAACCTTTAATTTCAAAGCTTTCCTTTTATTTTGTGCAGCTGAATGGTAGAGACCCTGAAGAGAAGATGCTTTGTTTAGCAAAACATTCATATTTTGGATATGCAAAGGTAGGCTTAAAACTTAGTTTGAGACGAGGGTGAGGAGCAAAACTATTATGCAGAAGGGATTAGCAGGATTTGAAGGCAGAAGACAGGCAGTCAGAGAGGGGAGAATGTGTGTGTGTGTGTGTCTGTGTGTGTGTGTGTGTGTGTGTGCTCACATGTAAGAAAAAAGGTCAGGAAGATGGAAACAGTGTAGGCCTAACATAGAGTTGTAAATAATTGAATGAGCTTTTAGAATATTTTATTTAAGTATTTTACTGAGCTGTAATCCTTCTTCATTATCCTCAACTATCAATACAAGTCTACCATAAACAGGGGAATGATATAGGGGGTTGAGAGACAGTGCAGCCTTCTCCCAATACCCCCTCTGCTCTTCTGATGTGTTGGTGGAAGAAACATATTAGTATCATATTGCGGGAGGATGAACACCTGTGGTTCAGGTGGTCAAGGCTGGCAGAGGTCCAGAGCTGGGGATCAGGGGAGAAGGAAAGATGCCCAGAGAACAAGAACTAATTTATCCAATTGTGAATCTCCTGAAATTCCAAGGAAATCTTGAAAAGACTTCTGGGGATTCTATGCTATAGGAAGGGCAAGAGTTAGAGCCATTTACATTTTAATTAGAAAAGATGCTATGACCACAGTAAAGTTTATGAATTAATATAACAGACAACAATGTACATACTGGCAGAATTAAACAGATAAATCATATTTGTTCTATTTGCTTGAGGTCTTTTTTTTAGAGCAAATATTAAAGATGCAGAGTAAAAATATTTATTTCTCCTTTCCCAGAGGTAAGTCCTTTCTTGAAACAGAAGTACTGTCTTTCACCACAAAGCAGTGTGGCAGTAAATGACAGACCACATATGACAGTGGTCCTGTAAGATGATATATACTGTGTTTTTACTGTACCTTTTCTATGTTTAGACATGTTTAAATACACAAATATTTACCCTTATGTTTCACTTGCCTGCAGTATTCAGGCAGTAACATGCTGAACAGGTTGGTAGCCCAGGAAAAAAAGGTATACCACATGAGGAGGGACCCAAAAGACACAGAATTTATTTATTTATAAAAATGTAGGCCGGGCTCGGTGGCTCAGCCTGTAATCCTGCGCTTTGGGAGGCCGAGATGAGTGAACTGCCTGAGCCCGTGGGTTCGAGACTCGCCTGGGCAACTTGGCGAGACCTCATCTCTACAATAAGTAAAAAATTAACCGGGCATGGTAGCGCACACATGTAGTTCTAGCTACTTGGAAGGCTGAGGCGGAAGGATCGCCGGAGCCCAGCAGGTCAAGGCTGCAATGGCCGGGAGTGGCTACTGCACCCCAGTCTGGGAGACTGAGTGAGACTCCAACTCAAAAAAAAAGTATATTTATTCTTCCGTGTTTAAACTGCAGCACCCCCAGAGTACTCTCTGTTTGATGCAATACACCTATTGAGACACTTTTTCCACTACTCAAAACAATTTTTGAACCCATCCATTTTGATGCTTCTTAGTGCATCTACTGTTTTTTGTTTCACCACTTCCACATCAGCAAAGGGTTTCCCTTTGAGAACTTTTTTCAACCAGGGAAACAAAGAAAAATCACTCAGGCAAGATCAAGTGAATAGGGAGGGTAGGTCCTATTGTTTCTGGTCATGTTGTTTCTGTTTAAAAACTGCTGAACTAGCCGGGCTCGGTGGCTCAGCCTATAATCCTGCGCCTTGGGAGGCTGAGGTGAGTGGATTGACTGAGCCCGTGGGTTCGAGACCCACCTGGGCAACTTGGTGAGATCTCTACAATAAATCAAAAAATTAGCCGGGCGTGGTAGCACGTGCCTGTAGTTCCAGCTCCTTGGAAGGCTGAGGAGGAAGGATCGCCGGAGCCCAGCAGGTCGAGGCTGCGGTGACCGGGAGCGGCCACTGCACTCCAGTCTGGGTGACAGAGTGAGACTCCAACTCAAAACAAACAAACAAACAAACAAAAAACTGCTGAACTTTCAACTCATTGTAGGCAGGTGTGTTATCATGGTGAAAGAACCAGCCACCCACTTGCCGCAACTCTGGACATTTCTTCTACAAATTGTGAAACAACCTTCTCAAAACATCCAGATAAAAATTTTGGTTGACCATTTGATCCACTGGGACAAATTCCAGGTGTACTACGAAGGGGCCTGCCCTCCCAAAAGATAATTCTGTTTTTATTGGGTTCCCCCTCATGAGCCGAGATATGTAATAGGATATCCCATCTAGGTTTGTGTAAGTACAATCTATGAGGTTTGCACAACAATGAAGCCACCTGATGACACATTTCTCAGTATGTATCCCAGTCTTTAAGTGATGTACGACTGTATATTATTCCCATGTATTGGATATATTGTTTTGTGTCCTCTAAATTTTTAAATAAATGATATACCGCACACAATCTTGCATAACTTTATTTTTAATCAATATTATGTTCTTGGCATTTATCTATTTTGATATATGAGATCATTTTAACTGTTGTATAATTGACTGAACCAGCCATAGCTTATTTATCCATACTCTTACTATAGAGGAGTTAGGTTATTACCATTTTTGTGCTTTTAGAAACAGTGGGGCATTAATCTTTCTGTGCACACACGCAAGAATTTCTCTAGGCTAAACATCTATAAGTTGAATTGCTGGGCTGTAGGATGTGTTAGCTTGGATTCCCTAAAAAATCAGAGCCTGAGGCAAGGCTTAAGTGCTAATGCTTTGATAGGAAGTCTCTCCTGTAGTGTTGAAACTGAGTACAAGGGTACTTGCATAATCAGTGTTTGTATACTGAATTGTACCCCACATCTCTATAATAAGAAAGTAATAATTAAAAGAATACAATGAAAAGACAACCCACATAATGGGAGGGGAAAAAAAAGAAACCGAGGGAAGGCCAGGCAGGTGTACCCTCTTGCCCACATGGGGTATCTCTGGATAGGCTGTAAGGAAAAGTATTTCTAGGAACATCCATCCGAGGAGGAAAAGAAGACATTGATCTGCTGGTTCTCACTTCTGAGATCTTTCTTAGGGACAAACTTCTTTCCAAGGGGAGCAAATCACCCTGCACTTTCAGATTGCATTAGCAAGCCCCTTGGGTAGCTGCTGGAGAAGCTAGATTCCATACCCAGCCCCCATCTCTGCCTCCTTCTCCTGTAGCCAGATGCTTCTTTCAAGTAGAAAGTGAAAGGAAAAGCCAAAGACTTCTGGTACTACCTGGTCAGTGCCAGGTGATAGAACCTCCTAGGCCTACGTGGAGTTGGTTGTAGGGAAAGCAGCTGAATTAAAGCAAGGAGCTCATTGTGGAGGAGAAAAAGGGAAGACATGTAAGATGCATCCAAGAGGACGTGCTTTCTTCAATTTGGGGGTTGTATTTCTAATAGATCAAATCTTTTCTAATTTCTAATAGATCAAGTCTTCTAAACTCTGTTGTTTAACTTTATATATTTTAATTTTTTGACTGATTTATCTGTTTATTATACAAGAAGAGGTGTTAAAATCTCCAATTAGGTTATACAGTTTGTTTTTCCTTATAATTTGGAAATTTTTTTCTTTTTTTTTTGAGTTGGAGTCTCACTCTGTCGCCCAGACTGGAGTGCAGTGGCCACTCCTGGCCACCGCAGCCTCGACCTGCTGGGCTCCGGTGATCCTTCCGCCTCAGCCTTCCGAGTAGCCGGAATTACAGGCATGCGCTACCACGCCTGGCTGATTTTTTGATTTATCATAGAGATGAGGTCTTGCTGCCCAGGCGGGTCTCGAACCCGCGAGCTCAGGCAATCCACTCACCTCAGCCTCCCAAAGGCACGGGATTACAGGCTGAGCCACCGAGCCCGGCGGAAATTTTTTTCTTTATACATATATTTTGAAGTTATTATGTTAGTCAAATAAACATTCAGAATTCTTATGTGCTCGTGGTGAATTGTTTATGTTAGCATTATGTAATAACTCTTTTCCCTCTAACAATACTTTTTGCTTTAAGAATTCTTTTAAAATGATATTAATATTGTTTCACCATATTTATTTGATTTGTATTTACCTGGCACATATTATTAGTAATTACTAGCATGTTATTTTATCTTCTCATTTTTAATTGACATAGTGTCCTTTTGGTTTTTTTTCTTGCTTTCTTCTTCTGTTTCTCCCCTTCTTCCTCTTTCTTTTGATTGTTTGGCCTTCTTGATTATTTGGTCATTGGTTGTGAGACCATGTGTCTACAAAAAAATTTTTTAAAAATTAGCCAAGCATGATGGTGCACACCTGTAGTCCTAGTTACTTGGGAGGTTGAGGCAGAAAGATTGCTTGACTCCCAGGAGTTTGAGACTGCAGTGAGCCACAGCACTGCAGACTGAGAGACAGAACAAGACTCTATCTCTAAAAATATAGATAAAATAAAATTGGTTTATATACCACCATCATAGTATTAGCATTCTAAATTTGACTATATTCTCACCTTTACAGTGAATTTCATACTTTCATATGTTTTTATGTTGTTAGTTAGCATTCTCTTGTTTCCATTGGAAGATCTCCCTTTGGCATTTCTTGTAAGGCAGGTCTTATGGTGACAAACTTCCTCTAAGCTTTTGTTTGTCTGGGAATCTTTACCTCTCCTTCATTTATGAAGGACAGATTGACTGGAAGTAGTATTCTTGGTTGGCAGTTTCTTTCTTTTAGCACTTTGTCTATATCA
The DNA here is from genome assembly GCA_027257055.1 of Cephalopachus bancanus. Classification (NCBI taxonomy): domain Eukaryota; kingdom Metazoa; phylum Chordata; class Mammalia; order Primates; family Tarsiidae; genus Cephalopachus; species Cephalopachus bancanus. The sequence goes on from JAPVLO010000233.1 coordinate 884,108, forward strand.
ACTCACTCTCCCCTGGTCTACAAAGATTTCCTCTGAGAAATCCACTGATAGTCTTATGGCAGTCTCCCTTAATGTGATGAGTAGCTGTTTTCTTATTGCTTTCAAAATTATCACTTTATCTTTTACTTTTTGAGGATTTGATTATAATGTGTCTTGGTGAAGATTTTTTTTGTGTTTAACTATTTGGGGTTCTCTAGGCTTCATGGATCTGGATGTTCATTTTCCTCTCCAGATTTGGGGATTTTTCTGGCATTATTTCTTTAAATATGCTTTTTGTTTTTTTCTCTTTTTCTGTTCCTTCTAGAACTCACATAATGCATATATTGATTCTCTTAATGGATTCCCATTAATGTCATATGCTTTTTTTGTTCTTTCTTTCTATTTGTTCCTCTGACTGAATTATTTCCAACAGTCTGTCTTCAGGTTTATGATTTCATTCTTCTGCTCTAGCAAGTTCTGCTGTTGAAGTGCTATATGTAATTTTTTTAGTTTAGTCATTGTGTTCTTTGGCCTTAAACTTTCTGGTTTTTTAAAAAGTGATTTCTGAACTTCTCATTTTGTTCACATATTATTTTCCTGATTTCATTTAGTTGTTGATCTGTGTTCTCATTTAGCTCACTGAGCATCTTTAAGATGATCATTTTAAAATCTTGGTCAGTTTTCAGAGCTCTAATTTTTAAGGGTCAGTTACTAGTGCTTTATTTTGTTCCTTTGTTGGTGTCAAATTTCCTTGATTATTTGTGATCCTTGTGGACTTGCTGTTTGAAAAAGTAGATGTCTATGTATTTGAAGAAGTAGACATCTCTTTCAGTCTTTACAGACTGGCTTCAGCATGGAAAGCCCTTTACCAATCTGCCTTCAAAGGGTTCTTGGTGAGCTAGTTGGTGTGGTCCAGGTTTACTACTGGAGTCCTTGGGTCAGCTGACTTGGTGATTGGTCAGTGGACAAGTAGCCTAGTGCCTGGATCCATAAGGGTGGGCCTGGAGCCTGGGTCCATGAGAGCCAGCCTGATTCTGGTGTAGTCCTTGAGCCTTGACTCTGTGGGAGCTGACTTGGAGTTGAAGTGGTCCTGACCAACAGGGGCTTTCTTGGCACTAGGGTTTACTGGAGAGGGTCTAGTCTTAGGATCTGTGACAAAGTTAGGTGCTCACTTTACCCTCCTTACTCCACATGGAAGGTATCTTCTCTGTGCTATACTGTACAGGCTTGAGAGGTAGGTGATATGGGTAATGTGAAACCATCTTGTCTAACCTCTTCAATGTGCCTTTTCTTATTCCTGTGTGCCACTCAGGTGCCAAAATCTTTCACCCAGGTTCCTTAGCTCTTGTGAAGGTATTTTCATGCATGAATGGTTGTTCAAATTGATGTGTCTTTGAAGGATAAGTGCTGAAAACTTGTGTTCCACTATCTTTCCAATGTCACTCCAAAATTTTATATTTAAAGTCATTTTCCACAAAATCTTATTTATTTTATGGTTTCAATTTATTTTTCTTTCTTTCTTTCTTTTTTTTTTTTGAGTTGGAGTCTCACTCTTGTCGCCCAGACTGGAGTGCAGTGGCTGCTCCTGGCCACCGCAGCCTCGACCTGCTGGGCTCTGGCGATCCTTCTGCCTCAGCCTTCCGAGTAGCCGGAATTACAGGTGTGCTACCATGCCCAGCTGATTTTTTATTTATTGTAGACATGAGGTCTCACCAAGTTGCCCGGGCAGGTCTTGAACCTACAGGCTCAAACAATCCACTCACCTCAGCCTCCCAAAGGCGCGGGATTACAGGCTGAGCCACCAAGCCCGGCTTTATTTTTTATTTCTTAAATAATTTTTAAATTTTTAAGAAAGATCTTATCAGACAATTATATTTCCTGAAGATTTTTGGCTTGCTTTTTGTTTGGGGTTTGGTTCAAATCCTAATTTTTACGTTTGTTCACTCTCATTCATGGCATATTATTTCTTCATGGGTTAGTACTTTTAGATTATGAGTTCACCCTCTTTGAGGCATCACCTGTAAAATTCTATAAAGGCTAATATAAGAATGTAACACTCTGGAGATATTTGTAAGTACTGAATTAGAACATGTGTTTTAGAGATTGTTTGGCTCTTCCAGTTGCATCAGAGGTATTACCATTCTAAGATAAAATTTTAGGTAAATTTCTTGGCTTTGGGGTTTGTAGACCACGCGGAGTCTAAATTTGTAGCGCAAACCCACATGGATTTCACACACACGCATTCATGTACATGCATACCTACTTTCTTAAAATGTCTGATCTTAGAAACAAGAAGATAACTCTTGTTAAAATTACATGTGAATTATAGGAAAATTGGTTCTGAATAGATATGGAACTCTGTGATGAGTGAAATTTACGAGTTTAAGACATAACTATTATTGTTGAATAGTTAACGAGTTTCAGACTATATGCTGGAATATATACTTGTTCACTTAAAACTTTCAGTAGTTATTACTTTTTTCCTATTTTAAAAATGAGTAAACCTAGAAGAAATGGTGGCATCAGGCTATCTTACTCAACTGTCATCTTTAACTAAAGACTTCCATTGACATTTCTCCTGTGGCAAGAATTCTCTCACTTCTCTGATTAATTTTTTTGTAGAACTTCTCACCGTCTACTATATAAGTTTTGCTCACTTTATTTTTGTCTGTCTGTCCTCCACTACCCAAGAATGCAAACTCCATTAAGACAGGTTTATATGTTTAGTGCTATATTTCTATCACCTAGAGTATTGCCTGGCATAGTGTGTATTTGTGACTGAATGAATGATTCAAGTGAGATGCTCTGTGCTTCTTCCTATATATCATTCTACCTGTAAGCTTTAATTTATGAATCTATGACAACTATTTGTCTCTAGTTCCTTAAAGTCCTTTTAAAAAAGTCATGGGTTTATTATTTTAAATTAGTGATGTCCCAAGCAGGTGAGGTTGCCAAATAAATTAATTCCAACATGTGAAGTGTTTCTGTGTATGAATGTGTCTGCACAAGCATGCAACTGTGAATAAATAATGCTTGACTTCCAGCAAATTAAATGCTGTGTGAAAACATATGGTAGCAATATATAAAGTGCTGTTTGGATATGATGCATTTCTATTATTATTCTGTTGCTATATGGTGGTTGTCAGCCAGCTAAACCCATATTATCAACTTAGGGCACTTACAGCAGCTGAGAGCATACAGATGAACGTAACCAATCTGTCTGCTTCTTGAGGTGCTCAACACAAGTATCCATCTCACTTTTGGTGTCAATCTTGTCATACAACCTCTCTTCAAACATTATCTACACAGAGAGAGGCAAACACAGTGCCTACACAAAGAAAGAAAGAGAACAATAGAAAGATGAGGTAGGACAGAGACCAGGAGGCAAAGAATTCAATATACATAGAAAGAGGTGTGTGTGTGTGTGTGTGTGTGTGTGTGTGTGTGTGTTTTAAGAGAGTAAAAGAAAAAGGGTGAGGAATATTAGCAAAATGGTTGAAAGAAGGAGGAGGAAGTGAGAAAAGATATTGCAGAAAGAAAGAATACCCTGTGAATAAAAGTGGTATTACTGGTAAAGATGTGGGACTTCATCTCTGAAAGCAATCTAAGGAAGTTCTAGTCGTCTTGCAGTGGTTGTTGCCTTAGTCCATTTGTGTCCTATAAAGGAATACCCGAGGCTAGGTCCCGCGGCCCACACGGTTGCCTTGCGGGTCCCCAGAGAGAGCGGTGAGAGATTAAGAAAGACACAGACACAAAGACATAAAGAAAAGCTGGGGCCAGGTGGGACCTTTCCTCTGATGGAGGAGAAGTGGCCCTGAACTAGCTCAGCATGTTTATTTTATAATCAAGCACAAAGGAAGTTGGGAGGGATTCTAGGTCTCTGAGGGAGCTATAGCGGAATTTTGTTGCTACCTAAATGGCAAGCTATTCCGTGGGTATCTTGTTGTTGCTAAGGCTTTATCTGTACTATTTGCACCCAGAGGTGTGGGCTCTGAGATGCCGTTCCATGTAGCAGGCTGCATCCCTTACTCTTTGGCTAGGGTGCAGAGCAACCAGGCGGGACCTTGCCTTTGCTTGGGGCCTTGCCTTTACTCAAGGCCTGCTGTCGAGACAGCACTCATCCGCTCCCCACAGCTGGATAATTTTTTTTTTTTTGCGTTGGAGTCTCATTCTGTCACCCAAACTGGAGTGCAGTGGCCGCTCCCGGCCACCGCAGCCTCGACCTGCTGGGCTCTGGCGATCCTTCCGCCTCAGCCTTCCGAGTAGCCGGAATTACAGGCATGCGTTACCACGCCCGGCTGATTTTTTGATTTATTGTAGAGATGAGGTCTCGCCTGCCCAGGCGGGTCTCGAACCCACGGGCTCAGGCAATCCACTCACTTCAGCCTCCCAAATGCTCGGGATTACAGGCTGAGCCACCGAGCCCAGCTGATCATTTATTTTAAGAAGAGGTTTAGCTCACAGTTCTACAGCCTGTACGAAAAGATGGCACCAGCATCTGCTTCCGGTGAGGGCCTCAGGCTTCTTCCACTACTGGTGAAAGGCAAAGCAGAGCGGGCATGTGCACAACTCACTGGCAAGACAGGAAGCAAGACAGAGAAAGCCAGAAGGGAGAGAGGGAAGTGTCAGGCTCTATTTAACAACCAGCTCTCATGGGAACTAATAGAGTGAGAAATCATTTCCTCAAGAACGGCACCAGCCGGGCTGGGTGGCTCAGTCTGTAATCCCGCACCTTGGGAGGCTGAGGTGAGTGGATTGCCTGAGCCCACGGGTTCGAGACCCGCCTGGGCAACTTGGTGAGACCTCATCTCTACAATAAATCAAAAAATCAGCCGGGCGTGGTAGCGCATGCCTGTAATTCTGGCTACTCGGAAGGCTGAGGTGGAAGGATTGCCGGAGCCCAGCAAGTCGAGGCTGCGGTGGCCAGGAGCGGCCACTGCACTCTGGTCTGGGCGACAGAGTGAGACTCCAACTCAAAAAAAAAAAAAAAAAAAGTAGTCACACCACTACTTGAATGTTTTGCTGCTGCTTAGAAAATTCTTCTGCCAGATATCCTAGGTCATCACACAAGATTGATCTGCTTAATTCAAGTCAACTCAAGTTAGGCCTTCCACAGAGCCCTAGAGCATGGATGCAAGGCAACCAAGTTGTTTGTTATGGTGTAACAAGTGTGACCTTTATGCCAGTTTCCAGTAAGTTCCCCATTTCCATCTGAGACCAGCTCAATAGGACCTTTACTGTCTATATTCCTATCAGCATTCACTTTATCAGTTTCTAAGAAGTCCCAAACTTCCCTTCATCTTCCTGTCTTCTTCTGAGCCCTTCAAAGTCTTCCAGCCTCTGCCCCTTATCTAGTTCCAAAGCAGATTCCACGTTTTCAGCTGTCTTTATAGCAATACCCTACTCTTCAGTACCCATTTTTTACTTTAGTCCATTTCTTTTGCTATAAAGTGAGAGACTCAAAAAAAACTCAAAAAGAGCTATTACTATATGAATTCCTACCCCACGTTCATTGTATTTGTTTGCAGTGTTTGTACTTAGAACTTTGTTAAGTTTAATTTTTGTTTGTCCCATGAAATAACTGATTGCTTCTGCAACTGCTGCTAGCAGTGTGTGAATGTTAAGCAATAAGCCCCTCCCGGACATTCCTTTGCTTAGATAATGGTAGACTCTGTGGCGCCAGCCACTCTCCTGGTGAGCTCTACGTTGTTTCAAAACTCCTGCTCAACATGCCAAAGTTAATTTACGCGCAGTTACTGTGTAAACCTAGCTTATCTGGCATTCCACACTCTGCCCGTTTAGCCATTTCCCGTCAATCACAGGCAACTGAGCTGAGCCTGCGCAAACCAAAAACAAACCAACCAATCTCAAGCCCCCCTGTCCCCTGATGTCACCACCGACCTGATTGGGAACTAACTATGCAAGGTCCGCGGACTTCGGTTTCTACGTCATGACCTCTTCTGATTGGTTAATGTTGTAAGCCTAGGAAAAACCAGTCACGCCCAGCCCCTCCCTCTGTAATTATGCATAAAAACTGCTTGCTATACTGGATCGGGGCTCTCAAGCTCGAACCGCTGTGTCGGTTTCAGTTTGTGAGTCCAGACTCGAGCCTGAATAAAGACCCTCATGTATTTGCATTGGAGCTGGCTCTTTGGTGGTCTCTCGGATTTAGAACTTTGGGCTTAACATAAAGGAATACCTGAGGCTGGATAATTCGTAAAGAAAAAAGTTTCCTTGGCTCACTCAGAGTTCTGCAGGTTATACACCAGCATCTGCTTCTGGTGAGAGCCTCAGGCTGCTTCAGCTCCTGGTGGAAGGTGAAGGGGAGCTGGTGTGTGCAGAGATCACATGGCAAGAGAGAACGTAAGAGAAGGGGTGAGGGGCCAGGCTTTTTTAAACCAGATTTTCTTGTGGGAACTCACTCTCAAGAACGGCACCAAGACATTCACGAGGGATCCACTCCCAAACGCTTCCTACCAGGGCCCACCTCCAGCAGCAGGGACCAGATTTCAACATAAGACCTGGCAGGGCCAAACAAACCATAGCAGTCATTTTATTGAGGTATGTAACTTTACCAGCCCTTGGAGATGACCTTGTTGGAAAGCACTGTGTCTGGCTTCAGGTAGCTTCACAAGGCTCATTATGTTGATTGCATGAACACCAGCAGATATTTAGATGTATGCTTTTTGGAGTGATTCATTTTCTTAAAAGTCTTATTACTTTAGAGTCTCATATTATGTTCAACTGTCTTCTTATTGACTCACAAAGAGCAGGGCGGGTGATAGAAATGAAAAATTCAAAGGAAGCAAGGAACCAAGCATTATTAAGGAAGAACATGAGTTGTAGATGATTGGAAGATGATGACAAAAATATTTCTGTTTCAAAAGCAACAGAACAATACAACAGATCTCTAAGGTTATTGCCTGTTACATAAAAACAAGCAAGAAAAATGAATTAAATTCACTGTCTCTGCCTCTAAAACAACTACAATGTGAGCCAAGATTTCATCCGACCATTCAGTGCCTCTTTAGTGATGTCTGTAAAAATGTTCCTTAAGATCATCCTTTAGAGGCATGCTTTTAGTGGACATGTTTGCACATTCTGATTTAGTCCAATATAAAATTCAAGTCCATGAATGCTGAAGTCTTCAGTGGAAAATAAAGAAATGGAGAGGAAATTTATGCATGGAGCCACCAGGATCCTCATCTTCTCTCTTCTGCCTGGGCCGCTCATTTATTTTCAACTTATGGAATTTTGTATCCTGTTAAAAAAAAGTCTCCCAAATGTAAAGTTTATGTGGGTCTTGAACCTATTTATTGAATGTATAAAAATGCATCACTTTTAACGACTTTGTGAGACTGGCCTTTTCTCATTAGGGAGGATAGAAATTTCAACAAATATAATGGATGGATGAGACAAAAAAATGAATGTCAATATTTAATAAGAACAGTTAAAACAAGCTCATTTATTTGTATTCAAGTGTTTTAAAGAACATTTAAAAAATTAAGCTACTTGTCTATGACAGCCATAGAGAGGTTGAAGTCAGGGAGACACGTATGAAGGGCAAGGATCAGGGAGCCAAGAGTGAGACTCCAGAAAACTATATATACGTTTAAGGGATAAGAGGAGAAAGAGGAAGTTAATAAAGATGTGAGAAGGAAGAGCCAGGGAAGTAGTTCAGAGCAGGAATGAGTTGTGCCCTTCATTCCAAGAGAGGAGTTTAAAGATAGAGAATGAGGTCATCAGTGGCAAATTCTTCAGAGCAGTGAAATAGCTAAATAAAGGGAAATGCCCACTGGGCTGTTATCTTGGTGACCCTAATGAGGACAACCTCAGTGGCATGGTGAGTGAGACATTGCCTTCAGTTGGTTGAGAAGTCAAGGAGAGGTGAGGTGTTGATGGTGAAAGGCTTACCATTCTTTCAAAATGTTGAGCTAGAAAGAGAAGGTGAGAGCACCTGTCAGAAGCTAAAAGAAGGTGCAGAATGGTAGGAATGTCTCTGTAAATGTGAGAAATTCGAGCACTGTCAACTGAGGGGGAGAGTGGTAGAGAGGGGGAGAGGTGAATTATGCAAAGGAGGGAGAGCCACAGGTGGACCTTGAACAATTATCTTAATACTATAAGAAAGGGATTGGCAGTAGTGGGAAGCTGCCAGGGGAGGGGTGTGGGATTGGTCGTTGAGGGAAACTGCCAGGGGAGGGAGGGACACACCCCATCAACAAGGGTACCTGTGTAATCAACATTTGTATACCTACCCTGAATTGTACCCCACATCTTTAAAATAAAATTAAATTAAAAAAAAAGGAGGGAGTGTATGACTGATGGCACAAAATTTAAGGTAGAATTTTAACCCTTGTCAAGAACCATATGTTTTAGCCTGGCTAGACAGGCATTTAGGCAGAAATGAGCCTAGAGTTAAGAACTGTCACCTCGGGCTTCAGACAATAGAAAATTCATGTTCCTGGATGTGCAATTTGGTAACTTGGCCTTGTTACCAAGGGGAGGCTCTGGAGAGTGGCACTCATGAAGGAAGGAACACCCAACAATCCTTCACTCCAGGGTCACCACTGTCAACCTGTAGCTGATAACATCCAGGAAAGAGGGAAAACAAAACAAAGAGAGTGGTCCACGGGGCTAGGAACCCTAGAAGCCAAATTATCCACTCTATGACCCTCCTGGAGTGGCAGTAATGAACAACACAGTTATTAGGTAGAACCTGGGTGGAGACTATGCAAAATTAGGGAGGAGACCAAGGAAGAAGAGGATTGACAGTGGCGGGAAACTTGGGGGGTGGGGTGGGGGCAGGGAGTTGGGATTAATGATAGTCAATATCTGCCTGGGGAAGGGGGGGCACACCTCATCAACAAGGGTAACTTCAAAATGAATATGTATATACCTAACCCTTAACTGTACCCCCAATTTTAAAATAAATTTTAAAAAAGGAAAAAATAAATAAAAATAAAAAAACACAACACAGAAGCCCTCTGGGCTGTTCCCAGTTGAGCCGGCCCATTCTCTCCTCTTTTGGAGTATTTTCTCTCTCTCTTGCCTAAATAAAGCTTTTCTTTACTTGCTCCTCTGTCTTTGGCTGAGTTCTTTCTTACAAAAAGACAAGAACTGGGAATGTGCTGCTAAGCTCTGTGGTTGGTAACAAGGAAATTGGATAGTTATCTCTTTATCCTACAACACTTTTCCCAGGGATATACCCACTCATACACACTAGACATGCCTGTGTATTTATGTCTGTTTTAGAGAATAATATAGGCAGTATAGACCTATTTATAAGCTAATGTGAGGAGACTAGTTTACGATCTGTAGTTAAAATGATGGCTGGTTAATTAGGCTGATCTCTGTATTCTTAGATTTTGCTAGCCACAGGTCACTGAATTTTAAGTGGTGCTTACTGTTGAACTTCTAGAAGCCACATCTTTAGAAAAGCTTTATTTCCCGAGGTAACCTGCAGTATTTCCTTCAAAGTAGAATGGGGCCCTCACACCTCCCCTGGAAGAAGTGGATTTCTAAACATTGGTGCCCTGTCCACTGATTCTTCCTGAAAAGTGTGTAATAACTCAGGGCAGTTGAAAATGGAATGATCCTTGCACTTGATGTAAATTTTTAGATACTTAATTCTTGGGCCTCTAGTTTAGTTTTATCCATGTAGTTTTACCCACATAATAGATCTTTGACAGGATGGAGACCAAACATATGTTTATGTGTCATAAATCTTAAGGAAACTCAGTTACAGAGAAAAAAAGAAAGAAAGAAAGCTAAAGATATTTGTCTGAGGTTATGTAAGCAGCTGATGGTTGAGCTGAAACTATTGCTCCAGTCTGCTAACTTTTGACTCCGTGTTTCCTTGTCCTACATATGTGTTGCCTGCAGTAGGAACGGGAATGGCTTCCAACACAGAATCACTACTGACTTAAACACCCTAGAACCATGAGTTCAGAAATGCACTAAACACAAAGTATTATTGGTTCCCAGGTGGTCTAGGAATAATTTCTTCTATATTGAAACTGGTTATGAGCTTATAACTCAAAATAGTTATGAGTTTTCCCAGAGCCTAGAGGTAAGAACTGTCACCATGGGCTTCAGACAATAGAAGATACATGTTCCTGGATGTGCAGTTTGGTAACTTGGCCTTGTTGTTCCCTATTTCTTCATTTGTAATTTATTTCTCCCATATGTGAAATAGCATGTGTGGAAATCTCCTGAAGACTCATCTAATGAAATATATTGAGTAATAGTTTTCATCTGCTTCCAGGGCTTTAGGAAGTGTTTCTCAAGGACTTGAAGCCTCCTATTGAAAAGTCACTTAAAAGAAGAATAGTCTAATTTTATTTCATTTTCCTGGTTCAGAAATAAACATCATCATTGTTAAATATACATTTTTCATCTTGCATAAACAGAATGTCAGAAAACTGGCATATACACAGATAAATATACAAACAGATAAATGTAAAGTGGAATCCTTTCTTATTCACCGGGTAAGAAAATACAAATATTTATCTTTAATTTATTTTGTTTCTTGACTAAAGCATAAGGCAGCTTGATATATTCCCAGTTATTCTACACTGCAAAAATTAAAAAGAAATATGTTTCACATCTATTCCTGGTTAATTTTGGAAGATACAAGGGACCTCCCCCAAAAAACAGAATTTATTTATTAAAAAGTGTGTATTATTCTTATATGTTTACACTTCAGTCACCTTCAAAATACTCGTTGTTTGATGCAATACACCTTATCAAGATGCTCTTTCCACTGCTCAGGATAGTTTTTGAACTTGTCAATTTTGGTGCCTTTTAGTTCTTCTGTTGTTTTTTGTTTTACCTCTTCCATGTTGGCAAGATGTTTCCCTTTGAGGACTTTTTTCATCCAGGAAAACAAAAAAAGTCATGAGATGAGATTGGGAGAATAGAGAGGGTGGGACACAAAGTTTTTGGTCAAAACCTGCTGAACCACACTGCTGAACACTGTGTGGTTTGGGCAGGTGCATTGTCATGGTGGTAGAATCAGTCTCCTGTTTGCCACAACTCAGTGCATTTCTTCTGCAGATCGTGACACAACCTTCTCAAAACTTCCAGATAAGATTGCCTGAGCCCGCGGGTTCGAGACTCACCTGGGCAACTTGGCGAGACCTCATCTCTACAATAAATCAAAAATTAGCCGGGCAGGGTAGTGTGCACCTGTAGTTCCAGCTACTTGGAAGGCTGAGGCGGAAGGATCGCTGGAGCCCAGCAGGTCAAGGCTGCGGTGGCCGGGAGCGGCCGCTGCACTCCAGTCTGGGCGACTGAGTGAGACTCCAACTCAAAAAAAAAAAAAAAAAAAAAAGAGTTAAATGTTAGGATGATGGACCTGCTTTTGTGGCTTCATAAGGCTATGGAGACCAGATGACCGGAACTCCAGGCCTGGGGTGCGAGGTGGTGTTGGGAAGATGATCCCTGTGTATAAAGCTCAAATACAGTATATGCAATTTTACCTCAAGCTCCAGGCCATCAAGAGGCTATTTTAGCAACTGCAATGGATATAAACTATTTTGATATAAAAAAAGACATGAAGGCTGAGTGTGGTGGCTCCCAATACTCTGGGAGGCTGAGGTGAGAAGATTGCCTGAGCCCATGGGCTCGAGACCAGCCTGGGCAACTTGGTGAGACCTCATCTCTAGAATAAAATTTTTAAAAAGTTAGCTGGGCATGGTGGCCCATGCCTGTAGTCCCAGCTACTTGGAAGGTTGAGGTGGAAGTATCGCCTGAGCCCAGCAGGTCAAGGCTGTGGTGGCCATAAGCATGCCACTGTACTACATACAGCCTGGGCAACAAGAGTGAGACTCCAACTTAAAAAAAAAAAAAAAAAAGAAATGAGCCTTAAAAATGAAACAAAGGTATGTCATCAAGCTTATCTATGTCTAGCACATATAAAGCACATGCTTTCAATATACCCATCTGAGGCTTCACGTAGACTATTTTTTGCGGGAGGGGGATGGGAATACAGGGTCTTGCTAAGTTGCCCATGCTGGAGTATGGTGGCGCACTCTCGGTTCACTGCAGCCTTGAACTTCCAGGCTTAAGCTGTCCTCCTGCCTCAGCCTTTTGAGTAGCTGGAACAACCAGTATGTACCACCCCGCCTAGCTGATTTTTAATTTTTTGTAGAGACGAGGTCTCAGTATGTTGCTCATGCTGGTCTCAAACTCCTGGCCTCAACTTATCCACTTGCCTTAACCTCCTAAAATGCTGAGATTACAGGCATGAGCTGCCATGCCCAGTCTATATTGACTTTTTAGGATATATCTTTTTATCCTCTTTAGGACAAATGTCAGTCATATACAATTGCATGGTTAGAATGAGAAACAGGTGATTTGCTCTCATCCTCTCTTACTCAAAGATGGTCCAGTCTATGGTCTCTTAAATTCTGCAGTGATATTGAAATGATGTTTATATTGTCTTGGAAAATGGATGATTCATGAACACAGGTGATATTTTTATAACCACATAGAAATACCAGGTTTAGAAAACAGGTTTGGCCTACCAAAAAAGATTTCTCTCAATTCAGATAAAAATTAAATGACTTGCTAGAATCATGCATGTTTCTTTTTTTTTCTTTTTTTTTTCATTTCTTTTTGAGTTGGAGTCTCACTCCGTTGCCCAGACTAGAGTGCAGTGTCCGCTCCCAGCCACCGCAGCCTCGACCTGCTGGGCTCCGGCGATCCTTCAGCCTCAGTCTTCCGAGTAGCCAGAATTACAGGCATGCGCTACGACGCCCGGCTGATTTTTTGATTTATTGTAGAGATGAGGTCTCGCCAAGTTGCCCAGGCGGGTCTCAAACCCGCGGGCTCAGGCGATCCATTCACCTCAGCCTCCCAAAGCGCAGGATTACAGGCTGAGCCACCAAGCCCGGCATCATGCATATTTCTAATGGTTTTCTATCTGTAGAGCAGTGCAGAAGATTGTAAATCACTAAGCTATCAGATTTCAACTTTTTGTTATTTGTTGGCATATTGCTGACCAATACAGAGTTTCCATTTTTTTCCATATAGCTGCTGTCTTTCCCAAAGCATCTGGTTGTGTGTTTCCCCTCATGTCTACTGTTTAATTGCAGCAGTGTGGACATTCACAAACAACAATTCTTAAAGGCTTGATTCATGGACCTTGGATGATGCTTCTCATGAATGAGAGATACACATTTGTACTAACATGAAAACACCCTAGGCTCAGGGTTCATCCCTTATTTATGCTCCTAATGTCAGAAAATGTATTAGGAAACAAATCCTATGATGATCAAGGACTGGCAAAGGACATTTAATAAAACTGGAAAAAAAACTTAGGAAGTAATTCATCATATTGATGAGACAAGATGGAGAAAAGTTTGAAGCCATAAGAAAAAGGGTAGCCTAGTCAATGACTAGAAACATTATTTCTAGGATCCTAATGAAAATATTTTACTCATGTAAGAAATATCCTACTTGATCAAGATGAAGGAACTCACATTATGGTTTTAGTCAATAGTACGTAATAACAAGGAAATTACCAGAATGGCTATGACTCATAAACTCTGAGTTTCTTTCTCTCCTTCATTCTACTAGATAAAAGGGCATCCCATTTGATATGCAATCAGAGGTGACATGGTGTTCTCAGCCAACTGCTTACACTTTATCTTATTTAAGAAACTCAGAATGTAAGTGAACAGTGAAGAAATTAAGTTACTGCCTCATTCTGTGACAAAATGGAAAGAGAAAGAAGAGTGTAAGATGTATTTTGTGAACTAAATTGCTGTGTTTCCTGGCTACATTCTTTATTACAAGAAATATGCCTAACAGTCAATAAACCTTGTCCACAGTCTTTGTTGCGTTTATAATATATATTTACACATATAGTATATAAAATGATATGTGGACAAATGCAAAATATAATTTTATTTACCCAATTATTTTTTACATAGAAACTTTTTTAGTATTGAAAAAAGTCCAGGGCTTTACAATTATTTTTTGTTTACAAAAAACAAATCCATACTTGCTTGCCTTGAGCTAGTTAAAAACAATGGGAATTTATTTAAGAATGCAAATGGTCCCAAATAAAACCACTATTTCAAATTCCTTTGAACACCTCTTATCTGTGTATTGTATGAAGTCAGAATTGCCAGCAGTAGGGAGACTGCTCTGAAGAAATTACACTTAAAAAAATATTTAAGTATAGTTTTTAGTAGTGGAGGTGCCCAATTTTCCTTTGTGCCCTGGGCAATCTTAACTATACATATATATTTGTTTGTCTAAGATCTCAGCTCTTCCGGCATTACATAAAAGCCAAAAAGGTGAGTGGTACTAGGCTTCATCTGTGTGTCTCTCTGGTCGTATGTTAGCCATGGTAACCTCATATAATGTTCTGTTCTCAAAGCTGATACTCCACTGGCCTTCACAGGGTAGAATTTGGGGTGAGTGAGCATCTCGGAAATCCTTTGCTGTCAATTCAGCAGGATGCTGATGGTTTTATTTAATGTTGAAAAAGCAAGGAAAGAAATGTTAGACTTATGTTTTTGATGGCCACACTGAAATAAGATGCCGTAGATGTTCTCCATTGATGGACAGCACAACTTGACGTAAAAGCAGACCATGCAGTGCCAACCTGTGGGCAACCTATTGGCAATGCTGACAATAGACGATGTCAACAGTATTGACAATAGGTTTGGCAGTAAGGATCAACAGCATATCAATCCCCTATATACAGAGTCACTCATGCATTTGAGGCATGGAAGAGTGAGGAGAAGAACCCTTTGGTGCAGTTCTTAGCACAGTTGGTAAACAGTACAGTTGCCATTAATACACAGTGCCAAGAGCCATTCAGCTGTGTTCTTCATGCAGAGAGGTTTGCCATTGGTAAAGATGAAAAGCATTGCAGATGTCACCTTCCAAAAGTTGTCCCTTGTCTTAGGCAGTCTATGGAAAGTTCACTGATCCCAATCCATTGCTAGGAAACTTGTTTCATTATACTGTCCCCAAGGGTTATTTTTTTTAAAACCCCACGTTTAAGTGAAGAGGAGTCATCTGTCCACACAATGGATGTGGATAAACTTTTTTTTTTAATCTTGAAAGTGGATTTCCTCCGATGTTTGTGCAGCAGCTGTTTCAACTTGTCCTTAAAAAAGCTGGTTGTGAGAGTGTAGAGAATAGGATTCAAAGCACTGTTTACTGGGAGGAAAAAAATTACTATCCAGGAAGTAATTGTGTCTGGAGAAGGAAGCAAAATGTAAAAAGACAGTTGAGGTTTTAAATAGACATAAAACACAAATAACACCTTACAGTCAATGCTATTTAGAGAGGAACAACTAATACATTTAAGTTTCCTCTCACCTTACGGAAAATCTCTTTATTGGGAAAGGAAGGGTGCTATGACTTTAAGGTCTTACATTTTAATTTTTCTGAGTTTCAGCAAATAACTTATAGGTTGTGAGACCAAACAAGGGGAAATATGTGAAAACACATGTAAACCATAAATTGCTACATAATGTATTTTTCTTATTTTTACTGCCTACCTTTATAGACAATTAAGAAGATGAGGAGATATCTCTTAATCAATAGAACATGATTCAGGAGACTTCTGGCCCAGGAACCAGATCTGACCGTGGTCTTAATTTTATTCAGTCCTCAAGGCTATTGCCCTTCCCTGGTATTCCTGATATCCTATTATCCTATCAAGAGATTCGAAGAGCAAAGAGGAATACATCCCCTAGACTTGATGAAACCCTCTCTTGTGTGACTTTGAAATTGCTAATAGAATATTCAGGGAAAGAGGTCACCCAAATTTCTTCCTGAGATGAAATCTGGAATGATAGTGTCCTTCCTGGGGGCATCATTTTCTTGGTTACAATGAAATGTATTTTCCTCCTTTATTTATTTATTTATAGATTGGAAGTTATAGTTTATCCAGAAAGTAAATTGGAGAGAGTGAGAGAGGAGAGTCATCTCCCCAAGGTAGGGGAGGGGCGCCAAAACTTAGGAAAACATGGCGGACCTTAGCTCAAAGAACCACATGGCCTGGCCGGTGTTTAACTAAACAATGGCCTATTCTCCTCTAAATTCCTCAGCTCATGGGATGGGACACTTAGCTGGGTGAGCATGGGAGAATCACTCACACTTCCTCAACCTCCCTGACCTTCTTTATGAAAGGGGACTGGTCAAAACTTGCTCACTGGGTTCAGGAGGCTGGGTTAGCGTCTGCTCTGTTGATGTTTCTTTTCAGCACTAAGACCCAAGATCCTCAAACCCCACCACACAGTGCTGCCTCCTCCCTCATCTTCAAAGTTTCAAAGAACTCCCAGCTCCGGTAAGGAGGCGGATGGGAAGGGCAACGATACTTTCTCTCACTATTCTTTGTCCCTTTCCTTCCCTTTCACCTCATACTTTTCTTATCCTTTAGCCTAAGGACTCAACTCTGACCTTTTTTCTTTACCTTGCAAAATTTCTAACTAAGGGACTTGGAGAGACATTAGATTTTTATTTTTATTTTTTTCAATTAACTGTATAATGTGGTTTACTTTCCAACTTGATTCTAGTATAAAACTAAAGTATTTTATGATCCTGTAAAGCTGTCTCTTGGGGACTCTGGGACCTTTTAAGACACCTATTCTTTCTGAAGTCTGCCACCCAAGAAGTTTCAGCTACTTGACTCCCTTTTTGTTCCCCAAGCTGCTCCCTTTATGGTTTTCAAAATTCCTCAGACAACTCTTACTAATAATTGCCAATCAAGAAATATTTGAATCCACCTGTAGCCAGCGAGGCCCTGCTTGAAGACATTCTGCCTCGTGGAACCAAACCCATGTAAATCTCACATGTACTGATTGGTGGTTTCTAGTAACTCCGCCATCCTACAATGTACATAACCAAGCTACAATTCAGCCACGGTGGGCATGTGTTCTCAGGACTTCCTGGGGTCAGGTCCCAGGAGCCGAAGGTCACTCACATTTGTTTCTGAATAAACCGTCTTAAATATTTTAGAGCATGGCATCTTCTGTCAACGAGCCACTGTTATTTTGTTCTTCTTTTGACTGTGCTTTGTTCCTTGCATCCTTTCATTCTTCCTCTCTATTGCTCTTTCTCATTTCTTTCCTGACTCTTATCCACCTCCCCTCCTTGACTCTTTCCTTCTTCCCTTTCATCTCTCACTTCTCCTTTTCTCTATTTGCTTTTCTCTTTTCCCATCTAATCTTCACTTTCTTGTCCTTAATTTTTTTTAAACTGGAAATAATATGGAAGAAAAAAAAATCTACATTTTAGCCTATCTTAACTTTATTAAAGTTTTTTTAAAATTAATTAAAAAAATAAGTGACCAGAATGGTCAATGAATAGGTGATCTGAATTATGATTGAAGCAAAGCAAACTAAGTCACTTTTTGTTTGTTGTGTCCCAGAGGGCATTGCAATCATTAATCCTAACCCAATCTCTTAGAAAAACAATGCCTGATAACTTCAGGTTTCAAGGAGGGAAAGACTGGCCACATAGGTTCCATAGGCAAGTTGCACTCTAAATGAGACTTCCTGCTCAGTCTCAGAAGACCCTTTCCCCCCATTTAAGACTGGCGACTGAGTTCTGAGAGAAGAGGGTTAAAGTTAGTTTATCTCTGAATGACCTTAGGTACCATCAGTGACATGCCATGACCAGTAAACCCGAGTTTCTCGGAGGATGGAGAAAGGGTAGCTTTAGGTCAGTGAGTGTAGCATTTCCTGCAACACCATGGGAAATTGTGCAAGCAAGAATGGGCTTTGTCAAGTGTGATAAAGACTTTCCTCCAATTGCAGCATTATTCACAATAGTAATAACATGGAAACAACCATGCTGCCCATAGAAAGAGGATGGGATTTTTAAAAAATGTGG
The DNA here is from genome assembly GCA_027257055.1 of Cephalopachus bancanus. Lineage (NCBI taxonomy): Eukaryota > Metazoa > Chordata > Mammalia > Primates > Tarsiidae > Cephalopachus > Cephalopachus bancanus. The sequence continues at coordinate 901,949 of JAPVLO010000233.1, forward strand.
TACATATACACGATAGAATATGACACAGCCATAAATAAAATTATGGATTTCACAGCAACTTGGGTGGACTTAGAGTCTATAATACAGAGTAATCTATCACAGAAACAAAGAACCAAGTATCACATGTCCTCACTCATAAGCGGACTTTGAACAACTATCATAATACTAAAAGAAAGGAATTGGCAGTAGTGGGAACCTGCCAGGGATGGGCAGGGGTGGGATTGGCAGTAGTAGGAAACTGCCAGAGGAGGGGGAGGGTACATCTCATCAATAAGGGTACCTACATAACGAACATGTGTATACCTAACCCTGAATTGTAATGTGGCAAAATGTGGCAAATGCTCAAATATATTTCTTGTATGATTGAGTGAATGAACATAGAAACACATGAATAACTGCTTCGGGGTCAGCAGTTGGCTCCATGGCAATCACCTGGGATGATAGACTGTCTCCCACTAACCCTGTGGCAGAAAGGGGACTGGTAGCAGTTAAAGGTATTTCTTTTTGAAAGTCAAGTGGCAAGCTCTAAAGAGCTGCCAGGTCAGTTTTGTTTAAAAAAGCCAAATAGCCAAGGACTGGCGGCTTTCATGGAAATACAAAAGAGTAACTAATTCAGAGACTTATCCAAAACCCCTTTTTTGAAGTTGATGGTTTACAACCCTGCTTGCCCTGCGTTTCCTGGAAACCATTTGTTCTTTGAAAGATCTGATTTTGCTAAGTACAACCTTGTAAATTCCAACAAAGATGTGTAATCACTCAACACAACCTCCCTCCCTTACCTAAACGAAGGTATAAAACCCCACTTCTCCCATTCTGGGGGGCTTGACCTGGATGCATTAGCCTGTCTAGCCCGCTGAGCCCGTCAGCATAATAAAGTTGCCACTTCCTATAATAGTCTCAGTGTCACGACCTCTCTGTCTTCCTGCTACAGGACCCCACATATTAAAAAAAAAAAAAGACTTTCCTTCTAGTTCCACTGAAATGTTCAAGATGAATCTCAAGGTATTGAACTGTGAATGTAAAGCAAGACTGGTATGTGGCACAATAATAATACCACAAGATAGTTTTTTCCTGTTCTAGTTTCCTCTGTTGAAGTATTTATTAAGCTTATCATGATCTGAAGTGTCTTAGACCCTCCGAGGATAATGGTTACTCCTGCTGCTATCAAATATCCTCGATCATTATGCATCTCCTGATTCTAAGTCAGAGAGTGTTAGGGACTGAATTGTGTCTCCCCAAATTCATATGTTGAAGTCCTTACCTCCAGTCCTTCAGAATGTGACCTATTTGGAGACAGGGCCTCAAAAAAGGTCAGTTAAAGTGAGATCATGTGGGTGGGCCCTAATCTAATCTGACTGGTGTCCTTATAAGGAGAAATTGGGACACAGGAAAGGCCGTGTAAGGACACAGAAAAAAGGAAGCGATCTGTAAGACAATGCGGAAGCCTCAGGAGAAGCCAAATCTACTGACACTTTGATCTTGAACTTCTAGCTTCCAAGGCCATGAGAATACACATTTCTATGGTCTTTGCTGTAGCAACTCTAGCAACTAATATAGAGAGGAAGAACCTCTAGGAGTTAACAAACTCACAGAATATTAAAACTGGCAGAATTAAAGAGATTGTCTAGAGAGAGCCTCAGGGAGGTAAGGTGAGATGACCTCTCTAAGCTCCCTCAACTTGCCAGTGGCAGGGTCAGGAGAGGAACCCAGGAATCCGGCCTCACTCCCTACTGGGTCCTTCTTTTACCATGTGAGGTTGCTTCCCCCACATTTGAGAGAAGCAAGGGCCTGGGTCAGGGAAGCACATGAAAAAACAAGGAGATAGGAGTGGGGTAGGTTGATGAGACCCACTATTCCACTACTCTTGGACCAGTTCAGCAACTTTAATTGAAAAAGCATTTGATAAATAGCCCTAAATGAAAAACTGCTGGAAATGCAAAGATGAATAAGACATGGTCCCCTCCTTCTGAAGCTTAGAATCCAAAGGGAGCGATGGACACATTCAGAAATAAAGCTGCCATGAGGCAGTTCACATGAGGCTATTAAGGGAGGTGTAAACAAAACCCCAACTGCCCTTCAAACAACTGGGTTGGATAGAATTAGGGTGGGGAGAGGTCAGGAATGGCACCGTGGAAGAGAGAATATTTGGGCTGAGGCTTGAAGGGTGGGAAAGAGCATTTAGTAGGCTACGATCTTATAAATTGAAAGTATAATCCAGCCAGACTCCGTGGCTCAGCCTGTAATCCTGCGCCTTTGGAAGGCTGAGGTGAGCGGATTGCCTGAGCTCGCGGGTTCGAGACCCGCCTGGGCAGCGAGACCTCATCTCTACAATAAATCAAAAAATCAGCTGGGTGTGGTAGCGCACGCCTGTAGTTCCGGTTACTTGGAAGGCTGAGGCAGAAGGATTGCCGGAGCCCAGCAGGTCGAGGATGCGGTGGTCGGGAGCGGCCACTGCACTCCAGCCTGGGTGACAGAGTGAGACTCCAACTCAAAAAAAAAAAAAAAAAAAGGAAAGTATAATCCAGATGGAGGGAATAGCTTTAGCAAAGACTGAGGTCTTATCAGAAATATGCAGAAAAAAACCCCAATCATTCCAATGAGCCTGGATCACAGAATATATGAGGGTTGGGGAGAAGAAAGAAATATTATAATACTATTCCCAGCATTTGGACTTTATTCCATGAGCAATGGAGGCCAAGGGAGACATTTGAGTCCTGTTGAATTTGAAATAATAAGATGTTAAAAATTAAGATTTCCAGATAGCAGTAACAGATTGGAGACTGTTCATTAAGTGGATACCTGTGATTATTAATATTTCATGAACTCTGCTGTCCCTGAGTGATCACCTACAAATTCTTATAGCTTCTGCTCTCACTACCCAGCAAAGGCTCACCAGGTATTCAGCCCTGAACTCCCTCCTGATTTGCACTTCCACACCTTCAATGGCCTGAGGGACATCTGTGCTTTGTTGTGGAGATGAAACTGATAGCTGTGGATGTCCTGTGGCATTTTGCAACAAGGCTCTTGACAAGGCCTCATGACTCAGTGCATCAGCTAGAGGGACATAGGTTGTGACAGCTGTTTGTCATTTGTGCATTCATCACTCTTGCATAAGGGTTTTCTAGGTGTCAGTTACCCTGCTTGACACTGGTGTGCCAAGATATATAAGACACAATTCCTGTCCTGGATCAACTCCCTGGTAGATCTGCAATCAGTTGAAACAGTGAGTTGAAGACAATCTTCTGTTTCACTGACAGTCGGGCTAAAGCCTAGGTGGTGGTCCCTAAATAGCTTTAATCTTTAGCTCCCAGAAAGTTCTTCAAGTAAGATTCTCCTAATGGGAAAGCTGATTTTCTCTCATGAGGTAGGGGTGTGTGCTGGAAACCTGGCCATCTGGAGGAGGCATTTTTACAGAGCCCAGTGTGACATTTCATGGCTAAGACCACCAAATAGACAGATGCTTCTAACCAGATGAATGTGCATCTTAATTGCACAGGTAGCTGCTGCAAAAACCCATGAAAGGATATCACATGGATTTAATATATCCAATGAGCAGCCATTTTAACATTGCCTAAATCTCATGGTTTTCGAGCAGTTCACTTAACTTACCCTCTAATCACTAGACGAGGACAGAGCCGGCTTCTCAGAGGTAGCTATTGATAATTGCTTTACAACCCCCCTCCCCAGCTTGTTTTGTATGAATTAGTTTTTCTATTTCAAGTATTTGCCGCCACTCATAAGACCCAGGTTAACCTTATCAGCCCTTTGTGACCTTTGTGACACAGACCCCACCACCATGGTGGCAATCATGTGACTAGCCCACCCATCTGCCTGCTGTCCATCACCTGCAGGTACCTGTCCCTTCGTGATGATATAGAGCAGATCGCCACCCAATCACATTAATGACCTTCCCCTGTGGCAGAACGTGGCATGCTCAAATATATTTCTTGTATGATTGAGTGAATGAACGCAGAAACACATGAGTAGCTGCTTCGGAATCAGCAGTTGGCCCCATGGCAATCACCTGGGATGACAAAATGTCTCCCACTAACCTTGTGGCAGAAAAGGGGGTTGGTAGCAGTTAAAGGTATTTCCTTTTGAAAGTCAAGCTGCAAGCTTTAAAAACCCACTAGGCACTAGGACAGATTTGTTTGAAAAAGGCCAAATGGCTAGAGACTAATGGCTCTCATGGAAATGCAAAAGAGTAACTAATTCACAGACTTATCCAAAACCCCTCTTCTGAAGGTGACTGTTTACAACCCTGCAGTTCCTGAGGACAGTTTGTTCTTTGAAAAATCTGATTTTGCTGAGTACAACCTTGTAAGATTCCAGAGAAAATATGTAATCACTCAACACGATCCCCTCCTTTACCTAAACAAGGGTATAAGACCCCGCTTCTCCTGTTCTCCGGGGCTCGATTTGGACGCATTAGCTCTGGAACCCACTGGCGTAATATAGTTGCCACTTCCTATAATAGTCTCAGTGTCACAATCTCTCTGTCTTCCCGCTACACCCCCATCAAAGGGAAGGGTTAAAAGGACTCAACCATGAACTATCAGTGGTCATTGCCAGGCCATTGCAGTTGTTGCCTTGCTAAGCTATGGTGTGGCCACGTGCTCTTTGAGCTATGGCCAGGCCATGTTTTCTTAAGCTTTGGCCTCCTCCCCTATCTTGGGGAGGTGAATCTCCTCTCTCTCTCTCTAATTTACATTCTAAATAAACTATATCTTCCAATCTAACTTCTGTGCAATTCTTTGCATCTTTCATGCGACTTCAAATTGCACACCAGACATCCCACACTCCCGGCGGACCTGACTTAACATTCTGGAGCCCCCGTTAGGGGTGTGGCCCTGACATTTTGGGAGGTTTCACCAAAACCTAACAACCCATCTATAGGTCTTAGCCTCTAGGGACTAAACCAGAGTCCTAGGCGGACCCTGGGGTGAAGATTTTGACTTTTTACAAATATTCCTGGTTAAGAACCACTCTTTGGCTCAGGTGGAAGCGAGATACTCAGACTTAGTTTCTCTTTGTTCTGTTTGTGTTCTTTGTTTTTTATTTCTGACTGGATTGCACCACTACCCAGTTTCTATTTGAGGATACTGATTATAACACACTAGGGGAAATAATAACTCTTTGTGTTGAAGCTATAGGTATTTATGGATCAGTTACAATGTGTAAGGCACTATCTTGGATTCTATGTTTGTCGAAAGAAGAAGGGAGGAAGGCAAAACGTACTTGGGAACGAGACAAGAGACTGACCTGGTATTTCCACTTGGAAGAGGGAAAGGATTTTAATGACAAATACAGGAATCCAGCAGATGGCATCAGAGAACACTATAAAAAAGAAGCGATTGGCAACAGCCACTTCCCTTCCGATGTGATTCCTCACTTCTGCCGTCTGCAAAGTGGTTTTTTGAATGGAACAGAACATGGTAATATAGGAGAACACAATGATGAGAAAAGCCAGCAAGTTCACACCTGTTGGGAAAAGCACACCTCTTAGTATCTCAGGTATATAAGCCAACAGGCAAAATACTGTGGTACACGGGGGAGCAAGGGTCAGTTAGAAGCCCAAACTTCACCTGCAAGCAGCCTACTCATGTAGTTAATCCTCACTTATACCACACATCTCTATAATAAAGTAAAATAAAAAATCCTGTGGCACAGTTTGAGCACCCCTTATCCGAAATGTTGGGAACCAAAAACGTTTTGGATGTGGGATTTTGGAATATTTGCATATACACAATGAGATATCTTGGGGATGGAATCCAAGTTCCAAAAATTCATTTATGTTTTGCATCTACCTTAAGCGCATACCCTGAAGGTGATTTTGTACAACATGTTTCATAATTTTGTGCAAGAAACAACGTTTTTGTGTACTGAATCATCAGAATGCAAAGGCTTCATGTGTGGAATTTTCCTCTTGTGGCATCATGTTGGTGTTCAAAGAATTCTGGATTTGGAAGCATTTCAAATTTTGGATTTTCAGATTAGGAACACTCATCCCGTAGTTAGATGTTAAATCTGGTGCCTTTCTTATGCTGGTACTTTCAAGAAGCAGACTTTTGTATAACGAGCCTGGTGGTATTCGGATAAAACCCAAGTTCAAGGAAATAAAATAAAGAAAACTAAGCTTGTCAGGTTAAGGAGAGGTTTCAAATACATAAATTCTTTATGAAGAATGATGGACTTCTAAAATTTAGATCTGGGCATATTATGCAGTAAACGTCAGCTCTTTTAAAGCCTGAAAAAGCGCTATCTTTGTTTTTAGCTTTCTGCAAATTCAAACCTTAAGGGATTACTGTAATCATATGCACATCTCAAAAAATAAATATGACCCCATTTCCTTGTCTTATAAATATGAATAAGATAATCTTGGAATTTATCATGAGCATAATTGCTTCAGAAACATTATTTCTCATGTTTTTGGTCTCAAAAATAACACATGAAACAAAAAATGCATTTTTATTTCTTTTTCTTCAGGTTTCTTACAGTGATTTAAACTACTGAGGCTCAGAGTCACTTTAGAATCATTTTAGAAAAGGAAAAAGAAATAAGCAAAAAGTTAAATACTCAACCTCATGAATCATTGCTTGGGGGCCAAATATATCCACAAGACTGTCACTTAACATCACTATTCCCTTTAATGCTGACTCCTTAGTTTCTTGATTTGCTTTATTCTTCCTGCCATAAACATCCTGAATGATCATCTCATTTCTCGTTGTGAACATAAAATCTGCATGTCTTTTCAAAGTTGTTTAAAAAAAATGCAATTCTGAATCTCGACTTTATGTACAATTGGTGAAGTCTAGGGAAAACATACTTAAACTCAAGATGATCTGTTATTTTCATCCAAAACTTTTCAAATTCCATGGAATCTCCAGAGGCCCCACAGGTCAAAAGACCAGTAAGGGCTAAGTTAATAAATCAGACTCAAGGTAGAAATGCTTTAAAGTAAGGCAATAGCAGTGGGTGGCGACTGGAAGGAGCAGAAGTCAGAGGCAAACTTTGATGAAAACTATTTGATAAAAAAGAAAGAACAAGCCGGGCTCAGTGGCTCAGCCTGTAATCCTGTGCCTTTGGAAGGCTGAGGTGAGTGGATTGCCTGAGCCCGCGGGTTCGAGACCCGCCTGGGCAGCGAGACCTCATCTCTACAATAAATCAAAAAATCAGCCGGGCGTGGTAGCGCATGCCTGTAATTCTGGCAACATGGAAGGCTGAGGCTGAAGGATCGCCGGAGCCCAGCAGGTCGAGGCTGCGGTGGCTGGGAGCGGCCACTGCACTCCAGTCTGGGTGACAGAGTGAGACTCCAACTCAAAAAAAAAAAAAAAAAAAAAAAAAGAACAAGACAGCTTATTGACTATTTGGATGAAGGAAAAAGATAGGAATGGGAAGTCAAAATGATAATACTGCCCTAAAGAGAGGACATGAGAATGACTTTAATTTTAAGCAAGAGTGAAACACACTAGAAAATAGAAAAAAAAGTTGTTTTAACTTCAAAGAGCTGAACTTGTCATTCCTTTGTAAGAGAGCATAGGGTCTTCTTTACTAAAAATCTAGGAGAAATAAAGAATACTGAAGAGTTTTATTAAAAATCCTTACATTGCTGACTTAAGAGCTACATTTAACCAAGACAATACACCTTCCTGGTATTTCCATTCAGACATCTCCTGCTCGTGAGTTTCCGGAATTAAATTATTATGTAATTAACTCATAACTAGATTGTTTAAAAAATGAGTCCAAATGACTTGGTAGGGTTACAGGATTAAGCACTCAACTAGAATTCTTCTAGTGGTAGTCATCACATATAACTATGAAATCAAGGGACCTAATAAAAAGATCATCTAAAGATCCTGATATAGTATTTATTTTCCACACTAGATCTCTATCATCAAAAGTTTAATAAGATCACCAATAACTACAATTGCAAGAACTTTTCTTTAAAAAGGGCATAGCCTTGACTATTTTCGTTTACTTTCTGGAATAGACAAATCCACCTTTGCTGAAATGGGTACTTCTATCAAAATTATGTTTACCCAGGAAAGGAAAAATATAATTTACCTAGGAAAATTCCAAGAGAATACCTCTTGCTTCCAATATCTTCTGTTTGGTCATAATAAAGTGGGAAACATACTCCATTTTTCCCATAGAAGTTTCCAAAATAGTCTTCATTCCAAAATGGGATTACAGCAATCAAAAATCCCACCATCCAGATGCCAATGAGGATGACCAAGGTCTGCCGTTTTCCAGGCCGAATATTACTGAAGGGGAAGACAATGACCAGGAACTTCTCCAAAGTCAAGTAGGTCAGCAACAGGACAGAGACTTCAGTGGACAGCATGGCCAGGAAACCTATGAGACGGCACTGAAGGCTTTCCATCCACAGCAAGGCATACTTCTGATACTGCCCTCGGTATTTTATATCGAAAAAGCCAACAAAGAACAAGTAGACACCCATCAAGCAGTCGGCACCTGTGGGAGAATCGATAATGTGTATGTCAGTAGTCTCCAATATCTCTGTTTTACTTTTCTGGTTACCAGGTCTAGTTCCTTCATCCTGTATAATATGAATGAATGTAGACAACTACCAGAGTACCAAGAAGCCAAGGGACTTCATAATCTGTACTATCTCTAAAATACCACATTATGTCTTTGTTTTATAGCTAAAAAAATGGGAAGGGGACTTATTTCGTGGGAAAGGGCTAGTTTTTAAACAGCAAACATGTATTACTTGCATAGTTAATAAAGGAAATCACTATCTGGGCTTTAGGAGCATGGATGTTATTGTAATTGAAGTTAAACAAGCTTAACTTCATAACCCACAAAACTTTCTCCATAATTCATAATAACGTAACTATTGGTTCTCTGTTACCTCATTTCCAAGACATAATCCCTAAGAGTGGCTCACCATTAAGATCATGCAACCTTTACTGTAATACTATAAGAAAGGGATTGGCAGTAGTGGGATACTGCCAGGGTGGGGGTGGGGGACACAACATCAATAAGGGTACCAGGCAAAGTAGGGGCCAAAGGGAGGCCCAAAGTTTACCTGTACACTGCCCACTTGTATACCTAATCCTGAATTGTACCCCACATCTTTTTTAAAAAAAGAAAAAGATCATGCAATCTAAAACAGAACTAGAAAGAGCCAGAACTTTCATATTTAGAAAAAAAATGTGCCCAGCATATGTAATTCATCTGAAATGCCACTTGTTGAAAAACTGTATATATATATATATATATATATATATATATATACACATGTCTAGTGCATAGCCCACAAAGGCTATCCTAAATTTATTTATATAGAAAACATACTTACAACAAAGGATTTTGATGGACATAGCGTGAGTTGTATTTTCAGCCTTAATGAAAGATCTCATGCCAATTACCAAAAGATTTCCAAAGCAGGTAATGAAAGCTATAACCCAGACAAATATTCTGAGGATATTGTTAGCCAAGAGGTCCTCAAATGAAGAAATGCCGTCAGTCAAGGGCATACATATTCGGACATGGGAAGCATAGGAGCAGTATTGAAAGTTTTTGAAATAACTAAAGTCAAAGGGGAAAAAAAAAGAGTCACTTTACAGCAATAATACAAAACCTACATTTGCAGCCCTACCAGGCTACAGCTCTGTGCTAGGCACGCAGCTTCGCTAGGTTGGTCTATTTCTTTTTGTTTAGTAGCATTTATATCATTAGAGAGTTCTCCATGAAATATTAGGTGGTGTCCTTTTAAAGATGAGGTACCCTAGGGACACAGAAATTCAAGGGCTTGGCTGGGAAGAATCAGGGAGGACATGGAAATTTGAAATCTTAGAGGCTCTATTTTTTTTCTCTGTCACGTTGAATTATTCTCTAGGATGTTATGAAAAGTAGATTATCAATGTTCAATTGCTCTCTAGCAAAAGTCAGGGGCTTGGGTTTGGAATGTAAAGAACTTATTGTGGCTCCACCTGAAACATTCCCGTCTTATCCTGAGTCTTAAACACTGAGATCGACTCACTTTAACTAGCCTCCTCTTCCCTGACCCTGGCCAGAAGGGAAGGTCTCTGAGACTAGGAACATTCAGTTCCACTGAAGCTGGGAGGAGAGGCAGTCGCCTTTTACATGGGTTTCTTACCAGGGTCTGGAAGGGCTTAAAAAATTTCTAGGGGGCAGTACGCATCTGTTTGCAGTCAATGTAGTTATGATCTGATATGGGGAACCTTGAAATGTTGGAACTGGTGAAGCCGTTTGGGTTATTGCCATTCCTATGCCAAACCTAGGTCTTTAGAAATTTCTCTCAAAAAACTCACTCCATCTTCATTCTCTTACTACCCTTTCCGTTCAATTCTCTGTTCTTTTCTCTCAGTCTAATCCATTTTTTTTTGGTCATCTTCCAATTCAGTTTCTAGACCAGCAAGTGAAAGCTTTACTTTGCCACAGCCTCAAAGCCTCCTGTGATCAGGCCCTTGGATGCCAGAGCCCTCACCTCCTTCCCTGCCTCATGTTCCCCACCCAGACCTTACTTCTAATCCTCAGACAAGCCAGGCTCACGTCCTTCTCAGAGCCTTGCTTATGTTTCTCCCTCGGCCTGGAAGATTCTTCTCTGCCGAGATATTTCCAAGGCTGAGTTCTCCCTCATTCAGTTCAGTTCAAATGCCACATCACCCTGACTTACATCTAAACCACCCTAGTCCTTTACCTACCCCTTATCTTTCTTTCCTTATCTTTGTAGCACTTATTAACTATTTATCTGTTTACTTGTTTCCTCTCTGATTTTCAAAGCTAAACGGAAGCTCCAGGGGACATTCTCTCTCTTGTTCATCACTGTGTTTCCAGCGTCTAGAATGGTGCCTGACCCTCGGTAGATACTCAACAAATATTTCTTGGATCTATGACTGGATGATGAGTAGTTTAGTGCTGGGTGTGTCTGATAAAGACATAAGAGGCAATCACTGCCCTCAGGTCACACACGGGTCAGCTTCCTAATAACTAGCATCCGATGACAGGAACTTGACGTTTAACTCTCTTGTTTTCTTCTACTTCTCTGGAGTCCCTGGCACACGTTGGCTTGACCTCTTGGTTGTCTTAAGATTCCATTATGTCCACTGTCTTCAGATAGAGTCATATAGGGTCTCTCAGTGTCTCAGCCCCCCTCCTGCCGTGACCATACTACTGGTTGTCAGCAGAAAGGGCTGAGGTGACGAGGCGGAAGAGTTTCAATCAGTGAAGGAAGCAAGAAGAAGTAGATCACTTAGTAGGATAGAAAGTAAACTAACATGTTTTCTGTCCATTTTTGAGCCCTTCTTGACCTTGACCTGAGGTCTATGTTTAAAACAGCAGCTTCTCCATCAAGTTCTAAAAAGGCTGAATTTTTCGATTTTAAAAAGGCCTCACGTTCTGACTGCAACAAGGAAATGATAGCCTTGTTCAATATTTATCTAATGCGCCACAGAAAAGGAAATGAACATAACCATGTGAATACGCGTCAAACGCCTGGCTTTCAGTGATCACACCTACTGCCCAGACATAAAATGTTCTCCCAAAAGAGCACCTTCACACCAACCATTTTGTCCAGTTGCTGCACCCAACTTGTAATCTTACATGGAATCCTCCCTATTTTTGTGGATAGCAACTGTTAATTTTTGAGATCATGAACACATTGATCACACAATTGATAAAGAAATGATCATGTTATAACACATATATGAACACAACTTATACAGTGCACGTTAGCCAAATATATTTAAGTGACTTATCAAAATACTACTATAAAGATTAATTACCTCCATTTTGTAGTGCACTTAGTAACAGTAACAACACCTGGAATTTATATAGCACCTTTCTTCCTAAGGGCTCAAATCTTAGAGCGACCGACACCGCTCATTCATGTGAGGTGAATTAATGTTTCCAGGTCTCCTGAGTACCATTAAGCCAGTGACTTCATCTTGTGTAATATGTGGCATTCTGGTACCCTGATCTCTTATTGGGCCTCAATTGGATAAACAGCGTGTTTCCAGAGAGAAGGGTCATTCATGTCGGCACATCATAATATTGAACTCTATTTGAACAGGGACCAAAGGTGACAAAATTAAAAAGTTCTCAATAAAAAGACTTTGGTTGCATAAAAACACATTGCAGCGATACATCAGACAGTTGACATGAGAACATTAGAAACATTTCACCAGGTTTCCTTCTCTATTCTGTATACATACATACATGTGAGAAAGATTCCTCATGGGCTGAAACATTCGTGTGTTTATATTTGGAATCTCTATCCTTTTCAGGTCTCTGGAAAATATATACAGTAGGTTTAATGGCTTTAATATTAAACTTTCAAATCAACTTATTCTTTGTCATATCCAAAATATAATGCTTTCAGATCTCATGTTACCAGTTCACATTAGGACGAAAAGTCTACAGTACATGGTCTTGGAAAATGGCCATTTTTCTTTATACCTCCTCTAACTTGGAGCTGATTTTGTCACGTCACATGCAGAATTCCATTCCAATAGGACATGTTCATTCCTGTCTTCTATTGAAAAATGGCAGTAGTGACTTGTGTGACTATGAAACTGGCTCTGTAGTTCAATTTTATCAACAATGCCGTGGGAGTTAGAGGGTTTCATTCAGTAGCTGATGTTTCCAGTTTGAGAGCATCATTAAAGTGAGTTTTGTGAGAATCTGGATTTACATGTAGTCATTTCTTCCTGGCCTGTGTCTTTAGGATAGAAAACCATGGAAGTAGAAAGAGGAGCTCGAATTAAGGACAACTGTTTTCTAAGACAACAGGGAAAGCATTATTCTTTTAATTCCTCCAGGCTCTGTAAAATGACCTTAAAGGGCTGCAAAGTTCACGCCTATATGCTTAGTTTAACCAGAAGTTTCTACAAATGTGGATACTTTGAAGACCTCTTTAGAATAGTGTGAATTAAGGACGGTTCTCAGGAGCAAATGGAGAGAGGACGATTTAAAAACAGACCTTGAACAATTATAATGCTATAAGAAAGGATTGGCAGTTGAGGGAAACTGCTAGGAGAGGGAGGGGCATACCTCATCAACAAGGGTACCTGCATGATCAATGTTTATATACCTAACCCTGAAATGTATCCCACATCTTTATAATAAAAATTAAAAAAAACAGTAAAACATTCCAGTGTCTCTTTAAAAAAATCAATACACTTAAAATATAGAAGGGTGAACATAAAAAGCAATGTAGCATGCAAAAAATAAAAATAAAATAAAAAATAAAAAGACAGAAGTTTTTTGCTTTTAATGTTTATTTTAAAAGATGTCTGATTCTCACTGTTTCTTTTTTAGCTAATCTGAATAAGGATTTCTCAACATGATTTCAAGTTTCCCTTTGCCCAATGAGTCCTTGATCTTTGGAAGTCAGAAATGAAACTTGGGGGAGCTATTATATTATTGAATCCTCACATGGACCCTCTAGCAGGAAACTCCAAGTCCTTTTTAAAGTTTTCTTTCCCCCTCTTTTTTCTTTTGTGGTCTAGCTTTCTCCTTGACTCATCACAGTCTTAGCTTTACATGGTTTGTGTGATTATTTGATTGACAACCTACAGTATCCTACAGAGCAGAGGTGGCCACCTTATCCTGAGTGCCTATGACAGTGCTATGTGTAAGTGGGTGGCCAATAGATGTTTGTGAAATAAATGTGCAAGTAAATCTTGGAAAAAAGAAGATAGGAGAAAAAGAAATAAAAGTATGGAATAAATAGTTATTACTTTGGCTTTTAGAAATGCAGTATATGGTAAGTAAAGGAAATAATCATGCTGTCCACATCCTGAGGTCGTGTTTTTATATTTAAAAATAATGGGTTATTCATATTTTGGGGATTTTTCAGTATTTTGGCTTCTTGAGGATAGGGGCCAAGTCTTTTTCGCCAGTGGAAGCTCACTAATAAGAACCTAAATCTTGTATTAATTTCAAATAGAAAACTACTTAGCAAGAATAAAAATCTATGTTATGGATTAGTCTTTGGAGTTAAATGAAGACATACTTCAGGCTGAGATCAGGTACTAAAATATGCTCTCTGTGTTAAAACAAACAAATTAACTTTAGTCAACAATTGCCATCTGTGGGGAAGGAACCATCAAGTTCAAAGGATAAGAGTTCTTGACTCAATTGAAAATGAATATGGTTGAAATTTAAAAATACTGTACAACATGAATTGTCTGAGTGGTCACATTAGTGGGATAGCTTTTTTCTTTACTTATTGAAAAATAAAAAAAATGCACCGTAGACTAATATTAAGTAGACTCTTTTAGGGGAGGAGGAAAGCCAGCAAGTCTTTCTTAATTTGTTTTTAGTATCAAAACTATTGCAAATGTAATTCTTTGTGAAAATGATTGGATGAGGCTTTTGACATGAACTCAGTTTTCAAGAAGGAGCTATGTGTAGTTTTAAACCCAGAAATGGCCTTCATCCGTGTTCAAGGATAAAATGAGTTGTATTTGTCATTCAGTACGTATTTGATGGTGACAATGATATTCACCACTGTCTGAGGATACATGTGTATGAAATACCCATTTAAAAATAAGTGTGGCTCTAAGTACATCCACTAAAATTATAATCAACATAATTGTAACATTTCACTTACAGAGACTGAAGTTGTTTAAGACTTTCAAACTGGTTCTTGTGGAGATACAAGAGTGGATTAGATGACAGGTTCCTTTTTTAAACATTAGGAGGAAGGGGAAAACAAACATGAAGGTATTATTATTTTGGAAGCTCAAGATGTTGCCATTAAATTTGATTGGGGGAGAAATATAACTTACAGTTTTTGAAGATGCTTCAGGTCTTTAAAAAGGTGGGACGGTAGCTCCATTATCACATTGCTAGATAGATCCCTGTTGATGACAGTGAAAACCCAATGCAATTACATTGGAAATAAATGACAGAGTTATTACTCCTCACAGTCATCACTATCCCACTAGATATAACAGAAAATATGAATCCAATTTAGCCAACCCGATAACAAGGCCATGTGAGTCAGCCAAGTGGATGTGCTTTCCATCACTTACAGACATGTGGCGTTTTGCTCACCCAGTTCCTGTCTGGAATTTCCTCTTACCATCTCTCCAACACATTCCCAACCTGGCTTTAATCTTTATTTAATTAATTTCCCCTGGTTTAGGTACTCTTTGTACACTTCTGTCATTCATGCTTCTGTGATTCCCGCTTGCCTCAAACACACGATCTCTTGTTTATTCAACTAAACTTTTTGAGGTCAAGTCTTGCAGCCTCTATTTATTTTGCATTCCAACTAAGATAATGTTGCCTACTTAGTACTTGCTCAGAGAATCTTGAACGAATAAGCTCACACACTTTTAATTTGTTCTTATACTGTTAATATGTTCTTATACTGTTAATATGTTCTTATACTGTTTTTGTAGAAGAAATTGAGAGGTTAGTGTTAAATAAGGCAGGCCTGTCCTCCAGAAAAATCCACAGGGAATTTATAGAATGTGGGAAACAGATCGTTTAGGAGATCAGAAGAAATCAATGATCTTTAGGAATCTATCATATCCTTCTGAGCCAGACAGGATGTTAAAGATAAATCAGATGACCAATTACCTTCATTAAGAGTCAAACAAAAAATCATATCTACTTTTGATACTCTGGGGCTGCTAATGGATTTGTGGGAGTTATATGTAATTAAGACTTAGCTCTCTCTCTAAAGAAGCTTACATTTAGAGTAACAACTATATTATACAATGAGGAAAGAATGAGACAGGTGCTATTCTAGAAGTACAGAGAAAGCACAGAAGAAGGAATCATCAAACGTGGCCTGGGGTATTAGAAAGTATTTGAAAGAAACTTAGTGGTTTTAGGTGCGACAAAAGAAGAACAATTTCTCAGGTGAGAGGAAAACGCCAGCTGGGGAACAGATGCTTGGAATTCAATGACATCTTTAGGAGTCATCAAGTGAGCCAACGTGGGGGAGAAGCAGAGGATGTGAGCTGGGAAATCCTTGGAAGCAAGATGGAAGGGCCATGAGCATCCTCCAAGGCAGCATTTTTCACAGTCCAGTCTGGGCATTCGAATTCCTGAGGATGCTGATAAGAAGAGCACATTCTGGTACCCACCCCAGATCTGTCACATCAGAATCTCTGGGAGGGAGTCTGGTAATACACATCCCCTGCGATTCTTCTGCTCATTAACATTTGAGAACTGTGTGAAGTACTTTACTAAATGGCAGGCAATAGGGAGTGAGAACATTAAGCAGGGCAGTGGCATAATTTGCTCCAGGTTGTGGGGTGATAATTCTGCCCAGAGCATCTGAGTCAGGCTGAAAAGCCAGAGCAGGGGAGGAGGGAGACCAGGCTGGAGGTTTCCAGAAGGACGAGATGAGAGCCGATGAGGGCTTGAGGGGGACATCGGCAGGGGTTGGGATCTGGCAGAACACAAAGTGTTAAGAGAAAAGTAGAACGCCAAATACCTCCATGTTCTCACTAATAAGTGGTAGCTGAGCTAAGGGTCCGTGAAGGCATATAAAACGGCAGAGGGGACATTGGAGACTCAGAGAGAGGAGGATGGCAGAAGGGCGAGGAATTTGAAAAATTACCTGTCAGGTACAACGTGCACTAATGGGGGTGATGGGTATGCTTCAAGCCCAGATTTCATCACCACTATATCATGTTACCAAAGACCACTTGTACCCCTAAAGCTATTGAAAGAGAGGGAGAGAGACACAGAAGGAGGAGGAGAAGAAGAAGAAGAAGAGGAGGAGGAGGAGGAGGAGGAGGAGGAAGAGGAAGAAGAAGGAGAGGAGGAGGAGGAAGAGGAGGAAGAGGAAGAAGAGGAAGACGAGGAAGAAGAAGAAGAAGAAGAAGAGGAGGAGGAGGAGGAGGAGAAGGAGGAGGAGGAGGAAGGGAAGGAGGGAGAGAGCAGTTGTGAAACCTGGCTACCAGGAGGGATGCTAATAACACCAAGACAGCCAAGTCCAAGTGAAGAAGCTGGCAATGGGGGAAAGGTCCATTGTTTTGTTTTTAACAGGCTGCTTTTGAAATGCTGTTACGACATCTAAGCTATGGTGGGAGATCCTTCCATCTGGAAATTCTGATCTGGTGCTCCAGATGGGAGGAGCACACCTGGGTCACAGCCCAGAAGGGAAGCCACAGGTGTGCATGGACCGGGAGAGCCTGGTAATAGAGCAAGAAGATGATGAACTGAATACCTTGAACATGTCCTTCAAAGTGTTACATAGAAAAATCAAGCACACTCTTTTGGGGGAAAGGGACTTCGGAGGTGTTACATACTTATTCTTCCCCAGGATGTGTCTGTTATCCTGAAGGCACTGTAAAACTACTTAACACTTGTAAACTCAAGACATACAGCCTGGTGCAGTGGTTCATGCCTGTCATACCAGCACTTTGGGAGGCTGAGGCAGGAGGAAAATTTGAGACCAGCCTGAACAACATAGTGAGACCTTGTCTCTACCCCCCCCCAAAATTGCTGAATATAGTGATGTTCACCTATAGTCCCAGCTACTCAGGAGGCTGAGGCAGAAAGATTCCCTGAGCTCAGGAGGTCAAGGCTGTGGTGCCACTGCAGTTCAGCCTATGTGACAGAGTAAGACGTCCAACTAAAAACAAAAAGCATATGATGCCTTATATGTCTTACATGTCTATCAATTCTTGAATTTCTTTTAGTTTTCTGAGGCTAAGTGGATGGCAATGGATTATTACTGGTCTTAAAAGGAGCAAGCTAGCAGCTCTTAAGTGGGATCTATTTTTTAAAATTTATTTTATTTTATTTTTTGGTGAGCCTCTGCCTATGTGAAGGATGGGAGGAGGATTAGGACAATTTTCAAAATGTGAATTCTACACTATTGCTTCTTTAAATTTTTATATAAAATACACCCTGTTTGTTCTGGGCTGCTGCCCACTCCACCCTGCAACCCGTCTACATTCATTCACCAGAGATTGCCCAGAAATGCCCCTGAGAGGATGTCTTTTCTGAGTGAGGTGCCTGTAAGTTTTTCCCATACGGGGAAAATTTTTTTAGTTCTAATGTGTTGCCCTGAACATACTAGGCACTTAATAAACATGTGTGGATTTGATATATGATTGCTCATTAATTAGACTGAATTATCTTAATTATTCACGAATTTTTTTTAGATTACTCTCATTGAGTTATTTTCTCTAGTCCTTTCCAGATTTCAAAACAAGGTATAAAGAATGGGAGAGAGGTTAATTAAGAAATTAATTTCCTGAGCATGCTACTGTACTCCAGCCTGGGCCACAGGGTGAGACCCTGACTCAAAATAAATAAATAAATAAGAATGAAATTTCCATTTTAAGATCTTAATCAACAGGATGGGTTTGCTAACACCACTACTTGTAATATAAGAGACTTATATTTGTTTATATATATATATATATGTCATAATGGTAATATAGCAAATTAAATTTTAACTTCCAATAATACACACTTGTGTGGGGAGCAGTGAATGAATAGTAAGACAAATGCCTTTTTAAAAAAGGCTTCTATTTACAAAACACGCATTTGAACAGAAGAAAGTTACATAAGCTCTTTGACTATTTTTCAACAAGCCTAATCCTTGTTCTAGACACTTGGATTCGCTTCACCTGTTATAGAAGTCATAATTTTTCAAGGGATAATGAGCATCTTTGTTCCTTTCTTCAGTTATAACTAATTAATATCATTTCAGTCAGCCAATTTTCCATTCAGCAAGCATTTATTGAGAAATAACTGTACTCCGGCCATTAGAGAGAAGTGATGCCTATTTTTAAGAAGCTAAGAAAAACCTACTCCCCCAAACACACACATATATATGAAATTGCCCAAAGAAAATAGCCAGGGAAATGACGGTAGGTTCAATCCACATTAAGCCCACTGTCTTATTTGAATGTGCTCTGGTCTTCAGGATAATGTTGGTTTTCCTAATTGATTTTTAATATCCAATAGTCTACAGGATTTTGATTGCTACTAGTGGAAAAGCAGTCTCACTAGTCATTTGAATGTATAATCTTGGAAGAAGCAATCATATTTTCCTAGTAGACGATGCTACTTACAGTTCTTCTAAATTTTTTAATGAAGAAAATGTCTTCTCTGGAACAAAATCAATTTGATTTCTAGGCAGAAACCTGTAAGACATGGCGAGAATCAGCATGTGGGTTTGCGTCTGCTGTAATAATCAGTTCTCACTGGGAAATGCCACTTATCCACGTGAAATTGAATAAGTCTCCTCTGAAGACTGGAAACTAAGGCAGGAGTTTCTCACCAAGGACATCCCCACGAAGTGCTGTCACGAGCAATTTGATGTGCTGAGTGTGGTCTATCATGATGCACTTTGTTTGCAACTGATTATTTTTGAAAATGTCTCTAATTTTCCTTTTCCATGTTTTTTTCCCAATCAACCATGCAATCAACAAACATTACTAAGTGCTTACTATATGTGGAAAACTGTAATTAAAACAAACGAAAACACTGTGTTTTGAAGTTTATCAGCACACATGCACTGATGACCAATCCATCTGCCTTCCCGCCCCCATAAAATACATAATCAGCAATCAGAATCACCAGTCAGAATCTTTGGCCAATCAGAATACATTAACTGTTTTTTCTTTCAGAATGAAATTACTATTATTATTTTTCTTTAGGAAGAGAGAACTCAAAGATAAGAGTGATGGGCAGTAACAGCTAATCACTGCACAGCTAACTACTTTCACATACACTATTTCATTTCATTGGTGTTAGGAAATCGGAAATTTCTGGAACCAGTTCAGCTGAGAAATGATGACTGCCCTCAGAAAAAAGAAAACTGATGAAGACCTGGATGACAGGCAACCTAACTTGAGACTTAGACCCAACACCCATCCAAATCCGTAAATCAATGTATACATTTTCAAGTATTAGTGTCAGACCAAGCCTGTAGACAAAACACTACTTTAAGATTCGTTGTCCATGTGTACTTCTAATTTCCAAATCCATAGGGTTTCCTCTCATTTACTGAAGTCTATTGTATACTTACAGCACTGTGAGTGAATCGCACGACAGAAAGGTGGAATTCGTAAGATACTTTATTTGATTGCCTTCCAGATCCCTAAAATCATGGAAGAAACACATTTTTAATATTTTTTGTACAAATCGTATGTTCAGAGATAATTTTGTTGAGATAGCAGTTCTGAACTTTATTTTTACTTCATTCCAATTTTTACTATGCTTTCCTCTTAATTATTTCAGGACTGAGTAAAATTAATATTATGCTTCTTTTCTCCTTTCTATTCATGTGAGAACTTAATACAGTCGAGAGAAGGAGCACCCTAACATTTGGTGAATATTTTTTCTGTGCTGAATACCATGCCATTAATTATAGTATTGCCCAACCTGTCATAAGCTACCATCTATTGGGCTTTTATGGAGTCCATGTACATACCTAAAACAATACTCCTGCAAGGCTGGTATTATTACCCTCCTCCCCCAATTAAAATAAGAAAACTTTGAGACTCTCGAAGATTCACTGTTCTTCTGGTAACATCACCAGCAAGTAAGTGATAGAACTGACCAGACCCAGCTAAGCTGGGATCTAAAGCCTAGCATTTAACCACTGTGTTTATGGCATCATCGGTTATTATATCCTCACATTCCCTCCAACCTCAGGAAGATATTTTTGTCTCTGTGTTGCTGAAGGAGTATCTCTGGCCAAAGTTACCATGCACATACTGAACGCCAGAGTCCGGATACAACCCTGCTCTGTGCAATGCCAAAGGTCTTTCTACCATGCCTCCATGACACTAGTGCCAAGAGCAGCACTGATCAGTGTGTGTGTGGGGGGCAAGAGGGGGTGGGCATTGACGCAGCCTGGAACTTGCTAGAATTGCAGATTCTTGCCCCAGCCTACTGAATCAAAAACTCTAGGGCTGAGGTCTCTGTTATCTTTGCAAGTCCTCCTGTCGTTTATGACGCACAGGAAGCACTGGTGGGGAGACTGTACTCGTCCAGGTGAGTCCTCGGGACACTGGCATCCCACATATTGGCAACACCCTCTGGAACACTCTGTCATTCTCACCCCAAGCAGTGCGGGGGAATAAGAAAATGTCAACATTTCTGCCAAGTCTCCTAACTTCTCTTTCTTATCAGCTTCCTACAATTTTCCCCAAATGTGACATTAGCTGTTTTTCTGCTTCCGAACTTTTCTCATGGTCACACTATCATCAATCCCTTTTGCCATTTCCTTTTAAATCCTGCTTTGAAACCATCTTGGAGATTTGTGTAGGAACTTGATGTTTTTTTTCACTCAATGGACTGTGATTCAAAATAATAAACACTGTATTCTCTTAAAAGTCCAAATATCGTTAAATAGAATGGGAAGTGTATTTTTCATGTTCTCACAATATAATACTTCGGAGCTGTGAGAGCAATTGTCCAACTCGATAGCAAATGATGGAGGAGGGGAAGCCACCAGGACAGGTTTTCACCTTTTAAGTGAGAGCAATTCAAGTCTGATTTCCCAGCTTTTTCTGTACTCTGCATTTAAGGGCCCTGTTTTGTTTGCGATCAGGCTATCTTGTCAACTGCATTTTCATTGGGTGTCTATTTTTTTTCCCCAAGTGTTTGTGAGATTCTACAGTGAAAATGAGTATCCCAGAAACCAGGGCTCTGATGCTGGCTCTTGATCTCTTCCATGTGGTTAAGGATGCTTATCTGGGAAGGGAGAGCGCTTGGGGACCTGATGTTTTTCTGCTAGCTTTACTCTTTCATGTTTGTTTCCCACTGCGTATACTTATTTGTTTAGTTTCTAAGTATTTTCTTTTCACCTATTCTTAATGAGTTTTACTCTCATGGTTTTCAGATAATGACACGCTTCTATGAGATCTCTGTAGCCTTAAAGACCTTTTGAGGCTGGGTGTGGTGACTCACGCCCATAATCCCAGCATTTTGGGAGGCCAAGGCAGCAGGAGTGCTTGAGCCCAGGTGTCTGAGACCAGCCTAGGCAATATGGTGAGACTCTTGGTGAGTGTCTCTACATAAATAGTACATACATAATATGTATACAGTGAGTGTCTCTACACAAAAATAAAAACATGAGCTGGGCATGGTGGCACATGCCTGTAGTCCCAGCTATGAGTAGGGAGGCTAAGACAGGAGGATCGCTTGAGCCCAGGAAGTTAAGACTGTGGAGAGCTAAGATGATGTCACGGCACTCCAGCCTGGGCACCAGAGTGAGACCCTGACTCAGAAGCAAAAAACGTCTTTTGATAACAGATATATAGAGAAATACAAACAAAAGTCAGTAAATACACACACCACCACATAGAAGTGTTGTAATTAGAAGTTTTGGGGTGTTAGTTCAGGGAAGATCGAAAGCGGAGGTACTAAAATGTTATCACCTTATGGGTACTGAGTTCCTCAACTTGGCTGAGAAGAGTTGTGGGGGTGGTACAATCAGTATTTCCACAGGACCCAGAAATCAATGGTTTTGACAACCCTGGTTGTTGCAGGATACCATTGTTGAAAGTGTAAGCGGCAGGGAATGGTGGTGAAGCCAGGGTGCAAATTAATAAGTTAAGCAGGTATTGGCTAAAAACTAACAAGGAGTGAAAATAGTTTAGCACACACATCTAAGAAAGTCTTAAATGTGGTACATATACACAATGGAATATTACGCAGACATAAAGAAGAGCAGAATCATGAACTTTGCAGCAACCTGGATGGACTTAGAGTCTGGAATACTGCTTGATCTTTCACAGAAACAAAGAACTGAGTATCACATGTTCTCACTCTTAAGTGAGCCTTGAACAACTATCGTAATACTATAAGAAAATGATTGACAGTAGCTGGAAATTGTGGGGGGCGGGAGGTGGGTGGAGAGGTGGGATTAGCAGTAGTGGGAATCTGCCTGGGGAAGGGGGGCACATGTCATCAACAAGGGTACCTGCACAATGAATATTTGCCTACCTAACCCTGAATTGTACCCCACAATTTTAAAGTAAAAAATTTAAAATAAATGTAAAAAGTCTTATTAGTTACCTATCATGTGCTGGTCATTGTCCTAATGCTGGGGTTGACAGGTTTATACCCCTCAGAACTTATAAAATGGTACGGGAGAGATAAGCCAGCAACCCAACGATTATATGATGACAGAGCTTTGAGACAGGCATGAGATATAGACAATGGGTGGTGTGGTTGAGTTTTGTAGGTGATGAAATGGGATTACAAAGGCAGCCACTGAAACTAGTTGATGTGTCAGGAACGGCTTCCCAGAAGTGAGGTTTAAATTGACTTTTGAAGGAAATGTTGGAGTTAGCTACAAGAATAAGGGGGCAAAAATTTCCAAGTTCTAACACTGGTACGCGCTTATGGCACCGGTTATAGGAGAAGTAGTTTGATATGTAAAGAAGGGAGAAGCCTGTGCAAGAGGGACAGGGAAATAGATTAGAGGGGGTGAGGGATGAAAAATGAGGAACCTGGGTGCTCAAGGGGGAAGGTTGAACTTTGTCCCCTTACCTTGGGAACCCTCAAAACATTTTTAAACTGGGAAGTAATATGATCGGGTTTTGGTTTTGGAAAGAAGTCATAGATGGACTATTATGTCGCCCTGAATTAACTTTATGGTTAGCTTCCTTAATCTGAGCAAGTAAATTAAATCCTGAGTCACTACTCACATCCAGTTGAGTTGAGGCATTTGGGTACACAGCTTCTGGGGAAGATCTTCTAAGTAGTTATTAATCATAGACCTTTACACAGAGAAAATATTAATGGAGACAGAATGGTATGCCACTTTCAGGACAGTATTTTTATTACTCTACAATTTGGAAAATTGCATACCAAAAATCAATATTTTAGGATGAAGAGTATATACATAACTAACTACTTCAAAATAATCTTTAAATATGGGCATGGCAAGGATTAGAGGGCAGATGCTGTCAAAGAAACTACACACAAGTAAGTATGATATATATTCTAAGAATAAAAGTTGTACAGTTTAATTTTATAAGATGAAACAAAAGTGTATATTGGGTAATAACTTTGAAGTTCATGGTAATTTTTCTTGTAAACTTCACATTTGTCATAATTTCCAGCACCATACACCCAAAGTTTCTCCTTAAGGGGGTCATTAATCGTTTCTAATATAAAGGGCCACATTGGAAACCACATTACATCTGAGAAGTGACAGTAATGGGAATTGGGGGGAGGAAAACAACTTATGAACATGTTAAGCTACACGATTAATTAATGATATTGTGGTCCCTTTTGACAAATGGAAAAATAATGATGTCATATGATCAACTGTAAAGGAACATAATAATCCCCTGATAAATCATTCCAGTGTATTAATAGACAGTGAACATATAATTGTGAGAACAGCTGTCTTGGTAGGACAAAGATTTTGGAATTTTTAGTGACTCTTGCTGGGCAAAGGCACATTTTCCTCGGTTAAAAATGGAGTTGGAGCTTAACTCCTTGGAGATTCCAAGAGATATAAATGTATTCATAGTTAGGATATAAAACTGAATACTATCTTTGGTCAACCACTACTAATAAAAACATGCCGTAGGCCTAAAAGGAAATTTAAGAAGATCCAAATAAGCCTATTTTAGTAGGCTTAAAATATACATTATGATCTGGTTGGCTGTTACCTTTGAGGCATGGCCAGTCTGTAGCAACAGAAACGGCAGTTGGAAATACAGGAGAGGTTTTGACTAATAAAAATTTTAGTGGGCTTGATTTTTTCAAAGTTCTTTTTGTAAGCCAGTGTTAGATGTCATTGCAATTTACAGACAAATGTATTGAAAGGTTGATGAATACTTACAGGAAAAACAAGGAATTTAATCCAGTAAACAACCGCTGTGAAATTCTGGTTATTGGGTTGTCATCTAGAATTCTGACAAAACATTTTCCAGTGTTAGAGACATTTGTGAAATAAAGCCAGGAAAAAATCAAAAGGCCCATGATGATCCTGCCTTCTCAATATCTGATCTACTCTGAGTGTCCTTCCTACTTGGCTCAGCTATTTCTTCCCTGAGACATTTTCCTTCACCCACTGGCTGGAGTGACTCTTCTCTCCAAATTCCAACATTTCCATCCCAACCCTTATCAAGTCAGATCCTGACTCTTTGCTTTCTCCCCATCCCCACTATCCAACTCCCCTAGACTTAAAGACCTAGGAATGTCCTTCACCTCTGGATACCTGGGTCCAGCACAAGCTGCACGTATTGAATGAATATTAACCGAGTGAAGAATGAATAAAAATAATGAAAATAAAATTCTTAGGAACTCACAGATGATTCTTTGGTCTCTCAGTGTTTAAATGATGTATTGAGGGGACACATAACACCGATAAGGGAAACCACACTTTGCCCGTATGATGACCACTATGTACCTAACCCTAAATTGTACCCCACATTTCTAAAATTAAAAAATAATAGGGTAAAAATTGGCATACTTCAAAAAATCAAATTTTAAAATTGTCTTTTTGAGCCCAAATCACTTGGACATAACAGATAGAATCCCCTGGAAGTCCAAGAGAGAACAATAGGCTTATTTGATATG
Organism: Cephalopachus bancanus; assembly: GCA_027257055.1. Classification (NCBI taxonomy): domain Eukaryota; kingdom Metazoa; phylum Chordata; class Mammalia; order Primates; family Tarsiidae; genus Cephalopachus; species Cephalopachus bancanus. The sequence goes on from JAPVLO010000233.1 coordinate 927,476, forward strand.
GTACAATTGTGCAGGTAGCCCTGGCAAGCAACAACTGGTGTCTAGCTCTCTTTGTGTTATGTTTGTATAAATATGTTATTTCTATGGATTCCAAACTTACATACGATTTTTAAAATTCTGAAATGTCTTGGTATTATATGTTATGAGCCATAATTTCAGTTACTATGTTAACTTATTGTATGCCACAGAAATAACCAAATTTCTTTGTCAATGGCATCTTTAATCATGATTACTCTAAATACTAAAAAATAAATGATGTATTTAATAAAGTCTGTACAAACGAATGAATGAATGTCACACCATTCATAAGGAGCTTTATGTGTGAAAGACTGAACATATTTGTATATTCAAACCACTGCTTTTAACTGATTATGATACTGTCATAGAAGAAATTAGGCGAAGGGGAAACAGGCCGCTTTTCTTCTTGTTGCCTGTGAGACATGTAGCATTTCCTTTGACTCACAGGAGGTCTGTCAGCTTAGGATTGGAGAAAGGAAGCCACATTGAGTATCTACTGTATGCCAAGAGTTCTACATGGGGCAGTGTATACCTTTTATCTGATTTAATCTTCACAAAGTCCCTCTTAAAAAGAAATGATAAGTTACAGATGAATTACAGAGGCCAAGAAAGATTAAGAAAGTTGTCTGGAAGATTAAGCCCGGGGCCAGGCACATATAAGGGTCTAGATGAAACTGAAGCTCTGGGCTTTTCCACTAAACCAGGCCAAGCTACAGAAAATGGGCAAATGACACAGAGAGCCTTCTAACTGCCCTTGGTTTATTTTCCTGATGAAACACAGACATCTGATAGGAGATTCCTTGGCATGGAGTTGATGGCTTAGTGGAGAAAATGGTGAAATACCATGAGTTACCATATTCAGACTTTTCTCTGAACGCTCTAAAAATCAGAACAAAGTCTTCCCTTGCATCCTTTCTAGGTCAGTGGTTTTCAAGAGTGCCAGTATTCCTCCCAGCAGACATTCAACAATGTCTACAGACATTTTTGGTTGTCACAACTCTTCGGCATGTACTACTGGCATCTACTGAGTAGAGGCCACAGATGGTGCTTGACATCCTGAAATGCACAGGTCATACTCTTCCCTCCCACTACTCCACACTCCTCCCCGAACCAAGAATTATGTGGGGCCAAAAGGTCAATGGTGCCGAAGTTGAGGAATCCTGTTTTTGGTGAACACGGAATGGACAGGTGGCGTAACACACCTACCATAGAGCTCAGAAGGCCACCTGGAATAGCACGGCCAGCTTTCTCATCACACAACCACCACTTGACATGCCATTGTCTGAATTGCTTGGGTAAAGTGCCCCAGATTGTGTGACAACCAGAAAAATAAGTACAAAAAATAAGTGACATCAGTAAGCAGAAACTCTCTGAGTACTGTCATATATCATTAAGACCATGATTCTCTACGAGGGGAATGAAAGCTTGAGTACTTACAGCCAGGTTAGCTGATGTAAGTCTTTGAAGACTCCAGGTCTGAGAGTTGTAATGCAGTTGTGGTTGAGATATCTACAAATAGCATGGGTGAGTTAATTAGGCAAACTCAACACTCTATTTTAGTCACATGTAATTAGAATATAAGTCCCTGATGATAATTATGAACTTGGACATCTGCTTCTGAAAGCACTCTTCTGGTTGAGAAGAGGGAGGAAAAAAGAAGCAATGGACGGCCAGGAGGTACAGATAACCACTAGTCATATGTGCAGCACTGGGGCTGGAGCAAGGAAAGTGGCCAGAAATAATGTTTTGGGTTATTCCATTATATTAGCATATAAAAACTGTGCGGGAATTTTTTGCTTTTAATCTGTTTGGTCACATTCTTAGTAGACTAGCATTTTAAAATACCAAAGTTTAGAAAAAAATAATAAAATGCTAAAATATTGTGGAAGTGCCTCAAGCTGGAGAGGATAAGGTGAAGGAGAACCTTTATATGTTTTCTGGAAAAGTAGGAATCTTTTAATAGTTCTTTCAGTGTAAAAATGAATCCAAGTTCTTTGTGATAACCCATTCCCCTACGATCAATCAAGTCTTGAGAAAGTACCATTCTACACTTTTAGTCTTTACTTAAAATTATACCCATAATAAAATGATAAAGAATTTACTCACAATATTTGCAGATTGTGTAAGCCCCAAAATGCTTTCCTGGATATGTGTCTAATGCAGTTATGCTGAAGATATCTGACAGAATAAGATAGAAGAGTCAGGTGATTATGGTTCATGGACTTCATGAGGTTGGAAAATGGACTCACCATTTTCTTTCCCTGAAGACAATTGTGAAATTGGCTTACAAAGTGCACCATTCTATTCTCATGTTGTGTCCTTTTTTCATATCAGTGGGATGGCTATGAACTAGCCAGTGCATGCAGTTCTCATAGTACCAGTGAAGTGAGATTTAGGCATCGCTGATTCGTTCCACTGAACTCCAAGGTGTGATGTGTTTGGGGAAGGATTTAATATTGTTTTTGCAAACTGCAATGGTGGCAACTCTCCTGTCCTGACAGGCAGGAGTTGTCGGCCCTGTGAGACTAGCTGGAAGGTCATTGCTGAGCTTTCTTGTTCGTTCAGCACAGAGATGCACCTTTAACTCTTCATTTCTCTTCCTTGTTTGGTTCCCCATAAATGAAGGAGCGGCAAGTTTTAATTCTTTTCTATTTCAAGATGCAAAGTGAGAAGCACAAGATGACGTAGTAAGGTGCTCAGCATCCCAAAGGGCATCGGTAGTTGAACTGAGGCAAGTACGCCAAGTTCAACTCTCAGGACTGGGATGTACTTGACCTCTGAAGCAACTTAACAGCACAGTATGGATCCAGTAATGGCACTGTCGGGACAATTTTCATTTTCTGTCTTCATTATGCAATGGGAGGTTAGCCCTGAATGTCTATTTTCTAAGGGCTGTCGAGGCAGGTAACAGCTACACAAGTAATAACGAGTTATTGCATTGTCTTTTGAAAGGCTTCCGTTTCTCTTATTTGGATTTGAATTAATTTCTAAAATATCATACCACACTGTCTTCACTGTTATGATACTCTACAGCAAAACTATTGGTAGAACACATGCTCATTTAGCATCCGGCTACTTTGAATTTTGTTATATCACAATCATTTCCTAGTGGCTCCTCTTAATCTTTTCCTTTGGGTCACAAATTTGTTACAGGAATGTCAGAATACTGACTCCCTCAGACCTTATGGTAGCCAGTTAAAACCAAGATCAATTTCCAGCTGTCAGCAAACCCCATCTCTTACCCCAAGTACTGTACAAATGTTGCCATTTTCTCTAGGAAATTTCCACATTTCTATGTGGAAAAAGTTGGTACTACAGAGAGCATGCATTACATCTGCGATGATAACACAAATCATCCATTCTGATCCTGCAAACTACACTTGAAACGCAGTGTCACCTTGTACTGTCCTAACCCCCGTGCCCTGCACCATGTGTTTGGAAAAAGGCCTCTCAGTGCCACATAAATTCTGCCTTTGGTTTAAGGTTCTGCTATGACTATGACAAACACACAGATCAGTATCTACTTTAGCATTTTCAGAGCCCTTGAATGGATGTAATGAAAGGGAATATGGTGAATTACATTACAGCAGCAAACGAAAATAGAAAAAGAGCATAATACTCTAATGTAGACCTACTGAAATTCCCCTTCAGTATAAAATTCACTACCTAACTAGTGCTGCTATTTACATTTTATTCAAGGTGATTAATTCAAAAGTGCAATGCACATTTTACCTACATGTGGTCACATCTTGAAGAGATGAGTGTCTCTGCAAGTTGTGAATTTGGTCTCGTGCTTTTGCTTATAAGTCAAAGGAAAGAAAGAGTAAACCCAACGATCTGCATGACTCATCGGATGTGTACAATCAATTTCTCTTCACTAACATCAATGAAGGCTCAAACTCAAATAATAAAGAACTTCTCATCTTCTATATACAGAGGGTACCAAAAATATATACACATTTTAAGAAAAAAAACTATTAAAATTGTAATACTCAGAACAATTATCATGATACTATAAGAAAGGGATTGGCAGTAGTGGGAAACTGTCAGGGGAAGGGGGGGCAGTAAGGGAGCACACTTCATCAGTAAGGGTACCTGATCTCAAACCAGGTGACATGGGGACCCAAGTGAGGCCCAAACTTTATCTGTACAATGACCATTTGTATGCCAATCTCTGAATTGTACCCCATATCCTTAAAATAAAAATTCAAAAAATACAATAAAATAAAATTATAATACTTCATATATACCAATAACAAAAAATGAATACAAGTCACGTTTGACTTCTGTGATTACAAGTGGTGCTCAGAGTGGTTACCATCAGGGTCCAGACACTTCTGATTATGGCGAACATCTCTTAGCATCGCTTAAAATGTGTATACATTCTTTTGGTGCCCCTGGTGGTTGACTGGCTGCTGCTCCATAGAGAACTAGAGCCCTAAGTCTCATGTCTCAGACGTAGGCTGCTGACTTCAGCTCCATCCTCCAGTATCTTTGCAGAAGAGTAGTTTAAAGAATGTGAGGGGAAATTTGGAAGCATGACAATTTGGCAAGCAATGTCCTCTTCTTATTCAGAGCTGAGACATGAGCCCGTTGAATATACTTTACACTGGATGACTTTTCTAAGAATAACTTACTGGTTCATGAATTCCTGCTGTTTCAGCTGTCAGGACTTTTCAAGCAGAAACGCCAGGAATTTATGTACCTGAAACTAAAGCAAATACGTGCTTTAATGACATACATGTTTATAGGCTATTTTAAAATGTGACATTTTGTATTCAAGAGCCAGACAGACGTCTTGAATTACATTTTGTTGCCAATGATCGCATTGAACAAGAACCCAGATTAAGAAGGGATTCCTCCTAACTTATATAAGGTCGATGCTACAAGGAGGAAAACTGCTGTTGGTTTCTATAGCAGCAGTGATAAAGTATCATAGTCAATCCCATAAATTGTGTTTTATTCCTCTGAAAGTTCATCTGAAACTGCTTTTCCCCCCTCAAAGTTAGAAAGGCCTGACATTTGAAAAGATTATTAAAATGAATAAACTGATCAATGGTGGAAGTGTTCAGATCTGTTGAGCAACACTTATTTATATGGCAATTAAATTTGGTTTTGATTTAGAAGTATGTTTTTCCGGATGCCTAAATGACCTCAATTCCACTGTGAATATCTAGAGCATCTCAGACTGGAGTCTAACTTGACACTGAATTTGGGGGTCTCGTAGAATATTTCCCAATACAACTTAAAGATGCAAAGTAACTTTATTAGCTCAATACAGTCTAAACTACAGATGTGTGCATGTCTGTTCTCTGCTTCAATAGAATAAACTCCAGATACTTTAGTTGGCATTCAATGTCCTTACAATCATGATCAATGACCTCTCTAGTATATGTTCCAACATTTCCTATGGGAATCCTTCCTTTGAACAACCTGCCTGTTTACTCTCTTCTCAACATCTTTTGAATGTTTCTGCTTATGTTTCTTTTTTCTTTCTGCTTAAAACACTTCCTACCCTCGTCTTAGTCCTACCTGTTAGTCCTACCCATCTTTCATTTTAAAAAAAAGTTTGTAGTAGAGACGAGATCTTGCTATGTTGCTCAGGCTGATCTTGAACTCCTGCACTCAAGCAATACACCTGCCTCAGCCTCCCAAAGTGCTGGGCTTACAGGTGTGAGCCACTGCACCCGGCTGCCATCATTCATTTGACAAACATTTGTTGCTACTCACTGGGTCCTTCCTATGTATGCTGCGACATATGCTAGGGTGGGCCAGGAGAGAACCAGGAGACCACCAAACTCAGGACGGCATGGTGGTAAGTGAGTAGTCCCTTCAAAACTCAAAGACAAAAGTGAGGGTTTTATGTAAATGGAATTATAGTTGACCCAAGTCATGCTGAAAAGATGAGATCAGTAAAAGCCCAAACTTTGTCATCATGCAATATACCCATGTAACACTCCTGCACACGTACCCCTTGAATCTAAAATTTAAAAAAAGGTTTAAAACCTTGGGATAGCAGACCCTAGCTTTAGAGTTGCAATTCCCAAATCCTGATGGGATACAAAATAGGGTCAGGAAGAGAAATCAAGAACCGACTGCAGAGTAAGCAACTAGAAAATATACTTGTAATTTTTAAACTGAATTCTACTTTTAGATTCAAAGAAAATAACTTAAAAAATGATCATCATAATAAAAGCTCAGACAGTAAGAAATAGTATGGGAAATAAAAATGTATTTCTAGTTGTATTGTAGAAGCAAGAAAATGTTAAGAAGAAGTCTAAACTTGCCTCCTTGGACCTGTTTTATAATGTTGTGAGATAATATAACAGAGACAACTGTTCATTTCTCAACTCCTGGTTTGTTCCTATATTCTCAAAGAAGACGATCTCAGAACTAAGGCAAACAGAAAGGCTACCGGGCAGGGGCAGTGAACGCCCAAGATGGTAGAATGCGTTATTCAAAATAAGTTAAAGCCTGGACAATTTCTTTCAGAAATTGAGAAATACCAAAAATAAGAACATCAAATCATGACCAATAGCTGAGGAATCTGAAGAAAGAATGAGTAGCTGGAAAGTTAAAGATAGCAAATGAACTTTCAAGTTCTCAAAAAAGGGAAGAAGTAGGTGTCACATGCTATAGTTGGATGAGCTCAATGCTAGTCCAGGGAAGAGCATTGAACGTGCTATTATGAAGCTCCTTTGTGAACAGGGCAGTTCATGAGAAACAGGGCATGTCAGACCAACTTTATTTTCTTCTTTGAAAGATTGACCAAGAAAAACTGTGTGGTAGGCATTGTTATGTCTATTGGGCATTGATCAAGTGGTTTTATGATGTTTTCAAAGGCAAACTAAAGAATGATACACATCCTTATCTGAAGGATGTTACCGAAGGAAAACTGAAAGACAATTTGCTGCTGTCCTCTTCAGAATTTTACTCTGTGATCTGAATACAGATGACTCATCTTATTTGAAGATGATAGAAATCTAGGTGGAATAATGAATATGGTGTACAATACACAAAGATACGGTCTGGTAAGAAAAGCTGACTCTAACAGTGTGAAACGGACTAAGGATACATTAAAGGACCCACAACTACTTCTCAAATGCTAAGTGCACAAGTACAGGATGGAACACACATTGCTTAGCAGTAACAGACACAGTGTGGGGTTTGGCATTGTAGAGGCAAGATCACTAGGGGTTAAGGGTATCAAGTAGTCACTAGAAGAGTGACTACCACCAAAATCTTAGGACACACATACCGTTCAGAAGGAAAGGGATGCTAATTCTTGCCTATTTGCCCCAGTTATATCATGGAGATAATTATATTTATTCTAGATACCACACGTTAAGGTAAATGTAGACAAGCATATGCGGATTAATATGGCCAGAATGATAACTGATTTGAAACCATGCATGTCCTCTGGTCAAGAATTTAAGGAGCTAACAGATGCTTGGAGAAGATTTGTGGTTGGATAGAGGGTGACTACAGCTAGCTTGAGATGTCTGTAGACTTATGTCTACAGACTGATTGAATGGGTTCTGAATAGTCTTCTAGTAAATCTAAGAATGACGGGGCACTTATGAGGTATTGTGGGTAGTAGTAATGTGGACAAAATTTATTTATTTATTTTTTATTTTTTCAGTTGGAGTCTCACTCAGTCACCCAGACTGGAGTGCAGTGGCCGCTCCCAGCCACCGCAGCCTCGACCTGCTGGGCTCCGGCCATCCTTCCGCCTCAGCCTTCCAAGTAGCCGGAATTACAGGCGCGCACTACCACGCCCAGATAATTTTTTGATTTACTGTAGAGATGAGGTCTCGCTGCCCAGGCGGGTTTCGAACCTGCGGGCTCAGGCAATCCACTCACCTCAGCCTCCCAAAGGCGCGGGATTACAGTTTGAGCCACCGAGCCCGGCTTGGACAAAATTTATTAGTGGATTGTTTGAAATTCTATTTCCCCAACACCTCCTAATCATCTTTCTTGGTTTATTTTTCTCTATAGCCCTAATTGCCAGCTAAAAAATTGCATACTTAAAATTTTATTTACTGACTATCTTTCTCTATTGAAAATTAAGCTCCATGAGGAGAGGGCTTTTCATATATGTTGTTTACTGCTGTATCCTTGGTGTCTGGCATCTTGTAAATGTCAATAAATACTTGGCGGAAGAGTGAATAAACATGGGTTTTGCTAACCTTCTGCTCTCCTGCTATTTACTACCAAGAGTAGTAGAGGCCCATCTGGTTTCTTCCTTCTCCTGATACATTTTTCTGGGAATGGTTTGGTTTTTGCCCCATTGGTTATTTGAGCTGTTCTATGCAGGATTGGAAAGAAAATGAATGTTAAGAGTAGACAGACAGGAGGGACAAGAGGTGGGACTAGGGTTGGGGGAGGCTTTTGGGAAAGAGTCATAGGAAGCCACAGACTAATGTGAGCAATGGGATGGAGAAGAATGGAGATTTGAGGAAGAACTGCTGAGCTTCTGAGTCGCTTTAGGGTATTTGAAGAGTGCTTGTAAAGCAGCAGTCACCAACCTTTTGGGCATCAGGGACCGGTTTTGTGGAAGACGGTTTTTCCATGGATGGAGGGTTTGGGGGAGGATAGTGGAATGTGTAGTCAAACCTCACTGCTAAGTTAATTTGTATTTGCAGCCATTCCCCAGTGCTAGCATCATCACCTGAGCTCCACCTCAGATCATCAGGCATTAGATTCTCATAAGGAGTGCACACCTTGACCTCTCGCGTGCCCAGCTCACAATGGAATTTATGCTCCTGTGAGAATCTAATGCTACTGCTGCTGATCTGACAGCAGGTGGAGCTCAGGCGGTCATGCCAGTGAGGGGAGCGACTGTAAATACAGATGAAGCTTCACCGGCTCACCTGCTGTTCATCTCCTGCTGTGCAATCTGATTCCTAAGAGGCAGTGGAGTGGCGCCAGTTCATGGTCGTGGGGTTGGGGACCCCTATTGTAAAGAACTTGAGTTACTTTCAAATCCAAGTTTAGCTTCTGTGTGGCTTCGCTGACAGTATCAAGATTCTAAGATGAGACCAGCGGGGAAGCTCCCAAAGGAGCGTTGTCAGAAGATCTGGGTTTGAGGTCAAGCTTTAACATTTGTCAGCTGGCTGACTTTGGGCAAAGAACCTTCCTTCTCCAAGAGTGGTTTCCTCATTCCTGAGAGGGAGGGGATAGTGTCTGCCTCACCTCACAAACTTTGAGGACCAAAGCCAAAATGAAAATCCTAACTATTGGAAATCTGTATAAACTTTAAAAAGTGGTATGTGAATGTAAGGAATTGTTTTTTTATTCCCCTGTTATGTTATCTCAGATATGACAGACACTTAGTGAATGTTTATAGGTGAGAGTCTCATACTCTCTCTTCTCTTAGTTTCTGGGAGAATTCTACCACCTAGAAGGCATCAAATGCAGCTAGGATGGAGAGAACCCTTGCTGGGTGATATTCAGGTCATGATGTAGTGCCTAATTTTCCTCAGACTAAGTAGAATTAAACATTTACTTGAAGAAGTTGTCAACTGCTCTTGGCAATGAAAGTTAATTTCTATTTTTTTCCTAGGAAAATTTGGGATCTGAATGATCAAAGTGCTCCCATATCCTTCCCTTCAGTGAGCTAGCAGCTATTACCAGAGAGAAGCATTTGCATAGGACAGAGCCACGGATCAGAAGATTAGGAAAAGACTGCCAGGAAGTCTCATTTTAACTCTTCTGCTTGATCCTGGAGTGACCCCTCTGCCTCTCCAGAAGTCAGCTTCCCCCAGATTAGGGGGCAAAAGTATAAACGGGAATTCTACCTGGGACAGGGCAGTACGTATTAGTAGAAATTCAGTTAAATGTTAGAAGGGGCTGGGCATGGTGGCTCATGCCTATAATCCCAGCACTTTGGGAGGCTGAAGCAGGAGGACTATTTGAGTCCAGGAGTTCAAGACCAGCCTAGGCAGCACAGCAAGACCTCATCTCTACAAAAAAATTAAAAAATTAACCAAGCGTGGTGGCACACACCTGTAGTTCCAGCCACTTAGGAGGCTGAGGAGGAAGGATGGCCGTGGTGAGCCGTGATTGTGCCACTGGACTCTAGCCTGGGTGATGGAGTGAGACTCCTGACTCACAAAAAGAAAAAATGCTAGAACCAATTTCTGTCCATCTTGAGGTTTCTCATTAGGGTAAAGCAAGCACTACCTTGGACACCAGAAGATGTGATTTCTGATTCTGGCTCTTCCACTAACTAGTTATACATCTTAGGTGAGTCATTTAACCATTGCAGACTTTAGTTTCTAGTGTATAATGAGAAGACTTAATGAGAAATTCTTAAGACTTCTATGACTCTAGACGATAGTCTTTTACCTGCTACACTAAAACAAGATGTTTTTCCATTCTTTCTGCTAGTAGTATTTTATTTTTCCTCCCTTAAGCATTGTTCAGGACAATACTGATTCATAGAACGAACATGTTGTGATTTTAAGAATCTCCAGGAAGACTAGAAGCAGTGTGGTGAGGACTGAGAAATTCCTCTCTAGAAGAGTCTGGACACGCAGAACCAATGTGTAGTAGCTACTCCAGTGTGACAATGAAAACATGACTACGTGCTTTAGGCTGAAGCAGCAGGTCTGACTCTAGTTGGAATTTACAGAAACGATCATTAAACCCAAGTATAGCTAAGCACGTATGTTCACACAGGATTCTTCCTAGTAGACTTTCTTCAATGACTTCCTTTCTTTATTTTTTTTCTTTTGAGTAGGAGTCTCACTCTATCACCCAGTCTGGAGCACAGTGGCATGATCATGGCCACCATAGCCTCAACCTGCTGGGCTCAGGGGATCCTTCCACCTCAGTCTTCCAAGTAGCTGGAACCACAGATGTGTGTCACCAAGCCCAGCTAATTTTTTGATTTATTGTAGAGATGAGGTCTCACCAAGTTGCCCAGGCTGGTCTTGAACCCCGGACTCAGACAATTCTCCCAGCTCTGCCTCCCAAAGTCCTGGGATTACAGGAGTGAGTCACCACCCCTGGCCAAAGTCCTTTCTCTTTTTAAGTTTCGTGCATTTGATGAATACTTTATCTGGGAAACTGTGGGTTTTGTTTTCCTTAAGAGATCTCAGAGACTCTGTACTTGAATTCAGCAGCATGGAATCCTTGATGGCATTTCAAATCAGCTGTGTTTGTCTAGTATCAGCCAAGATTCAGATCATTTTTATTTCTGGGTTTTGATGAATTTTGCATTTCTAGAAACTTTCTCCTCTCAGCCGTATGTTGAAGGAGACAAACAATAAGATGATGGCACGTCCAAGGAGACTTACAGCTTGTACAGTGTAGTGTTATCTTGCTGGTCATCTTGGCAGGTGCATCCCCTCCGGGCCTCCAGGATGACTGGGCCACAGGGACTGACCAACACTAATCCACTTTATAAAAGGCTAATACATGTACCTGCATATTCTGATTTATTGATCTGAATAGAAAGTATCCCATGCCGCTGATGGGAATGTTCTTATTCCCTATTCAATGCAATGCTTCAAATATGTTTTATTTATTTATTTATTTATTTGAGTTGGAGTCTCACTCGGTCGCCCAGACTGGAGTGCAGTGGCCACTCCCGGCCACCGCAGCCTCGCCTGCTGGGCTCCGGCGATCCTTCCGCCTCAGCCTTCCGAGTAGCTGGAATTACAGGCATGCGCTAACACACCTGGCTGATTTTTTGATTTATTGTAGAGATGAGGTCTCACTGCCCAGGCGGGTCTCGAACCCGCGGGCTCAGGCAATCCACTCACCTCAGCCTCCCAAAGGCGCGGGATTACAGGCTGAGCCACCGAGCCTGGCTTCAAATACATTAATATGAAAAAGTCAGGACTTCATCATCACAAGGTTGCTTGGTGAGTAGAGAATCAAAACAAAGGCATGCAGATAGTATTAAGAGAAAGTTTATGACAATCGTGGTGGAGATTAATGATGCATCTCTGTCCTCCAACAGAGACCATCTCCTGGGATTTTATTTCCCAACTTTTTTGGATGATGTCGGGAGCACGCTGGCCTCTTCTTTTTTACTGAATACCATCTCTTATCTGCTGACCACAATATTGACATTTCCTTTCCTCAAATATGCTAATATCACCGAATGATTGCACTGCTTCTGTGTTTTTACTCCTAATACCCTGGGAGACAGTCTGTATCCTATCATAATGTGTTTAAATCCTTTAAAGATCTAATCTTGTCTATGCTGTTTCTCTTTTTCCAAGTTGAAAAGTACATCTAGTGCCTCTGAACATGCAATGTCATTTTTCCAAATAACCTTGAGGAAAAGCATGCAACTATGTATTTTCCTAGTGCGATGTTTTTTTTTTAAATCTCAACTCTCGGTTTCCTCTCTGAAAAAGTTTAAACAAAATCAGTTTAGCTACTTTAAATTCTAATATGGAATGATAACATACTTTCAAATGCATTAATTTCTAATCTTAGTTACATGTGGAAACATAAATTTTAATGGTAAAGATAATGAACTGGATTTTCCATTTTATTTTTAGGTCAAAAACATCTTAAACAAAACATCACATGGATTTTCCCATAAATACAGTATTAATGACTACTTACATCTTTTTAAGTTTTGTGTATTTGATGAAAACTTTATCTGAAAGACTGTGGATTTTGTTTTTCTTGAGAGACCTAAAATAACATATAAAACAAACTTCATTATGGATTTTTATGGGCAACCAAACTCTTCCCTAGAAACCGCATGCTTAGGAAGAGAATTTTTGAGAAGTTCTGCGGTGCTTGGCACACATTTGAACATGACAGTGACTAAAAATTTTTAATGGGAAAATGAAAAGCAAGATGAAAGTAGTTTGCAAAGACAAAGTATAGGCAGTTAGTATAGTAGCCTGGAGGGTCTATGGTGATTTAACATTAAAAAAAAAACCTGGATAAGTTAACAAAACACAACAAACAAAACCAAAAAACAACCAAAGATCCTAACCAACTCATTTATACTCAAATGACGTCACTAAAACTTCTTGAGTGTTTTAAGAACTTCATGTACAGTACAGAAAGTTTGCTCTCTGTGGCAAAGTTCATTTCCTAGAGCTTTTATATTTTTCCATTCTTGGATAAATTACCAACATTAAAACAGAAAGATGAGTGTGCTTGCTTTTTTTTTTTTAACATTTCAGCACAGGCACATTAATAATAATACATAAGCCAGAAAGTAATTGCAAATAAGAACTCTAGACCATAGACGTTTGTGATCACTGGGATAATTTAACATACGGCATTTAAAAGATTTTTTTCCCTGGATGGGAAACCTGCAGAATTCTCTGATGACGGGTAGTTTTAAACAGAATTTCTATCATTTTGTAAATATACAAGCAGCCCAATCAGGTGTGCATGTGACTTTAGGGACAATTGTCACCAAGCATCAAGTTCTACTCACAGTAACGTCACATTCCTGGAAATCATCGGCACAGACTTTAAGTTGGCATTGATACATTCCAGTTCTCTCTCCTTGCAGTCACAGCGTTGTGGATACTGGTTTAGAACTAGGAGGACCAAAAATAAAATAAAATAAAATAAAATAAGATCTCACTAGCTTAAAAAATTCATTTCTTTAATCATGACTTTATCTATAATAACTGACATTGTTCTCTTTGCATTGAATATATACAATTGTATCTGTTGAATGAACATATCCAGCCCATAATAAAAGCAAATAAGAATTAAGCTCTCGCCGGGTTTGGTGGCTCAGCCTGTAATGCTGTGCCTTTGGGAGGCTGAGGTGAGTGGATTGCCTGAGCCCGCGGGTTCGAGACCTGGGCAGGCGAGACCTCATCTCTACAATAAAATAAAATAAAAATTAGCCAAGCGAGGTAGTGCATGCCTGTAATTCCGGCTACTCGGAAGGCTGAGGTGGAAGGAGCCCAGCAGGTTGAGGCTGCGGTGGCCGGGAGCGGCCACTGCACTCCAGTCTGGGTGACAGAGTGAGATTCCGACTCAAAAAAAAAAAAAAGAAGAATTAAGCTCTCATCAAATATAGACTAATGAGGTTTCTAGCAGTCATTTCAGAGGTGTTTAACAAATGATTAGAAACTATGGAAATGTTAAATAGCATAAAGTCATGTGGTGAAACAAGATTAAGCGTTCCTCGATTGTATGTGTGTGTGTGTGTGTGTGTGTGTGTGTGTTGTGTGTGTGTGTGTGAGAGAGAGAGAGAGAGAGAGAGAGAGAGAGAGAGAGAGAGAGAGAGAGACAGAGGGAGAGAGAGAGGGAGGAGGAAGAGAGGGAAGGAGAGAAAGAGAGCCCAAGCAAATATTACTGAAGTCTTTGGTTTTTCTACTGAACTTGACAGTTATTTTCAAATTTTTATTTTAATAGTTATTTTAATGTAAATTCAAGTTCTTTCCAGTTGCCTTATTTCTTTTAGATCACTTTTATCCAAAAAAGCATTTCTAAAATGAATTTCACTGGATTTTGGTAGTAAAGCCCACTCGTATTGGGTACCAACTTCATGCAAAAGATGCTGTTATTGTGTTTTGCTGATCTTGTTCCCCTGCCCATTCCGTTAACCTCCTGTCCTTCCCTCCATCCAAGGACTTCAAAGCCCGTCTCAATTGTCATCCTCTCAGGACTCTTCTCTTTCTCCCTCCCTGGTAGAGCCATCATTCTTCCACTGGGTTTTCCCATTCCCTTGTGCAAACATTATTTCTCCCTTACAGTTCTAATATTGTACCGTTGCTGCTTGGGCAAAGAGCTGTCTTTATGCTACCTACAAGGTATTTGTGGGTTGGAACCACATTTCAGTCATCTTTATGTTCTCAGTGCCTCACACGGGGGCTGGAAAGTGGTTGAGGCTCAAAAACTTTCTTGAAGAAAGTGATTAAGGTGAAAAGAGTCTTACTATTTGTCATCCTTATTCAATTCTTATATATCAGTGCCATCTTTGATTAATAACATAAAAATAGTGTGAATGGATATTGCCACTTTTTTTCTTTCTCTCTTTCCAGTCCCGCAGGCAGACAGCAGACTGGTTAGCCAGTGAGACACATTGCACCTAAATTGAAATTCTGAAGGGAATCGATCCTATGGCCTACATAAATCCATGGGCCGCAAATCATGTTCTTTGCAGAGAAAGTTGATGCTGTCTTTGAACCAATATGACTTACGGCACTCCTGTGTTAAGGCCACAATGTCAGCATTTCCATGGACTGTGCCAAGTATGGTCGTCCATCCGCTGGTGTCACCTGTGAAATGGTGATTGACATGTGTCAGTTATTCTAGAAATCAAATACCATATTACAAAACAGAAGTCTAAAAATGTAATCATGAAATTAAATATTTGTTTAAGTAATAGAATGACTGATGTTTTATTTTATTTTAAATTTATTTTATTTTGAAGATGGGGGTACAATTCAGGATTAGGTATACAAGTGGCCATCGTACAGGTACATTTGGACCTCCCTCTGGTTCCTATTTCACCTGGTTTGAGATCAGGTGCCCTTATTGATGTTGTGTGTTTCCCTCCCCCTCTCCTGGCGGTTTCCAGCTATTGACAATCCCTTTCTTATTATATTATGGTAAATGTTCAGGATCTGCTTATGAATGAGAGCATGTGGTATTCAGTTCTTTGTTTCTGTGATAAATCACTGAGTATTATAGACTCTAAATCCATCCAAGTTGCTGCAAAGTCCATAGTTTTGTTCTTCTTTATGGCTGTGTAATACTCCATCATGCATATGTACCACATTAAAAAAAATCCAATCCAGTTTCCATGTTGTTGGCTCCATGCTTTTGCTACTGAAAATAGTGCTGCAACAAACGTGTGTGCAAGTCAGAATGACTGATATTTTAAATACATACATAGTAAGGGGAAAAAGACAAGACAAACATCTGTGGGAGTTCCCTCTTTTACAATAACAAGTGTATGAATCACAAAACATATGGTGCAAATATATAATTGTTTTATTATTTGTTCGCTTGTTTATTTATTTACTTATTTTTGAGTTGGAGTCTTACCTGTCGCCCAGGGTGGAGTGCAGGGGCATGCTCACGGCCACCGCAGCCTCAACATGCTGGGCTCAGGCCATCCTTCAGCTTCAGCCTTCCAAGTAGCTGAAACTACAGGCACGTGCCACCACGCCCAGCTAATTTTTTGATTTATTGTAGAGACGAGGTGTTGCATGTTGCCCAGGCTGGTCCCCAATCCCTGGACTCAGGTAATCCTCTCGCCTTGGCCTCCCAAAGTGCTGGGATTACATGCTTTAGCCACCTCACCCAGTATAATTATTTTATGTAAATATAAATGTCTCGAGAAACCTTGCCTATTTCTAGTACTGACATTTTAGGTCCTTGACCCTAATTCTGAGGACCTCAGAAGAAAATATCTGAATTGTATTTTTATCAGGTGAACACTATTGCATAAGTACACGTAGATACATACTTGATAGATGTATTGAGTCAGATAAAATTAATGTCATACGACCTTTTCCAATAAAGCAGAAACAAAGTTATTTTTAATAAAGGCTTTTGAGCCTTGTTGAGAGAAATAACAGCCCAGGCTGGAGTGCATTGGTACAATCACTTCTCGCCACAGCTTTGAACTCCTGGGCTCAGGAGATCCTTCTGCCTCAGCCTCCTGAGTAGTTGGGACTACAGGCATGCACCAACAGGCCCAGCTCATATTTTTTATTTTTCGTAGAGATGAGGTCTTGCTATGTTGCCGAGGCTGGTTTCAAACTCCTGGACTCAAGCAATCCTCCTGTCATAGCCTCCCAAAGTGCTAGGAGCACAGGTGTGAGCCACCATGCCCAGCCTCAATTTGTCGTATGTTAATGTCAATTTGCATATGTCAATTTGTCATATGTGAATATGATCTGCTTCTTTGCCAAATTTGCTTCTCTTTTTTGTGATGTCATCTATTTTTAAAAGGAGGTCTAATTTTGAAGTATTATTACTTTACCATATGGTATTGAAAACTATAAGATATACATTATAATGTATAATATTGCGGTTCATACAAATAGAGAAGTAATTGTAAATAATTGCCCACAGTATCCTTTGATCCTGGAATCTTTAATTTATCTCTCTTTCTTATTAATACCCTCAATGATTTGACTACGATGCTCCTTCATATAATTATAAAGATTTGGGCTCAGAACACCCTTGTGAGCAGATAAGCATTCATAGTCTTTGATTCCCACGCAGCCAACAAGGAAGGCTGAGAATTTTAGTAACTTGCCCATTGGCATTCAGAAAGCACTGGTTGAGTGCCTACTGTGTACTCTAGTGTTCTGGGCTCTGATAGCTACAACACAAATACGACTCAGGCATCTTCTCAAGGAGTTCCTGTCTAGGAAGAGAAATACGGTGAAAAGATAAGCCAGCCTACTTTGTGAGGTTATACAGATACACCCAGGATGCTGTGGTAGCAGAGAGAAACTATATCCATCCTACCCTGGGGATAAAGCGTCAGGGTGGCCAGGGAAGCTCTCCTGGAGGAAAAGACACCGGAACTGGACCCTAAGGGTTGAGTAGGAGTGATCCACAGGAAGTGTTAGCAGAGGCTGCTTCCGTCAGAGGGAAGCATGCCTGAGTACCCAGGGGCGGGAGAGTGGATGCTGGAGTTTGGTGCCTGGCATTCCTGGACTTTGCTGCTGCACTTTGATGGCTAGCTGGGAAGTGCCCAAGAGAGGTAGCTCTGTGTGGCAGAAAACTCACAGATGCTTTCAGATTCAGATCAGGATTCTAGTGTCTATTCTGGGACTAACTAGACCTGTCAGTCTCCCTTGGCATCTGTTTCCCCCAGAGAAAAAGAGAGAGGTTAGATTAGTCAAAATATACAGACTGAACACATGGACCTAAAGTTGGCCCTTAAGGCCTCATGTGACCTGGCCTCTGCTCACCCTTCAGCCTCTACTAATATCCTAGTTTACTCAGCTCAAAGCGCCACTGGATTTCCTGTCCCTCAAATACATCACAACATTCAGCCTCAGGGCTTTTGCATTTGTTGTCTCCTTTGCCTGGAATTCTATTCCTCTAGGATATTTTATACTTTGTTTCTTTTTTTTTCATTTTGTTCTTAACGAAAATGTCATCATCTTGAAAAGGTTTTTTTTTTCTGGTTATATCCTTAAAGTTTCCCTCCCTTCGAGTTAGTTTCTATCTCGTCATCCTGTTTCATTTTCACACTTTGAGATTTATTTATTTACGGACAGTTTGTCATCCTCTTAGTTCATATTGGTGGTGTGAGCTCCACAAGGTCAAGACTCTTATCTCTCTTGAGTGCACTGTGTCCCAGTGATTTGGAGAGTTCCTGACACAAAGTGGGCACTCGGTATTGTCCTGTTCAGTCAATTAATTCTCTAGATAGGCTCTCGCACACTTAATTAGCATTCTTTCAGCTGAACCAAATTACCAGCCACAAGCAGTCATAGGAAGCCCCACAAAATTAAAATATGAGTCTCCAAGTAGATTTTAACATAATTTCAATTTAAAAAAAATTTTTTGTTGTTTTTAGGCCGGGCTCGGTGGCTCAGCCTGTAATCTCAGCATTTTGGGAGGTCGAGGTGAGTGGATTGCCTGAGCCCGTGGGTTCGTGACACACCCGGGCAACTTGGCGAGACCTCATCTCTACAATAAATAAAAAATTAGCCAGGTGTGGTAGTGCACGCCTGTAGTTCTGGCTACTTGGAAGGCTGAGGTGGAAGGATCACCGGAGCCTGGTAGGTTGAAGCTGCGGTGGCCAAGAGGCATACCACTGCCCTCCAGCCTAGGTGACAGTGTGAGACTCCAGCTAAAAAAAAAAATTTTGTTTTTAAAAAGATGAGTCAAGTGCAGTAGTGAGAAGGGAGGAAAGAGTAAAATAAGAAGACTGATCTGTAACTGACTGTGAACAATCAATTGAGATAACTCACTACCTTCAGACCAGGTTAATTTCAATTTTTATAAAATATAACATTTTATAATACCGTATTGCTGATTTAAGTAACCTACCTATATGAAAATTCAGGTCACGTTCACAAATAAATTGGGGAGTGATTATTTGCTTTACAAAGGAGTTCAAAACAATACAAAGGATGACCAAAACAGGTCTAGAAATTTAGATGAAAGAGAAATTCTTTCGATTTGGAGAGTGCTTTCCTGAAAATAAAAAGACATGTTTTTAAGTTGGCTAGTAGAAGGTGTCCCTAAAGAACACTGAAATCTGCTCTCCTAGTTCATAACAATCCTTACCTGACCGACCCATAGTTTTGGGGAGTTCACAAATCGGGGCATGCATGGGGTGCGAAGGGAAAACACTCACCACAGTTCTCTTCATCCGCGCCATTCCCACAGTCATCCTCACCATCGCAGTGAAAAGCTCGGGGTAAGCACTTGGTAAGATTCCCACAGGGAAAATATCCTTTGTGGCACGAAGACGTGACTGTACCAGCATCAGTCAGTGCAAAATCTGTGGAAAAGAGGGGACCAAAATCTTATGCCAGAGAAACAAAGTGTTCAGAGTGTCAAATTCTGTGTCCCACTTAATTCTCACAAAAGTCCTGTGAGTTAAGTTAGTCTGGCATTATTCTTGGTCCACAATTTCTTTGAATAATATTCTGAATGATGACATTTTAAATGGGCATGATCATACCTAGCACCAACTATACCAAGAATGGACAGAAACTTCATTTTGAATTCACTTCTACAAGGTAAGAGTGAAAAAAACTTAAAAGTGTTTTCCTACTTTTGTATGAAAACAGAGTCATATACTTTTGGAAAAAATAAAGGTAGAACCGTGAGCTAATAGGGTCAAACACATAGACTGACTGACTTATTAATTTTTTAGAAGAAAGATCTGAGATGATATAGTAAAAATGCATATGCAAAAAGACAGTTTAAGTGTGAGTTAGAGAGAAATCCAGAACAACTTTAGAACAAGGGGAGACAATACCAAGCAATAATATCTAATATTTATTGGGTTAACTGTGTGGCACACACTTTACACAGTGGTTACCTTAGTTAATCCTTCAACCAACCTATGGTAGGAATGATATTCTCCCTAATGTTTTGGGATTAGGGAAGTTAAATATCTCGCCTGCAGTTGTTCATCTGGAAAGTGACACAGGGTGAATTTTAATTGTCCCTCTGACCCCAGAGGTCCACTCTTAACCACTGTGCTATGATGACATCAATTGAACTAGGAACCTGCATTTCAAGGAGGATATGTCTACTATGAGGACTGCTTTAAGACAATCTTATGCAGGGAACATACAGGAAGACCAATGAGAGTTGAATAACTGCTGGGTTGACTAAGAGAGTAAAGAAAAGAAATGCAATTAACATTTACAAAAGTATATCTGTGGATAGGATGACCAAAACAATTCTAGAAATTTAGATGTAAGAGACATTCTTTCAATTTAGAGAGAATACTTTCCTGAAAATAAAGAGACATGTTTGTAAATTGGCTGGTAATATTATGGAGGTCATGTATTTTTTTTAAAGAAGTTCAAGTTGAAACATCACAGAAATTGATTTAAAGAAAGTGTGGACACAGAAATAGCTATAGTTATTATATTGTAAGGCTATAATAATCAAAATAGCCTGGTATTGGTACAAGAACAGGCATATAGACCAGTGGAACAGGACAGAGACTCTGGAAGCAAAATCGCAGTTTCTCAACCAACTCATCTTTGACAAAGCCTCCACCAACTACCACTGCAGAGAGGAGATTCTGTTTAGTAATGACTCTGGGAAAACTGGTTGATCACATGCAGAAGATTGAAACAAGACCTCTATCTGTTACCACACACACAAATCAGCTCCAAATGGATCAAAAACCTAAATATAAAACCCCAAGCTTTAAGAATCTTAGGAAATACAAGAGACATCCCTATGGAAAATGGATTAGACAACCAATTCCTGATCAAAACCCCAAAAGCCCAAGCCATAAGAGATAAGATAGACAAGTAAGACCTCATCAAACTGAAAAGATTCTGCAAAGCAAAAAAAACCAAGCCAAACCAAACCAAAAAAACCATCAAGAGAGTGGCGAGACAGCCCATCGAATTGGAAAAAATATTTGCCAACTGTTGTATATCTCACAAAGGCCTAACATCCAAGAGCTACAAGGAACTCAAACATGCCAAAAGGGAAAAAGCAGAGTCCTATTAAAAAGTGGGCAAAAGATATGAACAGACACTTCTCAAAAGAAGACATACGAGCAGCCAACAGATGTGAAAAAATGCTCAGCCTCACTAATCATCACGGAAATGCAAATCAAAACCACACTGAAACACCACCAACTCCAGTCAGGATGGCCATCGTGAATAACTCAAAAAACAACAGATGCTGGAGAGGATGCGGGAAAAAGGGACACTTCTACACGGTTGATGGGAGTGTAAACTAGTACAACCTCTGTGGAAAACAGAGTGGCGATTTCTAAGATCTAAAAATCAACCTTCCATAAGACTCAGCAATCACCCTTCTAAGAATATATCTAGAGGAATCAAATCATTCTGCAGAAAAGATACCTGCACCCGTATGTGTATTGCAGCGCCATTCACAATAGCAAAAACATGGAACCAATTGTGCTGACATGGATAAAAAAAGTGATACGTATACATGATACAATATAATACAGCCATAAAGAAGGACACAATTATGAACTTTGCAGCAACTTGGATGGATTTGTACGATGACCACTTTTGTGCCTAGTCCTGAGTTGTTCCCGACATCTTTAAAGTCAAAAAAAGGAGAGAGAAATGGCCATCGTTCATTATGACTTGTTGAAGGCAGCCAGGGATGGTGGCACCGTAACCAGGAATTTTCCTAGGTGGGTGCAGAGACTTTTTTTTTTTTTTTGAGTTGGAGTCTCACTCTGTTGCCCAGACTGGAGTGCAGTGACCACTCCCGGCCACCGCAGCATCGACCTGCTGGGCTCCGGCAATCCTTCCGCCTCAGCCTTCCAAGCAGCTGGAACTACAGACGCACGCTACCACGCCCGGCTAATTTTTGATTTATTGTAGAGATGTGGTCTCGCCAAGTTGCCCAGGTGGGTCTTGAACCCGCGGGCTCAGGCAATCCACTCACCTCAGCCTCCCAAATCGCAGGATTACAGGCTGAGCCACCGAGCTCAGCTACAGAGTTTTTAAAAAAAATGTAGCAGAAGGATAGGGAACACATCTTTCTGCAGCATCATCTACTTTGTGCTGGGCATTTCCTAGTTACTTGATTTAATGTTAACCACAACCCGGTACGACTAGTATTATTATCTCCGAATAAAGATGAGGCCGTGACTGAGGATGTGAGGCACTTTCACTCTGGTTCTTGGGAAAATGCCCTCGAGAGGTCTGAGCCCTCCAAGTAAATGCTGCCTTGGGGAAACCTTCTTCCCCTTAGACCCCTCAGGAGTTCCCGCTAGAGTTGGTAAACCCTGTTGGCCCTCATTAACAAAGGCCGCCATTTGTCCAAGGGCAGGAGTGGGAGCTGAGGCCCTAAAGCTGTTTCTGAGTTACAAATGGACTTTGAGCTTTTAGTGATGTCATTGGAGAGGATGAGCGGATGACCTGAGCTTGAGTGGTTTAGTCTTGATAACCCTGGAGGGCCCAGAAGGAGCATAAAATCAGAGCATCTGACCTGGGGTGGTGGTGCACACTCTGAGAGGCCGCTGCTGCACCCTTTGGGCCTTCTCTGGCCAAGGGGGAATGTCTGCAGCATGGCTTTGGGATGCTTCTCTACTAGCTGGGTTTTATGCTTACAAAGCAAACAATTATTTCTCTGCTGTTGCTGCAGGGGTGGGTGAAAGCTTTACTCTTGGGACTAGGCAGAAGACCAGTCAAGTCTGTGACTATTTTGGGAAGATTTGCAGCTGCCTGGTGCCCACCGGGCTGGCCTATTGAGCTGTTCAGGCAGGATGGGAGCATTGACTCAGAGACTTCAAATCGCTGGACTTCTTGCTTGTGAAGATTCCTATCGAAGGCGGATTTATAAAAACGAGTCAGCCTCCTGTGCTTAGAGCGGGAATGAGTGAGAATCAGTAGGGTTTTGTGGAGTGGTTGGGGAAAACCTAAAGATAAAACCCCTCACACACTCACAACCCCTCACATACCCACTCACACCCCCACACCCACACTGCCTCACACATCCAAACACGCTTCACACCCACACACCCCTCACGACCCACTCTCAAGACTGTCACATACCCACTCACACCCACACACCCCTCAGAAATGGACTTATACCTACACATCTTCGCATCCACACATTCACACACAACCACACTCCCCTCACACACCCACGCATACCCACTCACTCTCTCCACACACTCACACTCCCCACACCCACATGCACCAGCACGCACACCCCACACACCCAGATCCGCACAGCCACACACACTGACACTCACACCCACATCCATTGCTGTTCTATCTTGCTCACTTGGAAAGGGGTCATGCGTCCCTCCCTTGATTTCACGATCAACTTGGTGAGTCCCATGGCATGGGACCCCCTGCTGAAACACCATTGTTAGCTACACTGCACTCTGGAGACCATCAGACCTGGATGAGAATTCTTGCTGCTACTTCCTAGCTACTTTAAACTCTTCTTTAAACTCTTTAAACTCCCGTTTCCTCAGACCTGAATGAGAATTCTTGCTGCTACTTCCTAGCTACTTTAAACTCCTCTTTAAACTCTTTAAACTCCCGTTTCCTCACACTCAAAACAAAATTAATGACAGTGTCTCCCTTGTGAGTGTGTGTGTTTTGAGGACCAGACAAGCTAATGCTTGTGGTGTGCTGAGAGCGCCAAGGTTCCCCTGGGCTAATGTCAGCACACAGGCCATGTCCAGGCCAGGGAAGAAAACAACTTTAAGGAGCGAGCCCTCTGCAAAATGCAAACTTGTCGCACCTTAAAGAGCTCTTGATTTTTTATGTGACTTCTCCGACAGAAATAAAAGGGACTATAATAAAAACTTTCCCCACGTCATCATGTTATTTTGTCTTAAAAGCCATATGACATCTATGGTTTTTATTTCAAGTGGCCTCAGATCTCTCTTGGAAGCTGAAAGAGAGCTGTGAATGAAAAAAGAACAAAGAAATCAATGTCCTTACCACCCCCAAACAATGCTTTCCTAATATTTAGAAGAAGTGATTAAGCGTGTGATGAGAGATAATTTCGAGACAGAAAGCTGAGGCCACATGAGATCTTTTGAAGGTGGCATGTTGTGTTTCCTTCTGGGGACACCAGCTGTGAGTTCTTTGAGGGCTGGACCCAACTAATTGCCCCATCTCACAGTTGCAGACTCACTGGGAGACAAAGGCAGACAATGTTCACCTACAAGGTGGGGGCTCAAGACTATTTTCCTTTCCCTAGAAAAAAGTTTGAGCTTCTTCTAGCAAATACAGACAAAAGAAGGGGTGGAGGAGGACTGACCATGCATGACTCATAATTTTTCCACCCCAGAGTCGCATCTTCCTGAAAACATTTTAAAATATAAATTTTATGTGGAATGAAAATAAATAAAATATATTCCCTATCCATGACTCTTTTCCCTAATTCCCTATTGTCTAACTTAGTATCTTACTGGGTGCTTACATTTTTTTTTCTTTTTGTAGCAATGGAATATCACTATGTTGCCCAGACTGGTCTTGAATTCCTGGCCTCAAGTCATCCTCCTGCCTTGGTCCCCCAAAGTGCTGGAATTTCAGGCACCAGCCACTGTGCCCCGCCATCAAGAAATTAAAACAAACAAACAAACAAACAAACAAACATATGAATGAATGAGTTATTGATGAATAAAAAAGGAAGTGAATTTAGCCTGATTTAGGCTTCCTAAAGAGTCAGGCTTATGCTGTTATTCTGGTAACAAAAATATTGTTTCGTCTTCCATGCACTTCATTTATCATTCTGCTCTGCCATTACAACATTTAAAAAAATAAGAGTTCCCGCTGTATTTGGTACCTACTGAAAAAAGCATCACGAGCCGTCTGTAGAAAGCATATTTTGCTGTCTATTTTTCCTGCCATCTGTGGAAGTGGAAAGAGACAGTTTTTACTGGAGCTTGGGGATTATAAAAACAGGGGATGATTACATCACAGCAATGTGGCTTGCTTCTGTGCAGCTTCTGTGGGACCCCAGCCAAACACAGCTGGGGGGAGGTTTGAACATATGAAAGAGAATTGCTTGGTCATAGTCCTTCTTCTCTCTTCTGGTCAATATTCTGGACGTGTCTGTGCCAAGGGATTTGAAAATGACTTTTGGGATAGCTTTCTAAAGCCAACCGGACTGCTGCCCAAGGGTGTTTTTTGCTGCCCATCAACATTTTCCCTGGCTGATGGGGAAACAACAGGTGAGAATGATCTTTCAGGTCCTCAGTTTAAGAATCGATGGAAATAGACAAGTCCTTCTGCTTTCTCTGGTTCTTTGCCTATGCCAACCCTATGCGAAACTGAAGAGAGCCTGTATCCTCTCAGCCTGGTGTTCTGGCTGAGACTCTCTTGACTTTAATGCCAGAGATGATGGTCTGGGGACACACAGAGGCCATTTCCCAGCATGCACCACTCCTAGTGATGTTCAACCCAATTTAGATTGCATTGTTACCAAGGAAGACGGTGGAGCTGGAAAGCCACTGTAGACATCATAGATGAAACCTGTGCCATTTTCTTTAAAGAGCAGCACCAGAAGAAACATTCATTTGACATCTGGAACATGTTAACTGAGTGCCTACCATGTGCCAGGTTTTGTTGTCAATCAACAAAGCTGACGTTGTTCTCTCCTGTCTGGAACTCAGGTGCTGGGATGTCTGAGGGCACCGGCAGCGCCATTCTGGGCATCTCCAATGAGAAGCAAAGGTTAAGCCAGCTCCATCACTGAGCCCACCTGCCAGAAGCTGCCTTACTTCTGGGAAGGGTCTGAATTTCACTCAAAGCTCATCTTTGTGGGGTAGATGATATACTGCTTGTTTGAAGAAAATCAGAAGTCTCTTTTTCTTTTTCTTTTCTTTTTTTTGAGTCAGGATCTCACTCTACTGCCCAGGCTAGAGTGCAGTGGCACCATCATAGCTCACCATAGCCTCAACCTTCTGGGTTCAGGCAATCCTCCCATTTCAGTCTGAGCTGCCCAAGTAGCTGGAACTATAGGCATACCCACCACACCCAACTCTGTTTTTAAAAAATTGTAGCAACAAGGTCTTGTCAAGTTGCCCAGGCTGGTCTTGAGCTCCTAAGCTCAAGCAATTTTCTTGCATCAGCCTCCCAAAGTACTGGGATTATAGGCTTGAGCCACCATGCTTGGCCTGGAAAGGCTTTCTTAAAACACTTCTATATTAAGATGGGTGGAGAAAATTTGGCCTCTTGGTGGCTGTTTTTTTTAAACTTGGAAATCTCCTGCTTTTATGCTACTGTTTGGTCCTTCTTGCCCTGATAGTATGGGTTGGCCACGTTAATCATTATATTCAGGATTTGATTCAGTTTCATTCTCACGGTTACCCTATCTCTTCTCATTTCAAAGATTCCAGCCTTAACTAAATTTCTCTAAGCCTTTATTTTTTGTCATATTCTTCTGGAACGAACCAACCACCTCATACTGGTGAAAGTCCCTCAGGCCCTACTCATAGATCTTTTGCAGAAAATATTACCTCATATCCGTTTTCAGATGATTACCCAATGTTTAGGCAGACATATTTGGTAAAATGATGCTTAACTTTGTGGAATAGAGTGTAGGCTCAATACATCTTGATTTAAATTGGAAAAAAAAAAGAGAATTTCAAGTTGCCATCATCGTCCTTACCAGGGATGGATTTCAGTCCTCCATCCCTCTTTCCTGGATGCCTTTATGGGGGTCACAAACTGAATGCCGTGGCCCTTGATGAGTTAAAAGGGATATACGGGAACAAATATTTCTTTTTCTGACCAGTAAACAGCCTCAACTTCACCTTTAGGGATGCACTCTTTTAGGTTAAAATCTTGTCTTTTGCTGTGGAAATACCCATCTTGTTCTACATGATTTGAGAGACTACTTTCTTTCTAAAACCTGCCTGAGTGAACTCAGAGAATGGGAAGAAGACCATGGAAACGGGGCATGTGAGGGAGACATATAAGGGGAAAGAATAACTTGGCATGGGAAATGTGGAGAGGGGAAAAGGCAATACCTCTGTCCCTTCACCTCTGTCTCTTCTAATTCATTGACTGTTCTGTCTCAAGGGACTTTCACTATTCTTCCTCTTGGTGGGAATTCTCCCAGATTTCTTGTCCTACACGTTTAGCTGCATCCAAGATGGCTGCATGTGTCTGGGCAAAATGTACCTCACACAAGTCTTGGGTACCATTCACAGAGACTGCAAGAGCTGAGCCTTATGGAAGCTGCACAGTGCTAGACCAAGGCCCTGGATCCTCCTTTTGTGATGCAAAAGAATTAACATTTCTCTTCCTTCCCATGGTAAAGCCTTCCATTTACATCCTAGACCTCACCTGACCTCCCTTCCTCAGACTCTTCATACATAATTTCCTTTATTTTTGATATCGTTGTCTCTTCACTGTATTTCAAAACAATAACCATGCATCAAAAGAAAAAAACAAACAGCTTCTTTAAAAAGTGGGCAAAAGACATAAATAGACACTTCTCAGAAGAAGATATACCGGCAGCCAAGAGACACATGAAAAAGTGCTCAGCCTCACTCATCATCAGAGAAATGCAAATCAAAACTACACTGAGATACCACACAACCCCAGTAAGAATGGCCATCATTAATAAAAAAAACAACAGATGCTGGCAAGGCTGTGGAGAAAAAGGAACACTTCTACACTGCTGGTGGGAATGCAAACTAGTGCAACCTCTTTGGAAGACAGTGTTGCTATTTCTGAAAGAACTAAAAATTGACCTTCCATATGACCCAGCAATTCCGCTGTTGGGAATATACCCAGAGGAACACAAATCATTCTACAGAAAAGATACCTGTACACGCATGCTCTATTCACAATAGCAAAAACATGGAACCAACCATGTTACCCATCGAAGCTGGACTGGATAAAGAAAATGTGGTACATATACACAATGGAATATTATGCAGCCATAAAGAAGGACAAATGTATGAACTTCCCAGCAACTTGGATGGATTTGGAGTCGATCATACTCAGCGATCTGTCACAGAAACAAAGAACAGAGTACCATATGTTCTCACTCATAAGTGGACCTTGAACAATCATAATACTGTAAGAAAGCATTTGGCAGTAATGGGAAACTGTCGAGCGAGGGGACTGATCATTGAGGGAAACTGCTAGGGGAGGGAGGGGCATACCTCATCAGCAAGGGTATCTGCATAATCAAAGTTTGTATACCTAACCCTGAATTGAACCCCACATCTTTATAATAAAAAATAATAAAATAATAAGATTTAATAAAAACAAAACCAAACCGTACTCAACTAGCTCCCATCTTCAAAACAAACAAATAAATGAACCAAATCAAACCAAACCCTCTTATGTCTGCATGCCTGTATAACAGGCTCATGCTTCTTTCCTTCACAATTACAACGTTGTGAAGCATTTCTCAAAGTTGAGAAGAATTTCAGCGGAGCAATAAGGCCAAGACCGGAAGTTGTGGTTTGATGAATGAAAGAGTGGTATGGAAACGGAAACATTGGTTTATACAATTTTTCTGAGAAATGTGATTGTGAAGGAGAGAAGCATGAGCCTGTTATACAGGCATGCAGATATAAGAGGGTTTGTTGTAGCCGGGCTCGGTGGCTCAGCCTGTAATCCCACGCCTTGGGAGGCTGAGGTGAGTGGATTGCCTGAGCCCACGGGTTCGAGACCCGCCTGGGCAGCGAGACCTCATCTCTACAATAAATCAAAAAATCAGCCGGGCGTGGTAGTACATGCCTGTAATTCCGGCTACTTGGAAGGTTGAGGTGGAAGGATCGCCGGAGCCCAGCGGGTCAAGGTTGCGGTGGCCGGGAGCGGCCACTGCGCTCCAGTCTGGGCGACAGACTGAGACTCCAACTCAGAAAAAAAAAAAAAAAAAAATCCTTGTTGTTACTAAACCCAGTAGGAATTTTACTGTTCGCTCTGGCTTTGTTATGTCCTGTTGTTCTGGTTTACTTCCTTTGCCATATTTTCTAAAGATTTTTCCCCCCTTCTTAATTCATAGGCTCCTTTTTCTTTGTCAGTACTCTGAATATCACTGATAAGCATTAGGTTAGAGGTTTCCAGATGTTTACATTTCTTAGACCAATGAAATCAATTAAAAAGAATTTAAAGGAGCCTTCAAAGAGTTGCTAATATTATAGTTTGTCAAATAACAATGTTCAAAAAATCCAAAGTCATATATTTTAATATTGATTTGTTAGAAAAATATATTCTGTTATTAAAAATTAGAGAACATATCCACAGGAGAAAAGTCAGTCCCTTCAAAGGAATACATTTAACTATACAAAACTAACATTGATGCTTGTGAATGGGTAGAAGTTTCATTCCCGAAAGCAGTGGTCTGGAACAGTGTTTGGAGCTATGTATGAGAACACAGAATCTGGCAATGGGACCAGAATTCTTTAGGGAGTTTATCCCTTTGTTCTATAACTCACACATGTTTTGCTGCCATTTGTCACTTTTCTTTAACTTTGCTTATCAGCGGCTCTAGGGATGGGACTAGCAGACCCTGACTGTAAAATAACTGTGCAAACTAAAAATAGGTAACTCACTTGATTTAGTTAAGGGTATCTATAAAAACTCATGTCATAAACTATATTAAATGGTGAGTTTTTAAAGGCTTTCCCTTTGAGGTTGGGAACAACAGAATGATGCCCACTATTATTATATCATTCAATTTTGTACTGGCAAAATTCAATTTTGTACTGGAGGACTTAGGCAATGGAGTCAAACAAGGAAATGAAATCAATGATATAAATATTGGAAAAGGAGAAATAAAACTGTGATTACTTATGAATGATGTGACTGTGAACATTAAAGTAAAAAATAATAAATCATTAGTCTTAGTGAGTTTGGCAAGGTTTCTGACTTTGGTCAATTTTATTTTATTTTATTTTTTGAGTTGGAGTCTCACTGCGTCACCCAGGCTGGAGTGCAGTGGCACGGTCTTGGCCACCCAAGCGTAGACCTATTGGGTTCCAGCAATCCTTTTGCCTCAGCCTTCCAAGTAACTGGAACTACAGGTATGTGCTACCACACCTGGCTAATTTTTTATTTATTGTAGAGATGAGGTCTTGCCAAGTTGGCCTGGCTGGTCTTAAACTGGCAGATTCAGGCAATCCACTCCCCTCAGCCTCCCAAAGTGCTGGGATTACAGGCTGAGCCACTGAGCCCGGTCAATTTTTTTTTTAATTGTAGAGACGAGGTCTTCCCATGTTGCCCAAGATGGTCTCAAACCCTCAGGCTCAGGCATTCCTCTCACTTCGGCCTCCCAAAGTGCTGGGATTATAGGCTTGAGTCACTGCACCAAGCTTGGCCAATTGTATTTTAATAGATAAGCAACAAACAATTAGAAAATGAAATGCTTAAAGAACACACTTTTTATTATGGCATCAATAGTGTCAACCAAAATATGTAAGACATTTAAGTAAAGTGTAAAATATTAGTGAGTGACATTAAAGACCTAAATAAATGAAAAACTTGATATTTTAAAGCAGTAAATTCTTTCCTCAAATTGATCTGTAAATTCAAAGTAATCTTAATAAAAATCCCAAAGTGTGTGTGTGTCTGTGTGGAGGAATGGATACACTGAATCTCAAAGGCATAGGGCAGGGGAAAAGGACCCAGGACCCAGGCTATTCTTGAAGAAGGTAAGACAACTTGTTATCATATGACAAGACTTATTGCAATGGAATAGCAATTCAGGCAGTGTGATTTGGCACAAAAATTGAAAAACAGAACAATAGAAAGGATAGAAAGTTTGGGATCAGACACACACATGAACATTTGTACTGCAGAGCAGTGTGAAAAGGTAATGGTCAACTGTAGGTGGATTATAGACCAAAATATGAAAGATGAAACAGTAGAATTACTGGAAGATATGATAAGAGAAAACCTTTATGACCTTGGGGTACAGAGCTTAAGGAGAATACAAAAAAGAAAAGCCAAATAAAAGCCCTAATCACAAAGGAAAAGATACCTAAATTAAACCTTATAAAAATTAAGAATTTCTGTTTTTAAAAAATAAAATGTCATCATTAAGAGAGTATAAAGGAAAGCTGCAGAGAAGATGTTTTCAAAGGGCCTGTGATTAGAATACATACAGATGTCTTACAAACCAATAAGGAAAACATGAACAGCAGATAAAAAAAAAATGGGCAAGACACTTGAATAGTTACCGAACAGGAGAGGATATCCAAATGGCTAAAAAACATTTGAAAAAGGTATTAAGTCATTAAGTCTTGTTCATAATCAGCGAAATGTGATTTTAAACCACAATAAGATATCACTGTAGATTACTAGTATCTTTTCTTCAAAAAGGATTGCTATAATATTTGGTGAGTATGTGAAGTTATGTGAACTCTCATTCACTGGTGGGAGTGTTAATTGGAATAGCTGCTGTAGGAAGTAGTTTGTCATTAACTATTAAACTTGAAGCTTTGCAAACCCTATTAGTGAGCATTTTTATTTACTTCTAGGTAAATACCCATAGAAATGCGGTGCAGTGGCTCAAACTTGTAATCCCAGCACTTTGGGAGACTGAGGTGAGACGATTGCCTGAGCTCAGGGGTTCGAGACCAGCCTGGGCAACTTGGTGAGACCTCATCTCTACAATAAATAAAACTTTAGCTGGGCATGGTGATGTGCATCAGTAGTTCCAGCTACTTGGAAGGCTGAGGTGGAAGAATTGCCTGAGCTCTGTAGGTCCAGGCTGCAGTGGCCATGAGTGTGCCACTGCACTCCAGCCTGGGTGACCAAGTGAGATTCTGACTCAAAAAAAAAAAGAGAAATGCATGTACACATGCACCAAGAAACTCATACCAAGATAATCACAGAAGCATTATTCATAATAGCCCCAAACTGAAATAATCCAATGTCTTTAAAAAAATAAAATGGAAACAAATTTATGGTATATTCCTCAATTGCATGCTATATAGTCTTGAAAATGAACAAAGAGAAACATCTGAAGTGATTTCAGATCAGACAGAGGCAGTGAAGAGTTCTCTTTAATTTTTTAACAATGATACTTAAAATTCTTTTTTCGTTTTAAGTTATTTGTAGAAACAAGGTCTCGCTATGCTGCCCAGGCTGGTCTTAAATTCCTGGGCTCAAGCGATCCTCCTGCCTCAGCCTCCTAAAATACTGGGGCTACAGGCATGCATCACCTCACCCAGTCACATTTTTTACAGTTATCTTATATTCCATTAGAAAAACATTTCTGGCAGTCTTGACTTTTAAGATGATAAGATATTGATATTTTAGCATATACTGTTCTCTGTATCTAAAATGCAAATCTTTCTTCTTTTCCACTTCCTTATTTGATGTTTATCTCAGAAGTCATTTCTGTGAAAACTTGACTGATACCTTCCAAGTCACTTCAGAAACACAAACTTTATTTTTTTTCTTCTCAAACCATCTTACACATGCTTCTATTGCAGTATTTATGGCATTTCATTATAATTATAGACAGCTTTCTTTTTCCTGTAGTTCACTGTGCCGCACATAATGGAGATAAGTTTGTTTTTATTAACTTTAATTCTGATGGCAAACAAAAATCTCAGTTTTTAACATATAGCATAGGCCTCAAAAGTTGTTGTCTAAGTTTTTTTTTTGAGTTGGGGTCTCACTCTGTTGCCCAGGTTGGAGTGCAGTGGCATGCTCACAGCTACCACAACCTCAACCTGCTGGGCTCAGGCAATCCTTTTGCCTTAGCCTTCCTAGTAGCTGGAACTACAGGCACACACCACCATGCCCACTCAATTTCTTCATTTATTGTAGAGATGAGGTCTCACCAAGTTGCCCAGGCGGGTCTCGAACCCCTGGACTCAGGCAATCCTATTGCCTTGGCCTCCCAAAGTGCTGGCTTTACAGGCATGAGTCACAGCGCCCAGCCCCTGTTGTCTAAACTCAATTAACTTTTTCAGGAATAGCAATGTTGGTGTGTAAGTATGCCACAGATGCCCAAATTCCCATATGTGGGAGTGGGGAGCACACAGTTACTTCAAGGATAATTCATGTCCGAAGCTTAGACCAAACTTGGACATTTACCTGTTGATGCTGATATCAGTTTTGGTTAAGTACATATAGGTGCTTTAGTTTTTTTTCAATGTTGACATTTTTGTTTGAAGTCATTTACTGTGAAAGTGGTGAGGTGGCTGGGTCTCTTCTAATTTTCAGATGGACTCTACATAGTTTGGGTAAGGTGAACCACATTAGTCTGGGAATCAGGTCATAGGTAACTTCCTCATGCTTTATTCTTTACAAAACTTTCAATTCACGTATACAATGAACAAAAATAACATAGCATTTGTGAAAACCTGTGCTCTTAGGGAATGCAGCTTATTTTTCCAAGTAGATAATTTTAGCTTTAGTTATTACAGTAAGAGCAGCATTTTAAAGTGGGAAACAGGAAACAACCACAAAGGAAATGGCTTCAAATAAGGGACCAGAGTTTCCAGTAACACACTTAGTGTGGATTATTGTCCTTTTCCTGCCTATAAGAAAGTTTACACAAAGGCTGTCATCTCATCCTCAGATAGAATTTGTGACTTTTAAGGTGCTATTTCTGCAATAGCCCTCAAGGCAAAAGAAAAGAGAATCAATATGGTCTAGATTTCTCATATATCATGGGTTTACATAAAAGGAAATTAGAAATAGAAATATCTATGGCAATAGATGCACTATTTTTAGCTCAAGAGTCTGAAACTGAATATCCCAGGTAAGGTATGAATAAAAGAGAGAAAGACAGACACACACACACACACACACACACACACACACACACACACACACACACACACGGGGGGGGAGGGGGGGCAGGCATAGAGATAGGTAACACCATCTAAGTCATAATCAAGCAAAAACGTAGATAATAAAAGCCAAGTGGTGATTGAGAAAGAGGATTTGGCCCCAAATTAGAAGAGATTCTTTCTCACCCATGGGTGTTATGGGTTTAGGTTCTCCTAAAGGTGGGAGTGGTAATTAACATCAAGACTACTCTATAGGTGAACTTGCGTATTATAGTTTTTGAATTATACTCTCCATTAAGAAGTTGTATACTGATTATTAGACAGAGTAGGTTCAGCTATTCTCTTGCCAAATACTTAAGTTGTCCTTAAAATTCCCCAATTTATATTTAAATTTTTTTCTTTGTTTCTGTGATAGATCACTCAGTATTATGAGTACCACATGTTCTCACTCATAAGTGGACCTTGAACAATTATCATAATACTATAAGAAAGGGATTGACAGTAGCTGGAAACTGCCAGGGGAGGGAGGAGGGCGGGATTGGCAGTAGTGGGACACACCTCATTAACATGGGTGCCTGCATAATGGACATTTGTATACCTAACCCTGAATTGTACCCCACATCCTCAAAAAAAAAAAAAAATTTAAAAATCATATGGTTACTCATACACACACACAAAAATTTTCAGTTTATTCGAGATAATTTTATTTATTTTATTTTATTATTATTATTATTATTTTGAGTTGGAGTCTCACTCTGTCACCCAGACTGGAGTGCAGTGGCCGCTCCCGGAGTGCACTGCAGCCTCGGCCTGCTGGGCTCCGGCGATCCTTCCGCCTCAGCCTTCCGAGTAGCTGGAATTACAGGCATGCGCCACCACGCCCAGCTGATTTTTTTATTTATTGTAGAGATGAGGTCTTGCTGCCCAGGCGGGTCTCGAACCCGCGGACTCAGGCAATTCACTCACCTCAGCCTCCCAAAGGCATGGGATTACAGGCTGAGCCACCAAACCCGGCAATTTTATTTATTTTAAATTCAGGGAGTATATGTGTATATTTGTTACATGAGTATATTGCATACTGGTGAGAATTGGGCTTTTGGCGTACCCCATACCCGAATGGTAAACATTGTACCAAATGGGTAATGTTTCAATGCTCTCCCTTCTTCCACCCTCTTCAACATTGGAGTCTCCAGTGTTTTTTTACTTCTATTCTTTTGTCCATGTATACATACTGTTTAGCTCCCACTTATAAGTGAGACCAAGTGGGATTTGGTTTTCTGTTTTTGAGTTCACTTAGCTCCATCCATGTTGCTGCAAAGAACATGAATTTATTCTTTTGTATGATTGAAAAGTCTCTAACCCCCCAATTTAAAATATCCCTTCAAGTAGAATCGATGTGTTAAATCATCCCCAGGGGAGACCAGTTAGCAATCCAGCTACGCAATAAAGAGAATAACAAAAATGATCATCTCCTAGAGAAAACAAACAAACAACCCTACTTATATTTTGATGTGCTAACTGCAATACTAGTTTTTCCAGAGGTGTGATCCATGGAAAGCGTTCATCAGAATCTCCTAGGCTGCTTCTTAAATGCATAAAACCCCATTTCCCACCATAGACCTATTGCTTCTTCAGGGGCTGGAGTCCTAGAATCTATTTATCTGACATCATGATGAGTAGTTTTTAGAAAACTCGATAATTGTGCAAGTGTTAGAAATGACACGGAGAGGTTATTTTGTATGTTGAACGCCAAACACAAGTAAGCGTCAGGGCTATGACTTGAACATGGGTCTGCTGACCTCAAATCCAGCATCTTTATTTCTCCAGCCACCTCCTAGGGTCATCCCTTGATGTTTGTGTAGCACTTCTCGACTCCAAATCTCTGGTATGTATACCCACCGGTCCAATCTCTGAGAAAGCACAATCTGAAGGAAAAAGTCACCTTTTCTGAATTTTGCATCAAGACCATCCCTGGCCAACAAATCCTGAATATATTCTCACACGAAGCTCCTTTCCATAGACACAGGGAAAACTGATGTGTTTTTCTCATTAAAACATTTAAGTCATAGGAGAGAAAACTCTCCATAGAACATGAATAGAGAAAAAGTCACTGCTGTGTAAAGAATGAAAGCCATCATTTCTGCAGGGAGCTGGGAGTGGAGAAGCCATCAGAGCTGGGTTCAGTGCCAGCTTGGAAAGGGAACTGCATGAAGTCAAGCACAGGGACTGAGCCCTGACGATGGGTGAGAGATGAAACCGCTTTGTCTGACCACTCAAGGTTGCGATTTGAATAATGCCACTTGCCCGTGGCCAGCAGGGAAAGCAGTGATGGCCTGTCTGCAAATGGGCATGAGATTTCGAACTAGCACACCCACAGGCAAAATCCCTGAGATACAACCGTAAACCACAGTTTGGGTCTGAGCCACATGGAAGCAATTAGGAGAGGCATCTAGAAAGCCGTGTGCAGGAGAAAAATCTCTCTAGCTTCATGAAAACGTTCAGGGCTCCAACAAAGGGAGAACTCATACCTGGGGAGTCAGGAGATGACGGAGCTTTAAAGAGCAGTTTAAACTCTGTACAAGCCGGGCTCGGTGGCTCAGCCTGTAATCCCGCGCCTTTGGGAGGCTGAGGTGAGTGGATTGCCTGAGCCCGCGGGTTCGAGACCCGCCTGGGCAGTGAGACCTCATCTCTACAATAAATCAAAAAAAAATCAGCCGGGCGTGGTAGCGCATGCCTGTAATTCCAGCTACTTGGAAGGCTGAGGCGGAAGGATCACCGGAGCCCAGCAGGTCGAGGCTGCGGTGGCCGGGAGCGGCCACTGCACTCCAGTCTGGGCGACAGAGTGAGACTCCAACTCAAAAAAAAAAAAAAAAAAAAAAAAAAATAAACTCTGTACAATTAAACTTCTCAAAGAACTCATGGAAGAAAGAACATCATGGACTAAGAATGAACGTTTATAAAACTGGGACAGCTTTAAACACAGTTGGAATGATTGAAGTGAAAAGTATAGTCACTTAAATTAAAAAAAAAAAAACAAGTAGAAATTTAACAGAAAATAAACTGAAATCAGAGGAAGAGAGAACTGGTTAAAATTATCTTTTCCTCATCACACACATTCTATCAGCACTGAACTGTCCTGGGCAGAGAAAATAGTCATTTTACTATCATTGAGAATGACGGCACAAGACAGTAGGTGATCTGAATAGGCTGATGGCTAATACTGATTGATATTATCTTAATAGAAACCCACTGGAGAAGTGTGTTGCAGGATGTGTAACTTTTTTTAAATTTTGGAAAGTTAAAACAATGCATAAGCTATAATATTTCCTAGTGGGTCTGGAGGAAAAAATCCCATAATCAAACATCTGAATAGTTTTCCATCGCACAATGTATGAAATTTTATAGTAAGTGCATAAATAAAGACTCTGAGTAGCTTCTGGCCAAACCTAACCAGATTTCGTAGACAAAGGTGATCTAACTTTCAGTTTCAGAGCTGTCTGGGTTTCGGAATTGTAGACAAACCACCATGGACCTAGAAAAAGAGAGCCTGCCAGTGTTGAAATAGTAAGGAGATGCAACATTGATTCCGTCTGGGCATGTGTTCTAGCAGTTTGAGTAACAGAAGTGGTGACTTCTGACCAGGCCAGAAGACGATGAAGATAGAAAAATACTAGAAGGGAGGTGAGGGTTAAAACAGGGGATGCAAGGGAGATCCAGGAAGTCCCCAGGGAGGAAGCTCAGCAAAGACAGGAGGTGGTCAGAGGTGAGGAAGACTTGAAGAAGGGGATACACTGAGGGATACATGTATTTCAAGGTGGAAACACCAATAATCAGGATGGAGTAGATGTGAGAATTAGGGAGAATGGAATAGAGCAAGGACAAAGACAGAGCTGGAGAAGGTAAGAGCGCAGAAAGCGGAGATGAGGAGACCAGAACTGGAGATGAGAGGGGAGGAAACCCGGAAGATGGGGATGGGGACGAGAGGGTGAGAGGCAGAAATGATCGGAAGAGAGGTCTGGAGGGCCTCTAAGGCAGACATGACAAAGAGGAGGATAAATAGGGAGGGGAGAGAAAATATGAAGAGAGGAACAGTGAGGAGGGGGCAGGGGCCAAGGGGACAGAGGCATGACCAGGAGCAGAGGAAAGGGACCCAAGTCAGAAGAAATATGGTGGGAAGGAGGAAGCATTAGGAAGACATCCTTGAATTTTGTCAAGTATGCGGGACATGCTTTAAAGGCTTTTTGCTTCGTAATAAAGTTAATTTTTCAGTAGCATTTTTTTTCCTAATCTTAAAGCACTCAAATGCCTGTTTGCCACATGAGCTCTGAATCCATCATTTTATTCTGACTTTGGAGCACTTATCAGGTAACAACATTGACTTTCATTGTGAACTCTTTCTTTTAAAATAGAGACGGGATCTCACTGTGTTGTCCAGCCAGATCTTGAACTCCTGTCTTCAAGCCGAAGTGCTGAGACTACAGGCACGAATCACTGTGCCTGGCCTATGAACTTGATTTTAAAAAAAAAAAAAAAACAACTAAATACCTGGGCGTATAAGGCTGAGAAATTGATGCAACGTGAATCAAGTGTGCAAGATAGATTTTATTTTTCATTTTTACATAGCTATACCTCTAATCTCACTACTATTTCTCATGTAAAACAAGCACATTCATCCTCCTGAGGAATGTTGAGTTACATATTTACCAATAAGCAAACCAGGTGGTTTTATGTTCTTAAATGATTACAGACTCCTAAAATATTCTGTGCAATTATTGTTATGTAACTATACAAAATCACTCTCTGTTAGTTGGATTTTATTCAGAATACTATATTCCAGGATAAAAATGTGATTTTTTTTCCCATATCAACTTATTAGAAAGGAACATTCCAATTTGGTCTCTAAAATTCAGGGGGCAGGCAATTTTGTCACTTCGAGAGGCCTTAAGTCTCTCTCTCTCTCTCTCTCTCTCTCTCTCTCTCTCTCTCTCTCTCTCTCTAACCCTTGGTTGTATTTACTCACAGAAAGATGAACACATGAGTAAACATCTGTGATGAGATGTATTTACCTGGTGTCTTTAGTAGTGACATATCTTTAAAGGCTTTAACTCCTAGGGTCCTGATATTCTCCCTCCTCCTGGGTTCCATTCAGCCTTCAAGAGTCCTCAGGCTAACTGGCCTGAAGTAGAATTGATTTTCACAGCTATCCACAGCATGCGGAAAGTGTGAGACTAAAATTCATTTGGAAAACCTCTTCTCCAGTGAAAGCGGTCAAATTGAACGACAGCCCTGAAAAAGGACCTTCCCGGTTTTGCCTGGAACTTGGCCATTAGGGGGCAGTCAAACACTGCTCTTCAAAGTACTGCTCGGGCCTGGTTTTGGATGGTCGTGTGTTTTTGGAGATTAAGCCAATTATTTGAATAAGTAGCAATTGATAGTTACCGAGTAGCAGCCTCAGTACTGCATGCTTTTATTTTCCTATATAAGCCCATGTTTTTTATTTGTAATGTTGTCCCAAATTAGTCCATTAAAACACTAATAAAAAAATGGTTTGAGGCTGGTTAACAAAAGTGCACAGTGAATAAATTAATGATAAATACATGTAATAATTTTAGAATGTTATCTATAATAATTTACTAGTGTCTGTAGTTTAAGACAATCATTATCATTCATTCCTTTGGCACTCCAAGGTGATCATCGCTAGAAAAGATAATAATATAATTTCTAATTTTTCATTTCATTTAGATCTAGTCTAAGAACCTATCACAAGTATTTCTTTAAATTTAAAGAGCAATCTTTGCTCTTACATAATTCTAAATGATCTTTTTTTTGGTTACTATAAACAGCTTTGTCATTTTAACTGTCTGTAATTCTTTGTGAAAAAGAGAAATTTTTACTAATAATACAGCAAATGCTTATTATTTTTATAAGTAGGAGTAAGATATCAAAGCATTGATTAATACATCTTTGAAAATAAATTATTTTAAATACAAAAGTTTAAATTAGCAATCAAAAGTAATGTATAATTAAAAAAATAAAAATTTTGGGGGAATTATAATTCACAATAAATATTTCCATTAGGTTGGTATATGAAATATGAAATATGGCATCTACTTAGAAATAAAAATAAAAAATAAAAAATATCTGTTTGAAATCTTTCTTTTTTTAAAGAATGCTATTACATTATGGTAAATCATAAAACATTATTTTAGCAATATATGTTTTTCATCTCATAAAAGGTTTAGGCAAATCAATTAGATGCTTTGTCATAAGTAAAAACAGTAGATATAGTAAAATTGGATAACTATAGTTACAGTCCTGCACGTTAAGGAAGTTTTTAAGGGCACAGACAACTTTTGTGACATGTCTTAAACCCAAGAACCTACTTTATAACTGTTTATTCTTATAAATTTTATAGAATGAAATATTCCAAATGTGGAAAGGACAGGAACTTCTGAGGTAAGAAATAGACTCTTGCAACATGAGTTCATATATTGTTTCTCCTTAGATGATACTTGGTTTTTCATTTAAGAGAGATTCAGATATGAAACAAAAACCATTCTAGGTTTTGGGAATAGATTGTTCAATAATTTGAAATATAAAGTTTTAGTATTTTAAGTTGAAAATAAAATCTAGATATTTTAAACATCTTAAAAAATATTTATTTATTAGAAGTTTTAAAATAATTTCACATAAATATTAGATTTCATTTCAAGATTAAAAATATTTAGTTGGAATTCACTTAATGAAATTGAATATTTTAAAAAACCTAAAGTGAATTTCTCAAAAAATAAAAATACTTTCAAATTTTAACTTTTACTCTCAGAGGTTTACAAGTTTTTAAGAAAAAATGTAAATTAAATTACATATATTTTTGAATAATAATAAACTCCTGCATATCTTAAGTTTGATGAATAATTTGCATATGTGCAGGCTCACAACAAAACTAGTCTTTTTCTTTAAAACCAGGTGGAGATTTAAGTTTTATTTTTTGGTCAGCTTTACAAAAAGAAGTTGCTGACTTGAAAATTAACAATTTGACTGAAATAAAAGTTTCCACAAATTAAAAACAAAAGTAAGAATTATCTAAACATGTAGTTTTGTAGATTTTTAGTAACTTTAGACAGGCTTACTTTTTGAGAAAGATACTGTTCTTTAGATTTGTCTGTGTCGTTGGAGTACTCACTTTAACTATGTTAACAACATAACAATAAATATGTTAAAAATGTAACAACAACTATGTTAACAATGTAACAATGTAAAATAGTTACTAGCAATTATATAAATATGAATATATTTCAGCAGGTTGACATTTTACAAAATACATTTGTATTTTGTAGTTTGTACAATTTTGTAAAATTGTAGTTTGTTAACTTGTCATACTTTTTCAAACAAGTACTTAAAATTTTTCTCTATTATAATTGATACAGTCAAGATTTTAAAAAATATTTTATCTACAGCTTTAATAACTTTCATTTTCATGTTTCCATAAAAAATGTGCTGCATCTAAAAGTTGCTAGACTGTATGAAGGACTATAAACAATTAGTGAAATTGACTAAGACAAGGCATATTTGAGGTCTGGTTTTCCAACACCTCAATGAATTTATTACAAATGCCATAGAAATAAATAGGAATTTTGTATTCTTTGGGAATTACCCTCATTTAAAGCGAGAAAGTCGTAGCCTTACCTTTGACATCGATCAGAATGATGAAACGAAGGAGAAAGAACATTGCAATCAATCTGAGGCTGAAGAGATGTTTAATACCAGAAAAATAACAATAGGTTTATAGCAATTGAGTTATTAGACACGTCCTCCTTATACCTCGGAAGGAGTTCTGATGTAGTAACTTGGGTACATCCCAGTGGAGCATGCTCACAGCTAGAACTTCCCTGGCACAAGACGGCCAGACTCTTGTCACTCTGCAGCCGGTCTCCTTTGTTGTTTCTTTTTTGTTTCATTTTATTTTAAATCTACAGTTGTGTTCTTGGTCATTAATTTGTCATGGTGTGTAAAGGGAGATATACATAAGACTTCGGTGTTATTAGATAAGAAAACTTTTTTTAATCACTTAACATTTTCCCCCTCAAAGCATGCGCAGCAATTTGCTCTCATTGAAATCCAAACATACAGAAGTTCTTAAATATGAAGGGATATAGATTTTCACTGAATAGGCTATGAAACTCTTGACAAGCATATTTTCATACAATAAGCAAATGTCCAAAAGCCACTCACTGACAGACATGCAAAGAGCACCCACTTGTATTCAAATGCACTTAAATGTTTTCAAATGACATACAGAAAGATAGCAATAATTGAGATATATGGCCTTGTGTTAAATCATTACTTACGGCAAAACAGTTACACAATATTTTGAACTTCACTTACTTCACCCATAATCATATTCCTTCTTCTTGAAGTGGATAATTTTATCCTTGCTTTCAATTCTGTGTTGCCTACCTATTAGAAAACATTAGTTATAATTTAGTTCCAGCCTCCTGAAAGCAGCTTCCTAAACAGCATAGTTAAAGTACAGAAAGGGACTCTTGGTTGTAGGATTCTGTTGATACTAGAGTAATCATAGAAACTTCTCCAAAAAGATGTTGCAGAATTTCCGCATCTGAGGATCTGTATTACTAACTGGGAAATATCTATGTAGAAAACAGTTTGTCGTCCTGATTTGGAGACAATTTTGCAACTGAATGGTACGAATTATCTTATATGTTGTTATTAACTGTGTTTTAACAAAACTTTGAAAAACTATCTTGTGGTTGCTATTGTCATCACAAATCACAGGAGATGAGTTTTCCTTGTTCTTTCATTCCAGCCTTTCATAGAATAAGGATTCAAACAGAATTTGAAATAAAAAGTATTTTATTTATCACATAAGGAAGTTTAGTGCTTTTCTCTTTTAAGGAGTTAAATCCCCTATGACACTTTTCAGATAATTTAGATGTATTCTCATCTGATCTTTCAAACCAAAAGAAAAGCAACAGAGAGAATAAAGTAAAAGATGAAAAGAATTACTTTGAGATCTTTTCTTACATTCAAGCACCTTTTCTCCCCCCTTCACTAACCTCAAAGTCTTTTTAGATAACAATGGCCTGCTTTACTTTTTAAAAAATGAGGAAT
The DNA here is from genome assembly GCA_027257055.1 of Cephalopachus bancanus. Taxonomy (NCBI): domain Eukaryota; kingdom Metazoa; phylum Chordata; class Mammalia; order Primates; family Tarsiidae; genus Cephalopachus; species Cephalopachus bancanus. Next base: position 970,476 of record JAPVLO010000233.1, read on the forward strand.
AATTAGTTTTTCTTACATTTTGGTTTCTGCTGCCAAGATGACGAATGCTAGTTTATAGTACTGACACTCTGAGCACAAATTTTTAAGTACAGTTAAATATCATGAATTGTCCATCACAAGTCTATCTGGAGTTTAAATGTATTTTGTATCAAAATGCAATCTGGGAAGAGAAAAGAAATGCCAAAATTTCAAATGTATATTAAGTCTCAGTAATAGATTTACATTGCTAAACAGCTGAATCATTATTCCTTTTTGTTAGATTTTTTTCCAACATCAATATTTCAAATATTAACACAAACATCCAGAATTCAATAACTGTAAATAATAGCTGAGAACATTGTTGGTTCATTGGTTTTTAAAGGCAAATAGTGCAAGTGTTGAAATGCAGCATTTCATTTAATACGTGTTAACTTTGATTTGTCTGGTGTGAATATGCAGCCTTTTGAACTGAAATGGAAATCGCTGAAATGTACGTAGGGAATCTAACATATGCATTTAAATAAGAGCAGATGAATTTACTTTTTTCTTGGTAAAGAGTTTCCAGAGAGTGATCACGCAGAGCTGAGATGGAAGACTTGTTCAAAGTGATCCCTCACTGGGTACTAACCTCAAAACCGCACGAGTGTCTTTTGTTGATATTTGTCTAAATCAACTCATCTCTTCATTCCAATTTCCTGTTGGTAGCACCCATACTTTTGGCAATAATAATATAAAAGTTCATGTAAATATATTATTTACTACATAGTACAATTCAATATAATTCTGGCTAACCCTAGGGAATCTATTTACTGAAAGTACTAATTACCTAGGTCTGTGTTGAGGAGCGGGCAGATATTTTCTTTGCTTCCACTATAACTTTTCTGTACCTCTAAAAAAAATGTTAAATATAAAGTTCTTAAATCAAGAACATAATTTATTTAAATCTGGTCAGAAAACTCCAGTGTTAACACATGATGAGAATTCCGTGATTTTTGTAACACAGGCCATAATTCGCTATCTTGCTAAATTAAGGTTTTTAGTCAAGATATTTACTACTTGGTAACATCTGCTCTACTTAATAATAGTATAGCCTTATAAACACTTCTTATTTCTACAGACCATATATTATTTTATTCACAAAACCTGATCCATCAGAAGTTTAGAATCACTTTCTATTTTTGAGGAAAAAGACATAGTAATATTCAAAGAGTAAATTACATTCATAGATAAGATTATGATACATTATAGAATAATAAATAACAGACTCCTAAGTTCATGATAGCAGGCCAACAGTGGGAACATTCTCCTGAGTATTCTCCTCACCGTAAATCCAGTGATGGTAAAATCTTAGTCATTCAGCCCTACTAGCTAAGTATTTGGGATTATAACTATATGTTACCCTTTATATTTGAGGTGATAGCGTTAAGTCACCATTCAATAAGGCTGATATTTTGAGTAACATTTTAGCAGTGGTAACAGATTTATTTGTACTCTATTGGCAGAGTAAACTTAACTGAATCACACGATCTCATTAGCATACTGCGTCCATCACTTGAGCAAACCAGTTCTGGTATAAGGTCCATTTGGACCAAGAAAGTAAAAGTTAAGTGTTTTAACACTGATGTTCTAAGTTTAAGATAATTTAAGTCATGTTCCATTTATCTGGGAATTTCAACTCTTGGCAAGCTCAGCTTTTAGGAGCACAGCCATGAACCTAGAGTAAAAAATATCACCAAGACTTTCACTACCAGCAGTATTGTAGGTTAGTGACTCTAAAAGTATTTCTTGCTTGAAAATATTATAATGGCTCCTGCATTAAAAAATTTTTTTTGTTGTTGCATTTCTGGAGTCTTCAAAATGAGGGGAGTCAGGTCTAAAGGGAAAATGCAGGGCAAAACAAAAACCAAATACTGAAATGGCAATGGAGCCCAGAAAACAAATATAAAAGACAAGATCGCCTTGCAAAGAAGTGCAGATACCAGAGCTGCAACTTTTAGGCCAGGCCTAAGTGGCAAAGTCTGAAAGCTGAGTCAGAGCCTCCTCGGAGAATCAAACTGAGGACTATTAAAGGGGTCTCCTTCCCCACCCCAGAAACATCACTGCAAAAGAAATGCAAACTCGGTAAGAAAAATATTCTTGGCAGACCCTCTCAGTAGGCAGTATATGTCTGCTCCATTGGCTTTTGACTTGCCATGAGACCTGTTTTCACCAACGGAATGTGAGTAGATGTGACATATGCCACCTCTCAGCAGAGGCTTTAAGTGTGCTTCTGTGGTATGTCGTGGCCATCGTGCTCCCTCATCCCTTAGCCTGAATGAGGGTCACAAGGAGCGAGCTTGAACCAGAGTCCAGTCAGGCCCAGAAGAGTCACAGAAGACCCACAGACTCTTAGGTAAGTCATATGTGTTTATTGTTGTAAGCCACTGAGACCTTGACTTTATTGTTGCTGTTGTGTTTGCAACAACAAAACCTAACTCAAGCAGACAGACAGATATGGAAATCATTAGTCTGATCCTTAGTTTTACAAGGCAAAAACTGAGGTGATCAGCCTAGAGGCATGTGCTGTGTATATTGAATAAATTAATACATAAATTCAATTTTTCTTTGCAGAACTTTTCTTCTTTTGGAATGTATATTATGTTATTCCCAAGTTTCTTAGAGTGAATTATTCAAAGATCGCTTTCAGAGCTGGCATTCCTTTCATGATTCAAAAAAATGATTCCTGAACATTCACTAACGTCTTTTGTTTTTCCGAACTTCTGTGTAATATGCCTGAACTTCATTACACATTTAGTCAATGGGTGCTATTTTCTAATGCATGTGTGTCACGGTCTCTAAGTACCTTCATTTTAAAGCTTCAGGTGACATAAAATAAACTAGAACATTATAAGGTGGCTGTTTAAATTTTCATGGCTGATTATGGAGTTTACCCGGAAAGAATGAGCTTTTATTTACGGAACACCAACCATGTATACTGCTGGGCAATGATCTTTGCTTTAAAGTGAAAAGTCACAAATCATTTTTATCTACATGCTTTTCAAATCCATTTTACCAGTTCTTCATTTGATAAGATTATAAAAACACAAACCTGTTGGTGCTCCCAGGTGCTCCTCACCCTAGCCCCAATACTCAGGATGGACATTATTCTTACTCTGTTCTCGTATCTCACCTTTTGCCTAAGTGTGAGCCCTGGCTCGTGTGGTTTCTTGACACTCTCACTTTCCTCATTCTGACAGCTGACTGGAATATACAGAAAAATGCCTCAAAGTGTTCATTTCAGATGAAAGAATGAATTAGCAGAAGCAAGGCCCCAATTATTCATTGATTCACCTCTGAGAGCAGTGTTAACTCTTCTCATCTTTGAGCAATCCAAGGACCACCGAGGATGGATATTTTAATTTCAGCGATTGATGTGTTTGTTCATCAAACTTTGACTGAGTTTATGTTTAAGCCGAAGAATGAGGGAGTGTGGCGTGTGCCGTGGACTGGAGTGAGTGAAGGGGGCTGTGGGAAGACATCACATGTGCAAGTAGAGGGGGGTGTTTTTTTTTTTAATTTAATTTTAAATATGTGAGGTACAATTTACAGTTAGGTATACAGATGTTCATTATGCAGGTATCCTTCTGGATGAGGTGTGCCCTCCCTCCCCTGGCAGTTTTCCACTACCGCCAACCCCTTTCTTATAGCATTATGATAGCTGTTCAAGGTCTGCTTATGAGTGAGAACATGTGGTACTCGGCTCTTTTTTTCTGTGATAAATCACTCAGTGTTATAGCCTCTAAGTCCATCCAAGGTGCTGCAGAGTTTATCATTTTGTCCTTCTTTATGGCTCCATAATATTCCACCATGTATGTGTACCACACTTTAAAAAATCCAGTCCTCTTTCAATGGGCAGCACAATTGGTTCTGTGTTTTTGCTATTGTGAATAATGCTGCAATAAACATGCATGCACAGGTATCTTTCTCATAGAGTGATTTGAGTTCCTCCGGATATATTCCCAGTAGGGGGATTGCGGGGTCATATGGGATGTCGATTTTTAGATCTTTTGGGAATCGCCACACTGTTTTCCACAGAGGCTGTACTAGTTTACACTCCCACCAAGATATACAGACTTCATGTGGCAGGAATGGGAGAGTCGTTGAAAACTTGGAGTCAAAATGGACAGGTGAGCAGGTTGGCATGGCTTCATGTGGAGGGTGGTTGAAGAGGACAGAGGTTGAAGACCGGAGGGCCAGTGAGATGTATTGCAATAGTCCGGGAAGGCATAAGCCAACACTATGGCAGGAGAAACAAGAGGCAACAGATATGAGATATGTTTTGGCGGTAGAACTGACAGGATGATGAGCCCTGGGAGGCGGGGGGGGAGAGAGAGAGAGAGAGAGACAGAGAGAGAGAGAGAGAGAGGAGCCTCAGGTGACTCTCAGGTCTCTGGATTGACCAATGGATAATAGCACTAGAAAGAGGAGTGTTTGATCAGGGATGATGTTGAGTATTTCCATATGCTGACTCTGAGAAGCCTGGGAGATATCCAGACAGCAATGTCCAGCCAGCAGGTGGAAAGAGAAATCAGAATGCAGGAAAGAGTTGCGGTCTGGGAAACAAGACGTCTCACTTGCAGAAATAGTTCCCTAAAATACTTTAAAGGGATTGGAAAGCTAAATGGGGAACACAGCTCAAATTTTGAAGTCACTCAGCTGTTACATCGCAGGAGACATTCATTAAGAAGCCTTATTAAAAAATCATTAAAATTCTAAGGCACTCAAGGTACTAGAGTTAACACACAGCTAATATCAGATTACTATCTAATGAACATTTATTATGTGACTAGCATACGGAGTTTCATTTGGGTAAACCCAAGTAAAGGAGTTAAGATAAGAAAAATTACAATGCCATGGGGTGTAGGTGAGGGCATTGAACAATAAGATGCTGAAAATCACTGGATGCTTCAATACAATGCTCTGGGTTTCAAAATGGGTATTTAAGGCATGCAAAGCTGACAAATGAATGAGGAAAACACTAAACTGTGGAAATGTTGAAATATTATTATATTTTTATATTACTAAACATGTGTAAATATGCACATACAATTAGTGATATTTGTTGTATATAAACTATAACTCAATGAACTTTATATATATATGTATATACATATATACATATATATGTGTTTCCATTACTGGACAGAAAACATTTTTGTTTCTGTTGCATGCTACATTAAAGGAGTTTATTTCCTTTTTTATGGCTGCATAATATTCCATTGTGTGTATGTACCACATTTTTTTAATCCAGTCTAGCTTCGATGGACAGTGTGGTTGGTTCCATGTTTTTGCTATTGTGAATAGAGCGGCAACAAACATATGGACTTCACAGCAGCTTGGATGGATTTAGAGATGATCAAACTCAACGATCTATCATAGAAACAAAGAATAGAGTCACCATATGTTCTCACTCATAAGTGGACCTCGAACAATTATAATACTATAAGAAAGGGATTGGCAGTAGTGGGAAACTGTCAGGGGATGGGGGGTGGAACTGGCAGTTGAGGGAAACTGCCAGGGGAGGAAGGGACACACCTCATCAACAAAGGTACCTGTGAATGAACATTTGTGTACCTAACCCTGAATTGTACCCCACATCTTTATCATAAAAAAAATAATCGACTGGTCTGAAAAAAAAGAACTTATTTCAATCAAATTGATGAGGCCAAATAACTAGAATTTTTCAAGCACAGAGTCATGGGAAGACTGAAATTCTGTCTCTGAAGCAGATGCATGTAAGGATGACCTCTCTAACCCTCTATTTTAGGATTCTCCAGAACTTTAGTCAGGACCAATGGATCTCAGAAGGATTCAAAAGAGCTGAGAGAGGGGCTGAGGTACCAGAGAGAGAAATGATTTCACTAACTGGTGCCAAGAATGCCCTGAAGCTTTTGTCTGTCTCATGCAGCACAGCTGGCTGTCTAGAATCTGCTCATCTTCCCTTTCCACATGTCCCTGGAGGTATGTAGACACTCTTTGTATTCTTTGCACCTCCAAATCTATCCATGATGTTCATCAAGTCATATTTAACATATATTGTTCGTTTATAGTCTATATTATTTAAGTAAATACATATATGTCATGTAATAGGATATGACTTAGGAAGATGGGAGAGGGAGGGGACCCATCATCACAGTTACAATACAGTATTTGGAAAGTGACTTTAGGCCGGGCGTGGTGGCTGAAGCCTGTAATCCCAGCACTTTGGGAGGCCAAGGCAAAAGGATTGCCTGAGTCCACGGGTTCGAGACCAGCCTGGACAAACTGGCAAGACCTCGTCTCTACAATAAATCAGAAAATTAGCCAGGCATGGTAGCATGTACCTGTAGTTCCAGTTACTTGGAAGGTTGATGCAGAAGGATCACTTGAGCCCAGCAGGTTGACGCTGGGGTAGCCACGAGCATGCCACTGCACTCCAGCCTGGGCAACAGAGTGAGAGTCCAACTCAAAAAAAAAAAAAAAGAAAGAGAAAAAAGTGACTTTGCCAAGAGAAAGATCGTATGTAGTAGAACAACCAGTGACAAATACTTATGAAGTGAACAGGTACAATGGAGAACAGTTAAGACAAATAAACTGAAACAGTGCGAAGCTTCCAAATGTCAAAGCTATACTGTAAGTTTATAAAAGTAATGGAGGAATTCCAGAATTATATATATATTTTCTTTTTCTGCTCAGGAAAGATCACAGAATAAGAAAGCTTCTCTTTCAAGATGATGTTAATAATAGTTAGCTGTGTTATTTTTCTGTTTGAGACTATTAACAACCACTTTCTTAGAAAGTCATATAACCATATCAACAATCACATCAGGCAGAATCATATTCAGATATTGTTAACAGAACAACTGTCCACGACTCAGAAATAAATACTGGTTTTTCCAGGAATGACTGAGCTGCTGGCTTTAGAGGAAGGCCAACGCTTACATCATCATATATTACTATGGTGTTTACATGAGGTGGGTGCTTATGAAATGTTTACTAAGGAAGTGGCTTGACTTCACTGTAGCAGAATTCTTCTCTACCATTTTCTTATTTTTTGTGTTGCTGTTCAATCTTATCTTATTTGCAGTTGAAGTGTTCCACAAACATAAAAATCTCCTGAGGTAACTGGTATCAATGATTGTATAAAGTTATAGTTATTTATAGCGATTGCCAAGTGTAACAATATACAAAGCCTCTAGTGGATGCATATAGGAATACTCCTGAAAAACAGAAACATCATACACAATTCTGTGTTTCTTACTGTGTGCAGATTTTTGATCTATAAGACTTTTCCAGGATAAACCCTCTGGATTCTGGATGAGATTATCATTTGAACTGAGTACTTTGTAAAATATTCGCTTTCTGGGAAAAAAATCATTCTAACTCATCCTTTTAGATTAGCACTCAATATAAACAAAAATATGCTGTGTCCAATAATTAAAAAAAATTTAAAAACATTTATTGAGTTATACCTTATTTACAATAAGTATAACTAATGTTAATGTATATATTTACATAAATTTTAGGCCCTACCTTTAAGCCTATAATAAATTTTTGAGTTACATTTTTTTTTTTTTTTGAGTTGGAGTCTCACTCTGTCGCCCAGACTGGAGTGCAGTGGCCACTCCCGGCCACCGCAGCCTCGACCTGCTGGGCTCCGGTGATCCTTCCGCCTCAGCCTTCCAAGTAGCTGGAACTACAGGCATGCGCTACCACACCCGGTTGATTTTTTTGATTTATTATAGAGATGAGGTCTCGCTGCCCAGGTGGGTCTCGAACCCGTGGGCTCAGGCAATCCACTCACCTCAGCCTCCCAAAGGTGCGGGATTACAGGCTGAGCCACCGAGCCCAGCTTGAGTTACATTTTGCTTATGGTATGTGAGGTTCAGTTTCTTGAATGTGGGTATTCAATTGCTTCAGCAATAACTGTTGAAAAGATTATCATCTCCCTATTGAATTGCCCTGAAAGCTCTGCTAAAAATTAATTCACTATATATTTGTGGGTCTGTTTATGGATTTTCTATTGGTTTATAGTCTATTCTTTTGCCAATATTATACTGTCTTGATTACTGTAGGTTTATAATAAATCTTTGAATCGAGTCCTCCAAATGTGTTCTTTTGCAAAGTTGTTTTAATAATTCTTGATGGTTTGCATTTCCCTGGATGAGTTTATCAGTTTCTATACTTTCTGGTATTGTGACTGGGATTTTGTGGACCCATAAATAAATCTGGGACGAATTTACTTCTTAACAAAATAGGGTCTTCCGGTTCATAAACAGGGTTATCTGTGGCCATCTAATTAAGTCTTCTTTAATGTCTTTTCACAATGTTTTGTAATTTGTAGTGTACAGATATTGCATATATTTGTTTGAAATCATCCTTAATCCTTTTAGATGTTATGGTGATGTATGCTTTTTAACATAACATTTTATTTCCATTTATGGCACGCATATGAGAATATAGTGGTTTTTATATATTGGTGTCACATATAGAAACTTTGCTAAACATACTTGCTCATTCTGGTAGCTTTTTTGTAGACTACTCAGAACGTCCTATATAGATTATCATACATCTGTCAATAAAGACGGTTATGCTTCTTTTCTAATCGTATGCCTTTTGTATGTTTTTCTTGTCTTGTTGCACATGCCACGATCTTCAGTACAATGTTGAATAGACGTGATGAGAGGGGACACCCTTGCCTATTTCTGTGTTGGGGGAAGCATTGGGTCTTTTACCATTATGATGTAATTTTTTTAAGAGAATGATATAAATTTTTTTCCCAGATTCTCTCTCAATTTGAGGAAGTTTCCTTCCATTCTTAGTGTGCTAGGAGTTTTTTTTTTTTAAATCATGAATGAGTGTTGGGTTTTTTCGCATGCTTTTTATGCATCCATTTACATAATATTATTCTTTGCTCTTATTATATACATTTTTTGTAGCCTATTTCAGTTTTCCAAAGCTGATATTAAAAAAAGCAATGCTTTAAAGATAGTACTTCACTGTCTTCTTTCTTTCATTATTTTCAATGAGAAGTTTTTGATCATTGTCTTTTTTTTTTTTTTTGAGTTGGAGTCTCATTCTGTCACCCAGGCTGGAGTGCAGTGGCCACTCCCGGCCACCGCAGCCTCGACCTGCTGGGCTCCGGCGATCCTTCTGCCTCAGCCTTCCAAGTAGCCGGAATTACAGGCATGCGCTACCATGCCCGGCTGAGTTTTTGATTTATTGTAGAGATGAGGTCTCGCTGCCCAGGCGGGTCTCGAACCCACGGACTCAGGCAATCCACTCACCTCAGCCTCCCAGAGGTGCGGGATTACAGGCTGAGCCACCGAGCCTGGCTGATCATTCTTATCTTTGATTTCTGGCATGTAATATGGGTTTTTCCTCCTCTAGTTCTTTTGAATAACTATTGGTTTTAAGTAATTTGATTATTATGTGTCTTTAGTGTAGTATTCTTTTACTGCTTCCTGAGCCTGGAGTTTGTTGAGCTTCTTGGATCTGTGGGTTTATAGCTGTCAGTAAATTTATAAAATTTACAGTGATTATTTCTTCAAATGTATTGATTTAAGGAGTTGTAAAACTTAAAAAGGCAGACAGGAAGAAAAAATGAGAACAGCAATTTTTTTCAATAAACATTTCTTTTTCAAAATTTCAAAGTTCAGAAGACTAGAAAGCTAGCAAAAACACTGGAGAATACATACATTTTAGGACTGTGGAGATGGAATGGAACACTAGATGGTGCGTATCATGGAGAACTTTGATTTTTGACATGAAGCCTTTGGACTTGATGTAACAGATGACAAAAAAACCATTTGTGTCCATTGAGTAATAGAAAAATGGAGGGAAGCTTTATTTTAATAAGACTGGTCAGGTTGTGATACCGAAGATAGAACAGAGGAAGAAGAGAGAGGCCAGGGGATGGGAGAGCAGTTTGGGAAAAGGCAAAATTAGATCTACATCTCACCCCAAACCCAAGAATAGATTCTCAGTGGATGAAAGATCTGAAAGAGAATGATGAAAAATTGCAAGTATAGTCATCCCTTGGTACCCGTAGGCTCTAGGACCCTCCTGCAGACAACAAAGTTCACAGACACTCAAGTCCCTTCTATAAAATGGCTTAGTGTTTGCATATAGCCTACACACGTCCTCTTGTGTGCAGTCATGCATCTCTTCATGGCGAGGATGTATTCCGAGACAATGTGCTGTTCAGTGATTTCGTTGTTATGTGAACATAGAGTCAGTCATAGAGTGTACTTACACAGAACATCAGTCATAGAGTGTATTTACACAATCCTGGATGGTAGAGGCTGCTACATACCTAGGCCATATGATACAGCCTATGGCTCATAGACCACAAACCTGTACAGTGTGTTTCTGTACTGAATACTGTGGCAGTTGTGACACGGTGGTAAGTATTTGTGTATCTGAGCATAGAAAAGTTACAGTAAAAATATGGTATTATAATCTTATAGGGCCACCATCATATATGCCGTTCATCACTGACCAAAATATGGTCATGCAGCACATGACTGTGCTTTAAGTAATCTCTGGATTAGTTATAATACCCCAAACAATATAAATGCTATGTAAGTAGTTGTACTGTATTGCTTTAAAATCTGTATTGTGTTTATTGTTGTATTGTTAATTTTTATTGTTTTTCTTTTCTTCTATTTTTTTATTTCCAAAGATGTGGGGTACAATTCAGGGTTAGGTACACAAATGTTTATTATACAGGTACCCTTGTTGATGAGGTGTGCCCCCTGGTAGTTCCCCACTACTGCCAATCCCACCCCCTTCCCCTCTGGCAGTTTCCCACTGCTGCCAATCCCTTTCTGATAGTATGATAATTGTTCAAGATCTGCTTATGAGTGAGAACATGTATAACTCAGTTTTCTGTTTCTGTGAGAGATCACTGAGTATAATAGACTCTAAATCCATCCAAGTTCCTGCAAAGTCCATATGTTTGTCCTTCTTTATGGCCACATAATATCCCATTGTGCATATGTACCACATTTTTTTTTTATCCAGTCCAGTTTCGATTCAGCATGGTTGGTTCCATGTTTTTGCTACTGTGAATAGTGCTGCAATAAACATGTGTATTCAGGAATCGTTTTTGTAGAATGATTTGAGTTCCTTCTGGTATATTCTCAATAGGGGGATTGCTGGGTCATATGGAAGGTCAATATCTTGTTCTTTCAGAAACCATTACACTGTTTTCCAAAGAGGTTGCACTAGTTTGCATTCCCACCAGCAGTGTAGAAGCATTCCTTTTTCTCCGTGTCCTTGCCAGCATCTGTTGCTGTTTATCAAATATTTTTTGATCCATGATAGTTGAATCCTCAGAGGTAGAGACTTGGATAAAGAGAGTCAATTGTACTTGAAGAAAAAATGGGTGGATTTTTCTTTTTTTTTTCATAATCAATATTTTTTATTATGGTTTTGTGGGGTACAGTTAAGGGTTAGGTGTACAATTACATTTCATTCAGGCACCCTGTTGATAAGAGGTGTTTCCCCATCCCCAGACAGATATTTGCTACTGTTAATCCCATCTCCCTCCCCCCATAGTTTCCCAGTACCGTCAGTCATTTTCTTATAGTATTACGTTGGATGTTCAAGGTCCATTATATGAGTGAGAACATGTGATACTTGGATCTTTGTTTCTGTGAATTTTTCTTTAGCCTTGGTAGGGAAAGACCTCTATGCTTCAAAATCCAGAGATAAAACAAGAAAAAACTGGTAAGCTTTAAACTGGTTGTGACTAAATGACCTTGAATAGGCATATTAATTATTTAATCCCGCAAACAACAACAAAAAAATATCACATGCTTAGTGGCTTTGAACAACATCCATTAACTATCTCATAGTTGCTATGGGTCAGAAGTCTAGGCACATTTAAGCTGGTCCTCTGCTCAAGGTCTCACAAGACAATAATCAAGATGCTAGCTGAGCTGTGTTCTCATCTGGAGGTTGGGTGGGGAAAGACCTAGTTCCAAGTTCACCCAGTTTGTTGGTAGAGTTCATTTTCTTGCATTTGTAGAACTGAGGACCTTGACTCCTTACTGACTCTTGCTAGAGTCTGCCCTTAGCTTCTAAAGACTACCCCCAGTTCTTGCAATGCCTTTGCCATGAAGGTTTTCCCAATATGGCCTCTTCATAATGCCAGCAAGGAAAATATCAAGTGTGCACTTGCTAGCCGACAGAGTCTTATGCAATACAACATAATCAAATGAGTGCCATTCCATGACCTTTTTCATAGTCTATTGATTATAAGCATATCACTGGTCCCATACCCTCCATTCAAAAGGAGAGAATTTTTTTCAAGGGTATGAACACAAGGAGGTTGGGCTCCAGGAATGGGGTGCCCTGAATGCTGCTCACTACAATAGACAAGCATATTGCCATCAACTAAAGCAGGAATTTGAGAATAAGTGAAGTCCATTTATAAGGAAAATAAGTGTGACATTTTTTTCCAATTGTCGTGACTGTTCACATACGTGCCTACTACTGGGGCTTTCTCTTGGGAATCCTCACCATTGCTGTTAGGTCATTTCCTACTGGAACACTGGTTGGCAGCCTGGTCTTCTAGTCCTTGCTGTTGGGCCACAGTTTCACTTACCTACTGTGGCTCTACCATAATGTTGAGAGACTATTACGTGATTTTGAAGCAGAATTTAAGTCTTCCTTTGCTAGAAACTGAGTGTCAAAAACTGCAGCGACAGAGTACACTGCTCTCAGAAGTCTTCCCCTTTCTGGCCTCACTTTCTTTCTTAAGCTAGACACTTTGTTTCTTCTCCCTTCATGTGACTAATCCCTTGCATCTGTTAGATTTAGGTTCACCTGACAGGCCTCCAAATATCAATGTAAAAGGAAAACGCATTTGTTAGGCTAAACTCACAGCGTGGCCTCTAAAATGTTAGGTCAGACCCGCCAAGGGGTGTGGTTTGAGATTCAGTGCTGAGCACAAGATGCAAAGATTGCACAGAAGTTAAATTGGAATATATAGTTTATTTAGAAAATAAATGAGAGAGAGAGAGAGAGAGAGAGAGAGACAGAGAGACAGAGAGAGAGAGAGAGAGAGAGACAGAGAGACAGAGAGACAGAGAGACAGAGATTGAGAGAGAGGCAGAGAGAGGGGAGATTCACCTCCCCAAGGTAGAGAAGGCAGCCAAAGCTAGGAAACATGGCAGCCATAGTGCAAAGAGCCACGAGGACACAACAGAATTTAACAAAATAATGGCAAAAATCTGCTTGAGGTAGAATGTCTTTAAACCTTCCCTTTGATGGAGGGTATTTGATGGAGGGTCATTAAGTTGATTAGGTGGTAGTCTCCTTCACATCATCATGAAGAGGACAGGTAAGCACAGTACTGACATCAGGTGACGGATGGCAGGCAGATGAGTGGGGCAGTCACATGATGGTTGCCATGTTGATGGGGTCTGTGTCAAGAAGCTAAGAAAGGGCTGATTAGGTTACCTTGTTTGCAAAACAAGCTGGGGAGGGAGTTGTAAGACAATTATCAATAGTTACCTCTGAAAAACAGGTTCTGTCCTTGGCTGGCAATTAGAGGGTGAATTAAAGCAAACTGCTAGAAAAACATGACAAAACTAAGCAATGTTAAAATGGCCGCTCATCGGGTCAATTGACTCCATCTTACATCCTTTCAGCATCATTTTCTCAGATAAAATAATTCAGGAAAGATGGCTGTTAAGGCTGGCCTGGGAGCTCTACAATGTAAGCAAAGATTCACACAGCAAAAGAAAAGGGAAGTAGAGTTTTTCATTCAAGGTGGCCGTAGGCCTACCTGAAAGGCAGGGTTGAGAGACTAAGAAGGAATGGGAGAAAGGACGATACAAGGGTGACCTTGAAATCAGTGAGACATTCTTCCTTAGCTTTCAGGCCTTAGGAAATCCTTTCCAGGATGTTTTTTATATTTTAACTTTTGTATATTCGTTTTACTACTCCATCCAATAAAAAGACTGTATCTTCTCCATCATTTCATCCTGGATTTGTAACACAGTTCTTGTCCTATGTGAACAATTCCTACCACTGCCATCCTGGCTCTGTTGTATTATTGGAACTTATAGTTCTTAAAATTAGTTAGAAAGAGTATTTATTTATTTATTTTGAGTTGGAGTCTCACTCTGTCGCCCAGACTGGAGTGCAGTGGCCACTCCTGGCCACCACAGCCTCAACCTGCTGGGCTCCGGCAATCCTTCCGCCTCAGCCTTCCGAGTAGCTGGAACTACAGGCGCGCGTTACCACGCCTGGCCAATTTTTTGATTTATTGTGGAGATGAGGTCTTGCCAAGTTGCCCAGGTGGGTCTCGAATCCGCGGGCTCAGGCAATCCACTCACCTCAGCCTCCCAAAGGCACAGGATTACAGGCTGAGCCACTGAGCCCAGCTAGAAAGAGTATTTCTAAGGAGGGAAACACTTATTATTTTTGTGAGACGAGCTTGTTTGTTTCAAAAAGAGACTTTGTAATCCAGGAGACTGACAGTCCACCCCTTGCCCAGCAAAGTCCCCATAACTGGGAGGAGGGGCTGCAGAGAGACACGTGAGAGGACTGTGTCTTTCTAGTTCATGCTCACTCTTCTACCTGAGGATCCCAACTGCACTCTGGACAGCTGAGATTCCTTCCATGGATGTTGACCCCTATTTCTGGTGTCCAGTGCTTTTACAGCTTTGTGCCTCATTTTTGTTTGAATGAGTGTTTTAAAAAGAAGATCACAGGAAGCAGATCAGGGCTCCCTTGTTGGGTTCTGTTTTGTTACTAAGATCTTACATTACGGAATTTCAGAGGGAAACATCTTGTCCAAAAATCTTGCCAGAACTCCAAATTCTTACTGTATAACAGAATATTGAAATAGTTGCATTCTCAATGATAGTAGCTATAAGATAAATTTCCATTGAGTCTTATTTGCCCTTGATTTCCATTATGAAACCAAAATTGTGATTGGCCCTAAGATATCAGGAAAATCATATTTTATAATACAGAAAAGCCTTCAAAATACTTCATATGAAAAAGATTTTGCAGTCCAATAAAATTTCACAAAGCAAACAGAACCTAAAATATGAGGAAAGCTAAAGTTAATTTTTTTCTCATTTTAGCTTAAAGGTCTAAATGATAATGAGATGTTTACCTAATACAACTGCTAAATTTAAAAAAAATTTACACCTTAATAAAACTTTTTCTCCAATATTCTGAATCAGGATATATTTTATTTTTCTTTGCTTTTTCTCAGACATATTTTCCAGCACTTTCTGGAAACCATTACTAACAGAAAACTAGAGCAAGTGAGAGAGGGAGGGAAGGAGACCGGTCTGTTTCTTAAGGGATTAAGAGAGAAAAATAGTTTCAAGAATCCAAAAATTCCTGGTCATTGGATAAATTAGAAAAACTCATTTGCTGAAACAAGCACTGACAGACTCTGATACATCTGCAGAGTATGTCTTTAATTAACAATATATTGAACTAGTTTCCTGCAATTTAAAAACGCTTTACTCACTAATTTTAATACATTGAGTCTTTGCTAAAATTTATACCAGGCACCAATTAAATATTTTATCTGTAATGGAGCACTTTTCATTTAATGTCTTTTAGGAATATAAATGGGATTGCACGTCATTTAAGAAACCTTGATTACTTTATTTTTTTCCCCCCTCAGTACATAAACTGTGAACTCAGGACACAACCACATATTGCAGAATTTCTGTTGGCCTAACATCTTGGATTACTTTGGATCTGGCAAACTTCTAGCCTACAGGCCAAATTTGGCCCTCGGCCCAAGTTCATCTGATTCTTGGCGAATAACCCCTATGTGAGAGTGGGCCTGGCGAGAGCTTTTGCATCACCTATAGGGATTTTATCCCTGGGAATATTCTATTTTAGGAAGAGTCAGTGAAGATTTAATGATGTGCTGTGGAGAACTGTGAACTGCAGATTTTAGCAGATTTAGTTGAAGGGCGAGCATTTCATCTTCCAGGTGATAACACCTCTCACACTACAGTCTTGTGAACAACAGTTAACCCCAGACTTCCTCTAGTCCAGAAAGCACTAGACTTCTCCCTTTTGAGTCCTTCCCTCTTCCTCTTCTTTCTTTCTTTCTTCTTTTTTTTTTTTTTTAATTTTTCAAAGCCCTGTTCTGGGTCCAGAGAAAATCCTTAGCAAATATTTGCTGGTTGAGTGAATGGGCGATTTTCCCTTTATTAATCTTTCTCTTTACCCCATATGTATCTCTTCACCTTCTTTATCTTTTTAATTTTCTTTCTCTGTTTTCTTCATTGAAATGAACACAGTATAGAACTCAAACAGATTTAGACTTAAACAGATTTTGTTTAATAAAAGAATTTTAAAAATTCTTTGCTAGAAGGAATCTTAGAATTCATGTAGTCCATGACTAAATTGATAAATGTAATGTTTTGTGGTTATCGGGAAACAAAAAAGAGCAAAAGCTTATTTTTCAATCTCGGTTGATTTCTCTCTTTAATATTACAAGCTCTTGATAGAAAAATTCCTTTTATTCTTTACAATTGCGTGAGGAATTAAATATCATTTGTACAGAAGTACCAAAAAAGGATTTTAACCTAGCTGTATTGAAGTGAGGAAAATTCTTACTTTGCTTCTTTCCCCAATATGACTTGCCTTTGAAAGGTTTATTTTAAGTACGAAGGATATTTAGTTATTTTTTTAATCTGCAAAGAAAGAGGGACATTCTAAGAAAATACAATCCTGAATCTAAACATCACCATATTATATAAATCAGAAAACAGACACATCCTGACTAAAGGATGATTCATTATGATTAGAAAAAGTATATTGTCTTGGGATAGCCTTTCTTTGGGATGTCTTCACTGGAGGTCGTATCTTAACTTGAATGGTACATTTTCTCTACACAGCAGATTATGTTTCCCTTGGGATATCGCTGCAAACTGGGTAAGAATGATGACTGGGTTGGGATTGACATTGGGAATGCATAGGTTCCTGAAGATAATTATTGATGGCAAAAAAAAAGCAGAGCTGGGAAAGCCCAGAGGGCCAGTTTTTGAGTTTCATATTCTTGGGTATGCAGCTCACAGAGAAGTGAGCATAAAATAATTCAACATCAAAAATTCAGCCGCCAGACACTGAGTGCTTGAGTGGGTGAGGTCTCTGTCAGATTGCATACAGCAATCAGAGAACCCGTAACTTCGGAGAGGCTAAGAAGAGCCTTGCAGGCCTTATCAAGCTGTTCTTTTTCTCCAAATGCCAGAATAGCTGAAACAATCCTGCACTCCACCTCCTCCCAGAGGAAAAACTGGCTATGTGTACAGAAAAGATGTTTCTGAAGAACCAGGAGTCTGCACTGGGAAGAACATGCATCGGAGAACAAACATTGGAGGAGAATGTTCCATTGTCAGTTTTCACATGGGTCTATACGAGAGCAAATTTGGAAAAGAGATAACAAAAGCTGGAGAAATACAGCAGATAAATAATGCAGATGTGCTTAAAGTAAGATCACCCAGGTGTCACAGACATGGAAACGGAGAAATAGCCAATCTAGCCCGGATTAGTGCAATAGGAAACAGCGCTGTGAGAGCCAGTGTATGAAGAAAAAAGGACTCCACAAGGACAGGAGAGAGGCATTTTCCTAAGCCAGTGCCTGAGTGGCCATCAGGGTGGACTCCTGGAAACACAGAAACATTTTCTAGATTCCTTTATCCTCTTACTCAGCATCTCATTTAGTTTTAGACTTCACAAGACAGGGATAAAGAGTTCTCTGAAAGCTGAGCTGGAGAGATACCTAGACGGATATTTCCAGTTAAGGAAGCATTTGTCCCAGGGCTTTCATTTCACAGCTAGAATTGGCCCATCTGTGTTTTACTAAATAAAATGCAATTTTTTTTTCTGAGTGATTCTGACAATAAATTTTAAACATTCATTTTTTTCTCCTCTATTTCTCTAGCCAGATTTCCTCTAGTGCATATTTTCTGTTCAGGTTCTTTGTTCATTTATCTACTGATGTCTTAATGTTTCTCTTATTGGTTAATGCTCTCTTTTTTCTCATTTAAAGATTCCTGAATTAAGAAAAAAAATCATGATTAGCAGATGTTTCTTCCACAATAAACATAAGGTATGTTTCTTAGTTCCTGAGAAAATTACTCTCTTCTAGAAGAATTGATAAATCTTTCAAAGATTATTACATATATGGCTTCAGATTACAAAGCAGAAAATCAAATCTCATTATATATATATGTATATCTCAGAAGAAATTTCCCATAATTGTGTTTATTTATCTCTAGCTTATTTGGCAATCTATGTTATATCTTTACTCATATAAGATACCACAGATAGTCATCGTCTAAACTATACTAGACAAAGAAAAATCTTTGCTCTAAATATTAGACATGTGTTTCTTTATTTAATTTTGAATCTTATTCTGAGCAATTTGAAAATCACCTAGTTCTAGAAACTTATTCTATGAAACTCAAATTCTTAGCTGTGTCTTTATCAAAGATACTTTATCTTGAGGGTTATTATGTCTCAGATGAAAAGAGGTAGATTTTTAGAATTTGCAATTCAAGGTTGTGTACTTTATGTTTTTTAAAAAATATGAACGGTCACATAGCTACGATAGATTAATAATACATGCCCAGACCTTTTGCCGTCATTTCTTCAAGCCTCTCCAATATTTATGTAATAGTGATTATGCATTAGTGATTGGTTGAGGAAAGAAATGTGATAATTAAATTTGGGTGTTAACTTGGCTGAATTAAGGAATACATAGCTGGTAAAGCATTATTTATTCTCAGTGCTTCAGTAAACATTGAACCTAACCCTATTCTGCTGACAGGGAAATTCAGGTGGTTTGGTATCGGATTAGAATGATTGGGTTGTCCCAGCTGTGTCTGTGAAGGTGTTTCTAGAGGAGATTGGGGTGTGAGTTGGTGGACCAAGTAGGGAAAATCTGTCCCCAATGTGGGCGAGCACCACCCATTTTACTGAGGGCCAGATAGAAATACAGAGCCGGTACACCCCCCTTCTCTTTTTCTCCTGCCCTTGGATGTCAGAACTCCAATTTTTCTGGCCTCAGAACTCCACGACTTACACCAGCGGCACTCAGGGTTCACTGGCCTTTGGTCTCAAACTGAGAATTACCCCAGGGGCTTCCTTGGTTCTCAGGTTTTCAGACTGGACTGAACCACTACTGACTTTTCCGGTTCTCTGGGATGTAGGTGGCCTATTGTGGGACTTCTCAGCCTTCATAATCAAGTGAGCCAATTCCCCTAATACATTCTTTTTTATATATCTCTATATCCGATCACTTTTATTTTTCTGGAGAATCCTGACTAAAATATGTGTTTGTTCCAAGAGTGGGACTCTAGAGAAACCGAATTTTACGGATGAGTTCTTAATTTTGGGGGAGGGTGTGGGGTTTCTGGAATTGAGTCTGTAATCTGATTAAACTTGTAAACACTGAGACCTCTACTTCCAATAATACAGAGAGTACTCATACTCTGTAGCATGAGCTATTTATCGAGATGCAAAATATATGCATTAGATACTTTTAACTGACCATTGGTAAGAAGCAAGAAGCTTAGTGACTCTGTATGTGATACTTACAAACATTCTTCTGCAAAATGAAAAAAATTTAATGAAGTTGGTTATAGCTAATATTGTTGGACAAAGCGATATAAGAAAAGGTGAGCTCAGAACTTAGAATTCCTGGCTCCAGCTTCACATAAATAGCTTAAAAGCTTCTAATTGTACTCTGAAGGAGAATCTCCTCTCATGTAACCACAGGATTGCACTTGCTGAAAATCAAACGCAGGTCCTTGTCATAAGACTTTGAATTACAACCAAAGTTGAACTCTTGGCCCTGCAGGATGTTTACTGTTAAAGTAAGGGCATTGATTGTGAAACAATGGAACCCTGCGTGTTGGAGTGGGACATTTAGGAAAACCCTGATGAAGCTGAGAATGCTACATTCCCCAGTACGCATGTGTTAGTGACCATCTGAGGAAAGAACTGTTCTATAGAAAATTATGATTCAAGAATGATGCAAAAAGACAGACTGCAAAAAACGAATGGAGAATCAAAATAAATACACGTATTTCAATGTATTTTATAAATTAAAAACAAATAAGCTCAAATTAAAATAAAGGTCTTCATGTCAAGAACTTGAAGATGAAATTAAAGAAATCTTAGGCTACTTATTGAAAAGGTTCCTGTGACTCTACTGAGGAATAAGCAAACTGCAGAAAAATAAGGCTTTATGTGCATTAAATCACATGAGGAGCCTTGAAACCATCTTCAAACGGGGTTCATGAATTCCAGCATCAGTCTGGGGAGGTCATCTCATGCCATCCTGCTGTGTCTAGGCAGAAGGCATGCTGCCTTTGTGTTTTATGTCCTGCAGTCTGGCAGACAGGCTGCCAAAATATAGCGTACTTCTCAGTATCAATCCTTTCAATGCTTTGTGTAGGAGAGAAAAAGAAATATCTTTTCCTCATCCATCACAAGGTTCATGGCTGAGGCACCTATAATAAAAGAAAAGCATAAACATTTATTCAATGTATTATGTGACATAGGAGCCTTCAGAAAATGAAGACCCAAAGAAAAAGGGAAAAGTTTAATTATATGCTAAGTTTGACAAAGTTTTATGTCAAGTTGGATGAAGCAGATAGTTGTGGAGAAGTATGATTGGACAAAATGGGTATTATTCTTATTATTATTCGTTGGAGTTTCACTCTGTCACCCAGTCTGGAGTGCAGTGGCACACTCACGGCCACCCTGGCATAGACCTGCTGGGTTCAGGCGATCCTTCCACCTCAGCCTTCCAAGTAGCTGGAACTACAGGCACATATCACCATGCCTGGCAAATTTTTTTATTTATTGTAGAGACGAGGTCTCACCAAGTTGCCCAGGCTGGTTTCGAACCGATGGGCTCAGCCAATCCCCTCACCTCGGCCTCCCAAAGTTCTGGGATTGCAGGCTCAAGCCACTGTGCTCTGCCCTAAAATGAGTATGATTTAATGGTAGTAAACTGGGGGAAACTTAGAAAAGTCTGTTCTGATTCTTCTTGGCATCTCTGTATCTTTGAGGATAAGGATGTTCCTTTCTGCTGAGTATGGAGAAGTCACCTCTGTAATGAAGGTTTTGTGACCTGCTTCAGGTAGAAGGACAGGGGAAGGTGAGGAGAACCTTCCTGCTTCTGCTGTTTTCTCAAATGCCAAGGTGCCATATTTTAGACTAGAGTATCCTGAGCTCCATCTCTTATTTCTGCTGTTCATATGTAAGTAAGCCACAGAAACTGAATACACCTACAATGTGCCTCTGGTACCTTTGAGGTGATGGGAAAAAAATGATAGGTCTTAAGGGCACAGATGATATTTTCAGGTTTTCTTTAATGTTGGAGGCCGGGACATTGGAAG
This sequence comes from Cephalopachus bancanus, assembly GCA_027257055.1. Lineage (NCBI taxonomy): Eukaryota > Metazoa > Chordata > Mammalia > Primates > Tarsiidae > Cephalopachus > Cephalopachus bancanus. Next base: position 991,883 of record JAPVLO010000233.1, read on the forward strand.
AGAAGAGAAGATGGGTAAGACAGAAGTGGAAACTTGTTTCCATGGATGATGTCAGGAAACAGGATTTGTTTTTCTAAATTATCAAACTTTCAGAGTGATGAGCTTTTAGTTAGAGGCGGAATGCTTTCCTTGAAGACCAGGGAAATAAGCATTTTTCTTTCTCTCATTCAAATGTACAAAGACTAATTATCTGACTGGGAATTCTTCTTTATCAATGTGGGTCTAATGAAGAAAAATGCTTTTGTAATCCTTGCTTTCTGAGGCCACACTAGCCTGTGGGAAGATAAATAGAGGTATGATTTCCATTCTTATTGGCAATGAGTATATTCTTTGGTTTTGAGCCTAGGACAAAATATGGTGAGATCCTAATACCCACTGCACTTACTCCCTTTGCAGGATGAATAAGGAGCCTTTCTTCTCTTGGTATGTGATATGTGCGTGTGTGTGTGTCTGTGTGGTGTAGGTATGAGATATCAGGAGAGAGATCAGAACCTGTTTCTTTTTTTTTTTTTTTTGAGTTGGAGTCTCACTCTGTCGCCCAGACTGGAGTGCAGTGGCTGCTCCCAGTCACCACAGCCTCGACCTGCTGGGCTCTGGCGATCCTTCCGCCTCAGCCTTCCAAGTAGCTGAAACTACAGGCACGCGCTACCACGCCCAGTCAATTTTTTGATTTATTGTAGAGATGAGGTCTCGCCAAGTTGCCCAGGTGGGTCTCGAACCCGCGGGCTTGGGCAATTCACTCACCTCAGTCTCCCAAGGCGCGGGATTACAGGCTGAGCCACCGAGCCTGGCTCAGAACTTGTTTCTTACTCTGCAGTCTTTAGTCACCAGTGCGGTTCCTGGTGTCTACTTCATATGGCTATGGTGCGGGTGAGTCGAGATTGGGAATCAGCACAGCCTTGTGCTGCCAAGAGCCCTGTCTCAGGAATTGGAGGGTATGGGCTCAAATATCTTTCATTTCATTTTATTTTATTTTTAAATTTTTTTTATTTTAAAGATGTGGGGTACAATTCAGGATGAGGCATACAATTTTTTAAAAAATAGAGACGGGGGTTTCACTATGTTGCCCAGGCTGGTCTTGAACTTCTGGCTTCGAGCAATCCTCCCACCTTGGTTTCCCAAAGTGCTGGGATAGCAGGTGTGAACCACTGTACCCAGCCTCTTTCATTTTCTGATGGCGAGAATTTGAACTTACTTAACCTCTCTATACTTCAATTTCTTCATTTGCAAAGTTAGGATAATAGTACTTTGCTTTAAAAAATTATGACTCCCTACCTATAATAGGTAAATTTTTTTTTGAGTTAGGTTCTCACTCTGTCACCCAGGCTAGAGTACAGTGGCATGATCACAGCTCACCTCAGCAATCTCCCAGGTCAGGCAATTCTTCAGCCTCAGCTTCCTAAGTATCTGGGACTATAGGTACATGCTGCAGTGCCTGACTAATTTTTTGATTTTTTCTTTTTGTAGAGAGGAGGTCTCGCTATGTTGCACAGGCTGGTCTCGAACTCCTGGGCATAAGCAATCCTTCTGCCTTGGCCTCCTGAGTGTTGTGATTACAGGCATGAGCCACCACACCTGTCTAAGTTTCTTATCAATACATATAAGCTTTTTCATAGTTTGGCCTCAAACTAATGATTCCAGGCTCTTACAACATCCTAATGCACCCTACTTTTCTACTTTTAGTTCTTTGAGTAATCTGCATACTGCTTTCCATAGAGGTTTTACTAATTTGCACTTCCACCAACAGTGTAAAGTGTTCCCTTTTCACTACATCCATGTCAGCATCTATTGTCTGTTGATTTTTTTAAATAACAGCCATTCTGACTGGTGAAAGGTAGTATCTCACTGTGGTCTTGATTTGCATTTCCCTGATGATGAGTGATGTTGAGCATTTTTTCGTGTGTTTGCTGGCCAGTTGTATATCTTCTTTTGAGAGATGTCTGTTCATGCCATTTGTTCACTTTTTGATGGGGTTATTTGCTTTTTTCTGGCCGATTTGTTTGAGTTCCTTGTAGATTCTGGATATTAGTCCTTTGTCAGATGTATAGTTTGTCAATATCTTCTCCCATTCTCTAGATTGCCTATTTGCTCTGTTGATTATTTCTTTTGCTATGCTGAAGCTTTTTAATTTAATGAAGTCCCACTTATTTGTTTTTGTTTCAGTTGTATTTGCTTTTGGGGCTTTAGTCATATATTTTTTTGCCTATGCCAATGTCCATAAGGCCTTTTCCTAAGTTTTCTTCTAGGAATTTTATGGTTTCAGTTCTGACGTTTAAGTCTTTAATGATCTTAAGTTAACTTTTGTATATTGGGAGAGATAAGAATCCAGTTTCATTTTTTCTGCATGTAGCTATTCCATTTTCCTAGCACCATTTGTTGAATAGGGTGTCCTTTCCCCAGTGTATGTTTTTGTCTGCTTTGTCAAAGATCAGTTGGTTATAGGTATTTGGGCTTCTGAATTTTCTATTCTGTTTCATTGTTCTACATGTCTGCTCTTGCACCAGTACCATGCTGCTTTGGCTACTGCAGCTATGTAGTATATTTTGAAGTCAGGTAGTGTGATGCTTCCAGCTTTGTTCTTTTTGCTTAGGACTGCTTTAGCTATTCTGGGTCTTTTTTGGTTCCATGTGAATTTTAGGATTGCTTTTTCTACTTCTGTGAAAAATGACATTGGTAGTGTGATAGGGATTACATTGAATCTATAAATTACTTTGAGTGATATGGTCATTTTAATAATGTTGATTCTTCTGATTTATGAGTATGAGATGTTTCTCCATTTGTTTGTGTCCTCTGCAAGTTCTTTCATCAGAATTTTGTAGTACTCCTTGTAGAGATCTTTCACCTCCTTGGCTAAATATATTCTTAGGTATTTTAGCTTTATGGCTGCTATTGTAAATGGAATTGAGTTCTTGATTTGATTCTCAGCTTGGTTGCTATTGGTGTATAGCAGTATTACTGATTTGTGTGTATTGATTTTGTATCCTGAAACTTCACTAAATTCATTTAGCAAGTTCAGGAGTCTTTTGGAGGTGTCTTTAGGGTTTTCTAGGTATAAGACCAGGTTGTCAACATATAGCAATAGTTTGATTTCTTCTTTTCCAATTTGGATGCCCTTTATTTCTTTGTCTTGCCTGGATCTCTGGCTAAGACTTCCAGTACTATGTCAAATAGTAGTGGTGAAAAGGGGCATCCTGGCATTGTTTTAGTTCTGAAGGAGAATGTGTTCAACTTTTCTTCCTTTGGGATGACATTTACTGTGGGCTTGTTGCATGTAGTTTGTTGTATTATTTTGAGGAATGTTCCCTCCATGTCTATTTTACTGAGGGTTTTTAAAAAAAAAATATCATAACGTGTTGCTGGATTTTATCAAATGCTTTTTCTGCATCTATTGAGATGATCATGATTTTTGTTTTTAATTCTGTTTATGTAGTGTATCATGTTTATTGACTTTCATATGTTGAGCCACCCTTGTCTTCCTGGGATAAAACCCACGTGGTCATGGTATATTATTGTTATTTTTTATGTGCTGTTGAATTCATTTTTTAAAGATGTTTTGTTGAGGATTTTTGTGTCTATGCTCATAAGAGATTTTTGTGCCTATGCTCATAAGGGATATTCATCTGCAGCTTTTTTTTTTTCAATGTGTCTTTTCCTGGCATTGGTATCAGAGTGATACTGGCCTTGTAGAATGAGTTAGGGAGGATTCTCTCCTCTTCAATCTTGTGGAATAACTTCAGTAAAATCGGTGATAGTTCTTCTTTGAAGGTCTGGTGAAATTCAGCTGTGAGTCCATCAGGTTTTGTACATTTTTTTGTTGGGAGACTTTAATTACTGTTTCAATCTTGCTCCTTGCTGGAGTCATTATAACCAAGGTATATGTAAGTCTCCATATTATGACACCCATCCAGGAAATATCCTCTCTAAACTTTTCTGAATCACAATCTGTTCCTATAACCCTAACCTTCATTCCTGTAGAACACATACAAAAAATGTATGGTCTCTTGGGAGAACACCAAACAGGTATAGCTAGGGTTATCTGAAGAGGATTTCCCTTTTGACTGGTTCCATGACCCTAATGAACCAAAGGAAACTACGGTCACTGGTATTCCCATCTGGAAACATCGGAGCACCTTCCTTACTCAGAACTGAACTGGGTGCTACCTTTCTTTTTTTGAGCTGGAGTCCCACTCCGTCGCCCAGGCTGGAGTGCAGTGGCATGCTGACATCCACCCCAGAATCGACCTGCTGGGCCCCAACGGTCCTTCCACCTCAGCCTTCCAAGTAGCCAGAACTACAGGCACGAGTTACCATGCATGGCTAATTTTTTACTTATTGTAAAGACAAGGGTGTTACTTTTTTTGTGGTCAGGGATTATACTTGGTTCTACCTTACAGATGGAAGTGTGCTTGCACAATAGTGGCTGCTGTTCCTAAGGTGATGATCCACAAACTCGAATGGCTTCTTCTGGGCATATTCTGAATTTGGTGTCTATTCTGGAACAGTCCCCATGGCAACAACACAGTCACAGAGATTTAGGGCCTCCTCCAGCACTAACATGCTTAGCTATAATATACATGTACCTAGTCCCAGAGGTTGTATCCTGGATCACCCAATTCTACAAATACCTGGACTAGGACATTTTATTGCCAGGGGTTTCTTTTGGTTTGTTAGGCTACTCCTATTAGAAAAGTCTATATTACCTCACCCTCATGGTACAGAAAAGGTAGAAAACCACGGTGGCCGCTGTTGAGAATCAATAAACATCTATTAACTCACTAGCTACTGTGGTCTTATGAAACTGTTGAGTACTGGATATACAGCAGAACATAGAGGACATGTACATTATTAAATGAAACTTGTTTCTGGATTAACACTTCCTCTCAAGTAGATGATAACTTACAGATTTAAAAAAATAATATTAAAATCATTAACTCTTTACAAGAATGAGCAGGTTCAGAACCCAGTTGGTTACAATCTTTTTTATCCTCTCTAGGGATTTCCAGTATAAAGACATGGGTTTTTCCCTTAATAGTTCCTTTCATTGTATTGCTTGTGTTTGGTCCCTGTTTAGTTAACCGCCTTGTAAAATTTGTTTCTTCTCATCTAGAAGCCAACAAACTCCAGATGGTGATGCAGATGGAACCTTGTATGGAAGCTTCCTCCTACTGAAGATCCTTAGATTGTCCTCCAGAGGATCCCAAGCTGCTGTCCCTATACATGATTGACACGAAGTAGCCAGACTGGTCATCATCCTTACTCCCAAACGGCAGTTAGGGTTACTACTCCAGAGGGAGGAATGAAAGAGGAGGTAGCTAGAAATCAACTAAGCAGACAGACAGGGCAAGTCCAAAGTAACAAACTGAGAGGAGACAGCTGGTAGACAACTCAGCAGACAGACAGGGTGGGCCCCTCAGTAATAAAGTAACAGACTTCCTGCTGCTGAGATTGGAAAGCAACCAATCAGCTCACAGTTAATGCTGGCCAATCAGTTAGTCTTAGGGCTATATAAACACCAGGTTTCAGCTCCAAATTGGCAACCCCCTGGCGTCCCCTCCCACTCTGGGGGCTTTACTGTTCTTTCAATAAATCCTGCTTTCTCAAAAAGGTTTCGATTTACTGCTATTTCAAGGTTGAGGGGTTGTATGTTTCTGAGAGTTCACCAATTCCTCTAAATTGTCTAGTTTGTTTGCACAGAGGTGTTCATAATAGTCTTGGATGATCTTTTGAACTTCCATTACATCAGGTTTGTAATGTATCCTTTTCCATTTCTGACTGAGTCTTTGCTCTTCAATTCTAAATTAAGCTAGCTAGTGGTCTATCAATTTTGTTTGTTTTTTTCAAGGAACCAACTTTTTGTTTCATTGATGCTTTGCATTGTTTTTTTAAAATTTCAATTTCACTTAATTTTGTTCTGATGTTTGTTATTTCTTTCCTTCAGCTAGTTTTGAGTTTGTTTTGTTCATGTTTTTCTGGTTTCTTGAGGTGTGATGTTAGGTTGTCAATGTGTGATCTTTCAGTCTTATTAATATAGGCCTCGAGTGTTGTAAATTTTCTTCTGAATACAACGTTGACTGTTTTCAGAGGTTTTTATAACTTGTTTCGTTATTGTCATTCATTTCAAGAAATTTTTAAATTTCCATCTGGATTTTATTGTTGTCCCAAGGATCGTTCAGGAGCAAATTATTAACTTTCATATTTTTGTTTGGTTTCACAAGTTCTTCTTGGAGTTAATTTATAGTTTTATTCCACCGCAGTCTGAGATAGTGCTTGATATGTTTTTGATTGTTTTGAATTTATTGAGACTTGATTTGTGGCCTATCATATGGTCTATCTTGGAGAATATTCCATGTGCTGATGAGAAAAATGTGTATTCTGTAGTTTTAAGATAGAATGTTGTGTAGATGTCTGTTAGTTCCATTTCCCCTAGACGCTGTTTCACTCCAATATCTCTTTGTTGACTTTCTGTCTTGATGATCTGTCTATTGCTGTCAGTGGAGTGCTGAAGTCTCCCACTATTATTCTACTGCTGTCTCTCTCTCTTTTTTAGTTCTAGTAGAATTTGTTTTACCAAAAACAAATGCATCTGGTGTCAGGCACATATAGTTAAAAGTTTTATGTCTTCTCATTGGCTCAATTCCTTTATCATTATATCATAGCCGTCTTTGTCTTTTGTTACTGTTGTTAATTTAAAGTCTATTTTATCTGGTATGAAAATGGCTCCTTCTGCTTATTTTTGTTTCCATTTGCATGGAATATTTTTCCAGATCCCTTTTCCTTGAGTCTATAGGAGTCTTTGTGAGTTCAGTGGATTTCTTGAAGGCAGCAGATATTTGAGTTTTTAAAAATCTGTTTTGTAAGTCTTTATCTTTTTAGTGGAACATTGAGAACATTACATTCAGAGTTAATAATGATATGTAAGTTACTACTCTACTCATCATATTGGTTGTCATCTGATTGACTTATTTATTTTCTCTATTGTGTTGGTGTTTCATAAAGCCTGTAAACTTTGTGATTTCCAGCATTTTTCCACTGGTGTATTTCAACCTTTTGTTTCAGTATTTAGGACTTCTTTGAATATTTCTTGTAAAACTGGTCTAGTGGTGACAAATGCCTTCAGAATTTGTTTGTCTGGGAAGGACTTCATTTCTCCTTCATTTATGAAACTTAGTTTTGCAGGATACAAAATCCTTGGCTGACAGGTGTTCTGTTTTAGGAGATTGAAGATGTGGCCCCATTCCTTTCTAGCTTGTAGGGTTTCTTATGAAAAGTCTGCTGTTGGTCTGATAGGTTTACCTTTATAAGTTTTTTGAACTTTTTGTCTTTTTCTCTTAAAATTCTTTCCTTCACATTAACTTTGCATAGATGGATGATTATATGTCTTGGGGATAAACTTTTTGCAATGAATCTCTGGTGGTTCTTTGAGATTCTTGTATCTGGATGTTTAGATCTCTGGCAAGGCCAGGGAAATTTTCCTCCATTGTTCTCTCAAATAGGTTTTTCAAATCTGTTGCATTCTCTTCTTCCTCAGGATCACCTATGATTCTTAGGTTTGGATGTTTTACATAATCCCACATTTCTTGGAGACTTTGCTCTGTTCTCTTGATCCTTTTTTCTTTATTGTTGTCTGATTGGGTTAATTCAAAAGCTTTGTCTTCAAGTTCTGGGATCCTTTCTTCTGCTTGTTCTAGTCTACTGTTAAAACTTCCCACTGTATTTTGTACTTCCCTAAATGTTTCTTTCATTTCCAGAATTTCAGTTTGGTTTGTTTTTAAGGTGTCTATATCTTTGGAGAAATGTTCATTTTTGTCCTGAATAGTTTTTAAATTTCTTTATGTTGGTTTTCAACTTTCTCCTGAAGTTCTCTGACCAATTTTATCATCAAACTTTTGAATTCTATGTCTGGAATTTCAACAGTTTCATTTTTGTTAGGGTTCATTGCTGAAGAATTTGTGTGGTCTTTTGGGGATGTTGGAGAACTCTGTATTTTCATGTTTTCCAAATTATTTTTCAGGTTCCTTCTCATTTGGGTAGACAACCTCTTCTTATTTGAGATTGGCAGGGGCCTGACATAGGCACCGTAGTGTTTCCTTGGTTATATATAGCCTTGGTGTGCTGAATTTCTCAATTGCCAGATGTGGCAGCCCTGTGCTGTGTACCTGCACTGGCTCATGGTGTCCTGAGTGGTCAGAGTGGCTTGGAAAGTGTTGTTAGCTGGGGCTTGGGATCTGGCCTTCCCAAGCTGAGCTATTGTATCTGATGTGGTTGGCTGTACTGTGGATCTCCAGCCAGGAGGTGCACTTGTACGAGAAAGCTGGCTATGTCGGTGGCTGCAGGTTTTCTCCTTGATAAGTGTTGCTCTAAGAAAGTGCTCAGCTAGCCTAGGCTGAGGATGGGTTCTGGGAATTTCTCAAATTTTTTTGTTTGCTTTGAGCCTTCTGGGGTATTGCAGGAAAAAGATGGGGCACCTCACAAGTGTGCACTCTTAGCTGCCCCAGTGGGTTTTAGAAGGGAGTCCCAGGCCACTGGGGTAATGGTGTTGTGCAGAGTAGGCACGGAAGAGTTCACAAGGGGATGAGAGGTTGCTATGGCAATGCATTCCACCCAGATCCTGCTTTGGTCTCATGCAATCTATGATTTAAATGTCAAGGTGCAGCTGTGCTCAGGGCCTCAGGTGCTCTCAGGCAACCCACCCAGCCAGGAACTCTCTGCAGCCACAGAGTTTTCCCTTGGGGCCCATTCTCTTCTAAGCTGTCTGGAAGGTAGCCACTCCACCCTGCAAGGGTTGACTTCCTGAGAAGTGGCAGCTGGTGTTGCTTCAGGCTTTTTTCCTGCACCACTCCATGGCAGAGCATGGCTGTGGGGAAGGAAGTGTCCTGTGAAGGGCTGCCTTCCCACAAAGCCAGGAAGCTATACAAGTTTGCACCAGGAGAACAGAATTCCCAAATTCCCGTCACTCACCTTCCACATTGTGTCTGGAGGCTGTGGTAGACTGTGGTGGTCCAGACAAGAGTCTAGCTAGTTCCAGCCCAGGTTGAGTTGGAATTTTTTTCTTCTTCTTTGTGCTAAGTGGTTATTATCACTCTTTTGGAAACTCACGGGGGATGCTTCTGGATCCGTTCCTCTCTGGGTGTTGAGGAAATTCTCTCTATCTTGATTTACTCTGTAGGAGAAACTCACTCTAGCTGCCTCATGTTGGCTATCTTCATCCAGAGTCTAAAAATTGAGCTTAATCTGACAAATAACTCATAACATTATGTAAGAATTTGTATAATAGCTCAAATTGATAACTAAAGAGGATGAATCTTTTTACTGTATCACTAGCGTTCAATTCTGTAACTTGAGACTGATTGAGTCTAACTTAGCTCATAAAGAAAAAACATAAATAGCTAACAAGCATATAAAAAAGTTCATCTGAGCTAATAAGCAAAAAAGTTAAAATATAAAAACAAGATACAAAGAAATGAAATAAGTGAAAAAATTTTAAAAGATATGCAATTCACGTGAGGATGCAGTGCAAATGAACTGCACTGAGGGGGGTGGGGGGGAGTAGTGGCCTACATTTCTGTAAAGCAATTTGATAATATGTATCAGAGACTTAAACATTTCCATAGCTTTCCCCAGTTGTCAACTTTTAAGAATTTCTTGCAAGGATATACATAGAAACGCAGACAAAGCTTTGTGCATACAGACATTCAATGTAGCCTAAGTTATAATAGCCAAAGTTGGAAGCAATCAAAGCATTTAACAACACAGGAAGAGTGAAGAAAATTATAGTCTATACATAAAAGAAACATTACGTAGCCACTAAAAATCATGGATACCAAGAGTTTATTTATTTTTTATTTTTTTGAGTCAAGGTCTCACTCTGTTGCTCAGGCTGGAGTGCAGTGGCATGATCATGATGATCATGGCTCACAGCAGCCTTGACCTCTTGGGCTTGGCAACCCTTCTGCCTCAGCATTCTGAATAGCAGGGACCACAGGCATGTGCCACCACACCTAGCTAATTTTTTTATTTGTTTTGTAGAGATGGGGTTTTGCTATGTTGCTCAGGTTGATCTTGATCTCCTGAGCTCAACCAATCTGCCTGCTTCAGCCTCCCCAAGTGCTGAGTTTACAGGCATGAGACACTGTGCCTGGCTAAGAGCCTTTAATACTGTTGAAAGATGTTGAAAATTTTAAATGCATCATCAATTTGAGCACAAAAATGATGGTAGATGAGCATTCCGTAATATTAGCAACACTTTTTTGTGGGATGCAGGATCTGGGTGTCTTTTTTTCTTCTCTCTTATATATATTTTTTCTGCCTTTTCTTCTTCTCTCTTATATATATATACTTTAAGTTTTCTGTCACAAATATATACTTTATAAAATTTAAAGCATTTTTTTAATGGAGCTTATCAGAGAACTCACAGTCGTAGACTTAAGTGCTTCTTCTATAAGTAGACCCGTTAACATCTTTTCTTTAAGAGTACCCGTCAGGCGAGAATTCTCTCGCTTTTAGGCAGACTTTAAAGGATCAGGAGGGACCAGTTAGGTGAGAAAGGAAAAAGGGCATTCCAGGCAGAGGGAATACATGGTGAAAGGATAAAGGATGAAATATCATGGTAAGAGATGGGAGGTGGTCTTTAGGAACTGCAGAGAAAGAGATGGGAAACAGATCTGAAACAGATGACAGGTCACAGATAGAAGGGCACAGAGGTCCCTTCGGCAGAATTTGGGCTTAAACCTGCCTCTCGTGAGGAGCAATGGGAGATTTTAATTAGGGAAATGAAGTGATCGATTTTTTTCCAGAAATCAGTACTCTGGCTGCATTATTGGTGAATTTTAGTATGTTGCATGTAGCAGGTAAGGGAACGACAGCCTTGTAGAAACAAAACTCGTATCTTCAAGTCAGAAGCAAAGATTTTCAAAAATAGACTCTGGGGACCAGAAAACAAGCAGGTCCTGACAATGTTTTCTATGTTTGTCTCCCCTTAAAGTTTCTTGTTACCATGACACCTTATATATTCAGACACCTCTTCCCTCTATTCCCTGAATCAAAAGTGGAAAAACATGGAGTTCTTTTCAACTGTCTCCCCCTACTAGGACTAAAATTGTCTGGATTAAACAACAGTAATAAAACCACAATGTGTAAAAACAACAAATCCTCCTGAAGGAACTGGGTAAAATGGAGAAATATTTTCTGGCTATACAAAAAAATTACTAAACTTTGGAAGAACCAACTTTGGACCACATAGTAACAATCTGTCCTTCTACATCTTCTGCCAGTTCAGCCCTTCCCCAACAGCAAATGTTTATTTAGCATGTATTATGTGCCAGGGATAAGATAAATTATTTCAAATGGGTTCTCGCATCTTATTTGGTTTTCATGCAATTTCATGAGGTGGTTGTTAATAATATCACCCCAAAGGTTTTAGTGGATGAAATTTTTTTTTTTTTTTGAGTTGGAGTCTCACTCTGTCGCCCAGACTGGAGTGCAGTGGCCACTCCCGGCCACCGCAGCCTCGACCTGCCGGGCTCCGGCGATCCTTCCGCCTCAGCCTTCCGAGTAGCCGGAATTACAGGCTTGCACTACCACGCCCAGCTGAGTTTTTGATTTATTGTAGAGATGAGGTCTCGCTGCCCAGGCGGGTCTCGAACCCGCGGGTTCAGGCAATCCACTCACCTCAGCCTCCCAAGGCGCGGGATTACAGGCTGAGCCACCGAGCCTGGCTGAAATTTTTTTTTTTAATATAGAGCTTGTCAGAGAACTCACAGTCGTAGCCTTAAGTGGTTTCTCTATAAATAGACCCCTAAGAATCTTTTCTTTTCTTTTTGAGTTGGAGTCTCACTCTGTCGCCCAGACTGGAGTGCAGTGGCCGCTCCCAGCCACCGCAGCCTCGACCTGCTGGACTCCGGTGATCCTTCCGCTTCAGCCTTCTGAGTAGCCGGAATTATAGGCACGTGCTACCACGCCCGGCTGATTTTTTGATTTATTGTAGAGATGAGGTCTCGCCAAGTTGCCCAGGCGGGTCTCGAACCCGCGGACTCAGGCAATCCACTCACCTCAGCCTCCCAAAGCGCGGGATTACAGACTGAGCCACTGAGCCTGGCTAGCATCTTTTCTTTGAGTGCACTCCAGGCAAGAATTCACTGACTTTTAGGCTGATTTTAAAGGATCAGGAGGGATTCACTAGGCAAGAAAGGAAAAGTGCTTTCCAGGCAGAGGGAACACGTGGCAAAAGCATAAAGGATGAGATATCTTCATGGGAGATGGGATGTGCACTCTTAGATGCCCCAGTGGGGGCCAGAAGGAGTCCCAGGCCAGGCAGGCTTTGAGAGGTTGCATAACTTGCTTGAGTTTATCAGGTGAGTGATGGAGAGCTGGGATTCTTGTGGGCCTTGGATTTGTCTTTCAGACACCACAGAATCTGCTCTGTGGTCCCTCAAATGTGTGCTTCACGCTCACCACAAGGTCTCTATTCTTTACTCTTCTATCTCTCCTTCACTTAGGAACTGTACACTTTAACTGAACTGTAGACTTTAACTTCACATCTCCCTCCCTCCCTCTTCCTTTCCTTCCTCTCTCTCTCTCTTCCCTTCCTTCCTTCTTCCTTCTTTCTTTCTGTCAGAGACTTACTCTGTGGCTCAGGCTGGAGTGCAGCAGCCCACTTATGGCTCCTGCAGCCTTGACTTGCTGGACTCAGGCAATCCTTCTGCCTCAGCTTTCCAAGTAACTGGAGCTACAAGCGTGCACTACCATCCCTGGCTAATTTTTAAAATTTATTTTAGAGATTAGGTCCCGCCAAGTTGCCCAGGCGGGTCTTGAACCTTCGGGTTCAGGCAATCCTCTCACCTCAGCCTTCCAATGTGCTGGGATTACAGGTGTGAGCCACTGGCCACTTGGCCATATCTCTTTCTTGAAGTAAAATGCCCAGAATTAAACCTAGTTCTCCAGTTGAGGTCTGCCTATGCCTAGGATAAGGAAAGGGCAGAGTCTGCTACTTTCTTTGTGATAAACACAAATTTCATGTTAATACAAGACTACTTTTGTATATTTATCTCTGTTAATTCAGTGTTCCTTATCCTGTACTTTTATCAAAGATTTGTTTTTTTAAGCCAAAGTGAATAATTTTATATTCTTCCTACATTTTATCTTGTTTCAGTCCATGGTTTTATCATGTCAATTTTTTACCAACATATTTTTATCCAACATACTAGTTTTTGTCTCCAACTTTCTGGCATCTGTGAAGCTGATAAGATGGCTTTGTGTATCCTCATTCAACTCATTCATAAAAAATATCAAAGAGGGTCAGGTGCGGTGACTCAGCCTTTAATCCCAGCACTTTGGGAGGCCGAGGTGAGGGGATTGCCTGAGTCTGGGGGTTCAAGACCAGCCTTGGCAACTTGGTGAGACCGTCTCTCTTCAATAAATAAAAAAATAAGTGGGTGTGGCAGAGTACATCTATAGCTCCAGCTACTTGGAAAGCTGAGGTGGAAGGCTCTCCTAAGCCCAGCAGGTCAAGGCTGCGGTGGCTGTGAGTGTGCCACTGCACTCCAGCCTGGGCGACAGAGTGAGACTCCAAATCAAATATCAAATCAGAACTTTGTGGTCCTAGTTGCCACTGACTCTTCAGCTAATGCTGGAATTTTTTATTCAGCTATGTAGAAATACACCTATGTAGAAATACACCTAATTATAATATCATGTAGAAAAGGTTTTTAAAAATTCTAGTGAAGATTTTAAAGACACTGCCAAGTAGGTTACTTTTATTGCAGGTATAATGATCTCAATTAACAAACTCAAGTTAACAAAAAATGTAGTTATACTTTTTAAGTGTAATCTCTTTTCTGATCCACCATTGCATTCAGTAGCAATACTCTTGACCTAGGTGAGTCCAGTCGAAGTGAGCCAATTCTGTGCCTGTTTGCTTGTCTCTATTTCTTTTCGTATTTATATGAGGTAGTGTCACTGGTGAAAGCAAAGACTGCAGAGGGTGGAGACTGGTATGGGTGTGTGACGATCACAGTTGAGAGGAGAGACGACAAGAAGACGGATGTTATTATTTTGAAGCGTGGACAAGCACACATATTGGAGATGTGCTAGGACTGCCTGACAGTGTTGTGTGCTCATTCAAGATTCAAGATTCTATGACATGAAAGAAATTAAGCGAGTCTACTTAACTGTATATTCGCCCTGGTGTCATTGAGTTGCTTGAGCGCAGGTGGGAAGCAGGTGGCTAGTGGGGCTTACATTGAGTTTCAACTTTGAAAGGCCAGTGAAGGTAGAGAGGAAGGGGTGAGGGGGATAAGTTTATAATCATGGCCCGTGGAATCTATGCTGAGTTGGCAGGGTCACCAGGGGAAAAGGGAAAGGAGAGTGGGAAGTGGTTGGGCTGATGCTTTGGTAGCCATACAAATTCCTGGAGTGCAATGGAATATTATGTAGCCATAAAGAAGGACAAATACATGGACTTTGCAGCAACCTGGATGGATTTGGAGTTTATCATACTCACTGATTTATCACAGAAACAAAGAACAGAGTGCCCTATGTTCTCACTCATAAATGGACCTTGAACAATTATAATGCTATAAGAAAGTGATTGGCAGTAGTGGGAAACTGTCAGTGGAGGGGGCAGGGCGGGATTGGCAGTTGAGGGAAACTGCTAGAGGAGGGAGGGGCATACCTCATCAACAAGGGTTCCTGCATGGTCAATGTTTATAAACCTAACCCTGAAATGTACCCCATATCTTTATAATAAAAATTAAAAAAAAAATTCCTACAGTGGCAGTACAGGAAAGACTAGTTGAAAGAAAAAGATGTGACTCTCAGGAAGAAGGCTTGCTAAAGATTTCAGATGTGCTGCTGAGGTGGGAGGAAGTGATACATCTTTGGAACCAAGGATCCTGAGGATTTGAAAGACCAAGATGTTTAATCCATTGTCTATGTGGGTATTGCAGTTGTTAAGGATAATGGCAGAATGACTGAAGTGGAACGGAGGGAAGGGCTCAGTTGATAAAGTCATCTGTGAATAAGAGAAAGTGGGGGAGGGTGTCTGGAGATGACAAGAGCAAAGAGAAGTGGCGAGGTCAAATCTGCTGGCATGGATTTTTATCTGGAATGTCAGAGACAACTGGATGGTCTGAGGCCAACAGCACAGAAATCAAATGTTCACTTGGTTGCTGTCTTCTTGCATTTTTGTTTGGCTATTGTGGCATAGTGTGGGAAGGGCTACAAATGCAGAGTTCAAAACAAAACAAACAACAAAACCCTTTTTACTTTCTGAAGAACACTCAGTGTTAATTATGGTGCAATATGCTTAATGTATTCCCACTGGCGATGGTAAACATCTAGAGAACAAAGAAATCAAGATACTCTAAGGCTGGTAGCAAATAAAAAGTGAAAAACATACTGATAGTTCAACCCTTTCTTCGACAGATGAAGAAGAAATTTCACTCCAGGCAGATTAAGCATAGAGGGTTTGCCCGAAACCATTAAAAAAAGATTCCAAGAGACTTATAGAAGCAGAGTCGTAATTGAACTCACTTAGCAAAAAATAAAATTTTGATGAAGTGAAAAAGTTCTCTTTGAAATTATTGTGGATATTTTTTCATAATGCTGCTGAACAATATCCCTAAGGCTTAGTTTGTTTTTTCAACAATGTCTTATAATGATGAACTCAGTCTGATGTCTGGTTATCTAAAGTGAAATTTATAGCAAACATATGAAAGATATGTGTAAGATAAAACTACACTTTATAATGTATTTTGAATAGGTTTGCCACTAATTGGAAATAGAAAAAATTAAGTAATATAATGTAGAATTCATTCAATCTAAGAGTAAATGTATAATATACAATCCAGGAGTATATGTGTAGCATGTAATCTCTTTTCTATCACCCATAAAAATATCAATGTGCTTTCTATCACATACAAGGTCTGACAATTAAATTCACAAACTCATCCTACCTTGTTGCTGAATATCACTATGGCCACCTTTGAAGTACTCCCCTTGGGAAGCTACGTACTGGTGCCAGTGCCTAGTCCACCTATCAAAGCAATTTTGGAACTCTTTTTCTGGAATGGCCACCAGAGCCATTGTTGTATTACTCTTGATGCCCTGAATGTCACAAATGTCTTCCTTTTAATGCTTCCTTTATCTTCAGGTAAAGGAAAAAAGCCACTGGGAGCCAGATCAGGTGAGTAGAGAGGGTGTTCTAATACAGTTATCTGTCCAGTGCCGCCAACGTAGGTGCACGGTGGCAAGTTCTCAAACTTAATTATCAGATCTCAACAAATAATGGTGATAGCTCTGATAGCCGTTCCAGAAAAAGAGTTTCAAAATTGCTTTGACAGGTGGACTAGGTGCTGGTATCAGTTCATAGCTTCCCAAGGTGAGGACTTCAAAAGTGACCATAGTGATATTCAGTAGTGAGGTATGTAGCACTTTTTCTAGGATGATTTGCGAACCTAATTGTGGACCTTGTATTTAAATGCTGGCTATCTATGATGCCAACCCAAGTCACATCTCCTTCATAAAATCTTTTAGGGTTTCTTCAGGCCTAATGATCTTCTGTTCTGGAATTTTATATCATTTTTATTCAATAAATGATAATCACCTATTATGTACCAAATACTGAGCATTGGGGCAGTGGGGAATAAACAAAACTAATTAGAGGAGAAATAGTAAAAGCAACAATAAACATAACTAGTTCTTATTTACCATATTATAAGTGCTTTTTGTTTACTAGCTCTTTTATTTCTGACAACATTATGAGGTACATACCATTATTACTCCCATTTTAGAGATGAGGAAACAGAGATACTGACAGGTTGAGTTATATACTAAAGGCCACTGAGTTAGTAGATGGTAGAATCATATTCAAAACCAGTTATCCCTGATTCTAAAGCACTTAACCATTGAAAGGACATAACATGGACTCAGTATAGCCAAAGAGCAGCCATTTGAACACTGCCTAGTTGTCATGTTTTTCTAGCAATTCACTTTCCTTTACCCTTTAATCACTAGCCAAGGACCCAACTAGTTTTTCAGAGATAGCTATTGATAATTGTTTTGCAACCCCTCCCCAGCTTGTTTTGTACTAATTAGCTTTTCTAGTTCAAGTATTTGTTCCACCCATAAGACTCAAGTTAGCCTAACCGGCCCTTCATGACACAGACAGATCCCATCACCATGGCAGCAATCCTGTGACTACTGATCCACCCATCTGACTACCATCCGTCACCTGTATCTGTGCATGCCTGTCCTCCTTAATATTGTGGATCAGACCTTAACGACCTGCCTCCTTCAAAGGGAAGGGTTAAAAGGTATTCAACTTCAAACAGCAGGTGCCATTGCCTTGCTAAGCTATGGTCTGGCCATGTACTCTTTGAACTACTGCCAGGCTGTGTTTTCCTAAGCTTTGGCCCCCTCTACTACCAAGGGGAGATGAATCTCTTCTCTCTTCTCTCTCTCTCTCTTCTAATTTACTTTCTAGTCATTGCTTTGCTGAGCTAAGGCCTGACCCCGTGGCTCCTTGAGCTATGGTCACCATGTTTTCTAGCTTTGGTCTCCACCCCTACCTTTGGAGGTGAATCTTCTCCTATCTCCTCTCTCTTCTTTTTCTCTAATTTACTTTCTAAATAAACTATATTTTCCAGTTTAACTTCTATGCAATTCTTTGCATCCTTCTCGCTGTACTGGATTGCACAACCCCACCCTGGGGGAGTCTGACTTAACATATTGGAGATCCTGATGGGACAGATTTTTAACCTAACATTTTTGGAGGTTCCCGTGAGATTTTTAACCTAACAACCACTTAAGTCATTCAACTGCTTTGTGCTTAATTTCATCATCTCAAAAAAAAAAGAGCAAAGTATTCTACATTTGCTGTACCTAATTTATATGAGATTCAAATAAGAGAATGCATTTGGAAATATTAAAAAAATTAATCTGCTATAGTAATGTAAATTATTACTTATTATAATAACACCTATGAATTATTGTATGTGGAGCCACTCATTCAACTCTCAAAATGATTTTCTGTGGGAGTTCTTAAGATTATTTCCATTTTATGATGGAGAAACTGAGATACAGAAAGTCACACCACTACTAAGGATTCCAGTTCAGGGAGTCTGACTCCAGAAGCCATGCTCTAATCCCTAAATTCTGCTGTTTTATTTCAGAACTATGTTCTGTGGACAGTTCACGGGGCTAGGCAGGGCTAGGCATCCATGGTGGTAGACATGAATACTGCTGAGGTCAGGATGAACTTCAGGGAGAGTACTATTCCTTCCCTGGCCTCATGGTTAGCCTGGCTGCTGTGGTCATACTCATGAGCTCTGTCCTGAAGTGTATACTACCCCTGAGTCTCTGGGTGGCAGAGTTCTGACATGAAGCTCCCCACCGTGTAAGCTCCTGACCTTTTTGAGGCATCCTCAGTAATAAACTGGGTCCCCTTAACCAAAATCCCATCCCACCTTTCCCCTGGGAAATTCTTGCAGTGATTCCCGATGAACTCAGTGTGAATATTTCCTATGAACACAACCCACTGCCTTCAGAAAAAGTTCTTTCCATTCTCGGCTACCTCTAATTTGTAGCAGTCTTTCTTTAAAAGAATTACAAATTACTTAAATTTAACTTTTTTGGACTGGTTCAAGATCCGACCTCTCTACTACTCATAAATCTGGGTTTGGTTTAGTATTGATATACCTGGTTGTTCTGGCCGTAAATCTCATTGTCTGATTTCTCACTCTAGGAACTATGGGTAGGAGAAAGGAGGTAGGGAGGGGGTTACCTAATGATGTGGCAGCAGGCTACCCCCTTGACAGCACACTGCATTTCTGTATTGGAGAATCAAATTACCATAAGTGAGTTTAATATTCTGCACCCGGTAATGAGACTGGTTGAATTTTGCCGGCTCATCATTTCCCCAAACTATTTGTCATCAGGACTCTTTTTGTAAGAGCAGAGTATCTGTTAACTCACTGCAAAGCTAGTTCATGTTCAATGGAATACATTTTGGGAAATTTTGGCAAGCAGATGTATAATTAAAACAGCAACCCCCAGTGCTGATCCACCAGACACTCTTCTTAAGGTCCGAATCTCATGAAAAATAAGATTAATTCATCCTCCCAATAGATTCTACTAGCATCTTTTTTTTTTTTAGTTCACATAGGGAAAAAAATCATTGCAATCATTGCAGAGAACACTACATAAATTCTGAATTATCAAAATGTTAACATCTTAGTGGTTCAGGAAAGGGAAATATTCTATTGGTGTGATATGTAATTTTTATATAATTCATTTAATTGCTTTTCAGGCTCTATGAAAATGAAGAGATCTTAGAAATCATCTAGTTCAACTCGTTTCACAAAGGAGAAAGCTGAAGCCCCAAAAATAAGAGATGCTGTCCTTGATCACACAGCTAGCTAACAAGTAAGCTAGGATACACAACTTCCAATTCTATAGTTTCTTTTTCATTTAATGAATAGTTTGATTCCAGCTGAGATTTGAGCAGGAAGTACATACGTCTATAAATCAAATAGATATGTATGTGATTTATGCTCAACATTTCAGCAGGTACAATGGAAAGCATATTTTCACTCCACTCTCTGGATCTTTCTGACTTTAGTTTGCTTGAGATTTACACAAAGTATACGAGGTTCTTTTCAAGCATCAAAAAATATCTTTGGAATGCTACAAGGAAGAAAATTCAGACATTAGTGGCAGAAGTATGCTTCTTTTATGAACCAGAGTTTGTCTCCCATGAAGATATTTACAAAGACCACTCGAGATATTTAAAGTCTTCTCAGTCTGTTTCATATAAATATGAAAAAATATTCTCTATGAAATTTCTTTGAGGAGGAGATTCACAGGTTTTATGCACCAAATGAGAGAAAATTTCCATCTGCTAATAGATTTGTTAGTAGTTCAACCAAAATACTGACATGCAATATAAACATTTTTTGCACCAAATTATGTCCTCTAAGATCTGAAATAAAACCTTGTCACATTTTATTTTGCACGTCTTTTACTTTCTTTCTTTACTTTAGTACAAGTGAAAAAAAATTAACATTTCTTTTTATTCAACATTAAATATATTAAAGTATTATTTTCTTAGATCATCCATCACACTAAAAATTCTTCCCACATCAGTATTTGATGGGAAGTTAAGGCAAAAGAAACCAACAAACAAATGAAATAACTAGTATTTAATAAGGGTGGCATTGAGATCCTTCCCAAGTATCAAGTGTTGTTTTTTCATTACAAAAAAGTAAAACAATATCTAACCATCAACTTCTTCATAAAGACAATTTGGAAGAAACTCATATGTAAATTAATTTATCAAGAAAAGACTTTCTTCAATTTAGGTAAACTCAAAGAATTCAGAACATATTTCATATTTGCAATATAGTGAAAACAATTTTACATAAGAGTTTTCTCTTAGATAATAATTTTCTTAGATATCTGAGAACTTTTGGGCACAGATCCAAGATTTCATGGTTAATTTTTAAGTAATTCTTCTGCATGCCAATGTGATATTTTTAGTGTAAAATACCTCTCAAGAATTTTCAGAATTAAATTACTTTTCCCAATTAACTAAGAACCTTTAGAAAAATTACCTTAAATTTCTCTAAGTTTGTTTGCAGAACCACTGCCTACTCAGTTGTAGTAAGGGCTGGGCAGAGGAAACCTGACTTTCATTGTTTCCAACTCTCTTCAGAATATGGCAAACCTCCTTCTTTGTCTTTGGTTCTGTGGCTTCATCACCACAGCTAAGCCCCACTAAGCATCATGACACATTTATATTTGGAACTAAGTTGATCGACCGGCACATAAAGGGGCAGAGAAGAGAGAAGCAAGCCATTGACTGAATTATCGATGCCCTCTTTCATTCAAATGTTTATCAAGATTCACTAGGTCTCAGGCACTCTTCAAGGTATTGGGGACATAAAGACATAAGACATTCCAGGAGTTAATAGTATAACGAGGTGGAAGCATAAGTGTTAGACAGTATAGCAAGTTATGGAACGTGTGGAATACTCTAGTAAATTGTGGAAAAGGCACCTAACCCAAGTTTGAACTTGGAGAAGGACAAAGAATGAACAAGGATAATGCAGGTAAAGAAAGGCAGGAGAAAAGCATTCTAGCAGCAGGAACAACATGAGCCAGGGCCTAGGGTGTGTAGGATTCAGTGTGGCTTGGGATATGGGCAGGAGTAGGATATGCCCAGTAGTTGAGTACAGGTGGATCCCAAGGAGTCTTATGTGTCCCTTAGAAAATTTGGGAAATCAGTGTGGCGATTCCTAAAAGTTCTAAAAATCGACCTTCCATATGACCCCTCAATCCCACTACTGGGAACATACTCAGAAGAACTCAAATCATTCAGTAAAAAAGATACCTGCACACGTATGTTTGCTGCAGGCTTGTTCACAATAGGAAGAACATGGAATCAACCGTGCTGCTCATCAAAAGAGGACTGGATAAAAAATATGTGGTACACATACACAATGGATTATTACATAACCATAAAGAACAAAATCATGAAAGTCGCAGCAACCTGGATAGAATTAGAGTCTATAATACTGAGTGA
Organism: Cephalopachus bancanus; assembly: GCA_027257055.1. Taxonomy (NCBI): domain Eukaryota; kingdom Metazoa; phylum Chordata; class Mammalia; order Primates; family Tarsiidae; genus Cephalopachus; species Cephalopachus bancanus. The sequence continues at coordinate 1,013,460 of JAPVLO010000233.1, forward strand.
TCTTTCACAGAAACAGAGAACTGAGTATCACATGTTCCCACTCGTAAGTTGTTCCATGAACAACTACCATAATGCTATAGGAAAAGGATTGACAGTAGTGGGAAAATGTGGGGCGGGGAGGTGAGATTGACAGTAGTCGAAATCTGCCTGGGAAAGGGGGGCCACACCTCATCAACAAGGGTAACTGCACAATGAATATTTGTATACCTCACCCTGAATTGTACCCCACAATTTTAAAGTAAAAAAATTTTAAAGTTAAAAAAGAAAATTTGGACTTTATGCTGAAAGCAAAGAGAAATCCATAAAAGATTTAGGCAGGAAAAATGCAATCACATGGATATTTTAGAAAGTAGTCAGTCAGCAATGTGGAGAATACATTCAGAGGGGTCCAGGATGCAGGCAGGTGCTATGGTTTGGATGTGATTTTTCTCCTCCAAAACTCATGTTGAAATTTGGTCTGCAGTGGAATGGTGTTGAGAGGTGATGGGACATTTAAGACACGTGTGAGTCATGGGGCTTTTGCCTTCATGGAGGGATTAATGCCAGTCTCATGGGTGTTAGTTAGAGCTCATGGGAGGGGTTAGTTATCATGAGAGTGGGTTGTTGTAAAAGTGAGTTTGGCTTTCTCTTGCTTCCTCTCTCAACAGGTGATACTGTCTGCCATGTGATAAAGCAGCATGAGGCTCTCACCAGATGTTGGCACCATGTTCTTGGACTTCTCAGTCTGCAGAACTGTTAGCCAGAATAAAGCTCTTTCTTTATATAAATTACCCAGCCTGTGGTATTCTGTCATAGCAACAGAAAATGAACTAAGATAGCAGGCAAGTCAGTTAAGTAGCAGTTGTAATGGTCCTGGAAACAAAGGATAGTGTCCCGAACCAAGTATTGCCACACCCATGAGGCCCTTGACCTTGTTAATCAAGCGCCAATCAAACATAGAAGACATAGTAAGAGCTTGATGGTGAGAAAGAGGCTATTTGTGTACATGTCTTTTCCACACAACTTGGAGATGATGTTTGCATAACACCATGCATTTATCTGTCTGATATTTTCTTCATCTTGCTCTCAGACAGAAATCTTGAAAGACACCAGATTGAGCTGTGTTACCTCTGATATGTGGAAAGCTCTGACTTAAAGCTTGTTAAAATAACTGAGGCCAGTGCTGCGAAACACATCAACATAGGTGAACATGAGGAGTGTTAGCCTTACCACCAAGCTCTGAGGTCAGCCATTAATCCTGTTAAGCCCCCTCCTTCAATAAAAAGAGAGACTTGCTCTCTGAAAGGGTAGACTTTTGAAGCCAGAGTATGTCTACCCAGTGTTTGCTGCAGCGCTGGATCCTGTCCCTTAAGACCACTAGGTGACACTGTGGAACGTGGTCATTGCATTTTGCTATTTTTCACGAGCTGGAAAATGAAGTCAGCTTTCTATGCCAACCTCCTAACTGATTTTGATCTTTTTTTTTTTTTTAATTAAATCAGTCTTAGACTACTGCTACTTTCAAGTGAATAGGTTTTGTAGGAATGAGTGTTTGTTTAGAGGGTTTTCTTAAGCAGAGGAATTATGCCAGTAGTAGTAATACCTATTCTATCACTATCAAAAAAATAAAATGAAATAAAAAAGAGTAAACAAAACAAAACAAAAAACAGCAAAATAGTTTTTGCTATTAACATTGCCCTCTGACTTCGTACTTTGGGTTTGCTACATTTTAGTTTGTTTTTTCTTGATCCTCTAAGATATAGTTTTCTGATAACTGGGAAAGAATTTCTTCTCACTACTGGGACCTATGCACTTATTTGTTCCCCTTCTCTTTTTCTCGTTTTACTAACTTCTACATCTGCTCTTTTGAATAGGTATATATTTACCCTTTTATTTATTCATTTATGCATACTATAAAGATGTGTGTTGGCATTGTTATTCTTATGAAGAGGATATTTGTGTAGCAAGAAACAGAGATGTCTGTACGTTTTCCTTTGAGGGACATATACTTATTACATCTTTTTAAGGTTTGTTTTTCAGGTTATCTTATCTTTCTGGATACTTGATGAAAAAAAAAGAACACACACATTTGTCTTATTTATAATTTGTCTCTTTGTGTACCTGTATACAAATTTTCCTCTTTAATGACTTCAGTAGCTTGAATATCTTGGTTTTTTTTTTAATCAAGGCATGTTTATTTCCTCTAAAGAATTGTCCATTAAACTCAGATTTTGACTTTCACTATAAAACGTCCATTCTTCCCTTGATTTAGCATCAAAACAAGTAGATATTCTTAGCCTATTTTTCTCTTGCACTTTCTCCTGTAGGAAAGATTGTATTCCTTGCCTTGCCATTTTGAACAATTACAGGATTTTAAAAAATAGAACTAGAACGATCTCTTTCCCACCTCGTTTTATTCAGGCTACTTTTTAAAGTGTGAACTTCTGCCCAGAACACAGCTTCATTTAAGCCATGTACAATGAACACTGAGGTCTAGGCACTTTCAGATTGATCTTCAACTCCACTAGACCCAGAGGATTCCACATGGGCAGCTATCAACAGATGCACTATCAACAGATGTCAGTGGTCTGTAGAGTTCACAAGGAACCCTCAGCTGCTAGATCCAAGAGCATCTTTCTTCATGTTAGTAACCATCAGAGAAGTCTCTGTCCAACCTACCTTCCCAAGGGAATCTTGTTGCAGAATATTTCACATCCAGCTGGGTTTCCTGGATTCCTAGGGTTTCTTTTTTTCCTTCAAGGCTCCCACTCCTATGAGAGCCCGTGTTCTAAACACTGGCTTTCTGAGTTTTCCAAAGACTTCCACACATTGCCACATTTAATCTTAACTATAACCAGATGAAATAAAATTTTCTGTATTTGACAAATGCAAACAGAGAAATTGAAGACAATTTTTCTAAAGGTTCTTAGTGAATTAGGAACACTGGATTTGAATATAGGTAGCTGAACCCTATTTTTCTCATTATTACATGCTATCTCCACTCTTAAACCATCTGAAGCCCAGCTTCCTCCTCATAATCACTGTAACTAGACCTTCACAGTCCAAGATGGTAGCCACTAGCAACACGTAGTTATTGAGCACTTGATATGTGGCTAGTTCAAATAGAAATGTGCTGTATGTGTAAGATACAACCAGATTCCTATGACAAAAAAGAATGAAAATATCTCAGTTATAATTTTGAAATATTATTTGTTGAAATGGTAATAGTTTGGATATATTGGGTTCAAATATAATGTTAAAATTAATTTAACTTTTAAAAACGTGGTTGACAGAAAATTTGAAATTTCATACATGACATATTTGTGTTGGACAGTGAAGATTGAGACCATTTGTATCTAGCTCTAGAATTGTAAGAATTCACATTTTCATCTTTCTTCAGTTAAAGACAACAAAATCTCCAGAAGAAAGAAAGATAATACAATGTATATATATCACAAATCTACCAACCTTAAATATAGACACAATTGAAGATTTGAAAGGTCAACATAATCCAAAGTATCCCCCTAGACAAACTACATACATTTCCCATCATGAGATCCACTCCTCTGTAAGAATGTCTTTTTTAACGTTAAAAAAATGTCTTTGCCATGAATCGTTATGATAAAGGAATAAAAATGAATTTGTCAAATCATCCCTGGAAGGGCATTGAGCATGCAGTTTTGATGTTGGAAGAAACGAGAAAGGTTGCAATTTCAGGTACCAACAATGGAATAGCAAATGAAGACTCGGAATTTGTCAGTAATCAAATAAACAAAAATAGAAAGGCCATTTCTATTTTAGAGAAAGATTTAAGCATGAAATGGAACCACCTTTATGGTTGTCTCTATGCTGCTAATTATGGCTATTTTTTAAGTCGATTTACACAATCCAGAAATTTATACTGCTTGGTGTTATGTAGGTAGAACTTTAGCTGGGATATGCCCAGGCATTTCAGATATCTGCAATTATATAAAATGGGTATGCTGGAGGTTTTCCAAATATTTTAGTTTTCATGCGGGAAGATTTGGAATGGTGAATTTATACATCATTTAGCATGCATGCTTCTCAGGTGGGTCCACTCTGTTGCTATGCACTGAGTAGGTAGCATGGTACCAAACGACTGGAATTGAGAGGCAGAGAGAATAAATGTAAAAGAATATAGCAGTATCTTTGTAGTTAAAAACTAGTTGAATTGTGATTTATCCATGAGTAGATAAGAAATCAAAGATAGGTTTTTTAAAATAATTTTTTTCAAAAAAGGAAAAGAGAAAGACTTTGAACAACCAATAGTCAAGTCATTTATCATTTATTAAGATAAATCTAGAAGCTTGATAAAGGGTTAAGTTATAAAGTCACAGAGTAAAATTCAGTCAATAGTCAAGCCTCTAGAGTCATGTTTTGAATGGAGGATAGCCATGCTACAGAATATTCTAATGGTGTCCTCACACACAAGTCTCCTCTTAAGTCATGGGTGGCACAACTGAAAACATGGTACAGCTCTGAAAAGCCACCATCATTGGAGAAGTGGGAAGACTGTTTGTGAGCATTACTGACAGACTTATGTGACTGCTGCTTTCCTGGTGATCTTCATGTTGATCTAACTTTTTGGAACAGTTTTGGATTTGTGGAATTATTTATTTTCCTGAATGTGAGTCAATGAATGTATAATTAAATGTGACATAAGATTAGGTCTTAGTAAAATGCTTCATGAACAAAATCATTATTTTTTAGATATTATGTCTAAATTTTTTTGTTTGGAAACTACTTAGTGTGGGTTTTGTTTCTTCTATTTTTCTGAGTTACTAATACAAATAAAAGAAAATCCTTCAGGCTTCACATTGCCTGTATGTAAGAATGGCTAACCTGAAAGGATCTTCCCTACACCCATTCCCTTTATATTTATTTCTATAATAACAAATTTTAGTAGTTAGTTATTTCTAATTCATTTGTTTTTTTTAACTTTGATACCAAGGTTGAAAGTGATTTATGCACCATGATTACAATATTAGAGAATTCTGACTCTGACTACGTATAGTCAGATTGAAGAATAGTCAGTCTATGACATTTGATTGCAAAATTTAATTCCTTTAGGTGTAATTATTGATATGTAAAAATTTTATTTGCCATTTTGTTACTTTTTTACTGACTGCTTTGTAGTTCCTTTGTTTCTTTCCCCTTCTCTTGTTGCCTTCTTTTGTGATTTAATGACATTGTGGTGGTGTACTTTGATTCCGTTTTCATAATATTTTTATTATCTATTACAAGTTTTTGTCTTTATGATTACCATGAAAAGTACCTAAAATACTATATAGTTATAATATCCTATTTGAAGCAGATAACAACTTAACTTTGATTGCATACAAAAATTCTGTATTTTTATTCTCTCCCCCACATTTTTAGGTTATTAATGCTACAATTTACATATTTTGTATGTAATAGCAAATTTTAGTAGTTATTTCTAATTCATTTGCTTTTTAACTTTGATACTAGAGTTGAAAGCAAACTTTTTAGAATTTCTTGTAAGGTAGATGTAGTGGTGATGACTTGACTTTGCTTTTGTTTGGGAAAAAGTATTTCTCTCTCCATTTCTGAAGAATTGCTTTGCCAAGTACAATACTTTTTTTTTCTTTCAATATTTTAAATATACCATTTCACTCTCTGCTGGTTTGCAATGTTTCCGCTAAAAGATCCTCTGATAGTCTTACAAAGTCTCTCTTGTATGTGACAAATCACCTTTCTCTTGCTAATTTCAAATTTATCTTTTTTTCTGAGACTTTTGACAATTTAATCATATTATGCCATTATGTAGAACTTTCTAGACTCAACCTACTAAAGGACCATGGGTCATATGAATCTGGTTGTTGATTTCTTCCCCAAAGCTCAGCAGTTTTCAGTCATTATTTCTTTAAATAGACTCTTTGTCCCTTTCTTTCTCTTTTCTCTTCCTTGAATTCCCAAAATGTATATGTTGTTTCACAAAATAATGTCTCAGCTGTTGAAGCTCTCTATTGAATTTGTTAGTTCAATCATTGTATTTTTTTATCTCTATTTTCTATTGTTTTTTCTATTGTTTCTATTTCTTTGTTGAGCTCTAATTTGTCCACATATTGTCTTCCTAATTTTGTTTAACTGTTTATCAGTTTTTTTCCTTGTATCTCACTGAACTTTGTTAAGAAGATTATTCTGAATTTTTTATCTGTCAGTTCACAGATCTTCATTTCTTTAGGGTAAGTTATTTGAGTTTTATTAGTCTCATTTGGTGGTAGCTTGTTTCCCTGACTTAAAAAAAAAAAACAAACCAACTATCCTTGTATCCTTGTATTGGTGTTTGCACATTAAGGAAGTGGCTGTTTCTTTCAGTCTTCTTAGGTTCACTTTGGCAGGACTAGACTTCCATCAATTAGTCCAACCTAGGGTTGGTGATAAGCCAGTTCTTAGCATCTGCAGGCAGATGGAGCTTGCTGTAGAATTCTGTAGTTGTGTGGGGCTTCTGTTTATGCTTTGAGGTTAAGTGGAGTGCTGGTTAGGCTCCCCATTAAGACAGGGCTGTTGGTTGGCTTCCTATTTGAGTGGATCCTCTGTATGGATTCTGCAGTCAGAAAGAACCCTTCACATGGATCTGTGATCTTCTCTATTTGAACTGAGTTGCAGGCTGTGCTCCCTGATCAAGTGTTGGCACTAACTGGACTCTGTAACTGGGTGGGAAGGAAAGCTGGGTTCCACAAATGCCTCTGATCAGATGGGGCCCAGGGCTGTGCACTCTGGCTAGCTAGTATCAATGACTGAACTTTGTGTGCAGGTAAGATTGAAAACTGGGCTCCACAGAGACTCAGGCTGTGCCCTGCATTTGAGTGAGATCATTGAGTGGGTTCCTCATCCTGATAGGGCTGCTCACATTACTCTGTGGTTGGTGGAGGTCACTATCAGTCCTCCAGCTGTGCTGGGTCACAGGTTGTACTCTGGGGTTGAGTGTGGCCACCAGCTGTACTCCAGAGATGGGTGTGGTCACTGGCTCCCTGGATGGGTAGGGTCAAAATCTGTGCTTCGCAATAAAATAAGATCACCTTCTTGCCTCCGTACCTGAGTGAGGCCTTAGGTTGGTCTCCATAGGTAGACCAAATTTTGGCTAGGGACCCAAGGCATACAGAACCACTGACTATGTTTCCAGGCCAGAAGAAATGACTGGCTCAGCTCCATTGGTGAGTGAAACTGCTGAGTGTTCTCTTTGGTCAGGCACTGCTGCTGGTGGGAACATAGTGCCACCATCAAGATCTATGAACTGGTCGTTGTGATCCCTTTCCTTTCTCTAGCTGACCTCAGGTTGTCTAGCCTTGTCAGTTTCCATACTAAGTAAATTTCCTACAAAGTAAGACAGAAGTGGACCACCTAGAAAAGGCCTTGAAATGCTGGGGGAGCTAGATGTCTGTGTTGGGCTCTCTTTTTCACACTGGATAAACCATAAGCCCAGGAGGAAACCTTCTCATTGTGGTACTGTGTCAGCCTGGCAAAGGAGGGACACAATCAAGGTGAAACTGTTCTTCTTATCCTTCTGACGCATCTGTTCTCAGTTTTTGTGGAACAGGGCGGTGTCTCAGTCTCACTCTGGGTTCACTAAGGTGTTCTTGTCTGGAAATTTGCTGGATGGATTTTGTGAGGGGGACTAAAGCCAGGTACCTTCTATTCCATCACCTTCTTGCTGATATGACTTTCCCATTTATTTGGTAGAAATGAAATAACAATTGTATTTAAAACACATGTCAAATCTGTACTGAAAATTAATCACTGAAAATGCTTAGGGAAAGTGTCATATTGACATATGTATATGCTTTGGAATGCATTACTTTTACAGTTTATTCAGTTTGGGGGGAGATTATTTTCTTTAGTTTTTATTTTAGTGTAGTTTTAAATTTATAGAATTACTGCCAAGATCATACTACATATTCAGCTTTCCTTATTATTAGCATTTTACATTAGTATGGTACATTTGTCACAGCTAATGAACCAATATTGATACATAATTGTTAACTCAAAGTTCAAATTTATTCAGACTGACTCAGTTATTTAAAATAATATCATTCTACAATAAATGCCCCCCAAAATTAGCCGGGTGTGGTACTACGCGCCTGAATTCCAGCTACTTGGAAGGCTGAGGCGGAAGGATTGTGGGAGGCCAGCAAGTCGAGGTTGCAGTGGCCAGGAGTGGCCACTGTACTCCCGTCTGGGTGACAGAGTGAGACTCCAACTCAAAAAAAAAAAAAATAAATAAATAAAATAATATAATTTTTCTGTTGCAGGATCTCACCCAGGATATCATATCACATCAATTTGCCATGTTTCCTTAGGCTTTTTGGATTGTGAGTTTCTCCAACTTTCCTTGCTGTTGATAACCTTGACAGTTTTGAGAATTACTGATCATGTTTTCGGTACAAGGTCCTCAACTGGGATCTTTCACGATTAGTAGCGGGATACTGCTGGGGCAAGGAGAGGGAACACAACATCAAGAAGGGTACCTGATCTCAAACCAGGCAATGTGGAGACCAAAGGGAGGCCCAAACTTTACCTGTATGATGCCCACTTGTATACCTAATCCTGAATTGCACTCTACATCTTTAAAATACAATATATATTTTTAAAAATGTGTTTGGGAGAGTGATATAAATAAAATGATATAAATAAAAAGTTATATAAATAAAAAGTAGGGGTTATTAAGCTTCACTCTCCACCACAGAAAAGCAATCAATAATTATCTAGTGGCAATATTATCACCCAGAAAACTACAGAACTTAAAACTGAGGCTATGATGATCCCTCAGGCTGCAGAGCAGAGGAGGATCAGGAGCAGACTGGGAAATAATTTTTAACCATGATACCCTTTCCGCAAGCTGGCAAGGTATTCCAGGTGAAAAAAGTTTCCTGGATTCATGATTTCTACACCAGGAAATGTAAGTGAGAGACACTATTCACAATAGCCAACATATGGAATCAACCTAAATGTTTATCAGTGGATGAATGGATTCTTTAAATATGGGTTATTTACATAATAGAATAATGTTCAGCCCTAAAAAAAAAAATGAATGAAAGCTTCACAGTTGAGACAACATGAATGAACCTAGAGGACATTATGTTAAATGAGATAAATCAGGCACAGAAAGACAAATACTGCATGATCTCACTCTTGTGGAATCTTTTTTAAAAAAGTGGATCTCATACAAGTAGAGAGTAGAATAGTGGTTAGCAGAGATTGGGATGATTAGGGGTGCAGGGGGAGGAGATGGGGATAGGTTGACCAATGGATACTAGGTTATAGTGAGGAGGAATAAATTCTGGTGTCCTGTTGCACTGAAGTGCTAATATAATTAACAATACTGCTCAGTATATTTCAAAACAGAATTTTAAATGTTCTCCTCTTAAAAAATGATAAATGTTTGAGATAATGGGTATGTTAATCTCCCTGATTTGATCTCTATCTATTTTCCCCTATTCATTTTCTTTTTTCTTTTTTCTTTTTTTTTTGAGTCGGAGTCTCACTCTGTTGCCCAGACTGGAGTGCAGTGGCCGCTCCCAGCCACCGCAGCCTCGACCTGGTGGGCTCCGGCGATCCTTCCGCCTCAGCCTTCCAAGTAGCCGGAATTACGGGCATGCGCTACCACACCCGGCTGATTTTTTGATTTATTGTAGAGATGAGGTCTCGCTGCCCAGGCAGGTCTCGAACCCGCGGACTCAGGCAGTCCACTCACCTCAGCCTCCCAAAGGCGCGGGATTACAGGCTGAGCCACCGAGCCCGGCTATCATTTTCTCATTCATTTTTATTGTTATGAACGCTTGGGTATTTCTTTGGTACTACTATGTTTATTTTGTTGATTAAATTGTTCTAGCTTTGGCCATTGATAGCTCTCTCAGTTGGCTTTTGTGTCCCTATGATATATTCTCATCATTATGATTTTTAAAATTTTTATTTTGAGTGCTTTCCTAATTTCTTACAAATACATATATTTGTACATATCCATCATGACATCACACTGTGCCCACATAAATAGGTGAAATTATTATGAGCCAATTAAAAAGAAAACAAAACTTTAAAAAATGTGTTTTGGAGAGGGAGATGAGCGGGGTAAAGTGCCATTCTCATCATATCATATCAAGGGTACATACTATCAATATGACTTATCATTGCTGATATTGACCTTGGTCACCTGAGATAGTGTTTGTCAGGTTTCTCTCCTGCAAAGTCAGTCTTCCTCCGCCCCATTCCTTTTATAGTGTACTCTTTGGAAAAAGTCACTATGTGTAGCCCATGATTAAGAGGGGGAAGTTGGGCCGGGCTCGGTGGCTCAGCCTGTAGTGCCAGCACTTTGGGAGGCTGAGGTGAGTGGTTTGCCTGAGTCCACGGATTCGAGACCAGCTCAGGCAACTTGGTGAGACCTCATCTATACCATTAAAAAAAAAATCTAGGTGTGGTAGCACATGCCTGTAGTTCCAGCTACTTGGAAGGCTGAGGTGGAAACATCGCCAGAGCCCAGCAGGTCGACGCTGGGGTGGCTGTGAGCGAGGGTGGAGTATCTATGTACATTATTTAGATTCTTGTGGTGGGAAGATTTATCTGTTTTCCCTTATTCATTTACTGATGCATTTTTATTATTATGAAAGCTTGGATATTTATTTTGTACTACTATTTAATATATTTTGCTGATTAAGTTAACAATTAAATTAAATTGTTCTAGCTTTGACCGTTGAGAGCGCTTTCAGGACTGGATAAAAAAATGTGGCACATATACATAATGGAATATTGTGCAGCCATAAAGGACAAAATTATGAACTTCGCAGCAACTTGGATGAACTTAGAGGCTATAATACTGAGTGATCATTCACAGAAACAAAGAACCAAGTATCAAATATTCTCACTCATAAGCGGACCTCGAACTACTATTGTAATACTGTAAGAAAGGGATTGGCAGTAGTGGGAAACTGCCAGGGGAGGGGAGGCACACCTCATCAATAAGTGTAACTGCATAATGAACATCTGTATACCTAACCCTGAATTGTACCCTACATATTTAAAATAACAAATTTTTTTTAAAAAGCTCTTTCAGTTGACCTGTGAGTCCCTTTAATACATTCTCATCATTATGTTTTTAAATTTTTTATTTTGAGTGCTTTTTAAATTTTTGGCATTATGAGATGCTCCAGGTTCATCCTACTGACCCAGTCTCCAGGTTGTTTTCTCCTGACCCAGTCTCAAAATCAACAATTTCTCTAAGGAGCCCTCACTTCTTTTATTGGAGGATTGTAATAGAAACCAAGATCTTGGTCCTGGGTATGCTTGTCACTGCTGGGGTGTCATTGCTCTTAGGCCTTCTCAGCTGACATTGCAAGGAGATATAAATGTATATATTGACCTTTGTATATATACATATCTTTAACTATTTATATATGTAACTACCAGAATGCATTTTAAGCTAAACATGTAATGTCTACAACTCTAAGCCATTGCCACATGAATTCTACTCTCTTTCCCTTTTATTACCTGGCACCTTTTCACTTCAAAAGTTAGAAGCACGGTTCCAAGTATCCCCATCCATTTACTTAATTGTTCAATTCCAGTGTAGTGGTTGTAGAATTTTTAACCCATACCCCCATGGAAAAAACTTTATTAACTAGAGTATAACGCTTACATGTGTTCCATTTGCCTTTAGCCTTAAAGACCACTCATTTCCAAAGTTACACAATCCGGCATCTCATTCCTCCACTCTTTTAAGTGAAGTTCTTTCATACTTTTGTAATGCATCTAGATTCTTTTGTCATGTTCCCTCCTGGAATACCCTGATCTCCTGCCTGTTTTTTTTTTTTTTTTTATTTTACATACATTAAGATCTTCTCTGTGCTGTAAAGTTCTATGAGTTTTGACAAGTGCTTAATGTTTTATATTTCCGTCATTGTATAACACAGAATAGTTTCACAACCTGAAAAAAATATCCTGTTTATTCTTCTACTCTGCTCTAAGCCCCTGGCAGTCATTCATCTGCTTACTATCTCTGTCGTTTTGCCTTTTCCAGAATGTCATATAGTTGAAATCATACACTATGTAGCTTTGTTAGAGTATCTTTTTAAATTTAGATATATGCATTTAAGACTTATCCGTGTTTTTTGTGGCTTGATAGCAAATTTATTATTATTACTGAATAGCATTCCACTGTTTGGATGTACCAAAGTTTTTTAATTCATTCCTCTGTTGCAGGACATGTTGATTGCTTTATATTTTGGCAATTCTGAATAAGGCTGTTGCAAACATTTGGACATATTTTCATTTCACTTGTTTACACCTAAGAGTGTAATTGCTGGATCATATGGTAATATCATGTTTATAGTTTTGTAAGAAACTGGCCAAGTGTCTTCCAATGTGACTGTACTTTTTTTGCATCACCACCAGCAATGTAGAGAGTTCCTTTTTTCCCACATTCTTACCAGAAGTTGGTGTTGTCAGGTCTTTTTTTAGTTTTTAACTATTCTAATAGGTATGTAATAGAATCTTACTTTTGTTTTGACTTATGTTTGTCTAATGACAAATTATGCTGAGCATCTTTCACTTGCTTACTTGCCACATGTATATTTTCTTTGGTGAGGTATAGTGTGCCCATTTTTTAATGGATTGTTTTCTTATGGTAGAGTCTTAAAAATTCTATGCCTATTTTGAATACAAATTATTTCTCAGATTCGTGTTATGTGAATATTTCTCCTAGTCTGTGCTTTGTCTTTTTATTCTCTTAATATTTTCTTTCACAGAGCAGGAGTTTTAATTCTAATATGAATCCAAGTATTCTTTTTTTTTTCTTTTATGGATCATTCATTTGGTATTGGGATTGGTGGAGATTACCTAGATTCCTTTTTCTTTTCTTTCCTTTTTATTTTGCATATGAATGTCCAATTGTTCCAGAACAATTTGCTGAAAAGACTATCCTTTCTCTATTGAACGGTCTCTGCTCTTTTATTAAAGATCACTGACTATATTTGTGTGAATCTATTTCTGGTCACTCTATTCTGTTATAGTCATCTATGTTTCTCTTTCTTCATTAATACCATACTGTCTTAATTACTATAGACTTGTAGTCAGTCTTGAAATTGGATGATGTCAGTTCTCAAACTTTGTCTTCTCCAGTATTGTTGTGGCTATTTTGGGTCTTTTGCCTCTTGTTAGGATCAGTTTGTCATATATGTTAGGATCAGTTTGTCAATATCTAAAAAAAATATAGGTTTCTAAAATCTTAGTTGAGATTTCATGGAATCTATAGATTGAGTCGAAAGACCCTTAACAATAATGAGTCTCTGCATATATGGACATGGAATTTCTCTCCGTCTATTTAGATATTCCTTGTTTTTTTCAAATCAATATTTTGTACTTTGCTGTATAGACATCCTGTACATACTTTGTTAGATTTATACCAAATTATTTCATTTTGGGGGTGCAATGATAAATGGTGTTTTGTTTTAAATTTCAAGTTGTTTATTGCTGGCATTTAGAAAAGCCGTTGATCTTGCATTCTGTGACTTCGCTATACAGTCATCATTGGTATCTCAGGGGGGTTAGTTCCAAGACCCCTTGTAGATACTGAAATCAACAGGTGTCCCAATCCCTTATATAAAATTATATAGTATTTGCATATAACCTAAACTCAACCTCCTCGACTTCAGATCATCTCCAGATTAGCTATAACAAGTGCTATGCAAATAGTTGTTAGACTGTATTGCTTAGGAAGTAATACCAAAAAAAAAAAAAAACCACACACAAAAAAACTGTATATGTTTAGTACAAGCCTAACTATCCACTTAAAAAAATATTTTTGACCTGCAGTTGGCTGAATCCACAATTGCAGAACCCATGAATGTGGAAGACCAACTATACTTACTTAGTGGAATTTTTAAAAAATTCGTTGGGATTTTCTAGCTAGACAATACTGTCATTTGCAGCTAGAGAAAGTTTTATTTCTTCCTTTTCAATGTGTATCCAAATGGATTTTCCTTTACTTGTCTTGTTTTTCTAGCTAGATTGCTGAATACAATGGCTAAACAGGAATGGTAAGAAAGGAATCTTTGACTTATTCCCGATCTTAGGAAAAAGTATCTAGTTTCTCACCATTAAGTATAAAAGTTGTAGGCTTTTGTAGCTGTTCTTTGTCCCAAATAGAGCAATATGTCCCTTTTCAGAAAATTGTGTCTTTTTCTCTCTCTGACAATGCCTTTGTGTTGATTTTAAAACAGATTTCATATAAATAAAAATGACTCTGGGGAAGGGGGTTCTGAAGGGGTTTTATTCTGTATGTTGCATGTTTTTAGCAAAACTCTTGGTTAGGGACTCCCCAGAAATGGTATTTGCTACTAATCCTTGGCAACTGAGAGTCTTACTGGATTTCTGAACAGCTAGTCAATTTGGAAAATAGCACCACTCCCAGAGAATGCAGGAACATGAAGCACCAAGGAGGAAGATATTATTAAAACTGTTACTGTGTACCTAATTAACTTGGCCGTAGAAATACTTGATCAGAAAATGTGGTAACACACAAAGGAAAAACATTCAGGAAGTGAGAAGCGATGCTTACATTCTCTGTCTGGAGTGAAATGGTGTTGTCAGTTCGTAACTCAAAGGCTGAGGAAGGACTCATTCCTGCCCAAGACCTTGACATTTTATTCCTTTTCTGAACAAGTATTTTTTAACCCCCCTGTGCTCAGATGAATAGTGTCTCCCCAAAATGCATGTCCACTCAGAACCTCTGTTTGGAAACAGGGTCTTTGCAAATGAAATTAAGATGAATGATGTTCTTATAAGAAGAAGGAAATTTGGAAACAGTTTTTGTAGAAGGCCATGTGAAGAGAGATACAGAGATTGAAGTGCTGATTTTATAAGCCAAGGAAAGCCAAGGATTGCCAGCAACCACCAGAAGCTGGAGGAGACAAACAAGGGCGCTTCCCTAGAGTCTTCAGAGACAGCATGTCTCTGCCAACTTGTGTTAGGAATTCTGGCCTGCAGGAACTGTGAGAGAATACATTTCTGTTATTTTAAGCCACCCAGTTTGTGGGACTTTGTTATGGCAAATGAATGCAACCCCTGATATGTACATAGCACAGTGCTAGAAGCACAAGAAGTATCAGAAGAATAATGATTTTGTATGCTCTAGGCTATGTCTCAAGAATGCCAATATATTCAGACAAAAAGGAAGAAAAATTATTAGGTTTTGGGGTAGTTGTAAAATTGGCAAAAACAGGGACTATTGCTGCAACGGAAAAGTGTCATCTTGCCAGTTAAGTGGTGTTTTCACTTTTCACCAGGTTCCAGATAAACTGATTCAGGAACTTTATTGGAGTCTTCCATGACATCCAACTCCATTCTCTCCTTCACTCAAACTCCATGTTTTCCTGGTAGCTGGATGACTGAAGAGAGGGTTTCTGAAACTTCTCGGAATGATAAAAGTTACCTGGGCTACCACTTAATCAGACTTTCCAGGGAACCTGAAGGCTAAACTCGCATTCAGGAAGTATTAATAGCAAATTTTAATAAACTAACTTAAATATCCCAGGTTTATATAACCAAAGATCGCCCAGAGAACATAAAATGCATTTTAACATATTTTTATTTAATTTCATAGTTATTCTTGGCCGGGCTTGGTGGCTCAGACCATAATCCCAGCACTTTGGGAGGCCGAGGTGAGTGGATTGCCTGAGCCTGCGGGTTTGGGACCAACCTGGCAACTTGATGAGACCATGTCTATGCAATAAATTAAAAAAAAGAATCAGCCAGGTGTGGTAGTGTGCGCCTGTATTTCCGGCTACTTGGAAGGCTGAGGCGGAAGAATCGCCAGAGCCCAGCAGATGGACGCTGGGGTGGCCGTGTGTGTGCCACTGTACTCCAGTCTGGGCAACAGAGTGAGACTCCAACTAAAAAAAAAAGTTACTCTTATGGTCAGCAAGCATCCTTTGAGTACATACTGTACGTCAAGCCCAAGTAGACTGGAAAGAACAAGGGTGCAGTAAAAAAACCTGCATTTCTCCCCCCAGTTTTATATTTTATTTTATTTAAAGATCTGGGGTACAATTCAGGGTTCAGTATACAAATGTTCATTATGTAGGTACCCTTGTTGATGAGGTGTGCCCACCCCGGCAGTTTCCCACTATTGCTGATCTGCCTAGCCCCCTCTCCCGCAATTTCCCACTACTGCCAATCCCTGTCTTATAGTATTTGGATAATTGTTCAAGGTCCTCTTATGAGTGAGAACATGTGTTACTCCGTTCCTCGTTTCTGTATTAGATCACTCAGTATTATAGCCTCTAAGTCCATCCAAGTTGCTGTGAAATTTATAATTCTGTCCTTCTTTATGGCTGTGTATTTATTCCATTATGTATATGTACCACATTTTAAAAAATCCAGTCCTCTTTCAATGGGCAGTATGATTGGTTCCATGTTTTTGCATGTGCAGGTATCTTTTTCATAGAATGATTTGAGTTCCTCCAGATATATTCTTAGTAGGGGAATTGTGGGATTGTATGGGAGGTTGATTTTTAGATCTTTTAGAAATTGTCAAACTGTTTTCCATAGAGGGTTGTACTTGTTTAGACTCCCACCAACAGTGTAGAAGTATTCTCTTTTCCTTGCATCCTCTCCAGCATCTGTTGTTTTTTTGAGTTATTGGTGATGGCCATCCTGACAGGAGTTAGGTGGAATCTCATGGTTTTAATTTGCATTTCTTTGATGACTAGTGAGACTGAGCATTTTTTCATGTATCTGTTGGTTGCTCGTATGTCTTCTTTTGAGAAGTGTCAATTCATATCTTTTGTCCACTTTGTAATGGGGTTGGAAAACTTGCTTTTTTTTTTTTTTTTTTTTTTAAGAAAGAAGGATTTATTGAGAGGACAGAGAAGCTCTCACAGTGGAAGGGGACCTGAAGGGGTTGCCCGAAAACTTGCATTTGAATCTTGATTCTACCACATGCTAGATGTATGGTCTAAAACAAGTGATTAATTCCCTGGGATACCTGCTTCTTTATGTATATAATTGCAATGATGTGGAATATTATCTAAATGCAAGATATTGTAATGGAAGAATTTGATGTGTTCACAGATAGTTTCAAGGGCAAGTCTGACAACACTAAAGGAAAAATAAGAAATATCAGATGTATATCTAACCCTGAATATTCCCCCACATCTTTAAAATAAAAAAAGAAACATCAGAGATGCAAAACTATGAAGTCAGTGTTTTATTGTTTTTTTTATCCTGAATGAAAAGTAGGCTCTTGCTCATACTCAGTGATCTATCACAGAAACAAAGAACAGAGAACCATATGTTCTCACTCATAAGCCGACCTTGAGCAATTATCATAATACTAATAGAAAGGGATTGGCAGTAGTGGGAAACTGTCAGGGGAGGGAGGGGCACACCTCATTAACAAGGGTGCCTGCATAGTCAAAGTTTGTATACCTAACCTGAATTGTACCCCACATCTTTATAATAAAAAAGTATACTCTGAGCAAACTGTTCCCCAAATGTTCTTTGCTCAGAAATAAGAAAGATCTGGGGAGGATTTCTCCATAAGGAGCATTGCTTGTCAGTAAGATAAATAAAAGGCAGGTCCTCTGAACCAGCTGCAATGATAAATGTACATTTCTGAGGAGATAATCATCTTCTTCCATAACTAAAAAAGAAATAGTGTGAAGTTTTTAAAAATGTGGAAACAATAAATTGTTAAACTAGTCCCACTTGCAGAAATAATACAGTATAGATGAAATGAGCAAAAAGATGTAAGAAGAGAAACACCAAATCCATCATCTGAAGGGAGACACTGGATCCATCATTTGAAATCCAATGTATATTTCTTTTACAGACTGAGAAATAAAAACCAAGTAAAAGGGCCAGAATGTCTCATTTTTGTCATACACTGATGGTCAATGTGGGAAAACTCTGAAGGATATAAACTGTGACCACAGTACAGTAAAAATACGGACAGTTTTCAAAAATAACAATAATTGTTCATCTCTTGCTTTCTTTCCCTGCAGGTAACATTGGGTGGTAGTCAGAGTTTCAAACTACTGGGTATTGATGAGATTCAGTTCTAGATTGGGTTCATGTGATCCTTGGCTTCTCCAACACAAGAAATCAGGGGACTCCCCTCCCATTTTGTAATAGACATTTGCTTTTTTTTTTTAAAATTTGAAGCTCTTCTTATGTTTGAGCATTTTCTATCTTTTAAGCCTTGATGGTAAGTCAACCTAGCCTCCCCTATGGAAGCTGAAGATCCCAGCTGTGCCTTTTCTTTGCCTTATAGCTTGAGCTTGGGCATGTGAGATTGTACTGATTCACCCATCAGAAGTATCAGCCTTAGAACTTGAATCAAAAGGAAGATAGGCAAAGGGTCAGGGGCGACAGAGACTTCTTTCTGGGGACGGAAGTAACAGCAGCCACAGCAACATTGGGTTGCCAGTCTTCGCAGGCAGTGGTACAGCTGTGGTATCTCTTGTCCACTGTGGACAGACAGTGGTGGGCAGGGATGGTACTGTCACTGAACAGCCTTTTCTTGGGAGAAGACAGGAAGAAGGAGAACGTGGGATCTTAATTGCTCCTACATTTCCTTGTTTCTGCCCATTTTTCAAGTCTGGTTCTCTAGTTCATTGAAAGCTATTCATTATCTGTTTTGTCACTTCTCTCCCTCCCTTTCCCTTCCCTTCTCTTTCCTCTCTCCTCCCTTTCTCTCCTCTCTTTTTTCCCTTACCCCTCCCTTCCTTTTTCTTTCTTCCCCACCCCTCTTCTCTCTCTTCTTTAACCCCTCCCCCCTTCCTTCCCCTCCTCCTGACTCCCTCCCTCCCTTTCTTTCCCCTTCCTTTTTCCCTTTAGCAGCCAGACACAAAACTTAACAGACAAGAAACAATTGCAGGTAATAGAAAATCAGGTCTAAATAAAGCATCACCTATATTCTTATGGAATTAAGTATTAATGGATGGCAGCAATTTGGGAGGTAGAGAGACACTGCCATGGAAGAACATGAAAGGCATGAAGACATCTCTCGTGTATAGATAGTGTGTATAGAGAAACATATTTGGCTTTTTCCATGTGTCCCTGAATTAGAAGCAGGCACAAAAATTATGGAAGCTATCAGTTATTGATCACATCCTGTCTGCTGTAAGGCAATAACTGTAGAGGTTGTTGCTTGACTTCCTAAATTGATTGCTGCAGACTCTGAGTCAGAATTCTATTTTTTATATTTGGTCTGGCCACTGTTTGTCTATTCAATTTCATGACTTAGGAAAGAGAATGGCAGATTTATTCCTAAATGTCCAGCTATCTTTGAGTTAAAACCAGGAAATTCCAATGACTGAGAAGAACAGATAACCCCAAAAGAACAACAACAACAATTTTTAAAAAAACCTTCTTAATTCTTGCAGGCATTGGGTTGAAATAAATAAAACCTAAAAACCTAAAAAGTTTGATCCAGACTGTAAAAAGTTTGATCCAGACTGTAAAATTATAAATTCATTATCAGGTCACTTATTCAAAAGTCAAAGCATTGATTGAGGAATGAGGACCATTGAACTGGAACAGAAAATAAGGGAGGAGTCATGAGACTTAGGTGACTTCAACCTCTGATGTTCCTCCCTTCCCAGTCAAGAATCCAGGTTCTGCATCTATGGAAGTCATATCTACCTTCTTTGAAGATTTATGATAACTGAAAAGGCAAAGCCAATGTATGTCATGGTCTCTTATTTCAATGCACAATATGGAGAGCCTATTGCAAAATCTAACCTAGAAGGAAAGACTTATATACCTGAACGCCATGGTTAAGTATAAGGAATATGTTGTAGATTTCAGATTTAAGAAAAATAAATAATTTTAGATTTGATTCAGTGTGCTAGCTTCAACAGGGTGGTTGGCTTTGGTGGCATCTTAATGATGTGGAGGTCAATGAAATCAATGAGACAGGTAGTTACAAACCAAAAAGGGGATTTGTACACTTCAAAAACACTCTGAACTGGTGAACAGAGGCCTGACTTGAATCACCAGGATAGTCATAGATATTTACTTAGCTTCTAGACTTAAGTCTTTTCAAAGTCCTAGAATATCCTGAGTAAAAGGAAGATCAGGCACCACTGAAACAGCACCCTGTCGTAACATCACATGTGAATACAGTGACACTCATCCTGGCATCCCATAAAAGGGACCTGCACTCCAAATATTAACTCACTCTCTGTAACCAGTTGACTGCAAGAAAATATAGCCTTAACTGTAGAAGACTGCTTTATATGTGAACTCCAGAAGCTGATTTCTGTAGAATTAGACTCAATTAAGGTGACATTGAAGGACAGTAGAAAGTAAAAGTCCCATTGTACAATATGCTAAAGTATTTTGTCTGAAAGGAGAGATTACTTAAGGTTGTACAGTGCAATACGGATCATTTTTAATGGCTCTTTGAGAAGCACGCACATGGAACGAAATTGATATTCTGGTGGCAAGGATGCTTGTGGAAGAGTCATGCAGATGGAGCTTTTGAAAAGGGTCAAAGTGTAAGAATTTGTCTTCCATATGGTGTTCTCCCCAAAGCTCTGAAGGCTAGAGAATGCTCTTATTCAGGGAGGCAAAATGACTGGTTTTGTGAATGTCAGTCAGGTATATTTCCTAATCTGTCTATGACTTTCTCAATAGATTCCTGAACAAAGGGGAAGTGAAGGCAAGGATAGAGATTTTATGCATGTTCAACATATTCCCTTTGATTTTGGGAATTTCCACCAAGGAACACAACAGTAACTTCTTTGACTTGAGGTTGAGGCTGCTAGCTAATCATTACAGGCGATTCTCATCAATGAGTAGGACAATGAAAAGAGATAGGACTTTGGTGTTGGTTGAAATGATTGATCCTGAATGTCAAAAGGAAATAGAGTTGATACTCCTAATGGTACAGAGAGAAGTCTAAATGGAAGTTCAGGGAAACCCCATGTAACCTCCCACTCTACTATGTCAAGTAGTAAAAATTCATGGCTTTTTGATACCAATCCAATCTATGTAGAATATCAAGGGCTCAGATTTCTTACATAATGAGTTCACCATACATAACAAATAATCCCAACTACTGAGATCTTAGTCAAACACAGTGGGGAAGATGAAATTGGTAAAAATGGAGGAGGGAAGTCATAGCCACAAACATGGCCGGTGGCCAGAGCAGAAATCAGGATTATAGCATCTACCTAATTTTTTTTTTTTTGCTGAATCACATACATATTCATATATTTGAATTAATTATCTTATTTCCACTCTTCTTTCCCTACTATTTCATAAATGGCATGTCAGTGATTTTAATTTTAAACTTGATTCCATCAGTTATAAAATATTGAGATGGCAACTTGACAGAGTTAATGGGAAAATGGATATCACCCAGAATGTCAGGATCTGGTGCTCAACTCATTAATCAATTATACTTGAGGTTGTCCTACTTTGGAGAAGTAGATAAGTGAATTTTGGGTGGTAGGGAAGATAGTTACATGATTGAAACAGGAGCACTTCTTATTTCCTTTATTCTCTCCAGCATAAAACTGTGTATTATTTTGGGCATTCAAATGGAGTATAATGTGGATATGTAGTGCCCATCTTTTCTGGATGTCTGCATTCCCTTCCCACATTTGGGAAATGCCCATCCCTGGGAGGCAGAGCCTTCTTCCCACTATAGAGGCTAAAGTGCCAGGTACTTTAAATTCCTGACTCTCTCTCTGCTAGGGAAAGGTATATCTTAGACACTTCTAATCAGTAACAGCTTCCTGGACTGCTTGTGATCCAATACAAAGAGGAAGTAGATGGGGGTCCATTTAGGGACAGGTGTGGGCAGCACAGCAGTGAGAGAGGTATGGTGACGCCATACTTCCTGGGTCCGGGAAGGCATACAGCAGGGGCGGCAGGACCAACAAGCCCTAACAGTGTTCAAAGCCAAAGTCCTGTCTCTTTTCATTGTCCTTTTGCTCATTGGTGAGAATCGCCTGGAATGATTAGCTAGCAGCCTCAACCTCAAGTCAAAGAAGTTACTGTTGTGTTCCTTGGTGGAAATTCCCAAAATCAAAGGGAATATGTTGAGCATGCATAAAATTTCTATCCTTGCCATCACTTCCCCTTTGTTCAGGAATCTATTGAGAAAGTCATAGACGGATTAGGAAATATACCTGACTGACATTCACAAAGTCAGCCATTTTGCCTCCCTGAATAAGAGCATTCTCTAGCCTTCAGGGCTTTGGGGAGAACACCATATGGAACACAGATTCTTACACTTTGACCCTTTCTTTTTTTTTGAGTTGGAGTCTCACTCTGTCGCTCAGACTGGAGTGCAGTGATCGCTCCTGGCCACCGCAGCCTCGACCTTCTGGGCTCTGGCGATCCTTCCGCCTCAGCCTTCCAAGTAGCTGGAACTACAGGCGTGTGCTACCATGCCCGGCTGATTTTTTGATTTATTGTAGAGATGAGGTCTCGCTGCCCAGGCGGGTCTCAAACCCGCAGGCTCAGGCAATCCACTCACTTTAGCCTCCCAAAGCGCGGATTACAGGCTGAGCCACCGAGCCTGGCTGACCCTTTTCAAAAGCTCCATCTGCATGACTTCCACAAGCATCCTTGACACCAGAACATCAATCTCGTTCCATGTGCGGTGCTTCTCAAAGAGCCATTAAAGAGGATCAGGATTACACTGTACAATATTAATATATTCATTTTGTGGAAGGGGTTTAGCTGTAGTCTAGCTGCTACTGAGTATCCCCTTTTCCTACCCATTTTGCGGATTTTGTTCTTCAGCCCTTCCCATGACTCTAATTCTTATTCTGCTAAAAGGCAGCTTTTACTCAATATCCCTCATGGACACAGCCCTCTGCTTGCCAGACTCTCTTTCTCACTTCTCCTTTCCCATCTTTTACCATCTCATCGTAAATTAACGCCCAACAATAACGACCCAAAGTCATATTTACCACACTGCTGTAATGACTCTGACGAATGTAGACACCAGTGTTGACGTGGCACTGGGTGGGTTCAGGATTTATGCTAAACCAGCATACACGGGGTGCTAATGACAATGATGAAAGCTTGTTGCTGATTGCTGGAGATGAAAACCCTCTCATTAACAGATATGCAACCTAATGTGATGGATTTAAGTTTCATATGATGAATTCCTATAGCTTGAATCAAGCTAATATTTTAGTAAGCTGTCATTTCTCTGTATAATTATAAGACTTCAGCATTATTCAGGAATGTCAAAAGAAGTAATTTTCAGGGTGAGCAGAAATAATTTTATCATTTCCTGAAATGACTGGTTGAAGTGAGAGGTAGATGAGCTGTGGGTTCGGAGGCAGCCGTAACTTTGTTCTCAATTAAGTGATGTTGTGGAGTTTTGCTTCTTCAGTAAGGCTTGGCTTGGTTACATGTGTGATACTTGTTCTACTTGAGCTTTTTGAGAAAAAGCAGAATTTCCCATGGTCCTTGACTCAACTTGGTGTGAGAGAGAAGACAGAGGGCAGAACATTTGACAGTCCGTGAAGTGGTATCATAGGGTGGAAAAATTAAGAGACAAATATTCCATTCCCATTTGGCATAGATGAATCATTTCATCTTTCTAGAGTTTGCCTTCCTCATCTGTAGGAGATTTTTTTAAAGCAATTAAACTTCTGTCTCTGAGATCTCTTCAAGTTCTAATGTCTTAGAGCCTTGGTGGTGGGTTAAATAAAATGAGTGCAATTACCCTCCCTTCACAGTGATGTCTGTCATAGAGTTAAATGAGATAACTTAGGTCAAACACATAGATTCAAAACTCAGCACATGGGTGGCTCGCAACACGAGATAGCTCTTAAAATGTATGGTTTCAAAATTAGTTTAATCTGAAATATTTGATTCCCTTCAATGTAGTCTTTCACTTACATGTATGACATTTTAAGACAAAAAGACCAATATCATTGCTGTCAGAGCAGTTGTTATTTGTCGAGGTCTGACAATCAAGTTCACAAACTTCCCACTATGTGCTTACATTGGCAGCACTGTACAAATAACTGTATCGGGGCTGGGCACGGTGGCTCAAGCCTGTAATCCCAGCACTTTGGGAGGCTGAAGTGAGAGGATTGCCTGAGCTCAGGGGTTCAAGACTAGCCTGGGCAACTTGGTGAGAACTTATCTCTACAATAAATAAAATAATAAGCCGGACATGGTAACACTCGCCTGTAATTCCAGCTACTTGGAAGGCTGAGGCAGAAGGATTGCCTGAGCCCTGCAGGTCGAGGCTGCAGTGACCATGAGCATGCCACTGCACTCCAGCCTGGGTAACAGAATGAGACTCCAACTCAAAAAACAAACAAACAAAAAACAAAACAAAAAACCTCCCAAATAACTGTATTGGAATACCCTCCCTACTCAACTGATCTGGTCCCCAATGACGTTTTTCTATACCCGGAGACAAAGGAAATATTGAAAGGAAGACATTTCGATGACATTCAGGACATCAAGGGTAATATGATGACAGTTCTGCTGGTTATTCCAGAAAAAGAGTTCCCAAATTGCTTTGTCGGATGTACTAGGCACTAGCCTTCAGTACATAGCTTCCCAGTGGGAGTACTTACCTGTGGTTCAGGGAACAAGACACAAACTCTAGGTTAGATAGATCTGGGTCTGACTGTCTGTTTGCCCACTGATAGCTGAGAAACTTCAAACACATTACTCAACTTTACTCAAGGTCATTTGTGTAACAGAAATATCAGTAGCTACTTCATGAGTTTGGCTAGCAATAGTATAAAACCCATAGAATGCCTACCACACGGTAGGTTCTCTGGAGAAAAGGAATGTGCCATTAGGCATATGTGAAAATGCATCTGCTGTTTAGGTTTTAATGTAGGATGAGATTATGTGTCTATGTGATATGACTGTTATAAGGCGTCACTTCATTTTTCTAAATCTGCTTCTCCATAAAAAGATTCACCAACCTTAGAATCTTCACTGAAGATCAATAAATGATCTTTGGCTTTCTTGGAATATTCCTACGCATCTTTTATTTATTTTATTATTTCATCCTGGACTATTCTCAGTAACATTGATAATTTTATTTAGAATACTTGTTTAATGTGCTTTGAAGCATAATATTTTTTTTCAGGTGCATTTCTGTTATTTTTAAAATTTTAAGAAATTTAAAAAATTATTAGCTTTAAAAATGTGGAGTATAATTCAGGATTAGGTATACACATGTTAATAATGCAGGCTCCCTTGCTGATGAAGTGTGCCCCCTTCCCCTGGCAGTTTCCCACTACTGCCAATCCCTTTCTTTCCAGTCCTCTTTTGATGGGCAGTTCAGCTGGTTACATGTTTTTGCTTTTGTGAATAATGCTGCAATAAACATGCATGTGCAGGTATCTTTTTCATAGAGTGTTCTGAGTTTCTCTGGGTATATTCCCAGTAGGAGGATTGCGGGGTCATATGGAAGGTCAATTTTTAGATCTTTTAGGAATCATTGAATTGTTTTCCACAAAGGTTGTACTAGGTTATACTCTTAGGCAAATATTTAATGATATTTTCTTTGACTCTTTGCAGTCAAAATATCTTTCTGCAAATATGGTTACATCATTGCCATCCTTAGCTCAAAAAGTATTTTAATTGCCAGGCTCAGTGGCTCAGCCTGTAATCCCGCGCCTTTGGGAGGCTGAGGTGAGTGAATTGCCTGAGCCCGCGGGTTCGAGACCCGCCTGGGCAGCGAGACCTCATCTCCACAATAAATCAAAAAATCAGCCGGGCGTGGTAGCGCATGCCTGTGATTCCGGCTACTTGGAAGGCTGAGGCGGAAGGATCGCCAGAGCCCAGAAGGTCGAGGCTGCGGTGGCCGGGAGCGACCACTGCACTCCAGTCTGGGCGACAGAGTGAGACGCCAACTCAAAAAAAAGGAAGTATTTTAATTGATGTATTGATTAAAAAAACAAGTGACATGGCTGGGCATGGCTGCTCACACGTGTTATCCCAGAAATTTGGGAGGCCAAGGTGGGAAGATTGTTTGAGCTCATGAGTTTGAGACCAGCCTCGGTGACATAGAGAGACCTCGTCTCTCCAAAAAATCAAAATATTAGCTGGGTGTGGTGGTGTGTAGTGTGTTCCTGTCTCCCATCAACTTGGGAGGCTGAGGAGGGAGGAATGCTTGAATCTAGAAGTTCAATGCTACAATCAGCTGTGATTATGCCACTGCACTCCTGTCTGGGCAACAGGGTGAGACTCTGACTCCAAACAAACAAACAACAAAACAAAACAAATGACTAACACACTCCTGGAAACTTATAATGAAGCAAAGACTCTGGGAGGAGGGAAATGTTTTTGTTTTCTGATGCTCTAAAGAAATACCTCGGACTGGGGGATTTTTAAAGAAAGGTGGTTTAATTAGCTCACAGTTTTGCAGGCTGTATGGGAAGCATGGTGTCATCATCTCTTCAGCTTCTGGCGAGGGCTTCTGTGCTGAGTCAGTACATAACAGAGGAGGTCAAAAGGGAAGCAGACATGTGTGAAGGAAGACCACCAGAAGGAGGTATCTCCCTTTACAAAACCCCACACTTGCTGTAACAAATCCATCCCCCTGAGAACCTAACCAGTCTCACGAGTGTGAGAACTCGCTCATTACCTCAAGAATGGCACCAAGCCATCCATGAGGGATCTTTCCTCACGACCCAAACACCTTCCACTGGGCCTCGCCCCCAACAATGTCACAGGAGAACAAATTCCAGCACGAGATGGGGTGGGGACAAACATCCCTACCAAAAGAAAGTTTTGTCTTCTCTGGACCTGGAGAAAAGCTCAGTCTGGAAAGAAGCTCCCACTCTTAGGGTCTGGATTTGCAGCAGGACTCAGGTAAAAGGTTCTGGAGAGGGAAAAACTCAGACCCTGGGGGTTGCTTCGAGCCATTCTGTGGAGGTTTTACTTCTGTATGAAATTCAAACATAACAGTGATGCTTTCTAATGAACGTTTGTATACCTATCCCTGAATTGCACCCCACAAAGAAGAAGTAAAATTAAAAAAAAAGGAAAAATAAAACAATGGTGCGTTCTATGCAGTACAATCCTGAGACATTTGCAGAGGCTGTCAATTCATTCATCTTCAGTCCAATCTGCCCTCCCAGCTTTCTTCTAGTGTTTCAACTCAGTAAGGCTCAAGTCACCAGAATACTGTTCTCCACTATGTTTGCAGAGAGCAAAGAGGAAAGTCCTCAGTGCTGATGCTAAGAGCTTGGAAGAGGAGTGTATCTCTAGAACGCCAGGCAATTTGCATCCTTGCCCTGACCACTCTATGCCACCTCTTCTGCATACTGTTTGGATTGTGTGCTAATTCTCTCCCTGACACCCTCTGTCACTGTGTGTCTATGGAGGGGAGGGGGAGGACAGGATTCCTTTTTTAAAATAATTATTATATAATTTTTATTTTAAAATTGTGGGGTACAATTCAGGGTTAGGTATACAAATATTCATCGTGCAGGTACCCTTGTTGATGGGGTGTGCCCCCCTTTCCCCAGACAGATATTGACTACTGTTAATCCGCCCTTTCCCCCACTCCCCCCCCATTGTTTCCTGCCACTGTCAGTCCTTTTCTTAGAGTATTACGGTAGTTGTTCAAGGTCCGCTTATGAGTGAGAACATGTGATACTCAGATCTTTGTTTCTGTGAAAGATCACTCGGCATTATAAACTCTAATTCCATCCAGGTTGCGGCGAAATTCAAACTTGCGATATGAGAGTGGGACCCAGGACACATTCCCTCCTGTTCTAATCTGAAACAAGCAGCTGAAAGTTCTGCTGGGGGACCTCCACTTCTTTTAGGTGGCAAAGAAAAAACTCGATGACAGAGAAAAGAAAAATAAAAGGACAATGTTTCCAGCCTCATGATATAATAGGAACATAATGGGAGTAGTTTTCAACATTAGATTTGTTTTACCACTCACCACATGCCGGCTGGAAGTGATACAAGCCATATTAGAGATACAGCAAATGTGATCACCAAAGATTATGACTGTTTGGCTTTGCTCTTCTGAACATGTATCCACAAGAGTCATCCCAGCTATTGTTTCGTAATCCTCAATATTTTGCATCCCAGAGACCCATTCTTCTGACCAGTCACTCTGTTCTGGTCTTGGAAGGATTGTGAGCCAAGTTAACGTGAAGAGCTGTGGAGACTGATGTCAGTGAATGTAGCTTGGAGTATCCTTTTACTATCTAGTTCAGTATTAACAACTTGGGGGAGATCAGTCTAAGACTTTGTCTAGTGATTATTGGGGAGCCAGGTGGCCTTCACAAACCAGACTGAGGGTTGATGACCAGTAAGTGCCATGATCTGTGCCCGTTGTGATATAAATGATCAGTTGACAGAGCTCATTTATTTCCTTGACTACGTGTTAGCTGAGGAATTTAGCTCGGTGTTCTCACTTTACTTCCACACTGCAGTTTTAGTTGGCCACATATCAGTTATTCTTTCTATCACATGCTTGGTGATTAAGTTTTTCATGGAGAAAGGGACAATGAATAACAAATGGAACAGAGTCTTGGTTTGTCTGTTTGCTGGGCTGTAAGCACCTGTAACATCAAGGAGCTGTAAGCAGCAACTTTAAGGCTGAGTAGATGGGCAATGGAAGCAGAAAGGGAAGGAAAAGGAGGCTTCCTTGCAGCCTGACTACCTTGCTTTGAAGAACTCTTATGTAAGTCC
Organism: Cephalopachus bancanus; assembly: GCA_027257055.1. Taxonomy (NCBI): domain Eukaryota; kingdom Metazoa; phylum Chordata; class Mammalia; order Primates; family Tarsiidae; genus Cephalopachus; species Cephalopachus bancanus. The sequence goes on from JAPVLO010000233.1 coordinate 1,042,137, forward strand.
TTTTAATTGCAAGTATTCTGAGCTATATTGTCAGCCATGACAAACACAGAATCCTTAACCGAATATCTTCAGATAATCTACAAAATATGCATTCTTTCAGATTTTGAATATCAATAACATATTCAATTACTGATCAGGATTTCTTTTCTTAATATTGTATTCTCTCCATGATCTTAGAAGCCACATTTTTGTTTTGATAATTTCACTGGTACATAATAGTTACATATATTTATGGAATGTACATGATATTGTGGTGCATGCATACAATGTGTAAGGATCAAATAAGGGTAATTGAGATACCCATTTGATCAGGATTTCTGACTACTAGAACAGTGGTTCTAAACCCATCAAATTCCACACTTTTTACATTTTAGGTAAGATTCATATAACATAAAATTAACCACTTTAAAGTGAACATTTCAGTGGCACTTAGTATAACCAAAGCACTATGCGACTATCACCTATATATAATTCTGAAACATTTTTATCACCCCAAACTAAAACCTCATACTTTTAAAACAGTTGTCTTCCATTGCTTTTTACCCCAGCTTCAAGCAAACACTAATTGGCTTTCTGACTCCGTGGATTTGCATATTCTGACTATTTCATAAAAATTAAATTATATAACATGTGACCTTTTATTCCTAGATTCTTTCACTTACCATAAATTTTTAATGCTCATACACATGGTAGCATGCATTGATAATTTATTTTTATGGCTGAATAATATTCCATTGCATACACCATAATTTGTTTATTTATTCATCTGTTAGTGGGCATTTGTGAAGTTTCTATTTTGGCCTTTGTGAATAGTGCTACTATGAATATTTGTATACAAGTATTTGCTTGAGTACTAGTTTTTAATTCTTTTGGTCAAGATGAAGGAGTGGAATTTCTGTGTCATATGATAGTTTTGTGTTTAACTTTGTGAGGACCCACCAAATCATTTTTCACAGCAGCTACACCATTCTTTATTCCCAATCAGCAATGTGCAAGGGTTCCAACTTCTTCACGTCCTCTTAACATTTGTTATATTTTTGAAAAGTTTTGTTTTTTAAGTGAAAGCCATCCTGGATTAGAATTCTGTTAAGATGGCAGAGTAGAAAGAACCATGAATTCCTCTCCCCACCTATACAATAGTTGCACTAGTAGAATCTTTCTGATGTAACTGTTTTGAAACTCTGAAGACGATTGAAGGCTTGTAACTTTCAGGAGAAAGCTTAAGCAGCAAATTGCAGTTAATTTTGGTTAACTTTAGCTCTTAGTTTGGCAGTGGCTATTCATTCTCACCCCAGGCCCTGTGCACGTGTTCCAGAGGCTGTGCACGTGTTCCAGGAGCAGCCTGCATGCAGCTTTTGGGAGCTAGGGCAGGCAAAAAAGGATGCTGTCTTCCAAATATCAGGAATCTATTTTCTGATCACTGATTGTTTCTTCCGGTCATAGAGATGCAGATACAAAAGTGTGCAGATATTATTGCACACCCTCTTACCCACATTATTGCAAACCCTTTCCCCTCCTGCTGAAGCAACTTCCAGTGGATTTAAAGGGCTGGTGCATTTTCCTCCTTAGTTTTTCTCTTTTTTCCCCTTTCAGGAGTCTCAGGCATTTAAGGATTATTACATTCAAAAGCAACCTCATATATAAGGTGATACAGAAAGTCACTGTGCATTCCCAGGAGAAGGCACAGGCTCAGAAAACACCTGCAAAAACCTTCAGTTTTGACCTCAAGGTTGTCGTATAATACAGCCCACAACATTCAAAAGACAAAAACAAAGAAAAAATTGCTAATCCTGTTAAAGTGGGAGAATCTGGTTTCCAGAATTATGATATTATCAGATGCAAATGTTCAGTTTTCAACAAAAAGCAAAATGCATACAAAGAATCAGGAGAGTATGGTCCATTCAAAGGAAAAAATTAAACTGGTAACATCTTGTAGAAAGATCAGACATAGACCTTCTAGACATAGACTTTAAAACAACAGTCTTAAAGATGCTTAAACACTAAAGGAAGATGCAGAAAAATTAAAGAAATCGATGTATAAACAAAATTTAAATACTGATAAAAAGATTAAAAATGTAAAAGGATTGCCCCTACCAAAAAAAAAATTCTAGAGCTAAAAATGCAATAACTGAAATGAAAAATTCACTAGAGGGAATCAAAGGCAAATTTCATGGGGCAGAAGAAAGAATCAGTGACCTTGGAATAGGACCACTGAAATAATCAAATCTGAAGAACAGAAAGAAAATGGGAAAAATTAAATAGAGCTTAAGGGACCTGTGGGACACCATCAATGAAGTAACATACACATGTGGGAGTCCCAGAAGAAGATGAAGAGAGAGAGAAAAAGCACAGGAACTGTTTGAAGAAATAATGACTGAAAACCATCCAAATCTGATGACTTTGTAAACACTAAGAAGTTCAATGAACTCTAAATAGGATAAACTCAGAGACCCACACCAATATACATCATAATCAAGCTGTTGAAAGGCAAAGAAAGAATCTTGAAAGCAGTAAGAGAGAAGTGACTAGTCACATACAAGTGATCCTCAATGATCATTAGGAAATTTTTTATCAGTAACTTGGGAGGCCAGAAGGTAGTGGGATGATATACTTAAAATACTTTAAGAAAAAAAACTGTTAACTAAGAATCCCATATCTGGAAAAAATGTCCTTCAAAAATGGAAATAAATTAAGACATTCTCAGATACATAAAAACTCAGGCAGTTAATTGCTGCTAGATTTATCCTGTAAGAAATTTTAAAGGCAATCCTGTAGGTAGAAAATTAAAGGACACTAGACAGCAATTCAAAGCTAGAAATTATTGTAACTTTAGTTAGTAACTCCACTTTTTGTTTTCCACATGATTTAAGAAACTAATACATTTTTAAAACAATTGTTAGTCTAGAAGCTAATATCATCGTAATTTTATTTTGTAACTCCACATTTTACTTTCTACATAATTTAAGAGTTAGTGCACAAAAAACATAAATTTGGGGGGCCAGCCCCTGAAAAGAGATATAGGAGTTCCCTTGGAAGGTGTGATGGCGTCGGTGATTATTTCTGGAGGGATAGATATTGAAAGAAAGAAAGATGGAGGGATAGATATAAAGAGAAAGAAAGAGAAAGAAAGAAAGTGGACATCTGTTCAATGAATTGAGCAGAAGCCGTTTATTGAAACTTACAGCTGGTATTTATCCCCAGATTTTACACAGGCAGTCTTACAAGTTTTCCACGTGAACACAAGCCAGGTACAGGAGGGGAGCCCCCCCACCAGGTGTTTCCTCAGGCATGAGGAAGAACAATCTCAATTAAATCACAAAACTTCTACATGAACACAAAGCCAGATGAATGAGGGGCATCCCTCACCCACCAGGTGTTTCCTGGAGTAAGAGGAAGGGCAATCCCAGTTAAATCACAAGACATTTACATGAACATAGAGCCAGGTGGATGAGGGGCGTCCCCCACCCACCAGGTGTTTCCCCAAGCATGAGGAATGAGGATCCCAAAACTATCTCACTGTTCCTCATGCTTAGTTAATATTTCTCAAAAGCAGTACAACAATTCTAATATCATAATATTCTAATAATCAATACCTTTTAAAACCTATGCATACACAACACCTAATAACCAACCTAAATCCAAATTCCTCTCTATTTTATGCTAATTCTACCTACACTATAGAAACTCTTAATTATAGCCCAAACCAATTCCTTAGGAATGTGGCCCAGCCCAAAGTTTGTGCTGGGCTGTTTCTGGTAGCTCTAGATATTTATCTATATTATTAAGGTTGAAACAGCACTTTGTATGTATATACTAATTTCTACAAATATACTATTAAATTTTAAAAGAAGCTTGTAAGGTATTAAAGGCTCCCAAATATGACCTGAGTTTGAATTATGTTAAGTTTAAAGCCAAAACCGCAGTCTGTGAGAAACAAGAACAATGGACTCCTAAAGTAAGCCATGCCTGTCGTACTCTCAGAACTTTATGCTTAGATCATCAAAGTCCCTGCTAGTGGAATATGCCAAAACAGCAAAGAAGGGAAAAGAGAATGGGCCTTCAGCTCCTGAACTCGTCCTAGTGGTCTCAGGGTCCGCAGCCTGCCTGGATCCCTAACGCTCAGGCAGGCCTCCATGGCTGTCTCCCAACACATAAATGTGTGTTTTCGAACACAGTGTATAAAGATGTAATTTTCTGACATCAATAACTGAAAGATGGTGTTAGGCCTATAGAGGAGTAGAGTTTTCATGTTATTGAAGTTAAACTGGTATAAATTCAGATTAGAATCTTATAACTTTGAGATGTTAAATGTAATCTCCATGGAAAATACAAAGAAAATAGCTACAGAATATACAAAAAAGGAAATTAGAAAGGAATTTAAATATTTCACTACAAAAAGTTAAAAAATATTTTAAAAGACAAGAGTGCAGAAAATTAAGGACAAGAAGTTATAAAGCAAAAAGAAAACAAATATATCATAATGACAGAAATAAGTACCCCCTTATCAGTAATTACTTTAAAGGTAAGTGAATTAAACTCAAAAGACAGAGACTGGCAGGATGAATTTTTTAAAAAAATGATCCAACTATGTGCTATCTACAAGAGACTTACTTTAGATCTAAAGACACAAATAGGTTGAAAATGAAAGGTTGGTAAGGGGTAGTACATGCTAATAGTAACCAAAAGAGAGTAGGACTTTACATTAAAAACTTACAAGAAACAAAGAAAGGCATTATATACTATTAATAAATGATTCAAGAAAGCAAGAAACAAAGAAAGGCATTATATACTATTAATAAATGATTCAATCAAGCAAAAAGCAATAGTTATACACATAATAACAGATAACCAAAATACATGAAGCCAAATTTGACAATATATACTTCTGTAGTAATAATTGAAGAACGTCAATACCTTACTCTCAATAATAAAAAGAATAACCAGACAGAACATAAGTAAAGAAATAAAGGGCCGGGCTTGGTGGCTCAGCCTGTAATCCCAGGACTTTGGGAGGCCGAGATGAGTGGATTGCCTGAGCCGGTGGGTTCGAGACCTGCCTGGGCAACTTGGTGAGACCTCATCTCTGCAATAAATCAAAAATTCGCTGGGTGTGGTAGTGCGCACCTGTAGTTCCAGCTACTTGGAAGGCTGAGGTGGAAGGATTGCCAGAGCCCAGCAGGTAGAGGCTGCGGTGGCTGGGAGCGGCCACTGCACTCCAGTCTGGGTGACAGAGTGAGAATCCAACTCAAAAAAAAAAAAAAAGAAATAGGGTACTTGAGCACACAATAAACTAGCTAAGTCTAACAGACATATACAGGACACTCTACCACAGAATAACAGCATACAGATTCTTTTCAAGTGCATATGGGCCGTTCTCCAGATAGAACACATATTAGTCCACTAATTAAATTTCAATAGATTTTTAGAGATAGGTGTCATACAAAGTATCTTCTGTGACTACAGTGAACGAAGTTAAGAATAGAATAAAAACTGGGAAATTCACAAATCGGTGGAAATTATGCAACACCTTCTTAAACAATCAGTGGATCAAAGAATAAATCACAAGGGAAATTGGAAAATGCTCAGGGATGAATAAAAATTAAAACACAACATATTTAAAGTTATGGAAGGCATTAAAAACAGCACTAAGAAGAAAATCTATAGCTACCAAATGCTTATATTAAAAAAGAAGAAAAATCCAAAATCAGTAATCTACTTTACCAATTAAGGCACTAGAAAAAGAAACACAAAACACAAACTAAACCTAAAGCTAGCAGAAAGAAGGAAATAATAAAAATTAGAGCACACAGGCAAAATAGCAAGACCTTGCCTTTACAAAAAAAATTTTTTTTTTAATTTAGCTAGGTGCTGTGTTGTGTGCCTTAAGTCCTAGGTACTTGGAAAGCTGAGGCAGGAGAATTGCTTGAATCCAGGATTTTGAGGATGCAGTGAGCTATGATCACTCCATTGCACTCCATCCTAGGTGACAGTGTGAGACCCTGTCTCAGAAATAAGAAATTTGGAGCTGAGCATGGAGACTCTTGCCTATAATCCCAGCACTTTGGGAGGTTGAGGTGAGAGGATCACTTAAGCCCAGAAGTTCAAGACCAGTTTGGGTAACAGAGTAAGAACCTATCTTTTTAAAAAAAATTTAAAAATTAGCTGGGCATGTCTGTAGTTGCGTGCCTGTGGTCCCAGCTACTCAGGAGACTGAGGTGGGAAGATCGTTTGAGCCCAGGAAGTCTGCAGTGAGCTATGGTCATGCCACTGCACTCTAACCCGGGTGACAGAGCAAGACCCTATCCCTAAAAAAAAAAAAAAAAAAAAGTGAATGAAATTTTGGTCATTAAATTGATTTTATGTTATTACTTTTTAATCTTCTTTTGGTTTAATAGTTGTTAAGACATTTTTCGTAATTAGTGCAGTACATTTGATTGCAGTCAAATTTATGATGTTTCTAAGTTATAAATCTCTAGAATTCTGTGAATTTCAACATTAGTTGAATTAGGTCTTCAGTTATATTTATATGTGTTGTAAATATGTACATTTTTAGTTTACGGTGTCTTTCAAAATACAAAGGACTCCCAGTTAGATATCAGTGAGTTTTAATTATTGATGAAGATTTTTATTTATTGACAAAATGTTAAAAATGTTGTGCTTGATTTTATATAACAAACTTATTAAATATATTTCTATAAAAAAAGGAAAAGGGCAGAGGACTTCAATCACTAAAATCAGCAATGAGAGACATGATTACTAATTCTACAGAAATTAAAAGAATAAGACAGTGCTATGTACAAGTGTACATCAAGTTAGATAACTTAGATAAAATGAACAAACTCCTAGAAACACAAAGCCTAGCAAGACAAAATCACAAAGAAATAGAAAATTTGAATAGCTCTGTAACAAGGACATTTAATCAATAATCAAAAATCTTCTGACAAGCAAAAGCCCTGGACTTGACAGCTTCACCAGTAAATTCTACCACACATACATAAGAAGAATTAACAGTACTTCTTCTCAAACTTAAAAAACAAAATTGAAGAAAAAGGAGCACTTCCTAACTCTTTCTCTGAGGTCAACATTGTTCTGATTGATACCAAAGCCACAAAATGACACTGCAAGAAAAGAAAGCTGTCAACCAATATCCTTCTGAATATCGAGGCAAAATTTCTCAAAACAAAACTCACAAACTGAATTCAGGAGCATATTCAAAGGATTTCATATCATGACTAAAGTGAGATTTATTCCTGGAATGCAAGGATGATTCAATATGCAAAATTTAACACCACATTAACATAATGAGGGTACAAAAAAAACAGTCATTTAAATTGATGTGGAAAAAGCATTTGAAAAAGTTCAATATTCTTTCATGAAAAAAACACAAAAAACTGTAAATAGAAAGAAATGTCAACACAATAGAAGGTATATATAATAAACCTACAGCAGATATCATACTCAGTAGTGAAAGACAAAGCTTTTTCTTTAACGGCAAGAATAAGGTAAGGATGTCTGCTTTCATCACTTCTATTCAATACAGCTTGAGAATTTTTTGTTTTGTTTTGTTTTTGTTGGAGAGTCTCAATCTGTTGGCCAGGTTGGAGTATACCTGCTAGACTCAGCCTTTCAGGTTTTTGTAGCCAGAGCAACTAGATTAATTAAACAAATGACATCCAAGTTAGAAAGGAAGAGTAAAGTTAGTTATTTTAAATCACAGATGACATAATTTTATATGAGAAAACTCTAAAAATTTCACAAAAGAACTGCTAAAACTAATAAATAAACTTTGCAACACAGCAGGGTTCAAAGTTAACACACAGTAGTCAGCTGTGTTTCTATACACTAACAAACAATCTCAAAAGGAAATTAAGAAAACAATTCCATTTACAATAGCATTAAAAAACAAAATTCTTAGGAATTAACCAAGGAGGTGCAAACAATAAAAACTACAATATATTGCTGAAAGATATTAAAGAAGACATTAATAAATGGAAAGACACTCCAAGTTCAATTTTTGGAATATGTAATATTGTTATAATGTCAGTACTACCAAACTGATCTAGAAATTTTATGCAATATCTATAAAAATACTCATGAAGTTTTGCAGAATCAGAAAAACTAATCCTAAAATTTGTATGGAATCTCAAAGGACCTTAAATAGTCAAGCAATCTGGGAAAAAAAGAAATAGAATTGTAGGACTGACTTTTTTTTTTCTCTCAAAACTTAATACAAAGCTACAGTAATAGTGTGACATGGGAATACAGACAGACTTATTGACTAAGGAATGGAATACAGTACTCAGAAATAAACTCATATATATCATATTCAGGAAGGGTACCAAGACCATTCAATGGGAAAAGAGAAGTCTTTTTTGACAAATGTTTCCGGGGAACTGGATATCCATATGCAAAAGTACAAATTTAGATTGCTACCTTCCATGATATACAAAAATTAACTGAAAAGGAATCAAACGCCTGAATGTAAAAGATAAATCTATAAAATCTTATAAGTCAAAGTCATAGTAGCAGAGTAAAATGGTGGTTGCCAAGAGATAGTGTGTGAACTGCGGAGATGTTGGTCAAAGGATACAAAATTTCAGTTAGATGGGAGGGAAAAGTTTAAAAGATCTATTGTACAACATGGTGGGTTTTTTGTTTTTTTTTTTTTGAGTTGGAGTCTCACTCTGTCACCCAGACTGGAGTGCAGTGGTGGCTCCCGGCCACCGCAGCCTCAACTTGCTGGGCTCCGGCTATCCTTCTGCCTCAGGCTTCCAAGTAGCTGGAACTACAGGCAGTGCTACCACGCCCGGCTAATTTTTTGATTTATTGTAGAGATGAGAACACAGTGGTTTTAGCTAATAGCAATGCATTGTATACTTTAAATTTTCTAAATTTTCTAAAATAGTAAATTTTAAGTCTCACCACAAAAAAATGTACATGCTGTCTTGATTTAGCCATTCCATAACATATGCATATTTCAAAACATCATCATGAATACCACAAATGTATGCAATTTATATTTGTCAATTAAAAAAAAAATCTTAGACGAAAACATAGGGAAAAAGCTTCCTGACACTGGGTCTGGCAATGATTGTTTGGATATGCCACCAAAATTACCTGCAAAGAAAGAAAAAACAGGCAAATTGTGCTTCATAAAAATTAAAAATGTTTGTGCATCAAAAGACACCATGTACTATGTAAAAAGACAACACAGAATAGGAGATAATATTTTTAATATCATGTATCTTATAATTTATTAAAACCCAGAAGACATAGAGAAATTCTACACTCGACATCAGAAAAAAACAAACCAATTCAAAAATGAGCAAAGGACTTCAGTTGACATTTCTCCAAATAAGGTATGCAAATGGACACGGCGGCAAGATGGCGACGGGGCAACCCAGTGTCTGAGGCCCTCTGCAAGGGAGATCTGCAGTGGGTCTCTGACTCTCGCCCCGGGGGGCTGGGGACCCCAGCATCGCAGCCTGCTCTTCAGACAGAGCTCGGCCGTTGACACCGCGACATTGTAACAACTGGACAGTTACTGCGGTGCAAACAGTCCTGACGCTGCCGCTGCGGCCCCTCCCCCTGCCACCACTGCCGCCACTGCCGTTGCCACCACTGCCGCAGTCTCCGTGACAGGCAGTGCATCAGACCACTTGGGACCTGAGGCGATCCACCAAACCCCTTCAGGGAAGATCCGCTGGGATCGCTGCCACCTCTCCTGTATCCGAGACTGTCCTGCCTGCCCGGCATGGGGTTTTGTTGCCTGCTCGGAGGCAGGCAGCCATCTTGTTCCTGTCCGGCCCTACCTCCTCTGGGGCGAGCAGCTGAGATAGCACCACCTGCTGGCGATTCAAGGTAACAACACCGAAATGGGAGAAACAAGCTTGATAAAGACAGACCAAACTGCTGAACGGAGGTTAATCTGAACTGTCCTTCATAGCAGACCAGGGGCAACTGACCCTAACTGCAAACTAATTTACCAGCTTGAAAAGAAAACTAGAAATCAGACCTGAAAGGACATTGGACTTAAACAAAATGTCTCAGAGTGTGCTTCATTGATTTTATTAGTTTAATGACTTAATTCTATTCCTACTGTATTGTTCCCTTTTTTCTTTTTTCCTTTTCCTTTTCTTCTCTTTTCTTCTCTCTGTAAACCATGTCTCTGTATAGAGGAACAGCACACTAACACGGTGGTTGGTTAGCTTGTATGTTAGCATCACTATGTGTTTTATTTTTATTTTTTATTTTTTTGTATGAGAGTTGGTTCGTCTGTAGCTGTGGTCTATTGTTTTTATCTGTTTCAGTATAGGCCTCTCTCTCTATTTGTTGGCACACTCGTTTGTTTCCCCCCTTACTCCTCTATCTCTCCACTCCCCTCTTCAACCCACTATCTGCTCCATTCTCTCCCCTCTGCTAACCATATTTTATTTCAGGGAGTAAACCTATAGCCCCACTGCACGGACAGATTCCAGGGCAGTGGGAAGTGGGTTCCACATTATCCACACACCTGTCAGCGAATACCAGGACCTGCATACAGATTTTGAATCACAGCTCTCCCCTTAAGTACATCTCAAAACTGCAAAAAGGACCATCGCCAATCTACAGTGCAACTTCAGAATTGAACAAAGTAAGAGGACATACATAAAGAATAGGAGATTGAACAAACAGAAGTAAAACCAATCCCTTTACCCCTGAATAACAGAATTAAAGAACACGGTGACGTGGAGGGAAGGAAAAAGTAGGGAGGGGGGAAAAACCGCACAAATGAAGAAAAACCAAAAGAAGAATATAGGTCTTACACAGACCTCCGGGAAATCAGACACTGAGAAAACAGATTCTGGAAAACAAACAATGAAGAGCCCCCAGAATGACTGGTTACATGCAACAAACCCAGACATCAAGACATTAATGGAGAGAATTTTAAAAATTGAGGCGAGACAAGAGGAAAATAGGAAGGAGCTGATGTCAGAAATGACAGCAGTAAAGAATACTGTGATGGAAATGAACAACAGACTAATAAGCATGGAAAGCAGAATCAGCCAAGCAGAAGAATCTCAGAGCTCGAAGACCAAAACACAGAACTAACCCAAACTGTCAAAAGCATAGAAAAGAAGCTCAAAAAGACAGAACAAAATCTGCAAGAGATGAATGATCACTTCGAGACCAAATCTAAGAGTAATTGGGCTTCCTGAGGCAGAAAGAGAAACAGAAGCCACACTGGAATAAACATTTCATGAAATCATTCAAGAAAACTTCCCTCATCTCATTAAGGATGAAAAAATTCAAACACAAGATATTCAGAGAACCCCTGCAAGACAACAAATGAGAAGACCAACTCCCAGATACATAATAATTCGCCTAAACAAAGTAGTTATGAAAGGAAAAATCCTAAAGGCAGCAAGAGAAAAAGGCCAGACTACCTACCAGGGAAAACCAATTAGAATAGCAGCAGATTTATCCACAGAAACCCTTCAGGTCAGGAGAGCCTGGAGCCCTATCTTAAAAGTTCTAAAAGAGAAACAATTTCAACCAAGAATAACCTACCCAGCCAAACTAAGCTTCATTAGTGAGGGAGAATTGAAATCTTTTCCAGACATCCAATCCCTAAGAACCTATGCTTCCACCAGACCACCTCTACAAGAAACATTTAAGAAAGTACTGAACACAGAAGAAAAAGAAATAAGAACAACAGCATTTTTCACAAGAGTACAAGCAAAAGATTAAAAACACACATGAACCAACTCCAAAACCCAAAGAAAGATAACAAATAAACAGGAACAACTCTGTAAGAACCTTATGACAGGGATCAACTCTTGCATTTCGGTTATTAACCTAAACGTGAACGGACTAAATGCACCACTGAAAAGACATAGAATGGCAAAATGGATAAAATATCATCAGGCAATAATCTATTGCCTTCAAGAGACTCATCTCACTAGAAAGGACACCCACAGATTCAAAGTAAGAGGATGGGAAACAAACTTTCAGGTGAACGGAATACAAAAGAAAGGAGGAGTAGCAATCTTAATCACAGACAAAATACCCTTCAAGCTATTAAAAATCAAAAGAGATACAGAAGGCCACTACATAATGATAAAAGGCTCAATCCATCAATAAGAAATATCTATCCTAAACATATATGCACCCAACATAGGTGCGCCAACTTTCATAAAACAACTTCTTGGAAAACTAAAGAAAGATATTGACTCTAACACTATCATAACTGGGGACTTTAATACCCCACTCACAACCCTGGACAGATCATCAGGATAAAAAATCAGCAAGGAGATCCGGAACCTCAATGTGACTTTGGACCAAATGGACTTAATTGATACCTACAGAACACTCCATCCAAAGACCACAGAATACACATCCTACTCATCACCACATGGAACATATTCTAAGATCGACCACATACTTGGCCATAAATCAAGCATAAGCAAATTTAAAAGGACCGAAATTCTACCAAACACCTTCTTGGACCACAGTGGAATAAAAATAAACATTGACACCAACAAAGTCCCCCCAAAACCCACAAAGACATGGGCACTAACAGCATGATGCTAAACAACTCCTGGGTCAACGACAAAATCAAAACAGGGATCAAAAGATACCTGGAAACAAATGAAAACGAAGAAACATCTTACCAAAATCTCTGGGATGCCCTGAAAGCTGTAGTAAGAGGGGAATTTATATCCCTACAAACACACATGAAGAAAATGGAAGGAGCAGAAATTCACAACCTAACAAGCCACCTAAAGAAGCTGGAAAAGCAAGATCACAAAAACCCTAATTTCAGCAGAAGAATCCAGATCACCAAAATAAAAGCCCAAATCCAGGACATAGAAGACAAAAGGATAATACAAAAAATCAATGAAACAAAAAGCTGGTTCTTCGAAAGAGTAAACAAGATTGATGGTCCCCTAGCTAGACTGACCAAGAAAAAATGAGAAAAAAACCAAATAAGCACAATCAGAAGCACAAAAGATGAAATCACATCTGACCCTGAAGAAATACAAAAGATCATTAGAGACTACTACGTACACTTGTATGGAAACAAACTTGAAAACCATAAGGAAATGGAGGACTTTCTGACATCACACAACCTACCTAGGTTGGAACAAGAAGAAATTGAGACCCTAAATAGACCAATAACAATCAAGGATAGCGACTACGTAATAAGAAAACTTCCTACAAAAAAAAGTCCTGGTCCAGATGGGTTTCCAGCAGAATTCTACAAGACATTCAAGGAGGAGATGATACCAATCCTACTGAAGGTATTCCAGGCGATTGTAAAAGATAGAACTCTCCCCAAATCATTTTACGAAGCCAACATCACATTGATACCCAAGCCAGGTAAAGATCCAACAAAGAAAGTGAACTACAGGCCAATATCTTTGATGAACATAGATGCTAAAATTCTCAACAAGATCCTATCAAACCGAATTCAGCAATACCTCTCAAAAATCATCCACCATGACCAAGTAGGCTTCATTCCTGGGATGCAAGGCTGGTTCAACATTCGTAAAACCATAAATGTAATTAAATACATCAATAGATGTCAAAACAAAAACCACATGATCATATCATTAGATGCAGAAAAAGCTTTTGATAAAATCCAGCACCACTTCTTGATAAAAACCCTTGAACATCTAGGCATATGGGGAACATACCTCAAAATAGTAAAAGCCATCTATGAGAAACCCACAGCCAGCATACTCCTAAATGGACAAAAATTGGAACCAATTCCCCTGAAAACTGGAACTAGACAAGGATGCCCACTCTCTCCCCTCCTGTTCAACATAGAATTAGAAGTCCTGGCTAGAGCAATCAGAGAAGAGGAGGCAATCAGAGGTATTCAAATAGGAAAAGAGGAAGGCAAGTTATCTCTCTATGCAGATGATATGATTGTGTACCTTGAAAACCCAAGAGAATCTGTCAAAGGCCTCCTTACATTGATAAAGGCCTTTGGCAAAGTCTCAGGATACAAAATAAATGTACAAAAGACAATCGCATTTCTCTACACCAATAATAAACAAACAGAAATCCAAATAAAAAACACAATTCCATTCACAATAGCCACACAAAAAAAAGAAATACCTTGGCATCTTCCTAACCAGAGACGTGAAAGACCTTTACAATGAAAACTACAAAACACTGCTCAAAGAAATCAAAGCTGACACGAACAAGTGGAAGAATATCCTGTGCTCATGGATCGGAAGAATCAACATTGTGAAGATGTCCATCTTACCTAAGGCAATCTACAAATTCAATGCAATACCCATTAAATTACCAACAACATTCTTCTCAGACCTAGAAAAAACAACACAGGAATTCATATGGAAACACAACGTCCAAGAATAGCCAGAACAATCCTCAGCAAAAAAAACAAAGCAGGTGGTATCACAATACCAGACTTCAAACTTTACTATAAAGCTACAATCATCAAAACAGCTTGGTATTGGTACAGGAACAGGCATATAGATCAATGGAACAGAATTGAGATTCCAGAACCAAAACCTCAATTTCTAAACCAACTCATCTTCGACAAAGCCCCCACCACCTACCAATGGGGAGAGGAGACCCTATTCAGTAAATGGTGCTGGGAAAACTGGCTGACCACATTCAGAAGATTGAAACAGGACCCTATCTATCCCCATGCACAAAGGTTAACTCCAAATGGATCAGAGACCTAAATGTAAAACCTCAAACCATAAGAACCTTAGAAAATGAAGGACATACCCTCATGGAAATTGGAACTGGCATCCAATTCCTGAACAAAACCTGAAACCCACAGGACATAAGAGAGAAGATAGACAAATGGGACCTTTTTAAACTGACAAGCTTCTGCAAAGCCAAAGAAACCATCAAGAGAGCAGGGAGACAGCCTACAGACTGGGAAAAAGTATTTGCCAACTCTAGGTCTGACAAAGGCTTAACATCCTGGATCTACAAGGAACCGAAACGTACTGAAAAGAAGAAAACAAGCAACCCCATTATAAAATGGGCAAAAGATATGAACAGACACTTCACAAAAGAAGACATCCGAGCAGCCAACAAACACATGAAGAAATGCTCAACCTCACTAATCATCAGGGAGATGCAAACCGAAACCACACTGAGATACCACCTAACTCCAGTCAGAATGGCAATTATCAACAACCCAAAAAATAACAGCTGCTGAAGAGGGTGTGGTGAAAAGGGAACACTTCTACACTGTTCGTGGGAGTGTAAACTAGTGCAACCTCTGTGGAAAGTAGTGTGGCGATTCCTAAATGCTCTAAAAATTGACCTTCCATATGACCCTGCAATCCCCCTACTGGGAATATACCCTGAAGAGCACAAATCACTCTATAAAAAAGATACCTGCACACGTATGTTTATCGCAGCATTGTTCACAATAGCAAGAACCTGGAAACAACCATGCTGCCCATCAAAAGAGGACTGGATTTAAAAATTGTGGTACATATACTCGATGGAATACTATGCAGCCATAAAAAAGAACAAAATCGGCCGGGCTGGGTGGCTCAGCCTGTAATCCCACGCCTTTGGGAGGCTGAGGTGAGTGGATTGCCTGAGCCCACAGGTTCGAGACCCGCCTGGGCAGACAAGACCTCATCTCTACAATAAATCAAAAAATCAGCTGGGCGTGGTAGCGCATGCCTGTAATTCCGGCTACTTGGAAGGCTGAGGCGGAAGGATCCCTGGAGCCCAGCAGGTCGAGGTTGTGGTGGCTGGGAGCGGCCACTGCACTCCAGTCTGGGCGACAGAGTGAGACTCCAACTCAAAAAAAAAAAACAAAAGAAACAAACAAAAAAGAACAAAATCATGAATTTCACAGCAACCTGGATGGAACTAGAGTCTATAATACTGAGTGATCTCTCACAGAAACAAAGATCCGAATATCACATGTTCTCACTCATATAATGGACCTTGAACATCCAATGTAATACTATAAGAAAATGACTGACGGTACTGGGAAACTATGGGGGGAGGGGGGATGGGATTAACAGTAGCAAGTATCTGTCTGGGGATGGGAAAACACCTCTTATCAACAGGGTGCCTGAATGAAATGTAATTGTACACGTAACCCTTAACTGTACCCCACAAAACCATAATAAAAAATATTGATTAATTAAAAAAGAAGGTATGCAAATGGCCAATAAGCACATAAATGATACACAATGCCACTAATCATTAGGGAAATGCATATCAAAAACCATAATGAGACACCACTTCACACCCAATAGGATGGGTCCTATCAAAGAAAAAACAAAATGACAAGTGTTAGTAAGGTTACTGAGAAATTGAAATCCTTCTACACCATTGACAAAGTGTAAATTGGTGAAGTAGGGTTTTAAAGAAATATTTGTACACCCGTGTTTATTAGGGGAATATTTACAACAGTTAAAAGGTGAAAGCAATACAAGTACCCATCAATGGATAAAGGGATAAGCAAAATGTGGTATGTAAGTACATATAACTGGATATTATTCAGCCTTACAAAAGGAAGACAATTTTGACACATGATACAACATGGATGAAACTTGAGGGCATTATGTTGAATGAAATACGCCAGTCACAAAAAAGACAAATGGTAAAATTTTACTTATTTGAGGTGCCAAGAGTAGTCAAATTTATAGCCATAAAGTAAAATAGTGATTCTTAGGAGCTGAGGGGAGAGGGGGCTGAGATGTTACTATTTAATGGGTGTAGAGTTTCAGTTTTGAAAGATGAAAATATTTCTGGAAATGGATGGTGGTAATGGTTGCATAACAATGCTAATAGTACTTGCTACTACTGTACAGGTAATTAAAATGGTTGGATGGGAAATTTTATGTTGTATTTTACCACAACAAAAAAACTGAGAACAATTATAGTCATCTCAATGAGTGTGAACTAATATGTTGTGGTTTTGATTTGCATTTTTTCTGATAAATAATGATGTTGAACATCTTTTATTGTACCTATGGGTCACTTTTTGCACCTTCTTTGGAGAAATGTCTACTCATATCCTTTGCCTATTTTTAATGGAATTGTTAGTCTTTTTATTGTTGAGTTGTAAGAGTTCTTTATATTCTAGATACTAGAATCTTTTTTATAAGCTGGGTAAACAAAATTAATTATTAATAATTAAATAATTTTAAGTTTACTTGACAGTGAATAATTTTCTTTTCTTTTTCTTAGATTATTTATTTTATTTTAAAGATATGGGGTACAATTCAGAGTTAGGTATACAAATGGTCATTGTACACGTAAAGCTTGCGCCTCACTTTGGTCCCCACTTCACCTGGTTTGAGATCAGGTACCTTTATTGATGAAGTGTGCTCCCTCCCCTGGTGGTTTCCCACTACTGCCAGTTCCTTTCTTATAGCATTATGATAATTGTTCAGGGTCCATTTATGAGTGAGAACATGTGGTACTCAGTTCTTTGTTTTTGTGATAAATCACTGAGTATTATAGACTCTAAATCCATCCTAGTTGCTTCAAAACTCATAAGTTTGTCCTCTTTATAGCTGTGTAATACTCCACTGTGTATATATACCACATTTTAAAATCTAGTCCTCTTTCGAAGGGCAGCACGGTTGATTCCATGTTTTTGCTATTGTGAATAGTGCTGCAATAAACATGTTTGCCCATGTCAGATACTCGAAGTTTATCAAGTATATGATTTGCAATATTTTCTCTCATTCTATGTGTTTTTTTTTTTTCACCTTTCTGGATAATGTCCTTTGATACTCAACAGTTTTTTGTTTTTTTTTTTTCATCTTGATGAGTCAAATCTATTTATTTTCTTTCTTTGCTCATACTTATGGTTTCATGTCTGAGAATCCATTGCCAAATCCATGGTCATAAATATAGACTCCTATGCATTCTTATATATTTTTTAGCTCTTGTATTTATGTACTGATCCATTTTGAGTTGGTTTTTATATATAGTATGAGGTAGGTGGGCAAATTCATTTTTTTGCTTGTGTATATCTAGTTAGCCTATAACCTCTTATTGATTAATTCACTATTGAAATATTTTTACATCCTTTTTATAATCCTGAACTAAAATTCATAGATGATAATCTTCTAATACATATACTTTCAATAAAGCCAAAATAGCACCGCATTGTAATATACTGAGAAATGAAGATGGGCATCTTCTAATCTGATAGTATGTTTTTCAGTATGCAAATATTCAGTCACTGTTATACCAGAAGACTTGAAGTACTTGTATGCCTGCATCTAGACACATACTGACTCTAGACCGGCATGTTTTGCAAGCGCGCAAAACTCTCATCGGTAACATGATTTTCTGAAACAAACAATTCTTGATTAGCAAAGCAAAGTACAATCTTCCCTTGATTTATACAGCAGTTGAATTCAGTGAATTGCAACACCATTCAAGAAATACATTGTTCCTATGTTAAAGAGAGTTAATTTAGATATCGAGACTCCAAAAAGGCTTTTCGCTTCCATGGGTGTTCCACCTCCGTGATTGCAAATCTGCGAGTTTGTCGAATACAGTATAATACCTTATGCATCACTATTCCACATGGAGCATCTTTGTCATTTTTTACTACATGCTGTCACTATTCACCACCTCACCAATCACAAAGACAAAAAGCACCCCCATTCATTTTGAAACACCTTTGCCATGTGTTGGCTAAGATGGTGTTTGCCAGGTTCCTCCTCTCTAAAATCGTTACTTTTCCCTTTGTAATTAATAAATATTTGAGGTGTGATAGTTTGACATGGCAAATATCTGGTTTCTTCTTAAACTTTTGCCCACTAATTTTTAATATCCATTAGCATATGTTGTCTACAATAATTATTTTATGGTATTCTTATGTTCCTATTCCTTTGACAGGCCACATCTCCCACCCAACTAAGAGTAGTTTCTTATTTTCTGTCACTAAAAGACTCACTAGGCTCATCTTGCATCTTCTCTGCCTCAGTCCTGGAATCAACCACTTCTCCAAGGCACATCAGTTCCTTTTATTGAAGAATCATATTCAGAAACCAAGATCTGGGTGCTAGATATGCTTCTTGGTACCAGAATACCATGACTTTTTGACTGTCTTAGCAGATACAGCTGTGAAATAAATGCATGGATACTAATTCGTATGTAAACCTAACACTCTCCCAATCCATCCATCCATCCCTCCATCCATCCATCCATCCATCCATTTCTTAAACCATGTGTTCACACTGATGCCTCTACAAGACTGTAACTTTTTTCTCTGAAAGTGAGAAAGCTAATTCTCATTATTTACTGTAGACTTACTTATTTTTTATACCCCTATATAGATGTAAAATAGTTGCACAATTGCTAACCCCACACCTAAAAAGGATAACTTCTGCTCTTGGAATTTGCTACACAATAAAATATTTTAGATGATATAGCACTCAAGAGAATGTATAGTTGTTCCCAGCTTGCAGATAACCAAGGGTCAAAAGAGGTAAGGTAACTTCCCTAAGGTTAGACAGACATGGAGGTGCTCTAGGACCACCAGGTTCAATTGTCTTTGCACGCTAACAGACCAATACACTGAAACAGCAGGAGCTACAGCAGACAGAGTTTAACAGTCATAAAGCAGCTAAATGAGGACACAAAAAGCAACCTCAAATCTGTCTTCCCAAGGAGCCTGAAACTGGGGTTTTAAAGGAAATTTTAGTGGTTAGGGGGTTAGGAAGTTGGGGTAGCTGGTTATTTTATGGCATGGAAGAGGAAATAATGAGGATATAGAAATTCCAAGCTTGCTCCTCACCAGGGGTCTTCAGACCAGCTGGCATCAGTGGACTCATTGGAATGCAGGATCTGGAAAACATCTCAGACGGAAAACTTGAGATTTCTTAATGTTAAAGATACTATCTAGAAACAACTGTGGGAAGTTAGGCCCTAGGGACAGGCTATGTGACTTTTAAGTAGCGAATAGCTATAAGGGAGTGGACTACAGGACGAGCTGGTAAATGCTTAGCCACTTTTCTAACTCAAAGCCTATGCTTTTGTTAAAAACCTAGCAATTTAGTTTTAGTAATTTTATGCAGATAGTTTCAGAAGTCTGATTCCAAAATTCATGTTCTTGTCTACAAACTACATAGAAGCAGAACTAACCCTTCTTCCAAACAAAATCTTATGTAAAGCCCCAGTATTCAAAACAAAATTAGAGTTGCCCTCATTGAGGGAGAGATAGAAGCCTTTCCCAGGATGGTGCTGAACTCTCTGAGAAATCTTAGGTTTCTAAGAAACTCTACAATGTATTTCCACTTTTGACAAAACTCATTTTCTTAGAATAAGTCTAAGTCTAGGCATCAATAACCTGTGACTACAAATCAAGCAAAACCAACATCATAACAAAATGACAATGGCTGAAGTCCCCATGTCCCACTTACTGCCCAAATTAAAACTGACAAGGACATTGTGGAATATGCTACTTCTAGTTGCTCCCAAGGCCAGCTGCTGTTACCTGGGTTCTAACCCTTTCTCTTCAACCTATTCTGACATCTTGGCCCAGAAATGCTGTTGGTACCCAAGGTCTCACAAAGTCTACAGTGAACAGTACCGCATTAGCTTCTGCCCTTCTTTGTTTACCCGTTACCTGAAATTTTATCAAGTCTCAAAAAAGTTTCTAGCTCATATTCCCTAAATCCTAAGATCTCGATCCCACTGGAACTGGCTACTTTGGGACAGAGACCAGGTCTTCCTTTCAAATAAAGAACTTCAGTAACCTAGTTATAAAAGCAAAACTCCTATACTGATGTAAATACTAATAAGGTATGGGAAGAGATGAGAAGAGCAATGTGGCTTAGACCAGCAACCTTCCAATGTTATGCAAATGGAGTTTAAAGCCATTCCAGGGAAGGAGAGTTTAAAGAAATTTACAGTATCTTCCACTTTCATAATGTGCTGCTCCCTAAAATTAATCTGCCCAGAACAATCCCATAATGAGGGGTAGTTCTTTCTATTCCCTCTTCTTTTTATAATTGCCCTTCTCTAAATTTACAAAAGAAATGCATGCCTGTCACCTAACCAAATCTTAATATCATGCATTATTTGCCCTGAGGTATAAAAATCTTAAAGATGCAAAACAGTATGATCATTGAAAATATTGATTTTCTGTCTTGGAAAAATAATGATTCTAATGGCTAAGTAGTAAATAATTTTTCAAGCCAATAGGTTTCTAATTCTTTTGCTTTCAACAAAATTTAAAGAGAATCTAACAAAATTATCAACTGATAGATCACAAAGTAATTTAAAAAACACTTTATTGCCAAAAGGAAAACAACAAACACACCTTTAAAAAGTGGGCAAAAGTCATGAAAGTCACCTCTCAAAAGAAGACATACGAGCAACCAACAGACACATGAAAAAATATTCAGCCTCACTAATCAGAAATGCAAATCAAAACCACATTGAGATACCACCTAACTCCAGTAAGAATGGCCATCATTAATAAAACACAAACCAACAGATGCTGGCAAGGATGTGAAGAAAAGAGAACACTTCCACACTGTTGGTGGGAATGCAAACTAATTCAACCTCTATGGAAAACAGTGTGGTGATTCCTAAAAGAATGAGAAATTGACCTTCTATGCAACCCAGTAATCTCCCTCCTGGGAATATACCCGGAGGAACTTAAATCATTTTACAAAAAAGATACCTGCACATGCATGCTTATTGCAACACTATTTACAATAGCAAAAACATGGTTGGTGCTGCCCATTGAAAGTAGACTGAATTAAAAAAATGTGGTACATATACATGATGGAATATTATGCAGCCATAAAGAAGGACAAAGTTACAGACTTTGCAGCAACTTGGATGGATTTAAGGTCTATAATACTCAGTGATTTATCACAGAAACAAAGAACTGAATACCACATGTTCTCACTCATAAGTGGACCCTGAACATTTATCATAATACTATAAGAAAGGGATTGGCAGTAGCCAGAAACTGACCGTGGGGGGGCACATAACATCAATAAGGGTACCTGATCTCAAACCAGGTGAAGTGGGGACCAAAGGGAGGCCCAAATCTTACCTGTACAATGACCACTTGTATACCAAATCCTGAAATGTACCCCACATCTTTAAAAATAATTTTAAAAAGAAGAAAAAACCATCGTATTATGAAAATTGACAAGTATGCACAAACATAGTGAGAACTGTGTAATAAATTCCTGCATACCCATCATTAGCTTCAAAAATTATCAACATTCTGTCAGTTTTGAAAAGATATTTGAAAACATGATCACTGCATGAATTTTGTCATATATTTAGAAAGAATTCAAAGAATCGCCATTGTTACTTAAAAATAAAAGCCCTTCCACTCCCATATATTTATTTATGTAATAGGATTTCTTGGTACTTATATCTGTAAAAGATGAAAAAACAGAAGAGAATAGATGCTAAGCCCTGTTTCATTCCAGGATTTTATTAATACATGGATACACGAATTAATCAAAAGCACAAGAGCCCAGATATCTAATTAAATATCAATTTACAGTAAAGTTTTACTTTTTACAGTCAATAATTTCTTAATCAAGTTAGTAAAATACTGATGTTGCTTTAATCAACCATTTGCTTCTAGTTGTTATAATAACATCATAGCCATATAGAGTCTTGATCACAGAAATTTAACTTTTGAATATATTCTTGTACTGTTTCTCATTGAAGATATGTTTGATATGGTGACTAATTAAATGTTTTTAGTTATAAGATAAAATGGAATGAAAATACTAGCTCTAAGAGTAAAAGGAACAATATGAAATTTCTGTTCAATATTATTTACATTTTTTTAAAAATCAAAAGCAATGATATTAAATGGCAAAGGGATCTTATTTCCTGTGATACATGTAACAGAAGACTCTAACAGTGATGTAACAGTTTTATTTTAAAACATCAATTTTAAAGGACACCAGAAATTAGAGTTTTTGCAACTTATAAACATTTTAGATACCAATGTAAAATTTGTAGGAGCATATAAAGTTTTACAAAATTCTTATAAAATGTTTAATGTACACTGGGAGATAATTGTCTGGCTATTAACTTGGTCATCCAAAATACCATTTTAGCATAAGGAGAGGAGAAAGATTGTGTGTATTGAGGAAAAGAGTGTTCTCTTTTCTTTTCTTCTTTTTTTTTTTTTTTGAGTTGGAGTCTCACTCTGTTGCCCAGGCTGGAGTGCAGTGCCACACTCACAGCCACCCCAGCGGCGACCCGCTGGGCTCTGGCGATCCTTCTGACTCTGCCATCCAAGTTGCCGAAACTACAGGCGCATGCTACTATGCCCAAATGATTTTGGATTTATTGTAGAGATGAAGTTTCGCCTAGTTGCCTGGACTGGTCTCAAACCTATGGGCTCAGGTAATCCACTTGCCTCGGCCTCCCAAAGTGCTGGGGTGACAGGCTGAGCCACTGAGGCTGACCAAGAGTGATCTCTTCATGTTTATTTTGAGTCTTGTGAATAACGTATGTACTATCCATGTTTAACTCCCCACAAGACCACCAGAAAACCTACTGCCTCATGCTAAAATAGGTTTATTGGACCTATTGAAGTAAGGGAGATGCCACCTTAAGATCCTTTTGTGTCTCAGAACAAGGATGTCAGAGGAGGACATTTATTGATTGGGGTCCAATTAATGCAGTGTAGGGTTAGTCATTCACAGCGCGAAGCTGCATAGTTCAAGACATGATTGATTGGGATTGGTGTACACAGCCATGGCAGAACTTTCAAGTTAATCCAGATACTGTCACTATCATCTGACAAGCCAGCTGTGAGCCTGGATCAATTGGTTGGCAGGAGTTTGTTGAAACAGATTCATATTATTTTACAGCTTTATCTGCCTGGACAAAAATTCGTAGGACAAAGAGTTAAATCCTGCTGGCACTGGTGATCCCAACTGTCAGTTCTACTGGTTAAGCTATGTAGATACAAGAAGGTTCGTTTCTCAACAGACTATCTCCATATATGTAAGTCGAGCTAAGGTGCCTAGATGTTTATAAGAAAAACAGACAAGTATGCTTGCCTAAGAGAGGTCAATACCATTCCAGGCTCTGAGTTTAGTAAGAATGAAAAAGTTAGAGATATTACTTGTTAAAGGAATACTATATTTGATGAAGTGTAGACTAAAAATAAGTATGTCCTTAAAATGCTAACAAGTTGGTCTAGATTCTCCTTGCTCCTGGCCTTCAGTAAAAAGAAAAGAGTTGAAGCACTAAAAGGTTAGATTTGGAGACAAAAAGCAAAAAGAGGACATGCTGTGTGTGTGGGATGCACATTCAGAAGGTGGAGGTGCAAAGTCCTGGCCTCACTGCAGCCTCCCCGACTCAGTCATCTGGCCAAGAACTGTTCAGACATCCATGCTGATGGTTTCAGGGTTAGGGTGGAGGAGCCAGAAGTCATCTTGGCTTGGCAAAGCCTCACTGCTCATGTCTTGGTTGCCAGCTGACCACATATCGTCCCATGAAGTGCTTCCGGCTTAAATTTCTTCTCTTCATTTGTAGAAGATTTTAGCTTAAAATATTGCTTCCCATAGGATTCTTTTACTCTTTTTTTTTTTTGAGTTGGAGTCTCACTCTGTCACCCAGACTGGAGTGCAGTGGCCGCTCCTGACCACCGCAGCCTCGACCTGCTGGGCTCCGGCGATCCTTCCGCCTCAGCCTTCCAAGTAGCTGGAACTACAGGCGCACAATACCATGCCTGGCTAATTTTTTTTGATTTATTGTAGAGATGAGGTCTTGTCTGCCCAGGCGGGTCTCGAACCTGTGGGCTCAGGCAATCCACTCACCTCAGCCTCCCAAAGGCGTGGGATTACAGGCTGAGCCACCGAGCCCGGCTGGATTCTTTTACTCTTGTTGCAATGTGTTTAATTAGCTGGTTTCTGTGTGGGAAGAATCTCATTGAAAAGCTTAATCACCGCAGAGGCAAAATCCATGAAGGGGTACCTTCACTTTGAGAGGACTCATAAATAAGTTGACAAAGAAAGGCGGGAGGAAAGGAAAACAGTTTTGTCTTGACAGGGTTTTTGTGACTCCCAGTTTTCTTCCTCTAGACCTGTGGTTCTCACAGAGTTGTCCCTTCATGGGCAGAACCAACATCGCCTGGGTACTCATCAGAGAGAATTTTCAGGCCTGCTCCAGACCCACTGAATCAGAGGTGGGCTGGAGAGTCTGTACTTTAACCAGCCTTCCAGCAGTTTCTCTTATTAAAAAAAATGTTTTTTATAGAGAAAGAGTCTTGTTGTGTTGCCCAGGCTGGTCTCCAACTTCTGTCCTCAAGTGGTCCTTCCTCCTTGGCTTCCCAAAGTGTTGTAGATACAGATTTTTCAGGTCATTCTGGGCTTCAAGAGTGTCAGCTCAATGGGTCGGCCAGCAAGTGAGGGGCTGGTAAGCTTAGCCCCAGAAGTGCTGACTCTAATGGGCTGGCAAGTCAAGCCTGGAGAGTGTTGCTGGTTCAGTGGGCTGGCAAGCCTAGCCCCTGGAGTGGTAGCTCTGATGGGCTGGCAAGCCAAGTCCTAAGATGCTGCTGGTTGGGTGGGCTGGCACACCTAGCCCCCGGAGTATCTCAGCTTCAGAGTCTAGCTTTCTTCCAGCAGCTCCCCTGGTTCAGCTGGCTCTACCAACTGGCAAGCCAGCCTCTGGGGTACATGGTTCTTCGGCTCCCATGATCTTCTGCAGCTCTTCAGGTTGAGGTTCTCATCTACTGCCCAGGGAGAATGAGGGACACGGACAGGCGGAAAATGAGAAAGCAGGATTTACTGAGAGGGCAGATAAGCTCCCACAGTGGGAGGAGACCCAAAGGGGTGGCCAGTTTGGGGCTGAAACCTGGTGCTTCTATAGCCCCAACACTGAACCGATTGGTTAGTACTAGCTGTGAGCTGATTGGTCGGCACTAGCTGTTCTGATTGGTCAGTACTAAGGACCAATTGGAAGGAGGCAGGGGTCTAATGGTGAGCAGATTGGTTGGTACTTGGCAGCGTGCAGATTGGTTGCTTTTTGATCCCAGCAGTAAGTACTTAGAGCTCTATCTTGAGAGTCTCAGGGAGCTAGAGGTTCCTGTTGGAAGTTTGCTACATTGTTACTGGAAGACCCGCCCTGTCTGCCGGCCTAGCCTTTCTCTAGCTATCTCCTGTTTCATTATGATTATAGGTGTGAGCCACTGTACTCAGCCCCCAGGTGGTCCTAACACATGAAAGTTTGAGAACAACTGTCATGTATCATCATCCAGTTTATCTGCACTCTTCCCTTCCTTTAAGTTCATCTTCAGCCCAATATGGCTTCCATGGAGTGAACACCCTGGGAAGTTAACCCCTGTTTAATAGTTCCCAGTCACACTTTTGCATTTGGCTAAGTCCTACTGGAAAGAGTAGCAGAGACCTGACAGCTTTGGGAGCTCCTCCCCTGCTCTTTTTCTCTTTTCTGATTGTTCCTCTCTTTCTTCTAAAATAGCACTCAAGTCTGTCCCAGAGGCATGTTCACCTCAGTTACCTTCACTCACACATTTACCCTTCTAAGGACCCACACCTAGAACATGTTTTTCCATTTACCTGGATGTTTCCTGAGGCTGGCAAAACTGTTTCCAAAGCCTCCATCAAGGCTCCTGACAGGAATTTTTCATGCACTGCATTCAGAAGTCAGAGGCAATGATCAATTGTGATCTATTGTTCACTGATTCCTTCAAGGAATAGTCATGAGTAACCAATATATGCATGGTATTGTGAAGGATGCAATAAACAAATAAGGCAAACCCTGTGTATCTGCAGGACTTCCAGTCTTGATTTTAGGCTGAAGAATGTTGAGTAAAGTGCTTCATACATACTCAGCCTGCCTGTCATTCCTCTGAAGAGGCACTATTATCTTAACTTCAGAAATGGAGAAGAGGCGACCAGGGGGGTTACATCACTTGAGAATGTTGAAACATCTAGAAAGCTGAACAGCTAGGATTGGAACACAGGCAGTTTGGCTTCCAATGTTTGCACTTAACCACTGAATAATACTAGCTGTCAGGAGCTTAATGACTGATAATCACAGTTAAATCATTAGAGTAGTAAGGACAAATTGTGGATGCTTAGAAAGGAGTAATTACTGCTACTAGAAAGGGGTGCCAAATTTAACAAATAAAAATACGGGAGGCCTAGTTAAATTTGAATGATTTTTAATTGCAGGGCACACTAGTACTAAAATATTATTTGTTGTTCATCTGAAATAAGTTACAAGTATCTGAGTTTTTTACTGCTTTCATTAATTAGACTTCATTGATTTGACTTTCCTTAACAGCCTATTGTTTTGCAGAGTTTGCTTATAAAATTTCTTGTGGTTATAATCTGTGTTTCATTTACATTGTAGCATAGCTTGTAGAGTGTTCACATAAAACTTTGTTCGTTTGCACATCAAAATGTTCTTTACTGCGAAAACATTCTACATTTGCATTATGAACTGGTGTCTTTATTATGTTCTAACATGAAGTTAACAATTCTGAGAATTGCCGTTCAAACTTGATTTGTTTAGGCACATACAACCATCATCTGGTCTAATTTGGTTGTCTGTTCTTGAGTACTATAATGCTTCTCTTGATCAATGACTTTTAAAATGTTGTCCACTGTATTAGTCTGTTTTGCATTGCTATAAAGAAATACTTGAAGTTGTGTAATTTAGATTTTTTTCCCCTTTTAAAAAATTTTGAATACATGGGGTACAATTCAGGGTTAGCTATACAAATGTTCATTATGCAGGTACCCTAGTTGATGAGGTGTGTCCCACCACCCCTGGCAGTTTCCCTTTCCTGCCAATCCTGCCCCCGCCCCCAGCAGTTTCCTACTACTGCCAATCCCTTTCATACAGTATTACGATAGTTGTTCAAGGTCCACTTATGAGTGAGAATGTGTTATATTCTGTTTTTTGTTTCTATGATAGATTACTTAGTATTATAGACTCTACATCCATCCAAGTTGCTGCAAAGTTCATCATTTTGTTCTTCTTTATGGCTGTGTAATATTCCATCAGGTATATATACCACATTAAAAAAAAATCCAGTCTTCTTTCTATGGGCAGCATGGTTGGTTCCATGTTTTTTCTATTGTGAAGAATGCTGCAATAAACAGACATGTGCAGGTATCTTTTTCATAGAGTGATCTGAGTTCCTCTGGGTATATTCCCAGTAGGGGGATTGGGGGACCGTATGGGAGGTTGAATTTTAGATCTTTTAGGAATCGCCAAACTTTTTTCCACAGAGGCTGCACTAGTGTAGAAGTGTTCCCTTTTCCCCGCATTCTCTCCAGCATCTGTTGTTTTTTGAGTTATTGATGATGGCCATCCTGACTGAAGTTAAATGGTATCTCAGTGTAGTTTTCATTTGCATTTGTCTGATGACTAGTGAGGCTGAGCATTTTTTCATGTATCTGTTGGCTGCTCATATGTCCTCTTTTGAAACATGTCTTTTCATATCTTTTGCCCACTTTGAATGGAGCTGTTTGTTTTTTTTTTCTTTTTGGCACGTTTGAGTTCCTTTTAGATTCTAGATGTTAGGCCTTTGTCAGACATACAATTGGCAAATATTTTTTCCTAGTCTGTGGGCTGTCTCCCCGCTCTCTCAATGGTTCTTTGGCTCTGTAGAAGCTTGTCAGTTTGGTGAGGTCCCACTTGTCTATCTTATCTCTTATCTCTTATTGGGGTTTTGACCAAGAATTTGTTGCCAGTTCCAATTTCCATAAGGGTGTCTCCTGCGTTTTCTAAGGTTCTTATAGTTTGAGGTTTTTACGTTTAGGTCTTTGATTCGTTTAGAGCTGATTTTTGTATATGGAGATAGGTAGTCTTGTTTTAATCTTCTGCATGTGATCAGCCAGTCTTCTCAGCACCATTTACTGAATAGGTTCACCTCTCCCCAGAGGTTGATGGTAGAGGCTTTGTCAAAGATGAGTTGTTTGAGAAATTGAGGTTTTCCTTCCGGAATCTCTATCCTGTTTTATTGGTCTATATGCCTGTTCTTATACCAATATCAGGCTGTTTTGAATATTGCAGTTTTATAATAAAGCTTAAAGTTTGGGAGTGTGATGTCTCCCATTTGTTTTCTTTATTAAGGATTGTTTTGTCTATTCATGGTCGTTTATGTTTCCGTATGAATTCCTGTATTGTCATTTCTAAGTCTGAAAAGAATACTGCTGGTAATTTAATGGGTATTGCATTAAATTTGTAGCTTGCCTTAGGTAGGATGGACATTTTAACAATGTTGATTCTTCCAATCCATGAGCATGGAATATTTTTCTATTTGCTTGTGTCATCCTTGATTTCTTTAAGCAGTGTTTTGTAGTTTTCTTTGTAAAGGTCTTTGACTTCTCTGGTTAGGAAGATGCCAAGGTATCTCATTTTTTTTTGTGGCTATTGTGAATGGGATTGTGCCTTTTATTTGGGTTTCTGTTTGTTTATTGTTGGTGTATAGAAATACTACTGTTGTTTGCACATTTATTTTATACCCTGAGACTTGGCCAAAGTCCTTTATCAGTGCAAGGAGGTTTTTGACAGATTCTCTTGGGTTTTTGAGGTATAGAATCATGTCGTCTGCAAAGAGGGATAACTAAACTTCCTCTTTTCCTGTTTGGATAACTGATTTTCTTCTCATGCCAATTGATCTAGCTAGGACTTCCAATACTATGCTGAACAGGAGGGATGAGCGTGAACATCCTTGTCTTGTTCAGTTTTCAGGCAAAATGGTTCCAATTTCTATCTATTTAGCAGTACGTTGGCTGTGGGTTTCTCTTAGTTGGCTCTTACTATTTTGAGGTATGTTCCATCTATGCCCAGATGTTCGAGAGTTTTTATAAAGAAAGGGTGCTGGATTTTATCAAAAGCTTTTTCCATGTCTAATATTATAATCATGCTTTTTTTTTTAACATCTGTTGATGTGTTTAACTACATTTGTGTTCTTGTGGATGTTGAGCCAGCCCTGCATCCCAGGGATGAAGCCTACTTGGTCATGGTGAATGATTTCTGAAATGTGTTGTTGGATCTGGTTTGCTAGAAGCTTGTTGAGAATTTTAGCACCTATGTTCATCAAGGATATTGGCCAGTAGTTCTCTTTCTTTGTTGGATCTTTATCTGGTTTGGTTATGAATGTGATGTTAGCTTCAAAAATATGATTTTGGGACAGTTCCATCTTTCTCAATTGCCTGGAATACTTTCAATAGGATTGGTATCAGCTCCTCCTTGTATGTTTTGTAGAATTCTGTGCTAAAGCCATCAGGTTCAGGGCTTTTTTTTTTGTAGGTAGTTTTCTTATGACATAGTTGATATCCTGGGTTGTTTATTGGTCTATTTATGGTGTCAATTTTTTCTTGTTTCAACCTGGGTAGGTTGTATGACATCAGAAATTCCTCCATTTCATTTAGGTTTTTGAGTTTGTTTCCATACAGGTGCACATGGTAACCTCTGACAATCTTTTGTATTTCTTCAGGGTCAGTTGTGACTTCATCTTTTGCATTTCTGACTGTGTTTATTCGTGCTTTTTCTCTCTTTTTCTTGGTCAGTCTAGCTAGGGGTTCATCAACCTTGTTTATTCTTTCAAAGAACCAGCTTTTGGTTTCATAGATTTTCTTTTTATATTATATTTTTTTGTCTTGTATGTCCCAAATTTGGGTTGTTATTTTGGTGATCTGAATTCTTCTGTTGAAGTTATGGTTTTGGAGGTCTTGCTTTTCTAGCTTTCTTTGGTGATTTGTTAGGCTGTTAACTTGTGAGCTTTCCATTTTCTTCAGGTGTGCTTGTAGAGATATTAACTCCCCTCTTAGCACTGTTTTCATGGCATCCCAGATATTTTGGTAAGATTTTTCTTTGTTTTCCTTTTTTGAGTCAGAGTTTCACTCTGTCACCCACACTGGAGTGCAGTGGCATGCTCATGGCCACCACAGCCTTGAACTGCTGGGCTCAGGTGATCCTTCCACCGCAGCTTTCCAACAAGTTAAAACTATAGGCATATGTCACCATGCCCAGCTAATTTTTTTTTTTTTTACTTATTATCGAGATGAGGTCTCACCAAGTTGCCCAGGCTGATCTTGAACCTGTGGGCTCAGGCAGTCCTCTCACCTCAGCCTCCCAATGTGCTGGGATTATTGGTGTGAGCCACCACACTCGGCTTTCATTTTCATTTGTTTTCAGGAATCTTTTAATCTCTGTTTTGAGTTCCGTGTTGACCCAGGAGTTGTTTAGCATCATGCTGTTTAGTGTCCATGTCTTTGTGGGTTTTGGGGGAAATTTGTTGGTGTTGATATTTATTTTTATTCCACTATGGTTTAAGAAGGTGCATGGCAGTAATTTAATCTTATGAAATGTATTTATGCTTGATTTATGGCCGAGGATGTGGTCAATCTTACAGTACATTCTTACAGTACATTCCATGTGGTGATGAATAGAATGTATATTCTGTGGTTTTTGGGTGGAGTATTCTGTAAGTATCAGTTAAGTCCATTTGATCAAGCATCAGGCTGAGGTTTCAGATATCCTTGTTGAGTTTTTGTCTTGATGATTTGTCTAGGGTTGTTAGTGGAGTATTTAGGTCTCCAACTATGATAGTGTTAGAGTCTATATCATTTTTTAGTTAACCTAGAAGCTGTTTTATGAAAGTTGGCGCTCCTTTATTGGGTGCCATATATGTTTAGGATGCATATTTCTTATTGATGGATTGGACCTTTTATCATTATGTAGGACCTTCTGTATCTTTTTTATTTGTATTTTTTGAGTTGGAATCTCACTCTATCACCCAGGCTGGAGTGCAGTGGCACACTCACAGCCATCCCAGCATCAATCTGCTAGCCTCCAGCAATCCTTCCTCCTCAGTCTTCCAAGTAGCTGGAACTACAGGTGTGTGCTACCATGCCCAGCTAGTTTTTTTTTTAAATTGTAGAGACGAGGTCTCACCAAGTTGCCCAGGCTGGTCTCAAACCCGCCGGCTCAAGCAATTCACTTGTCTTGGCCTTTCAAAGTGCTGGGATTACAGGCTGAACCACTGAGCTTGGCCCTTTTAAAATTTTTGATAGCCTAAAGGGTCTTTTGTCTGATATTAAGATCATGACTCCTATTTTCTTATGTGTTCCATTGGCATGAAATTTTGTTTTCTGTCCTCTTACTTTGAGTCTGGGGAGGGTCCTTTCTGGTGAGATGAGTCTCTCGGAGACAATATATTGTTTCATCATTATATTTTATCCAATTTCCCATTCTATATATTTTCAGTGATGCATTTAATCCCTTCACTTTCAGGCTAATTATTGAGATGTGAGAATTTATCCCTGTCATGAGGTTCTTATAGAGTTTGCTGTTGTTGCTGCTGTTTGTTTATTTGTTTGTTGTCTTTCTTTTGATTTGGGGGTTGATTTACATATGTTTTCCATTTTTTTCCTGCATTCTTGGGAAGGGCATTGTTGTACTTTTTTTTATTTCTTTCTTTCTTCTGTGTTTAATACTTTCTTAAGTGTTTCTTACAGAGCTGGTCTGGAGGCGGCAAAAACTCTTAGGGATTGAATGTCTGAGAAGAATTTTAATTCTCTATTGCTGATGAAACTTAGCTTAGCTGGGTAGGTAATTCTTGGCTGAAATTGTTTATCTTGAGAACTTTGAAGATTGGGTTCCAATCTGTCTTACCTTGAAGTGTTTCTGTAGATAAGTCTGCTGCTATTCTACTTGTTTTTCCCTGGTAGGTAGTCTGACCTTTATCTCTTGCTGCTTTTAGGATTTTTTTATTTTATACCTACTTTGTGTAGACAAATTACTATGTGTTTAGGAGTTGGTCTTTTCATTTGTTGTCTTACAGGGGTTCTCTGAATATCTTGTGTTTGAATGGTCACATCACTGATGAGATGAGGGAAGTTTTTTTGGATAATTTCGTGGAATGTTTGCTCCAGGGTGGTCTCTGTCTCTCTATATACCTCAGGGATTCCAACTGATCTTGCCTCTTGATATAATTGGTCATCTCTTAGAGGTTTTGTTCTGTCTTTTTAAGCTTCTTTTCTATGTTTTTAACAGTTTGGGTTAGTTCCATATTTTGGTCCTCAAGCTCTGAGATTCCTTTTTCTGCTTGGTTAATTCTGCTTTCCATGCTTATCAGTTTGTTATTTATTTCATTCACTGTATTCTTTATTGCTGTTATCTCAGTTTTCAACTCTTTCTTTCTTCCTCCTGTCTCTCCGCATTTCTATTTATTCTCTCTATTGATATCTTGATATCTGGGTTTGTGGTTTGAGACCAGTCATTCTGGGGACTCTTCATTGTTTGAGTTCTAAAGTCTGTATTCTCAGTTGTTGTCCTTCCAGGGTTCTGTATGGTTTTCCTTCATTTGTGTAGGTTTTTGTCTCCCCCCCCCCTTTTTTACCTTCTTCTTTAATTCTGTTCAGTGATGGGAGGATAGCTTTTATTTCTGTTTGGTCAATCTCCTTCCTTATGTAGAGCCTCTGGCTTTGTTGAACGCAGAAGCTGGACTGGGGGTGAGGGCCTGTGCTTTTTGCAATTTTGAGATTTAATTAAGGGGGAACTGTGATTCAGAAGCTATCTGCAGATCTCAGTATCTGATGAAAGGTGTGTGGGCCCCTGGGAACCCATTTCCCACTTCCTTACAATCTGTCCATGCAGTGAGGGTGTCTGTTTGCCCCCGAAACTAAGATGAAATGAGAAAAAGGAAAAAGAATGGAAAAAATAAGGAGGAAGATGGAAGAAGAAGAAGAGGGAAAACAGACAGGTGTACCAACTGATGAATAAACAGAGAAACAAAGACAGAAAAAACAAACAAAAAGACCTCCAAACATACAATCATGCAAACAAACAAAGCACCCCCCACGTTGGTGTACTCTGCCTCAAAAATACCCATACACAAACAGAAAATCTAAAAAAAAAAATTAGAATAGCAGAAACAATCCAAGTACAAAAACGTAAACAGAAAGAGAAAGAGAGAAGAAAAGGAAACAAAAACTAAAACAAAAAGCAATAAACAATCAAGGAAAAAAATTCACTCTGTGGCAGTCTCTGTAACTCCAATTTCCTCTTGGCAATTGCCACTTTAAGGAATGACTCCAGTCTCCAGCCTAACCCCCCCAACCCCCCACCCTCTACCACCCCCACCCCCACTCTCAGCACCCCCACTCTCAGCACAGGCTGATAGGGTTGCTCTCAACCTGAGTCAGATGCCCCATGGACTACTGTGGGAGGAGGATAGATCAGATCCGGACTCCCCCAACTTGCTGCTGTCAAGTTTCCCACTCATATCTGACGTGTCTGTGCCTGTTCCAGCGTGGGGGAGGGGCGTCTGTCTCTTCCAGTCCGATGAGAGGATGGCTTCTGGGTCTCAGGTTGCAGGCTGGGCAGAGCTGGATGGGGCAATGCAGGTCTCCCCCCGGTCCTTGGACTGAGAAGATGGCATCCATTGGCATCTCGTCGTTGGTGTTGGGGCCCGTCCCAGATCTTCATGGCCTGCTCTCTCCACGACTCCTCCTCTTCATGCTGATCTGGTGCCACAGGTGATGGTGTGGGCTGGGGACCAAGTAGTAAGGAGCAGTGGCTCTCCATGGCTTCCTCTCAAGAGAGCCCCGAGAATGGCAGACGATCCTGAGTGCCAGGGGATCCAGTTTCAGGGTGGTGGCGGGTCTCTCTGGAGGAGAGCCCTGGGTGCATGAACCTGAATATCCCTCCAGACGATTTACTCACACACTGGCACACACCCACTCACACAGATAGTCTTTATGAACACTGGACACTTGTCCCATGTGAAGATTTTCACACTCCAACCTGCTCTGTTGCCATCTTGCCTGGAAGTCCTAGATTTTTAAAAAACGTTTATGAGCTCACGATCCTGCATGACACTGGCATCTGCTCAGCTTCTGCTGAGGGCTCAGGAAGCTTACTGTCATGGCTGAAGGCAAAGGGGTCCGGCGTGTCACATGGCCTGAGCAAGAGAGAGAGAGAAAAAAGGAGGTGACAGGCTCTTTTAAACAACCAGCTCTCACGTGAGTTAATATAGCATGAACTAGGTCATTATCACAAGAGCAGCATAGAGTCATCTTTAAGAGGTCCATCCCCATGACCCAGTTACCTCCCAATAGGCCCCTCCTCCAAACTTAGGGATCACATTTCAACATGAGAGTTGGCAAAACAAACATCCAAATGGTATCATCCACTGACACATAGCATTGCTGTTCATTTTTATTCTGTCTCTTGTTTAAAAAAAAACCATGAAATATGATGACTTCTTTTGAAGACCAACAAAATCACTTACTAAAATTTTTAAAACAAGGAAAGACTCTGATGGTGACTGGCTAGCTGTTCAACAAACTGGTGTCTGGACAAACAGTTAGACTGTATGTCCTTTCTCCCATGCTATTAGAGAGTGACTGGGTTCAAGCTAACAGAAGTGGCATGGGCCACTTCTAGACATGGATTAGAAAAATCTTCCTGGCAAATCTCTTGCTCTTTCCCCTTCAAATTCCTTGATGCAGACAAGCAAAACAACTTAGGAAGCCATGTGTTGAAGCTAAAAGGATCCTAGGCTGTAAGACTGATGCTTGGAAAAGAACATTTTTTGCTTGGGACTTCCATCTTAGAGCTATAGACATCTTGAGCTTTGTGTGTTACAGTCACTAATGTTAACTTAACTAACATGAATTTCTAAAAAAACAGACAAAAGAAGAAACATCATTATCTTTTAGAAGAAATCATTCACAAAACATGTGCAAACAAACATGTCCCAAGTAAGTATTATCATAATAAAATCTCATAGAGAATGGCCAGTTCAGCCACTTCATATAAATGTAGAGATGTTAGGCTGGGTGCGGTGGCTCAGCCTATAATCCCAGCACTTTGGGGGGCCTAGATGAGAGGATTGCCAGAGCCCAGGGGTTCAAGACTAGCCTGGGTAACTTGGTGATACCTTGTCTCTACAATAAATCAAAAAAATAAACTGAGTGTGGTAGTGTGTGCCTGTAGTTCCGGCTCCTTGGAAGGCTGAGGCAGAAGGATTGCCTGAGCCTGGCAGGTCAAGGCTGCAGGTGGCTGTGAGCATGCCACTGCACTCCAGGCTGGGTGACAGTGAGACTCCAATTCACAAAAGAAAGAAAGAGAGAGAGAGAGAGAGAGAGAGAGAGAGAGAGAGAGAGAGAGGGAGGGAGGGAAGGATGGGGGAGGGGGGAGAGAAAGGGAGGGAGAGAGGAATGGGGAGGGAGAGAGAGAGAGAGAAAGAAAGAAAGAGAGAGAGAGAAGGAGAGAGGGAGTGGGGGAGGGAGGGGGAGAGAGAGAGAGAAGAAAGAAAAGAAAAGAAAGAAAGAAAGAAAGAAAGAAAGAAAAAAAGAAAGAAAGAAAGAAAGAAAGAAGGAAGGAAGGAAGGAAGGAAGAAAAATTCTTAGCCTAAGCTTTGGTAACATATCTCGAAGAACAAACATTATATTTACTCCTGAAATTTAAAAATATGATTAGCAGATGTTCTAACATAGTCCTCTTTTTCGTGGTCGTATCACTAGCAGATTCACTAGGCTTCAGTATAGTTTAGCTCCTTTTTGCTTTTTAGATTTTTGTTTTAAATGAAGGCAAATGTTTTCAAATGCTTTCCTTTAAGGATTTTTATTTCTTCAAGAAAGCCTTTCTTCTTTGGAGAACCAGAAGAATACAAAGATAAAGCCTACAGGAGGGAGAAAATGAAAATCAAGATATTTGCATGCAAAATTAAGCAAGCTTCAAGTATGAAGAGTATTGATTCATGAATACATAGCTTTATCTTATTTCAGTGTCTCTGACTTGAGTATTTTAACTTCTTAAGATAACATTTATCTCAATCAATATTTTACTTGACTGTGGTGGTTTCCTGGGAGATAAGCCATAGTCCATAGAAATCAGATTAATTTTCTATTTCTTGGACAAAGATGAGAGCATTTAGCTTTTCAAACCATGTTGTAAATGGAGAGTGATTCTGGGAAACGGACTGTCATAAGATTCAATGTTCTAGATGATAATCAGCTGAAATGAAAAAACCTTTCTGAGATATGACTGGCCTGTCCGTCATGGTATAAAATGATTGCTAGGAACATAGAGATACTGTTTTGCTAAAAAGTAAAAGATATGATCAAGATCACTGGCTTTTCTTGACAGTGATATGCTGCCCCTGAGAATTACATAAAACATAACATTTAAAATCACTAACTTACCTACCCATTTTCTCTAGTCAGAGCCTAATGCCAAGTATTTGAATCCTGGATTATTCCAACAACCTCTCATTGGTCCTGTTCCAGATTTTCCCCATCCAATTCATCACCATGCGGCTAAAGTGAGAGTTATATTCCCAATGTAAAGCCATTCGCTGGATTAATATGATTCCTAATTGCTCATAGAATAAATTTCAACACCTTCACATGATTTTTAAGACGTGGTATCATCTGGTTCTCTCGTTTTTATCAGTTGCTGAGTGAAAAATATTCATTTCCTGGGGTAAAAACATAAAAGATGTGTCTATTTCTTTCCTCTGCTAAATCTCATTTTATGGTCACTGTTTTTTTTTCTTTATGTAATTTTATCAAATGAGTAATATATATGCAACTATAGAATTGAAGAGTTTGAAATACTATGCAAAAAAAAAAAGACTCTTCTTTAACTCAGTTCTACCTAGGAGGTAATCATTGTAATTTATTTCTCATGTCTCCTTCAACACATAGCCCAATCATACATGAGGTTTTTATTTTTTTAAGTTGAAATCTCACTCTGTCACTCAGACTGGAGTGCGGTGGCCGCTCCCAGCCAACGCAGCCTCGACCTGCTGGGCTCCACCGATCCCTCCGCCTCAGCCTTCCAAGTAGCCGGAATTACAGGCGTGCACTACCACGCCTGGCTGATTTTTTTATTTATTTCAGAGATGAAGTCTCGCTGCCCAGGCGGGTCTCGAACCCGCGGGCTCAGGCAATCCACTCACCTCAGCCTCCCAAAGGCGCGGGATTACAGGCTGAGCCACCGAGCCCGGCAAGGTTTTTATTTTATCCACACAAAAGGTAGCATAAACGACTCACTACTTTTTGCCTTGCTTTATTTTATATCTATCTATCTATCAATCTATCTATCTATCCATCTTCTATATCTTTCAATCATGTATCTTTCTACACACATATGCG
Organism: Cephalopachus bancanus; assembly: GCA_027257055.1. Classification (NCBI taxonomy): domain Eukaryota; kingdom Metazoa; phylum Chordata; class Mammalia; order Primates; family Tarsiidae; genus Cephalopachus; species Cephalopachus bancanus. Next base: position 1,080,254 of record JAPVLO010000233.1, read on the forward strand.
TCTAATTTCAGTATATCAGAGCTGTTTCATTTTAATTGACATCATAGTATCCCATTGTATAGAATGAAAAAAATGATGTTGCCTCAGTTCAGAACCTCTAGAAGTCAAGCCTGATGTAAGCATTAAGTGCCAACGCTTTATCTGAGAGGCACAAACCCAGGGCAATGTGAGGGAAGAGGGAATTGAGGAAAGTCAAGGTAGAAGGAACATGATGTGACTTGCTACCGTGCATCCAACCGCTCCATCACAAGTCATGAAGAGATACAGCAGGGTACCTAGTTCCCTTGACACAGAAGACTTCTCCAGAAGGATATCAGGCAGGACACTTATCTCAGTAGAGTCCACAATGGAAAGAAAGGAGGCCATAGTATCTTCCCATCTCCTCCAGTCACCTGTTTTCCATTAGCCAAACTTCACCCTCAGCTTGCCTCTGCACTTCGAGATGGTATCAGATGGGCCCTCAGCAGCCATTCAGGAGACCATGTGGAAGTCTCATAGTGTGGAAATGTATCCAAATCCAAAATTGGGGTGGTTGAACCACTCTACCAAAGTGGATCACCCAATAAAGACGGAGTAAAGACAATCAGAAAAGGAACCCAAGATCGAAGTCTTAATGGATATATTATGAAAGAGAATCATGAAAAAGATAGTGTGATTGGAGAGGATGGGGAAGAGAAAATATACATTGTATAAGAAAATTCTTAACCATTATGCTTTTAAACATTGCTTTGTCTCCCATTCTTTCCCTCCTCTATTATTGGGACTTTGATTCAGGTCTGTTAAATTTTTCCAGCATGTCCTGTCCTTTGGTTTCTTCATGTTTCTTCATGTTTCAGTTTGGCTTCTTCATGTTTCTGGTCAACTATGCCTTTTTTCTCCTGTGTCCAATATGATTTTTCAGTCAATCTGTTGGATTTTTCAATTCTACAAGAGGGATTAAAAAAAGGAAAAATGTTGGAATTACTTTTGGAGGGCAGCCCCCTTGTAGTACAGGTTTTCCCTGCCAGGTAAGTGCTCTAGGAACCCATTGGCATCAGAGTACCAACTAGCATTGTTGCGAAGGCTGCATTCGGATTTTTTTGAGATTCTTTAATCACGTTTACCCATTTCATGATGGGTAATTTACAAACACACCTGCTCACACCACACTGAGTGTTCAGTAGTTTTTGACCAAAATGGCATGACCCCCATGCCCCACCCTCCCTATTCACCTGATTTCATCCCGGGAGACTTTTTGCTTCCCTGTATGAAAAAAAAGTACTCAAAGGAAAAGATTTTGCTGGTGTGGAAGTGGTGAAATGAAAAATGGCAGAAGCACTAAAAAGCATCAAAACTGATGAACTACAAAACTGTTTTGAGCAGTGGAAAAGGCATCTCGTTAGATGTATTGCATCAAATGGAGAATACTTTGAAGGTGACTGAAGTTTAAACATGCAAGAATAAACACAACTTTTTATAAATAAAATCTGGATTTGGGGGGATGCCTTCTCATAAACTTGCCATTGATTATTAAATATTCCAGTTCTCAGGATAACTTTTCCATCTTGTCATCTATTTCTTTGAACATATTAATCACAGTTATTTTAAAGTCCACATTGGATAAATTCAATATATTGATTACCTTTGGGTCTATTCTATAATATTTTCTACCTTTTGGTTTTTGCTCTTCAAATTCTTTTAACATGCCTGATCATTTTTTTTGATGAATGCAAAGAATTTTGATTGTACATAATAATTGCCCAGGTCATTTTAGCCTTTGGTGGTATTATATTCTTTCACGGAGTTTAGCTTTGTTTCTGACAGGCAGTTAGAGTTGTGGCAGACCACCCTCTTGAACAGGTTTGAAGCTACAGTTCTGTTTTTAGGAGATATTGTCTTGTTTTGAGTTGACCTTCCTCTGAATAATAGCTCTCTGGAGTCTTAGAAGTCTTAGGTGTTTTGCAAGGCTCTTCACCTGCTCTGGGTTCTGATCTCTAATTTTTCCTTCTCAGCACTGTCAGCTTTAAAGCTCTGCTCAGCTTCCCAGACTCTTAGCTATTGCTTTCTTTTTGATTCCTCAACTTCCGGCCCACTGAACTGTAAGAAAAATGTGTGGCCAGAGATCAAACTCATCTTAATGTGCTTACTTCCTTTCCTTTAGAGTCTTGACCTCTCAAGACTTGGCAATCATGGTTAACTTAAACACAAATTTTAGTCTCCTTGGAGCCATAGAATGGTTGAAAGTTCTCTTCTGCTCCTCACCTGCCCAGATGTTGCTCTCTGCTGAGCTTCTCAGTCCCTGAGTTTCATATAGCTTACAAATTGGCAAGGGCCTTGCAATGAAAATTGTTGAAGAGTACGGGGGAACTCTCAAGGTGCTTTCATTCTCTCTGGGATCTTGGTCTCTGGGGGATAGATATGATATATATGAGAGAAAATTAGAATGCATAAATGTAAGACTAGAAAATTATATGTAATACACTGGAAAGTATCTATCTATCTATCTTGATCACCCAGTTTCTTTAGTTTTTTTAGTGAGAGGACAGTATGATATAAAATGAGTATTCATGAGTGTAGTATTACTCTTAGCATGTATTCCACGGTAAGAATGTCATTATTATATTGAGGATATCCTCAAATTCCCAAAGCATATTTTCAACGTGGCTCACCTCTGACTGGAGTACTGTGTCAAATTTCATGCCCCTGCACTGTAAGAGAGCTAGCAAAAAGGAAAGAAAAAAAAAGTATAATTGGAAAACCAGCACCTGTATAAAATGTTCTTCAAATCTATGGAGAAACATACAAATTTCACTGACAATTTTAAAGACCATAAAGAATAAAACTTAACATTTTGTTCATGTGTGTGTGAACGTGTATGAAATAAGAAGTTGAAAGTATTTTTTAAAATGTGGATAAGAAAATGGATGTGTAGGGGGTTCCCTAAGAAAAAAAGCTGGGAGTAGCACCCTAAAATAAATTTTAAAATGATGTTTTCATCCCATAAATTGCACTGTAACTAAGGTCCAGAAGTCTAGATATATTCTTGTCTCTGTGGTATATAGTTAATATCAAAGAATTATACCAATAAATACAATTTTATATCTATAAAATGAAAGCAGATTTTATCTACTTGTTTAGGTTTCAGAATTTTCTCAATCCGATGAAAATATCTAATGTTTCAATATTCATTGGACAAATATTTGCTGACTGCATAGTATGTGACAGACACTTTTAAGGTGGTATGGATACATCAGTGAAGAGAGTTTCTTTCCTTTGGTGAACTTACATTATAGTGCAAGAAGAAAGACCGTGAACATAATAAATTAGAACAGAGATAAGTACAGGGGAAGTTTGTGAGGAAGTACTCTCAGGGGTCATTAGAGCTGGGAAGGAGATACAACAGCTTCCCTGTGGGAAGGTCTGAAGCTGGAATTGACCTTCAGAGTGCCCTGAGTTGAGTGAGGGGCCAGGGCTTTTGCGTGGCCACTCTGATCATTTACTGAGTGCATTCCAAAAGCTGCAAGGCCTTGTTAGAGGCAACTCTTTTCGGTGGACACAATGGTTGAAGGGACTGACAGCTGATAGCTATCAGTGGACAGCATCCCCAGCAGCCAGAGAAGAGCTTTCCAGTGTATACCACATACAGTTTGTTAGAAGTGATAAGCATTACTGGGAAAGGAAAAGTTAAGTAGGGTAAACAGGACCAATCTACCAGCAAGAAATATCTATCTTGAATACATACGCACCAACATAGGAATACCCAGATTTATAAAAACAATTGCTAATTAAATGAAGAGGAAACATAGACAGCCATAAAACTATACTCAGAAACTTTAATACCCTGGTAATAGCCTTGAACAGATCATTGGAGCAAAAAACTAACAAGGAAATCCGGAACCTTAACACTCAACCAATTGGATCTAATAGACATCTACAGGACACCTCATCCAATCACAGAATGTACATCATTCTCATCAGCACATGGAACAGACACCAAGATTGATCACATACTTGGGCATAAATCAAGGATGAACACATTTTAAAAGGTCAAAATTATACCAAGAATCTTCTCAGATGAAAGTGGAATAAAAATAAACATCACCATCAGGAACCCCCCAAACACACAAATACATGAAAATTAAACAACATACTTCTGAATGACTTTTGGGTTAACAAAGAAATCAAGTCCAAAAATAAAAAGATTCCTTGAAACAGATGAAAATAGACCCAACATACCAGAACCTCTGGGATACAATGAAATCAGTGCTAAAAGGGAATTTTATAACATTGCATGCACAGAGCAAGAAAATAGAGGAATCTCACATAAACAGCCTAACATCACATGTAAGGGAGGTGGAACGTAAAGAACCATCCAATCCTACAAATTAGTAAAAATTTTAAAATTATTAAAAAATTAGTATAAAAATTAAAATTATTAAAATAAAGTCACAGTTGAATGAAATAGAGTCCTCCTCCCCCCAAAAAATCAAAGAATGGATCAACATGACAAAAAGTTGATCCCTTGAGAGGATAAATAAGATTCCCAGACCCTTGCCAGATTGACAGAGGAAGAGAGAGAGAGAGAGAGAGAGAGAGAGAGAGAGAGAGAGCCTGAATAAACACAGTTAGAAATGAAAAGGCAATGTCTCAACTGACCCTGAAAAAATTCTAAAGGTTATCAGAGATTACTCTGAACATCTGTATGCAAATAAACTAGAAAATGCCTCCAATTTTGTTTCTTTTTCTGAGGATTGCTTTAGTTATTCAGGCTCTTTTAATAAAAGAGAGGAAATGGATACATTCCTAGCATCACATAACCTCCCAAGATTGAAACAGGAAGAAGTTGAAACCCTAAACAGATCAATAACAACCCAAGAAATTGACTAAGTTATAAGAATCCTCCCCTCCAAAACAAGCCTTGGGCCAGCTGGTTTCTTAGCTGAATTTTACAAGACATACAAAGAAAAGCTGATAGCAATCCTATGAAAGTATTTCAGGCAATTGAGAAGGAAGGAATTCTCCCTAGCTCATTCTATGAAGCTAATATAATCCTGAAACCCCCAAATGACAAAAACCCAACAAGGAAAGAAGACTACAGACCAATTTCCCTGGTGAACATAGAAGCAACAATTTTCAACAAGATTCAAGCAAATTACATCCAACTGCTGTACCTCAAAATGGCAAAAACCCAACAAGGAAAGAAAACGACAGCACATTTCAAGGATTATCCATCACAACCAAGTGGGCTTCATTCCCTGGATGCAGAGCTGATTCAACATTCATAAATCAGTAAATATAATTCATCACATAAACAGGTGTAAAACCAAGAACCACAATTATCTCATTAAATGCAGAAAAAAATTCAACAAAATGCAACATCTCTTCTTGATAAAAATGAAAAAGAAAGGGATGCTGAAGGAACATTCCCCCAAATAATAAGAGCCATTTATTACAAACCTGCCACTGACGTCATACTTAATGGACAGAAGCTGGAAACATTCCCCCTAAAAACTGGAACATGACAAGGACGCCCACTCTCACTCCCTCTCTTCAAAATAGTACTGGAAGTCCTAGCCAGAGAAATCATGCAAGAGAAACAAATCAGGGGTCTCTACATAGGAAAAGAGGAAGTTAAGTTTCTCTCTTTGCAGATGATATGATCCTATACCTAAACAAACCCTAAAGAATCTGTCAAGAACCTCCTTGCCCTGATAAATGACTTTGGGAAAGTCTTGAGGTACAAAATTAATGCGAAAAAAGTTGCATTTCTACACTCCAACAATAAACAGGCTAAGAACCAAATAAAAAACACAACTCTATTCACAGTAGCCACACACACACACACACACACACATATTCTGGTACCCACCTAACCAAAGAGGTGAAAGACCTTTACAATGAGAACAACAAAACACTGCTCAAAGAAAACAAGGGTGACACAACCAGATGAAAAAAGATCCCATGCTCATAGATTGGAAGAATCAATATTGTCAAGATGTCCATTCCACTCAAGGCAATCAGCATAATTCCTATCAAACTGTCAGCATGATGTTTTCAGACCTAGAAAAGACAATAGAGAAATTCATATGGAAGCAAAAAGAGCCTGAATAACTAAAGCAATCCTTAGCAAAAGTAACAAAATTGGAGGCATTGCATTTCCAGACTTTAAGCTTTACTGCAAGGCTACAGTAACCAAGACAGCATAGTATCGGTACAGGAATGGACATATAGACCAAAGGAACAGGAAAGATGAAATAAAACCATGGATCTGGTGGGGGGTTGGGAAGATGGCGGCCAAGTCAGTCTGACTATGCGGGTCCCTGTGTGGGTGAGTGAGTGTATGGAAAATTTTGTGTACATGTTGGTGAGCGAGTGGGTGTGTGAGTGGCTGAGTGGGCTAGGGAGCTACCCATCAGGGGTCTCCTGATGCAGTGGTTGGTGCCACAGTTGCTGGGTTTGGACCCTAGCAACTCCCAGGACACAGAAACCAAGTGCCATTTTCTCTCTCTTCCTTCCTTCCTTCCTTCCTTCCTTCCTTCCTTCCTTCCATCAACAAACCTGCCCTGGGAAGAAAATGCTGGGAGGGACTGTCCAAGTGGAGTCTCGTGAGCAAGTGGCCAGGCCCCTGGTACAACAGCTGGTGCTGCAGCTTCTCTAGTTTGTCCCTGGCTCTTCCCAGGCTGCAGAAGCTGAGCACCATTATTTTTTTAAAAACGGACAAAAGTGTTTCTTCAAAAAAGTGCTGGGGAGAAACTGTCACCCCAGGCTCTCCCTCACCATTGCAGCAAGAGAGAGACTGCCAGCACCTGGCATTGCCTCTCCACTTCAGCGCCTGGTAGGGTACTGGCAGCAAGGGCTGTGGAAGGAGTCCAGAGACAAAGTCCCACCGAAAAGGACAAGAGAGGCACCCCACCTCCATCTTGAAGCCAGGGCAGGAAAGTGCTCCAACTTGCTCACCACGGAGCAACAGACCCAATCTCTGTGACTGGCAGATCAACTACTCAGGGATTGATCATAACTCAGAGAGAATGTCCTGAAAGCACAAACTTCAGAGGGACCTGATGAGTGCCGAGTCCCTGGCGACCCACCCCCTACCCTGATCCAGTCGTGGGACAAAGGGTGTGGCCAGAAAAGGATGAGGAAGAACTCCAAAGTGATCAGTGGTGAGTCTGGGGCTGACCCAAGCCCCCTCCTCCCCAGCAATCCTCTGAAGGTCAGACCCACACAGCTGAGCCACAACTGAGAGGGACAAAACCAGGCAAAGCCTCCATTGCAGGATGGACCTGGCTGGGGCACTGCCGGAGACCAGCTCCAGCTGGGTTCAGGGTACCCCAAAGGTGGAGACAGCGTCAGTGATTGGGGGGAAAGAGAGAAAGAGAGAGAAAGAAAGAGACTGGACTCCAGTCTAGTGCAGAAGCGATGTGTGTTATTGGTAATTACAACGGGTCTTTTATACACAAAGTCAGATGTGGGAGGGGTGTCTCCCACCCACCAGGAACCTTAATCCATGAAAACTTAATCAATGATTGCCTTTAAACCCTTTTCATATGATAATCTTAAAATCCCATAACAAAGGATAACCTAATCCGTGACTGACATATTCTATAAACCTTTTTCAACCTAAACTGATTGATTTATGCCAAGTTAAACAATTCTATAGAAGCTTAAGTATTTACTTTACAAACAAAAGTGGCCCATCCCAGAATGTTTGGAATGTGGCCCAGTCCAAAGTTCACAGTGGGCTACCTGCAAGTAACCCAGCCGCATTCTTTCAACAAAATGGCTGTCTTCTAAAACTATATTCTACAATTTACACCTTCAATAAATCCTAAGATCATGACCCAGAAGCCTGTGACCAATACTAAGGCTCTTAGATGTGACATGAGTTTGAATTATAAGTTGTGTGAAAGTCAAAACTGCAGTTTGTGGAAGAATGGGAGCAATGAGCTTCTAAAGTTAGCTTGTGTTCATCCTGGTCTCAGAGTTTCTATGTTTTGAGCTCACTGGAGCTTAATCTGGTTAGTGCTGAGTAGAAAGGGGGAGGAAATGGGGTCAGTAACTCCTGAACGCATCCTAGTGGTCTCGGGGTCAACAGCCCTTCCTGATCCCTAACGCTCAGTGGGCCTCTGTGGCTGGCTCCCAACAGGGCAATTCCCCATGAGTACATATCTGGGGAAGAAACAATCCCGCACCTCCCCACCAGAGGAGATCTCCCTAACCATATGAGAGTGGAAGGGGAGGACTGGAGCCCCACCCACCTCCACTGCCCCCCTCCTTCCCTGCTTTGGGGACACTGAGGAGAGAGTGAAAGAGGTGGCTCTGCAGGAGAGACCAAATTCGAGGAACAATTACAGAACCTGCCACAAAAGGGCAAGGATTTTTTGAAAATTATTTTAATTTTTAAAAAATTCTTTGACTGCTTGTTAGTTCATCTATTTTTAAAATATTTTTCCTTTGTGCATGAATGTGTATGTGAGGGTTTGATCTTATCTCGCCCAAACATTTTTTTTCTTTTTCTATTTCTATCTTCTTTTATTTGTCAATTTCTGTTTATGTGTGTATGTGAATGACTGAGTGTTCATCTTTCAATTTCGCTGTTGTTGTTTTTTTTTTCTCTTTTGTTCTTCTGGGTCTTTTTATTTTCATTTCTTATACTTTAAGGTGTGTGTCAATATATGTGTGAGGGTTCTACCTGAATTCCTTTTTTTACCCCTTCAGTTTTTCTGTTTTTCTTCTCTGTTCACTTTGTGCTATGCGTGTGTGTGTGTGTGTGTGTGTGTGTGTGTGTGTGTGTGTGTGTGTGTGTGTTTTATTTTCTTGGGTTTTGTTGTTGTTGTTTGTTTTGTTTCACTTTGTTGTTATTCCAGTTTGCTTGGGGGTGTGTGTGTGTGTCTATGGGGGTGTGTGTGTGTCTATGTGTGTGTGTGTTTAATTGTTTTTTGCATTAGTTTCTGCTTTCTTCATCATATAGAGTGGTGGTGGGGAGTGGGTCTCAGGGAACATATACCACAATAAGTGGACATTGTAATTTGCAAGTAGTTTCTGAATTCTAGCACCCCATCCCCCACTTTATTCGAATTTCAAACACTACAAGAGACAGCAAAGCTACCTATCCACCATCCTATTTCAAAATAGAACTAATCCAGAGCACAGATCAGGGAAGAATAGAGGACTGAGCAAACATCAGAAGGGAAAGCCTCTCCCACTGACACTGAATAACAGAACTACAGAGAAAAACAAGAGATCTGTCACAAATGAGGGAAAAAACCAAAGGAAGACTGCAGGCAATTTCAAGTGTACCACAGATAAAACTCATGAAAAATCAGAACTTGGTGCCCAAACATTGGAAGTCACCAATGACTGACCCCAGAATATAATGGGGTTAGGGAATAGATGGAAAGAGTGAATAAGACTCAAGAAAGACAGCATGCAACACTGAAAGAACTTGCAACAAAGATTTTGGCAATAAAAAATTTCATACAGGAAATAAATAACAGGATGACAAGCATGGAAACCAGAATTAGTCTAGCTGAAGAAAGAATTTCAGAACTTGAAGACCAGAGCATGGAATTCACCCGATCTGTAAAAAACATAGAAATAAGACTCAGAAAGTAAGAACAAAGCCTACAAGAGATGTACGATTATATCAAGAGGCTGAACCTACACCTGACTGGTATCCCAGAAGAAGAAAGGGAAATGAAGAACAACTTGGAGCAGGCATTCCAGGAGGTAATCCAAGAAAACTTTCCCCATCTAATCAGAGATGTGACCAGTCAAACACAAGAGATACAGAGAACCCACAAAAGACACCAAGTGAGAAGACCAACCCCTAGACACATAATAATTCACCTACACAAAGTAGGCACAAAAGAAAAAATCCTAAATGCAGCAAGAGAGAAAGGTCAGACTACCTCCTGGGGAAAGCCAATCAGAATAGCAGCAGACCTACTGGCAGTAAAACTACAAGCAAGAAAAAGATGAATGAATGTATAATCCTTCCTATGGAAAGTAAAACATTTATTTTCTATATTTCTTTTTCTTTTTTTGAGTCACCCAGACTGGAGTGCAGTGGCATGCTCCCAGCCACCGAAGCCTCAACCTGCTGGGCTCTGGCAATCCTCCTGCCTCAGTCGTCCAAGTAGCTGGAACTACAGGTGTGCGCTACCACACCTGGTTAGTTTTTGATTTATTGTAGAGACAAGATCTCCCCAAGTTGCCAGGGCAGGTCTCGAACCCGCAGGCTCAGGCAATCCACTTGCCTTGGCCTCCCAAAGTGCTGGGATTACAGGCTGAGCCACCAAGCTGGCCTATTTTCTATATTTCATGTTTATTTTTATATTTTTATTATTTATGTTTTGCAATTTTTATTATTATAGATTTAGAGGATACAAGGACAATTTGCTACATAGATGTAAAAAGTAGTGGTAAAATCTGGGCTGTAAGTACAAACATTACCCAAAAGGGGTACATAGTATCCAATAGTTCATTTCTAATTCCTCATACCCCTCACCCTCAACAATCTTTTGGAATCTCCAGTGTATAAAATTCTCCTCTACCTGTCCATGTGTACACACGGTTCAGCTCCCACTTATAAGTAACAACATGTGGTATTTGGCTTTCTGTTGCCTGAGTTATTGTACTCAAAATAGAGGCCTTTATTCCAGCCCATTTTGCAGCAAAAGAAATGATTTTATTCTGACTGAGTGGCCTTTCTTCATATACCCGCATATACCATATTTTAAAAATTCACTCATCAGTTGACTCTCAGTTTTATTCTATGACTGTTGTTGTGAATAGTGCTGCAAATAAACATAATAGTGCATGTGACTTTTTATATAATCATTTATTTTTCTTTGGGTAGATACTAAGTGTTGGGATTGATGGATTCAATGATAGTTCTAATTTTAATTCTTTGAGAAATCTCCATACTTTTTCCCATAGAGATCCTATTAATTTACATTCCCACCAGCAGTATATGGTTCTTCTTCCCTTTCTTTGCACCTTTACCAATACCTGTTGTTTTATGATCTTTTAAAAATGTCATTTTGGTGTAAGATGGTATGTCTTTGTGGTTTTACTTTGGATTACTTTGATAATTTAAGGCTTAGTGACATTCCATTGTGTATTTATTTCACAATTTATTTATTCATTCATCCACCAATGAGCACTTAGATTGTTTTCTATATCTTGGCTATTGTAAACAATGTTTCAATAAAAATGGGAATTATCTTTGACTGTCTATGCAGAAATTGATTGCTGGGTTGTATCGTAGTCCTATTTTTAGTTCTTAAACATTTTGAGTAATGAGTTCAAGAGATCTGTTGTACAACATGGTAATTATAGTTGTCGATGTTCTATACTCTTGCAAATGCAAAAAGAGTAGTAGATTTTAAGTGTTTTAATTGCAAAGATGACAGCTATGTGAAGTAATGTATATGTTAATAAACTTGATTTAGCCATTCCTAATGTATAGTCAGCCTTTGGGATTTATGAGGGATTGAACTCAGAATGCTGACATGAATACCAAAATTCTCAGATAGGATGCTCAAGCAATATTTATTTATATAAGATAACATAGTATGTGTGAATAAACTAGGCATATCTTACCATATAATTTAAATCATCTCTAGACACATATAATACCTAATGCTGTATAAATTCTATGTAAATAGCAGTTTTATTTTAAAAGTTTATATTTTTATCGTTATTTTGTATATTTTCTAATATTTTTATCTGTGGTAGCTTGAAGACGAGGATGCAGAATTTGTGGATATGGAAGGCTGACTGTCCTACACCACCTTGTATAAGGGACTTGAATGTTGGTGGCTTTTGGTATCTGTGGGGGATTCTGGAACCAATGCTCTGCAGATACCAAAGGCCCACTGTATTTCAAAACATCGTGCTGTACACAATATGTATACACAATTTAATCTGTCAGTTGAAAAGCTTTTGAGGAACCTCTCTGCTGTTTTTCATAATGGTTGTACCAGTTTACAGTCTCACCTACAGTGTACAAGAGTTCCCTTTTCTTCGCATCCTCATCAAAACAAGTTTTGAGAACTGTTGAAAATTGTTTTTCTAAATATGTATTAATATGTAAAATATTTGTATCAAAGAATAAGTGAAAGTGTTGGTTAAGATATATAAGTGTCTATGGGTGTTTGTACACACACGGGTGTATTTTTCTAATGTAAGCGTACATAAACTCATTTGTGTATATGTATGTAAGTATATGTATGTGCGTGTGCATATATGCACAATAAAACATGGTATTGCCATTGTAAAAAATGAGCCTGTCTGAGGACATGCCACATGTACCAAGGGTTCCTGGCACATTGAACAACTGGTTCTATTGTGATACTAACAGGTGTTGCATCCTAGGTATCATTTTCTTGACATTTTTACCATTGGCATTTGGAATTGTTCTGTGTTGTGGGGCTTCTCTGTGCATCGTGGGATGATGGTCAGCATCCTTGGCCTGTATCCATTTGCTGCCAGTAGCATTCGCTCTTCTTGACTGTGACAAAAATGTCTGTAAATATTTTATAATGCCCCCTTGGGGATGAAAATTGCTCCTGGCTGAGAACCTCTGTGCTGTACTGTGTGCTGACATGTACAGGATGGAGAACTAGATTTCATTTAGATACATCACAGAGCTACGTGTATCTCAAGAAATCCACATCCTACATCCCACATTCCTTCTTGAGGTGCAGAGTATCAACCTCTGTAGGGTCACAGAACATAGATCTGTTTAGCAGGAAGGTCTCTAGACACATTTCCACCACTCATTCCAAAAGCTTTAAAAAAATTTACTGTTCCCCAAAGTCCCCAAAAGCTGACCCTTCCAGAATCAACTCTATTCCCCAAAGACCCCATTTTTCCTTTTGAGTTGTCATGAAAGATTTTCCTGCTGTTATATCAAGAAGGAGATCATGGTCTAGGGACAAGATGCAGCTTGTCAGCCTATTCGTAACATTGTAAGAAAAATCCGATGGTAATTTAACTTCCTCCAAAATTCTCACCATAACTAGTATCCAAGCTGAAATCTTGTACTCCAAAAGCCACGTCCAGCATGAAATATGCTATCTTGCTCATGGATTGGAAGAATCAACATTATAAAGATGTTTATTCTACCTAAGGCAATCTACAGATTTAATGCAATACCTATCAAACTACCAGCAACATTCTTCTCAGAGCTAGAAAAAACAATACAGGAATTCATATGGAAACACAAATGACCAAGAATAGCCAGGACAATCCTCAGCAAAAAAAAAAAAAAAAAAAAAAACCAAAAAACAAAGCAGGAGGTATCACACTACCAGACTTCAAACTTTACTATAAAGCTACAATAATCAAAACAGCTTGGTATTGGTACAGGAACAGGCATATAGACCAATGGAATAGAATTGAGATTCCAGAAGCAAAACCTCAATTTCTCAACCAACTCATCTTCGACAAAGCCTCCACCACCCACCACTGGGGAGTGTAGAACCTGTTCAGTAAATGGTGCTGAGAAAACTGACTGACCACATGCAGAAGACTCAAACAAGACTTCTTATCTATCCCTATACACAAAAATTAACTCTAAATGGATCAGAGACCTAAATGTAAAATCTCAAACCATAAGAACCTTAGAAAATGCAGAACACACCCTTATGGAAATTGGAACTGGCATCCAATTCCTGAACAAAACCCGAAACCCACAGGCCATAAGAGATAAGATAGACAAGTGGGACCTCATTAAACTGACAAGCTTCTGCAAAGCCAAAGAAACCATCAAGAGAGCAGGGAGACAGCCCACAGACTGGGAAAAAGCATTTGCCAACTCCAGGTCTGACAAAGGCTTAACATCTTGGATCTACAAGGAACTCAAACATGCTGAAAAGAAAAAAATAAACAACCCCATTATAAAGTAGGCAAAAGATATGAACAGACACTTCTCAAAAGGAAGACATCTGAGCAGCCAACAGACAAATGAAGAAATGTTCAACCTCACTAATCATCAAGTAGATGCAAATCAAAACCACATTGAGATACCACCTAGCTCCAGTCAGAATGGCAATTATCAATAACTCAAAAGATAACAGTTGCTGGAGAGAATGTGGTGAAAAGGGAACACTTCTACACTGTTGGTGGGAGTGCAAACTAGTGCAACCTCTGTGGAAAACAGTGTGGCAATTCCTGAAAGCTCTAAATATCAACCTCCCATATGACCCTGCAATCCCCCTACTGGGAATATACCCTGAAGAACTCAAATCACTCTATAAAAAAGATACCTGCACATGTATGTTTATCACAGCATTGTTCACAATAGCAAGAACATGGAACCAACCATGCTGTCCATCAAAAGAGGACTGGATTAAAAAAATGTGGTACATATGCATGATGGAATACTATGCAGTCATAAAAAAGAACAAAATCATGAATTTTGCAGCAACCTGGATGGAACTAGAGTCTATAATACTGAGTGACCTCTCACAGAAACAAAGATCTGAGTATCACATGTTCTCACTCATATAGTGGACCTTAAACATCTATTGTAATATTATAAGAAAAGGATTGACAGTTGTGGGAAACTATGGGGGGGAGGGGAAAGGAGGTGGGATTAATGGTAGCCAATATCTGTCTGGGGACAGGAGACCCCCCCATCAACAACGGTGCCTGAACGAAGCATATTTGTATACCTAACCCTTAACTGTACCCCACAATATTAAAATAAAAAATACTAGTAAAAATATATGCTATCTCCTGTGATGATTCCCAAAGGCCATGCCTTGATCTCTGGGAGACTCTGACTTATGACTTTAGGTAACTCCATCACCCTTCTCCCATCCCTTCAATTTTCACCCAAATCTCATGAAAACTGTATGTTCTTCTTTTCTTAACTGTTCCAGCCTGTTATGGTTTGGATGTCTTTTCCTCTGAAACTCATGTTGAAACTTAATCCTCAATGTGACAGTACAAATAGGTGGGACCATTAAGAGGTGATTGGGTCCTGAGGCTCACTCCTTGCAAATAGATTAATACATCCCTGGATGAGTTATCATAGGAGTGGAACTGAGGTGGAAACCTAGGTAGCATGTTCAACTCCTTCAACATGTGATGCCCTGCACAACCACTGGACTCTGCAGAGTCCATAGCCGCAAGAAGGTCCTCACCAGATGCAGTTCCTCAACCTTGGACTTCTTAGCCTCCATAACTGCAAGAAATAAATTTATGTTCTTTATCCATTACCCAGTCTTGGGCGTTCTGTTATCAACAATAGAAAGTGAACTGAGATACAAAATGGTTTTAGAAAAACCAGAGGCTTTGGCAGAAGTGAGTCATGGTCCGGATGTGGTGTGTCAGGCCACAGTATTGCTGTACAGGTCCCTTCACAAACTGATGATTTCAGAGGAAGTTGAACAACTTCTTCTATTGCAGAGAATATCACTGTTTTTCCTGTGACCTGTGCTGTACATCGCACCTGCTAAAAAACTTTTGAAACAAACTCAATGTATTCCCTGACCCTCAACCTAAATGTCTTTCAAAACCCATGTCTGGACTGACCTCTTAAACACATAGTATGATTCTGTCTATAGCAGGTGATGAAACAGACAGAGAATAAGCTCAGGAATCTTCTCCCTGGGGACCCACAGTGACCAACAAGTCCACTATACTTTGTGGTCTTAGACAAGATACTTAATCACTTTGTATTTTCCCACATCACAGAGTGAATGCACAAAGTGTGCAGCTGTCCTTGCTGCACAGGAAGCTATCATTTTTATTGTTGTTCATTCAAAATGCTAACTTGATGCCACCTCTGTTTCCAGAATATCACTGACCTGTAGTTCTGGTGAGCCCCCACACTCTGATGTCTTAATTTTGTGTTCTCTTTTGTCCTTCCATAATCGTGCAGAGAGATCTACCCATTCCCACTGTATCTTCTTGTCCCGAGCTTTGGGGGCAGTTGTCTGTGTCAAGTTAAAATGAAGAGATGAGATATTATGAAGAAAAAATATTTGCCCATTTAGACCTGGATCTGAAATTTTCCAAGACTACACGTGATTACATGCTAAGACAATAGCATTTTTACTCTTTTGGGTGAAATAAAATAGATTATTCAAATTAGTTTTACCTGCTTCTTTGCAATTTTAAAATTTGAATGCCAGCACCTTTAAAATGACTTAAGTGTAGTGCATCATATTTCTACTAGACAGACTGATGTACAGATTTAATGCAATCATAACAAAATTACAAGCTTTTTTTTTTAATGACAAGGTTTTTAGATGGAAATTAGTAACCCAGTTTTAAAATTTACATGGATTTTCAAATGGCCCATAATAATAAGGACAATATTAAAAAGGAAGAACAATTTGGTTCCCAAATTTAAAGAGTACTCTTAGGTTATATAAAGTGTGACATCCTCATGAAACTGGACCTAGAGACACTGAGCAAAACAAAGAGTGCATCTAGAATGCATAACTTTTGTGTTTATAGAGTCTTTTTATATAAGAAAAAAGCTGAAATGTGGTTTAAGGTGGAATGGAATATCTTCTCAATAAATGAAAATGGGCACAGGGAAAAGAAAAACATAAACCTGGACCCATTCTCACATTATACAAAAACTTTTTGTTTTTAATCCCATCTTTTTAAAGATTTATTTTTCAATTGAAAAATAATAATTTATGCAGGTACTCTTGTTGAATGAATACTTGTATACCTACCCTGAACTGTACCCCACAATTTTACAATAAAAAATCTAAAAGTTAAAAAAAAGAAAAATAATCATTTTATAAATCTTCCTTAGTATTTTGTGTGGATTTTGCCTTGGGAGCCTTTAAAATAGCATTCAGAAACAGCATTTGTTTAAGTCTAAAACCAAGTGACCCTCTTGTATGAATGAAATTGTGTGTTACTCAGAGTGATTATAACCTCAGTAGGACTACAGAGTACAGTCGGTTAAGTTGTAGAGGTCGGCAAAAGTCATGTGAAATAGAGAATTGTGGGCTAAGCAAAGGAGTTTGTTTTCTCTCCAGCAGGAGATCCTAGCAATTTGTCAGCAGGATAGAGCCATGTTCAGATTCATGTCGTGATGAGGAGGGAAGGCCCTAGAGATGAAGACTTATTTCTTCAGATTCCAGCTGTGGACACATTGGCACTGACAAGCTGGGTTTGAGAAAGAGGCATGGCTTCCATAGAAGACGCCCTCAAGGTCATTGTGTGTGTGCACACCAGGTAGAAAATAACCCTTTATTGAGGCTTAAAATTTTATGGGTTCAATGTAACACTGTTATCTGCCTAGAGTTCTTTGGATGTCTTGGAAATGGGAGTGGCTTTTTTCTGTATTAAATTCCAATGATTCATCTGTGCATGCCACCTCCTATGGGTCTCCTCCATCAGTGTCCTGTAAAGAGGAAAATGTTAAGTGAGGGGGAATGGTAGGGAATAAAACTATTACACGTGCTGGATCAGGAGGACCTGTTTTCCTGCTGACTGTTCTATCCACCTCGGGCCCTTGGTCAACTATAGCAGCATCTGTAGGAGGTAGAATTCATCACAACACTTGGGCGGATGCTTCTGGGCCCTCACTTTATATGCTGGTTCCCACAGACAGAGAGAGACATCAGGTCCCTGAGATTACTCATTTGGGGAATAGCAGAGTCAACTAATCTACCTCTCTAAGTTAAGAACTTATTTTATTATAGACTCTAAGCCCACAATACTGAGTGATCTATCACAGAAACAAAGAACTGAGCATCACATGCTCTCACTCATAAGTGGACTTTGAACAATTATTGTAGTACTATAAGAAAAGGATTGTCAGTAGTGGGAAATTGCTTGGGGGAGGGGTGGGGATGGGATTGGCAATAGTGGGAAACCTCCAGGGGCAGAGGGGCATGCCCCATCAGCAAGGGTACCAGTATAATGAATATTTGTATAATTCATCCCGAATTGTACTCCACATCTTTAAAATAAAAAATTGTAAAAGAACCTATTTTATGAATAGCTCCCAATTTCCCTCCCTTGATACCACCTCCTCCTTTCACCCTTTCACACAAATCCCGCCTAGATAACAGTGGTTGTACTGGACATGAGACCACAGGGAAGAATTAGGTTATGGCCTGTGAGCTGCGGACAGGGAAAAAGGCCTTGGTGTCTCTCTGGAACATCGTAGCTCTATGGTTCTTTCCTTAGGGCAAGTATTCTTCCAACAAGAACACGCCCCTGAATGCTCCCATTCTGCTTCTTATTTTTTTGTTTTTGTTTTTTGAGTTGGAGTCTCACTCTTTCACCCAGACTGGAGTGCAGTGGCATGCTCCCAGCCCCCGCAGCCTCTACCTGTTGGGTCCAGCGATCCTCCGCCTCAGCCTTCTAAGAAGTCGGAACTACAGGCACGCGCTACCACGCCCGGCTCATTTTTGATTTATTGTGGAAACAAGGTCTCGCCAAGTTGCCCGGGGGGTCTTGAACCTGCAGGCTCAGGAAATTCAGTCGCCTCGGCCTCCCAAAGTGCTGGGATGACAGTGGCTTAGCAGCCACTGAGCCTGGCCCCATCCTGCTTCTTATGCTACTCATATACCTCTGGCCTCTTCCCAAGACTTACTCTTTTTGGCAGCACGCCAGCGACTAACGAGAATGAAAAGTAGGCCCGCAGAAAGGATGATGGCCACTGAGATCCCAATCAGAACAGGCAGGTTCCCAAGCTCATCTGGAGAAAGATGTGAGTTCAGTAAGAAGCAAATCACAGCATCTTTCTTCATGTATTTCCTCCCATTTGTCGATTTCCAGGTAATTACACAAAATATCTCTGAAGACACAACCCCAGCTGACAAGGCACCAGTTTTCTTTTCTTTTTCTTTTTCTTTTTTTTTTTTGTCGGAGTCTCACTCTGTCCCCTGGCTGGGGTGTCGTGGCACGCTCACGGCCACTGCAGCCTCGACCTGCTGGGCTCAGGCGATCCTTCTGCCTTAGCCTTCTAAGTAGCTGGAGTCACAGGCACGCGCCACCATACCTGGCTAATTTTTTGATTTATTGTAGAGATGAGACCTCGCCAAGTTTTCAAGGCTGGTCTCGAACACATGGGTTCAGGCAGTCCTCTCACCTCTGCTTCCAAAAGTGCTGGGATTATAGGTGTGAGCCACCGTGCCTGGCTTCTTTCCTTTTTCAATAGTGGTTTTTAGAATAACTGCAGAGTGTGCTGGGAATACAACTGCTTGTGTTTGGATATTTGACCCTCCAAACTACATGGTGAAATTGATCCCCAGTGTTGGAAATGGAGTCTGTAGAGAGGTCAAAGGAATGACTCCCTCATGAATAGATTAATGTCCTCTAAGAGGGAAGGCAAGCAAGTTCTCTGTATTATTTCCCTGGAAAGCCAGTTGCTAAAAAAGATAATGGCACCTTCCTTCTCTCTTGCGTGTCATCTGTGTTATGTCTGCACATGCCAACTCCACTTCCCTTTTGCCACGAGTGGAAGCAGTGTGAGGCCCTGGTTAGAAGCTGATGTTGTCATCCAGCTTCTTTTACAGCTTGCAGTCCTGTGAGGCAAATAAACACCTTTTCTTCATAAATTCTCCAGCCTTAATTATTCTTTGAGAGCAACTCAAATGGACTCAGACAACAACTTCCCAAGTTACAGAGAAACTGTTCAGAACACCCAGCCTCTGTGCCCCTCCTTCCTAGAACAGACTGTCTACAATGCTATAGCTCAGCGTGTCTTGTGTCTCCAAGGTGCAAAACTTAGGGCAGGCTCCTTTTTCTATTCCCTCAGCAGCGGTGCACAAGGGGTAGCTCTCTCTGCCCTGGGCAGCTTCCCTGAGACTTGGTTGACCAGATTGCCCTGAAACCTAGGCTTCCGTTGTTAGGCATTGCTTATTTTTAAGTGGTCAACTTGCTTTATGTTACTTGCCTTGCATATTCTCTCTCCCTGGAACTCATGTAAGTGATCAAAATTGGCATGGCCCAGGATGCAGTGTGTGAGCTGTTTACTGCCTTCCCCTGGGATTGATACCAGTGCACAGTGAATCTGCTTCACAGTCTCTATGTCCACAACACCCTTGAATCAAAAATAATATAAATTTTCCAATAAATAGAAAAAAATTGAAATCAAAATTTGAAGAAGTGAACTAGAGCTGTTTTATGTTATACATCAGGAGGTGATGATGACTCTTGCGAGCCTAGACCTTGGAATGAAACGTGCTACTCTTTGCAGTCTCATGAGGTGTATGCCAGGCTAATGGTCTGCCTGAGAGGCAGAGGGAAAAGACAGCCCCCTCCACCATCTACTGCTGCACATATTTTGCTGTTGTCCATTTTCTGCCCAACACAACCTGTCCTGTGAGTTAGGAGAAATAGATTAGGAGTTAGTACTTTCTCTAGTTTCTGAGTCCAAGATTGATTCACTCAAGAGAAAGCTGGTGCTCACCTTCCAGGGTGCTATCTGTATCTCCATATATGGTTGTAGGTAGAGGTGAGGTGGATGTTTTTGATGAGGGAATTGGAAGGGTCAAGCCTTGTCCAATGTACAGCACATATTCTCTATCACAGGATCTGTGCTGGTGGAGTTGGAAAGGTTTTATTTTCATTCTGATCTTGCTTATCAAAGTCAAAGAGGAGAGTTTTAGCCTGATATTTATTTGGATGAAATAGATGAAAATAGAGATAATTATAGAGAAGTAGAATAAGGATGATTTGAATCCAGGTGACTTACAATGCACAAACATCAGAACAAAATGGATTAAAGACTTGACTGTAAGTCCTGAAACTATGAAACTACAAGAAGGAAACATTGGGTAAGCAATCAGGATATTGGTCTTAGCACAGATTTCTTGTTTAAGAGCTCAAAACATAGGTAACCAAGGCAAAAATAGGCAATTGAATTATACCAAGCTGAAAAGCTCCTGTACAGCAAACAATCAACAAAGTGAATATGCTACCCAATGAATGGGAGAAAATCATTCTGAACTATCTGTCTGAAAAGAGATTAAGAATCAGAATAAGAGGGGTGACAAAACCTTGGAATTATCTTTTGCAGGGTGAGCTCCTTGGAGTACAGTCTTCCCCAGCTAAGTAAGCGTTCTAAGACCCTATTGGCATCAAAGTACCAGTTAGCGTTGTTGTGGGAGGCTGCATTATGGAGGAAATGACCCGAGTTGTGGGAAACAGGTGACTTGTTCTTCTACCATGACAGTACATCTACCCAAATCATGCTGAGAATATTCAGCAGTGTTTGACCAAAATGACCTCTGTGCCCAAGCCTCCCTATTCACCCAATCTCACCCCGAATGACTTTTTTTTTTTTGTTTCCCAGAATGGAAAAAGTCCTGAAAGGAAAATGTTTTGCCAATGTGGAAGAGGGGAAACAAAAAAGAGCAGAAACACTGAAAGGCATCCAAATCGACAAGTTCAAAAACTGTTTTGAGCAGTGGGAAAATTGTCATGATAAGTATTGACCAAAAAAGCACTTTGCTGGTAACTGAAGTTTAAACATGCAAGAGTAAATACACAAATTTTTATGAACAAATTCTGGGTTTTTGCGTCACCCCTTGTATATGAGGATGTCAAACAACTCAATAAAAAAAACCAGTCTGATTAAAAAATGACTGACAATCACTTCTCTAAAAAAAAAAGTCATAAAAATGGCCAAAAGGTATACAGAAAAAATGCTCAACATCACCAATTATCAGAGAAATGTAAATTGATATCATCACGAGATAGCATCTCACCCCAGTTAAAAAGGCTTGAATCAGAAAGGCAGACATGACAGATGCTGGCAAGGTTGTGGAGAAAGGGGAACTTGTACACAGTTTGAGGGGATTCAAGTTAATATAGTTGCTATGGAGAAGAGTACAGTGTTTCCTCCAAAATAAAAAACAAAACAAACAAAAAAGAACTCGTATATGACACAGAAATCCCATTACTGGCTATATAGTCAAAAACTGAGATCAATATACCAGAGATAGACCTGCAAGCCAATGATCATTGCAGCACTATTCACTATAGTTAAGATAAACAATCAACTTGCATGTCCTCCAATGGATGAATAGATATATGATTTGAATATAAAAATGAATTCCTGTCCTTTGCAGCTACATGTATGGAACTGGAGGCCATTATGCTAAGTGAAATATACCGAGAACAGAAAGATAACTATTTCAGCTCTTATTCCTATGGGAACCAAAAAGAGTATCTCCCATATAGACAGAGTAGACGGGTGGTTACTAGAGACAGGGAAAACAAGAAAAGGAAAAGGGAATGAAGGGGAAAAAATATAAATGAATTTATTATCCCTGAATTGTATTCTTTAAATGTTAAGATCATATATTATATATGTTTATTTCCCCTCAATATATTTTTTAAAGGGGTGATTGAAGTTTCTGATATTGAAATCTCTCTGAGCAGGAGCGATCAGGAGGGGTTTCTAGGACATAAATAAGGGTGAGGGTTTGAAGCAACCTCTGATCTCCCAAACCTGAGTCCAGTTTCCCTTCCTCCTGAGTCAGTCCTGATGCATTTCTGCACCCACCTGGGTACATAGACCCCCCCCAGTGTGGCCCTCCATGCAAGATCTGAAAAAGGGTTTGGGAGGTACCCTGTCCACCATTCTATACCCTGATGCCTCCTCTCATACTCAGTCTTTCTTTTATTCACTTTGTATCCCTTTGTTCTTCCTTTCTCCATCATATGCAGCAAATGCTTCAGATGTTGCTTTGAGATTTAAAGTTTGTTTATTTGAGACACAAGACATGGGACAGGTATGAGGTTTCCTTACCTGTGACAGAAAGGTGCAGTGGGTCACTGGCATTTGACCACTTATAGGAAGAGCCACTGAAAGAGCCGTAGTATCTGTAGGTCCCTCCACCTCCACGGGTTGCGAGGCCCAGAGAGAAGTCAGCCTGGAAATTTTCATTGTGGCTCCACACTGCAGGTTGCCTGCCATCCGGGACCTCTTCCTCTCTGGAAAGATGGTACATGTCAAAGGAGCTCTCAGAACCGCAGGTCAAGGTCACTTTGTCTCCTGGCTTCACTACGAGGCCTGGCTGTGCTGAGAGAGAAGGTTTCTTGTATACTCCTGGGAGAAACAGAGGCAGCTTAGATAGAGAGACTCATCACTGTCTTGAACACCTGAACTGAGAATTTGTTCTATCTGCATTTATGATTTAATGAGTGTTCTCTCTCTCTCTCTCTCTCTCTCTCTCACCTGTCCATCCATCCATCCATCATCTGCCATCATCTGTCTGTCTCTGTCTTTATGTCTTCCTCTACCTTTCTGTCTTTCTAATTTTCTTGTGGAATCTCTGCCATCCATCCCCATATCTCCATCTTTTGCTATTTTTGTGTGCCTCACTGACAACTTTGATCTTTCAGGCTTTTCGTGCCCCCCTTTATCACTCTATCCACTTCTCCACCCCTTTTTCTTTTTTTATGTGTCTCTTATTCTATGAATTTGCTTCTTCTGGGTCATTTTCTGTGTGTATGTGTGTGTGTGTGTGTGTGTGTGTGTGTGTGTGTGTGTGTGTGTGTGTGTGTATGTAAATCTCTACTTTTTGATGTCTCTGCCTTTTCTTTCTCTTTATTGGGTTCATGTTTCTCAGTAATCCTGTAATATCTGGGGCTTCTTTGGAATATGAGCCACAGAATCCAGTCTGTGACCCAGAGAACATAGAGTATACAGAGGCTTGTGTTCTCTTTCATCTGAGACTATATTATCCTTAGAGGAAATATGCTTCAACCTCATGGAAGGAAGAAATGGCAGCATGGACACAGCATCTGTGGGTACCTCATATCCTGAAGCCACACGGCCAACTCAGTTGAGATGTGTGTGTCCCTTTGGGGTCTTTTTGCAGAGAAGAAGTTCAGAGGTCAAACATAAACCATACTTCTCACCAGTCCAAGGACTCTGAAGAAGTCAGAAGGGAAGGACACTCTCTGGTACGTGTGTATCTATCTGTGTGTCTCCTTTTGCCCTTCATTTCATTTCTGACTCCCTGTATTGCTCCTGTATCCACCCTTTATGTTATGACAAGTGGTCTGTACTTATGTCTCCTCCCTCTCTGCCTCTGTTGCTGTTGTCCTCACCAAGTTGGTATCTCTCCATAAGAACCACTGACTAATTCTCCTCACAACCACTTGGGGCTTGGAAGTCCTGAAACATCCAGTCTGTATCCCAAAGAGGTTGAAGTGTAGATCTGGCCATTCTTACCTGTGGTCATGATGTCTGGGGATGGGGGGAGGGTCACTGGGAGCTTACCATTCATAATAGAAGTGTCTGAAAAAAGCTGTAGCATCTGTAAGTCCATGCGTGGGCAGATGTCATAGGACCCAGAGAGAAGTTGGGCTGGAACCACTAGGAATGGAACTCCCCAATAAGTTGCAAGGGGTCCTCAGTTACGCCCGCTTTATGAAGAGTGAAGTTATGCAACATGATCTTTGAGAAGCATTGCAGGATACCTTCCCTCTTTATTTTACCAAGGGGCCAGGATCGGCCAGGAGGGAATGTTTTCTGTAGACTCCTAAGAACAGAGATTGTGAGTTTAGGAAAATTTATCCCTTCTCACCCATTCTACGGGACCTGGAACACGATGATCCAAAGCCAAGAGTCTTTCTGCTTCCTCTCTGTGTCTTTCCATTCTTTCCTGTGTCTAGGACTTCCTGAGTACATCCCCTCTGTCTCTCTGCCTCCTTTTTTCTCTGCTTCTCTCTCTCTAGAAGCACTAGGTTCCATCCCCACTGGACTCATTCCAATCACGGTGACTGTTGTATCATTTTCTCACCGATCTCTTTCCTGCTCCTTATGGTGGGATAAAGAGGGACCACCACAGACTTGCATATCTGGTTTATGAACAGCTTTTGGAGAAACTGGAATCCATAGCAGGTAGTAAGAATTAAGCAGCCAGGTAGGTACCACGGTGCTTCCCAATGCCAATACTACCTGCTTCTGGTAAGAATTCAGGGGCACATCATGCCATGTTGGTGCCTTCACCATGGTCTCAGCTTCCATAGAGTGGCCCAGAGTCTGGCTCCTGAGACATCAGCCCCTCCCGCCAGACTTGTGGTGACATCAACTTCCTTCCTCTACTGATCTCTGAGTAGCCCCAGTTTCCCTTATTTGGGTTCTTAGTTTATCTTGACATTGCATCTGTGTTTGTTTCCAATTGTTGCTGTCTCAAACTGTCACAAACACAGTGGCAGGAAATAGCACACTGTCCTACAGTTCTGGAGGTAAGAAATCTGAGTCTCACTGGTATAAATAAAAGTGTCTGCAGGGCTATGCTTCTCTGGAGACTCTAGGGAGATAATCTGTTCCTTTGACTGCTCCAGCCTAAATTGAGGTTACCTGCATTCGTTTCCTCATGTCTCTTCCACCACCTTCAAAGCTCACAGTGGCTGGTGGAGTCTCTGTCCTGCTGCATTGCTCTGATCCTAACTCTCTTGCTTCTTTCCACTCTTATGTGGACTCTTGTGATGACACTGAGGCCACTGGGAGACACCAGATTACTCGCATCTTCTCAAGGTCAACAGATGAACATTTATTTCATCTTTAACCTTAATTGCCCTTGAGTGTAAAATAATATATTTTCAGATATGTGGTATCCTGTTGAACAAAATGATTGGGGACAATTATTCTGCCCAGTGCAGTACTTGTCCCCTGCATCTACTCCTTTTCTGTCCAGAATAGTTCGCAAACTTCCCATTATTCCGATTGTCCCCTACTGACATTGCAACCAGAAGCCCTGAGATTCAGAAGACTGAGACAATTAACAGCCACCCCGAACACAAGAGTCTAACATGTGACCACAGTCGCCAGGGGGTCACTGGGTTCTGACCATGGAGAGGAGGAGTTAGCGTAGAGATAACAGCATCTGTAGGTCCCTGCATGTGCTGTGGTTGCAGGGCCCAAAAAGACACTGTTCTGAAACAATCTGCCCTGGAGCTCAGGGACAGGGACCCCATCTTCTTTGTACAGCCTGAACTTGCCAAATAAAAGATGTGGGTGACATTAAAGTGTCAGGTTTCCTCTTAATGGAACCACAGGACTTGGCCAGGCAGACAGGGAGGGCTTGTCCTGACCATCTGAAAGAGGAGAAGACACAGATTTTGAGAGGAAGAGGTGCAGCTCCATAGGGAGGTCCACCTCCCTGTGCTAAAAATCGTTCTTTCCATGTTTCTAAGGTGCCTTTCCACGCCAGCGTGCCCAGAGCTTGTCTTCTTACACAGAGTATCAGCTGAGAACTTCAGACAAGTGCTGCATCAGGGACTCTTTCTACATTTTAATAGTGCAAAATTAGTGAAAGAAAACGATGAAAGGTAGATCCAGAATAGAGAGCAAGATCTGTGTAGATGAGATAACATCAGCAAATGCAGGAACACAGTAAAAAATGGAGCCTGTGACAGAATATTCTAGAATTGCAGAGGTACACGGCATAGGGTCTCTCCACCTCTTCTGGCAGAATGACAGCAGCCATACTGCAGCTCCCACCATCATGGAAATGCTAGGAAGCATTGAATTTTCAACTGGTCCTGGAAGGTTCTGATGTTCCAAGCACTGTTTTCTTCCTTATCTCTATAGGTAGCAAAAGCTTCCTTCCCACACACCCCTGCTCTGAACACCCCAGTCTTCCTCATGTCACTTTTGACTTGACTGAGACAATGGATAGTGGTTGGAGATGGTCTCTAGGACAGAATTGGGTGCCAAGTTTCCCAGGGACCTCACTTTCTAGCTCACAAGATATTCAAGCACAGGGCTTCCCATGGTCAACCCATCCACCCACCACCTGTGCTTCCTGCCTTCCTCTCTCTGGAAAATTCACCTAGTGTAAGTGGATGGCAACCCAACATTTAGAAAATAACTCACCCACTTGTGTTCCAATGCTCTGGACAAAAAACAGCTTTGGAAAGAAAGTTCCTGAGGGACGTTCCATCTCTTGGCAAACCTGCCCCCTGTCCCTTGCCCAACTAAACCGTTGCTAGGCTGAAGTTAGACTCAGTCTTCAACTCCCTCCCCCACCACTCCAGAGCTGCAGGGCTCTAGCCTGTGGACCAGCCAGCCCCAGGACAGAATTCCACCCTAGCCTTCCCTCCCTCCATGCTCTTCCAGGACTCACCAAGGCACACCAGGCTGATGAACGTGAGTGACATGGTGCTGCTTTTGTTGACAGGAGGCAGGGACCCAGCAAAATTAACTAGCACACAGGATGTCACGAGGGAGCCCCGCTTGTGCAGCTTGCTTGCTGATCACAGTACAAGAAGTTGACCCACAGAGACTCTTCTTAACTGTATGAGGCCAACGTGGGCATCCAGCCCATGGACAGATAGTGTTTCCGGAAGTTGTTGCACTTAAGATGTTGCCTCACATTGTTGACTGTGACCAAACCCAAAACGCAACTCAGAGCCAATCCTTCCCCCACAAAATGGTGAATTTTGTGCTCAGATGAACCACTTTTCATGCATTTTTGCCATTTTTACCTGAGATTCAAGCTTTTCTTCATGATTAATAGATAAAATATCATATATTATTATTATTTTTTTTCTGTGATAGATAGGAAATTTTATTTATTTATTTATTTATTTTATATCAATATTTTTTATTTTGATATTGTGGGGTACAGTTAAGGGTTAGGTATACAAATATGTTTCGTTCAGGTACCCTTGTTGATAAGGGGTGTCTCCTGTCCCCAGACAGATATTGACTACCATTAATCCCACCTCCTTTCCCCTCCCCCCATAGTTTCCCACCACTGTTAGTCCTTTTCTTATAGTATTACGATGGATGTTCAAGGTCTGCTATATGAGTGAGAACATGTGATACTCAGATCTTTGTTTCTGTGAGAGGTAACTCAGTATTATTGACTCTAGTTCCAACCCCATTATTAAGTGGGCAAAAGATATGAACAGATTTTCTCAAAGGAAGACATTCGATATTGCAGAAGAGAAATAAAAGAAACCCCACCTTCCCTCAAAAATGGAATTAAAGAAGGGAGGGAAAGGGGGAGAGAGAGAAAAATCTACAAAAATGAAGAAAAACCAAAAGAAGAGTATTGGTCTCTCCCAGACCCCTGGGAGGGCAGACACTGAGAAAACAGACTTCGGAATGCAGACAATGAAGATCCCACAGAATGAAGGGTCTCAAACTACAAACATAGATATCAAGACAATAATGGAGAGATTAAAAAGAATTGAGGAGACACAAGAAGAAACTAGGAAGAAGCTGATATCTGAGATAACAGTAATAAAGAATACTGTGAATGAAATAAATAACAAACTGATAAGCATGGAAAGCAAAATTACCCAAGCAGAAGAAAGAATCTCAGAGCTTGAGGACCAAAATATAGAAATAACCCAAACTCTTAAAAACATAGAAAATAAGCTCAAAAAGACAGAACAAAATCTTCAAGAGATGAGCGATTACCTCAAGAGGCCTAACCTAAGAGTAATTGGACTACCTGAGGCAGAAAAAGAGACAGAGACTACACTGGAACAAACTTTCCATGAGATCATTCAAGAAAACTTCCCTTATCTAATCAGTGATGCAAAAATTCAAACACAAGAGAATCAGAGAACCCCTGCAAGACAACAAATGAGAAGACCAACCCTAGACACATAATAATTTGCCTAAACAAAGTAGGCATAAAAGAAAAAATCCTAAAGGCAGCAAGAGAAAAAGGCCAGATCACCTACCATGGAAGACCAATCAGAATAGCAGCAGATTTATCTACAGAAACCCGGCAGGCTAGGAGAGCTTGGAACCCTATCTTCAAAGTCCTAAAAGATAAACAATTTCAACCAAGAATAACCTATCCGGCCAAGCTAAGCTGCATCAGTGAGGGAGAATTAAAATCTTTCCCAGATATCCAATCCCTAAGAACTTATGCTGCCACCAAACCATCTCTACATGAAACACTTAAGAAAGTACTAAACACAGAAGAAAAAGAAAAAAGAACAACATTCTACACTAGAGTACAGGGAAAAGAATAAAATATACATGAACCAACCCCAAAACCAAAAGAAAGACCCCCCCCAAAAAAAAACCAAGTGGAAGAACAACAACTCTAAAAGAACTCTATGATAGGGATAAACTCTCACATTTCAGCAATTAGCCTGAATGTGAATGGACTAAACACACCACTGAAAAGACATAGAATGGAAAAATGGATAAAATATCACCAGGCAACAATATACTGCCTTCAAGAGACCCATCTCACTAGAAAGGACATACACAGACTCAAAGTAAGAGGATGGGATACAAATATTCAGGTGAATGGAACACAAAAGAAAGGAGGAGTTGTGATCCTGATTTCAGACAAAATACCATTTAAGCTATCAAAAATTAAAAAAGATACAGAGGGCCACTACATAATGATAAAAGGTTCACTTCATCAACAAGAAATATCTATCCTAAACATATATGCACCCAACATAGGTGCGCCAACTTTCATAAAGCAACTTCTAGGAAAACTAAAGAAAGATATCGACTCTACTACCATCATAACAGAGGACTTTAATACCCCACTCACAACCCTGACAGATCATCAGGTCAAAAAATCAGCAAGGAGATCCAGAACCTCAATGAGAATCTGGACCAAATGGACTTAATTGATACCTACAGAACACTCCATCCAAAGACCACAGAATATACATTCTACTCATCACCACATGGAACATATTCTAAGATCGACCACATAATTGGACATAAATAAAGCATAAGCAAATTTAAAAGGTCTGAAATTCTACCATGCACCTTCTCAGACCACAGTGGAATAAAAATAAATATTGACACCAACAAGGTGCCCACAAAACCCACAAAGACATGGACACTAAACAGCATGTTGCTAAACAACTCCTGGGTCAATGATGAAATCAAAACAGAGATCAAAAGATACCTGGAAACAAATGAAAATGAAGAAACATCTTACCAAAGTCTCTGGGACACCTTGAAAGCTGTAGTAAGAGGGGAATTTATATCCCTGCAAACACACATGAAGAAAATGGAAAGAACACAAATTAACAGCCTAACAAGCCACCTAAGGAAGCTGGAAAAACAAGACCACAAAAACCCTAATTTCAGCAGAAGAATCCAGATCACCAAAACAAAAGCCCAAATCCAGGACATAGAAGACAAAAAGATAATACAAAAAAATCAATGAAACAAAAAGCTGATTCTTTGAAAGGATAAACAAGATCGATGGTCCCCTAGCTAGACTGACCAAGAAAAAATGAGAAAAAAACCAAATAAGCACAATCAGAAACACAAAAGATGAAGCCACATCTGACCCTGAAGAAATACAAAAGATCATTAGAGACTACTACATACACTTGTATGGAAACAAACTTGAAAATCTTAAGGAAATGGAGGACTTTCTGACATCACACAGTCTACCTGGGTTGGAACAAGAAGAAATTGAGACCCTAAATAGACCAATAACAATCAAGGAAATCAATTATGTAATAAGAAAACTTCCTACAAAAAAAAAAGCCCTGGTCCAGATGGCTTTCCAGCAGAATTCTACAAGACATTTAAGGAGGAGCTGATACCAATCCTACTGAAGGTATTCCAGGCGATTAAAAAAGATGGAACTCTCCCCAAATCATTTTATGAAGCCAACATCACATTGATACCCAAGCCAGGTAAAGATCCAACAAAGAATGAGAGCTACAGGCCAATATCTTTGATGAACATAGATGCTAAAATTCTCAACAAGATCCTAGCAAACTGGATTCAGCAATACATCTCAAAAATCATCCATCATGAACAAGTAGGCTTCATTTCTGGGATGCAAGGCTGGTTCAACATTCGTAAACCATAAATGTAATTAAATACATCAACAGATGTCAAAACAAAAACCACATGATTATATCATTATATGCAGAAAAAGCTTTTGATAAAATCCAGCACCCCTTCTTGATAAAAACCCTTGAACATCTAGGCATACGGGGAACATACCTCAAAATAGTAAAAGCCATCTACGAGAAACCCACAGCCAGCATACTCCAGAATGGAAAAAATTGAAATCATTTCCCCCGAAAACTGGAACAAGACAAGGATGCCCACTCTCACCCCTCCTGTTCAACATAGTATTGGAAGTCCTGGCTAGAGCAATCAGAGAAGAGAAGGCAATAAGGGGTATTCAAATAGGAAAAGAGGAAGTCAAGTTATCTCTCTTTGCAGATGATATGATTGTGTACCTTGAAAACCCAAGAGAATCTGTCAAAAACCTCCTTACACTGATAAAGGCCTTTGGCAAAGTTTCAGGATACAAAATAAATGTACAAAAGACAATCACATTTCTCTACACCAATAATAAACAAACAGAAACCCAAATAAAAAACACAATTCCATTCACAATAGCCACAAAAAAATGAAATACCTTGGCATCTTCCTAACCAGAGACGTGAAAGACCTTTACAATGAAAACTACAAAACGCTGCTCAAAGAAATCAAAGATGACACGAACAAGTGGAAAAATATCCCATGCTCATGGATTGGAAGAATCAACATTGTCAAGATGTCCATCTTACCTAAGGCAATCTACAAATTCAATGCAATACCCATCAAATTACCAGCAACATTCTTCTCAGACCTAGAAAAGACAACACAGGAATTCATATGGAAACACAAATGTCCAAGAATAGCCAAAACGTTCCTCAGCAAAAAAAAAAAAAACAACAAAGCAGGTGGTATCACATTACCAGACTTCAAACTTTACTATAAAGCTACAATCATCAAAACAGTTTGGTATTGGTATAGGAACAGGCATATAGATCAATGGAATAGAATTGAGATTCCAGAAGCAAAACCTCAATTTCTAAACCAACTCATCTTCGACAAAGCCTCCACCACCTACCACTGGGGAGAGGAGAACCTATTTAGTAAATGGTGCTGGGAAAACTGGCTGACCACATGCAGAAGATTGAGATAGGACCCCTATCTATCCCCATGCACAAAGGTTAGCTCCAAATGGATCAGAGAACTAAATGTAAAACCTCAAACCATAAGAACCTTAGAAAATGAAGGAAATACCCTCATGGAAATCGGAACTGGCATTCAATTCCTGAACAAAACCCAAAACACGCAGGTCATAAGAGAGAAGATAGACAAGTGGGAACTTATTAAACGGACAAGCTTCTGCAAAGCCAAAGAAACCATCAAGAGAGCAGGGAGACAGCCTACAGACTGGGAAAAAGTATTTGCCAACACCAGGTCTGAGAAAGACTTAACATCCTGGATCTACAAGGAACTCAAATGTGCTGAAAAGAAAAAAATAAACAACCCCATTATAAAATGGGCAAAAGATATGAACAGACACTTCACAAAGGAAGACATCCGAGCAGCCAACAGACACATGAAGAAATGTTCAACCTCACTAATCATCAGGGAGACGCAAATCAAAACCACACTGAGATACACCTAACCCCAGTCAGAATGGCAATCATCAACAACTCAAAAAATAACAGCTGCTGGAGAGGGTGTGCAAAAAGGGAACATTTCTACACTGTTGGTGGGAGTGTAAACTAGTGCAACCTCTGTGGAAAGCAGTGTGGAGATTCCTAAAAGCCCTAAACATCAACCTCCCATATGACCCCACAATCCCCCTACTGGGAATATACTCTGAAGAACTCAAATCACTCTATAAAAAAGATACCTGCACACATATGTTTATCACAGCATTGTTCACAATAGCAAGAAGCTGGAAGCAACCATCTGCCTATCAAAAGAGTACTGGATTAAAAAAATGTGGTTCATATACACGATGGAATACTACGCAGCCATAAAAAAGAACAAAATCATGAATTTTGCTGCAACCTGGATGGAACTAGAGTCTATAATACTGAGTGACCTCTCACAGAAACAAAGATCCGAATATCACATGTTCTCATTCATATAACGGACCTTGAACATCCAATGTAATACTATAAGAAAATGACTGACAGTACTGGGAAACTATGGGTGGGGGGAGGGAGATGGGATTAACAGTAACAAATATCTGTCTGGGGATGGGGAAACACCTCTTATCAACAGGGTGCCTGAATGGAACGTAATTGTATACCTAACCCTTAACTGTACCCCACAACATCATAATAAAAAATATTTTAAAAAAAAGAAAAAAAAAGAAGAGGATTGACAGTAGCGGGAAACTGCAGGGGAGGAGGGCGAGGGGGGAGGTGGGATTGACAGTAGTTGATATCTGCTTGGGGAATGTGGGGGGGACATTTCATCAATAAGGGTACCTGCACAATGAATATTTATATACCTAACCCTGAATTGTACCCTACAATTTTAAAATCAAAATTTAAAAGAGGAAAAAATTAATAAAACAAAAATAATTCAGTTTCCATGCAGTTATTAGCTTGAAAATACAGCAAACTATTGGGTACAAAGGCAAAGCCTAAATAATCAGATGCTGAATACTGAAAAGCTGAATAGAAACTATCTTAGATATACAACTGACCCTTGAACAGCACGGATTTAAATTCCACAAGTAGACTTATACGCACATTTTTTCCACCAAGCATGGATTGAAAATATGGTATTTGTGGGATGTAAAACCTGCATTTACTGAGGGCTGACTCAAAGGGTCAACTGTGAGTCTTGGGTACGAACAAATTAGGGTATATGAGGGGAAGAGGGCCGTCTGGGAACCAATGTCCTGAGAACACAGAGGGACAACTATATACATTTGACACGGTGAGATAGCAAAATTAAGCCTGGTATTTCAATATCTAATAGCAAACAAAGGGGGCATGAATACCAGGCAAGAGCAGCAGTGGGAGGGAATTTGTCAATTGCCTGAAACATTGTTTAAGGAAAGCAGCAAGTCAGTGAGAGAGAGAGAGAAAGAGAGAGAGAAACTTAAATTAAGAAATATGTGAATATCAACTTTCAACAGCCAATTATGTGTCAGAAAGAAAACTCCAGCATATTTTGTGAAAGAAACAAACTTATAGCATCTTCCAGCTTGAAGACCAGAAGATTGCGATAAATGAATTGCCTGATCCACCCATGTCTTCTGCCACGAGTTTTCCTTACTTGATCCCTACCTCTCTGAAATTTGTAAAAACGTATTAATAGTGTATTGTAAATTTGTAAAACTCATATTTTTACTAAAGAAATGGCATCTTGCTATGTTGTCAAGACTGGCCTTGAACTCCTAGATTCAAACTATTCTCCTGTCTCAATGTCCAAATTTCTGGGACTATAGATACAAGTCACCACACAGATCATCACTTTGAATAAATTTTGTATGTGTAGGCACGTGTGTCTGTTTACACACACATAGCTAAGAACTCATATTTATAGCGGCTTGAAAATAAAGAGGTTTGCATTTCTCTGATAATGAGTGAGGCTGAGCACATTTTCATGTGTCTGTTGGCTGTCCGTATATCTTACCACCTAACCCCAGTAAGAATGGCCATCATTAATAAAACAAACAACAGATGCTGGCGAGGATGCGGAGAAAAAAGTACGCTTCTACACTGCTGGTGGGAATGCAAACTAGTGCAACCTCTTTGGAAGACAGTGTTGCGATTTCTGAAAGTACTAGAAATTGACCTTCCATATGACCCAGCAGTTCCCCTGTTGGGAATATACCTGGAGGAACTCAAATCATTCTACAAAAAAAGATACCCGCACACATATGCTTGTTGCAGCTCTATTCACAATAGCAAAAACATGGAACCAATGACATTGCCCATCGAAGCTGGACTGGATAAAGAAAATGTGGTACATATACACAATGGAATATTATGCAGCCTTAAAGAAGGACAAATAGATGGGCTTCGCAGCAACTTGGGTGGATTTGGAGTTGATCATACTCAGTGATCTATCACAGAAACAAAGAACAGAGTACCATATGTTCTCACTCATAAGCAGACCTCGAGCAATTATAACACTATAAGAAAGCATTTGCAGTAATGGGAAACTGTCAGTAATGGGAAACTGTCCTTTTTCTCCACATCCTTGCCAGCATCTGTTGTTGTTTGTTTTATTAATGATGGCCATTCTTACTGGGGTTAGGTGGTAAGATATACGGACAGCCAACAGACACATAAAAAAGTGCTCAGCCTCACTCATCATCAGAGAAATGCAAACCTCTTTATTTTCAAGCCGCTATAAATATGAGTTCTTAGCTATGTGTGTATAAACAGACACACAACAACAAGGGTACCTGCATAATCAATGTTTATATACCTAACTCTGAATTGTACCCCACATATTTATAATAAAAAATAATATGAAAAAGAAAATAAGGAGGTAAAATTTGCTTTCTACATGTATTTTCTCACATATACACTTCTTATTTTCAATAGATTTTTACAAATTTTTATTTTAAAGATATAGGTACAATTGAGATTTAAATACACAAATGGTCATTGTCCACATAAAGTTTGGACCTCACTTTGGTCGCCACTTTACCAATTTAGATCAGGTGCCCTTATTGATGAAGTGTGCCCCCTCCCCTCCCCCCGGCAGTGTCTCATTACTGACATTCCCTTTCTTATAGTACTATGACAACTGTTCAGGTCCACTGATGAGTGAGAACTTGTGGTATTCAGTTCTTTATTTCTGTGATAGATCAATGCATATTACAGACTTTAAATCCATCCAAGTTGCTGTGAAGTTTATAATTTTGTGTTTTATTCATGTAGGATGTTATAGTTCTATTCTATTTTGGGTTGTGGTAAGATAGTCCTTGCAAAACTATATGCACTTGTCCATTTTTATTATGGGCTTTTATGTTTCTGTGTTTTCTCTTTTACGATCAGGCCTTTATAATCACTATTGTATGTACTCTCTTGCATATGTAGGGCAAATTAATCATATATACCTCTACACATGAAATCATTCATTTTAGTTGCAAATTGACATTGAGCTCACACAGAGAGTGCCAAAATATTCCCAGCTTGGTCTAATGTGGACAGTACCATGTTTATCAACTTTATAGTTTCTGTAAGGAAC
Source organism: Cephalopachus bancanus (assembly GCA_027257055.1). Taxonomy (NCBI): domain Eukaryota; kingdom Metazoa; phylum Chordata; class Mammalia; order Primates; family Tarsiidae; genus Cephalopachus; species Cephalopachus bancanus. The sequence continues at coordinate 1,116,168 of JAPVLO010000233.1, forward strand.
ACACTTTTGGTTTCACTGATTTTTCTCTACTGTTTGTCACATATGTATGTACCTGCTGAAAGGAGTTCAATTCCTTCCAGGCAGGTTTACATCGGATTTGGACAAGTTGGAGAACAGAGGAATCAGACTCATTACAACTGTACTCTTTATTTTTAATCATGGCGGCTTGGCAATTACAAAGGGAAAGGGTCTCCACAGTGAGCTTTGACCCTGAACGCTTTAAAGCAGACCTACACAATAGTGGTGCAAAGCCAGATTATGAGCACACAGCTATACTTAACATGTTACATTAGTTTGCTTTGTCATAAGTTCTGGTGGGCCAAGGTCTAAGAGAGCACTATCTCGGTCCAGTGAGGCCAAGGTCTAAGGGAGTGCTATCCAGTTCTGACCAGGTGAGAAAGCCTGACTGACTCCATTTACCTTATAATGCATTTTTTGCTTGCATTGTATTTCTTTCCTTTTTTCACAAAATTTTAACATTTTAATCCAAAGCATTTCCTTTCTGGAACTTACTTTTTAATGAATTTGCTTGCTTTTATGCCAAGTTAATTGAAGGAAATGATTCTTTTTTAAATGTTTAGAAATTTTAAATATAAGAATTGTGGGGTACGATACAGGGCTAGTCATACAAATGCTCATTATGTATTTACCCTTATTGATGAGGTGTGTCCCTCCCTCCCCTACCAGTTTTCCTCAACTGACAATCCCACCCATACCCCGAGAGTTTCCCACTACTGCTGATCCCTTTCTTATAGTATTATGATAATTGTTCAAAAGACAAAAACACTTCAAATAACTTGAAAAGGCACACCTGTCAGACTGACAGCAGACTTCCCACTTGAAACCCCAAAAGTCAGAAGGGATTGGGGCCCTATCTCCAATTACATCACATAGAACAACTGTCAGGCAAGTATATTTTATCCTGAAAACTTAAGTTTCATAAATGAGGAAGAAATAACATCTTTCTCAGACAAGCAAATGCCGAGGGAATTTATCAACCCTACAATAAATAATCAAAGAAGTCTAAATACAGAAAAAAAGATCAAAATACACCAGTAGAAAAATATTTGAAGTAGTTCTTAAAGTGAAAGATATTTATTTTAGGTCTTCCCTCTTTTCTAACACAGACAGTTGAAGCTTATTTTCCTGGAATACACTGTTTAATCTGCATTACAAGCATTTGGTGAGGTGTATTTTCATTTTTAATTGAGTCAAAATATTGTCTGCTTTACTTTGAAATGTTTTCTTTAATTCACAGATTATTTCAATATATGTGTATTTTTCTGCAAATATTTTATGATTTTTTGTCATATACTTCTAAGTTAATTCAACTGTTGTCATAAATTATATTATTTACAATTCAATATTTTAAAATGTATTTTGGTGAATGTTTCATGAACATTACTAAATATTGTAAATTAGAAATTTGGGGGGAATGTTTCATAAATGTCAATGAGGTAAAAAACGTGATTAAAATGTGGTTTAAGTCTTTTATAACCTCAGTGACTTTTTAATTACTCGTTCTAGAAGCAAGATGAGTGTTACTGTGTCTACCTATATTGCTGTTCTTAATCTTTTTTTCAGTTCTACTTTTACTTTAATGTTTGCCGAGCTTGCATTTAGAATTACTATGTTTTGTTCATATATTAATCACTTTGTCAACTGAAGTACTTTTATATATCTCCAGTGTTACCTATTTTTAGTAAGTCCATGTTGAAATCTTTTGATCTCTAAGTTTGAACATTTTTTACTGAGGTCTATTTTTATACCATTAAATTTACCTGTTTTATGTATACAGTTGATTAGTGATATATTTAAAATTGTGCATTGTCACCACAATCTAATGCAAATTTTTTATATTTTACTTATCTGTGGATTCATATTTGAAGTGCAGCTCATGCAGACAGCATATAGTTGGCTGTTGATAGAAAATATTTCAAACTTTGACTGTAATTTACCACTCCCGCTACTCCTAATTTATTGAAATTCAGGTGTCTAACTTGTATTAATAATATTTTGTTTTATTGACTTAACAATTATTGGAGAACAAAACAGTAACAAATTTTGAGAAAATTTAAATACCATGTTTATTGCAAAAACATCTTTTTTTCTTGAAGTAGTCTAGTATGAAATATTTTATTTTAGCACTTAAAAAATGTTGAGTCCATAGACTTCTCACTGCCGTAGTTTCGAATGCAAAATGTGTTGTCATCCTTATTTTTTCCCTTTTTGATTATGTGAGTTTGCAGTCATAGATACCATGGGTTAGGAACTCAGCACACTTTCTGGGGAAAATGACTTCACCCACATCCTTATTTTTTGGATTTCTTAAGCAATGAATCCCATATCAGTACTCTGGGAAAAAAATCTAAGCTATTCCTTTACCTGCCCCAAATCCTCAAGCTCATAAAAGACGAGAATGGTATAATAAGGTATAATAATTGTTTCATGTCCTACTGATCTTCAGTGATGCAAAAGTCAATAGGAATTGGGGAAATACTTATCTTTTAATGTAGGGTATTTCTTATTTTGTTCACTGTATAAGTTTCCCAAGTGGGAAGATTTTTCTCACCCAGTATTACCTAAATATGCACAGGATTTGCATATTTCCCAAGTATAATAAGACCACTTATTATACTTGCCATTTTTTCCTCTGAGTCTATGAATTCTACCAATCAAAGACCAGCATAGTTTATTGTCTATTCAGATGTCTGTGTATAATTGTTTCATCTATATTATCTATGCATAGCGTCTATGTCTACATATATCTATATATCTATATGCTTATAGACATATATCTATATCTACATATATTACATAAGAAAAAGCATCCAAATTTCACAAAGTATCATCTCCAAAGTATTCATTACATCAGTGTTTTAAAAGGGGATAGTCATTTCAAACAAATAAGACCACGTATTATACTTGCCACTCAGAAATCAGATATTCTGAGTTTACAGAGTGATGCTTTGAGCTCAATCAAACCCATACTCAATACTTGCGTCAATCTCAATAAGAAGGATTTGCTCCCTATCCTGGGAGGAATGTGTTCCTTGTAATGAGGTTGCTACCAGATGTATTCTGGACTTCTCAAACTATGGCATTGCATCCAGATCTCTCTGATCCTGACAGGTCAGATGTTGAGCTACAGTGCTGGGAAAATGATCTTTGATGAGAGAGAGTCACTCCTCAGGAAGTTGGGTCTATGCATGTCCCCTCTTCTTATTCCATGGCTACTTCATTCATAGGCCTATTCTGCATTCCTTAGAGCCACTGAAACAGAACTCCATGAACTTGATTGTATTAATCATGTAACCCATCAGTGATTTTGGACTCCTCAATCTGTGGACTGGTCTTCCTTCTCAGAGAGAGGTCACAGGGGAAAGGAGGGCATTATTTTGTCCTTATCCATCCTCAGTTTGGGGCAGTATTAATGTGTGTGGGACTTGAGGGTGGGTTCTCCCAGGGTTTTAGTCCCTCTTCCCCATGGCAACAACCCTCTACCTTGCAGGTGTGATTAGTTTGGAACAGAGGTTTCTGCCCCCCCCAATGTGAAAATCTCTAAAGATATTTCTCCTGCATTATAATCTCAGTATTGATTCCTTTATTTCTTCCTAGGAGTAGAATGACTTTTTTCATCTACCTTCCTTTATCCTGCCACAGTAGGTCATTACTGGGACCTGAGACTGACAGGTTTTTCTTACCTTTCCCCTAAGAATTATGGCATTTGCTTTATGCAAGTGAAGGATAAGTGTAATGAAGGAGTGTGGTTTCAGGCCTTATACAGTGCAATCTAATCATACAGCACCATAAATATGGCATCCTTACCTGTCCCCAGATTTACTGAGAATACCTAATCAAGGTTCACAGCATCGAGTATGTGAGTGTGTACAAACTTCCCTTCTGTATGTGGTCCCTAGATGATAGGGTGTCTTGAATGTCACTAACATCGACCCCCAAAGAATCACTGCAATATTAGCTGATTTTTTCTTTCTAGCATATATGGTTGAAACTCATTCTCATGTGCTCTGCATCAGGGAGCCAATCAGTACATCTTTTTTTTCCTTGGAATTCATATTACACAGCAACTTTGAATGCTCCATTGTTTGATAGTCTCAGAAAAAGTTAAATACCATTCATTGTTAGGGTGGAAGTAATAGTTAGATTTTTACACTTGGGGCAGAAACCTGGATAATAATTCTTATTAATTGTCTGATTGATTGATAGATCTTAATTTTTGCAATACAAAATAACCCATTTTAAAATGTAAAACTAGTGCTTTTTAGTATATCTGTGATGTTATGTAATCATCACCACTATTAAAATTCATATTGTATAATCACCCCAGAAAGACACCTCGTACCTATGAGCAGTCAGTATTAATTTACCGCTTTCCTTCTTCTTTAAGGAGTCACTAATTGATTCTCTCTTTCTGTGTATTTGCCTTTTGTGAACATTTAATATGAATGCAATCATATATTTCCTATTGTTTCAACTCATAACAGCCAGAGAGTAGAGGCATCTCAAATGTCCATCACCTGATGAATGCAGAGACAAAATGTGGTTTATCCATACAATGGAATATTATTTAACCATAAGTAAAAATAACGTCCAGTAACATGGTATAATGTGAGTGAATTGTGAAGACATTATGCTTGTTGAGTATATTTTTTAAAGAGAAAACTTTTGGCTAAATTCTGGACTAGACAAAAAAGTGAGTGTAGTGTCATGGGCTTCACTTCCCTAAGACTCAGCTGATTCCAGAGGAGGGAAGCCCCCAACAGGGAGAGACCCAAAGCCTGAATGCTTTTTAGAAATAGATTTTTATTTTAGTGTGAACCCTGAAATTTATCTCAATATAGATGTTGATGTTGGCAACATAAGGTCGATTCACTAAGGTACAAAAGTCAAGGTGCGTTTTCTATGGTTGTGTTGGTGACAGATATAATCCCATCTCCCAGGGAATCCTCTCCAAAGCTCACTGAGGCACAGGAGGGCAATTACTGAGTGGGCTACTTATGCTGCCTTTGTTTATTCATGCAAGACAGAGATGACACCATAGTGCAAAAAGGAAAGACAAATACACTGGACATGACCAGGCAGAGTCCTAATGCTGCCTGTCATGGGCATTCATATCAGTGGTATCATAAAAGCCTGGTTCTAGTTTCTCAGAGTTCGGGCTGAGGAGTGTGACTGGTTCTTTAGAGTTATTTTTTCGGCTGATCTCTAATCTTACCTCATCTATAACTTTCTTATTTTCAGCCTTAGAAAATTCTCAAATCCAAATAGTGACTCTTATCCATAACAAATAATCCAGCTTCAAGCGTGAGTCCAGAAATTTGCTGCCTTTCATGAGTTTTCTATCAATTGTATCTGAAAACCCTAACTAATTTATACAAAACCTAATGTGCTAAAATTAGCCACAGGTGTTTGAATGATTTGCAAAGGTTATGCTTGAGATGTGATTGATTTCTGTGATTTGTTTTTGAACTGATAAAACCCAAATATCACACACTGTCTATTGTATATCTCAACCTTTCTAGTCATAAAGATCCAGGATGCATGACAGAGCTGACATGTTAGAGACAAATGAGAATTGTTACAGAAACAGGTGGAAAGGCATTTATTGACAGTCAAACACCTTTGCTGGCACAAAGGTGAAGGCAAACAAACCACAGTGCTTCCAGAGTTAATACAGATAAATAATCACACTGTAAGTAGATTGCTTATGTAGTGATCAAAGGTTAATGTCAGTTTCTCCAATGGATAGTAATTATTCTCCATGCAGCTATCAGACCCAGGCACTTTTCAGACTCAAAAACTCCTGAGTAAGAAGAGAGTTTATTTTCCATTGAAGTAAGAAAAAGCATGTATACAAAGTCATGTTTTTTGTTCATCATTCCCTACTGGGTCCTATGGGGAAACTCAAAACTGGGTGAAGAAAATGCCAGTGTTTTGGAGGTTTATTGTATAAAGACTTTAAGGTTAATACTGGTATATGGAAGCCTGTATATATATATGCACACACACATAAATATCATATATATTCATATTGGTAAGTACATCTGGAAATCACATTAAAAATGTAGTCCTTGTTCAAGTTCACAAACATAGTGGAACCCATGAAACACTGACAAATGCTTGTTTATTTCTCTGTCTCCTACATCATAGCAATGATGGATACAGTTTAAGCTAGTAGAAAAAAAATTGTAAAAAAAAAGTATGTGATTTCTATTTGTCAATTAAACTTTTTAAGGTGTAAGGAAATTTTTTTTAGAAAAAAGTAATTTTGATTACTTTAACTATGAAACAAATTCTGTGTTATTAGGAAAATCACCTGTGATGCCTTGAAAAATCATTCACGGAAAGAAAATTAATTTTGCGGTTATAGTGCATTTCAGCAAAGTGCAGAGATTACCGAAAATTTTAAACACTTATTTGATGCCGAGATGCTGGTCACCATCTTACCTTCATTTATATATGGTGTCTGTAAAAGTAAGATGACTTGTGGCAGGTGATGCTGAAACAATCAGATTTTAACTCTAAAACGGATACTATGGTGGATGGACAATATTAATATTATATATTTGTTACATTTGATATATTTGTTGAATATATTCATTAGAACATAATTTTTATTTAGCCACAGATCTGCTTAATATGTTTTTGAAAAAACTCTTAGAAAAGTGTGATCCAAAACGATTGCATTCACCTGTATGGGACATCAGTACACATGCACCATTTTCCCCAGGTCTATGTTTCTCCCTGGGTTTTGCCTGTAGGGACCATGATTGTCTTGCTATGATGTAGAATATCTCATTTGTTCACTCTACTGATAATATTAATTTAGCTGAAATTAGTGATCAGGAAGTAGCAAGTTCTCTGTATATCTTGAATGATATGGTTTGCAGAGGGTACAGTTGAGAAAGAACTATAAATATTTCAGGAAACCTCACATTAGCAAAATTCATGGGGCATGTGTTGTTTGACTCATGAATGTACCACTCCCTACTAAGAATAGGAAAATATTTTATTTTCCAAATGTTATGTTTGTTTTTTTAATAAGTGTACCCTTTACAGTTTAAAAATTTTTATTTTATAGATTTAGGGGATAAAAGTTCAATTTGTTACATGAATATAACAGGCTGTGGTGATGTCTAGGCTGTTAGTATAAAAATTACCCAAATAAGAATATTGTACTTGATAGATCATTTCTAGTTCCTCACAGTACTCAAACCCCATATCTTTTGGAGTCTTCAATGTCTATTATTCATCTCTGCATGTCCATGTGTACACATGGCTCAGCTCCCACTTAAGCATGATAACTTGTGGCATTTGACTTTCTACTGAGCTATTTTGCTAAATAAAAAGCCTTGTGTCCTATCCATTTTGCTGCAAAAGTCATGATTTTATCCTGACAGGGTAGTATTACTTGGTATATATGTTTATACCACATTTTTAATCCACTCATTAGTTGATTGGCCCTTAGCTTGATTCCATGGCTTTGCTATTGTGAAGAGTGCTGCAATAAACACACGAATGCAGGTGTCTTTTTGATATAATTATTGATTTTTCTTTGGGCAGATACTCAGAAGTGAAATTGATGGATTGAATTGTAGTTCTATTTTTAGTTCTTTCAGAGTTCTCCATACTTATTTCCTTTAAGGTTGTACTGATTTACATTCCTACAAACAGTGCACAATTCTTTTCTTTCTCTGCAGCTTTACCTATATCTGTTGCTTTGTGATCTTTTACAAATGCCATTTTGGCGTAAGTTAGTATCTCTTTGTGGTTTTAATTTAGATTACTTGATTAAAAGCTTGGCGATATTCCATTGTGTATATATTTCTTTTCTTTTTTTTTTTTTTTAAGTTTATTAGAGAAAGAAAAGAGGATAGATAGAAAGACATGCCAGAACTGGCATGGGTAAGAGAAACTGTCTGTGTATTTATTTCACAGTTTTTAAAAAATCCATTCACTCATCAATGGACACTTAGATTGCTTTGTATACCTTGGATATTGTGAATCATCTTGCAATAAATAAGAAAATTCTCTTTGACTATATATTCATAAATGGGATTGCTGGATTGTATCGTAGTCCTATTTTTAGTTTGTTAAAATATTTTAAGTAATAAGTTCAAAAGATCTGTAACACAACATAGCAATTATAGTTAACAATGTATTATACGCTTGCAGAAAGTAAAGAGAGTAGATTTTAAGTGTTCTGACTGCAAAAATAACAGTGATCTGAGATAATACATATGTTAATTAGCTTGATTTGGCCATTCCCAATGTGCAATTGTCACTTGGTATTTATGAGGAATTGATTGTAGGAACCCCCTGCCCCCCACAAGTACCAAAATCCTCAGATGGGATGCTCAAGCAACCTTTATGTATATAAAATGGCATAGTATTTGGGAATAAGCTAGGCATATCTTACTTTGCAATTTAAATCATCTCCAGAGTACTTGTAAGGCCTAATAGAGTGTAAATACTATGTAAGAGTTTTTATATTTTATTTTAAAATTTTATATGTTTTATTGTTATTTTGTATGTTTTCTAGTATTTTAAACAGTAGTGGGTTGAGTACAGGAATGTAGAGCTTGTGGATGTGGAAGGCTGACTATCCCACACGACCTTGTATATGGGACTTGAACACTGGGGGACTTGGTATCTGTGGGGAATTCTGGAACCGATGCTGTGCAGATACTGAAGATCCACTGTATTTCAAGACATCGTGTTGTACACAATATGTACATACAATTTAATCTGTCAATTGAAGAGTTTTTTGAGGAACCTCTCTACTGCTTTTCATAATGATTGTACCAGTTTACATTACAATGAACAGTGTACAAGAGTTCCCTTCTCTTTGTATCCTCACCAAAACTATAGTTTTGAGAAATATCGAAAGTTGTTTTGCTAAATATATTTTAATATGTAAAATATTTGTAATAAAGAATAAATGAAAGTGTTTAAGATATATAAGTGTTTATGGGTATACATGCATACATATGTACACATGCAGAGGTGTATTCCTCTAACGGACAAGTACATACACATCTATTTGTGTTTATGTATGTGAGTGTGTGTGTGTGTGTGTGTGTGTGTGTGTGTGTGTGCATATATACACAGTAAAACATGGTTTTGCCATTGTAAAAAATGAGCCTGTCTGAGGACATGTCACATGTACCAAGGGTTCCTGGCACACTGAGCAACTGATTCTATTGTGATAGTAATAAGGGTTACATCCTAGGCACAATTTCTTGACATTTTTACCATTGACTTTTGGAATTGCTGTGTGGTGGGGGGCTTCTCTGTGCACTGTGGGATGATGGTCAGCATCTTTGGCCAGTACCCATTCGATGCCAGCAGCACTCCCTCTTCTTGGCTGTGACAACCAAAAATGTCTCTAAGTATAGTACAATGCCGCCCCCATTGAGAACCTATGCTCTGTAGTGTTTGCTTACATGTCCAGGCTGGACAACACTTAGAGACTTCACGGAGTTGTGTACATCTCAAGTAATCCACATCCCACATCTCCTTCTTGAGGTGCAGAACATAAATCCCCTTAGGGTCACAGAACACAGATCTGCTTAGTAGGAATATCTCTAGACACATTCCCACCACACATTCCAAAAGTCTTTTTTTAAAAATTGACTCTTCCCCAAAGTCGCCAAAAATTGGTCCTTCACAGAATCAACTCTCTCCCTCAAAGACCCCATTTTTCCTTTTGAGCTATCTTGAAGGAGTCTCCTGTGTTCTACCAAGAAGATATCATGGTTTGTGAACAAGTCTCAGTTTCTCAGCCTATTTATAACACTGTTAAAAAGCCCTATGGTAACTTAACTTCCTCCAAAATCCTCACCTTAACCAGCATTCTAGCTAAAATCCTATGCTCCAAAAGCGAAATTTAGGCTGGAGTGTGGAAGAGCTCAGGTTCTTGTGTTGATTCCCAGGGTCTATACCTTGATCTCTGGGGGAATCTGACCTACAACTGCAGGTATCTCCATCATCCCTCTCCTATCACTTCAACTTTCAATCAAATCTCAAGGAGACCATATCTTCTTTTCTTTTCTTAGCTATTACACACTACTATGGTACGAGTGTTTTTCCCATCTGAAACTCATGTTGAAACGTAATCTCCAGTGGGAGTATAAAGAAGTGGGAACTATAAGAGGTGATGGGTTCATGAGGCTAGGACCTTGTGAATCGATTGATGAATTCATGGATGGGGTATCATGGAAATGGAACTCAACTCTTTCGCACGTGATGCCCTGCATGACCTCTGGACTCTGCAGAGTCCACGGAAGCAAGAAGGCCTTCACGAGATGCAGTTCTTCAACCCGGGGCATCTCAGTCTCCATAACTGTAAGAAATAAATTTCTTTTCATTATCAATTACCCAGTCTCAGGTATTCTGTCATCAGCAATAGTAAGTGGACTGAGATACACACTTGTGTTAGAAAAACCAGAGGCCTTGGTAGAAATAAATCATATACCGGATGTGGTGCGTCAGGCCCCAGCATTGCTATTTGGGTACCTCTACACACTGAGGAGTGCAGAGGAAGTTGAACAACTTCTTGTCTTGCAGAGAGTATCTCTGGTTTTCCTATGGTCTGTGCTGTATATAACATCTTACTTGTTAAAACAATTGGGAACCAAATTCAAAGTCTTCTTATGTGTTCTTCAACCCAAGTCTCTTTCAAAATCCATATCTGCCCTGACCTCCTAAAACCATAGTACAATTCTGTCTTTAGGGATTGATGCAGCAGACAGTGAATTCACTCAGAAGTCTTCTCCCTGGGGCCCCATAATGGTCCACAAATTCACCATACTGTGTGGTCTTTGACAAGATAAAGTCTTTGAATTTCCCCACATCACAGAGTGGGTGCACAAAGGGTGCATGTGTTCTAGCAGCACAGGCAACTATCATTTTCGCTGCTGTTCACTCACAAGGCTAACTTTGATGCTACCTCTGCTTCAGAAATATCACTGCTCCTGTAGTTCTCATGAGTCCCCCAATCTCTGATGTCTTAATTTCCTGGACTTTTTTGTCCTTCCACTATCATCTAGATAGATCTACTCATTCCCACTGTACTTTCTTATCCTGAGTCTTGGGGCAGTTGACTGTGGCAAGTTAAAATATGAGGATGAGATATTATGAAGAAAAAATATTTGCCTACTTAGACATGTATCTGACCTTGACCAAGACTACGAGTGATTATATCTTAAGGTAACAATATTTTTTAATCTATTGGGTTAGATACAATTAATTATTCAAATTAGTATAACCTGCTTCTTAATTTTTTAAATCTGAATACTAACACATTTACAGACAGACTGATCTACAGATTTAATGCAATCACAACAAAATTAAGAGGTTTTTTTTGGTGGAAATTAGCAACCTGATATAAATTTACATGGATATACAAATGGCCTATAATAATAAGGGCAATATTTAAAATGAAGAACAACTTAATTACCAAATTTAAGGGGCACTATTAGGTTACAGTGTGAAACGTGACATCATCCTGAGACTAAACATAGACACTGAGCAAAAAACAGAGTCCAAAAGTGCATTCATGAAGGTAGAGTTTCTCTATTTTTGACAAAAGCTGAAATACTGTTTAAGGTGGGATGAAATGTCTAGTGCAAGCTAGTCCACCTTTATGGGAAATAATGTGGGGATTTCTAAAAGTACTAGAAATTGACCTTCCATATGACCTAGCAATCCCACTTCTGGGAATATACCCAGGGAACATTAATTGTTCTACAAAAAGGACCCCTGTACATGCATGTTTATTACTGCATTGTTCACAATAGCCAAAACATGGAACCAACCCTACTCCCCATCAAAAGTGAACTGGATAAAGAAAATGAGGTACATCTACACGTTTGATTATTACGCAGTCATAAAGAAGAACAGAACCATGAACTTCACAGCAAATTTAATGGAGATGGAGACAATCACACATAGGGATCTATCACAGAAACAAAGAACCGAATACCACATGTTCTCTTTCATCAGTGGGACCTGAACATTCATCATAATGGCCCAAGGGAGGGATTGGCAGTTGCAGGACACTGTCAGGGGAAGGGGTGGGCACATAACAACAGAAAGGGCACCTGGCCCTAAACCAGGGGAGTGAGGACCTGTTGGAGGCCCAAACTTCACCTATGCATAGATTATTTATGTACCTAATCCTGACTTGTACCCCACATCTCTAATAAAATTAAGTTATTAGAAAATGGCATTGGATCTAGGGTTACATGTAAAGAAAAACATGAACCTGAACCCAATCTCACCTTAGACAAGCATTTTTATTTATCTCATATTTTTGAGGATTTATCTTTAAATTGAAAAACAAAAATTGTATCCAACTACTCATCAGTATTTGTGAGGGTTTTTTGCCTGAGAATCCTCAGATACCAAAATCTTCAGATGCTCAAATTGTTTTATATAAAATGGTGCAGTATTTGCATATAACCTACACACATCCTTTAAGTCACTTCTAGATTTTTATATCATACTTGATGCAATGACTATATATAACTTCATTTTTGTAGATTCTATGTAGTACTTGGTTGTAAACCCCCACAGCTATGAACATCAAAAAGGGGGAAAAACCATACTTGGTGCATGGAAAATTTGAATTTTGCTTTTTGAAATTTTGTCGATTATTTTTTTTTCTGGGTCTTTTTTATTTGTAACTAGTTGGATCAATGAAAGGAAAAGTCCATAGATATTGAGAACAGAGTTTACATTTATAGTATACAAGATGATGTTTTGATATGTGACCTTTTCTGAGTATTTTTGATCTATAGTTGGTTGGGCCCACAGAAGCAAAATACATGGATACTGAGTACATACTGTACATTTTTAGCGTATGAGATGTTTTGATATATGACCTTGTGGAGACAAGAATAACAAGGACAATGACTCTACAAATGTCTCCTCTTGGTTTATAAGATTTTCTGGTGCACAGAAAGTAAGAACCCTCACTTGTTCATTTGACACGTAATCTTAGAAACTTCCTATGTGTTGCAATCTTGGAGGAAACTTCACCCAAGAGACATATGAGGCTCCATCCTGCTTCATGAAGGTCACAGTCAAGGGATGAGAATGAAAAGGAGAACATATGGGGTAATATGTCTATACTAACAGTAATGCGTGTAATGTTGGCAAGCAAAGAGACATCTTACCTAAACTTCAAGGTGAGAAAATATTTCTTGAGTGAGGACAACAATGAAATATTACAGAAAAATACAGACATGTTCCTGTTGACAGAAGATTGAAAAACAACATTCAGGAACAACATGTGTTTAAGTCCAGTGTTAGTAGTGACCCACTCATATGTATAGAATTGTGATTTACTCTGAGTGATTGTAGCATCAAGTAGGACTAAAGAGCACAGCTGGTTAAGTTGTAGAGGTCATCTGGGATGTAGTGAAAGAGAGAAGTGTGCACTAATCAAAGGTTTTTATTTTCTCTTCAATAGAAAATAGTACTGCTAGCCGGGCTCGGTGGCTCAGCCTGTAATCCCACGCCTTTGGGAGGCTGAGGTGAGTGGATTGCCTGAGCCCGCGGGTTCGAGACCCGCCTGGGCAGCGAGACCTCATCTCTACAATAAATCAAAAAAAATCAGCCAGGCGTGGTAGCGCATGCCTGTACTTCTGGCTATTTGGAAGGCTGAGGTAGAAGGATCACCGGAACCCAGCAGGTCGAGGCTGCAGTGACCAGGAGCGACCACTGCACTCCAGTCTGGGTGACAGAGTGAGATTCCAACTCAAAAAAAAAAAAAAGAAAATAGTACCATAGAAATCTGACAGCAAGAGAAAGTCCTGATCAGATTAATGTCAAAATGAAGAAGGGCGGCTTCAAAGATGGTTTATGTCTTCAGATTCTAGCTGCTGTTACATTTGTGCTGTCAACTTGGGTTTGAGAAAGGGGTATGACTTCCACAGAAGACACTGTTCAGGTTATTCTGTGTGTGCACACGAGATGGGATATAACTTCTTATTGAGGCTTAACATTTTGCAAGTTCTGTGTACACACTGGTATATGCCAAGGGTTCATTGAGCCTTTTGAAGTGAGAGTAATTTTTTTCCGTGTGAAAATCCAATGATCCAACTGTGTGTATGTCACCTCCTGTGGATCTCCTCCATTACAGTCCTGGAAAGAGGGGAATGTTGAGTGAGGTTGAGTACACACATTCTAGGGGGCTATTAGGAAATAAAACTTTATTAAAGATGCTGGGTGAGGAGGATCTACCTCCCTGTTGACTTTTCTGTCCACTTCTGGCTCTCAGTCAATTATAGCAGCATCTGCAGGAGATAGAAGTCAGCAAAACACTTGGGAGGGCACTACTGTGTCCTGACTTTACAAACATACAAACACAGAGAGATAAAGTGAGTGCCTGAGATGACACAGTGACCAAAAAGTGGAGTCAGGTATTCTACCTCTTTAACTTGAGGAACCCATCTCATGAACAGCTCCCAATTTCCATCACTTGATTTAGTCTCTTACTTCCTTTCTTTCATAGATTCTTCTATATATTTGTGGCTGCACTGGGCATGAGGATATAATGAGGAATTAGTCAATAGCTTGTGCACTTAGGGCAGGGGCAGGGTTTTCTTGGGAAAAACTTACTTCTTTGGTTCTGCCTTGGGTAAGGTATCATTGTTTCAACAAGAACACACCCAAACACTCCCACTCCACACATCATGCTACACAATAATCTCTGGCCTCTTATTCCCAAGATGTACTTACCCTTTTTGGCAGAGCACCAGTGACGAATGAGGAAGAAAAGGAGGATGCCAAAGAGGATGATGGACTCTGAGATCCCTGTCAGAACATGCAGGTACTGGGCTTCTCTAGAGGAAGATGTGAATCCAATAAGAAGCAAATCATAGCATCTTTCTTCATGGGTGACCCTCATTTGTCTTTTTCCAGGCAATTATATATACTATCCCTTTGGACACCTTCCCAGATGATAAGGGACTCTGGTTTATTCCACTTTCTCTATATTAGTTTTTAGAACAACTGTAGAGTATCCTGGGAATACAACTTCTGTCATTTGAGTGTTTGACTCATCGAAACCTCACAGTGAAATTTGATCCTCAGTGTTGGAGGTGGAGACTGCAAAGAGGACAAAGGAATTAATCCCTCACGAATGGATTAATGCCCTTTATGAGGGGAGGCGACCAAGTTCTCTCCATTATTTCCTTGGAAAGATGGTTGTTAAAACAAACTTGGCACCTTCCTCCCTTCTTGCATGTCATCTCTCTGATCTCTGCACATGTTGACTCCACTTCTCTTCTGCCATGAGTGGAAACTGCCTGAGGCCCTTGTCAGAAGCACATGTTGTCATCATGTTTCTTATACTGTGAGTATGTAAACACTTTTTCTTCATAAATTACTTAGCTTCAGGTATTCCTTTACAGCAACTCAAATGGACTAAGATAGCTATATCCAGAGATATGAAGAAACTGTTCAGAACATCCAGACTGTGTTCCTGTCCTTCGTAGAACTGGCTATCCTACAGTGCTTTAGCTCAGTGTGTCATGTGTCTTCAGGGTATAAATCCTTTTTCAATCCCCTCTGATGAGATGCACATGGGGTGAATCCATCTGCCCTGGGCAGCTTTCCTGAGACTTGGATGACTGGCTTGCCATGAAACCTAGGCTTCTGTTGTTTTGTGTTGCTTATTTTTAAGTGGTGAACCTGCTTTATGTAACTTGCGTGTGAGTGTTCTCTCCCTGTGGAAGTGGCATGGCCCAGAGTGTGATGCATGAGTTGTCTAGTGTCCCGCCAGCCTGGGATTGATACCAGTGCACAGTGAACCTACTTCACCTTCTCTACATTCACAACACCCTTAAATCAAGCAAATTGCATTCTCCAATAAAAGGAAAAAATTGAAATAAATGATAGAAATTGAAGACATGAACTAGAGCTGTTTTATGTTCTATACCAGATAATGATGATGACCCATGTGAGCCCAGGGTTGAGGTGTGTGTCAGGCTAATGACCTGCCTGAGAGACAGAGGGAAAAGACAACCCCCTCCATCATCTATTGCTGCATATATTTTGTTATTGTCTACTCCCCTCCCAACCCCACCAATCCTGTGAGTTAGGAGAAAAGCATACTAGGAGATAGTTCTGTCTCTTGTCTCTGAGTCCCAAGGATAAACTCAATCAAGAGAAAGTTGGTGTCACCTCCCAGAGTACCACCTGCATCTCCACATGCGGATGGATATAGGGATGAGGCAAATGGGTTTGGTAAGGGGTTTGGATGGGTCAGGTCTTGGACAATTATACCACATGTTCTCTATTGCAGGATTTATTCTGGTAGGGATAGGGAGGTTTTACATTTTTAATTTGATCTCATCCTCACACAAAGCCAGAAAGGGAGGTTTTAGCCTGATAATTTTGTGAATAAAATAGAAGATGAATGAGGTAATCATAGACAAGTAGAATAATGATGATTTGAATCCAGGTGCCTTCTCCATTTTCATATACTATGCTATTAGACTGGGTCCCTTTACTTGAATCTGCTCCAATGGTTTGCAGAATTAATCTAGCTGAAGAAAGAAACTCATAACTTGAAGACCAGAACATGGAATTAACCCGATCTTTAAAAAACATAGAAAGAAGACTCAGAAAGACAGAACAAAGCCTACAAGAGATGTGTGATTATATCAAGAGGCTGAACCTATGCCTGATTGGTATCCCAGAAGAAGAAAGGGAAATGGAGAAAAACTTGGAGCAAGTATTCCAATAGATAATCCAAGAAAGCTTTCCCCATCTCACCAGAGGTGTGACCAGCCAAGCACAAGAGATATAGAGAGAACCTCCACAAGACATCAAATGAGAAGACCAATCCCTTGACACATAATAATTCACCTACACAAAGTAGGCAAAAAAGAAAGAATCCTAAAGGCAGCAAGAGAGAAATTCAGACTACCTTCCAGGGAAAGCCAATCAGAAGAGCAGCAGACCTATTGACAGAAACACTACAAGCAAGAAGAGATTGGAGCCCTATATTCAAAGTCCTCAAAGATAAACAATTTCAACCAAGAATTTCCTATCCAGTCAAGCCGAGCTTCATCAGTGATGGAAAATTATAATCCTTCCCAGACATCCCTAAGAGATTATGCAGCTTCCAAACCGGCTCTACAGGAGACACTTAAAAAGGTATTAAGCACAGAAGAAAGAAAAAAAAAAGAATGACCACACACATCCCAAGAGAACAGCAGAGCACAGACTCAACAGAGAATACAGCATAACAAGAAACTTGACAACACACACATACATCAACCCCAAAGCCAAAAGAAAACAAGCAAACAAAGAAAAAATTTTATAAGAACCTCATGACAGAGATAAACAAACATATTTCAATTATCAACCTGAATGTGAATGGACTAAATGCACCGAGAAGACACAGAATGGCAAACTGGATAAGAAACCATGACCCAATTATTTGCTGCATCCAGGAGACTCATCTCACTACAAGGGACACACAGAGACTCAAATTTAAAGGATGAAAAACGAGTTTCCAGGCAAATGGATCACAAGAGAAGGTAGGAGTTGCGATCTTAATATCAGACAAAACAACCTTTAAGCTATCAAAAATGTAAAAAGATGCAAAAGGACACTATATAATGATAAAAGATTCAATCCATCAACAAGAAATATCCATCCTAAACATATATGCACCCAACACAAGAGCACTAGCCTTTATAAAGCAACTACTAAGTAAACTATAAAAGATATTGACTCTGACACTAATATAGTAGGGGACTTGAATATTCCACTAACAGTCCTAGATAGATCATCGAGGCAAAAAATCAACAAGGAGATCCAGAACATAAACTTCACACTCAACCAAATGGACATAATAGATATGTACAGATTATTCCACCCAACAACCACAGAACATACATTCTACTCATCACCACATGGAATGTACTCCAAGATTGATCACATCCCTGGCCATAAATGAAGCATAAACAAATTCCATAAGGTTGAAATCTTGCCATGTACATTCTCAAACCACAGTGGAATAAAAATAAATCAACATCAATAAAATTTCCCCTAAGTCCACAAAGACATGATGACTAAACAGCATGATGCTGAACAACTACTGGGTCAACACTGAAATCAAAGCAGAAATTAAAAGATTCCTGGAAACAAATGAAAAAGAAGAAACATATTACCAACATCTCTAGGATGCCATGAAAACAGTTCTCAGAGGGGAATTTATATCTCTACAAGCACACATCAAGAAAATGGAAAAATCACAAGTTAACAGCCTAACAAATCACCTAAGGGAGCTGGAAAGAGAAGACCACCAAAACCCCAACTTTAGCAGAAGAATCCAAATCACCAAAATAAACATAATCAGAAATACAAAAGATCAAATCACAACTCAACCCAAAGAAATAGAAAAGATTATTAGAGATTACTATGCATACCTATAT
Organism: Cephalopachus bancanus; assembly: GCA_027257055.1. NCBI lineage: Eukaryota > Metazoa > Chordata > Mammalia > Primates > Tarsiidae > Cephalopachus > Cephalopachus bancanus. The sequence continues at coordinate 1,134,647 of JAPVLO010000233.1, forward strand.
GGAAAAAAACTTGATAACCTAAATGAAATGGAGGTTGAAATTAGAAGAGACTGATACACTAAATAGATCAATAACAACCCAGAAAATTGACTCTGCCACACAAAAACTACCTACCAAAAAAAAAAAAAGCCCTGGACTGGATGGCTTTCCAACAGAATTCTACAAAATGTACAAGGAGGAGCTGATACCAATCCTATTGAAAGTATTCCAGGCAATTGAGAAAGAAGTAATTCTCCCTAAATCATTTTGCAAAGCTAACATCACACTGATACTCAAATTGGGTAAAGATCCAACAAAAAGAGAGAACTACTGGCCAATATCCCTTAGGAACATAGATGCAAAAATCCTCAACAAAGTTCTAGCAAACTGGATCCAAAAACACATCTCAGAAATCATCCACAATGATCAAGTAGGCTTCATCCCCAGGATTCAGGGCTGGTTCAACATTCATAAGACCATAAATGTCATTAAATACATCAACAGATGTAAAAACAAGAACCACATGATTATCTCATTAGATGCAGAAAAAGCTTTTGATAAAATCCAGCATCCCTTCTTGATAAAAACCCTCAAACACCTAGGTATAGAAGGAATATACCACAAAATAGTAAGTGCCAACCACAATAAACCCACAGCTAATATATTGCTAAATGGACAGAAACAGGAAACATTTTCCCTGAAAACTGGAACAAGACAAGGCTGCCCATTTTCACCCCTCTTGTTCAACATGGTGTTGGAAGTTCTAACTTGGGCAATTGACAAGAGAAGAAAATCAGGGGTATCCAAATAGGAAAAGAGGAAGTCAAGTTGTCCCTCTTTGCTGCTGATATGATCCTATACCTTGAACATCCAAGAGAATCTGTCAAAAACCTGCTTGCACTGATAAAGGACTTTGGCAAAGTCTCAGGGTACAAAATAAATGTGCAAAAGACAGGTTCATTCCTTTACAACAACACAGCAGGCAGGGACCCAAATTAAAAGCACAATCCATTCACAAAAGCCACACACACAAAAATGAAATACCGCAGCATCTTCCTAACCAGAGAAGTGAAAGACCTTTACAATAAGAACTACAAAACACTACTCAAAGAAATCCAAGAAGACACAAACAAATGGAAAGATATTCCATGCTCATGGATAGGAAGAATCAACATTGTTAAAATGTCCATCCTACCAAAGGCAATCTATAGATTCAATGCAATATCTATTAAGTTACCGGCATCATTCTTCTCAGACCTGGAAACGACAATATAGATATTCAAATGGAAATATGAATGACCACGAATAGCCAAAGCAATCCTTAGCAAAAGAAACAAAGTAGGAGGCATCACACTTCCAGACTTCAAACTTTACTATAAGGCTATAGTAATCAAAACAGCCTGGTATTGGTATAAGAACAGGCACATAAACCAATGAAACAGGATAGAGATTCCGAAGCAAAGCCTCAATTTTTCAACCAACTCATCTTTGACAAAGCCTCCAATAACCACCACTGGGGAGAGGAGAACCTATTCAGTAAATGGTGCTGGGAAAACTGGCTCATCACATGCAGAAGATTGAAACAGGACCCCTTCCTATCACCATGCACAAAAATTAACTCTGAATGGATCAAAGAACTAAATGTAAAACCTCAAACCATAATAATCTTAGAAAACGCAGGCACTGTGGGAGTCCAGGCCCTGCAGAGAGATTTAGAGGGTCCCTGGAAGGTGTGGTGGTATCGGCAATTATTCTGGAGAAATAAAGAGAAAGAAGGGGAGAGAGAGAGAGAGATGGGGGAGAAAGAAAGAGACTGGACTCTGTCTAGTGCAGAAGCCGTTTATTGGAAGTTACAGTGGGTATTTATCCCCAGATTTTACACAGACAGTCTCACAAGTCTTTCACGTGAACACAAAGCCAAGTGCAGGAGGGGCATCCTCCACCCTTGTTGAAAACCACCAGTTGTTTTCTCAGATACGAGGAAGGACAAACTGCAAAATTGTCTTATTTTTCCCTATGCTAGTTAATGCTCCTCAAAAGCAATGCAACAATCCCTACTAGCATCATGATGCTCTAATAATCAATAACTTATAAAGCTCATGCGTACGTAACACCCGTGATGACTAACTTAAATCTTATTACCTTTCTATTCTATCCTAGTATTACTTACACAATTGTTATGGAAGCTCTTAATTATAGCTTAAACCAATTCTAAAAGAATACAGCCCAGTCCAAAGTACGAGCTGGGCCCTCAGGAATGTGGCCCAGCCCAAAGTTCATGCTGGGTCATTTCTAGTAACTCTAGATAATCATCTATACCATCTAAAGCTGAAAACAGCTCTCCATAAATATATACTAATTCTACAAATATACTTTTAAATCTTATAAAGAAGCTTGTACCATATAAAAGGCTCCCAAATGTGACCTGAGTTTGAATTATATCTAATACCTAAGCCGAAACCGCAGTTCATGGGAAACAGGAACAATGAGTTTCTGGAGTGAGCCATGCCTGTCACAGTCACAGAACTTTCAGTTTAGGTCAGCAGAGTTCCTTTAGGTTACTTGCACTATATGGTAAAAGGAGGAGGAAATGGGGTCAACGGCTCCCGAATACCTTCTAGTGGTCTCAGGTCCACGGTCCTCCCTGATCCCTAACACTCAGTGGGCCTCCGTGGCTGGCTCCCAACAGGCACACTTTTATGGAAGTTGGAACACTTTTTATGGAACTGGCAACCAGTTCATATTCAGAACCCCAAACACCTGTAACTTAAGAAATAAGATAGACAAGTGGGATCTCATCAAACTAACAAGCTTCTGCAAAGCAACAGAAACCATCAAGAGAAGGGAGACAGCCCAGAGAATGGGAAAAAATATCTACCAACTGAGTATCTGATTATCTCATTAGGATAATGAGTTCCTTGAGTTCCTAGGATCTACAAGGAACTCAAACACACCAAAAGGAAAAAAACAAAAAAGTGGGCAAAAGACATGAATCTCAAAAGAACATGTACGGGCAGTCAACAGACACATGAAAAAGTGCTCAGCCTCACTCATCATCAAAGAAATGCAAATCAAAACCACATTGGGATGACACCTAACCCCAGTAAGAATGGCCATCATAAATAAAACAAACAACAACAAATGCTGGCAAGGAAGGGAGAAAAAGGACCGCTTCTACACAGCTAGTGTGAATGCAAACTAGTGCAAACTCTTTGGAAGACAGTGTGGTGGTTTCTGAAAGAACTAGAAACTGACCTTCCATATGACCCAGCAATTCCCCTATTGCAAATATACCTGGAGGAACTCAAATCATTTTATAAAATAGATCCCCGCATAGTATGTTTGTTGCAGCTCTATTCACAATAGCAAAAACATGGAACCAATGATGTTGCCCATTGAAACTGAACTGGATTAAAAAAAATGTGGTACATATACACAATGGAATATTATGCAGCCATAAAGAAGGACAAACATATGGACTTTGCAGCAACTTGAATGGATTTAGAATCAATCATATTCGGTGATCTATCACAGAAACAAAGAACGGAGTACCATATGTTCTCATTCATAAGTGGACCTTGAACAATTATAATACTATAAGAAAGGGATTGGCAGTAGTGGGAAACTGCCAGGGGAGGGGGGATGGGATTGGCAGTTGAGGGAAACTACCAAGGGAGGGAGGGGTACACCTCATCCACAAGGGTACCTGCATAATCAATGTTTGTATATCTAATCCTAAATTGTACCCCACATCTTTATAATTAAAAAAAAAAGCATGGATCTGCACCAACTCATCTTCGACAAAGCCAACAAAACAAACACTAGGGATAGGAAACCATATTTAACAAATGGTGCTGGGAAAACTGATCACATGCAGAAGAATGAAACTGGGCCCCTACTATCACCATATACAAAAATTAGCTCAAAATGGATCCAGGGCTTAAATATGAAACCTCAAGCTATAAGAATCTTAGAAGAATCTAGAGAAGACCCTTCTGGACCTCAGAGTAGGCAATGAATTAATGGCCAAGTCCTCAGGTGGCACCTTATCAAACTAAAATGTTTTTTGTGCAGCAAAAGAAATCTTCAAGAGTGTAAAGAGAGAACCCATGGAATGTGAAAAAAATATTTGTGAGAGCTATGCATCCAATAAAGGCTTAACATCTAGGATTTAAAAAGGAACTTAAACAAATTAACAGGAAAAAAACAACCGTATTAGAAAGTGGGCAGCTGGGGAGGATGGCTCACCTGGTGGCTCACACCCAGCACTTTGGGAGGCCAATGTGAGAGAATTGCCTGAGTCCACGGGTTCAAGTCCAGTCTGGGCAACTTGGTGAGACCTCGTCTCTACAATAAATTAAAAAATCAGCCAGGCGTGGTGGTGCATGCCTGTAATTCCAGTTATTTGGAAGTCTGAGGTGGAAGAATTGCCTGAGCCCAGCAGGTCAAGGTTGCAGTGGCCATGAGCATGTCACTGCACTCCAGCCTGGGTGATAGCATGAGACTCCAACTCAAAAAAAAGTATTAAAAAAAGAAAGTGAGCCGGGCTCGGTGGCTCAGCCTGTAATCCCGTGCCTTTGGGAGGCTGAGGTGAGTGGATTGCCTGAGCCCACGGATTCGAGACCCGCCTGGGCAACTTGGCGAGACCTCATCTCTACAATAAATCAAAAAATCAGCTGGGTGTGGTAGCGCAAGCCTGTAATTCCGGCTACTCAGAAGGCTGAGGAGGAAGGATCGCCGGAGCCCAGCAGGCGAGGCTGCGGTGGCCGGGAGCGGCCACCGCACTCCAGTCTGGGCGACAGAGTGAGACTCCAACTCAAAAAAAAAAAAGAAAAGAAAAGAAAAGAAAGTGGGCAAAGGACATGAACAGACACTTCTTAAAGGAAGACATTAAAGCTGTCAACAAACATGAAAAAATGCTCTGCCTCACTAAGCTTCAGAGAAATGCAAATCAAATCTATAAGGAGATACTATCTAACATTGGTAAGGATGGCTATCTTTAAAAAGGAAATAAAACAAAGCAAACAAAAAAGCAGGTGTTCTCGTGGCTGTGGAGAAAAGGGAATTCTACGATATTGGTAGGACTGTAAGCTACTTCATCCTGTGTGGAAAGCAGTGTGGTGTTTCCTCAAATAACTAAAAATTGAGCTACCATACAATCCAGTAATTCTACTTCTGGGAATCTATCCAGAGGAACATAAGTCACTCTGCCAAAAAAGACACCAGCACACATACATTCATTGCAACACTATTCACAAAAGGAAAAGCATTGGAGGCAACCCAGATAGCCACTGAAAGTGGATAAAGAAAGACTGGACAAAGAAATGTACATATATTCAATGAAATACTACACAGCCATAAAACAGAATATGTCTTTTGCAGCAACATGGATGCAACCACAGACCATCATTCTAAGCGAACTGTCACAAAAACAAAAAATGGAATACCACATGCTCTCACTCATAAGCAGGCCCTGATCACTGGTCACATGAGCACAAAGGTGGAAACAACAGATACCAGATACAACCAAAGCAGGGAGGGAAGACAACCACACACAACTAGGTCCCCTGTCAGGAAAAGACAGAGTTCGCTAGAAGCTTAAACTTCACCTACACAAAATTTACTTATGTTGTAAATCCTCCCATGTACTCCACAACTCTAGAAAAAAATAAAACATTTTAAAAAGACATGAAATATTTAAAAATTAATGAACACAGAGAGAACCCTTGCTACTTACCAGGAACCTTGTTTTGTGCAATTACTCTTATTTAAACTTCATGATGACCTTTGATGGTCACGCTGCTGTCATTCCAATTTTATAAATGAGAAAACGGGAGCACAGACTGTTAAGTAAATTTCCTAAAATCACACAGCCAGTAAGAAAGGAATTACAGATAAAGGTGGAATGGGAACTATTTCTTATTACAAATTACTCCCTCTAATGCAACATTGACACTCTTCTTGAATCTTTTTAGGTGAGTTGTTATTCTGAGCAGCAGTTACTTTATTCATTTCATTAAGTCCTTGACACATTGGTGTATGCATTTTGCAGTTTTTGTTAAATGTATTCCCAAGCTTATTATTCTTTTTGTTGTTATTGCAAACTGATTTGTTTTCTTAATTTCGTTTTTGGGTTGTTCTTTGCTAATGTATGTAAGTACAATTGATTTTAAATACATGAGGGGGACCCAAGAAAACCAGGAATTATTATTTGGAGGATGGTCCCCTTGTAATACCTCCCTTGCTAAATAAGTGTTCTAGGAACCCATTGGCATCAGTGTTGGCTAGTGTTGTTGTGAGAAGCTGTGTTTGGCTTCAGTGAAGTTTTTTTTGGAGAGTCTTTAAACATGTTTGCCCATTTCATAATGGGTGATTTACCAGTACACCTGCCTATACTGCACTGAATGTTCAGCAATTTTTGACCAAAAACGACCTGACCCCTGTGCCCCACCCTCCCTTTTCACCCGATCTCACCGCGAGCTACTTCTTTTTGTTTCCCCAGATTAAAATAAACAAACAAACAAACAAACAAACAAAAACTCTCAAAGGGAAACATTTTGCCAATATGGAAGAAATGAACCAAAAAATGACAGAAGCACTAAAAATCATCAAAATTGATGAGTTCAGAAACTGTTGAGCAGTGGAAAAAAGCATCTCACTAGGTGTATTGCATCAAATGGAGAGTACTTTGAAGTACTTTGAAGTTTACACATATACAAATAAGTACACAACTTTTAAAAAATAATTCTGCTTTGTGGGAGTCCCCTCGTATTGATCTTGTATCCTTCAGTATTGCTGAACTTTATCAGACCTAATAACTTTTTAGTGAATTTATTATAAATTTCCAAACACATTGTATCATCTACAAACAGAAATATATTTATATATTTCAAATGTAGATGTCTTTTACTTAATTTTTATTGCCTAACTGACTTGCTTAAAAATCTTTGGTACATATTGAAGAGAATGGCAAGAGGGGACATTCTTGTCTTGCTCTTGATATCAGAAGAAAATATTTGGCCTCACCATTATGACATTACACATGGGCTTATCATGTATACCCTTTATCAGCTTGAGGAAATTTCCTTCTATTCGTAGTTTGATGAGTGTTTTTATCATAAAAGAATATTGGAATTTGTCAAATTATTTTTCTGTATTGATTGAGATTATCATGCGGCTTGTGTCCTTTATTTATTCTATGGATGTAGTGTATTACAAAAATGTTATAAGTGAAAAAATGGCCACACAGAAGTTTCATTAACTTTGTGAGAATCACACATCTAGTAAAATAAGTTACTACAAAGTTGAAAAGAGACCTATTTCTTATTACAAAGAGCTCCCTGTAATTCAACATCAACATTCGTCTTGAGCTTCTTTTTTTTTTTAAACGTTTTATTTTAAAGATGTGGGGTGCAATTCAGGGTTAAGTATACAAATACTCATGATGCAGGTACCCTTGTTGATGAGATATACCCCTCTCCCCCAGCAGAATCTCATCTTGACTTTCAAATGTTAAGCAAACTTTGTATTCCTGGGATAAATCTCATTGGTGATAGTGTGTAATTTTTAGTTTGCTGGTATTTTGTTGAGGATTTTTCATCTACATTTGTAGGATAAATTATTCTGTGGTTTTCATGTGATGTCTTGGTCTGATTGGGGTATCAGGAAAATGTTGGCCTCATATGATAAGGTGAAAAGTGTTCCCTCCTCTTCTATTTTTTAGAAGAATTTAAGAAAAAAGTTTGTTAATTGCCTTTTAAGTGTTCGGTAGAATGAACCAGCAAAATCATCAGGTCCTGGACTTTTCTTTGGGGGAAGTTCTTTGATTATTAACACATTCACAATTGGCAAATTTTTTACTTTCCTAATACTGAGAGCAGGTGAAAACAAATGAACAAAAAACAAAAAACTGAAGCTGGTCGCTGCAAACTTCTGTAGTTAAGCACAAGTGAAATGGTCTTTTCTAAATTGTCACCTTTTTCACAATATAGCTGAAAGTTGCAGACATATCCAGTATTTGCCTCAGACACCACTCTAACTAGCATTCTGTATTTTGTATTTTTATTTGTATTATAAACCAAATATATACTGTATATGTCATATCTATATATATTTCTTCATTTACACTGCATCATTACACTACTTTGTGCATTATTTTCTGAGTGGCTGCTCTAAAGCTTACAATATGCATCTTACCTTGTCAAAATCTATTACGGATATATACTAACTTAATTCTAGTGATATATAGAAATGTTACTTCTATACAGTTTTGTTGTCTCTTTCCTCTGTTGTGCTATTCATCTTATACTGATTACATCCATATATGTTACAAATCCAGCAATACCTGTTATAATTGTTACTTAATATATTTTATGTCTTTTTAAAGAAGATGAGAGAAGAGTGGAGGGCAAGCATATATGTATAGAGTTTGTTAGATTAACCCTAAAGTTAGATTAACTTTATTATTTACCATTTCTGGTTCTCTTTATTTGTTCCTGTGGATTCAAGTTACCATTTGGTGTCATTTTCTTCCAGAATACCTTTGATCCTACCCAACCGTTTTGTGTTGCTATTGTCGTGTATGTTACAGTAATACATGGATATGCCTAATGATACAATTATGTACATATTGTTTTATATCATTTGTTTTAAAATCATTTCAATTAAAATAAGAAAAGGGAAGAAATATGCATTTAAAATGTCTTTTATGATAATATAACTACATTTACTGATGTTCCTCACTCTTTGCGGGGGGATTTGAATTACTACTTAGGGTAATTTCCCTTCAGTTTAAGGATCTTTCTTTCATATGTCTTGCAAAAAGGGTCTGAAGCAACACTGTCTCTCAGTTTTTGTATATCTGGAAGTGTCTTTATTTCACCTTCATTTCTGAAAGACAATATTTCTGAACATAAGATTTTTAGCTGACAGCTTTTTGTTATTTTAGTACTTTGGATATGTCATCGGTTTGCCTGCTGGCCTCTCTCATTTCTGATAATAAGTCAGTTGTTAATTTACTGAAGTTCTCCAGTACATAATATTTTTCTCTTATTGCTTCCGAGATTTTTTTGCCTTTTTTTCATCTAGTAAACACTTAATTTTGTCCAACTTCATTGAGATATAATTGACAAATAAATATATATATTTATGGTATACAATGTGATATTTTGATACATGCGTACATTGGCAAATTATTACCAAAATCAAGCACACTAACATTTTCAATGTAGTTACTATTTTTTCTTTTGTAGTGAGAACATTCAATATCTACTCTCTTAGCAAGTTTTAAGTATACAATGAAGTATTATTGACTATGGTTATCATGCTGTACATTCGATCTCCAAAATTTATTCATCCTGCATCACTGAAATTTTGGGCTTTTTTTTAACCCACATTTCCCCATTTCTCCCATCCCCACCCCCAGTCCCTGGCAACTACCATTCTACCCTCTGCTTTTATGAGTTCCACTGTTTAGAATTTCACATACAGACAATATCATGCAGTATTTTCTTTTTATACTTAGTCTAATGTCCTCTAGTTTCACTCATTTGTTATCACAAATGGCAGAATTTTTCTCTTTTTTAAGGTTGAATCTTTTTTTTTTGAGTTGAAATCTCACTGTCACCCAGGCTGTAGTGCTGTGCCATGCTCACCTCCACCACAGCCTTGACCTGCTGGGTTCAGGCGAACCTTTCATCTCAGTCTTCCAAGTGGCTGGAACTACAGGCGCGTGCCACCACGCCCGACTAATTTTTTGATTTATTGTAGAGATGAGGTCTTGCCAAGTTGCCCAGGCTGGTCTCGAACCCTGGGCTCAGGCAATCCTCTTGCCTCTGCCTCCCAAAGTGCTGGGATTATAGGCTTGAGCCACTGCACCTGGCCAAGGCTGAATCATTTAATTGTAGGTATATACATATGTACACATACTTATATAAATATAGATAGAGAAAGAGGGAGGAAAGAAGGAAGGGAGGGCAGGAGAGGGAGAGAGAGAGGGAGAAAACAAGGGAGGGAGGGAAGGAGGAAGGGAGAGAGAACGGGAGAATTTTCTTTATCCATTTGTCCATCAGTGGACACTTTAGTTGATTCCATATCTTGGCTATTGTCAATAACATTGCAATGAACATGGGAGTGGAAACATTGCTTCAATATAGAAATTTCATTTGTTTTGGATACATACATCGCAGTGGGATTGCTGGGTCATATGGTAATTCTACTTTTAAATTTTTGAGGAAACTTCATACTATTTTCCATTACGGCTGTACTAATTTACACTCCTACCAACATTGTTCTAGGGTTCCTTTTTCTTCGCGTTCTCTCCAACACTTGTTATCTTCCATCTTTTGATAATAACCGATCTAATAGATGTGCGGTGATATCCCCATGTGGCTTTAAATTAAATTTCCCATATGATAGTGATGTTGAGTATTTTCTTGTTTACCTGATGGCCATTTATATGTTTTCATTTAAGAAATGTCTATTCAGATCCTTTGCCCATTTTTAAATCAAGTTATTTGTTTCCTTGCTATTGAGTGGTTTAAATATATTGAATATTAACCCTTATAAGATGTATGATTTGCAAGTATTTTCTCCTAATCTGTAGGCTGTCTCTTTACTCTGCTGATTGTTCCTTTGCTGTGCAAAATTTTTTTGGTTGGATATAATTTTAACTATATATTTTTGCTTTTGCTGTCTGTTTTTGAGGGCCATTTCTCTTTATCTTTCACAGAGGCTTTTGAATGTGTAGATTAATATTAATAAAATTCTTTGGATTTTTTTCTGATTCCCCTCTCTTTCCTTTCCTTCTGGTACTTCCATTATGCGTATATTCATTTCCTTAATGATGTTTCACATTTCTAGAAGTTTTGTTCATTTTTATTGATTATTTTTTCTTTCTGTTGTTTGCACTGCACAATCTCTATCTATATTTAAGTTTGTTGATTCTTTTTCAAATCTTAGCTTGGACCCCTTGAAAGAGCTTTTTAAAATTTCACTCGTTGTGCTTTTTAATTCTTGAATTTTCTTTTTTGAATAAATTATATCTATTTTGATATTTTCTGCTTAAGGAGAGAATGCCATTATACCTTTCTTTTTCTTCTTTAAACATGGTTTCCTTTAGTTCTCAGAGTGGATTGCCTGAGCCCGCGGGTTCGAGACCGGTCTGGGCAACTTGCGAGATATCATCTCTACAGTAAATCAAAAATTAGCCGGGCATGGTAGCGCACGCCTGTAGTTCCAGCTACTTGGAAGGCTGAGGCAGAAGGATCTCCGGAGCCCAGCAGGTCAAGGCTGCAGTGGCCGGGAGCATGCCACTGCCCTCCAGCCTGGGCATCATTGAGACTCCAACTCAAAAAAGAAAAAAAAACCAAACATATTTCTAATGGTTACTTTGAAGCCACTTGTTAACTTTGTATAAAATATGTGTTAAGTTCTGTTAAATTTAATGTCTTGCCTTGTCACACTCAGTTTCTGTTGCCTGGTTGTTTTTGAAAAAAACTTTTCCCTGGGTATGAGTAATACTTCCCTATTTCTTTGCAAACCCTGGTGATTCTTGTTATTGTTTTTGAAAAGCAGGCATTTAAAATAATATATTGTAGCAACTCTGGATACTAATCCCCCACCGGAGGCTTGTTATTGTTTACTTTCCTATTTAATGACTTGGCTGGCTATTTTAGTGAAGTCTATTTCCCCTGATAATTATGGAGCCTCTGATTCTACTCCTCAGAGGGCATGGCATTGGACATGCACATAATCAGCCTGAGTGGACAACGGTTTTAGCGGAGCTTTTTACTGTCTCTTATTTTGAGGTTTTCCCAGAGGCTGGCTGTCTCTGTTGTTATCATAACCCGATGCTAGGCTTCACCAATAGTCAGCTGACTTCTCTTTTGTTTCCAACAAAGCCCTGCAACATAAGTTGTTCCACCGTGTTATACAGTTTAACTTGAGCCTCTTTTCAGAGATCATTTTTGAGCCCAGTCTTTGAGGTTTGTTCTGATCCCTGGAGGTACTCTCTTAGCTTTCCTTCTCTATGGTTCTCTCTAGTGCACAAACAGTCCTAGAGTTTAATCACATAGCTCTCAATCACCTGCCTCCTCTTCAATGCTTATCACCAAAATTTTTATTGCTTTTGAGAGCACCTTTATGCTTGCAACTCACCACTTCTTTCAAATAAAGACAGTTATTTTATGGAGAACTTTGGCGCTCTCTGTTCTTATGGGCTGCCTCTGCCCCTGAGCAAAAACTCCAAGCCAATGTTTCAAAACTGGGTTCAAAGAAAACGGTCAGCTTCTCTTGGAGTGACAACTCTGTTTTAAGGCAGGATGCTGTCTTGCATCTCTTGGCATGGAACCTCCATCTTCCAGCAAGCTAGGCTGAGGGCAGTTAAGCCCCAGTATTCTCAGTCTGGCATATCTGGGATAGAAGCTCCACCCTACAAGTGTGGGCTTGGTGGAGGAAGTACATTCCACACAGGGAAGATCAAGAGAAGCTGAGCCATTTGGAATCGAGAGAACTGAAGATGTGCACTGGGTGCAACTGGCAAGAAAATGGGGAGGAGAAGCCTGTTCACTTTTAAAGGTAGTGACTTTTATATAACTTGTCTTTCAGCTGCATTCATTTGGAAGTTAGTCTCTGTGATATGAAACAGGGGTGATGAAAACTCTGGTGGCCTGCTCCTCCTGAAGAGATAGCGGCCTTCCCTGGGTGTTAAGAACATCTGGGAGTGAGGGAGCCTTGTCTTTTTGGCCACACTCACCCAAAGTAGAGTTTTGATGACACTGGGTTGGGCTTGAGAGGAGAAAGGGAGAAGGCTGTGACTCAACACTGCAGACTCTCATTGTCCTTAAATGAATAGATAGAATAGATTTTCTAGAATAATTTTTTTTCCTGTATGACTGCAGAGACTTTAAAGGGTTGTTTTTTTGTACAGCTTTTACTACTTCTTGTTTCCCTGGGGTGTTGTCCACAGAGCTCGCCATGAACTGTCTTTCTTCAAAATGCGCAGGGTAGGATTGGATCCCCAAACAAGTTATATAAAAGTCACTACCTTTAAAAGTGAACAGGTTTCTCCTCCCCATTTTCCTGCCAGTTGCACCCAATGCATGTCTTCAATTCTCTCGATTCCAGATGGCTCAGCTTCTCTTGATCTTCCCTGTGAGGACAAAAATCAGTGGACTTAAATAGTTCGCAAAGAAGTAATTGGCTTCATATTTCACGTACTTCTTAATAAACTCATCCTTTCGTCCAGCAAGGCTTCCTGTGGGACACAAGGGAAGAGGAAATTCAGATCCAAGAGTGACTTTGGTTTTTACCTGAGTCTGAAGTAAAGTAAAACACCATACGTGTCACCGAAGAGGAGAACGGAACAGCTCCTGACGGGGCATCAGGACCGTCATCAAGTTTCACAGGATGAGCTCTGGATGCAAAGCAAATGATTTTGCCTCACATGATTAGCTTAGAGGTGAGTAAAGGGAATAGATGTAAAACCGTCTAATAAACCAAGCAATATCCCACTTTTTCCTCCTTTTTTTTTTTTTTTTTTGAGTTGGAGTCTCACTCTGTCGCCCAGACTGGAGTGCAGTGGCCGCTCCCGGCCACCGCAGCCTCGACCTGCTGGGCTCCGGCGATCCTTCCGCCTCAGCCTTCCGAGTAGCCGGAACTACAGGCACGCGCTACCACGCCCGGCTGATTTTTTGATTTATTGTAGAGATGAGGTCTAGTCAAGTTGCCCAGGCGGGTCTCGAACCCACGGACTCAGGCAATCCGCTCACCTCAGCCTCCCAAAGGCGCGGGATGACAGGCTGAGCCACCGAGCCCGGCTCATTTTTTCCTCTTTTATGCAGTGGACTTAAGCCTATGTGAATCAAATAACTCCAGTTAAAGAAGTCTTATGAAATCAATTATAAAAACAATTTCCTACTTGGATAATTATTTGCAAATGTATCTAAAAAATACTCCGATTCAGTTGTGGCTCTATTGTCTAATCTGTAAAATGGAACGCGTAATAATAATAAGAGCTTTTCTGTTTAGTTCATTGGAATTTCATGGTTGATAACATAAAACAGTACGTGTGCTTTATAATTTTTTAATTGTATACATGTATTTTTTGATATATTGCATATATTTGAAGCATTTACTTTAATGTCATCCAAAGGACCCACAAAAAATGGCAGGTGAATGAAGACAAAGTGTGAATTTTGCTAGGTAATTTGTAGACTATCTCTAGCAGACACTCTCTCCTGTTTCAAACTCCTCCGGTTCTTCTCAGATCCCTGCCCTCTGCTCTGCTCCCTTCTCTGAAAGCAGTCACATTCACCTTAAACTCTACCTTACTGAAGATACCTGCTCCCTTTGTTTCCAGAGTGGATTTGCTTTTTGTGCGTCTTATTATGGGGCTTCCAAATAAGACTTTTTTGTGTGTAAATCACTCCAAGGCTAAAGTAATTTTGAAAATACTCTCCTAGAGTACTTAAAAACATAATTTTGAAAATTTCACTGTAAATTAGAAATTATGTAATTGTATATATTTGTGGTGTACCAAGTAATGTAATTATTTGTAAATACAATGTGGAATAATTAAATCAAGCTAATGGTCATATTCATCACTTCAAATACTTGTCATATTTTGTGATGAGAACATTAGAAATTTACTCTTAGCAATTTTGAAATATAAAAACACCATTAACTATATTCACTGTGCTGTGATATAGATCTCAATAGATCTAAAAAAAATAACAAATGTATTTCTCTTATCTAACTGAGACTTTGTACATTTTGGTCATTATCACCCTATTTCACCCACGCCCCCAAACTCCCATAATCACCTTCTATTCTCTGCTTTTATTAGTTCAATTTGTTTCAGATTTTACAAGTAAGTGAGAACTTGTGGTATTTGTCTTTATGTGCCTGACTTATTTCACCTAGTATAATGAATGTTTTCTCATTAAAATTTTCTTCTTTTTCAAGGCTGAATAGTATTCCATTTTATAGATATATCACATTTTCTTTATCCATTCATCTATTGATGGACCCTTAGGTTGATTCTATAGCTTGGCTATTGTGACTAGCTCTGCAATCAACGTGGAAATGCAGACATCTCTTTGACCAACTGATTTCAATTTGGGGGACGGGGGAGGTAAATAACCAGAAGACATTGCTGGATAATATGGAAATCCTATTCTTAGTTTTTTGAGAATTCTTCATACTGTTTTATCATAATGGCTATAGTAACTGACATTCCCACCAACAGTGTGCAACGATTTCCTTTTCTCTACATCCTCACCAAAACTTATCTTTTGTCTTTTTGATGATAACCATTTTGAGAATTGTGAGGTGATGTTTCAGGTGGTTTTAATTTGTATTTCCCTTATGATTAGTGATGTTGAGCTTTTTTTCAGATGTTTGTTGGCCATCTGTAATCTTTGCTTGGAAAATGACTAGATCTCTTGCCCATTTTTAAAATCTGTTATTGGGGCTGTTTGTTTTTTTCCTTTTCAGCACATTTGAGTTCCTTGTTGATCCTAGATGTTAGGCTTTTGTCAGACACACAGTTGGCAAATATTTTTTTCCATTCTGTCGACTGTCTCCCTGCTTTCTTGATGATTTATTTTACTTTACAGAAGCTCGTCAGTTTGATGAAGTCCCACTTGTCTATCTTATTTCTTATGGCATGGGCACTTAGGAATTTGGTCAGGAATTGGTTGCCAGTTCCAATTTTCCATAAGGGTGTCTCCTGCATTTTCTAAAATTCTTATAGTTTGAGTGTCACGTTTAGGTCTTTGATCCATTTAGAGTTAAGTTTTGTGTATGCTGATAGGTTGGGGTCCTGTTTCAATCTTCTGCATGGGGTCAGTCAGTTGTCCCAGCACCATTTACTGAATAGGTTCTTGTCTCCTGCTTTCTTGCTATTGAGTTGTTTGAGTTCCTTATATATTGTGGATATTAACCCCTTATCAAGTATATGACTTTATTAGTTTCTTCCTTCTACCAATCTTGGGTATAGCATGGTTTTGTGATTTTAGTTTCTTTAAAGCTTTGTTAGGTTGTTTATTAGAAATCTTTCTTCTTTTTTAATGTAGGAATTTATTGCTATAAACTTTCCTCTTAGAACTGATTTTGCTGCATCCCATAAGTTTTAGTATGCCTAATTTCTATTTTCATTTGTCTCCATTTTTTAAAAGTCTCCTTTTAATTTCTTCTTTGAGAAATTTGAATTGAGAAATGTCATCTGTTCCTGTGATGATTATAGGGAGTTGCCTCAGGTCTCACTCTGGTTTAGACCAATGCTGATGGCTCTGCTGATGTGGTGATCTCTGTTGTCTGTACTTTTTGTGGGGTAACATTTACTGTCACCCTGACATTTTCAGTCACGCACACTTCCCGTCAGGGAAACAGCCATGCTTCCTCTTAGCCCCAGCAGTGGGACACTGCCAACCACATCCCACTTTCCAGCAGTCATGCGGCAGCCCCAAAGTGCCTGCCTCACATTCCCCTCTTCCCACCTGCTCACAGGAACTGGAGATCTTCTCCACCACCTGAGGGCCATGGAGAACATGGCATGGCTGGCAGATCCATCTTCTTTCTAGGCTCACTGCATCACTGTCCACTTTGGTGTTTCTGGCATGACATATCCCAGTGAACCACTGCCTTTAGAGCTCTTTGGACCAGAAGGAAGCACCACACCAGTCTTTGCTTAACTATATCCTTGACTTTAGGGTGGGCAAGTATCAAGTAGTGATGATGTATTCACCGATCTACAGTGAAATAAGAAAGAGGCAATATTATATCCTTTCAAAAGACTATTCTTCAAAACTGGTCATTCGTTAGTATTTTGATTAGAGATTTCAAGATGCCCTTTCTTTTCTTTTATGGTTTAGCAGTTATAATAAATGGCAGGGTCTTTTTTTAATGTCATTACTTGGAAAAAATAAAAACTTGGTCGTGCTATGACAATCTCAACCTTATTTTTATCAAATTGTAAATTTTTGTATGGGGAATGCATTCACATGATTAAACAATTACAAAATAAGAAAGCCAAAAACAAATGATCTCCCTTGCTCTTCACCTACCCTTGCTACTGATTTCTTTTGCACTTTTTGTAGTTTCCTCATGCCCAAACAAAAAATAATATTTACTGTGCTTCCCCTTACTCTTGTCACATAACATATTATCCTGGAGGGTTTTTTTTTCTTGTATCAGCATGTAGAATGATATTTTATTCTTTTAAAATACTTGCATAGTATTTCAAAGTGGGGAGGAATTATTATGTAATGGGTCTTCTATTAATGAACATAGGACTGTTTCCGATCTTCTGCTATTTAAACAATGCTACAGTGAAAAACCAGGCATATTTATTACTTAACACTCATGCAAGTATATTTACAAAACAAATTTGACTTCCCTAAAGTTGAATTGTTGGGTGTAAGGATAAGGTAGGTTTGATGATGTTGATGAATTGAGGAGATGGGAAGCAATGGGGGAATTGTATCAGTTTTCACTCTCACCCACAGTTTGTGAAAGGATCTATTTTCCTTCGGTCCCACGATGAATTATCAAGTTTTTAGATTATTGCGAACCTAATAGGTCAAAATGATTTATCTGTATGGTTTTTAGTTACATTTATATTATTATGAATGAGAACGTACGTATTTTCATATGCTCGAATGCCATTTGTATCTGCTTTTTGTTAACACCTTTTATACACTATGCCTGTTATTGTTTTTTAAATTCATTTTAAACTTTATTTTAGATTCAAGGGGTACATGATGACGAGGCTTGTTATCTGGGTGTATTGCATGACGGTGAGGTTTGCGCATCTGTTGAGCCTCTCACCCAAATGGTGAGCATGGTACCCAATGGGTATTCTTCCCCTCCACCATCCTTATTAGAGTACCAGGGTTTGTTGATCTTGTCTCTGTTTTTAAAAGGTTTTTAAGTTAATCATTCTTAGTAAAATACAGCAACACGCTTTTTCAGCTTTAGAAGAGCAGTGTTTGACAACTATTTATTACAAAGGTCTGTGGGAGCAACCACATGAAAATGTGTCTTTATTTTATTTATTCTCAATAGGAATCCATGCACATTACTCTAGTAGTGGCTGCAACCACAAGTCATCGACCATGTCAGGGAGATCACGTCTACTGTGGATAAATCCTGATGGATGATCACCCCCTGGAGACTGCCGCCTTAAAGTTTAAACAGTGTTGTTCTCATCTTTATGTCTGCGTGCACCCAGTGTTTAGATCCCACTTATAAGTGACAGCATGCGGTATTTGATTTTCTGTTTCTATGTTAATGTGCTTAGAATAATGGTCTTCAGCTGCATTCACATTGCTCCAAAGCAATGGTTTCATTCTTCTTTATGGCTGCATAGTATTCCACGGTGTACATGTACCATATTTTTGTTATCCAGTCCACTGTTGATGAACATCTGGGCTGGGTCTATGTTTTTGTTATTGCGAGTAGTACTATGATAAACATATAAGTACGGGTGTCTTCTTGGTAGAATGATTTATGTTCCTTTGAGTACATACCCAGTAGTAAGATTGCTGGGTCAAATGGTAAATCTATTTTCAGCATTTTTTTTTTTTTTTTTAGAGATCTTCAATCTGCTTTCCACAGGGGTTGAACTAATCTACATTCCCCCAACAGTGTATGAGCATTGTGTTTTCTCCACAAAACTTGCCAACACCTGTTGTTTTTTGACTTAGTAATGACAGCCATTCTGACTGATGTGAGATGATATCTCATTATGGCTCCAATTTGTATTTCTTTGATGATTAGTTATTGGCCTCTTGAATGTCTTTCTTTGAGCTGTGTCTGTCTGTGTCCTTTGCCCACTTTTTAACGAGTTTTTTTCTCCTGTTGATTCATTTAAGTTCCTTATAAGTTCTGGATATTCATCCTTTGCTAAGTGTATAGTCCACAAATATTTTCTTCCATTCTGTAGGTTGTCTGTTTACTCTTTGCTTACTCTGTTCATAGTTTCTTTTGCTGTGCAGAAGCTCTTTAGTTCGATTAGTTCTCACTTGTCAATTTTCTGTTTTTGCTACATTAGCTTTTGAAGACTTAGTCATAAATTCATTCCTAACTGCCTGTTTTTAATTGGGCTATTAGTCTTATTCTTCTTGATCTTCTGGTTTGTGAATATTAGTCCTTTGTTATATGACAGGTGGATGGATATTCACAATGTTGTATTTTCATTAACATTATAGAGTTTCCTTTGTTGACTTAATTTTTTTTAACCTGAATTCCACTTTGTTTGCTATTAAGATTGTAATCTCTCCTTTTTAATTATGTGCTTGCATTTGGCTGGTTCTTATTTATTCATCTTTTTTATTGTCAACCATATCTTGTATATATTTAGGCTCATTTGTAGTTGTTATTATTGTTTTATTTTACCTTAGCTTTGTCAATGTATTTTATATGAGATTTTCTTTATTAGCATTTAAGAGCCTTGCCTTTTACTATGTAGGGTCATTTTGTTTTATTTCATGTCTCAATGTTTTTTTCAACACATAGTATGCCCTTTATATGTGTATGTCTGTATATAAATGTATATTTGTTCTTTTAAGCTCTTTTTTTGAATAATTTTTATTAATGTATACCTTGAATTATTTGCTTCATTCTTCCTTAGGGACTCCAATCATGTATAAATTGGATCATCTTTGTCTGTCTTCTCTAGCTATCATTGTGTATTTGTGTATCTCTAATTTTATTATCTCTTTATTTTTATTTTACACTGCTTACTTTTTATATATCCTCTGTGTCACTTGTTATACTTTCTTCATATCACTTCTCCCTTGTATCATTCTGATTTCATTTTTATTTCTGTGATATTTTCATTTTTCCCTATTTCTTCCTGAGTTCTACTATTTTAATTTTATTTCCTGTTACCTTACTCTATCTCTGTTGAATTTCTATATTTCTGCATTGGGGCCTTTCTTCATAAAAGTGAGTGCCTTATTAAGTTCCTCTGTTAAAATCATAGTAAAAATATTTGTTCATAGTTTTTATTTGTTGTATGGCAAAAAATTTTTTAGTATGTATTATTTGTCCTGTTTTCTGGGGTTCCCTCCCATATTTTAATTCTTGTTTCATCTTTGATTCAATGTTTTGCCAGTGACTTTTTCTACAGCTTATTTAAACATGTTTTCCTTAGACTGAATTTTGCTGAGTGTGTGTGTGTGTGTGTGTGTGTGTGTGTGTGTGTGTGTGTGTCTTCACATGTGTGTCTATAAGGTGTAGCCTTCCAGACTTCACAACATAAACACTTTCCTCTTCTCTATCACACAGACACACTACTTAATGCTAAAGTGACTTTTCTATGTTGTTTTTGGGGGATCTTTTATCCTTTTCTTCTCTGAGCCAAACTGCATCCAGAGAGACTTCCTCAAGCTTCCCTGCTAACCACAGTTTTTACTCTCATTGATCCAAATGATTTATATAGATCTGCACATCAGGGTGAGACATCTTATCTTTAGGAAGTATATTTTTCTTGGCCCTGAGACATCTAGCCATCTTTGTGGTTGTCTCTGCACTTCTACTTGGCTTTGCCCCATCTAAGTTTATTTTGGCATCTTTACACGTTTTAAAGTGTGCAGATAATAACTATCTTTTAGTTTCACTAAAAAAAAAGTTTGTGTTTTTCCTCCTCTCTTCTTGTTGGATTTCATATAACTTCTAGGATGCTCCAGCCATGTTCATACAGCAAGTCTCTCTCTCCACCATATTTGTTTTGGTTATCTAGCTCTGAACCTCACGTCATGGAACTACCTGCCTATAGTGGTCTCTGAGTTACTTTGTCTTTTAACTGACAGAATCAGTTCCCAAGATCCTTAAGTTCTAAGGATGCAACTCAGCATCACTTGAGAGCCTTGGTAACTATTCCTAACTTCTCTTTATTCAATCAGTAAATTTAGATAAATACTATGGTACAAAGTATACTATGGTACAAAGTATAAAGTACAAAGTACAAAGTATAAATACTATGGTACAAAGTATGTGCAAAGTACCATACCAGTGAGGTACCCCTTACTTCTTATGCAATAACTCAAATACATGAACCATAGTTCAATGAAGAATCTGAAATTAATAAATTCTAGCTAAATGGCATAACAAAGGAACTTTGTTAAATGTTAAATGTTCACCCCCCAAAAAGGTTACATGTAATTTAGTCTGCAAGAGAAGCTCCCAGACTTTAATTTAAAGATTAAATACATAACTCCCACTCAATTTGCTATATGATTTCCATTAATAGAGTATGTTTTCAACTATTCTTCTAAAGAGGATTGAACTTATGCATGTTTGTATATCTCCAAACATAAGTGAAACAAGAGTTGCTTTTTTCTTCACTACTTATCTTTTTGTCATGTTTATTTATTCAAGTGTCAGTAAAAAAGAAAGAAGCTTTCTTTTCTTGTAGTACTGATAAGAGATGACGGCTAATTCAGATGGATTTTTTAAATTACTGCTAGCCAATGAAGACTTCATTTGAATTTTGACCATAGATTTTTGCTTATTTTGTATGAAATTAAAAGTTGCTTGAGCTGGAGAGATCGAACACTTAAAAGGTCATCCACAACTATAGAAATGGCTTTACCCTTTGTTCTTTGATTTCACTCAGACTACAGGAGGAAAATGGACAAGCTGATTCTAAGGTCCCTGCCCTCCTAAAATGCCATCTTCTGCAATGTTGCTGCAAAAGAAGCACAAAGGACTGGACCTACATAGATAATCTAAGCCAGAAGACTTAATCCCTCATTGTCTACAAACCTCCATGTGAACAACCTCTGAGCAAAACTGTCTGCTTATACTCTGGGAGAATCTACCCCTACCTCAGTCAGAGACACAACTTCTGTTATAGCCTCTCAAGTGATCTGGTAGATTTTTTAAAATCTGGTTTCACTTTGATGGAATATTTGTATGCCTAGTCAAAACAACAGCAATCATAGCTAAATTATTCCAAGAAGTCTCAGAAGTTACATTTGCTGTTTACTTTGAAAAGAGTCTTCAACGAAACACCCCTAGCCTCACTTTGAAATATAAAGCAGTTAACACTCAAGGGAAGTTTTTTATAAGGGAGGCCCCGTGTTGTGAAAGCCTATGAGGCATAAAACATGCCCTTCAACCCCCCAAACCCACGAGTGAGTCATGTCTGCCATGACTTTGAAGGTTCTTGAAGCTGTTGGCTATGAAACCCAAAGCCCTGCTCTGCAAACATTAATAAAATCAGGAGGCTTTGACACAAACCAAACTGCATTTAAACATTTTTCAATTCAGTATCAGGGTTCCATTTTAAGTAATAAAATCATCTGTCCCATTTCACATTCTACATGAGTACTCATAAGAGAATCTTCCAATGAGTGTCCAGTCTTCGTCATCTCTCAATCATTTTGGACCTTGCCGCCTAGTGGTTGTTTTAGAATGCATTGGTACCTAATGTTTAGGAGGGTTGCTCTGAGTCAGATGGCCTAAGACTACATTCCCCTCTGCCACTTATGGGCTGGGTGACCTTGTGTCAGTTGCTTTACTTCTTTGGGTCTCCATTTTCTCATGTTGTGAGAATCAAATGAGACAAAGCACCTAAAGCATTGATTATACTGCCTGGCATAAAGCCACCTGGCTTCATACCACACATTGTAGGAATAGATCATTTCAATTACACACACATTCTTCCTTAAATATGTTTTTATGAAGCTAGTAAAAAGTTTTTACAAATTCCACACAAGGAAAATGAAAGACAAATCTCACTCATGGACAGTGACAGAAAAAAAACCAAATTCTAAAATGAATTGGTAAATCCAATCCAACTGAGCAATACATACAAAAATAATTTAAAGTTCATCCTGGAAATTGCAATGTTGCTTTGAAAGTAGAAAATCTTCTCATGTAATTCAGCATATTACTATGTTAATAGAAAAAAAGCATAGTCACCTCAACAAAGGCATAAAAAACATTCAGTAAATTTCAACACCCTTCATGATAAGATCTTAGGAAAATTGCAATAGTAAGGATCTTTTAAAATCTGAAGGCATATTTTCAAATATTAGCATTAACATTTTTGTTACTGTTGAAATTTTAGAAGACTTTTCATTTATAATTAGGAACAAGTCAAGGATGTTCATTGTTTTCTTTTGGACATTGAATTGGTGGTCCCAACCAGTGTACTAACATAAGAAAAAAATTAAAGTTATAAAGATTGGAAAGAAGCAAATTATCATTATTCATAAAGGTCACAATTGCCTACAAATAAAATTTATAATGATTTGCAAGTGAATTATTAGATTTAAGAAGAGATTTAAGCAAGGTTTTAGACATATCAATATGTAAGAATGCATTTTTCTAAAGCACAGATAGCTGAAAAGTATCATTTTTAAAAAAAGATATAATTTGTTACAGCCCCCAAAGTTTTAAAAGTCATTCTAAAATAAATCTCATGAAAAAGGGGCAAAACCGTTGTGCAGATACTTATAGAACTTTATTGAGAGATAGTAAAAAGGCCTAAATAGATTAAGAAATATACTAAGTTCACTGAAGGAAGATCCAACATCATAAAGATGTACATTTTTATTCAAATGTATCTATAGCTTCAAAATGGCTTCAATAAAAATCTCAACAAAGGTTTGTTGAAGAACTGTACAAGCTGATTTTAAAATATGTGTAAAAGAGTAAAGAGGCAAAAATAGGCAAGACATTCTCAAATAATAGGTTGAGGAAACTTGCCCTTCCAGAATCAAGATTTACTATGAAGCAATAGTGATCATGACATTGCAGTATCAATAAAAAGAGCAATGAAGCAAATAAGAGGGGTTGGAAACAGATCTGTGTAGACATGGAAAAAATCTATGGCAGGGTAGCAGGACATCAGTAAGGAAAGATGAGCTACTCACCAGTGTGCTGAGACACTTGGTTATTCATGTGAAAAAGAGTAATACTGGAGCCATATCTCACACACAACTAAAACATTACAGTTGGGTTTTTAAAAATATAAGTTTGAAGGCAAGCAGTATAAAAATTTAAAGGAAAATATTGGAGACTATCTTTTTTACTTTGGGTGTAGGAAAACTTTTCTTCAACAAGACAAAAAATACGCACATACATAATATAAAGCCAAAGATTGGTATATTTGATTACACAAAAATTAAGAACTCCTATTAATAAGAGTGATAGAGTGATATCAGCAAGATCACTGACAAGAAATGCCTAGCACTCATTTTCTCCTGTCCCAAAGACAGCCAAAACAGTGAATAAACAACTACATTTTGATTAAAAAAATAACTAAAGTAGAGTGCCAGAGTACATCAAAGAAGTCAAAACTGTCTTTCAGAAATAAAGAAGAAATAAAATCTTTTCCTGACAAGCAAATTCAGAATATTTCAAGACTGTTACAGAGTTCTATAAATCATAACAGTTTTGAAATATTCTAATATATGTATATATCTTTAGTATAAAGGTTAAAAGTCAAAACAGTGAAAAATAACCATAGCCACAATAAGTTGTTAAGAAATACATAATACAAAAGGATGTCAATTATGACATCAAAAATATAAATTGTGAGGTGGGGTAAAAGTCTAGAGTTGTTGTATACTACTGAAGTTAAATTGTTACCAGTGTACAATAGCCTTTTACTACTGTTTTATGTAAGACTCATGGTAACCACAAATCAAAAACTTAAAACTTAACAGATACACAAACAATAAGGAAAAGAGAATCCAAGAAAATCACCAACTCACAAAGATAAATAAGAAGATACACAAAGGATCTGGAAAACAATTAACAAAATGGCAAGAGATATCAATAATTACTTTGAATGTAATTAGATTTTCTAATCAAAACACCTATAATGGCTGTATGGATTTTTTAAAAAATTAACTCTATGCTGCCTGCAAAAGACTCAATTTAGCCTTAAGGACACACATAGGCTGAAAGTAAAGGGACAGGAGATGGTCAACGCAAATGGTAAACAAAAGAGAGCAGGGGTGGCTGTTCTTACATCAGATAAAATAGATGTCAAGTCAAAAACTGTCATATGAAACAAAAAAGACCATTATTTAATGATAAAGGGCACAATTCATCAAAACAGCTGTCCCTAGCCTTTTTGGCATTAGGGACTAGCTTCATGGAAGGCAATTTTTCCATAAATTGGCCAGCAAACATATGAAAAAATGTTCAACATCAGTCATCAATGGGGAAATGCAAATTAAAACCACAATGAGATACCACCCTAGACTAGTCAGAATGGCCATCATTAAAAATTCAAAAACAATAGATGCTAGTATGGATGTGGAAAAAAAAGGAACACTTATGCACTACTGGTGCAAGTATAAATTAATACAATCTCTATGGAAATCAGTATAGAGAAATCAGTTTTCTTGGTACTGTATGTGCAGTCAAACCTTATGGCGAATGCTAATCTGTATTTGCAGCTTCTCCTTCAGCATTAGCATCACTGCCTCAATTCACCTCAGATCATCAGGCATTAGATTCTCATAAGGAGCACACAGCCTAAATCCTTCACATACCCAGTTCACAATGGGGTTCACGCTCCTGTGAGAATCTAATGCTGCTACTGATCTGACAAATGGTGGAGTTCAAGCAGTAATGCAAGTGATGGGGAGCTGCTGTATATACAGAAGAGGTTTCCCTCTCTCACCTGCTGCTCACCTTGTGCTGCATGGCCTGGTTCCTAACAGGCCACAGACCAGTATCAGTCCATGGCCTGGGGATTGGGGACACCTAATCAAGTAGACATAACAACTGTTAGCATATATGTACTCAACATTAGAACACCTAAATATATAAAGCAAATATTTATTTTATTTTATTTTATTATAGGAATGTGGGATAAAAGAAAGGATTAATTACATATATTAAAGCAAATATTAATAGACATGAATGAAGAAATAAATAGCAATACAATAGGGATCTTCGATGCCACACTTTCAAAAATAGATAGGTCAACCAGACAGAAAAGTTAAAAAGGAAATATAACAATTGAACAGCACTTTAGACAAGATGGAACTAGCAGATTTACACAAAATATTCCAGTCAACAGCTGGGGAATACACATTTTTCTCTAGTGCACCCAGAACGACCTCCAGTACAGACCACAAAGTACGTCACAAAAAAGTCTTAAACAATTTTCAAAATCAAAATCATATCAAGTGGTGTTTCTGACCTCAATGGTATGAAACTAGAAATCAACAGGAGGAACTTTAGAAACTACACAAATACACGCTCCTGAACAATCAATGGGTCAATAAATAAATTCAAAGGAAAATTTAAAAATTTCTAGAAATAAATAGAAATGGAAGCATAACATACTACAACCTATGGGATACAGCAAAATCAATATTAAGAGGGAGGTTTATAACAATAAATGCCCACATCAACAAAGAAAAAAGATCTCAAACAATAAAAGGTTTCACCTCAAGGAACTAGAAGAATAAAAACAAACTAAACCCAAAATTAGTGGAAGAAAAGAAATAATAAAATTAGAGGAGAAACCTACAAAAAAGATATTTAAGAAATACAAAAGACAGAGGAAAAAACAACCTCTGTTTTCTTGGGTAGATAATAGGAGATTGCTGAGTCAAATGGTAGACCTTTCAGTTCTTTGAGAAATCTCTATACTGATTTCCATAGAGGTTGTACTAATTTTTACTCCCACCAACAGTGCATAAGTGTTCCCTTTTCTCCACATCCATGCTAGCATCTATTGTTTTCAATTTTTTAACAATGGCCATTCTGACTAGTTTTAATTTTATTTTATTTTTAGTTTTGATTTAATTTGACTAGTTTTAATTTGCACTTCCCTGATGATGAATGATGTTGAACATTTTTTCATATGTTTGCTGATCAGTTGTATATCTTCTTCTGAAAGATGTCTATTCATGTTGTTTGCCCACTTTTTAATGGGGTAATTCGCTTTTTTCTTGCTGATTTGTTTGAGTTCTTTGTAGATTCTGGATATTATTCTTTTGTCACATGTATAGTTTGCCAATTCTTCTCCAATTCTCTGCCTATTTGCTTTATTGATTCTTTTGCTGTGCAGAAGCTTTTTAGCTTAATTAAGCCCCACTTGTTTGTTTTTGTTTTTGTTGCATTTGCTTTTGGAATTTTAGCCATAAGTTTTTTTGTCAGGCCAATGTCCAGATGAGTTTTTATAAGGTTTTCTTCTAGGATTTGTATGGCTTCAGGTCTGGCACTAAAGTCTTTAATTCATCTTAGCTTAATTTTTGTATACGGGGAGAGATAGGAATCTAGTTTCATTTCTCTGCGTGTAGCTATCTAATTTTCCCAGTACCACTTATTGAATAGGGTGTCCTTTCGCAGTGTATGCTTTTGTCTGCTTTGCCAAAGATCAGTTAGTTGTAGGTATTTGGGTTTATTTGTTGATTCTCTATTCTGTTCCCTTGGTCTATGTGTCAGCTCTTGTACCAGTACTATGCTGTTTGGGCTACTACAGCCTTGTAGTATAATTTGAAGTCAGGTAATGTGATGCCTCCAGCTTTGTTCTTTTTGCTTAGTATTTCTTTGACCATTCTGGCTTTTTGGTTCCACATATACTTTAGGATTATCTTTCTGATTCTATAAAAAATGACATTGGTAGTTTGATAGGGATTGCACTGACTCTGTAATTACTTTGATAATATGGTCATTTTAGTAATGCTGATTCTTCCAATCCATGAGTATGAGATGTTTTTCCATTTGTTTGTGTCCTCTGTCATTTTTTTCATCAGATTTTTGTAGTTTTCCTTGTAGAGATCTTTTACCTCCTTGGTTAAATATATTCCTAAATATTTTAGCTTTTTGGCTACTACTGTAAATGGAATTGAACTATTGATTTGATTCTCAGCTAGGTCACTATTGGTGCATCGCAATGCTACAGATGCATGTGCTGATTTTATATCCTGAAACTTTACTTAACTCATTTATCAAGTCCAGGAGTCTTTTGGAGGAGTCTTTAGGATTCTCTAGATAGAAGATCATATTGACAGCATAGAGAAATAATCTGATATCTCCTTTTTCAAGTTGAGTATTCTTTGTTTTTATTTTTTGATTACTCTGGCTAGAACTTCCAGTACTTTGTTGAATAGGAGTGTTTAAAGTGGACATCCTTACTTAGTTTGAGTTTCTGAGGGATAATGTGTTCAACTTTTCTCTATTCGGTATGACATTTGCATGGCTTTAGGTCTGGCACTTGTGGGTTTGTAATATATGGCTTTTATTATTTTGAGGAATGTTCCCTCTGTGTCTATTTTGTTGAGGATTTTTTATCATGAAGGGAGGCTGGACTTTATCAAATGCTTTTTTTTAATCTAGTGAGATAATCAAAGACATTTGCACCCACCTGTTCATCGCAGCACAATTCACAATTGAAAAGATATGAAATTAATGTAAATACCCATCAACCAATCAATAGATAATGAAAATGTGGTATATCTGTAGTATGGAACACTATTCAGCTGTCAAAAAGAATTTTAAAATGTCTTTTGTAGCAAGTTGGTTGGAACTAAAAAACATCATCCTAAGTGAACTAAGGAACAGAAAATTAAACACTGCATGTTCTCACTCATAAGTTGGAGCTAATCTAAGGAAAAGCAAAGACATAAAGATGGTATAACGGACACTGAAGACTCAGAAGGTGGAGTGGGGAAAAGGACTGGAGGGACAAAAAAAATCACCTATTGGGTACTGTGTGCACAGGTGGGGGTGGTGGGTACACTTAAAGCTCAGACCAAAACTATTTATACCCCCTAAAGCTATTGAAATTTTAAAAAAATTTTAAATAAAATAAAACAAAGAAAAAAGAAGACTCAAAAAAGTAAAATCAGAGATGATAAAGGAGACATTACAACTGATACCACGGAAATACAAGGATCGAAAAAGACTATTATGAATAACCATATGCCAACAAATCGAATGACCTAGAAGAAATAAATAAATTCCTCGACATGTACGGCCTACCAAGATTAAATCATGAAGAAACAGAAAATATGAACAGACCAATAACAGCCATAAACCAGGAGACCATTTTTAATATACATAATATAAGTATTTATGTCAGAAACCTATAAAACATCTCTTGTAAGTCAGTAGGTTTTAGCATGTACAAGAAGATTTGCTGCCATATTGGTTTTAGTAGGAAAAAACAAACAACAACAACAACAACAAAAAAAAACAGAAGCAAACAAAACTTCAAACAACCCAAATGTCCTCAACAGAAAATAAATAAATTTGGTACAATCATACAAAGGAATGCTGAACAGTAGAGAAAATGATTAAATCATATATGACACTGATAAATTTCAGAAACAATGTTGAATAACATTCACAGGAGACTCTCTGTAGTGAAATATCAATTATAAAATCTCAACAACATAAAAATATAAATAATTGTATTGGTAACAATACACATGTGTACATATGAAATACAGTTATAGTAAAAAGACAGGGAATGATAAATATAAAAATAAATGTAGTGGCAACCTCAAGAAGGTAAGACAGTGCAATATGACCCGAAAGAGACATGGAGGGCTTTTCAATTATATTGGTACTGCTCACTTTTTAATCTGAGCCATTCCTGTTTAGATGGCTTGGGAGTTGTCAAAATGTGAAAAGATGTGCATCTTGAAATACTGTGTTTCATAATACATTTACAAAATTAAATGTGTGTATGCAATCTGCTTTCTCAAACACTGCCCACATTTAAAAGATTTCTAAGAACCCCATCCTGCCTTTTCAGTTTGTCACAATTCCTCATAAATAAATGATTATTCTCTAAACAAAATATGATTGGAACAGAACACAATACTCATTTCCATAGTGGATTCTACCATAGACGTCTTTACAAAAGCGAACAAAGACTTCCACTCTCCCTTCTCCTGGACTAAAGGGTCACGAAAAAGTTATTTTTTCTCCACTGTTATTAGAGTTGTTGCAGTTGTTACCCAGATTTCTAGATGCTTGCTCTGATGGACAGGAGAAAGGATGAGAAAGTAGGTCACAAAAGCTCATGTGCCACTTGAGAGGTGTATGAAGGAAAATGTGAAGCTGTCAAGAGACCTGCCTGTCTCTCTTGACTTAAAATGCTGACAGAAAGTAGCACATGGGCCTCAGATTTTTCTTTGTGTGGCAGTGGTGTAACCCTCTCGGTTTCCTTTCAACTCCATCTCCTCCTTGCAAACCCAAAGCACAGGATTCTGCAGGACTTCCTTAATTTTGCATTCTCTACTGATGTCTTTGCATTGAGTTGCCCATTAAAACTATAAGACACCTGGAAAGATCCTTATAATGTATTTTTAATGAGTGAATTTGTGTGTGGGGGATAGGAAGTGGCATATGTATGCTTGCTCCAGACCTTTCTATAAAGGTCTGAGACAGCTGGAGTGCTATATAGTTTATTCTCAGTTGATCAAACTGGAAACTAAACAAATTCCCTCTTCCACATGTTCCAGAATATAAGTGAGGTGTTTGGCATGAAGAGTGCATTGGAAAACCATGCTAGTCCAGTTACATCATCAAGGTGATTGATAGATACAGGAATATAGAATTATTTAGAAAAGCATGCCTCTCAAATGTCAATGAATTCCAAAAGCTCTTGAGCCAGAAAATTATGTTAAATATTAAGTCAGTGTTTCTCAAGGGTGGTACTCACTGACTGTATCAGAATTGCCAGGGGGTGCTGAATTAAAGTGCAACTTTCCTACTTATACATTGGGAAGAGGTCCCGGAATTTACAATTCTGGCAATTTTGAGGCATATCCCTTTAAATGATTTTAAATACCCCAAGAATGAAGAGTCAGCATCATTACTAGACCAGCAGTCTCTCTAAACAGAGCACTAAAAATGCGACCAGCAGAGATAACCCTTCACAGTGCTGACTGAAATATTTTACCAAGAGAGATCTAGTACAATTATAGTCATCACACAATCTACAGTTTCAGATAATTCGCCCTCTTGATCCCAAAATATACTACTGCTTCTTAGATCACGATTCCGGATCACTTTCTTTGTTATGTGTTTAAATTGACCTGTCCTTGACTTTCTTGTTTCTCAGGCCTTCGGACTCAGATTATCAGTTCTCCTGGGTCTCCAGCTTGCCAACTGCAGACCTTGAGACTTCTCAGCCTCCGTAACCATATGAGAAAATTCCTCATAATAAGTCTCTATTATGTATAAAATACTAACACACACACACACACACACACACACACACACACACACACAGATATATCTATCCATCCATCCAATTGGTTCTGTTTCTCTGTAGAACACTGACTCATAGAGATAAAAATGCCATTCTCATGTTCACCCACTGCTCCAATCTGTTCTTTGAAATCTTTGCTGCTAACATTTGACTTCCCCCTTCTTCAGAAGAAGCAGAAAGTGAATGGGGAAGGGATTGTGAGCACAAATTGCCTAAAAGACTTGCACACCATTACAACAATATTATTAAAGTAGAAACCCTCTGTTCTTTCTTTTTTTTCTAAGTATTTGGCTTGAACTTATTATTGAGTAATCTTATAATAAATACATGTGACTATTTAGCAAGTAGTAACATTTTTTAAAGGATGCTCCTGGTTTAGAATACAGAAATCTTATTTCATTTAATGGCTTGAAATCCCAATCAATCTGTAACCTAAATTATGAAAGTGAAGTTAGGCAGGGAAAAGGAGAGCAGGAAAGAATATAGCTATGGAGTGAGCTGTGCTGCTTCTAAACATGTTGGAATGTGGCTTCTTTACCATCATGAAAATTACTTTTATGGTCGTGGTAATTGGTCCCTATGATTCCTCACAAATGTGATTCTCGTGGGGTCATCAGATGCTTTGAGAAGATGGTAATTTCTATATGTTACAAGAATACTTTTAAAATAATATCCCCTTATATTCAAAGACTATGCACAAAAGTAATCCATTCTATGCCTAGCTTTGGGTCTATGCCAGTTTCCACATTTGTAAAAAGGGGATAATACTAGTAACCTCTTCAAAGTTTTGTTGTGAGAAAGCAGTGAAACAATATAGGAAAAGGTACACAAAACAGTGCCTTGTATTGTGATCTGTGATTCTTAATTTTTTTCTTCTTATAATGCTAATCCTAACCCTAACCCTATTGGGAATATACCCAGAGGAACTCAAATCATTCTACAAAAAATATACCTGCATATGTATGTTTGTTGCAGCTCTATTCACAATAGCAAAAACATGGAACCAACAATGTTACCCATCAAATCTGGACTAGATAAAGAAAATGTGGCACATATACACAATGGAATATTATGCAATCATAAAGAAGGACAAATATATGAATTTCACGGCAACGTGGATGGTTTGTATACCTAGGGTTAGGTATACAAACTCTGATTATGCAGTTACCCTTGTTGATGGGGTATGCCCATCCCTCCACTAGCAGTTTCCCTCAACTGCCAATCCCACCCCCATTCCCCGTGAGCTATGATTCTTATATGCTTTGGGAATATTTTGCAAATAGAATGTGCTATCCCTTCCCAGAGCTATGCATGCCTCAAAAAAGTAGCTCCCTCATAAATGCTATTGTTAAACCAAAGTAGTACTGTAGAGCAGAGTTAGCATTGATTAAGGGTTTGAACCCACTCCACTCAGCTCACATACTCCTCCAGGCCTTGCATTCATCTTGCTTAAAAGGAAGAAGTGGAGCCCTGCGCTCTCTTGTGTCCCTTGACTGGCCAAGCCAGGCTGCTTGAAACCATCCATCATGAATCACCAGCATCCCTGACTCATCTCTGCCTCCTCTGACATCTGTGACAGAAGTTCTCCCTGCCACTTCTTCTTAATATTTCATTTTATTTCTTTTTTTTTTTTGAGTTGGAGTCTCACTCTGTCACCCAGACTGGAGTGCAGTGGCCGCTTCCGGCAACCGCAGCCTCGCCTGCTGGGCTCCAGCGATCCTTCCGCCTCAGCCTTCCGAGTAGCCGGAATTACAGGTGCGTGCTACCACGCCCGGCTGATTTTTTGATTTATTGTAGAGATGAGGTCTCGCTGCCCAGGCGGGTCTCGAACCCGCGGGCTCAGGCAATCCACTCACCTCAGCCTCCCAAAGGCTCAGGATTACAGGCTGAGCCACCGAGCCCGGCTTCATTTTATTTCAACCACAGTTTTCTCTTCATAAATTCTAATGACCTTTGATGACAGAGCCTTAGGCTTGATGATACATAGCATTGTAGATGGGACTTAACCATGACAGCTTTCTCTTTCTCGCAGGTATCATATTTTTCCACCTTGATTTAATGTCCATTTATTCTCTCTAAAGGTATTTCATCCTCTTTTCCTCACCGGGCACTCCTTTCTGTCTAAGAAAACTAGATTGTCTTTCACAAGCTTGAGTAGAGTCACTTTTGTATCTTTTTCAACTTTCCCAACTGTTTTTGGGAAACAAGTTCTCTTGATCTTGGTGACACATGGACTGATGAGTGCTACTAATTCCTACTTAGCCCTGGTCTCCTCGATTAAACAACCTATGACTCCTTTGTGGAGCTTTCATGATTGGACAAGATACCACCACAGATGCTAATGCTCACACACAGAGCACCCAGAAGACTTAATGTAAACTTTCTCTCTCAAGAAAGTTGTTTGCCTTTCATGGTACCCAAGTGCAAACTATACCCTGTTCATTTGCATATATGCCTGTTCATAGGACTCTGAAGCAGCAAAGCCTATCTGCTGTAAAGTTAAATAGGCAGGAGGCCATTTGCTTGAGGCTGTCTCCCTACTTTGAGTTTCCACTTAAGGAACTGCTTAAGTGGGTAGTTGGGGTCTCAGTTAATCACAAGTAGCTCAGTTTCAGCCAGTCTCTGGCTGTCAACTCATCAGCTCCTGTCCAAATAAAGTATATCTAACTATAAATAGTCAAACTAATTCTGTGCTTTACTTCTGTTTCCTGTCTCTAGTTACTCACTGCCCGTGTGACAGAGTGGAGCTCTTAGAGCCTCTCCTAATTCTGGGTGCTGCCCAATTCATGAATCAGTCTTTGCACAAAGAAACTCTGTTAAATTTAATTTGTCTAAAGTTTTTCTTTTAACACTGCCTGAAGGTAAACTATACTCAACCCCCCAAATTTGGCTGGCCCAATTTCCAGGGCTTGACTACATAAGGAAATAGTTTGTATTTCTGAATACATAACAAGGTGCCACGGCTCCATACGGCAGAGACAAACATTCCCTGATGTTGTTTCACTTTCAGTAGTAGTAGAGAGTCATTCTTTGTCATCAATGAGAGGTTTAAGTCAAGCAGATGTCACAAGAGACTGGCCCGTGAGAGTTTACACCTAATTCTCCTATAAGAAATCCTCAATTTAATTTGCCTAAGATTGCTATTTTTCCCCTCTATATTAAAAACTGAGGCTGGGCACAGTGGCTCAGGCTGTAATTCCAGCATTTTGGGAGGCCGACTCGAGAAGATTGCCTGATCTCAGGGGTTCAAGACCAACCTGGGCAACTTGGTGAGAACTCGTCTCTACAATAAATCACAAAAATTGGCTGGGCATGGTGGCTTGAATCTGTAGTTACAGCTACTTGGAAGGCTGAGGCAGAAGGATCTGCTAAGCCCAGGAGGTCAAGACTGTAGTGGTCATAAGTGTGCCATTGCACTTCCAGCCTGGGTGATAGAGTGGGACTCCAGTTTAAAAAAAAAACAAAACTAATATGTTAATTTTAATCCTCTTTTAGTCTATTCATCCCAAAGTACCATGAGCTGGGTAGCTTACAAATAGCAAACATTTATTTCTCATAATTCTGAAGGCTAGAAATTCACAAGCAGGGTGCCAGCATAGTTAGGTTTTCATAAGGGCTTTCCTCTGGGTTGCGGACTGCTATCTTCTTGCTGAATCCTCACATGATGGAAAGAGGGTGAGAAAGCTCTCTGGGGTTTATTTTATAGGAGCATTACTCCCACTCATGGGGCCTCTGCCCTTATGATCTAATTTCCCCCCCAAATGCCCCACTTCCTAGTACTATCACATTGAGGATTAGGATTTCAACATACGAATTTTGGGGAGAGACAAATCCTCAATCCATTGCAAATAACTAAGTGTATCATCTTTTCATCATATAATAAGAATTTAAGTAAATGACAGAGTACACATTTTTTGTCATGTGTAAAAAAGAAAATAAAGGGCTGGGCTCAGTGGCTCAGCCTGCAATTCAAGCACTTTGGGAAGCCGAGGTGAGTGGATTGCCTGAGCCTGTGGATTCATGACCAGCCCGGGAAACTTAGCAAGACCTCATCTCTACAATAAACCAAAAATTAGCTGGGCATGGTAGCATACACCTGTAGTTCCGGCTACTTGGAAGCCTGAGGCAGAAGGATCACCGGAGCCCAGCAGGTAGACACTGGGGTGGCTGTGAGTGTGCCACTGCCCTCCAGCCTTGGTGACAGAGTGAGACTCCAACTCAAAAAAAAAGAGAAGAAAGGAAAGAATATAAAATACATCTTGTATTTTGTCCTCCAAGATATCCCACTCTCTACCTTTGTTAATAAAAAGTGTAATCAGAACACCCATTTCCTCAGATTACAGGCAGATACTAGGCTGTCCCACAAATGTGTAGCAAATGTATGGTTATTTTCATTTGATGATGCATGTCTGAATCTCAGTTTTTAAACACACACATTACATGAAAAATAGTCAAAAGCCTATTTTTCTCAGCTTTTATTAGGTAAATCTTTCTCTTTGCTCTCATATACTTTCCCAGTTTCACCCTAAACATGGCCTTGAATGCTTCACAGAGCTTTTCTAAGTTCCTGCCCCCAAGGTACTATTACCTTATGCTTTTCTTCACCATCTGCTTCCTTTCCGCAAAGTTTTTGAAGCTCAGCATCTTGGAACAAGAGAATAACAGATGAAAATTATTGCCATCGATCACTCTTAGATAAAGCTGAATGTCTTCCAGCCACTCAGAATTGATTTTCTTTTCCTCCCTTGAGAAAGTAACAGAAAGGAGTTAGAAGCCATGCAGGGGACTGAATCAATATAAAAGTGAAGAGCATTTTGTAGAGGTAATCATGTGTAGAGAAGCAGAGAGCTGGCAGGACTCATTAATAGAGGTAAGTTGCTTACTCAGCTTTATTAACAGCTCACTCAGCAAGCCACAAAATCTCAGATTTTCCACTTAAATATATGTCCCTGCTCCCCTATGTAGAGAATTCAACTATCATTTATTGCATCCTTTCTGTGATTCAGACACTGGGTCTTTCACAGTGACCTGAAGAAGTGACTGTGGTATGTATATCATAACATTAAGAGTAATGAGATACAAAGTCAGATAGGAAAGAAATAATTATAATGATAACTACTTAAATAATGTTACTTGAATACCTGTATTTATTGTCACTGAGCACTAAAAATATGTCATGTTTGTTCTCTCTCTTTTTTGATGACCCAAAGGCAACTGGTTATCGTGTCTTCCTTGATGTGGCTTTAATTTTTTAATTGTGTAAACTATATATAACTGAAAGTTGACATTTTAGCAAAACAAAAGCATACGATTTAGTGGCATTATTTACATTCACAATGCTGTGCAGTCATCACCACCATTCGACAATTCTTTCATCACTCCAAATAGAAACTCTATATCCACTAAACAATAACCCCACCACCATCACCACACACACACACACACACACACACACACACACACACACACACACACACACATCCCTCAGCCCCTGGTAACCTCTACTTTCTACTTCTGTAAATTTTTCTATTATAGAAATTCTGTGTGAGAGGAATTATAAATTATTTATTCCTTTGTACCTGGCTTATTTCACTGAACAATGTTTTTAAGGTCCATCCATGTTGTAGCACGTATCATTTCTTTTTATAGGAATATAGGCTGGATAATATTTCATTGTGTGTAGAGTTGATTGTCATTATTCACAGATTTCATATTTGAAAATTTGCCTACTTGCTAAAATTTTTTTTTAAATCCCCAAATTAATAATATAGGGCTTCCGCAGTCATTCGTGGACCTCTACAGGGTGGGAAAATATTTCAATTACCTGACACTCACATTCTCAGCTGAGGGTGAACAAATCAATGCTTTGCTTTCTTATTTAAGTTCTCCTACTGCGAACAAGTATCCTTGTGTTCTATTTAGTAACATGTTTTCCATATTTTTTGTGCTTTTTGTAGCTGGTTTTACTGTTTAAAATGGTCCTAAGCTTAGTGAGAAAGGCTGTCTATGGCAGTGGTCCCCAACCTTTTTGGCATCAGCAACCAGTTTCAGGGAAGATAATTTTTCATGGACCTGGGTGGGGGTGATTTTGGAATGATTCAAATACATAACATTTATTGTACACTTGACTTCTAGATTACTATTACATTGTAATATGAATATATACAATGTAATCATAAAATGAATATACAACCCACCATTAAAAAAGAAGAGAGACATGGACTCAAGTGGTAAATACAATAATGGGTAGGCCACTTGTGGACTAAAATAAGCTCTGGATTCTGACTTAAAGCCTGCCCCCAGATGCAGCTGTAAAATTGAAGTACTTCAACTCACTTGCCACTCACGAACTGGGTTTTGATATGAGTCTGCAACCAATTGATTTATTATGGACTCTATGCAGTCAAACCTTACAGCTCATGTTAATCTATATTTACAGCAACTCTTCAGCAATGGAATTACTGCCTCAGCTCCACCTCAGATCATCAGGCATTAGATTCTCAAAGGAGCATACAACCTAGATCCTTTGCATGTGTGGTTCCAAAAGAGTTTGCGCTTCTGTGAGACTCCTATGCCACTGCTGATCTGACAGAATGTGGAGCTCAGGTGGTAATGCAAGCAATGGGAAGTGGCTATAACTACAGATGAAGTTTCACTTGCTTACCTGCTGCTTGCCTCCTGCTGTGTGGCCTGGTTCATAACAGGCCACGTACCAGTATCAGTCCATGGCCCGGGGGTGAGGACCCCTAGTCTATGGTTTCTAAGAACAAGAATGCTGCAAGGTAAAAGAAAATACTTGATAGAAGAGCTTCATTCAAGCATGAGTGCTATTGTCTTTGAGCTCAATGTTGCTGAATCAACAGTGTATTTGAAAGTCTCTTTAAAAAGAAACATAAAACAAGGTCATACCCTGATTCATTGTGGAACCCATATATAAGGAAGGCCAGTTGTACTATATTTTGTTTATCCATTCATCTTTTGATAGAAACTTGGATTGTTTCCACCTTTTGGCTATTGTGAATAATACTGCTATGAACACGGGTACACAAGTATCTGAGTCCTTGTTTTTAATTCTTTGTGGTATATGCTTAGGAATAGAATTGCTGTGTCATATGATAATTCCATAATTAATTTTTGATGAACCAACTGACTGTTTTTCCACAGTGTCTGCACCATTTTACATTCCCACCAGCATTGTACAAGGGTTCCAATTTCTTCACATTCTTGTCAACACTTATTATTTTTTGTTTGTTTTTTAGAAGTGTAGCCATCCTAGTGGGTGTGAAGTTACATTGCATTGTGGTTTTGATTTGCATCTTTCTAATGACTAATAATGTTGAGCTTCTTTGTTGCCCATTTTTTATATCTTCTGTGGGGAAATGTCCATTCAAGTTCTTTGCTCTTATTTTTATGGTTTGTCTTTTTGTTGCTGAGTTATTGGTATTCTAGATATATTCTAGATAATAAAACTTTATTTTTTTTTTTTTGAGTCAGAGTCTCGCTCCATCGCGCTGGCTGGAGTGCAGTGGCACGCTCATGGCCACCCCAGCATCGACCTGCTGGGCTCCAGTGATCCTTCCGACTCAGCCTTC
The DNA here is from genome assembly GCA_027257055.1 of Cephalopachus bancanus. Lineage (NCBI taxonomy): Eukaryota > Metazoa > Chordata > Mammalia > Primates > Tarsiidae > Cephalopachus > Cephalopachus bancanus. The sequence goes on from JAPVLO010000233.1 coordinate 1,173,428, forward strand.
CAAGGAGCCAGAACTACAGGCACGTGCTACCATACCTGGCTAATTTTTTCATTTACTGTAGAGACGAGGTCTCACCAACTTGCCCAGGCTGGTCTTGAACCCGTGGCCTCAGGCAATCCACTCACCTTAGTTTCTCAAAGTGCTGGGATTACAGGCTGAGCTATGAGCCTGGCCTGCAAATATTTTCTTTCATTCTGTAGGTTGCCTTTTCATTCTCTTGATAATGTCCTTTGATGCACAAAAGCTTTGTCTTTAATCCAGCCTCTTTCCCATGATTGCCTTAGGCCACACTGTCACAATTTTTAGTCAGGATTAGTTCAACATGTTCTGGATTGCAGCTAGTGTTCTTGTCTCTACTCTCACTCTCTCCTAGGGTAATCCATTCTCCATTGTGTTGTTAAAGCCACGATTTTAAAAGACAACCCTGATTAAATCTTTCAGAGTTTACCCACAGCAATCACAAGAAAATCCAAAAGGCTGTTTGTAAGCCAGAAAGACCTGGAAAAAATCCTTCCCTCACAACCCTCAGAAGAAACCAATCTTATCAACAATTTGACTTAGGACTCACAGACTCCAGAACTGTGAGATAATAAAGTTCTGTCATTTAAGTCACTCAATTTGTGAAACTTTGTTACAGCAGGCCTAAAAAATGAATAGACTTCCTAAATTTGGATGTATTCATATTTTCAATCTGGACATGGAGATGGTAGGCTAATTTTATGATTAGGGCTAGTCTGATTATTGTGCTGAATCTGCTTTGAAGAACCCAAAAGTCAAAATCCATCTTGAACTTTCTTTTGATATTTCCTGCTTTTTTTTCTCTCTTTCTCTTTTAATTTTTATTTTGAAATCGTGGGGTACAATTCGGGGTTAGGTATACAAATGTTCCTTGTACAGGTACTCTTATTGATGAGACTTTGTTTTTAAAAATCACTTGGCCGGGCTCAGTGACTCAGTCTTTAATCCTAGCACTTTGGGAGGCCGAGGTGAGTGGATTGCCTGAGCCCATGGGTTCGAGACCCACCCAGGCAACTTGATGAGACTTCATCTCTAAAATAAAATTTAAAAATTAGCTGGGTATGGTAGCAAGCACCTGTAGTTCTGGCTACTTGGAAGGCCGAGATGGAAGGATTGCCGGAGTCTAGCAGGTTGAGGCTATGATGGCTGGGAGCGTGCCCTTGTACTCCAGTCTGGGTGACAGAGTAAGACTCCAGCTCAAAAAAAAAAAAAAAAAATCACTTGAACATAACCAGTGACAACATCTCTTTCCAAGAAATTCCTGGTAGTAATCAATCAGGAAGGTTTTTGAGAATCCACAGTTACTTCGGTTAGTACTTAAAATGAATTTTGACTGTGAAAACATATAACTCTAGGTCAAAGCAAATTTGACAGGAACAGTAGAATTCCTGTAAGTCAGGAAGGCTGCTTTCAGCCTGAAAGAGAACTTGCCTTCTTGGTGGGTAGAACCCTTTGGGTCAACTGAGATCCTGGAGCTATTACTTTTTTCATTATTTGGTTTTGTCTTTTTTCTTCCTGGAGTCCAAGTGCCATAAGTAATACCTGTCTGTTATGGTTCTGTAAGAAAGAACTCCTTGTTCTTCAGAAGAAGATATGGATACATCATAAAAATTATGTGAACTGACATCATGCTTCTATTTGAACATTTGACCCAAGTGACATCTTAATATCAATTTCCCTTAGTTGGGGCACTTCTAAGGGAATGCGGCCACTTACCTGTGACCAGCATGCTGGTGACTAAGTCACTGGCCGCACATAACTACAAATGGAAGCCAAGCCAGGGAGAATTTGATATTTTCCTCCAAGGGGAGTATAAATTTCCCTCCCTCCATTAGCAAGACCAGTCCCCAGGTCAGGTCAGGGTCAAATCCCAGAAATGACAGACCTTGAAGTAGTTAAATTATGTGAGAGAATTCAGAAGCAAGCATCTAGGCATGAGTCAGAAAGAATTGCTGATAAGAACCAGACAGATATTTGAGGCTGTCTGTTTGCTTCTCAGGGTTGCTCTGACCCACTAAACACCACAGGCAAAGCTGAAATGGAAGAATTTTGCTGCTCATAACAAGTGGAAATACCATGTAAAGTGAAAATAAACTAGGATTTAGGGTCAAGCAGACCTGGATCCAAATCCTGGCTCATCTGCTTCTAATTGTGGGACCCTAAGAAGATTCACTAACCAATATGGTCAGCAAATCCTGTATCGGCAACATAAGGAAAATAATGTGCCATATCTACCTCAGAGAGCTTTTGTTGAACGTGATTATGTTCGTAATTCTTTTAATGAGCCTTATACATAACAAGAGTCTCACGAGAATTAAAAATACAAAACTGACAGGTTTGAGACACATGGTGTGAAATTCAGCTATACCTGGTCACTGAGGAAACCATAGAATATGCAAGAGCCTTGAAGAATAGTTCAATCTTTGTCATAGCCTTGGACTGGGATCATAGCTGGTACCAGACCGGGTCTTGACATGAAATCCCAGATTAGAGAATCTTCTGCTTACTTCCTCTGTCCCTGAGCCATCTTCTCATCTGTCCTGAGGTCCCCAGAATTGGAATATAATCTGTAGGTGAGTTTCTGGATGACTGAAGACCTCAATTGTTTAATGGGGGCACAAAACAAATATGGGTTCTTGTCAGACTCTTAGGTTTCAGTCCAGAAATTTCCATTTATCTTTATTTTGTTCAAATGCTCCTAAGAGCCAGTGAAGAGGGTAATATCACCTCCCTGACATTGGTGTTACACATACCAACTAGGAATTGTTGGGAGTTCATGCCCTCAGTTCATGAAAATAAATTTGTTCCCTCCTGCACTACTATGGAAAATAAGAAAGTTTAACGGTTTTACCATGTTAAGAGACAAAACTACTTGAGTAAAATAAGTGGCTTCAAAAAAGCAACTTTTTTTTCTTTAAGAATATGTCATTTAGGGAACAAAAATTGATATCTGGTCCCTCCAACCCGAAAGAGGAGAAAGATCTCCTAAAAGCTTATGGTGATCTGTGTAATTTCAAACACTCTTCCCTCAATGAACCTAATGAAATTAAAATTCCACACCCTTCAAACTGTGGCTAAATTGGGTTCTCTGGTTTGGCAGGAACACAAACTAGGAACCAGAATCCAAATCAATGTGGCTTATAAATGAAAAGACAAAAATCCTGAGTATACTCATGTGATCACGGGTGCAGTTCCAAAGTAATGCCTCAGAATTGGATAAATGTATGTGGCTACATACTTCACACAGGCACGTGTCCCAGTGTCCTCTTGCAGGATTTGGGCATATGCGTCAGTATCCTGACTTAACACATGCCTCGTCGCCGTAAGGAAAAGTGACCCACTCAAACCTGACACATCATAGTTTTGACAATCGTGAACTGCAGGCAGCTTGAGAGGGACATGAGCTGAAAACTCACTCTCTCCAAATAGCCTTGAGTAACCAAATTATTTACTTTGGGAGGTTTTCTTAAGTTTTCCTTTTCTTGGGCTAAGAAATCCCAAATATAATCATAAGAACAATAATTTTCTGCAAATTGTACTCCCTTGAACTCTGGTGAACAGATCGGTGAAAGGCAGCATGGAGGAAGGTTCTTGTTCAAGTACAAGGTGACTTGTCAACATTTGGTCAGAGATTGAGATGAAGAAACAGAGACCAGGATTATCAAACTGCAAACAGCACAAGGCTCACAAGAGGGTGAGTACAATGGAAAACAGAATCTGATTTTCCAAAATCTCCAAGGGCTGAAGCAGTGAGCCAGTCTTACAGATTACATGTAATAGGGCTGGCTATGTAAGGCTGTGCACTTACACTTGAAATCTATCAGAACTCCTTAAGTAGATATTGGAGAAATGTGGCCTCAACAGCAACTTGGGTGGAAAAGATATGCATCTAGTCAAAACAAAGTTTCATATGAGTGAAAAACACGCTGTCCCCCCATTGGAAAAGATAATAAAGTCATAGATGCATGTCATCCAGAGTGAAGGAGACAATTGCCTGCTTAGACCCCCCCACCTGTGCCCATGCTCAGGTCCGGACCTTACCCTTGAATGTGAAATGGAGGAAGTGGAACATGCTCAGAGGAAGGAAACACAAAGTTTTGTCACATAAAGAAAGCTTGACAAACTGGAGGATCCTTGGCCTGTAAAGAAGATATCTTGAGTCCTCAACAGCTGCCTTCAGATGTCATGAGGGAGAACAATAAATCCAATGCTATTGGCATGATATATTATGACAAGATGAAGACACCTGATAAAAGAGCAAAGATTTTAATATAATTTTATTTAAAACATTGCAATAGGGAGATACATGCTTACTTTTTTTTTTTTTTTAATTCTCACAGCCTCAGCCTGGACATTCTGACAATGATTCACTTCAGAAATCTTTAAACTTGATGAAAGGACCAAGATGGAGTCAATATACCCAAAGAACAGCCATTTTGACACTGCCTAGTTCTGTCATATTCTCTTGACATTACCTAGCTTGTCCTGTAATCAAGGACAGAACTGGTTTCTCAGAGGTAGCTATTGATCATTGTTTTACAACTCCTCCCCAACTTGTTTGGTACTAATTAGCTTTTCTATTTCAAGTACTTGCATAAGAAACAAGTTAACCTAATCAGCCCTTCGTGACCTTTGTGACACAGACCCCATCAACACGGCAACGGTCATGCAACTAACTCACCCATCTGCCGGCCATCCATCACCTCACCTCACATCAGTACCTGTGTTTACCCTCCCCTTCGGGATGACCTGAAACAGACCACCACCCAATCACCTTAACTACCTGCTTCCATCAAAGGGAGGTTTAAAAGCATTCAACCTCAAGCAGCCATTGGCCATTGCTTTACTAAACTCTGGCCAAATACTTTTGAGCTATGACTGTTATGTTTTCCTAAGCTTTGACCTCCTCCCCTACCTTAAGGAGGTGTATGTCCTCTCTCTCTCTCTCTCTCTCTCTCTCTCTTTCTCTAATTTACTTTCTAAATAAACCATATTTTCCTATCTAAGTTCGGTGTAGTTCTTTGCATCTTATGCACAGCACCGAATTGCAGACTCTTCATCTGGTCTGACCTAGCACTTGATATCTAACTCTATATGTTAAGTTTAAGTTCTGCTCGTCGTAATAATAGACCCCAAAGTAACAGTACCTGAAACCACATTGGACTTTATATTTTCTTCATCTAAAATCCAAAACAAAGCAAAAAAAGTTCAGAAGTAGAAGACCAGGTAAGGCTTTCTGTGTAACTATTTGCAAACCATGGCCTCTGATTCTCCAGTGATTACATCTGCATTCCAGGTAGAAGGAGGGAGGAAAAAGGTGAAGGAGAGAAATGGTAAGGAAGAGAAAGCGTTCACCACCTCCCTATCCAGGAGACTTTCCAGAAATTCCATACAATGCTTCTGCTTATACCTCAGTTGCCAGAACTTAGCCTAAGTTGAAAGAAGTCTGGGGAACATAGGTTTTATATGAGGGACAGTGTGCAGGGATCAAAAGCCTTATTAAAGGAGGGCACAGGTTACAAGGACTAAACTCTCTGCTACATACTGTCTCTATGGCTGCAGGCCCTGTCATTCCACTGCTTGTCTTATTATTCCTTCCACAACTGCTCTGACTCGTTAGAGATTGCAATCCCTTGGTCCTTCCATATAGTTCTAGCCCATGGGCTCTCACATGCCCTCTTTTCTTTATTTTAGCAGCTTGGGCTCTCAAGGGCATCGCCTGTCTTATTTACTTTCTCAAGAGCATCTTCATCACTACTCTTCACTGCATGCACTGGTCAAGCACTAACCCTGGCTCTAAAATCTCCCTTCTCTGCTTTCACATTTGAATAGCTATGAGTTCCTAGAGATTATTGTACAACCATTGATTCCCACATGAGGCAAGACCTTGGCTCTGCCCACCCATCCTTTCTGGTACATCATGGTTCTCTCTCATCATTTATCTCAAGTACTGGCCTCCTCACTCTCAGAAAATGATCTCTCTTAGTGTTTCCAAAGAAAAAAGGGGAAAAAAGGGCCATCATTAATTGTCATAGCTGATATTTATTGACGATACATTGAGCTCAAGTGCTTTCAGTGGGTTATCGCATATAAATGTTACAACTCAATAAACAGTTATTGTTATTTCTAAATACAACCTTATATTACTAAGATAAATATCTCTTAGTTATGATTTCTTATCTTATTGAAATCAGTTTGCCAACATTTGGTTTAAAATTTTTGCATCTGTGTTTATAAGAAATGTTGGCAAATCAATATTAATAGAAAAAGTATAAAAGAGCCCATCATACTTATTTTAATGGTTTCCTTTTGAAAAGTGAAACGATGGTCATTTTTGCCAAGAAAATGATTCCTAGATCATCTGAGAAAATGCATGTATTGAATTCATTTCACAGCTTTCTGCAAAAAGGGCACTGCCTTCTGGGTCCTCCACCATCTGGATGGCAGAGTCCTTGAAGGTTGAAGTCATCTGCGTTCACCCTTCCCAGGCTGGGGCACTCCTACTCTGAGAGCTAGATGAACCAGAATTGCGGAGGCAGCATCCTCCTTCCTGAAAGTCAATGAGCTCTGTAATCAGAGGTCCCTGGAGTGTGTAAACAAGCCATTTATTTCAAGTCCCTTACTAAGCATCAGTCATTTGCCTCAAAAAACAAATATCCAGGAATACAAACATGTCTAGCATTCACTTCAACTCTAACTCTTAAATCTCAGCTCCTTCATGAGCAAACTATCTGTCCATGTATGAATGGGGAGAAAATGAATCAAAGTACTAATTCCACACAATTGATCGTTTTTCAGTAGGTCGAATAATATCCTGATATCAAATGAGTTGCTAAAGTATACATACATGTCTTCCTTCTTGAGAGCTCAAATGCAAATTTAAATAAACAATCAAATACAATTTGCAAGTCAGGATACTAGTGCTCATTGTTCTTTTTTTGGGCACAAAAGGCAGAAGACTAATATAGCTTTGTAAATCTTCCACCATGCCAGATTTCAGCATATTGTTAGTTATGTGTGCATATTTGCAACTGCTTGACTGTGAAATGTAGCCCAAACAGTATAGGTAGCTAAAATAATTAATAATATAACCGTATAAATGCAAAATGGGGGGTATTAGCCTTAACAGCCTTAACAGCCATTCATGTGGAAAAAAAAAACCTTAAAAAAAACCTTTTTATTGAAAATAGCCTGAAAATCCCAAAAAGGGAAAACAAACATGAAATTGATACAATATAAGCACAGTGCTCCTATCAGGGAGATTATCTGTAGTCCACCCTGATTGGAGCAGATGAACAAGGACTCATTAAGCTAGAGTAAATCTGGGAAAACTCCAAGGAGAGATGGAGTGAGACACCAACTCAAAATAAATAAATACATAAATACATAAAATAGAAAAGGGTTTTTAATGACTAAGAAATAGATCTGGTTGAAGTGTGATATATATTCCCATTCCCTCCTTTTCACTCCCAGATCTTTCCTAGCACATAAGCATTTTATATTTTGGGTATGTTTTTGTTGATATATAGTTGATGATAAATAACTGATGCTCTTCTCAACTTACCGATAAAAGGAAGTGTACTTCTGTGGTCACATTGTTCCTGACTGAGATTGTGGACACAGATAAAGTTTGAGTGCACCCAGTCTTCAAGAAATTCCCAGACAGTAATTTCTCCCTTAAAAGAGTTTTGGAAAATTTAGTTTAGCCATATAAAAAGGTAGAAAAATGATCAAAAGAGTTTCGGGTTTTTTTTGGGGGGGTATTTCATGATTATTTACTAATTTCCTTCAAAAAGACAATGTATGAAGAAAATTTTGATTTCTTCATCTCAAAATAGATAAAGAAATACCTTGGTAAAATATATAGTTACCTGTTGATAATTTACACAAGACATGGAAAAGACTGTAGAATTTCTCCAGAGACCAGATTAACCAAAACAGGTCCAGGTATCCAATGGTAGAATATCTTCCTTCTCTGACTTGGACATTTTTTCTCAATCAGATTCTCTGACTCTGACTGACATAGGCTGGGTACAGAGTAATTACAATTCTGTTTCCTTTTGTTGTTATGTATTTATAGGAAACTTAGATTATGTGTTTTTCTGGGTAGGTAACAGACATAAACACTTCAATTAATGGGAAAAAAATACAACCCCTCACACAGAAAGGACTATCAAGGACCCAAATGCCTCAGGAATAGTTTAGAGCCATCCAATGACCAACCAACTCAGACAAGTTGAAGTACTAACCATTTACCAAGGGAACTTGAAAGAGTTGGTGAAGAAATGAAATGATAAAAACTGTTACCAACCAATTGCTGAGATGAGGACAATGGTACGTACATATTTTCTTCTTGTTGTAATGATAATCCTTTTTAACTAATTTATTTTTAAATCTTTTTCTTTCTTCTCATATATATAGGATGTGCTGTGGGGTGAATTTTACAGATTTAGTCCAGAGGATTCAGAATACCAATACTGGACTATAAGAAAACCTGTTAAAAAATGAACTTGGCCTAGTTGGGCATGGTGGCTTACGTCTATAATCCAAGCACTTTGAGAGGCTGAGGCTGGAGGATTGATTGCTTGAGCCCAGGAGTTTGGGACCAGCCTAGGCAACAACATAGCAAGACCTCATCTCTACACAAAAAAAAAAAAAAAAATTAGCCAGGCATGGTGGCATGCGCCTGTAGTCCCAGCTACTTGGGAGGCTGAGACAGAAGGATCACTTGAGCCCAGGAGATTAAGGCTGCAATCACCCATGATGGTGCCACTGCACTCCAACTGGGGTGACAGAGTGTGACCCCCAACTCAAAAATAAATTAAGTAAATAAACTTGACCCAGAGTTCCTGAATTCAGAACTGAATGCAAAAGGAGAGACTTGGGTTATTTCCTTTTGGGAATAGGGTGAATTTTCATTTATTCATTTGCATTAAGAAGGGCTTTTTAAATTTGAAAGTTCAAGCTCCCAAGGAGACTGTATACAAACATTAAAAGGACAAGTGGACATGTGTCATTCCTGGTGCCCATCACCTTTGTCCTGTCTATCTAATGCAGAAATCCAAACCCAAAACCCCAGAGTCCTTTGCCGGTAGGATGAGAACGTTGGAGCCAGGTGCTGGCAGTCAGGTGCCTTGCACATACCCCTTTTGGAAGTGAGTCATGTAAGAAACAGGCTTTGCCAAAGCTAATTTGCTAAAGCAGGTGGCGGTGGAGCTGCTGGCTTAGGATAGGGTAGCTTGAGGGTGACAAGTGGAATACACAATGGAAGACTGCGTCCACCGATGACTGTCAGCTTCTAAGGGTTCAACATATGGTTGCTATGATATTATTAATAGCACCCAGAGTTCCCTACTACAGTTGTGTTTCAGCATAGGCTAGATGACCACCTGCGATGTTGCAGAGTACTTGAACTAGGTGTCTTTGGCGTGCATGTCTTACTTTTTTTGTTTTCCTTGCTCTTTGTTTCATGGGAGAGCTACCTCTTCCCTATTCCCCGGGATTCTAGAAGGCTGTCTATAAAGGGCACTTTGTCCATCTGTGTTGCTATAAAAGAATACCATAGACTGGGCAGTTGATAAAGAACAGAAATGTATTTCTAACATTTCTGGAGGCTGGGAAACCCCAAATCAAAGTCCCAGCAGGTTCAGTTGTCTGGTGGGGGTTGTGTCCTCAAGAGGGGAGGATTGCTGTGTCCTCATATGGTAGAAGAGAGCAAGTGAGAGATGAAGCCTCTTTTATAAGGCATTAATTCCATTTGAGGGCAGAACTTTAGGACTTATTCACCTTTTAAAGACCTTGCCCCATACTATCACATTGGCAACAGCTGAATTTTGGGTGAGACACATTTAAAACCTTAAGATTCTGTCCCTAGACCCCCAAATTTATATGCTTCTCACATACAAAATATATTCATTCTATCCCCAGAGCCCTAAAAAGTCTTAACTTTTTCTAGCATCGACTTTAAAATCTAAGTCCAAAGTTTAATGTAAATCAGATATGGGTGAGACTCAAGGCAAGATTCCCAAGGCAAATGCCCCTCCAGCTGTGAGCCTGTGAAATCAAACAAGTTCTGTGCTTCCAAAATACCATGGTGGGACAGGTATAGGATAGACATTTCCATTCCAAAAGGGAGAAACAAGCATAATCAATGTTTGTATACCTAACCCTGAATTGTACCCCACATCTTTATAATATAATAATAATAAAAAATTTAAAAATTTTTTTAAAAAGAGAAAGGAATAACAGGTCCCAAGTAAGTTCAAAACCCAATGGGGCAAACAATATTACATCTTAAGTTTTCAGAATAACCCTGTTTGACTCTGCGTGTCACCTTTCTGACACACTGGAGTGGGGATTGGGCCTCTAAGACCCTGGGCAGCCCTAACCCTCGCCCCCACAACTTTGCTGGGAATAGCTCACATAGCAGCTCTCAGGGGCGGAGTTACGTACCTGCAGAAATCTCAAACTGGTGCTGTATGCTGGTAGCTCTACATATGGTTATGGGTCTTGGGGGTGACCCTGCCCTCATGGTTCCACTAAGCATTGCCCAATAGGGAGTTGTCTGCAGTGGCTTTGCTCTGTTGGCAAGTCTCTGCCTAAGCCCCAAGGCTGTTAAAAACATCCTTTAAAAAAAACAAACTTTTTTTTATTATAGAGATGCAGGGTACAAGTCAGGATGAGGCACACAAGTAATCTACATGCAGGTAAAATTTGGGCCTCCAACTGGTCCTCACTTCCCCTGGTTTAGAACCAGGTACCCTTTATGTTGCCATGTATCCACTCCCTCGACTGACAGTGTCCAGCTACTGCCAATCCCTCCCTTGTATTATTGTGGTTAATGTTCAGGTCCCAATTATGAGTGGGAACATGTGGTATTCGGTTCTTTGTTTCTGTGATAGGTCACTAAATATGACTGTCTCCAACTGCATCCAGTTTGCTACCTAAGTCCACAACGTCATCCTTCTTTATGGATGAATAATATTCCAATGTGTATATGCATTCCATCATTTTCTTTATCCAGTCCACTTTCGATGGTCAATAGGGTTGATTCCATGTTTTCTGTTTAAAACAACCTTTAAAATCAAGGTGGAGGAATCCTTCACCCTGTAGTTCCTTTGTCAGAAATACAGAAATGTACTTGCAAACCTGAAGAGTTAGCACCATGTGGACACCACCACAGCTCATCACTTGTGCCTTTGAGTAACAGCTTGAGCCAGAGTTTGGGGAGCCCAAGAGTACTGCACTGAAACTCAAGAAGCCAAGACTTAAGATAGCTTGAGCACCAAGCCTTGAGGTCTCATGGGTGTCCCGGGCTTCTCTCTTTACACTATTCTGCCCTCAGGCCCTGGTACTTTGAGTCTGTGGTGGGAAAGACAGCTTTGAAGATCTCCAAGTTATTCTCCCATCTTCTTGAAAAATAGCAAACTGACAAGCCTCTGCAAAGCCATTAAAAACCATTGAGAGAGCGGGGAGACAGCCCACAGACTGGGAAAAAATATTTGCCAACTGTATGACTGACAAAGGCCTAACATTTAGGATCTATAAGGAACTCAAATGTGCCAAAAAGAAAAAAAACAAATAGCCCCATTACAAAGTGGGCAAAAGATATCAATAGACACTTCTCAAAATGTGACACACAAGCAGGCAACAGATACATGAAAAAATGCTCAACCTCACTAAGCATTAAAGAAATGCAAATTACAACCATATTGAGATACCATCTAACTCCAGTCAGGATGGCCATCATCAATAACTCAAAAAACAACAGAATCTGGAGAGGATGCGAGGGAAAGAGAGCACTTCTACACTGTTGGTGGGAGTGTAAACTAGTACAGCCTCTGTGGAAAACAGTTTGGTGATTCCTAAAAGATCTAAAAATCAACCTTCCATATGATCTGCAACCTTCTCCTGGGAATATGCCCGGAGGAACTCAGGTTACTCTATGAAAAAGATACCTGCACACATATGTTTATCGCAGCCTTGTTCACAATAGCAAGAACATGGAACCAATCGTGCTGCCCATCAAAAGCGGATTGGATAAAAAAAATGTGGTACATATATACAATGGAATATTACACAGCCATAAAGAAGGACAAAATTATGAACTTTTCAGCAACTTGGATGAACCTGGAGTCTATAATACTGAGTGACCTATCACAGAAAAAAAGAAATGAGTATCACATGTTCTCACTCATAAGCAGACATTGAACAACTATCGTAATACTATAAGAAGGGATTGGCAGTGGGAAACTGCTAGGGAAGGGCAGGCGCAGGACAGGAAGCAGTGGGAAACTGCTGGGGGGGTGGGGCATACCTCATCAACAAGGGCACTTGCATAATGATCATCTGTATACCTAACCCTGAATCGTACCCCACGCATTTGAAATAAAAAATTTAAAATAAAGCAAAATAGCACCTGGCTTCCTTCTATTCATACTAATCTCCTTAGTAAATGGTCTCTTGACCACAACCTTGGTTATCTTTCCTAAACATCCTTCTTTATTATTTACATGGCCAGGCTGAGAATTTTGTAAATCTTTACATTCTGCTTCCCCTTTAAGATTTTGTACCTTAAGAGCATCCTCAATACTTTTCTGCTTAGAGATTTCTTCTGCCAGATGTTGTAGTTCATTGCTGCTAAGTTCTGCCTTTCATGATGTCCTAGGACATGGGTATAATTCAGAAAAGTTCTTTGCCACTTTGTAACAAGGTTGGATTTTCCTCCAATTTCCAGCACCTTGTTTCTCATTTTCACCCGAAACTTCATCAGAATAGTCTTCACTGTCCGTATCTCTACAACATTCTTTTTGCAACCACTTAAATAATTTCTCAGAAGACTGAGACTCTCAAGAGCTCCTCTCTTCATCTGAGCCCTTCCCAGAATCACACTTAATGCTCCCTTCATGACAATACAGGCTTCTTTCCAGCACTTACTTCAAAACTGTTGCAGCCTATACCCATTGCCCAATTCCAAATCTGCTTCCACCTTTTTAGGTATTTGTTACAACAACACCCCACTTCTCTGGTACCTTTATGTCTTAGTTCATTCGTGCTGCTATAACAGAATATCAAAGACTGGGTAATTTTAAAAGAACAGAAATTTATTCCTCACATTCTGGAGATTGGTGGTCCAAGATCAAGGCACTGGCAGGTTCAGTGTCTGGTGAAGACTGTGTCTCTGGAGGGGAGGAACGCTATGTCTTCACGTGACGGAAGAGGGTGAAGCCTCATTCATAAGGGCCTTAATCTCATTCACCAGGGAGGAGCCCTCATGACCTAAACCCCTTCCTCTATTACATTGCCAACAACTGAATTTTGGAGGCAACACAGTCAAACCATGGCAGGTTCCTACCTTCGTTCTCACTAGGTCCATGTGGACACATGACTGAGACTGGCCAGTAGAATACTCTGTCTCCATAGACATGGTGATTTCTCCGAGAGTGGGCATCTGATCCAAGTGGGCTAATTCTGGGATTGATTCAGATGCTGGGGGAGGCAGTGAGGGGAAAGGAAGTCTCTCTTTTTCTGAGATAATCACCTCTTAGCATGAAGAGGTGCTGTGACCATCTTTTTACACAGTCAGAGAGCCTGACCTGGCTAAGACAAAGACATGCAGGGGTTAATTGAGATGAGAAATAAAGAGAGAGAGGGAGGGGAGAAAGAGAGGGAAAGAATCGATGGAATCTTATGAACATATTGATCAAGCCACAGCTTGATCCTCAAGTTACCAAATGGACTTCACAGTGATGTGAGCCAACAGAGTCCATTTTTGATTTAAGCTATTTTGGATTGAGTTTCTGTCCCTTGCAACAGGGAAAGTTCTGCCTGAAAGAGCAAACATGATGATGTTTTTAAATCCTGAGATACTGAGATTTTCAGAATATTTGCTCCTTTTCTTGGGCACCAAATCATATCCAAACCCATGTCATGTTCCATATAAATACTTCATTTTTTTAAACATAAATTCTGAAAATAGGTTTTTTTTCTACAAAATATGTGATTAGGTAAGGAAGGGTGAAGGAAGACTATTCATATGGGTCAAAAGTAGAAGATCAATGTGTAACATGTTGCACACTCCAAAAGAACTAAACCTTGTGATGACTGATTTTACCAAGGGCACCACTCTGTCACCAGGCATTTCCTGTGCTTGTTGTCTGAAAAATAATCAGATCAGTGTCCCTGTCCAAATGTCCATCTATAGCAGAATAACTAAACCCACAGAATGGGATAATAAATTCCATATAAAGAACATATTAAATTCCATATAAAGAACATGATAAATTCCATATAAAGAATGGGTTTGAAAAACCCATTGAAAAATTTAAAAAAACCCAATTTGTTTAAAATAATAATTTTTATTTCAGCTAGATTTGAATTCCCCTTCTGACAGTCCATTCCTGAACCCCTTATCATTCTTGACCCACTGTTTACAATTCCATTAAAAGGGGACCTACTTGTAGTTAATCTTCACAATGCCCTCTTATATAGAAAAAGACAGACTTTAAGAAGGTAAGAAACTAGCTCACGTTGTGACAATTAAGTGTGAAGCCAGGGCAAGGCCATCTAACTCTAAAACCTGTTTTCTTTCTATAATCTTCAGCTGTCTATAAAATGTTTGCTGCTGATGAGAAGTCTCTCTAATGGAAAACCACAGAGAAAAACATTCTGATATTTTCTTAGAGAGACTGAAATGCATTGGACCTACACTGGCTCACAAGAACTGATTTTGTGCATCATTTCTCCACTCTGAGTTCAGTGGTGTCATGTTGGTAGGTTGAAATCAGACACTTCAGAAGTGTTCACACTGTAGAATTGGTAGATGCTACCCATTGGGGCTTTTATTTGGAAAGCCAGTTGTTAATGCTTTAACAGAACTTTAGCAGAACACCACTGCCTACAGTGAGTTAACAATGGTAGCTCATTTTTGTTTTTCAAGGATTAGTATATATACACAAAATAATATGTGTAAAATACAAGGGAGGACCCCCCTGAACTGGAATTTATTTTTTAAAAATTGTGTATTTGGCCGGGCTCGGTGGCTCAGCCTGTAATCCCACACATTTGGGAGGCTGAGGTGAGTTGATTGCCTGAGCCCGCAGGTTCGAGACCCACCTGGGCAACTGGGTGAGCCCTCATCTCTACAATAAATCAAAAAAAAAAAAAAAATCAGCTGGGCGTGGTAGCGTGCGCCTGTAGTTCCAGCTACTTGGAAGGCTGAGGCGGAAGGATCGCCGGAGCCCAGCAGGTCGAGGCTGCGGAGGCCGGGAGTGGCCACTGCACTCCAGTCTGGGTGACAGAGTGAGACTCTAACTAAAAAAAAAATTTAAGAAATAAAAAAATTGTGTATTTATTCTTACGTGTTTAAACTTCAGTCACCTTCAAAGCACTCTCCGTTTGATGCAATACACCTACCAAGATGCTTTTATCACTGCTCAAAACAGTTTTTGAACTCTTCAATTTTGATGCCTTTTAGTGTTTCTGCCATTTTTTGTTTCATCTCTTCCACGTTGGCAAAAAATTTCCCCTTGAGGACTTTTTTCAATCAGAGAAATAAAAACAAAGTCGCTTTGGGCAAGATCAGGTAAATAGGGAGGGTGGGGCATGGGGGTCATGACTTTTTTGGTCAAAAACTGCTGAACTCGCAGCATGGAGTGGGCGGGTAGTTAGTGTAAATCACCTATTATGAAATGCTCAAAGAATGCACATTGAAAGAATCTCCAAAAAAAATTCACTGAAGCCAAAAGCAGCCTCTTACAACAATGCCAGCTGGTACACTGGTGCCGACGGGTTCCTAGAACATAGACTGTTGCATGTCATGCCATTTTTGCTACTAATTCAAAAAATGTAAGGCATGCATTATAGTGCCTTAAGATTGACATACATGTGGTTTCAACCTTGACAGTACATGAGAATCTCCAGGGGAGGTTTCAAAGTACAGTTATCCTGTCCCCAAGGATTCTGATTCAGTTGCTCTCATCCAAGGCCTGGGTATGAAGACCTTTAACGCCCTGCCCTTGTCCCAGGTGATTCCACTGTGTGGTTTGTGCTGAGAACTACTACATTAAAGGTGTTTCCAGATTCTCATTAACAGCACTAATGTTATAAATAGTATCCTGCTGTCTGGAACGACTAAATGCAGTTTCCTAATTTGACTATGTGAGCCTAAGGAAGCAAAAGTTCAGTTCTCTGTGACTGGGGAGAGGGCTCTCGGTTAAACCTGTCATCTCTCCCAACACTACCTTCTAAGGTCCAGAACGCTTGCGTCAAACTCCCAGCAGGAATGTGGGAATGGGGACGAGGCTGTTCCTTTTTCCCAAACTGGCTCTGGACCACCTGCATCTCAATCACCAGCAAAACTTACTACAGATGCAGATTATCTGCTGTCTATGGGAGAGGCCCAGGAACCCATTCACAAATCTGTATTTAATGCTTTTAATAATAAATGAAACCTGAAAATATAATGATGAAAACCCCAAAGGAAAAACCTCTATGCAGAACTTAATCATAATATCTAAAGTGAAAGGTTTTAATAAAGACCAGGAGGCCAATATTTAAAAGAAGAGCCAAAAAGCAGCATAAGCCACCAAAGATAGCTACTGCAATTTTTAAATGCTGTCAATCAGGAAAGATAGCCAAGGAAAAATAGGGAAAATAGAAATCTCAGAATTAGTTATCAAAAAAATGAAAAGCATATGGTGTGTAACTACATAAATTGGGCATGCTTGTCCAAAGTAAATGCTTTCTAAATATAATTATTCTATGCCACACCAAACCACCATGATTCCACAGCAACAGTGCCTTTTACCATGGCCAAGTTAAAAGTAAATTCTTTGGAGTAAAACTATTATTTGTTTACAGTGTACTTTTTTGTCTTTTAAAAGAAAAATGGTATCTTACCATAATGTGCCTTCAATCACACAGGCCAGTTAAATGCTTTAGTCTTTGGGATAAAACCCATTATAGTCAGGATCATAGAGAAACCACCTGGGGTCTTCCTAATGCTGTCTGAGCATTTGCTGTAAAGTTTACTTACCATCAAGGTACAAAATCTTTCTCTATTTGGGAGAGGTTTAAAGAAGTCAAGAGGAGGCATGACTTCTTCCCCTGTGAGTCTGGGAGAGCCATGAAGTAGAAAACAGCCAAAATAGACCAACTACAAATTATTTAGGGTTTCTATTATTGCCGCAAAAGCTATTCTTAAAATGTGTGGCTTAATACAATAATCATTTTATTTTATATATCTTGATTTTGTGGGTCTTTGGGGCAAAGCTGGGCTGGGAGATTTTCCTGGTCCTGATCAATGGGTCACTCTGTGATATTTAGCTGGTGTCTGGTCTGAAGGGTCCATCAGGCCTTTTCACATACCCAGCATCTCGATGGGGGGCCCTGGAATGCTGAATCAGCTGGATCCTTTCAGTCTCCTGTAGTCTCAGGATGTTTCCCATAGGGCGGCTGAAATTCTTAAAAGGCAGGTCAGGGCCCCAAGCAATCAAGGCAGAAACTGCTGGTCCTCTTAGAGACAAGGTCCTGAATGGTTGTTGCTTTTGTCACACTCTATGTGTCAAAGTAGCCACAGGCTGGATTAAAAAAATGTGGTACATATACGTGATGGAATATTACACAGAAATAAATAAGGACAAAATCATAAGCTTCACAGCAACCTGGGTAGACTTAGAGTCTATAATACTAAGCGATCTATCACAGAAGCAACAAACTGAGAATATGTTCTCATTCATAAGCGGACCTTGAACAATTATCATAATACTATAAGAAAAAGATTGACAGTAGCAGGAAACTGCTGGGGCTGGGGGGAATGTGGGATTGGCAGTAGTGGGAATCTGGCAGGGTAGTGGGAGGGGAACACACCTCATCAACAATGGCACCTGCATACTGAACATTTGTATACCTAACCCTGAATTGTACCCCACATATTTAAAATAATAAAATTAAAAGAAAAAAAAGTAACAAAGTACTCACAGGGTAGTCCCAGTTCAAAGGGTGGGAAGGTAGACCCCACTTTTCCATGGGGAGAGTATCAAGATTCTTTAATATGTCTCAACCTATTCTCTGGCCATAAATCATTTAGTGTCTTCTCAAAAGATGCTCAAAGTCTCATCCTATTATGGCATTGGCTTGGAGTGCAGGATTTCACTTTCTAAGTCAGAGCCCCATCTCAAATGCCTGAATTTCAGTGATCTCAACTCTTCCTTTGACTTTGCTCAACTATAACATGGTACTGTGACCTCAGCATGCTTTTTTTCTTTTTGCCCTTTCAACCCCCCAGTATGTCTGTTACCAGCTCCTTGTGTTAAATCTTTTCTGTGCATTATACTATGGTTTCTATTTTTCTGACCAGACTCTGACGGATACAGGTACTCAGTCAAGATGCTTGCTCTTTATACAATCCAGCAATCCCCCTTCTGGGACTACACCCGGAGGAACTCAAAGCATTCTACAAAAAACGATACCTGCACATGCATGTTTATTGCAGCACAGTTCAAAGTAGCAAAAACATGGAACCAAATGGGCTTCCTATTCAAAGTGGATTGAATAAAAAAAAAAAAATGTGGTACATATACACGATGTCATATTATGCAGCCATAAAGAAAGACAAAATTATGGACTTCGCAGCAACTGGGATGGATTTAGAGTCGATCATACTCAGTGATCTATCACAGAAACAAAGAACTGAGTACCATATGTTCTCACTCATAAGCGGACCCTGAACACCTACACCATAATACTACAAGAAAGGAATTGACAGTAACGTGACACTGCTGGGGGGGGGTGAGGGGGGAGACACAAAATCAATAAGGGTGCATGACCACATTCCAGGTGATGTGAGTTCCAATGGGAGCCCAAACTTCACCTGTACGTAAACCACATATGGACCCAATACTGACTTGTATCCCACATCTTTAAAATAAATATTAATAAGTAAATAATTTTTAAAATATAGGATACGGGAAGATTGTTTCAGTCTATGTTCCTGAGTTCATTTCTTTGCCATGCTTAATATATACTCCCTCTAACCCAAAAAGTCTCGGCCCTTTTCAGCAACCAGTAGGTACAGGCGTTTGAAGATGTCCATCTTGATCTGAGAAGCACATGCTACAACTCCACTACTTTATTTCTTGTCTCAAAAGAAATCTTAAAAGTAGGATAGGGTCAAGCAGACTCTGCCCTAAGATCTGGGCCCAAACCCTGAGTGGCCTGTATGTATTCACCCTCATGGAGCAACTCTCTGGAGGTTGTTCCAGATTCTCAGTTTATGTTCTATGTTGACTTTGGAAACTCCTGAGTGGGTATTACTTAACCTCATTTCCTAATCCTATCATGACATTCTGCCATAAGGGAATGTTGGAAAGAGGCGTCTACAGCTGGGTTTAGGCATGGAGCCTGAAATATAAGTGTGATCTCTTAGGTCTAGTCTTAATCATTTATTCCAGAGGCTGGTCTCTCTCACTAGGCTGTGTCTAGGTTGCTTACTGGGGTCCATAATATAGAGTCTCAGATTATACTTTGGCCTATGTCTTTATCTGATTGTGCATCTGTGTTCCAAAATCTCTGCTATCATGGGGGACGGCAGTGTCCTTCTAGAAACAGATTTGGGACTCTGAGATTTAAGTCCATGGGCTTAATATTACTATTAATATTCTTGAAAGCAATGTGAGTGAAGAACCACTCACATTGGAGGATTGAGCAGCAGAAGAATATGAACTAAGATGCAGTTGTAACGGCAGCTTCAACCTATCCAAAATCAAGGCAAGAGGGTCTGGTCATTGAACACTCTTCAGTCATTCAGTGTCGGATACCCCTAGGAGCAGTAAATAACCTTGAGTAAGGCAGCTGCTTTCAGCCAAGGTGAGTTCCTGGAATAATGCAGCCAGATCTGAGTGATTCACCAGAGCACCGACTATCATCCATTCCTTGCACTTCTGGAAGCCACTTGCCTCATATCACAAGTTCAATGCATTCAGGAATAGCTCCTCCTGGATTTTGGTGGTATCTTTTCCTGGGGAAACTTTCAAGAGGTGGATCATTAGGCCCCATTGCCACAAGTGGTCTCAAGGTCTCCATTTATCCTCATCATCACCCTCCTCCATACCCATCCCAAATTCCTCTTTCCCCTGGCTAGCTCCTCTGTTGGTGTAGGAAACTTACCTGAGGGGATGGCCCAGAACATCATTCCTCATTCCTGGTGGCCCGGCCACCTCATGAGAGGTGTCTAAGCCCCTGGTCACCTTGGCCTTTTAGGTCATGACCATTGTCCTTGTCCATTTACCATCAAAGCTGGAAAGGGGAGTATAAAGAACTGTTTTAATGGGTCACTTAAGTGCCAAATGGATCACTTAAGTGCTCTGCTACCTCTGTGTAACAAGCCCTCTTTCTCCTCCAAATGATCAGATGATTTACTTTTTCCAGAATGCTGATTTCTCCTTCCCTTGCCTGCTGGTCTCTTGGCTCAAAAATCCTAAATGTCTAAGCCGCAGCACAATTAAAACTTATTAAGTCTTTTTCTGTGCCCCATGGTGGAGGTATTCTCCCCTGGGAGCTAGAACCTCTGGATTTGTAGAAACTAAAAGTGTAGGAACAGGAAGAACAAATTCCCCAGGTGGGCCACTGGGTGATGGTAACAGGGCTACTCTGTGCTTTGGTTCTCAGGTCCCTGTATTCGTCTACTGGGACAAAGTGCTATATATTGTCATTGATTTAGAGTATACACTAAATTCTGGTGGATGACACACTATTCACACAGAGCATTCTCTCCAAGTTGGGTCTTCAGCTGTATTTTCAAGTAGTTTCTGTTTCCCTATCAGGTTGGCAGCCTCCAGATAGTATGGTATGCAAAAGGACCAGTGAATTCTATGGTCAAATGCCCATTGCTGCAACTCATTCAACTGTATCACATTTCCATTTTACAATAGATTGTTTCTGGACCCACTGGACCTCCTGACTCAGTGGATTTAACAAAAGCAAGCTCATGGACTGTTCCGGCTACATGGTTATTTGATGATATATACCAGGTACCCTGTCTACATCAGAGCCCAATAGCGAGTTAAGATGTATGTTTCAATTGGTGTAAATGCACTGCTATAGATATCTCCAGGGTCTTTGCCTACATTCTGATTCCTCTATTGGGATTTGCCACAAATTCCACGTGACACCTTTTCCCCCTACAGATTCCTCTGATACTATACTGTTTCTAGTGACAAACTTCTTATACCACGGCCTGGACCTGCTGCAGAATTCTTTCTTCCTCTAGGCCATGCTCAGAGCTGACACCATCCAGTTCACTCATTAAATGGTTTGGAGCAGTATTCCCGAACGTATCTGGCACCATAGCTGCAGTCAAGGTTAAAACTTAGTTGGGTTTACAGTAGTCCAAAGTCATCCTCGAGGACGTGTCAGACTATTGTAGAGCCCAGTCTGGTGCATTACATAGAGATATGAAGGAAATCACCACCTCACATCCTTTAGGTCTTTAAGGGTGACACTAATTTCTGCCATTCCCCGAGACTTACTTTCTTGACTGAGGAAGGAACCCTTCCAGAGGTTTCCATTTGGTCTTTTCAACGACTATAACTCATACCCACAGACCAGGAAATAAATGTGTGAACTATG
Source organism: Cephalopachus bancanus (assembly GCA_027257055.1). Taxonomy (NCBI): domain Eukaryota; kingdom Metazoa; phylum Chordata; class Mammalia; order Primates; family Tarsiidae; genus Cephalopachus; species Cephalopachus bancanus. Next base: position 1,195,073 of record JAPVLO010000233.1, read on the forward strand.
TGTAGGTCCATTCCAATTGTACGTGGAGAGACTAGGGAAATTACCTCTGTGCAAGTGGTCCTCCCGTGAGCTGGATCTGGGCAAGACTCCATTTCTACCTGCCCTGCATGTTCCCACTTTGTATAAGGGAGCTTTGATGATGTTGGGTCCTAAACATCAATATCAACTCAGACTGTGTCCAACAGCTTTCCAATTGCCTAGGCATTGTCCCTTCTGTGGTGCATGATTACCCAAGCTGAGGCCTTTTGGGGAAGGACTGGGGGAATTATCACTTGCTGTGGTACTGCTTGCTATTTCTTTCCTCTGGGGACCTCACTTCTTTATTAGTGGATCCCAGGACTAAACACTGGCTCAGGTCTGGAAACTGATATTTGGGGAAGCTGCCCTCAGCCTCCTGGTTGTCTATCCTTGATGGCAGAAATAGAAAAACATGTTGTTGGCTGTCCATCTATTTTACCCCTAAAGATGCCATGGCATTTTAACCACCTCTAAAGCTCTCTGTAAGTTAAGTTCCTTAGTTGCCACTCTGACCTTGACACTCATTGTAATTGTGCACACTTTGCTTCTTATAATGAAGGTCAACTTGCTGCTGTTATTTCAAGATCCTATCTGTGAAGAATGCATCACCTGTTAGACATGCGATTTCAGACTCCAAACCAGTTTAAATGAATCAAAATCTGCATTTTAACAGTACCCTTAAGTGGCTTGTATATATTATAAGTTTCAAAAGCCCCAATTTGCCTCAAATCTTGATCTCCTAGTTTTCAATCCCAGACTTATAATCCAAAATATGATTATTCTTCTGGTATAATACTATGGTTTTAAAACTAAGCTCTCTCCTGACATCGATTATCCCAGCCATTATAGTTCAGCATGGGACTGAAACCTTTACCTGATATTGTCATTAATGAACTGGAGGAATCTATCAACAAAATAAAAAATTGTGATTATCTAACTCAATCACACAAATTTATGTCAACCCCATTGTCTTGATTATCATGGTTAGTAAATTGAAACATTGTGATAATTCCGCAAGTACATTTCACTTTTTTTGTTGTTGTTTTTTTTTCAGTTGGAGTCTCTGCTGCCCAGACTGGAGTGCAGTGGCAAGCTCCCGGCCACTGGAGTCTCGACCTGCTGGGTTTAGGTGATCCTTCCGCCTCAGCCTTCCAAGTGGACAGAAATACAGGCATGTACTACCACACCCACCTAATTATTTATTTATTTATTGTAGAGACGAGGTCTCGACAAGTTGCCCAAGCTGGTCTCAAATTCCTGGGCTCAGGCAATCCACTCCCCTTGGCTTCCCAAAGTGCTGGGATTACAGCCTGAGCCACTGAGCTCAGTCAAGATGAAAGTTTTATCTGGGGCTACAGCCAGAGCATATGGGTTTGGGAAAAGGCAATAACTCAAGCTGGCTGCGTGACCAGCTACCAGGAAGGGGTGATTTTACTGAGTGCCTTATCTCTGGAGAAGGCAATAGGCTGTGGTCAAAGAAATTAGTATTCTAAAAGCAAGAGCATCTGTAAAGTTAGGAAGGGACCTTGAAATCAGAGTTAGTGTTTTATACAGGGAGGCGCAAACCAGGGAAGTATCTGCTGGAGATCACCTAACTTTTCAGTGGCAAATCAGGTAGGAACTAGAGGCTAAGCTTTCTTTCTTTTCTTTTCTTCTTTTTTTCTGGAATCAGAGTCTCACTCTGTCACCCAGGTTGGAGTGCAGTGGCACATTCACAGCCACCACAGCCTCAACCTGCTGGGCTCAGGTGATCCTTCTGCTTCACCCTTCCAAGTAGCTGGAACTACAGGTGCACGCTACCACGTCCAGCTAATTTTTTGATTTATTGCAGAGATGAGGTCTCACCATGTTGCCCAGGCTGGTCTTGAACCCACGGGCTCGGATAGTCCTTTCACCTCAGCCTCCAAAGTACTGGGATTATTGGCTTGCCCCACTGCACCTGGCCAAGTACATTTCACTTTTAAACACCTTCATTTTATAACAAGGAAAAAGTCACCACTTTTATTGGTAAGATCAGGAATGTAAAACAAAAATGTCATTTAAGCACTTGTTCATTGACAGAGACAGCTGTGATAGTTAATTGCTTTTGTTGTAACTCTAGCATGCACAAGCATAATGTTTGCTGGACCAGTAGCCCCAGAGGGCATTGGTGTGAGAAAGCGAGGTGGACCCAGTAACAGCGGGGTTGATGAAACTGACCAGGTTGCAGAGGTACCTCTGTGGATTAAGTTGAGAAATCCTATGTGCAACGTCAGGGAGCTTGGCGATCCTTTGGAGGACACTTTGGTCATATCTGTAAAATTTTTAAATGCATGTGCTTTTTGACCCAGAATTTTCATTTGTATCAGCATTGGGTGCATTTGGTTGCATGCACCCCAAACCTGATTACAGACTTAACCAAATAGACCTGCATTTTAGTCCTCAGGAAAGGACTTGGAATAAGGTATTCATCTGTTCTTCGTGTATAACTTTTATCCTCAAGATTAGAAGATATGTGTCTTCCTGCCAGGTAAATACCAAAGTAAAGGGCAAAGGACAAAGGGCAAAGAGCAAAAGTTCATGTCCAGCTGAGGCCGCCCCCTAAAACAATATCCCTGAAAAGGAAAAGTCTTCTATCTTGTTACTTTATTATCCTGGTCACTTTGTCACTTGCCACCTAAACTGCGAAGGAATCCAGGAAACTGAGCATTGGAAGCAGACCTTGCCACCTGGAACAAAATTGGAGTTTGGTCAGAAAGAAAGAAGGGAGAGTGGGCATTGGGCAGGCCAGCTGTGACTGCCACATCATCTATGGAATGTATCCTTCAGATTTTCTCCCAGAAGTACACAATGATATATGCAAAGAAGTTTGTGGCAGCAAAAAAATCTAAAAGTATTCTTAATGGCCATTAATTGAGGACTAAACAAACTATTAACTTATAATTTTAAAAATTATGCAGCAGTTAAAAGGAATGAAGTATATCTATGTGAAGTGTTCAAAATGCTGGCTGGGCTTGGTGGCTCAGCCTGTAATCCCAGCAATTTGAGAGGCCGAGACGAGTGGATTGCCTATGCCCACAGGTTCGAGATCAGCCCAGGCAATTTGGCAAGACCTTGTCTCTACAATAAATCAAAAATTAGCTGGACGTGGTAGCGCGCACCTGTAGTTCCAGCTACTTGGAAGGCGGAGGCGGAAGGATCACAGGAGCCCAGCAGGTTGAAGCTGGGGTGGCCATGAATGTGCCACTGCAACAGCCTGGTTGATGGAGTAACACTCCAACTCAAAAAAAAAAAAAAAACCCAAACCAAAAATGCTATTAAGTGGGAAAATAAAGCTGAACTATATAGAAAGCTATATATATAACTATTTAGAAGGTTATATACATGCATGTACACACACACACACACTATATTGCCTTTTGAAGTGGAAACTCAAAAGTGATTCCATTTGAGAAACAGGAGAGAGAGAATCAAGGGAAACATGATTAGATTTAGTTTGGTATATGTGGATAGATTCAACAATTTTTGTAATAATGTACAATAGACTGCAAACAATATTTAGCTCTGGGATGTGGACATGGGAAATTGGGTTGGATATAGGCTTTTACCACCTTTGGTACTGATTTAGCTTTTTTATCATGATAATGTGTTACTTTTGAAATACATGAATTAATCATTAGTATCAGGATACATGGGAAAAGATATAAAAACCATCCAAAGAATTTTGATAAATGCATTCATCAGTTACTTCTCTCTTACTATCAAACCACTGCTCTTACTTTAATCATGGTAGAATTTTTACTCTGCCTTTCCTCAGTTTGATCAGATTATCTAATCTGCTCTCTGGAGTTTATTCATCTCAGCCCTCCACTGAACTCTCAGCTCCACACCTCCCTTCTCCCCTAGCTCTGGTGCTATTTGCAACTTCTAGTGAAGAATATCCTCTTCCCTTCCAGCCCTAAACTTTTCTCGGCATCACTCCCATCCCAGTAAGGGATGAATTTTTAGATATAGAGTTCAGCTGGCAAAGTTTAATTCCACTTTAAAGAAATTTGATATTTTTTGAAACCACCCTTTTGGGTTGATATGCTAACTTAGGAAAAGGGCAAAGGAAGAAACTTATTGGCCACTGAGGGCCAGTCATTTTATATATATACACACACATCACACACGCACACACATATTTTAACCTCAAAACAATTCTATGAAGAATATACCATTATCTGCATTTTAATAATTAAAGAAATTGAGGTTCAGAGAAGACAAATAATTCCCTAGATTACCTAGTTAATTAATGATAGAGCTGGAATTCAAATTTAGAACATACTCCAAGGTCTGCTTTTTTACACTACACAAAAAATTCAAGACGTTTGTGAGTTCTTTTCTTTCACCTTTTTTTGGATTTTGGCTGTTGAGGAAGGCTGGAATCCAGGAGGCAGGAATCCTTTAGGGCAAGAATATAAATTTCCAAAGATGAAATGGGAAATAAGATAGGGCTTGGGGTAAACTTGCATCCAGCCATTGTTTCTTATAATATACTTTCTCTCTTTTCTCTTCTTCTGAGACTTTTTTTTGAAAGGAGATACCTATAGAAACCTAGAATAAATTTAGTTTAGCATAGTCTTTTTGCCTCAGGATAACCATTTTTGCTTAGACTTTACCTCTGACATGCTTTAAATCTAGCACAGGTTAGACATGGATAGATAAATTTCCAACAGGCAGGTTTTAGGAAGCATTCAGACATTCTACTGCAGGCCAAGTGGCAGCCTACTCCACCCCCTCAGCAAATCTCCGTCAGATGCAAGACAAGGACAGAGTCATAGAAATGATAATAGATCACCTTTTTACTAAGGAATTTGTGGATTGCAAATGTCTGACAAGTCTCTTGCAGGAAGATACCTCTCCCCTTTTCTCCCATCAAGCCCACCACCCATGGCAGCAATCATGTGACTAACTCATCCATCTGCCTGCAGTCCATCATCTGACATCAGTATCTACAATTACCTGCCCTTCATGATGACGTGGAGCAGACCACCACCCTATCACCTTATTGACCTTCCCCCTTCCAAGGGAAAGGATTAAAAGGACTCAACCACAAGTAGCCATTTTGCCACTGCCTTACTAGACTCTGGTGTGGCCATGTGCTCTCTGAGTTATGGCTGTTGCCATGTTTCCTGGCTTTGGCCCCCTTCCCTGCCTTGGGGAGGTGAATCTCTTCTCTCTCTCCTCTCTCTCTCACACTGTCTAATTTACTTTCTAAATAAACTATATTTTCGAATCTAACTTCTGTGCAATTCTTTGCATCTTTCATGCGGCATCAGATCACACACCAGACACCCACACCCCCAGCAGGCCTGAACTAACATTCTGGAGTCCCCACCGGGAGATTGTAACCCTAACACTTTTTATGTGTAAGTTGGTATACCTTATGATATCCCACAGGTCTTGGAGACTTTTTAAAAAAAAATTTCTGTTCTTCAGACTAGACAGTCTCAAATGATTTATCTTCAAGTTCTCTAATATTTTTCTTCTGCCATTTCAAATCTGCTGTTGAAACTATCTAGTGAAGTTTTTATTTCAGTTGTATTTGTAACTCTAAGATTTCTACTTGTTTCTGTTTAAAATTTGTATTTCTTTATTAATAGTTTCTATTTGGTAAATATTGTTCTCATATTTTCCTTTAATTCCTTGCAAATGATTTCCTTTAGGTCTTTGAACACATTTATAATAGCTGGTTTAAAGTCTTTTTCTAAGCCATGCTCGGTGGCTCAGCCTGTAATCCCGCACTTTGGGAGGCTGAGGTGAGTGGATTGCCCGAGCCCGTGGGTTCAAGATCCACCTGGGCAACTTGGCAAGACCTCGTCTTTACAATAAATCAAAAAATTAGCCGGGCGTGGTAGCGCACGCCTGTAGTTCCAACTACTTGGAAGGCTGAGGCGGAAGGATCGCCGGAGCCCAGCAGGTCGAGGCTGCGGTGGCCAGGAGCGGCCACTGCACTCCAGTCTGGGTGACAGAGTGAGACTCCAACTCAAAAAAATAAAAATAAAAATAAAGTCTTTTCCTAGTAACTCTAACATCCAGGCTTTCCCAGGGATGGTTTTTAATTGACAGCCTTTTCCCATCTGTATATTCATTAATTTCCCATGTTTCTTTGCATGTCTTGTCGTTTTTAAATCAAAATGACATTTTAGGTAATATAATGTGGGAACATGGAAAATCAGATTCTCCCTACCCCCATAGTTTTGTTGTTGTTGCTGTTGTTTGTTTGTTGCGTAGTCTCCCTAATTCTTTAAAGTCTTTATTCTGCCATGTGGGGCCACTAAAATCTGCTCATTTAACCTGATGATCAACTGGTAATTAGATGGAGCTGCATTGATCCAATACTCTCTCTCAGTCTTTGCTGAGGGGCCTTTGCAATGGGGTATATCATGGACACTCCAGAGGGAGTTTACAACTCTACCTTAGCCTTCACTTACTGCTCATACAAAGCCTTGAAGTTGGCCAGAGGTGAGAGATTAGGGCCTTCTCAGGCCATTCCTGAGAATGTTCATGGCCTTGCATATGCATTTGGTTTTTCTAGATGCCAAGCAATATGTCAGAGCTTTTTAAAACTCCCTGTGAACTTGTTATTCTCAATTTTTCCTTTTGAGTCTTTGGTCAGCCTTTTGTCATCCCCAAGTGATATGATCCTTCAGGTGGCTGCAATGTTAAACAATTGCTACTGATTGTTTTTGACACATGCCCTAAGGACAAAACTGTTTTCACAGAAATAGTTCTGAGTCAGATCAAGTAAAGACAATCACTGAGGAAAGAGCTTTTGGGGGAAATGTTGAAACCGCCTATATAAAATTAATATCGGGCCATGGGGTAAAAGCTGTAGAAAAAACCTGAGCCCTGAAAAGCTGCAGCTATTGTTAGAATTTAGCAAATCTGATGTTCCTGGGTTTGTTTTCACTCCAATAGAGGGCAGTTGATTATCTTCATGTCCTGACCTTCGGGAGGGGTGAATCCACCCCACAAGAATCCACTCCACAAGGCTGATAAGCATATTCTCCCTTAAACAATGGGCCTAAGACTGCTTGGGGACAAGAGTGGCCCCAATCTCCAGAGACCCCACCTCCCCTATTTTTTCCTTTCCTAATCTACCTCTCTAATGGCTCACTGCCCAGAAGATAGTAGCTGATGGTCACAGGACTGGATTCACTTTATAGGTAGCATCTACTGAAAAACCTAAGGCTGCTATTTGAGATATTTTTCAGGCTTTGTACTATCATGGACCCGAGGCCTCATCTGACCCCAGGAAGTTGGCTCTAGTGGTTCTGTGACGTCCCTTTCCAGAAACTGGTTCTGTGATATGAAGGCAATTTCAACACCCCATGACATCATCAACCAATCAGCAGTACCTAGTCCTCTGCCAGATTCCCTTTAAGAACTCCAGCCTTGGTCGGGCTTGGTGGCTCAGCCTGTAATGTCAGCAATTTGGGAGACTGAGGTGAGTGAATTGCCTGAGTCTGCAGGTTTGAGACCAACCCAGGCAACTTGGTGAGACCTTATCTCTACAACAAAAAATCGAAAAGTAGCTGGGCATGGTAGCACGTGTGTGTAGTTCCAGCTACTTGGAAGGCTGAGGTGGAAGGATCGCCGGAGCCTAGCAGGTCAACACTAGGGTGGCTGTGAGTGTGCCACTGCACTCTAGTCTGAGCAACAGAGTGAGATTCCAACTCAATCAAAAAACAAAAAACAAAAAGCAAAACAAAAACCCCAGCCTCTGAATTCTCAAGGTGGTAGATTTGAGTGATATCTCCTATCTTCCTCATTCAGCTGCTTAGAACCCAGTCAGGCTGCAATACTGCTACTCAGGTCAAATAGTGACAATTCTCTACAGACGGGGCTTTGGGGGAGCACCAAGACCATTCTGGGTCCTCATGTTGTTGCTAGGTGTGTGGTTTCTACCACTGTAAGATTAGGAAGGCTGTTGGTTTTCAAGGCCACGGCAAATCTGGGAAGAGATCGATGGGAATAGGGCAAGTTAATCACCATAATGCTTGTTACTCCCCCTCCAGACTTAACTGTTTATCTGAATACAAGCTCCTGAGATTTTTTGCAAGTCTTTGGTTAATTTCCAGAGTGATGAAAAAGTTGATTTTTGACCTTTTTTTGTTGTTGAAATGGCTGTTAGTGACCTAACCAAGGTAATAATTGTAGTAGTTCTTCCATTGCCCCTCCATATGACCACCCTAACCTTTCCAGTAGGCCATAAATCATGGGACATGATTCATGGCTCTTCAGTTCCCTCCCCTGAAGGGCTGCAACATTCCTGAAATAGTTCTGTCACACTATGTAATTTACACTTCCCATCCTATGGTTTAACAACTTGTACTTTGAAAACTCTTCTTTGTTCTCTACCCAGAACCCAAACTCTGTAACCTTATGGGTTTCGCTATATAAAGTCCTTGCTTGCTTCATTCAGGGTCAGGAGTCTCTTTCTGGCATGAGCCTGCTCTTGATTGCCAGCATTGAAGGACTCAATATTTGACTCTCAGTGTGTTGGTGACTCCTTACTCGCGGTGCAGCTATAACATTGTTAGTGTTCTCACTGCTTTAATGGAGGATCACATTATCAGAGATCCTTGCTCTGTCATTCCAGACACCATTCTCAGTAATCTAGAAATGCAGAATCAGAAAAATATACTGAGAAGCTACACCTGACTCAGGCTTCAAATATTCTGCGATTGTTTTCTTTATATTTTTTTGCTATTTAGTAAGTGCTTTTGAAAGTGGGCTTGTACCCCACATCTTTAAAATAAAAATAATTAAATTTAAATAAATAAAACCCATGCTCACGTGAACGGATTCAATGTATTAAAAAAGAAAGAAAGAAAGTGACACTCTTCTCTATGATACTGTGGGAGTCATTAAAAGGATTTTGCCTCATGGCTACACCAGAGTTAGAGGAAGAAAAAGTACTCCTGAGCCCTAGAGGCATGTCAGTATTGGGAGTGGAAATGAGTGAACCTCAAGGGAAAGGTGAAACTAAGGGTGGACAGCATATGTCACCTCCTCCTCACCTAGATATTCTCTTTGCAGTGCCAAGCATTAGGAGATGCAAAGTTTTATAGTAAAGTACAAAACAAAGCTGTGTTTTGGGGAACACCGTGACAACAAATCCAAATAATTCAGGCTAAAGTGCCTCAGAGCTTCTGCCCTGAATTACCTAGATCCATCATAAATGGATTAAGTGTCAATCTGTGCACCAATTGGAGCATGCAAATTGATTTAGACTGTTAATACCTAATTAATGCTGCTAGTAAAATCAGACTTTGGTTTTATGTTCCTAATCTTAAAAATCCTCGTATTTAACAAAGCCCAAGAATAATTCATTTAGAACTAACCCCCCCAAAAAAAAACATAAAGAAGAAACTTAAAAATTTAAAACCAGAATTGAACTCATTTATTATTTATTTATTCTGAGTCAGGGTGATACTCTATTGCCCAGGCAGGAGTGCAGTGGCATGATCATGGTTCATCACAGCCTCAACCTCCTGGGCTCAAATGATCCTTCTGCCTCAACCTCCTGAGTAGCTAGGGCTACAGGCATGCATTATCATGAACTGGCTAATTTTTTTTTTTTGTATAGACAAGATCTTACTATGTTGCCTTGACTGGTCTCGAACTTCTGAACTCAAGCAATCCTCCCCCCTCAGCCTCCCAAAGTGCTAGGATTACATGCATGAACCACCATACCTGGTTGTACTCATTTATTTTTTAAAAATGTATTCAATGACTACAATGTACAGACTTTGTGGCAGGTATAAGGAATAGTAAAACGAATGAGACAATATGAAATAAGAGTAGAAATAACTTAATCATAGTCAAATTATCTCTCAAAAGGAGAAAATAAATCATATATCTCATTAGAAAAATTATGAATTAGATTTTTTAAAATTATTAATACTGATGAAAGTGATCTGTGCTTATTTTCACATTAGATTTTAATCCTATGTCTCATTTGTATTGATGTCACAGCACTTTGAATATCCTAAAATACTTTTTATGGAATACTGCTGCTTTTGAATCAAACCCAAACCAGAAAAGTAAAAATTTTGTCTCTCATAAGTGGATATGAGTGGATTTACCACAATAAGTGGATTTACCATAATACTAGAAGAAAGGAATGGACAAATAGCAGTATACTGCTGGGGTGGGGATTGGGGGAAACACAACATCAATAGGGGTATCAGATCTCATACTAGGCAAAGTAAGGACCAAAGGGAAGCCCAAACTTTACCTGTTTGATGTCCTCTTGTACACTTAATCTTAAATTGTACCCCACCTCTTTAAAATGAAATACATATACAAATAAAATAAATTCATTATACACACACAAAAAGCCAAAATTCTGATCAGGTGCAATGACTCCTGCCTGTAACCCCAGCACTTTGGGAGGCAGAGGCAGGAGGACCGCTTGAGCCCAGGAGTTCAAGAACAGCCTGGGCAACATAGCAAGATCTCTGAAAAAAATTTTTATTTTGATAGCCAGGTGTGGTGGTGTGTGCCTGTAGTCCCAGCTACTCAGAAGGCTGAGGTGAAAGGGTCTCCTGAGCCCAGGAGGTTGAGGCTGCAGTGAGCCATGGTCATGCCACGATACTCCAGCCTGGGTAATAGAGTGAGACCCCAACACACACACACAGACACACAAACACACACACACACACACACACACACACACACACACACACACACACACACACACACTGTCTTCCTCAGCTGTTCCACCACTGAGATGTCTACTCCCCTCACAGCACTGTTGCAGCTTTTCTCTCCAGCCTGCACATACTCAGCTTAGTATTTGCCCAAAGTCTCAAGGGGATTTCAGTGCAAATTTCCGAGGTTTTTATCTGTGCAAGTCCCACCTTTCAGTAGCCTGCCCCACAAATCCCCACTCTACCTTAGAACACTGAACTCAGATCCGATTCTTTCCTACAATAATCCTGCTTCCTGTCTGAGATCCACTTCTCCGTGCTGCAGTTTGGAAAGTGTCCCAGGCAAAAAATTGTGATGAATGTTGAGCTCACCTTGTGTATTGCTTTTTTCTCGAAGATCATAACCTTGTGCTGCCTGTGGTCCATTGCCCCAAAATAGTTGCTTCATATATTTTGTACAGGTTTACAGTTGTGTAGCCAATGTATCCTTGCTATTCCCTCATGGCAAGTACTAAGTCCCAAATACATTATTTTTTTAAGCCTATAGGCTTCCTTTATGACTACAAATAAAAAATGATAGCATATAAGGCTACCAATTTCCTTCAAATAACTATTGTTACTGCATTCCCAGAAGTTTTTATATGTAATGCTTTTGGTATAATTCAATTCCAACTTTTTCCCTTTTCATTATTCACTGTGGTTTCTTTTGCCTTATTTAGAATTGTACATTCTTAATAAAAAGCATGTACATGAATCTTCACAGTTATTTTATTCATTAAAGCCCCAAAGCAAAAACAACCTAAATGATCATTAACAGGGGAATAGGCAAACAAATTATTGTTTATTCATATAACAGAATTCTGCTTAGCAATAAGAATCCCAAAGTTCTGATGCATGTAGCAACAAGGACGAAACTTAAAGACATGCTGTGAAAAAGATGCCAGACATAAAAGAGAACAGGTAATGTGATACCATCTAATAGGAAAGTCTGAAAAATTCAAAATTAATTTATGGCAAGAGAAATGAAGATGACAGTTACCTCTGCAGAAGGATAGAAGGCTCCTCTGCTCTCCCTCTCAGTTCTGTAAGAATCCATCAGACTTGGTGTGAGGGTCCCTGTATTCAAGTCCTCTGAAATATTTTTTCTCCTACATGCATAGATCCTCTCCTTTGGAAATTACAAGGTAAGAGAAGACATGTTTTCCAGGCAGTCCTATTTTTCCACTCTTCCCCACCTCCTGAATGGAGTTGTAACTCTGCAAACTCAGAGTCAACTCTGCAAATTGAAGGAGAGACAAAAAGAAAATAAAGAACAATTTTTGTTTTAATATATTAAATGTTAGCCAAGTGTGGTAGTGTGCGCCTGTAGTTCCGACTACTTGGAAGGCTGAGGTGGAAGGATTGCCAGAGCCCAGCAGGTCGAGGCTGCAGTGGCCGAGAGCGTGCCACTACACTCCAGCCTAGGTGACGGAGTGAGACTACAACTCAAAAAAAAAAAAAAAATTATTGAATGACTACAATGGACAGGCCCCATGGCAGGGACAAGGAATAGTAAAATCAATGAGACAACGTGAAACAAGGATAGAAATAATTTAAATGTGGTTGAATTATCTCTTAAAAGGATTAAATAAATCAAATATCTCATTAGAAAAGTTATGAATTTGAGTTTTAAAAATTATTATTTAACAATTATTGATTAAGATTAATTATTATTATTATTATTATTATTTTTGAGTTGGAGTCTCACTCTGTCGCCCAGACTGGAGTGCAGTGGCTGCTCCCGGTCACCGCAGCCTCAACCTGCTGGGCTCTGGCGATCCTTCCGCCTCAGCCTTCCAAGTAGCTGGAATTACAGGCATGCGCTACCATGCCCGGCTGATTTTTTGATTTATTGTAGAGATGAGGTCTTGCTGCCCAGGCAGGTCTCGAACCCGCGGGCTCAGGCAATCCACTCACCTCAGTCTCCCAAAGGCGCGGGATTACAGACTGAGCCACCGAGCCCGGCAAGATTAATTATTATTAATTAAAATTATTAATGTCAATTAAATTGATCCACCTACTGATGACTTAAAATACTGTCTTGCTCATACTATTCTATTTTTCACCAACTCTCCACCTTATGGAAAATTAGACTCCTTTTATAATTCCAGTTCATAGGTCACTCTGATATTCTTTATCTTGAATATGTACTCCAACATGTTCACAATCCTCTCCCATGAGGCTCTTTTTAGCCAGGCATGGTGGTGCATATCTGTAGCTCCAGTTATTCGGGAGGCTGAGGCAAGAGGATCACTAGAACCCATGAAGTCGAGGCTGCGGAGAGCCAAGAGTGCGCCACTGCCCTCCAGCGAGAGAGACTCCGACTCAGAAATAAATAAACAGACACTCAGGAAAAAGTTAAAATAAATTAAAAAATGAAAACTATGTCATGAGACTTTTCTTCAGCATTTCTTGCTCATCTTAAGTGTTGTCTTGAGTCTGAGTAGCTCATGATATGACAGGGGGCACACTGCTGAATGGTTTGATGCCATTAGCAGCTGGAATCCCAAGCTGCCAGAAACAGGATTCTCAGTTTGTATAATCTGTGTGGCATTGCAACATCAAGGTCTTTATTCTGTTTCTGCAGTCAGTCTGCTTCAATGCACACACAAGTTACTTCCTGGTCAGAAAAGGCTCAACTCCTAAACAAGGTATTTTTGTTCTGCTCTGAAAATGGTTAAGAATTTCTGCTTGGCTAATAGCAAAGATGGATAATTTTTTTTTTTTTTTGAGTTGGAGTCTCACTCTGTCGCCCAGACTGGAGTGCAGAGGCTGCTTCCGGTCACCGCAGCCTCGACCTGCTGGGCTCCTGCGATCCTTCCGCCTCAGCCTTCCGAGTAGCCAGAATTACAGGTGCGCACTACCACGCCCGGCTGATTTTTTAATTCATTGTAGAGACAAGGTCTCGCTGCCCAGGCGGGTCTCCAACCCGCGGGCTCAGGCAATCCACTCACCTCAGCCTCCCAAAGACGCGGGATTACAGGCTGAGCCACCGAGCCTGGCTAAAATGGATTATTAAAAAAAAAAAATTTGGCCAGGCACAGTGGCTCACGCCTATAATCCCAGAATTTTGGGAGGCCGAGGTGAGAGGATTACCTGAGTCCATGGGTTTGAGACCAGCCTGGGCAATTTGGTGAGAACTCATCTATACAGTTGGAAAAAAAAGTAGCTGGGTGTGGTAGCACATACCTATAGTTCCAGCTACTTGGAAGCCTGAGCCCAGCAGGTTGAGGCTGCGGTGGCCATGAGCATGTCACTGTACTCCAGCCTGGGTGGCAGAGTGAGACTCCAACTCAAAAAAAAAAAATCAAAGTCTGTAAGAATATTTAAAGAGGTTTATTCTGAGCCAATATAAGTGACCATGGCCCAGGGAACAGTCTCAGGAGTCCTGAGAAACGTTTGGTTTTAGGGAGGCAGAAGTTGCAGACGAAAACATAAATCAGTACATGTAAGGTATATGCTAGTTCAGCCTGAAAAGGTGGGACATCTCAATGCAGGGGCTCGTGGTCATAAGTGGGTTCAAAGATTTTTCTGACTGGCAATTGGTTGAAAGAGTTAAGGCCTATCTAAAGACTTGAAGTCAGCAGAAAGAAACGCTTGAGATAAGATAAGAGGGATTATGGAAACCAAGATTTTTGTTATGTAGGTGAAGCCTCCAGGTAATGGCCTTTAGAGAGAATAAATGATAAATATCTCTTTTCAGAACTTAAAAACTGTCAGACTCTTAGTTAATCTCTCCAAGATCCAGAAAAGGCCTAGAAATGTAAGGAGATTCTCTACAAATGCAGACTTTTCTAAGAGATGCCTAGCAATGCCATTTCAAGGCATGTTAAAGAAATACATTTAGGGGTAAAATATCATGGTTTCTTTCAGGGTCTGTTATCTATCATATAATGCTATACCAGCGTCAGGCTGGAATTTGGAATCTAATTGCAACAAAGAGTCTGTTTTGGCAGTCTTAAGATCTCTGTTTCAATGTTAATGCTGGCTAGCTGTGGCTAAGTTCCAAAACAAAGAGGACATAGCAAAGGTGTGTCTAACCTTCCTTCCCATCATAGCTGGGAATTCAGATTTTCAGGTTTTTCTGAGGCCCCCTTGACCAAAAGGGGATTCGTTTATTTGGCTGGAGGAGCTTGGGATTTTATTTTTGGTTTACAGAATAAAGGACATTTGAAATTTTTTAAAGGGTTGAGGAAAAATATCCTTTGGCAATAGCTGATGCAACGTTCTGCAACATGTACTGAAATTAAAAATATGCAGTTGCAAGCAACTTTGGTTCAGAATTTCTTCTTTCCCTGACATTCCTGAGGGCTGTCTCTGACCTTTCTTTTGTTCTGTGATTCAAATCACTGCTCCTTAAAAAAAAAAAAAAAGTTTCCATGCAGATGAGAACAAAACAGCACAGTAGTAGCCTTTTAATCCTGTCCGGTGTAACAATACCCCATGTGTAAGAGATTTGTTCAAATACAAGGACAAGTTGGACAGACTGAAATATTTTGATTAAGAGCAATCAGTTAGAAATAGAACAAATTGGCTAACTGTGTTGACCCTTTTGGTTTAAGGTTTTGTGTCCAGTTTCCTGTGAGACTGGTGGGTCTCAGGGCATTTTGTATTTATTTATCTATGGACATGCCCTGCAGTCTTTCTGGGAAAAAGTTCCCTATATTCCTCTGTGGTGCTCAACACCCTGTTTCTCCAACCCTATGCTGTGAGTCGCCAAGTTTACCCATCACAGAACTCTGCCTTACAAAACAGAGCCTCCTCGCCCATACTGCACTACCAGTGGGGACAGGAGATTATTCTACACTGAAATTGTCTTCTCTACTTCTGTTGAGAAAATTCCTAGGTGAACTGCATTTTCTGTGAACTGTGGTTGGTGTTACAGAGAGCAAAACAATATTCAGTAGAGTGTCTAACACAGACCGAGGAAGGTTGAGAAACCAAACTAAAACAACTTGGAGTAACATCCAAGAAAATATGACATCTAGGGCAAGAATGAAGTCTAAAGAAGACATAAAAATGCAGAATATGAAAGAAAAGATTGACAAATTTGACTTCATTTGAAAACTTCTTATAAGACAAAGATATTTAAAAGTTTAAAAGCCAGGCTCATAGATTAGAAGACACTTGCAATGTTCCTAAGCAACAAAGAATTTGTATCTTGTCAATTAAAAAGATGAGCAACTCTAAAGAAAAATAAAGAAGGAAAACAGACAGTTGACAGAAGAAATGCTGATGGCCAATGGGCATAAAAAGATTTATGACCTTACTAATAAGGGAAATGCAAATGTCATCTCAGTTCATTTAGTTTGGCAAAATTTAAAATGCACAGAGAAATGGAGTATTTCATCACCACTTGTGGGTGTGTAATTATGTACATCACTACAAAATACATTTTGGCATCATTAGATAAAGTTAAAAATACGCATACATGCCATACTATCCAGAAACTCCACTTCTAGTTACTCTTAGAGAAACTTTCACATTTTTAGAGAAGGAAACATAGTCAAGGATGTGTCAGCAGCATCTTTCACAACTGAAAAAAATCTCAGGTAGCCTAATTATTCATCAGTAGGGGACTGTATAATTAAAGTTGGAAAGTATTTATACAACAGAAAATGTACATATAGCAGTGAAATGAATTAATTTGGGCTAAATGTATGAGTATAGACACATAGAAAACCAACATTTGCTGACACATTGCAGAATGATCTGTACAGTATAGTGTTTATATTGTTTAGAGAGAAAAATAATACAATAATATATATGGTATCATATACCATATATAGTATGAGTTTATATACTGAATAGTGTGTGTATATATATATACAAGCAAGACCAAAAAATTTCAGAATTATTTTTTGGAGGGCAGACTTCTTGAGGTATAGGCATCCCCCACTAGGTGAGTGTTCTGGGAACCCATCAGCATCAGTGTACCAGCTAGCGTTGTAAAAGGATGTGTTCAGCTTTAGTGAATTTTTTTTTTTTTACATTCTTGCAACACACTTGCCCATTTCATGATGGGTGATTTATACCAACCACCTGCCCACACGAGGCTGAGTGTTCAGCAGTTTTTGACCAAAAAATGGTATGACCTCTGTGCCCCACCCTCCCTATTCATCCAATCTCACCCTGAGCAACTTTTTTTTTTTTTGGTTTCTCTATATGAAAAAAGTGTTCATAGGGAAATGTTATGCAAATGTGTAAGAGGTGGAACACCCCCCCCCAAAAAATGGCAGAAGCACTAAAAGGCATCCAGATTGACGAGTTTAAAAACTATTTTGAGCAGTGGAAAAAGTGTCTCTATAGGTTTATTGCATCAAACGGAAAGTACTTTGAAAGTGACTAAAGTTTAAACACTTAAAAATAAATACTCAATTTTTAATAAACAAATTGTAGTTTTGGGGGTTCCTCCTTGTATAGTGCTACATGAATAAACTACATATGTATAGTTTATATACATACTATGTAGAGTATAATATATCCCATGTTACAGTATTTTTTCTTTCTAAAATTAGTATAATTGGCTTTTGTATGGCACATACAAGGGGGGACGCCAAATAACCAGAAATATTTTTTGGAGGGCAGACCTTTGGTAATAAAGACTTCCCCCACTAGGTAAGTGTTCTCATCAGCATCAGTGTGCCAGCTAATGTTGTTGTGAGAGGACGATTTTGGCTTTAGTAGATTTTTTTTGGAGATTCTTTCAACACATTTGTCCATTTCATGATGGGTGATTTATGAGTGCCCCTGCCCACACCACACTCAGTGTTCAGCAGTTTTTTGACCCAAAATGACTTGACTCCTGTGTCCCACTTCTCTGTTCACCTAATCTCACCCTGAGCAACTTTTATTTGTTTCTCCAGATGAAAAAAGTCCTCAAAATGTTTTGCCTATATGGATGAGGGGAAATAAAAATGGCAGAAGCACTAAAAGGCATCAAAACTGAAGAGTTCAAAAACTGTTGTGAACAGTGACAAAAGCTCCTTGATAGGTGTATTGCATCAAATAGAGAGTACTTCGAAGATGACTGAAATGTAAACCCACAAGAATAAATACACAATATTTTTTTTTTTGAGTTGTAGTCTCACTCTGTCGCCCAGACTAGAGTGCAGTGGCTGCTTCCGGCCACCGCAGCCTCGACCTGCCGGGCTCCGGCGATCCTTCCGCCTCAGCCTTCCGAGTAGCCCGAATTACAGGCATGCGCTACCACGCCCGGCTGATTTTTTGATTTATTGTAGAGATGAGGTCTCGCCTGCCCAGCAGGGTCTCGAACCCGCGGGCTCAGGCAATCCACTCACCTCAGCCTCCCAAAGGCACGGGATTACAGGCTGAGCCACCGAGCCCGGTGACAATTTTTAAATAAATAAACATGTGGTCAATAGATTTGGTTATGTAAAAATTTTAAACTTTTTCACATATGAAATCAAAAGACAACGGGTAAAAACAAATATTTACCATAAATATGACAAACAGAGTTTTAATAATTTTGAGGAGCT
This sequence comes from Cephalopachus bancanus, assembly GCA_027257055.1. Taxonomy (NCBI): domain Eukaryota; kingdom Metazoa; phylum Chordata; class Mammalia; order Primates; family Tarsiidae; genus Cephalopachus; species Cephalopachus bancanus. The sequence goes on from JAPVLO010000233.1 coordinate 1,213,311, forward strand.
TATGTAAATCAAGGTACAAGCTAATAAGAACCCTACCAGATAAATGGACAAAGAACAGGAACAATTTAAAAAGTAATCAACTAGTGAGTAAACACATGGGAAGGAGGTACCCACCTCATTAATAATCCCAGTAATGTACATTTAAACACGATTGTTTAATGTTTCTTCCTTCCTCGACCATCGATAATGCCAGCTTCTCTTCTTGGCCTCTTCTAACTTTTCTCATCTTTGATACAAACATTGCAAGTGTGACTATGATTAGAGAATGTTCTGACATCATATTTGCTGCCATTTGGAATATATATGGTATCGAATACTATATATAGGGTGAGTATATATACTGTATATTGTGTATATATACACACAAGGGGGACCAAAACAATTCAGAATTATTTTTTGGAAGGCGGACTTCTTAAGGTATAGGCATCCCCCACTAGGTGAGTGTCCTGGGAACCCGTCGGCATCAGTGTACCAGCTAGCGCTGTGAAAGGATACGTTCAGCTTTAGTGAAATTTTTTTTTAGATTCTTGCAACACATTTGCTCATTTCATGATGAGTGATTTACACCAACCACCTGCCCACACCAGGCTGAGTATTCAACAGTTTTTGACCAAAAATGGCATGACTTCTGTGTCCCACCCTCCCCATTCATCTAATGTTGTAAACAAGTAGATACAAAAATGAAAAAAAAAATTAATAAATTTCAAGTTTTTGGGGGTCCTCATATGTACGTATTATGTATGTATGTATATAATGAAAGAAAGTTGCAGACCCATTTCAGAATACTGGCAACTTCTGGAGCGAGAAAGACAGGAATGGAGAGAAGAGGAAGGAGGAGGAGATGAAAAGGGAGGAAAAGAGAACGTAAGGAGGAAGAGAAAGAAAATATTGTTGCATTTTGGGGGTTCTTACTGGCTAGTCACTGCACTAAATATGTTCAATGTATTAAATATGTTCAATACTACCTGATAATATAGGTATTATTATTATTATATTATTATTATTTTTTGAGTTGGAGTCTCACTCCGTCGCCCAGGCTAGAGTGCATGGCACATTCACGGCCACCCCAGTGTCGACCTGCTGGGCTTAGGCCATTCTTCTGCTTCAGCCTTCCAAGTAGCAGGAACTACAGGCATACGCTGCCATGCCCAGATAATTTTTGATTTTATTGTAGAGACAAGGTCTCACAAGTTGCCTGGACTGGTCTTGAACCAGCGAGCTCAGGCAGTCCACTCACCTTGACCTCCCAAAGTGCTGGGAATACAGGCTGAGCCACTGAACCTGGTCGGTATTGTTATTATTATTATCATCCTCATTTCATGGACAAGGACATGGGATTTCAATTATGTCTGTTGTAAAATACTTTTAGAAAATAAGATCTGAAATACAGTTGATGAACATCAACATCTGTTATATTGGGGTGGGAGTCAGTACACATATTATATTTTTGAGAGGTGTCTGGGGGCTGAGAAGTAGACCAGTGAGACAAATTGGATCCTTTGCCATATTCAAGGACCTTAGCATACCAAAAAGATAAATTACTCTCTCCCAAGACTGACTTTTCTCACGTGCCGATAAGCCACTAAAGTTAATTAATATCTTTTTCTGTTCAACCTTGGTAATGACTTACCATCAATATGCTTATTGAATACCAACCACCAGATAAGCAATTACCTTCTTAGTGAACAACTTAACACACTAATTTACTCATCTAAACCATCCCTAGAGGCAATTCCTTACTTGATAAGCGAGTTTCTAAGTTAAGCTTTAGGATTTACATAGAAAATAGTGTTTCTTGTCTGATAATTAATTTGTAATTTACATTATTTTACATGTGTGTCATGCACTACTTCTGTCAGAATAAATTGGGTGAAGAAACAGAGAAAGCGCACACACCATTCTTTAGAGTTCTCACTTGCATTCCATTTTCCTAACATTTCCCTTAACACTTTAGTCTCGATTGGCAAAGAGTCTATCTGTGTACCAAGAATCAGCAGGTGACAGTTTGGTCAAATGTCTCATCACTGCATGGTGAGGGTCACCCACTTTCCAGCCTGGGATGGTTGAATCTGAACCCATCACTGCTCTGTCTGTTCTGTTCATTCATTTTCCACATTTTATGGCTTACACCTAACTTGTTATCACTCTTGTTTCCAAAAGTTATATGCTACCAGTTATGAATACGTGGAACTGCAAGTAAAAAGAGCCCCTTGCCTATACCCCTTACCCTTAATTGGCAAGATCCCCTTACCAATTAAGATGGTTCAGTTTATAATCGTTCAACTTGGTGATGGTGCGAAAGTGATACACATTCAGTAGAAACAGTACGTTGAGCACCCATTCAGCCACTCTGTTTTTCACTTCACTGCAGTATTCAGTATATTATATGAGACATTCAACACTTTATTTAAAAACAGTCTTCATGTTAGATGATTTTGCCCAACTATAAGTTAAAGCTAAGGGTTCTGAGCACATTTCTGGTAGACTAGGCCAAGTTCTGATTTTTGATAGGTTAGATGTATTAAATACATTTTTGACATAATTTTTTTCAAATTATGGTGGGTTTATCAGGATGTGACTGCTCTGTAAGTCAAGGAGCATCTGTGACCTAACAAGTATGGGGGTAAGGCAGAGACCCAGGTTATTTCATCTATTTCTCCATCATTTTCTGTTTGCAGGATTTAACCACAATTTTACCTCATTGATGTTAATGAGTTGCTGTATCTCCAGCAAAGCAGAAAAGGCGATATGGGAGGATAAACAATGTCAGCTGGGTATTTTCTCTCTAAACAGAATGCAAATACTGTCCCAGAAACTCTAGCGAACTTCTGCACAAATTTTTTTGGGGATCAGAACTATGTCGTGTGGTCACCTTTGACTCCAAAGGAGGCTGAAGAAGTAGAAAATAGAATGGTCTCACTGGTCTTTCTCATGATCTATGAATCATGATCCATTCTCTCTTGATGGACATGTTATCTCCCTGAACAAAGTTGAATTATCTTGTTACAGAAAGAAATAAAGGATAGATATTGGAAAGGCAATATCTTCGCAGTGTTCAGCCATCTGATCTCCTTGGAAGGAGAAATATTCTTTAATTCAGTGTTCAATGTGCCTGCTCCTGATTTAGCCCCTCTGGACAATGAAAAAAGTTTTTTAGGAAAAGATGGGATTGGAAAAGCTTGGTATTCTCTATCTTCTTCTTGGGTTCATATCCGGAAACTCACCAAGGGTGGCAATGGAGCTGATTAAAAAGCAGATTGTCCAGGATGCTCATGATTTTTGCAGTGTATTGTCAAGGCAGGAAATGAACAAGGATATTAAGCAAACAATCTCAATAATGCCATGAACTATGAAGAAAGTAAAGCAGATTAATAAATAGGGTGGAGCCTACCTAGAAGGAGAGCAAGGAATAATGCTGATACTGAGTATTTCAGAGAAGATAGACAAGGGAGGCTTCCCTGGGGAAGTGACTGCTGACTTGAGACATGGGTTAGGAAAAGGCACCAGTCATCTGAGGTGTGAACATTGCCGGAATAGGTATTAAGTGCAAAGGCATTAAGATGAGAAAGAGCTTGGACTGGAGCACAGTGAGAAAAGAGAATGATGCTAGATATGTGGGTAGGGGTAAAAAATGATACAAACAAGGGAATATAGAGCCTCATGGGGATTGTAAAGAATTTGAAGTTCAAGTATATTGAAAAGCACAATAGACGTAATCGTATGCTTGTTTTATAATTTACAAGGAGGACCTTCCCTCAAAAACATCAGAAATTATCTTTTGGAAGGGAGGCTCTTGTAGTATAGGCTTCCCCCACTAGGCATGTGTTCTAGGAACCCATCAGCATCAGTATACCAGCTGACGTTGTTGTGAGAGGCTGCGTTCAGCTTCAGTGAATTTTTTTGGAGATTCTTTCAACACATTTGTCCATTTTGTGATGGGTGACTTATGAGCACACCTGCCCACGTAGCACTGAGTGTTCAGCAGTTTTTGGCCCCAAACAGCATGACCTCCATGCCCCAACCTCCCTAATCACCCAAGCGACTTTTTTTGTTTATTTCCCAGATGAAAAAAGTCCTCAAAGGGCAATATTTTGCCCATGTAGAAGAAGTGAAACAGTAAACAGCAGAAGCTCTAAGACATCAAAACCGACAAGTTCAAAAACTGTTTTGAGCAGTGGGAAAAAGTGTCTCAATAGGTGTATTACATCAAATGGAGAGTACTTTTAAGATGACTGAAGTTTAAATATGTAAGAATAAACACACAATTTTTATAAATAAACTCTGGGCTTCTTGGGGATACCCTCTCGTACAAGGGATGCTAAACCATTCTTGGAATAAATCAGAAATATGGTACCAGTTAACTCAAGTCTCTTTATGTATTTAGCCAAATATAAATTGATTTCACTGTTACTCAAGAAGAAAACACTCTTAAGAGAAAAAAAAAAACTAAAAACACTAAACATTCCTCATTGTTGCCTTCTCCAAAAATATAAATGTTGAACAAATATTTTACTTTTTTAGTATTATTTTTTAATATATTTTATTTTAAAGATTGAGGGTACAATTCAGGATTAGGTATACAAGTAGGCATTGTACAGGTAAAGTTTGGGCCTCTCTTTGGTCCCCACTTTGCCTGGTTTGGGATCGGGTACACTTATTGATGTTGTGTTCCCCTCCCCCTCATCCCAGCAGTATCCCGCTACTGCCAATCCCTTTCTTATAGTATTATGGTAAATGTTCAGGGCCTGCTTATGAGTGAGAACATATGGTACTCTGTTTTTGTTTCTGTGGTAGATCACTGAGTATGATAGACTCTGAATCCATCCAAGTTGCTGCGAAGTCCATGTTTGTCCTTCATTATGGCTGTGTAATATTCTATTGTGTATATGTACCACATTTTAAAAAATCCAGTCCTCTTTCAATGGGCAGTATGGTTACTGTGAATATTGTTGTAACAAACATGCGTGTGCAGGTATCGTTTTCGTAGAATGCTTTGAGTTCCTCTGGGTATATTCCCAGTAGGGTGATTACTGGGTCACACAGAAGATTAATTTCTAGTTCTTTTAGAATTCATCATACTGTTTTCCATAGATATTGAACTAGTTTGCATTTCCATCAGCAGTGTAGACGCGTTCCCTTTTCTCCACATCCTCGCCGTATCTGCTGTTGTTGAGTAAAGTTTTTTAAACATTGATTTAAAGCATTGACCCATTATTAGTCTGTTTGGGACATGAATGTGTCTTCGTATAATGATTAGCTTCAGGTGATCTCTTAAAAAGTGCTTTTTCAAAAACAAATGAAATATTGGACTTTCAGTATTTAGTCCTGCATGTAAGGAGCAAAGAACTCATGACTCCAGTCCTCACAACCACAACAGAAACAGCTCAGCAAACTGAAAATCAACAACTCTTCTTAGAGCTGTTAGGAAACAGAGGTCATAGGGCAAACTGTGGGCCCCAACATTGAGGTGACAAACAGGCTGACAGAGAGAACACAACTTACCTGAGGAGAAGCCTAGTATTAGAAACCACCACTAGAGCCAATGTTAGAGTAAGAAAAATTAACCTGCAATTGATGAATTGTTGATAATCAGTGTGGACAAGATTGAGAGTTAAAAATTCCAGGGGCCAGTCCTAGAAGGCACATCAATTGGGAAGTTTTAATTCCAGGAGTTCTACCAGTTTCTAATAATGAAGATTAGAGAAAAATTCCCACTTACTTGTGGCAGAGGGAGGGGAGAAGTAGCCACTTTGAAACACACCAGAGTATTCTGTTCTTAACAAGGACTGCCCTTAGCAAAAATAAAGAGTGCCTTTGATGATCCCATCAGTAGACTGGGCATGGCCAAGCAAAGAATCAGTGAGTTTGAAGAAATGTCAATGGAAACTTCCAAAACCAAAATGCAAAGAGAAAAAAGAGTGGAAAAGGGAAAACAGAATATTCAAGAACTGTGAGACTATTGCAAATTGTATAACGTGTGTAATGATAACACCAGTAGGAGAAGAGAGAAAGGATCACAGGACGTGTTTGAAGTAATAATGGCTGAAGTTTTCCAAAATTCATAACAAACATGAAATCACAGTTCTGGGAATTATAGAGAGCACCAAGCAGGATAAATTCCAAATAATCAGCAGATAAGTAAATTATATTCAAGCCGTGGATAACCAAAGACAAAGAGAAAAATCTTGAAAGAAGCCAAGGGAAGAAAAACACCACCTTACCTATAAAAGCGTAAGAATAAGAATTCTATCAGATTTCTTTTCAGAAAGCATGCAAGCAATGAGAAAATGAACTGAGATATTTAAAAGTGTTGAAAGACGAAAACCACACACCTAGAATTGTACATCCAAAAAAATTATTCTTTAAAAGTGAAGGAGAAAAAATGATTTTCTCAGACAAGCAAAAATTGTGGGATTTTGTTACCAGTAGAACTGCCTTGTAAGAAATGGTAAAATAAGTTTTGCAGCATGAAGGCAAATTACATATGACAGAAAGTTGGATATACATAAAGAAAGAAAGAGCATTAGAGAAGGTATAAATGAAGGTCAAATAAAATATTTTGATTTTATTATTCTCGTCTCATCTAAGAAGGAAGATAAAATGGAGTCATATAAAACGATCAGTTAAAAACCAGAGTAGGCAGAAAAAGAGTGAAATACAAAAAACAAATAAGCAGACCAAAAAAGAAAGAAAATCCCAAGAGCAAAAGTAATGAATAGCAAGCAGTAACAAATAGAGTAGATATAAATTCAACTATATCAGTAATCACTTTATTTTGTTGTTGTTGTTGTTTTTCTGAGCCAAGGTCTCACTCAATCACCCAGGCTGGAGTGCAGTGGCATGCTCACAGTCACCTTGACTTTCTGGGCTCAGGTGATCCTTCTGTCTCAGTAGCTGGAACCACAGGCTTGCACCACTACGCCCAGCTCATTTTTTTTTTTTTTTTAATTGTAGAGATGAAGTCTTGCCATGCAGCCCAGGCTGGTCTCAAACCCCTGGACTCAGGCAATCCTCTCACCTTGGCTCTCTATGTGCTAGGATTATAGGTGTGAGCCAACACACATGGCAATCAGTGATCAATTTTTTTTTTAAAGATATGGGGTATAATTCAGGTTAGGTATACAAATGTTTATTATGCAGGTACCCTTGTTGATGAGGTGTGTCCCTCGCTCCCTTGGCAGTTTTCCTCAACTGCCAATCCCACACCCTCTCCCCTGACAATTTCCCACAACTGCCAATACCTTTCTTATAGTATTATGATAACTGTTCAAGGTCCACTTATGAGTGAGAATATATGGTACTCTGTGCTTTGTTTCTGTGATAGATCACTGAATATGATAGACTCTAAATCCATCAGTGGTCTAAGTATACCAATTAAAAGACAGAGACTGTCAGAGAGGATTAAAAAGGTAAGTCCAACTATATGTTACAAGAAATCTACTTTACATATGAAAACACACATAAATTAAAAGTAAAGGAACAGAGAAAGATATATCATGATTATAATAATAATCAAAAGAAAGCAGGAATAAATATATTCATTTTAGAAAAAGCAGACTTCACAACATGGTAAATTATCGGGAATAAATTTTGGTATTACATAATGACAAAGGGATCAGTTCTCCAAGAACACATAATAATCCTTAACATGTGTGTGCCTAACAACAGAGTGTCAAAATACATGAGTCAAAAATGGATAGACCTGCAAGTAGAAACAGACAGATCAACTGCTATCGTTGGAAACTTTAACACCATCTATCAGTAATGGACAGATCCAGCAGGCATAAAATCAGTAAGGACATAGTTGAACTCAATAGTACCATCAATCAACTGGATCTAATCGACATTTACAGAACATTTCATTCACTAACAGTAGAATATACATTCTTTTCAAGCTCATGTGGAACATTCATCAAGATAAAACCTAGTCTAGGCTGTAAAATACCTTAACAAATATAAAAGAATATAAATCATATAAAGTATGCTCTAGCTCACAACGGTGAAATTAATCAATAACAGAAAGAGCTAGAAAAGTTCTGAATACTTGGGGATTAAATAACTTATAAATAACACAAAGGCCAAAGAGAGGTAGCCTTAAGAGAAATTTTAAAATATTTTGAACGAAATACAAATGAAAATACAACTTATCAAAATTTGTGGGATGCAGTGAAAGCAGTACTCAGGGAGAAATTTGTAACACTGAATGCATATACTAAAAAAGAAGAAAAATCTTAAGTAAGTAACCTCTATTTGTACCTTAGGAAACTAGAAAACGAAGAGCAAATCAAAGCCAAAATTGGCTGGAAAATAGATAGAGTCAGAGTGAAAATCATTAAATAGAAAATAAAAAATCAATAGAGAAAATCAAAAACACCAAAGGCTGGTTGTTTGAAAAGATCAATTGAATTGTAAAACTCTAGCCAGATTAGCAGAGAACAAAAG